>CM061031.1:16717500-19217500 GCA_030763125.1 Hippophae gyantsensis
TTAAACACAAGCACGCTCCATGTGACACCTTTTGCCTGATATGTTGATTGATGGACCTTACCAGTTATGTCACACAGTGTTGCAAGGTATTTTCTTTTGATAGTTGACAATTCCACTTGTTATATGTGTATTTCTTTCTTAAAACTAAAGATGAAGCACAAGCTTTTTTATGAGCTTCTTAAACATAGTTGAGGGGAATTTTTCCATTAAGGTACAAGCTGATCAATCTGATGGTGGCACAGATTGGCAAGGTATTTTCATTCCTCACCAACTTAGGTTCTTTAAGTTCACAACATGGTGTTTCTTGTCCACACTCCTCTGAGTAAAATGGGATTGTGGAGTCAAGAAGTATAAGAGTTGTAGAACAAGGGCCTAGCTTTGCTTCTAGAAATGTGATATTACTCTTAAATATTGGATATATGTCTTTACAATTGCTGTTTTTGTTCTAAACAGCCTGCCTTTAAAGCTATTGATGATCATACTCCATATAAGTTACTTTATAAAATGTCTCCTAATCTAGCTATGTCTTTTCGATCACTTTGCTTTCCTTGCTTTTGTGCTTATAATAAGCATAAACTCCAACCTAGGTCTACGACTTGCACTTTTTTATTGTATGCATCTCAACACCAAAGTTACCTTTGTCTTGGTAGGGATACTAATAGTCTAAGAGGGAGTTGATACGGATATCTCAAGGACTTATAACTCTTTAACTGACAGCAAAAACAAATAACACATAATATCGCAATAATCAAAAGTAGTAACCAGACAGTCAGAGAGGTAGATAAGAAAAACAATAGGTACAGAAAGAAAGCTTTATTAGAACCTTCTATGTGAGAACGTATTTGGTAACCAATTTGATTGTACTAACACAACATGTGATCAATCAAATACAACATATAACGTGGTTAACTCACATAGGATTCAATACATATGTGGTAACATCTGGAAAAATATCAATAATACTCTCGAGATTTGCATATTCTTAGCTCCAACTTTTCAAAACTGTCAAAGATAATCTTTTGATTTTAATTGAAGTTAAAGATAACAATTAATTTTTGACATTTTTGTATTATGTTTAAAATCAAAGGATATATATGATTTTAAGCTAAAATTTTAATCTCTTATAATTAAATATTAAATAACAAACTCAATAAAAATAAAAAATGTTATATTTTTATTTTATTATAATAATATAAAGTATAAAAATTATAAAAATAAATAAATGTGCATAAAATTATAAAAATATACACACATATTCATCAATTAAGAAAATAAAATTGAGATACATACAATGGATGAAATTGTTTTTTTTAATTTATCCATGCAGTAAAATGGTTACTTTTATATATTTAATTATCTATAAATGATTAGGGTCCAATTTTAATTAAATTTAATTTAATGACATATAACTCAAGATTTAATTATTAAAATCATAATATTTTCAATTTTAACATTTATAATAGGATTAATAATAAAATTAGCAAATTAAACTAATTTATAAAAATTATAAATAATTCAAACTTAGTTTTAAGAAATTAATGTTTATGAATTATTTGGCTTGAATTAAATTATAATATACTCATTTTTAATAAGTTATCCAATTAATATAAATGCATACTCTATTTATGTTGATTGCACCAAAAATTAAAATTTTAATTTTTTATAAACTAGTCAAAATTTAAAAATATTTTTTATGAATCTAATTAATTAATTTTCTAATGAGAGAATTTTGGACAATGTAGAAAAATAAATAATTTTTTTTAAAAAATAAAGTTGAGAGAGAAATGAAGAGATATGATCATATGAGTGAGGAAATAAATCAAGAATATTATATTAATTTTTTAGGATTATTATTTTTTATTTAAATAAGTTTTATATTTTTATTTATTTCTTTATTTAGTGTAGATTTGTATTTTTTATCATAACGAGAATAGTAAATAAGTAAATATATTTTTTCTTTATTGTTATTTTTAAAGGTTGTTTCAATAATTTAGTAAAAATGATAAAATATGTGAGATAATAGATAGAATAGTTATTGTTGTTACTGATAGGTGCTATTTGTGATCACACATCTAGTCTTAGTGTCATTAGACGTATTTTCAAACGATAATGGTATTTGTGAAGGAAAGATGAGCTTTAGGGGTATGAATGATATTTTTCCGGTAGCGTCAATGGGTTGCGACAACAACCACTAACAACAAACAATACACTAAATTACAAATACAACTAATGAAAAATATAAACACATATCTCTATTAGTTGGGGCACCTACTCAATTGCATCTGAGATACCACACTTGTTGTCTACACAACACCGTCAACAGATCCAACATTCTTTTGGGGTTGTACCATCACGTGACGTGATATTATCACCAATAACTCAGATAGAGTAAGACAACCTAAGTTAGGATAACTCTCATGCAAATGAACTATTTACACAAACGTCTTGATTTTATTTCATTTAGTTGATCCTTCTCAAAATCACTTATACATTGAACCAAAAAAATAATCTACAAATTGAGTTCTAATTTTGTAAGAGTTTTTTCCCGTTTTCTAATTTCTAAAACAATAAAAAAGGGGTCTTTATTGGAAATTTCATATCTTCTGAAGGGCTTGTTGATGACGGGGCGAGGCCGTGCCTACTACTCGTCGAGGATAACAACTACCAAATTCTCTCGTCGAGTGCCATTCGGCGAACTCCCTCTCGCCTTGCTTAGTTCATCTCAGTGAGCCATGTGTCACACGACATCGAACCATTTATGATAGGGTTATTTTAGTATTTATTGGTATACCAGAAAAATCAACAAAAATTATAGGAAAAAGCACAAGTAGGACTACCAAAAGTTATAGAGGCTTTTTATGCATAAGATATGTATGCATTTGAAAGTATTCAACGTTAATAATATTAAAATAGTGCATTTCTTATCCTTATTTCAGGTTTTTTTACTCAACCCTAAAGGGGATTTATATGGCTTAGGTTTTGATCCTTACAAGCATGCTCCTGAATTTAGAGGTAAGCATTTCCTAGAACAATTGTGTTATCAATTCACATTTGTGTCATACTTACTTTTATTTACCCATTCTTTTATAGAGAAGAAAAGGTCACGTCTATCTGACAACAGGGAGCCCCAATGTTCAAAAGTTCTTTCGATGAGAGAGAATCTTTTTGGCTTCAATTGTAAGATCTATTAACGATTTAATGGACATAAATTTAAAATATACTAATGAATAGGCTGCTTTACTCTTATAGCTTATATCTAGTTTGCATTTATGGTCTCAATTTGAGGTTGATTTTGCCCATTATTCATCAGCTGGAAAGGTTGCTCCTGGTTTTGGCATTGGAGCACTCGAAGAACTCAATGCTGAAGATGAGGATGTCTATGGCTCTGGTGAGTATTTCTTTTACAATTAGCTCATCCCGAATAATTTTCATGTTACGAAGTGCTTATGGTTTTGTGCTTGTTCTTTAGTTTCCTTATTTCTTATTTTTTGTGAATAATACTTTTCTTATATTTCCTATAATATTTAGGCACTGTGAGGAAGAAATTGTTCTTTCCTTCATCCTTGAAAAAGATGCTGGTGCTATTGAACCCATCTTATTATTTTGTTTCGTTTTGGCAGTTAATGGATTGAGTAGATTGATGAAAAGAGCTAAGATGCTTAATTTGGTGGAAATTCTAAGTGTTAGGGCAAACAATGTTGAAGTCTCTTCTTCCAATTTATAGATGACACTATTTTCTTTTTAAGCAATGAGGAAAAGTTTGGTCATTTGGTTAACGGGTTTGCAATTAAATTTGTCCCAAAATTGTATCTTAGGTATAAATTGTGCTAGAGACAAATGGTCTCCTTAGCCAACTATTTGGGGTGTGAAGTTTGGACTTGGCCATTGAAATATTTGGATTTACTTCTTTGAGGTAATCCAAGAGTTGCACAATTTTGATCACCAATTATAAAATGGTTTGAATAAGATTAGCAAGATGGAAGAGAGTTTTTTTCTCCAGAGAGAGTTAATTAACTTTGATAAATTCAATTTTATCAAGCCTTGCTATTTACTACCAATCGATTTCCAAAATTTCAGTGGGAGTTGCTAACAAATTAGAGAAACTAATGAGAGACATCTTTGGGAATGTATTAGTGAAATGAGTCATTCAATAAAGTGGAAGATGATACAAAGATCGAAGAAAAAAAAGGAGATTAGGCATTAGAAATATCACCCCAAGAAATAAAACATTGCTAGGCAAGAGACTTTGGAGATTCGTTTCAGTGGAGAATTCTATTTGGTAGAGTTATCAAAAGTATGAGTTAAATGAGACTGGGTGGGATGCAAGTTGTGGTTTGCAAGGTGGTGGATGTAATCCTTGGATGATAATTTCTAAAGAATTTAATATGTTCTTTTCTAATTTGAGCTATAAGTTGAGGAACTGAGTTAGAATTCGATTTGGGGAAGATTCTTAGATGGAAGTAGTTTTCTTTAATCAAGATATCTAATATTGTATAGTTAATGTTTGGATAAAAATACCCCAGTAAGCATGTTATTTTTGCTAGAGGGTTAGAATGTTAGATTTAGAAGAAATTTAAATGATTGGGAGGTTGATAATTTTGTATGTTTTATGTTAGGTTTGGAAGAAGTAACTATCATAGTTAATAGTTGTGAGACAAGGATTTGGATTAATGAGTCGATTGGTAGTTTTTTTGTAAATTTTACTGAGCTTCTTTTGGATGATCCTAATATGCTAGATTTTGATCATTAAGCTTCAGTGTGGAAGTGTCCTAGTTAAGTAAAGTTAAGGTGTTGTAGTGGCTAATTGTTTTTGGTAAGGTCAACACAATGGTTCGAATTCAATCAAAGTTTTCAAAACTGTCTTTCACTTAATTGGTTTTTGCAAGAGACGACATTATTTATTTCTACATTGCCCGATTGTGCATAATATTTGATCTATAAAGTACATGGATGTTCAATGGGCCATTTAGGATCTTGGAAATCTTTGTTGTTAATTTTTTTTAACATGCATTGGAATAGTATGAAGGCTAGAAGGCTACAGTATTGTGGATCCATGGGATTGGAGCAATTCTTTAGGTGTTTTGGTTTGAGAGATTTGATAGAATTTTTGAGGAAATTGAAAATGATAACAATTTTTTATGGGAAAAGTCTTATTTTTAGCATCATTGTGAGCTTCAGTTTGGAAAGAATTCGTGAATTATTTTCAGTTTCTTATAAGCTACAATTGGTAAGGAATAGACTATGTTATTGTTTGGATTTTATTTGGTGGATTGCTTGTCTACATTTTATACTTCTGTAACTATTTTTATATATAGATATATTTTGATGACGACTTGAAGTCCAGGGTTTGCTATAGTGAAGACTAGAAAGAAAAAAAAGTTTGTGAAGAGCCTGAGGTGCTACCTCGAGTGACCCATAGAGCATTTATTGCCTTAAGAAATGCATTTCACATGTGGTGTCATCCACGTTGGGCATGTTTCACGGTTCTGTAGTTTGCATCATAGGAGGGAAAACTGCTTCCAATTGAAAGGATGCACAGTCTAAGAAGTTGATTCATTTTTTGACGATTTATTTTGGAGCATCTAGTGATATCTTTTACAAGCACCTAGTGCTATTTTCAAGCGTAGAGTTAATTTTGGTTGGGGTTTTTGCTTACTTTTTTGGCATGTACCTTTTAAATACTATTTAGACTTGGCTTTGTTCTTTGCTATTTTCACTGCTAAGGTATCTTGACTCGTGTTTATCAGTTACTTGGAACTGTAAACAAATACGTTTTGAAATGAAATTTCCAGTAAGCAAATGTAGAACACAATCATTAAAAGATGCACATTCACATTTATAATGCTGGATGTGGTGTAATGTTTATGCAATATGCATCTGCACAAGCTTACTTTCATAAAAATTCACTTTGAACATTTTTGCTTGCATTTTTTATAATATCCCTTTATTAGGTTTAATCTAACATCTCCAGTACATCACATATAGTCACATAAAATCTTTGCTCATCAATGATGTACACATGCAAATGATTACCCAAACATTAATGTGGAAGGTGTATTTTCTTCAGTTGGCCCTAATTTTTTGGTTTTTCCTTTCACATCCTTTATCAGTTGTAACTCCTAATTTTATATTAATGTACATTGCTATAATTGTTTCTTTGAATTTTCTATGTTTAGGCTATGACTTTGAGGAGACATACGTTCACGAAATAGAGGAACCTTCAAAATTGAATTTTGATAGTGAGCGTGGATTGGTTGTGAAGAAACCTGGTATTTTACCCGGATTTAGACCTGCATCCAATTCTGACTATCAGCTTGAAAGGTAACCAACAATTGTTTGTGTCATTAGTTTGTCTAAAACATATGATTAGTTTTTGGTAAATGTTTCATTTAAAAACTATCAACTAGCTTGTATTTTTTAGTACTCTTTTTTGTTTTTTTTATGAATCACCACTTTTTATTTTCAATTTGTTTCATCCAGCTACTTTTCCCATCTTCTACTAACATAGTTAATACAAAATTTAGGAAAGGTACATGGACTAAAATCTAGGGCATTATGTTTTTTTTACGTTACTTGGAATCATTTTTGACTCAACCACGTGGGAAGCATCTTAGGTGATTTCTATTAAACAAGTATTTGTGGTGTCTAGAGCTGTAGAATAGAACCAAATGATATTTAAAGTTGATAATTTCGTTGAACTTTTTCACATGTGTGACTTGCACATATATTTCCCGAACTTCAACATTTCTGTAACATAAGTTGACAAAAATAGCTAAATGAAAGAACTAAAAGCGAAGACTACTAAATTGAAAAAAGAAGGAAAATGTACGAAATTGGAATTTAGTAGTAGTTTTACTACTAAATGGGAAAATAAACTTAGTTTTTATTATCCATAGTTTAGGCAAAGCATCTTTGTTTTAATTGAACCATCAAATAGTTTTTAAGAAATGGTATTTATTGAATTTTATTTCTTGTCTTTATAGAATCATGCGCTACATATATAGTTAAAGATCATGATAAAATATGTAAACCTACTAATAACAACATAAAATCTCCTAATTAATTTGAGATAGCAACTTTTAATACGGGATTTCAACTCTCTTTCAAGTTGGATCGTAAATGTTGATCATAACTAATTTGAGATAGCAACTTTTTTGCTGGAGCATAAGTCATACAGTTGGTCTTATTTTCAACTTTTTCTTTGATGAAATGACTATATATTTCTATATGTTTGGTTCTGTCATGTGTAATTGAACTAAAGGAAATATTGATGGTTGCCTTATTATCACAATACTTAGCCATAATGCTTTACAAATTCCTTGTACAATTGTCTTTAATTTGACTTTAATGTCACTTTTAGCTATCATGTTTTGTTTCCTACTTTTCCAAATCACTAAATTCTAAAATCAAAGGTACAATGACCTATAGTGGATTTTTTAATCTTTTATTAAACTTGCTCCATCTGTGTCATTAAAGACTTCTACCCTTGTTTTTCTTGAAGATTAAACCTCCATCAAGTGACCTTTTTAGATACCTGAGAATCTTGTAAACAACTTTAAAATAAGTTCTTTATGGGGAATATATGTGTTGGCTTATCACACTAATTGAAAATGCAATTTAGGTCTTGTGGGTCATTTTAGTTTTCCCCCTAGTTTTTGAAACCTAACTTTGTACATTGGATCTCCTAGCTCTTTTGAACTTTTTCAACCTCGATTGGAGTGTCACTTGATTTTTGTCTCATGCAAGAGCTTTATAAGTTCTATTATGCTTTATTTTATTATATTGTCGTTTTTTGACCTTTTATGTTCGTTTCTTTTTTCCTTTTATTAGTTATAATGTTGAGTATTTATAATTAGAAAGGGATAGGTGTCATGGGTTGAGAGGGTTTATTACACAAGTTTTGTCATCTTGTGTAAACCTTTTCTAAGTGGGAGGGTAAAGATGAGACAACTTATTTTGGATTGTATTTTCTCTTTCGTTCGCTATGAGAAACTTGTTCTTCAATCAATCAACAGGGTTCATCCATAGTAGCTTGGTTTTCCCTCATTAGATATTCTTTCTTCTCTTTTTGTAAGACTGTTTGCAACCGATTTTGGTATCTATAAGAAGAGCAAGGGCATACTTTTGTCAGAGACTAATTCCTTTGATCTTACAACCTCCATTCCTATGAAGTATTGTATTTGTCCCAAATCCTTAACTTCAAATTTTATAGCCAAGGTTTTCTTTTATGTTGTCCCCAATTAGGATTATATCATCAACATAGATTGTTAAGATTGTCTGTCTCATCTTCAACGTGTTGGAAAAATATTGCGTGATTGGATTGCCCTTGTAGGTACCCTTATTTTTTCGTCACTTTTGACTTTCAGTTTACATCTTATTTTGATCCTCTTTGTAGAATCTTGGTGGTATTTTCATGTAGACTTATGCTAGTTTTCTAATTAAGAAAGCTTTTTTATGTCCGGTTATTGAAGAAGCCAATCTAAATTTGCTACTAATGACTAGAGAACCTTGGTTGTATTTAGTTTAGCCATAGGTGCAAAGGTTTCACTATAATCAATTCTATATGTTTTTGTAAACCCTTTTGCAACTAGATAGGCTTTGTACCTTTCTATTTTTCCATTAAGCTTGTACTTTATCGTACAGACCTACTTATAGCCAATTGGTACCTTTCTTTTTGATAGTTATGTCACATCCTAAGTTCATTATTTTTTCATAGTGCCCTTATTTATTCCATAAATGCTTATCTACATTCTACAATTTTATGCCCTTATAGATATTTCTTGTAATCTTTATTTTATCAAGATTAGTGGTAAAGACATGAAATCTATGAGAAAATATTATGTGAAATAAATCTTGAGATATGATTAAACAAATCTTGAGTATATGAAACAAATCTAAAGATGAGATGGAGTGTACAACATGATTGGTTTTCTAAATGTAATCAGTGACTAGAGAATTTCTACGAAACATTTTTGAGGAACTGATATTTATGTACTTACTATTATGAATCTACACTTGCTCCTATTACTTATATATAGTAAAATTAGGCTTAGAAGAAAAGAAAAAAATCTCTTAATAATTAGTACAAATGTTACTCATTAAACTATTGTAATCTCCTAATAATACATATAATAAATATTGATATCCTAATTAATGTACAAGATCAAATCCCTAATTACTTGGAAGTTCAACAATACCCCTCTAGTTGGATCATAGATATTATCATATCCAACTTGCGAACGAAATCATTATAGTTTGGCCAGTGAAACCCTTTGGTGAATATATCAACCATTTGCTCATTTGTTAGGATATAGGTTATGCAAATAGTTTCATCTTTAATTTTTTGTTTGATAACACTTTCATATGTTTGGTTCTATCATGTTGAATTAGATTAAGAGAAATGTTAATGGTTATTTTGTTATTGCGATAAATTTTCTTGGAGACTTCATTATACTATGGAGTTCATTGAAGAGTTTTCTTAGACATAATATCTCACATATTCCTTATGCCACATCCCTAAATTTAGCTTCAGTGCTGCTTTTAGCCACTATATTTTGCTTTACTTCTCCAATATACTAAATTCTCAAATACATATCTTATGTCTTCGATTGAGCCAACACAATTAGTATCAGTAAAGGCTTTTATTCCTTTATTTTTATTTTTCTTAAAGAACACACCTCTACTAGGGGATCCTTTAAGGTATCTAAAACTTTTGTAATCTACTTTAAAATTAGCTTCCTTTGGGAAATGCATGTGTTAGCTTGTCATACTAATTGCAATAACAATGTCAAATCTGGTGTGAGACATATATCTGTTTTCCTAGTAATCTTTGATATCTTTGTCTATCGGTTCTTCCAATTCTTTTTCCCCTACTTTGATTAGAGTGTCACTTGGTTTACACTCAAGCGAGAACATACTTTCGTTGAGGCACTTGTTCTTTTTTTCGACCTTGTAATCTTTATTATCAATTTTCTCCAAAATTGTCTCTAATCAAGATTATATCAACATAGAAAATCATGATTGTTTTCTTTCTATCTTCAGTGTGCTGGAAAAACATTGTGTGATTTGATTGTCCTTGTTTTTTCCTCACTTTTGCAAATCTCTCAAACCATGCTCTAGGTAATTGTTTGAGACCATAGAGTGACTTCAGTTTACACATCACTTTCTAAGTTCCTTTTTTTTTCTAGCTCCCTTATTTCTTCCATAACAGTTTATCTCAATTCTGGAATTTCTTGGAATTTCTTGGAATTTCATGGATGTTTTCTAGAATCTCTGTTTTATCTAGATTAGTGGTAAAAACATGAAATTTGAGAGAGAGTATTATATGATTTAGAGATGAGACTAAGTACATGTTCGAGTTGTTTTTCTAAGTGCAATAGGTAATTCAAAAGTTTTTAGTGACTCAGGATTACCTGGTATTGAGATAGACTCTTGGAATCATCGACTCTTACTTTCTTGGTGCCTTAAGTATGAAGTTCTATTTCGTCTCTAATTTTGGCCTTTGTGAATAAATTATCGTCCCTTGGTTATTTGGTTTTTTCACATCTCTCCCTATGTTCAAGTTTTTTTCTTGTAGATGGCAGAATAGGATGGAGTGGTGTTATAGGGTCATTTTTAGATGAAGTGTCGCTGGTTGGCTCAAGTGGGTTAGGTGATTCAAGAAAAGTAAAATCTAAGTACTTGTCAAAAGAGCTATCTTTTTTCAATTATCCTTTTAAGAGAAGACGTTTGATAGTAGAGATATCATAGTATTTGTAACCTTTTTGGGTAGGGGAGTAACTGATAAAAACACATTTTTAATAGCTCATAGATTTAATTTGGATTTGGAATGAATGAGTAAATACATTACAACCTTTGATAGTAGAGATATCGTAGCATTTGTAACCTTTTTGGGTAGGGGAGTAACTGATAAAAACACATTTTTAATAGCTCATAGATTTAATTTGGATTTGGAATGAATGAGTAAATACATTACAACCTTTGATAGTAGAGATATCGTAGCATTTGTAACCTTTTTGGGTAGGGGAGTAAGTGATAAAAATACATTTTTAATAGCTCATAGATTTAGTTTGGATTTGGAATGAATGAGTCAATACATTACAACCAAATACTTTAAAAGATAGGTTTGATTGAAGGTGAGATATTGTGAAGATTTTTTGTTCCAGAGTTTTTTAAGTGATTTTCAAACGAAAGAACTTGATTGGAGCCTTCGATTGATTAGGTAAGTTGAAGTTAAAATAACATTAACCTCAAAATTGTTTAGGCATGTTCATAGTGAACATCAATGCTTGGACTATTTTTAAGAGATGTCTATTTTTTTTCTCAAAACCCCATTTTGTGTTGAAGGGTATGAATACAAGAGCTTTGGGGCATTAACCCATGTTATTGAAGGTAGTTTCCCAAGGAGTGATTGAAATATTCTTATCTATTATATCTGTGGAGGATTTGAATTTGTGTTTGGAATTGAGTTTGAATCATTGGATGAAAATTAATGAACATCATGAACATCCTCTTTTTCTGGGTAAATAAATCTAACAAACTCGAGTATGATCATCAATAAATGTAATAAACCATTTAGTATGAGTACGATTAGGGAAACGAGGTCTTCATACGTCACTGTGGATTAAAGAAAACAGTTTGAATGGTTTGTACTAAACTTTGGAAAAACAGGCATGCTGTTATTTTGCAAATTTATTAATTTCACGTTGAAAGTTGATTGCTTATTCTGAAAAAATAATGAAAATGATATTTTTAAGTACTAAAAGTTTGGATGACCCACTCTATATTTGCCATAATAACAAAACTTCACTATCTTCAAAAACATATGCAAAATCCCAAATTTTAATTTGAATATGTGCATTCACATTGGTGTCATCAAAGTAGTAAAACCCTTCTCTCTTTAGCACTGTCAATCGTTTTCTTTGATTGATCTTGAAAGACACAATGAGATGGAAGAAAAATTAGCACAATAATGTCAACCTTTAGTTAACTGACTGATAGATATCAAAATTACATGATAAATTTGGGACATGGAAGACACTTTTGATGACCATAGAGTTACAAATTTGAATATTTCTTTTTCCCACAATGGATGCGAGAGATTCATCTGTTATTCTAATTTTAAGATTGCTAGCATTTGGTGAATAAGATGTAAATAAATGATATGCTTTAGTCACATGATTTGACGCACCAGAGTCAACAATCCAAAGAATTTTGGCTTGAGATATTGTAATTAGAGCATTGAAATAATTACCTTTGTATGTTAGTGAAGTTGGGAAAATATTTATGGATGATTGATCGATATTTTGGACACTGGAGAAGAATTTGTAGAGCTGATCTAACTGTTCTAGATTAAAGGCTCCCCTTCAACTTGAACCATCTTGAGTTCTCTAGGTTTCATTAGAAACTTGATAACCTCGTCTTATTTTATTTATGTTTTCAATGTCTGTTTTCCAAAAATTTCCCAAAACGTGTCCTTTGTATGTTTGAATTTACAACAATGATTGCAAATACTTTTTCTTTCATTGTGAATTTTTGCTTTCATAGGACCCAGAGAAATTTGTTAAAGGCCCAATAAGAACACCAGGCCCAAATCCATTACTAAACAAAATTGGATGGTTGATGAGGAACCTATTCCAAGCCTAATCCTGTTAGATGACCTAGTCCATTTACTCTCATGTGCAATTTGTCTTCTTCTGGCCGTAAGAGTGCCTTCTACCTCGAGAGCACTTCCAGTTGCAAGAGCTCCCCCAACTGCGAGGGATGAAAGGTCACCAGTTGCAAGGGTCGAAAATCATCAATTGTAAGGGTCAAAAAATCTTTAGCCATGGTGCCACATGGACCAAGACCTTATATAGCTCTACCAACATTCACACCAGCCTCGTTCATAATCATTTTCCTTTTGTTCTTTTCATTGGACGTTGGCCAAACCTTCTCTCGTGGTGAGAAGTGGTTGCCAGTCAAGTATTCTTTTAGAGCTCTATCGTTGCAAAGCTTTGTTGTTGGTTGAGTTGGGTTTTGTTATCACTTTGGTTAGGTATCCCATTCTACCTTCACCATTAATAGCTAATTTCATGGATTGAGCCCATCTTGATGTTTTATTTCTTTGTCATGAACTTTAAAGGCTATTTTTAATTCGTAATTGATCGTAGATTTAGCCATGGTAAGCTAGGTTTGAATTAACCCAGTTTTGATACCATATAGAGTTTGTACAAAACATTTTTGAGGAAATGATATTTACTGAATTGTACTTATTGTTATGAATTTACATTTGCTCCTACTAACTATTTACACTTTCATTAAACTATTGTAATTCACACAACAAATATTGATATCCTAATTAATGTACAAGATCAAATCCTTGATAACTAAGGATTTCAAAGTAACTTAGAAGATTTGGGTGACTCAAAATTGCCGTGTCTTTTGGTAAGCTCATGGATAAGCGAATCTTTCACCAACTATAACTCTCTCGGTGCTTTAAGTGTGATGTTATCTTTGGTTTTTAAATTTGGTCTCTAGTAGTAAACTATCATCCCTTGCTTATTTGGCTTTTCCACATCTCCGTATGTTCAACTTTCCTCCCATAAATGGGTAGAGTAGGACAAGGTGGTGTCATATTGGAATGAATATGCGCAAATGCAGTACAATTAAATACCTTAAGAGATGGTTACATTGCATGTGAGATATTAGTAAGGATTCTTAGAGTTTTTGAAGTGGTGTTTGAAACAGAAGAATCTAATTGGGCATTCGATTGATAGATAAGTTAAAGTTAAAATAACATCTCTCTAGAATTGTTTAAGCATATTCATAGTGAACTTAGTGCTCGAACTACTTCTAGAAGATGACTATTTTTTCTCTTAGTAACCTCGTTTCTTTCGAGAAGTGTGAATACAAAAAACTTTGGTATACTATCCCATGTTTTTGAAGATAGTTTACCAAGGAGTAGATTTGCCAATTTTTGTTTCCCAATGGGGCAAATTCTTATGGGAATTCCCTGGTTAGAAGCAAGGATGGGGAAAATAAAATTGGGGATGAGGATTGGGGAGAAGGAAGCAAGGATGGGGAAAATAAAATTGGGGAGAAGGATCTCCGTTTTAAAGACACTGGCAAAATAAGGATGATGATTGTATTCCTTGTCTTGTTCTCTAAAATTTTATACCTCTTTGTTATAATTTTAAAAAAATTGCTACTTTTAATTTTTTTTTCAAACTATCTAGTTATTGAGACTTGGAATAAATCATTAAATATAACATATTATAAACACACCTCTAATTATATTGCATTTTTTATTTTTTTAAAATAGTTTTCTTATACTAAAATTATTTAAACTAACTATTAAAAACTAATAATGTATTACAATCTTGTTATTTTGTAACTTATTTATACCCGTGGTTTTAAACTTTCATTTACAATTATATATTTGTTAATGACTTAATTTTAATGAAAATTTTTTTATCTTTAAAACTAAAATTAAGAATTTGTTTTAAAAATCATATCAAAATAATATATTGGTCATCGTTTTCTGTATGAGGATCCTAATCTCGTTTGGGGGTCCTTGTTATGTCTTGCAAAAATTTTAAGTGGAGATGTGAGAAAATTTCTACTAGAGAATAGGAGGACTGGAAGGGTTTTTTAACTCTGACCCATCCCATTGACAACCCAACCAAGGAGTTAATTGGAATATTCTATTTTTCTCATCAATGTAAAGGATTTGAATTTGTGTTTGGATTGGGTTTGAATCATTAAATGAAAATTAATGAAAACATTATGAACTTCAGTTTTTTCTTCTAACAAATAAACCCAATAAACTCGAGTATGATCATTAATAAATGTGCAAACCATTTAGTATGAGTATGGTTAGGGAAATGGGAAGGTCCCTATATGTCACTATGGATAAAAGAAAAAGGTTTGTATTGAACTTTGAAAAAAAAAACATTGATGTTTTGCAAATTCATAGATTTTACGGTGAAAGTTGATTACTGTTGAAGGATTATATTGTCCACATCGATTAGGCGTTCGACTGTAGTGCAGTTTATAAGTATGGGTAACCCTTAACTCAATGAGATCTTATTGTGTTGAGTTATGCTTTGGGCTTATATAACATGGTATCAAAGCTAGGCCTTGAGTTCATCGTGGTTTGTGGCTTTCGTTGCCCCTGTTCGATGTGAGGGGGGGTGTTGAAGGATTATATATGGCCCACATCGACTAGGCGTTTGACTATAGTGCAGTTTATAAGAATGGTCAACTCTTAACTCAATGAAATCTTATTGGGTTGAGTTAGGCCTTGGACTTATATAACAATTACTTTATTTGAAAAAATAGATGTAAATAATTGTTTCAAGTATTGAAAATTGATGACCCATTCTGTAATGTTTTAATAGAATTTCACTATCTATAAAAAGATATACAGAATCACAAATTTTAATTTGATGATGTTCTTTAACATAGGTTTCGTCAAAGTAGTAAAGCCATTCACACTCTTGCGTACCGTCAATCGTCTTTCCTATTAATAGGTCCTAAAAGACATAATTGAGATGGAAGAAAATCAGTAAAACAGTGTGGGCCTTTAGTTAATTGATTAGTCAATATCAGATTATAGGATAAATTTGGACATGGAAGAGAGTTAGAAATTTGAATACACTCTTTTTATAACAGATAAGAGAGATCCATCTACTACTAACTTTATGATTACTAGGTGAGTAAGAGGTATATAAATATTGTGTTAATCATATTATATGACGCACTAGAGTCAATAATCCGAATTTTGTCTCGTTTGGTAGTGACTAGAGCATTCAAGTAATTACATTTTATGCTAGCGAAGTTGATGAAATATTTATGGATGACTAACTGGTATTTTGGATACTGAAAAGAGTTTGTAGAGCTGATCCAATTGTTTTGGATTAAAGGTTCCCTCTAAGCTCAAGCCATCATGAATTCTATGGGATTGAAATGAAGCTTGATAGCCGTGTGTCCTATTTTGTCTCGGTTTTCAATTTGTCGGTTTTTCATGAATTTTTCAAAGAGTTTCCTTTGTTTGTCAGGGCTTACGAAAGTGGTCACAAAAACTACTTTTCCCTTGTGAATTTGACCAATTCTTATTTTGGTTTCCTAGGGATCATTTGTAGAATTGGTTGCAGGTCCACATAATCAACTAGAGCCAATTCCTTTGTTATGCCCAAATCCTCTATTTCTATCAAGCCCAAGACTGTTGGTGATGTTTAAAGAAGACGTAGGCTCCCTTGCATTTATGTGAAACTTTCACTCAAGTTTCACACTCACTAGCCTCAAGGCCTCCATCCCCAAGACTGCCAGCTGTGAAAATATATGCCCTTTGCTAGCTGCAATACCCAAAAACTCTAGCATCGGCGCTTTCTAGGTTAGAACCACCACCAGTCTCTTTCCAGTTTTCACCTGGTCTTCTCTCGTCGTACTTTGGCAAAGACTTCTTTCATGGTGGGTAATGTTTGCCGGCCAAGAATCCTCTGTAGAAGTATATTAGTTTTTCCTTTCATGGGCTTCATGAAGTTAATTAGCCATGCAATCACCATTGATTTCTTAGAGCTCCATCGTTAAAGAGCATCGGCGTTGGTTAAGTGGGGCCTTTTTATTTCCCTGCCAAGTATCCATTCTACCTTTACCTTTAATAACTATTTTCATGGATTGAATGTTGATTCAACCAAGTAACTAAATTGAAGTAAGCCTTGCTTTAATAAAATAGAGAAACCTAATAATTACAAAGTAAAATCTCCTAATTTAAGCATAATCAAGTCCCTAATTATTTACAAAATCAATCAAAATCAAATCCCTATTAGTTTGGGATTTCATCTTTTAACTAGGGAGTTCAACATTTTTCATTTATTTAGTATTTTGATGATAAGTCACTCTTTGAAACCGAGAGTGCCAAGGAAATAGTGACAGCAAAGTGCTTACTTTACTAGGTCCCCCCCCCTTCCTTTAATAAGTTGTTGTTACTAATTATATGCCTGAAATTTTCTACCAGATTTGATCCTCCTCTTGTACCTAAGGATTTTGTCCCCCATCATAAATTTGTTGGGCTTCTTGAGACTGGTTATGACATTGCTGATCCCAGTCCGCCAGAAGTTTCACCACCAGAGGATAATAATTTGAAACTATTAATAGAGGGGGTTGCCACCTTAGTAGCTAGGTGTGGTAAATTATTTGAGGATCTCTCCAGAGAGAAGAACAAGTCAAATCCATTGTTTAGTTTTCTTGTTGGAGGAAATGGCCACGGTTATTATATGATGAAGCTGTGGGAGGCACGACAGAAGCAAGGTGATAAAACCAAGAAGAAATTGGATGGGAAACTGTCTCCTAGCAAGCAGAAAATGAATGCAGAGAGCCGTGGAAAAATTTTGGGAGAAAGGCCCTTAGAGCAAAGTTCTAAAGATTCACATTTATCTGTTGCTGTTTCAGATTCCATTAATGTCCCATACAGTCTTTCGGACACGTTTACTAAACCTGCATCTTATGTGAGTAAAATACTTTTTTACTATCTTTCGTTCAAAATTTATATTTATGTGGTCTTTTCGTTTCTTTTCTTTTTCCATGTTCATTGTTTCACTTTCCTCTTCTATTAAGTTGAGGCTGCTGCTATCATGCTTGTGTATGCATACAGTGCTAACAATGTGTGCGTTTATGTTATCTACTCTCTTTATGTAGAGCGAGGTTCTTCAAGTAGCAAATCCCTTCAAATCTTAATGTGATTTATTTGTTTGTTTCTTTTCTTTTTCCATGTTCATGGTTTCCTCTTCTGTTATGTTAAGCTGCTGCCCTGTCATGCTTCTGTAGGGTTATTGATGGATGCAAAATATGCTAACTATGTGTATTTTTATTATCTACTCTATTTAATATAGAGTGAGTTGGTTCAAATAACGAGGCCCTTCAAAGATGATCCTGCAAAGCAAGAAAGGTTTGAGATGTTTTTGAAAGAAAAGTACCAAGGTGGGCTTCGGAGTACCGAGTCTGGTAGAGCAAGTAATATGTCTGAATCATCTCGTGCCCTTGAGAGATTGGATTTTGAGGCTGCAGCTCAGTCAATAGAGAAAGGCAAATGGACAAATGAAGACAAGCTTCCTTTTCAACATATCTCAGAATCGTTTGCTACTGGAGGAACGCAGTTTACTTCTGGTGGATTAGAGGTATGTTTCAGTTTGTGTTTTTGACAGTTTAAGATTATCGTTTTAATTCTGATCTTCAAATTCTTGAATATAGCAATTTAAAGATGGACAAGTTGGGGAATTGAGTACAAAGAAAATGTACCCAAAAAGAGAAGAATATCAATGGCGTCCTTCACCACTTCTATGCAAGCGTTTTGATCTCATTGATCCTTACATGGGAAAGGTACTTGTTATAATAATTATTTTGGTTTCTTTTTCTTCCTAATCTACATATTAAAAGTGTACTGCTCTCTCTCTCTCACTCTTCCCCCATTTCCATTTCTGTCATCTTTGCCAGTAAAATCATTCCTTCAAGATAATATCTTGGAGTTTTCTCACATTCAGAGTTTGAAACTATCTTGGATACACTACTATATTGAATTCTGTTTAAAGATTGCTATTTTACCAAAACGTTTAAAACTTTTAACTAAAATACTTGTTTGTGTGTCTCCTTGTGTTGGGTTTTGTTTTGACACCTTTTCACATGTGGTGGCAATGATTTAAAAATCCAACTGTCGAAAGTTTTGGTATTATTGGGCAAGCATAGAAAGTTTTGTTGGTTTACCTTTTTTCTTAGATGGTTATGCTTGTAAGAGGTGTACCTCTACTTACATATGTTAGCACTTCTAATGGGTGAGTTGTCAGTACTTACTCTAGTCACACCTCAGAGTTTGAGGTGAACCCTATTGAACAATATGGAGGTGTAAAATATAATTTAGATCTAAAATATTACTTTAAGATAATAATGAAATCATCAAGCAATTAATTTTTTTCTCCTATCAATCAAGCAACTTATATTCGTTTGTGCTAGAAATCATTCAAATAGAAAATAATATCCCTCAGCTCCATTGACTAGACTTTGATGTGGCCAACCGCAGCAGCTATTACTACCATTAGAGAAAAATAACTTGGGACGATGGCATTAATGAAATCATGCTTGATGCAAAAATATGCATGAAAAGGTGAAAAAATGTGATCATCATAATGCTAAGTTGCAAAGCTTATGTTGACATGCAGAATAACGGAAGAATCATAGTATTTTTGAAATTAAGTATGACTCTTAGTATGAAAACTATTGCATCAACTTACACTACGGTCCAGGGAAGTTATATCTCACATGATGGACATGCCGAATTTACACTAAGAACAAAGTAAATAGATTTTTCACCATCAAACTTTGTTTTGTTATTTTTATACCATTGAACTTAATAAATGTTACAAAAATATTATTGAACTTTTTATGTTACTTCTATAACATTAAACTATATAAATGTTACAAAAATGTCGTCGATGTAAGTATAACTTGTCGTTAACTTCCATTAACTGATTGACCTCGATGATATTTTTGTGACATTTATAAAATTTAATGGTATAAAAGTAACATAAAAAGTTGGATGATATTTTTATAACATTTGTGAAGTTTAATGGTATGAAAATAACATATAAAGTTTGATGATATTTTTGTAGTGTTTGTAAAATTTAATGATGTAGAAGTAACAAAACAAAATACGATGATATTTTTATAACAATTCTCAAAAATTAGTGGTAGAAAAATTTATTTACTCTTAAGAGTATATAGGATTGGCATGATTTGAAAGTTGTATCATGTGAAAGCTTAAAGCTGGAACACACGTAACTTTCTTGACATATTTCTTAAGGTTGCTTTTATACCATGTTATTTTTCTTGCTTGCCAAGCTTTTCCAAGCTTTTAGGAAAAGCAGCCAACAGTTACAATTAAGCATATGTTCATGTCAACTTATACTCTGTAAATTATGTATAATGTATACATATGCTATATGTACACCTTTGTGTACAACTGATGTATTTTATGACTAATTTTATGTACATATTGCATATGTTATTTTGGATCTCGACTCTAGATTTTATATAAATGTTGGAAAAGTGTTGGCGTGATTATACTAAAAGCTTAGGGCACTAGTAAGGAAAATAATTATAAATATATGAATGGAGATTTGACATTTGACGAGATCAAACAATAATGATTTTAAAATGGAAGTTTTTTGATAATGAGTGCCTCTAATATAATAACTCAATTGTAGGAAATTATCCACAATCGAAGTAGAAGAATTTCAAAAAAGTTTTGAAAAGATTCTAACTAGATTTAAATATCGTTCTTTGAGAACACTAGGAAAGAATATTTCTATAACAAAGATGTGTAAATAAATTCCAGTATAATTCTAAGGTAATGGCTTTGGATATGAATGACATTATAATTTTGAAATTAGCAGAAAATGGTTATAAATAAATGGAGATGATGGAACAATTTAGAAATTAAAAGATTTAACAGGGACATCCAAGAAAAACTCTTAAGAATGACATTTTCAAAAGTAATTCAATAATTTTAACAAGCATAAATAAGTTCTGTGACTTCTTTTACAGTTACTTAGAATTCAGCCCCACCACATGTTATATTAACAATTTATAGAGAATAACGTCACAAATATATTTCTCAATATAATCACCCAATAGCCAAAAATTTATATTAAATCCCAAAACTAAAAGTTAATTAAATACAATAGTGCAATGATCGGACACGAATTGTGTTTAATGAATATGAAAGTATACGTATCCTAACAAGTAATATAATGATAAGAAAAGATCGTTCTCACGGAGATTATGTTATTAGAAACTAATTTTTAAAACTAAAAAATAAAAATCAAATTTTTTTTGTTTTTATATTTTGAGTAAGCAAAATTAAAAGAACTAAAAATAAATAACCATAATTAATTAAATCAAACTTGGCATCTAAGAAGATATATAAGAAAATATTTAAGAATACTTAATCTCTCAATTTTCTAAATATGTGAATCACTATAATTTCCTCGATATAATTATCAATTGATTACATGATTAATTGAATCTAATCTAGCATGTATTACTCTTTCAAGTAAACTACATACCATATAGTAATTAATCTAATCACACTCTCATGTTAATTAAATTACATACTATTCATGAAGTTTATCAATTATGTATCACATACAAAAAAATCATACATCTTTGCCTAAAAACTATGCATGTTATTTAATCATGACAAACAATTAAATAATTCTCTCAAATTTATTTAATTGCCTCTATAGATCAATTGTTGGCAAACAATAAATAACATAAAATTCAGATTAAATAATATAATTAAATTAAAATCATAATTAGGGTAAAATATTAGATCATCATATGGTAAAAATTGGGTTCATAAGACCCCTAAATTAATAAATTAACTACATATAATTTTGTTCATGAAGCTCATAATTTTTCACAAAGAAAGACATAAAAATTGATAAAGAAAAGAGAAGAAGAAATACAATTAATCTCTTGAATTGTAATACTAATTTCCTTTTGAATTTCCACCAAAATTATCTCCTTTTGAATTTTCTCTCTTGGCTCCAAAAAATGTTAAAAATTATATTAATTTTGGCTCATTAGGGTTTATAGGGTAATTAGGGGGTTAAATATAACTTAAGTGAAATCTGGACCGTCAAATCAGCTTCAAATTAAGAGCTGAGATCAAAACAAACAAAATTAACTGCTTAGCGAACAAGAGAGCGACACGTGGCACACAAAATTCAGTGGACGAATCAGAGTGCGACGCATGGCGAGGAGGATTAGTATCGTTCAATGCTTGTTGAGTTAACAACACACGACGATCTGTGATTCGATGTTGTGGATGGCGTGGCGCATAACTAGAAGGAGTGAACTTAGAAGGAATGTAGTGCTGACATGTGTCAAAGTGTTGCGTCACTCTATACACGCGGTTTTGTATGATTCTCTTGCTTCAATTGTGTGACGTTCACGTGGCTTGCTCCTTCAGTTTCTTGCTTGTGTGGCATCTACGTGGCAGCTTCTGATTGGTTCTGCATTAAAAATTCATAAAAAATCTATAAAAGTTTCAAAAAAATCGCAAAAGATTCTAAAAATTATATTTTCACCTCCTTTCACTAAATTTTTTATATTTTAATATTTTTAACACTAAAAATATTACCTATTGATTAAAACGAGTAAATATTAAATAAAAAAGTACATTATCTATCGAGTAAAACGAGTAAATATTAAATAAAAAAGTACATTGATGATTCTATTTTCATAGATTCATCATGCAACAAATGTCTATATTCACTTATCTTTAGCTGCATGTAAGGTTGCAAAACAACACAATTAACTTCCTCTCAAAGTCCTATAAACAGCTAATCTAAAGCTGGAGGGGGAAAATAAAAGTAAGGGGTGAGCATACAATACCCAGCAGGGAAATCTCCAAAATAGTTCATACAAGAGTATTAAAATATTAAAGTCATTAAAAACAAACTTAAACCATAAAATTATGCAACAATATTCAAAATAATATCCAATTACTTTGAAACATACTAATTCTACAAATTTGATGCAATGGCTGATCCAAACTCATTATTAACATGTGAAATAAAATTGGTTTTGGTTCTAGACTACCCATCTCTTATTGCTTCATCGATGATAATCACAAAGTGAAAGTAAAGTGTTGAGCTGTGTGTTTAGTTAATTGCTAATCCAGCAAGAACCTATTACCTATAAGCCTTTTAGGCATTACTCTAAGTTTCCCTTTTAGATAATGGTTAACAACGTCTTCAGGGACCCAGGTTCGCACACCTTGATTGGGCTATTGCATGTGGGCTGAGTAATAGTTTTGGAAAGGCCCATCATGTGGAGATATCATATCCGATCAATTGAGTATATATTTAAGGGCTTATAATGTTGAGATAAACAGATCCATCAACTGAGTAGATAGGTTGTGGCACATAAAGAAAGAGCCCAAAATATCACATAAACCATGCAAGTGAATATTTTGGAGTAGGAGAGATTGAAGGTCATGTTCTTATGCTCTTCTACAATGTTAAAATCTTTAAGATTAAGCAATTAGGTTAGCTAATAATCTTCTTATATATGTTTTTTGGGTCTTAGCAATAAATGACATTCTTAAATTTTGTTTGTCTTTCCTCAATGTTGTAGCATATAAATACACTTGCATTCTTGCAGCCACCACCTGCTCCACGGATGAGAAGCAAAATGGAGTCTGCCTTTTTTATACCTGACATTGTCAAAGCCACAAGTATGGAAGAAATGGTAATAGCAAATAGCTCATTTTTGCATCCTCATGCTGACAACACTGGAGTAAGCAAAGACATAGCCGATAAAGAAATCGAAATTGCTGAGGTTGAAAATGTGGAGAGGCCAGTTGACCTCTACAAGGTACTACATGTCCATGAATTTGGACTTCTGTTCATGTCTGATACTTGGAGTTTCCCTAGATCTGAGTGCTTTCCGTTTCGTGCTTGTCACATCTATTTATTTGTCATATTTTAACAACTGTTAGATGTTTTCTACAGAGTTGCATGTAAATTGACTATGACATATGGTGGTGCAAGCATTCCTCGATACCCTTTCTAGAAAATGTTTTTGCTATGTGATGCTGAGACCTGAGAGGGTTTTATTTTTTTCCCTTTTTCTTTTGATATGAATCTGAAATCATTCATTTTATTTGGATCTTTTTATAAAATAGCCATTGTTACACGTAGTATAACTTATTTGGAGCAATTACTTGAGCAGTCATTGGACAGTATATGTCCAACTAGAGCATCCATGCTAGCTTGCATCATAGGTCAATTGCGCAAGCTAGTTTCTTAAAGGGGAACCTACATTTGCATGGTTACTTTTCTCAATGCACATTAATGTGCTTACTTATGGTTTCATATTTTAATGTATATTAGAAGATGTTGTCTTTTCTCCTGAACATGTAAGCAATTGCCTGGTTACATTTGTTTACATTCTCTTTTTTCTCTGTTTCTTGCATTCGCTCTTGAAGTGACCTGTATAATCCATACTGTGCTCCACTCTTAGCTACTTTGTATATTGTGTGTGTTTTTCTATTAATAATTTTTCATTTCTATATAGGCCATCTTCTCAGATGATTCAGATGACGAAGAGGATGTTTCTGGTCCAAGTAAAGTGGAACATCCAGAAAAGAAGGTTGAAGCAGCTAATAAAACATTAAGTCGTTTGGTGGCAGGCGATTTTTTGGAATCTTTGGGGAGGGAACTAGGCCTAGAGGTTCCCCCTGATCCACTTCAATCTATGAACAGAACCCCTCTTTCCCAGAAAGAAACTAATGGTACTGATCCAGGAAATGACATCACTCTGCCTGTTGAAACTAGGGCGTTTTTCTCTGATGTTTACAGTGAATCTCCAATAATTAATGGTGTAACGCATGGCCCAGATATAGCTCAAGATGGAAGATATCACAAAAATGAATTGAAGTCTAGTAGCTTCCCAGAAAGTAGTGGTAAACAAGTAGAAACTGGTAGTTCTGACAAGTTCCGTGGAGAGAGGAAAGCTAAAACATCAGGAAATCGTCACCACAGCTCAAGCAGTTCAACGTCAGAAGATGAGAGGAGAAAAAAACGCAATAGGCGGGATCCTAGCAGTGATTCGAATATTATTTCATCTACTGATGAACAGGGGCACTACCATTCTAGGTTAAAAGGGAGAGAGAAAGAATCCTCTAGAGAAGAGAGCCGTAGCCGCAGAAAGCACTCAAAACATTGTAAACGCAAGAACAAGCATTCTCCTACAAGATCTCATCGTCACAAAGACAGAGAACATGCAGAAGCCAAGAGAGAAAAACATAGAAAGAGGAATTAAATGAGTGATTTGTTGTCTACTGTATCCATGCAGAAGCCAAGAGAGAAAACCATAGAAAGAGGAATTAAATGGGTCATTGTTGTGTACTTTTTCCTACTCTGGAAAGATTAGATAGGTTCATTTGGAAGTTCCTTGCACTAAAATATCATTAAAATTGAATGTCTATTTGCTTGGTTTCGATGATGTATGCACATAGCTATCAAAGCAGGTCAGTTTTACTTGCTAAAAAAAATGTCACTTTTAGTTGTGTTCTTGCTCCTTGCGTCAGGCGGCCAGCTTCTTGAAAGACCAAAAATATATAAGAATTGTTGCAATCTTTAATATGTTTATCAGAGTAAACACTTTGGAGGATTTGGCTGGTAGTGAATTAATGCTGAACTATGAATTTTGCTATTATTTATATTAAGGCATCATCAATGGATTTTTAAGATATTATCATTTAGGGCATGGATATGAATCTAGTGGTAGAACAAAATCACCAAAAAATTACCAAATGCAGAGCTGAACGATGCAATGTTAAGAAAATGCTGCAAATTATGTAAAAAAATCCCCTGAACGAGCTGAATGATTTTATGGACGCTTGGCACTGTATGGTGGTAGTTTGTGCCAACAAATTTTGCCGTAGCAACCTATTTTAGTGAGGGTGAAGGACCATATTACTCCAACAACTTAAAGATGGTGTTTCAGTCCATTGGTATTGAACACATGCACAAGTTGCACCGTGCATATAGTCCAAAACACACACTCAGATTGTCCATTTTACGCATCTCCAAAAATAAATAAAACCTTCAACTTCCATTCAAAAATTAAGTAAAATAAAATTAATAGAGTTTTACAAGTTAAATTATTAAATATGAGTTGTTTAAAATCATACTGTGTATAAAATTTAGGGTGAATAGTTCTTGAAGTTATTTTATTCGTATCATTAGAATGTTTGGTCTAAGAGATTTCATAAGAAATATCACTTTTTAAATAGTAAATGAAAATTTATTAATAAATACAATCGTTCACTAAATGAAAGCTTTTAATTGGGGAAAAAAGGGTCGATGTTTAGCTTTTTCTTCATTTTTATATTTTCTTTTTTCAAATTTTCAGTTATACATTGTGCCAATTTTAAGTAGTATAAAAGATAAAAATAAATAAATTATTTTTTTCCTCATTCTTTCTCTGTCCTATTTGTTTCTTCCTTACTCTAAATGAAACAATTGTTTTCCATATATTGGATAGAGTAAGAAAGGAACAAAGAAGAGAAAGAATGAAAGTGAGATTTTGGAGTAAAAGTTAGAAAATTTGAACTTTTCTACTAAAATTGGCGCTATGTATAAATAAAAAATATAATTGTTGAAAATAGGGGTGTTCATAAACCGGATCGGACCAAACCGAACGATTTTACTAATCAAACGATCCGGTTCGGTTTGTATTAATTTTAAATCGTTCGAACCGGACCGGACCGGTTTAATAATATATTAAAAATTTCATATTATTCTTCATTAAATTATAAAAAAATTGAAATAAATCGGATCGAACCGTTTTATAAGTCAAACGGTCCGATCCAATTAAAATATTTTTAGGCAAAACCGAACTGGACTGGACCATGGACACCCGTAGTTGAAAATAGAGAGAAAGATGAAGATTGAACTTTTGTTCATTAAATTTATTAATAAAATATTTATTTATTATTTAAAGAGTAATTAAAATATCTCATTTATAAAGATTAAATAATTTATATATGTCTTATAAAAAATGAGTAATCAAAATATTCAAGTGATATAAATAAAGTGAGTTTTAAAATAATTTACATAATTTTTTAAGATTTAATAATATGGCATAATTACATTCATACATGGAGTTTTATTTTTAATCTCTCTTAAAAAATATATTTATTTTTCTTACAACAAATGAATATATATATATATATATATTTAAAGTAATAAGAAAATAAACTTATATTTAAAATGTCATTAAAATATTCAAATGTCATTGTTGTTTAAATATTGTTTAAATGTATTTTTTGGTTAAAATATCCAGATATTATTACTAAAATGTCAAAAATATAAATTTTTGATTTATTTTTATTTTTTTCCTTTTCTTCTTGAACAATCATTTCAATTCAATTTTTTTTTCTCATTTTTGCATAAGAGAATATATTCTCCTTTTTTCTTGTTTGTAACATGTTTACATATGGAATGGATATGTAAAAATATTAATTATTATGGTTGGTAGTAAATTAAATTTGAGACTGATGTGAACTAGTTGATATTGAATCTCATGTTTAGTAATTGTTATTAGTTTTAATGAGTGTGATATTTAGTAATTATTGTAATCTTTGCATACATGATTTATTTTCTATTGTTTTATATTAATATTATAATATATAAATTGCATTGAATAAGACTCATTATGTCCCTTCAAAATATTGGATGCATTATAAAATTATATAAATAAGTAAAAGAGAGTGTCTTTTTTTATAATTTTTGTAATCACATTTTAATTATAATTTTTTTAATTATGTTAATTTAATACATATTTAAGATATTTTTGATTTTCTCTTTTAATTTCACAATATTAAACAATTGTTATAATGATCCAAGTCTTTTGATTTTTATTTTTTAAATTTTCACAAGAATTTATATATTTTAAATCTTTCTATATATTTAATAGTAGTTAGTAGCTCATTAACTTTTTATCATATGATCAATTATTTTAGAGTTTTTTAAGCTACTCTTTTACTTCTGTAAAAATATAATTAATATATTGAATCAATTATTTTTTATATTAAATATAAATTAGAAAGTAATTTATAATTTAACACATTCTTGATCTTTTTACACTAAATTTAACATATATTTATGAGATTTTAATTTTCTCTTTTAATTTCGTAATAATAGATAATTATTATAATATTTATGAGCCTTTTGATTTTTGATTTTAAAATTTTTACTAAAAAAAAGTTATAAATTTTAAATCTATTTACCTAGAATCAATTATTTTAGAAGTATTTTGGCTTTTTCATTTAATTTTTTCTCTTAAAGATAATTAATACATATAATTAATTATTTTTATTTTAGATATAATTTATAAAATAAATAAATTAAAATTAATTTATCATTGAATTAGATTATATATGAGATTACATCGATAATTAGATTGCATCTCCTCAATTAATTTTTGACATATCATATTTGAGATTAACATAGTAATTTTCATATGAAAATGAAAACTATCTCCTTTATAATAATTATAATTTATTTTATAATTTTTATCCAACTATTAGCTATGCATATAATAAAAGTTGGATGACGAGTATTATAGTGTGAACTGTAAACTTTTTAGTATTACACTTTTCCTCGGGCTTTTTTTAAGATTTGAACAAACCTTCGTATTCAAATTATATGTTGGAAACATATTTTAAAATATTGTTTATTTAAAAAGGATAAAAAAATTACAAAAAATAATATATCAATAATATTAAATAGTGTTAAATTAAACAACATTTAACATTAAATAAGTCTAAATATCCATATTTTAATTTAAATGACATTTAAAATTAAACGATATATTAGACTTTTTTTAATAGTAAAAAATATATGAACTTTATAAATGTTATTGTTTTCTTAACAAAAACTCACTTATTTAATTAAATCAATTATTATAGTATATTGTAATTAAAAAAAAACAAAAAACAAAAGGCAGAGGACACAAATTCACTTTAACTAGCGTTAATATAATTTTATTTTTTTCCACAAATTAGAAATATTGACACAAGTTGTTTTAAATTAGTATATTTTACTCATATTATTATTACATTTGTGAACGCTATAGTATTTTAAGCAAATTTTGGTCATTTTCTTGCTTTATTTTCCACTTCTTTTTATACTTTTTTGAGGTATTTTTTTCTTTAAACACCTATATAAGATTTAATTCTATTATATTTAAGTTTTTCCTGGGTGAAATTCAAAAGAATCGCTATTGTCTTAAGCACATTGTGAAACAATTAAAAAGATTTTTTGCAATTGAAGGTACGTGTAGAATATTTTTAATAATCATAGTTTTTGAAGGTTCAAACTGAGATTCAAAATTATTAAAACCAGTGGAGTGAATATCCATGCTCTTAACGTTGCCAATCATGAGTTTATTAGGTCCATATGACTAAGGTGCAATCAGATTACTAGGGTCAAATGTCACGTGATGACTAGCTCTTGAGTCTGGATACCAGTTTAGCTCTTGTCTGGTGTTTAGTACAGTCAGATTGCTAGGATTTGATGGGATTTGAAAAGGATACTGAGGAACATAGCTAGTGTGGTGAGAGATGTTGTATATATTGTGGTGAAGGAAAAGGTAATGAATATGAAGGCTGAGTTGGAGTGCTTAACATGGCTTGCATCTGTTATGGTGTAAATATAGGTGGTCTAGGATTATAGTATTGAAAAGCTTGGTAGAAAATGGTTGTTGAGTTGGAAAAAAACTTAGTTAGGAAGTTGAGTAGATAACTGATAGGGTTGTATATGAGAGGTTCTTGTTGTATTACCAGTTGATTGAGATGGGACAAAGTTTTTGTCGAACCTACTCCATCATGTTGCCACCGTGTGACCCATTTAGCCACAAAGCTGTCACTATGATCTGCCTCTGCCTTTGCCATAGCTAGGACCTCTAGCACGTTGTTCCATTCCAGGAAATGAGTTGTTACCATCAAGTTGTGTTTGTCCTTGAAAAGGTGTATGTGTAGTGTTGAAGGGCTGACTTGTGACAGACTTGCGTGGTTATATCTGGACTGTTATCAAGCAATTGTTTGTCACCTTGATTTGGTACATGTTTAATGGATAGATTGACAGAACCTTTCAAGTTTACATTCATGAATGAGAAAAAGAGCCTTAGCATCTTCAATAGTCATAGTTTTTGTAAGCATTTTTTTAGTAAGGGTTGAAAAAACATTATCATAGGATTCATCTAACCCACCTAACATACTCATTAAGATTTCTTCTTCAGACAAACCACACCCAGCTCCTTCCAATTCATCAACTAGCAATTTTATTTTTTAAAACGTAGTCTGTGATGCTAAGGTTATCTTTCTTAAGACCCGTAACTTCTTTAAATTCTATAGCTCTTTATTTATGGAATTTGAAGCATATGTTTTCTTTAGTTTTACCCAAACCTTCCTTGATGTGTCAAAGCTTGAAATATGCTTGATAATTTCATCTACCATATAGGGTTTGTATGTTAGATTGATTTCACCAGGTATTGATATTCTAGAAGGTGGTTCTTCAAGCACATAGCTATCAAGCTCAAGGTTACGCAATATTCTTCAGTATCTGTATCTGGTGTTTCCAAATTATAATGTTTGTGTGATTCAATTTAATAGAGATAAAAATATGGTGAAAGGTGTAGACATCTCGATTAGATTGATTTGAGATGTTTTGTATAGGTGTTGAGCTTTCAGTTAAAACTGGTGATTCAGACATGGAAGCTGTTTAGAGCAAGCTCACAAGACCATCACAATTTTCAAGAAGAAGCATAAAAAAGCAAGCATTTAAAAGAAGACATGAGCAAGAGAATAGAGGGAAAACTTTAGAGAATTGTCCAAGGATTTCATACATTGCAAAAACAATACAAGCTGAATACAAACATTTATACTACTAATTCTGTTATAACCTCTCTAATTTTACTCCTTACATTTTGCACTCACCACTACCTCACGGCCTCACTCACTAATCTGTTACAATCATTTCACACACAATTTACACATCTCAATATGAAGATTTGTTGGTTGTGATTCTTACAGTGAGGATTGTAATGTTGTGTTGCATTCCAAAGTAGCATCTGGTGGTCCTCTGATCTTGAGCATATTTGGTGCCATGTCATTTCCGTTGCCATTGCTGCATTCACTTGCCATGTCATGTTCTTCACCTGAATTATTTTTAATAATAATGTACACAATATTCTTCTTCCTTTTGGAAATAAACATGTGCTCTTCATTCAAACAGCTAACAATTACATTATTCATATACAATTTGGTAGTTGACTGTAGGCTGTAGGCTTCAAAATGTCTAACATAGCATTTTTTTTAGTTTTATTGTATTTTTTATAATTATATATGGGTATTGTTTGGGGAGAATAACAAAGTGTTATAGGGTTAGAGAGATTTGTAACTTAGGTCTATATATATAGATACTATTAATTTCAAGTGCCGGCACCCTAATGGAACTATCATGTCTAACTCCCTATAAAATCTTATATCATATGATGAGGTCATGTTTGTGTTTTATGTAATTCATGTTTTTATGTCCTCTTATTAGATCTTACACCTCGGACACCCAGTTGGAGTCATACAACTAGGGCACCTTGTGTGCCATGATCATCCCATGTGAGATGTACCCCACACACATCGTATACCTTGTGTACCCAAAGCATTCCTTATGATCTTATTCTCTCACATGTACCTCGTACCTCTCGTATGAATGTATTCCTCACACATGGGCTATCCTAGTATGCAGCACCCAAATATTAAGTCCCTAATTCTTTTTATCTTAAAGAAATATGAAAGAATTAATCTTCGTGTAATCACGTTAATAAGTATCTAATTCTTGAAGATGCAATCTTTTCACCTTCTATGTATTTAAACCTTATTAAAGTCTTTAGAATAAACCTTTCTACTTCCACTAAAAGATCCAACTTCCTCACCCACTATATTATGAGCCCTAGTCCCTCATTCCTTTCATTTTACTTCAAACATTCAAAATTTCCTTAAGAGAATCCTAGGTCGTGCAAAGAATTTCAATCCATGCCAGAGAAAATCCAGACCGTGCTTCTAGTTATTTTGATAATGAGAATACCATCTTGCTACCTTCATGTGCTTCCACTAACTCTTATACTTCAAATTGTTTTTTAATCTATGGCTGAGCAACCTAGGTCCACCTCGGGGACCGAAGACCTTCTACCCCCAGTAATCTATAGGTATAACTCATAGGGTAGAGAAATACGATTAAGGGAACCAATGACACAAAGTGAGGCTTTAGCACTCCCAGCTTCCACCTCAGATCCAACCGACGATGTTTGTGTGCGAAGAACCACACGGTTTAGAATAAAGCATTATAGTACCTTCATAGTAGGTCAAACATCATGCAACTCCACCTCGAGCCAAATTGAAACAAGTTTTGCCCCTGAATCGAGCACCTCAACTGTGTCTTGAGCTCTTGTATCTAGCAGCACCTTGGTTCCAAATTCGACTACTGCCACAACATCGGGGTCGTACCTTCCATTCATCTCATCATCCCTCAAAAGGTGCATAGAGAAAAAAAGCCATGATGCAAGCAACTAGAGAGTCTGTGGAAAAAGATCCTAGGAAGAAAATTCAAAAATTACTTCAAGGTTGACTAAAAATTATATATACCATTTGAGAAGGGCATACTCTATTCCACCGTGTGTGGGCCTCATATCAGTCCCAAATGATGGTATGTTTTACACAAGGAAGCTCTACGTGTTGGTTTTAGGTTTCCAATTCCTTAAGTGGTAGCCTCTTTTTTTGAATACTTACAATCTAATCTTGGCCTAAATAAATCCCAATGGTTGGAGGATGCTTCTAAGTTTGATCGTAGTTAGTATTGAGCAAGGATTTGAGTTGGAAGAAAACGAACTACAGGTTATGCATTGTGTCAAAAGGAATGGGGTGGATGAATCAGGTAGAGTATACATCTCAACCATCACACTTTGAGGTCTTGTTCTAAAGCTTCCCAACAGTCAACCTAAGTGGAAGGATAAGTACTTTTATGTTCGGGGTGATATTTGGGACGGGGAGCACGTGGTTCCATTACGTTCTACTTGGAATCACAATTTTGACATAACACACTCACAGGGTTAAGAGATGCTACTTTGTCTTGGTTATGGAGAGAGAGAAAATGATTGTCACATTGAGCTCCATAATGCTCACCATATGACTTATAAGGACATCCTTACTAAGCCTCGTTACAGGGCTTTTGGGGTGTGAAGATAATATCACATTCCACCCTCAGGATTTACACAGGGTACTCCACTTTTTAATTTAAAACATCTTATTATAGTGATAATCTTTATTTTTTGTAATGTAGGGATGGACTTCACAACAATTAACATTGATGACTTGGTGTCATGTCTTGGCATAGATGAACTGATTGAAACTGACTCCCATGAGCAACATAGGCAGCCTTCTCACGAGGTGAAGGCCTCAATCATTATTGTGTGGTGTGTTGTGATAAGAATTTCCCAATACTATTTGAAAATGGTATATTTGGTAACACCGCAGCTCAAGACTATTTATATCATCATTTTGGTACCCCCTAAGGTCAATTAGCCATCTCTCTTACTAGAAAATAGGAAGGCTCTATTTGGAACATGGTTGAGCATTGTCTATTTGAGGTAAATACCCATTGTTTGTTTTCTTTTGATGTACTTGCCTTAAACTCTTGATCTTAAGTGTATTTTAGTAGGTGGTATGTTTGGTTCACGATTTCAAGAGGTCTGTTCAACAATTGTATGAAGTAGGCAGAAATGTGGAGAGAAATATAGAAGTTTAACATGCCATATATACAGAAGCTTTGCAAGAGCTTCAAAATCTATAGGACAAAGTCCACCTAATTAACGAAGAGCGTAGTGCCATCCTTCAAGAGAATTAAAGCTTAAAAATTCAACACAATGAACTGTAGAAAGAAGTGGAGTCCTTGAGACATAAACTTGGTGAGGTGAGAGAGGAAAAAAAACTTGTTACGTCTAGAAGTGGATCATTAGAAGAGGAGCTACTTTGACACACAAATACCATTATATGGTATTAAGAGAGAGGAATGAAATATCTTTGTAATCATGTAATAAAATCTTTTAATTTTTTTCAGTGTCTCATTGTCCTTTGAATGTGATCATTTTTGTATCCTAAATGTACATTTTTTTCCATATTTGTAGTATAATTTTTAAAAGGAGGTTTATTATGATGAACTCAGAACTCTTACTAAGGATGGGCATTGTGACACTTATACTCACATCTTTAGTGAAGGGTTCATTTGGCCTCCTCCTCCATACTAGGGATTATCGCATTAAGTGGAGTCCTCGAGACATAAACTTGGTGAGGCGAGAGAGGAACAAAACTTGTTACGTCTAGAGGTGGATCATTGGAAGAGGAGTTACATCGAGACGTAGAGACCATCATATGGTCTTAAGAGAAAGGAATGAAATATCTTTGTAATTATGTGATAAAATATTTTAATTTCCATTAGTGTCTCATTGTCATCTGAATATGATCATTTTTGTATTTTGAGTGTACATTTTTCCCATACTTGTAGTCTACTTTTTAAGAGGTTCATTATGACGAACTCAGAACTCTTACTAAGGATTGGCATTGTGCCACTTATACCTGCATCCTAAGTGGGGGTTTCATTTGGCCTCTTCCTCTATACTAGGAGATTATTACGTTGTTTTATTCGGGAGACAGGTGATAGGGATAATTAAGAAAATCAATTCTTCATTCATCCTTTTCAACCTAAATAGGAAGTTCACATTTGTGAACTAATGACCCTTTCTTAGGCCTTTTACACCCACATCCATAGTAGGGGGTCCATTTGGCCGCCTTCTCCATACTAGGGGGTCCATTTGGCCGCCTTCTCCATACTAGGGGGTTATTGCTTTATTTTATTCATGATACAAGTGATAGACATAAGTAATAAAATCAAGTCGTCACTTATCCTTTTCAACCCAAAGACGAGGTTCACATTTGTGAATTCACGATCCTTTCTTAGGATGGGTTTTATACCTCTTACACTTGCATCCCTAACGAGGGGTCTATTTGGGCTCCTCTTCCATACTAAGGGGTTATTACATTATTTTATTTGCAAGAAAAGTAGTAAGGATAAGTAAGAAAATAAATTTGTCACTTATCCTTTTTAACCATAGAGAAGGTTCACAATTGTGAACTCACAACCCTTTCTTAGGATGAGCCTTGTGCCTCTTACACCCACATCCCTAGTAGGGGTCCATTTGGCCTCCTTCTCTATACTAAAGAGTTATCACATTATTTTATTCGTAAGATAGGTGATAGGGATAAGTATGAAAATCAATTCGTAACTTATGCTTTTCAACCCAAAGGGGAGGCTCACATTTGTGAACTCATAACCCTTTCTTAGGATAGGCCATGTGCTTCTTACACTGGCATCCCTAGTAAGGAGTCCATTTGGCCTTCTTCTCTATACTAGGGGATTATCGTGTTTTTTTTGTGAGATAGGTGATAGGGTAAGTAAGAAAATCAATTCGTCACTCATCCTTTTCAACCCAAAAAAGAGGTTCACATTTGTGAACTCATGACCCTTTCTTAGGATGGGTCTTATACTTCTTAACCCACATCTCTAATGAGGGTCCATTTTGCCTCATCTTCCATACTATAGGGTTGACGTATTATTTTATTTGCAAGATAGGTGATAGGAATAAGTAAGAAAATCAATTCGTCACTTACCCTTTTCAACCCAAAGAGGAGGTTCACATTTGTGAACTTATGACCCTTTCTTAGGATTCTTACACCCGCATCCCTAGTGGGGGGCCCATTTAGGCTCCTCCTTCATATAATGTGGTTATCACGTTATTTTATTTGTGAGATAGGTGATAAGGATAAGTAAGAAAATCAATTTGTCCCTTATTCTTTATAACCCAAAAAGAAGGCTCACATTTGTGAAGTCACGACCCTTTCTTAGGATTGGTCTTGTGCCTTTTACACCCGCATCCCTAGTGGTGGTCCATTTGGCCTCCTTCTCCAAACTAGAGGGTTATCGTATTATTCTATTTATGGTATGGGTGATAGGGATAAGTAAGAAAATCAATTCACACTTATCCTTTTCAACACAAAGAAGAGGTTCATATTTGTGAACTCATGGTCTTTTCTTAGGATGGGCCTTGTGACTCTTACACATGCATCTCTATTGGAGGATCCATTTGGTCTCCTTCAACGTACTAAAGGGTTGTCTCATTATTTTATTTACATGACAAGTGATAAGGATAAGTAAGAAAATCAATTCATCACTTACCCTTTTCAATCGAAAGAGAAGGTTCACATTTGTGAACTTACGATCATCTCTTAGGATGGGACTTGTGTCTCTTATACTCGTATCCCTAATATAAGGTCCATTTGGGCTCCCATTAGAGATGTCACACAATGTTTGAGATTAAATCAAAAACGAGCCTAGCAAAATATACTTTAGTTTTTATAAAACATATTAAGGGAGAAAATGCAAGATGAATAGAATATGTGTGGTTGTTTTAAATGAAGAGCATTAAGTTGTTTAAATAGTATAACTGAAACCCTAATGCTAGGTCATTAGGCAATGACCATTTTGTACATTAAATAATTCATAGAGTAATTATAAATAGGGACAATGTGGTAAATCATCAATTTGGTTCAAGTAAAGTTGAAAACTTACGTACTCGATCGATACAGTCTAGTCTTGATTGATCAAACCGATAAGGTCGATTGATCGAAACCTTTTTTGATCAATCCAATAAAGATTAACAAAAATCGGATGTCAAGTATATTAAACACAATCGATCTAGCCTCACGATCTATCAAAACCAACTTCAATCGATCTATACCATTTTGAAATCCAACCTAAGAAGAAATAGTTTGTACACGATTGATCCTCGATCGATCTACCACGTTGATCTATCGACCTACAACTCAATCGATCGAACATCATTTATACCAAATGTTCCTAAATGTATAATATGAATTCTAAGATGTTTAAGTAAAGAATATATATCTGAAACACATTAATATAGAGCTGAGAAGTTTCTTCAACTTGAATAGAGGACAAGTAAAATATGCTTAGAAACTAGTTTACACTTAAAATGTTTTGTTCATAAATATCGTCAATACTCATAAATCTTATAAAATAAAATAATAATAAAAACAAATAACAAAACAAATTAAAGTTAGTAAATAAATAACTAGAAAGAAGTTAATAAAACAAAGAAAATAAAACAAACAAGAAATACAAAAATACTCAAAAATAAATTAAGTTAGATAGTGAAAAAATAACTAAAAACAATTTAATAAATTAAAGAATTTAAAATAAAAATTAAATAAACTAAAGTATTTTATTAAACAACCCATAAATATTCACAAAAACTACGAAAAGAAAAAATCATGAATATTTATAAAAAGTTTTTAAGAATTTTGATAATAAAAATTTAAAACATTATTCCTCTCTAACAACAACACCAAAAACTTGATAGTCTATTTTTTAAAAATTTATAAAAAGTTTACAAGTACATAAATTATTTATATTAAGCGATAAATATACTATCAAAGTTGATCTAAAGAGAAATTACATGATTTTAAATGATTCTTCAAATATCTTAAAATCAAACACGAAAATAAAACTTAAATATTCCATCACAATATTTGTGTTTTGAAAATACTAAACTAATGATAAAATAATAAATAAATAAATAAAGATAAATTTGATTCAAACAAATCAAAGCAGATATGGAATTGACAATCACTAGAGAATTTATGGAAATAATTAACAAATTAACCATGTTTACTTAGAATTAATTAGTTTAATAAAAATATAAATTCATATTATTGATTTTCTCTTTTATATATGAAAATATCCTTAAGTGAGGATTAGATTCTTTATTGATCAAATCAATTAATATCTTAAAGTGAAGATTATTAACTGATAGATTAAATTATGTTTTATTACTAAAGATAACCAAACCAATTAAATTAGTGTTTTAGGCGGAGTCACTAATTTTTACTTTTATGCAAGGTATCAAAATTAGATCTATTTGACACTTCTAAAACAATATTTCATATTTTAAATTTATTACGAAAAATATATCATCAATATATTAATTAATAATAAATTTTGTAAAAATCTTGAATAAAGAAATAACTTTAATTTATTTTATAAAAGTGTTCATCTAAATTAATCTTTACAAACATAACAACAAAACTAAATTTTCATAATTAAAATTAACTAAATATACTTAGATTAAATTTCATGGCTAATGGATTAAAAATAACATCAGATATAAAATAAGAAAATACAAGATGATAATATGTATATAAAATTAAACGAATACAATTCAAATATATAATATTAATTAAAAATAGACAACGTGTCTTACTCCATAATGATAATCTTGATCCTCATTGAATTGTTTGAATAGAAAAATTTCTGTTGTATCTTTCTTTATCTAAAAAACCTCCTAAAAATATGCCTCTTATTGTTTTGAATATAACCCATTTGTAAAAACTATAAAAATCTAAAGAAAATAAAGAACAATAACAGAGGAAATTAAAAACTAAACTAACATTTATGCCCTTTTCAACCTAAAATAAAACTCATTTATTTATAGGGAAAAGATTGGCACAAGGGCTTTGGATTGAATAATTGAAGGTGTGTTGCGGCACCATATTTTCCATACCACGATATAAGATATGTTGAGCTACACCAAATGTCATACCAAATAGGTAATGCCATGTCACACTTATTTCATGCTACGACACACTATTACGTACCCAGTGAATTCCTACCGAATAATGTGCACTATGGCACACAATAACCTTGTTGTGGCACGCTTCAATTTTCTTCAATTGTGTCTTGTAATCCTTACAAACTAACTGGTTTTCATGTAAGGCTTACATGCCTTATTCTTTTAAATTCCTAGGATACAAATTGAGTGCGTTAATTGTTGTTCTTCATGTATTGATAAATTTATAAATTTAAAACTAAAAACACTTGAAATATAATAAAAAATATACATGATTCTAAACATATAAATTTGTATAAATATTCACATAAACATGTTATAAGCAAACTTGTTTCTTACATTTAAGCTCAATACATCACTAAATATTAGTGATTTTCAAGCACTTATCATATATGTCTCACAAGCTCTTGTCTAGGCAAACAACATGCATTAACATGGTAAACAACACACATCATATGAATCTGACTAACATATTTGAAAAGTTATAAATGATTTTCAATCACTTAAAGACTTTCTCTGATTATATTCTTACAGTATGTGATCATGCATAACACATCATGTAATAAAATGTCACATAAGATCTAACTTTTATGTGATAATATCCATAAAATGCTTATAGTAACTACTCGATACTATGTAATTCATTAATTAGTAAATCAATAATATACAACTTGATAAAAATATCAATATAAATAAACATCTATCATGATTTTGCCTAAGTTGTCCTTATTTACTATCAACGTAATACCTTATCTAAGTAATCCAAACTTATCCTTAAAATTACATCATTATATGATGGGATCGATTACGGACAAACTCAACATCCTAACATGTATATACGTTGTAACCCTACAAAATCTAACTGACAGACAACATGCAAGACACGCTCCTCCCCATGCATCATGTTGTAACCTTATAATTCTCACCTTACACATGATGCGACCTTGTAACATTCCGAGGACTAGCTAACACATGGCACAACACATATGGTTGTAAACTATGTCAACACATATGATTGTAAACTATGCCAACACATGGAAACCCAACTTACACATATAACGCAAACGGAGAGAATATAAATAATAAATTTTATTAAAAGTTACCATTTACCGATGTCTTATCGCTTGCCGTTAGAGTCTTACAGAACTAACCAAAAAGCCAGAACTTTGTCTCGTCTCACAGTCTCTATACGCAAAAGCTTTCTCGGTATCCAAACAATGTGTCTAAGTCTGAGTATTCAAAACCGAAATAGAAACTTGTAAAAAGTCGGCTCATTGAAACAGCTTTTTATCAGGGAAATGGCCTTCACTACAACAGCGAAATTATCCGAAATTCCACTTAGGAACTCCCTCTCACTCACCTCTCATTCACCTTCTATTAACCTCCTCTTCTCACCTTCAAAATATTCATTTCATATTCTCAGACCCTTATGTTTTTCCTTGAAAGCAACTGATCAAAACCCTAAACCCTCCCACCAAACCAGAGCACTCAACAAGTTGTCTTCTCAGGTCGAATCGAACAGTAATCAATCTCGTTATGTTGACAAAGATAGAGGTCAGAATGCAAATGATAGAATCGTTCTTAGGTTACGCAATTTGGGATTGGGTTCGGACGACGAGTACGAAGAGGAAGATGATAAGGGTATTGGATTGGACAGTCAGAATGTGAAGCCGGAAACTGGGGACGAGAAACTAGTTGACTTACTACGGCGGGAGTGGGTACGACCCGATTATGTATTGGCCGAGGAGGTAAGGAATGATGATGATGGAGCTGCATTGCCGTGGGAGAGAAGTGAGCAAGAGAGTTATGCTGAAGAAGGAATTAGGGAGATGAAGAGAAGAGGGAAGGCACCCACATTGGCAGAGTTGACAATTGAGGATGAGGAATTGAGGAGGTTGAGGAGAAATGGAATGTTTTTGAGGGAGAGGATTAGTATCCCAAAAGCTGGGATTACTCAGGCTGTTCTTGAAAAGATTCATGATAAGTGGAGAAAGGAGGAACTTGCGAGGCTTAAGTTTCATGAGGTGCTTGCCCATGATATGAAAACAGCACATGAGATAGTGGAGGTCAGTTAAGCAAGTTTATTGGCTATGAATAGTTATTAGCTGTCAATTCTTGGTTGTATAGTGTTTGTACACTTTTGTTTGTAAACATACTCCGTTACAGAAAATGATATTTTGACAAATTTGATGTTCATGAAAATTAGTCAGTCATCACCTGCAAGTCTAAATTTGTTATCTTTTTTCCTCCTCTTGAATAGTTATCAGATTATGTTAGTAGTAGTTATATTACCTGATGTCAGTTGATTCTCTCTTAATGTTAATAAAATAAATGACATTTTACATTCTTACTGACTGATTCTAATGATGTCAGCGTCGGACAGGAGGGTTAGTTCTATGGAGGTCAGGGAGTGTTATGGTGGTGTACAGGGGAAGTAACTATAAAGGGCCCTCTAGAACCCAACCTGTTAATGGGGAAAGAGATGGTCTTTTTATTCCAGATGTTTCATCAGCTGAAAATCTACAAGATGGAAGCGTTACTTCTGTAACTCCAAGACTGGACAAGAGCAAGTCAGTTGCAAGAAATTCTGACTTCCCTCAGAACATGACAGAACGGGAGGCTGAATTTAACAGCCTATTGGATGGGTTAGGTCCTCGTTTTGTTGAATATTGGGGCACTGGTGTGCTTCCTGTTGATGCTGATTTACTTCCTCCAAAAGTTCCGGGTTATAAAACCCCTTTCAGGCTTCTACCTAATGGAATGCGTTCACGATTAACCAACACAGAGATTACCAATTTTCGGAAACTTGCTAAGTCACTTCCTTGCCATTTTGCCCTTGGTAGTGTTGATGTCCTATTACTGTTTTTCTTTGGCTAAGGAAACTAATTACATTTCTAACATTAAATCACTTTATAAAATTCTTCATGAAGGGAGAAATAGAAACCATCAAGGGTTGGCAGCAGCTATAATCAAGCTATGGGAGAAAAGCTCAGTGGTGAAGATTGCTGTTAAACGAGGCATCCAAAATACAAACAATAAATTGATGGCCGAGGAGCTAAAGGTCTGCTCTACATGATTACTGGTTCAAGGTTCCACTTGTTTCTTTCTACTAAGAAACTGAATTTATTTTTTTTTTTGATTGTTTGTTTGTTTGTTTGTTTGTTTGAGCCAAAGTCCCATTTTGAGAAGAAGTTAAGTTCCTATAGTAGATTGTAAAATGACCATTTGCTCGTACAGTTTTTTTCCAATTGAAAGAGTAATTAATTCAACTAAAGCATGGACAACGTCTATGAACATATGTTGTACGTTTTTGTATATGCTTTTGTGGGTGGCACATGCTAACTGTTCCTCATTTTGGTTAATAATGAGAATATATTGTCTCAAGTCTCATCTGCTTTTTGGTCAGAACATAACAGGTGGTGATTTACTGCTCAGAAACAAGTATTACATTGTCATGTTCCGTGGAAAGGACTTTCTTCCAATAAGTGTTGCTGCTGCTTTGGCTGAAAGGCAGGAATTAACAAAGCAGGTTCAAGATGTTGAGGAGAAAGTACGCATTAAAGTTGCACAGAAAGTACAGAGTGGACCAGTTGGGGTGGTTAGTTCAGATGTCGAAGAGAAAATGTGCATTCAAGTTGCACAAAGAATGCAGATTGGATCAGTTGGTGCTGTTATTTCAGATGTCGACGAAACACAGGTGCCTGCACTTGCAGGTACATTGGCTGAATTTTATGAGGCCCAAGCCAGATGGGGAAGAGAAATATCTCCTGGAGAACATGAGCAAATGATTAAAAAAGATTCCATTGCCAAGCATGCTAGGCTTGTCAAACGAATTGAACATAAGCTTGCTGCAGTAAGTATACTTTGGTTTTAATCTTGAAATTGACGGTCCCACCAGTAATTCCCTGTACAAACTTCATGTACAGTAGTATACAGAAAAAACAGAAGGATGTATTGATATTACGATCAAATATCTACAAAAATTGACTTTGACTTTGTTAATTTATTGATTTTCATGAATAGACCCAGGCGAAAAAAATTAGAGCAGAGAAACTCTTAGCTAAGATAGAAGCATCCATGGTTCCTGCTGGTCCTGATTATGACCAGGAAATAATCACTGATGAAGAAAGAGTTATGTTTCGCAGGGTTGGTTTAAGAATGAAAGCATACTTGCCCCTTGGTATGTAATGTGCTATCTTTTTCCCCACTTCTTCCATGCTAAAGGCACCATTCTTGCTTTAAATACACCTATAGCTTTTAGCTGAAGTCTGATGGTCTGCATATCATGGCATCCCAGGTATACGTGGTGTTTTTGATGGTGTCATTGAGAACATGCATTTGCATTGGAAGCACAGAGAACTTGTGAAACTGGTAACGAAACAAAAGACACTTGCTTTTGTGGAAGATACAGCGAGGTTATTGGAGTATGAGAGTGGTGGAATATTGGTTGCAATAGATGGAATATCCAAAGGATATGCTATTATTTACTATCGTGGAAAGAATTATCAACGACCTATTAGTGTGAGACCAAGGAACCTTTTAACAAAGGCGAAAGCATTAAAGCGTTCTGTGGCCATGCAACGGCATGAGGTTTCTTCTCTGCCCAAATTTCATTTTAGTTACAGCTACATCTATCTCTCTTGTTAAACTTGAGTTTTGACTCTAGACACTGAATTTGGCATGTAGGCTCTGAGTCAGCACTTATCTGAATTGGAGAGGACCATAGAACAAATGAAAGATGAACTTGTACGTGGCAATTTCCTGTTTCCACTTGTCTCTTCAAAGCTACTGTGCTTAAATGAAAGTAAAACAAAATAGCTTTCGGTTAACCTCCAGCTTGTACTGAAAGACATTGATGATCAAAAAGTGAAATTCAATACCTGTGTATTGTAACTGGGGAAGGGAGGCATAAGTTGTGGAAATCAAAGTTTAATTGGTGTACCTATTCCAAATGTTGTGGATCTTGTGATCCTGTTTGAGATTTTTTATTTTCAATTAGCAGAGATCTCAAGACATTTTAGTACCAGTTTCTTGTGCAATGGAAAAAGTGTGAGACTTCCTAGTGTAATAACATGAGTTTATTTCTTGGAAGCTGCCAGTTCTTGTACTGAAATGTTGGAATGTAGGAAAATAGCCAAAACTTTTTTCCAGTTAACTTTTAGAGGATGAACATTATGATAAAAGTCTTCTCAAAGGTCCCATATACAAGAAATGTGAACATAGAAATGATAGAATAGTTAATGTGCATCACGGAGATAAGATTGGCTATGAAATTTTGTTTGTTTGATGAATATATTTTTAACCTTTTTCTTGCTACGACTAGATAAATGTTTTGAACTTTGGGAATGTTAATGAATGGCATTTGGATACATTGTTAATGAATAACTCTAACCATTATATTGCTACTTGTACATCTACTCACCGTTTTGGCCTGGCCTTTTGGGTTTCAGAACCTAATCCTAGCAACGGTATTTGTTCTGGCATAATACAACGATGGATTCCCCATTTATGTGTCTTAAAATCACTACAAGTTTTTCTATGCTAGTGCATAAGTACTTAGCTGCCTTTAGACTAGTACCAGATATGTTTAATGTTTCTCTATTACTTGGATTTTACATTTTTGGACACTTAATAGTGATATTATCTGCAGGATATTTCCCAAAATGTAGAAGATGAGGCTAGCTGGAGCCCAGAGAATGACATGGAGGTAATGGAGGTTCATAACATAGAATTTATTTAATTCTTATTCCACTTTTCACTAATTAGTATTCTCTTCCTAGTTACTATGCTTAGGACTCCCCTTATGGAGAGCTTTTCATCGCACATGCAGGTTTTAATTTGCTGCATGGTTGGTTTTGTTTATTATATTTTTCTTCTCTCTATCCAGCATTGAAAAGAAAAGCTAATCCGGTGTTCTTATCTGCATAGTGAGGGAGAAGTTTCCTTTGTGGATTTAAATGATGAAGCTAGTGACAAGATTGATTTTCAATGACAAAGATCAAAACCATTCCAGCATTCCTGAATTTCAGGACAAATGCTGAACGCGTGATCAATTGCAAGGCCAGTGTTTTGAACTGAAACTTACGGAGATGTTTGATTTTGGCTAAACCTGCCTGGTGACTACCAACTAACATGGTAATTTTAGAGGGCAACTTTCAGTTGATGGGATGGATTCACGAACTCTTCCCATGTTTTACGGTAGCGACACGTAAAATGGAAACAAATACTGAAAGTCTTTGTATGCTTAATTTCATTCGATATCTGCATGTAATATCAAGTTTAGCAAGTCTTTGTATTTAACATTGAATTTTATTAAAAAACTAATGCGAGGAATAGAGCACTAGTTAGAGACAGCTGATTTACTCGAATTAATTATATGTATCTCAAACAAGTAATATAATGATTATTAAAAATTAATTTTATGTGTTTGGAGAAAACAATATTAAAAGAATTAAAAATAAATAATATAATTAATTAACTTAAAATTAATAATTAAAAATATATGAAAAAATATTTAGAAAAATTTAATTCTTCAATTTTTAAGGATGTGATTCATTAAAATTCTTTTCATATAATTACTAATAAATTATGTAATCAATTAAGTCTAACTTAACATATATTCATATTTAAATAAATTATATATTATATGGTAATTAACCTGATCATATTCTCATCTTAATTAAATTTTATATTATTTATTAAGTTCATCAATTATGGATCATATACATAAGAATCATACATCTTTTTTTAAAATCTATTTAATTGTATCTATAGATTAGTTGTTGGTCAAACAATTAATAACATAAAAATCAAATTAAATAATATAATTGAATTGAAATTATAATTGAGATAAAAGTATTATATATCACATGTAAAAAATTAGGTTCATAAAATTCTTATATTAATAAACTAATCAGATATATTTAAGTTTATAAATCTTATATTATTCATAAAGAAAAACATGAAAATTAATAAAAGAAAGAGAAAAATAAACACAATCAATCTCTTAAATTAGAGTACAAATCTACTCTTAAATCTCTACTAAAATGTATCTTCTTTTAAACTCCTCTCTTATTTTGGCAGTTGTATTTTTTTCTCTTAATTTTATATTTTTTAATAATGTTTATATTTAATTGATTTATTTTAGAATTATATTGAGAATAAAATGCAAAAAATTTACGTAAAAAAGGGAACCCAGATTATACTTATGCGCGTTTATATATATATAATTCTAATAACACGGGTAAACTTATTAGATTAAGAGTAAATAGTGCTATGTTGATTTGCTAGGAGAATTGGTATGCTTTGTGCATCAAAGGTTCTGTTAATTGCACTCACTTTTACTAAGTATATTCATTGCTATTTCTTCTAAATACATTTACCTATTAAATAAAAAATCATAAAAATTATAAAAAAATTCGAAAAAAAAATAAAACTTAATATTTTCTCGACGAATATAAAATAATTAATTATTAGTTCGTTCTATCTATATTGATATAATTAAACACTAACTAAATATATTTTTTGATATATTAATTCAAAACAAGATAAATTAAAGTTTTAAAAGTAATCAAATAACGTTACTTTTATATAGTAATCAACAACTACATGGGCATGAAAACTCCTTCATTTCTTAGGTTCTTATTGGGAACTTTCTTTGTTGGAGGGAGAGTTCCTATTATTAGAAACTCTCTCAGCTCTTTCTCCCAACTTAAATATTTTGTCATTGTTTTAATGGGTTATTTTCTACTTCTTTGGTTCCTAGAACCACTTTAAGATCTGGGTTTATTTGTTTTTATATTTTGATCTTAGCAAGTTTGTTATGGTGTTCTCCAATAGGTATGTGTTTGTGTATTTCTACTCTAATGTGTAAAAATTTAACGAGATGCAAATATTTAATTCAATAATGAACTACATTGATATATATATCCAAGTACCTCTTATGGTGATCTAATGGTCTTCTTAATGGAGTTATTCTTCTCTATATATTTATATTTATTTAATCTTTGATTATGTACTAATGAGAATTAATGAAATATTTAAGTTTTTTAGGTATTTTTTTAAATTTTTTGTTGTTTTTGTTTAAAAATAGTGTTGAAGTAGGCTCTAGAATTATTTAATCATTATTTTAAAATATCAATAAAATTTTAAAAAAAATTATAGATTATATATAATTATTTTGGTAACATTTATTTAAAATTTTAATAATTTTAAATTAAAATAAATCTTTTTTGGAATAATAAATAATAAGCAATATAACATAGATAAAAATTAAAAACTAAAATTTTAAAAGGTTTTAATTTAGATTATTTACCATTTTTTGTATATCTATTTTTGAATATTTTTAATTAAGATTAATTTTTTAAGATAATAAATAATTAACCTAATGACTTAACGAGGACTTAAAAACAAGAATTTTAAAATACTCCAATTAGAACTATTTAATCATCCATTCTTAATTTTATTTTTTTAATATTTTTAATTAAAATTAATTATTAGATAATAAATAAAAAATATAATAACTTAATTAAAAATTAAAAACTAAAATTCTATAAAACTATAGTTAGGATTATTTAATCATCATTTCATAATTTTAATTTTATAAAATTAAAAATTTATAGATGGCATATAAATATTTGGTTATATTTTTTTAAAACGTTAATGTTAATTTAAATTATTTTTTGAATAATAAATTACAAACTTAATGGCTGAATTAAAAAGTAAAAATTAGAATTTCAAAAAGATTTTAGTTATGGTTATTAATTAAAATATATTTATTTTTTTTATAAAATTTAAAAAATTATAAATTGTATATAGTTATGGAGTGATTGGCACAAATGGTCATATTTATGTTTAAAATATACATTTTTGAGTTAGGTAATATTAGTCTTGTTATAATGAAAAGTGGCTACATCTAATCCTATAATCATTAAAAATAAGTTTTTTAAGTTCCATAATTATTCAAAAAATACATTTTTAGTTCTATCAAAGGACCATCTTTTTATACTGAAGTACTTAGTTTTTTTTGTTATATTAAATTTTTTTATTTGCTTTGAAATGTGTAACTTTTAAGTTTTAATGCTAACTATAAAAATAAAAAAAGTTAATAAATTAATTATGATTAAATTTTTACTTGTTTCATAATATTCGTAACAATTTTTATAATGATTTAATCAATAAAATTTTATAATTTTAGAACTTAAGAGTACTTAATTTTCTTCGTATATATGTTACTTACTTTCTATACCTATTTATGATGCATTGATCAAGGAAAGTATTATATTTACTTATTATGTTTGAATTTTTATAATATTATTTTTAAATATTCAAAGAAAATAATAAAATATTACTAATAAAAGTAAGTTACATATTATATATTTATAAAATTAATAATTATTTTCATAATTTATTTATAGTATTGTAATACAAAATTATTAATATAAATATAAATAATTATATATTTAATCAACAAGTGTAAGTTTTTATGTATAACATGTGTACTAATGACTAGTACATATATAATAATATTTTTATGATAAAAAAATATAAGAAAATAGAGTAAATTAAAAAATATACTATAGAAATCAAGGTGTTTGTACAAATCTTCTACTTTTTTGATAAATCTATTATTAAATTTTTTATTAGTGATAGATTTATAACACTTATAATAAATTCAGTGGTAGTTTATCACAAAAATGATTGATTTATAACATTAATAAAATTTTGATACAACTTGAGATCACAAATCCTAAGATTAGACTACATTTTAGTTGTCTCATAACCCAAATAATCATAGCTATTGGTATCTCATTCATAAATGATTTTGAAAATACTCATTGTATGAGCGATGGTGGATGGACAACAATTTTAAGATCCTCTACTATGACTTCCAAGAAATAAAAAAACCTCTATATTGGAACTACCAAAGGAGTAGTTACTAATATATTTGGTAATAATGATATGGAAACATTATTACTCCAAAACCTTCTCGTCAGAATATATTTGAGGACAAAATGAAAACAAGAATGGATATACTATCCACCCAAATGGGAGTTATACATATTATCTATAAAGGCATACACTAACAAGTATTTAGATTGATGCGTGTCAAGAAGCCTTATTTTCAATAATTAGTGATATTCATTCTCAATATAGATATTAGAGTCATCAACCTCCTGGTCAATGATCATCTTTTTTATGCTTTATACTATTTTTGAGTTTTTAGAAAACATCTTGTATTACACATTTTACTTTTTTTTTGGACTGTCTTTAATACTTATATGAACAAGCAATTTACTTTTTGTGAAATACATTGCATTCATGTTCTTATTGAATTCAAGCTTCAAAGTTAAATTATCTTTTCGTATGAAAAAAGGGGGAGAATGGTTTATAATGGGATAGATATTTCACATAGAAGGAGAACACATTGATTAAGTGTTCTATTTATTATTTGATTTTGTACATGGAGGGAGAACACATTAATTAAGTGGTCACTTTGATATGTGACATAAAGGGGAGTAATTTTAATATTTAAATAATCTAACTATTATTACTTACTTCTTATGTTTGTTTCTTCGTTTTACTATTATTTTGTACATTAAATTAATGAACAATGAGTCATTAGAAACAATTTGTGCACCTATTTGTCAATTTGATTTTTGTAATATACATATGAGATGTTAAACATTGAAGCAAAGATGTTTTCATCGAATCATAGAATAGTACCACTATGTAAATTTATTTTTCCTATGAGTTTCATGTAGCAAGAAAGAGGTTTTGTCACATAAATATGACAAAGAGGGAAATTATAAGATTTATGAGTGTTGGTGATATTCACGAACAAAATATTTAAATGTAAACTAATTTCTAGACTCATTTTCATGTCTAGTTTAAACTTGGACTGGTTTAACACTTCAAATGAGAAACTACTAACCAAATTAATTGTTTCACCAAATGTTTACATTAACCTAAAATAACTTTATATCCTTGGGTAAATTCACTTTATTCTATCAAATTTTAAATAAGATAGTCTGTGTTGATTTTCTTCCCTCAAATCATTCTTTAGAGATAGGTTTCTTACATGCTAAGATTCTGTATTATATTGGAAAAGGCATTGCTTTCATTCTAGGAACCGTTATTCAAAATGAAATTGTAAACCAAACTGAGGTTCCAAATCCTAGGATTGGACTATCCTTTGGTTGTCTCATAATTCAAATAATCCTCACTATTGGTGTGCCACCCAAAAAATATTTTCAAAATGCTTACTATATGAGCGATATTGGGCGAGCAGCAATTTCAAGATCCTCTATGTGAACTTCCAAGAAACAAAAAACCACTAATATTGGTACTAATAGTGGGGCAGTTACTGATATATTTGGTAACATTGATATAGAAAACATCATTGTTCTCGGATCTTCTTGTCAAGACGTATTTGAGGATGAAATAAGAACGAGAATAGATGCACTATCCACCAAAATGCTAGCTATATATATTATTAATAAAGGCATACACCAAAAACTAATTGGATTGATAAGCATCAAGAGTCTTATTTTTAATGATTAGTGACATGCATTCTCAGTATAGATCTCAGAGTGATCAACCTCCTAAACAATGATAATTTTTTTAATGTTTTATTTGCTTTATATTGTTTTTAAGTTTTTAGAAAACATCTTGAATTACACATTTTTCCCTGTTTTGGAACTATCTTTAATACTTATTTGAATGAGCAATTTACTTTTTATTAAATACATTGCATTCATGTTCTTATTGAATTTAAGCTTTAAGAATTTATTTTCTGGGAGAGTGATTTATAATAGGATAAATATTGCACATAGGAAAAAACACATTGATTAAATTATCTATTTGTAATTTAATTTTGAACATAATAGAAGAACACATTAATTAAATTTTTACTTTGATATGTCACATAAGGTGGAGTAATTTTAATATTTAAATGTTCTATCTATTTTTATTTACTACTTAGGTTTGTTTCTTCGTTTTACTATTACTATGTACACTAAACTAATGAAAATAGATCGTTTAAGACAAATTATATGCATATTTATCTATTTGATTTTTTAGTATACATATGAGATGTTAAACATTCAAGTGAAAATGGTTTCTCCGAATTATAGGTTAGTACTATGATGTAAATTTATTTTTCCTATGAATGTCATGTAGTAAGAGAGAGATTTTATCACACGAATATATCAAAGGGAAAGATTGTAAGATTTATGAGTGCTGGTAATATTCATGAACAAAACATTTAAATATAAATTAGTTCCTATGAGCATTTTCATGTCTGATATTCAAGCCGAATAAACTTTTGAGCTTTAAGTCAATATTTTTCATATATATACTTCTTTTTAAACACGTCAAAATACATATTATACACTTGGAAATTTTAGTATATATATTGATCGATTGATCAACATGGTGAGTCGACCAATAGAAGTGGTAAATAGATCATGTACGATCTATGTCCACTCGGATTGATTTGCAAATTGGGGTAAATCGTTCTAGATTGGGTTCAATCAATTGAGACACTAAAACGATCAATGATCGATCATGTTCAATCTATCTGATTTTGAGTTTTTTTTTAATTGTTGCTAGATCAATCAAAAAAATCTTCGATCGATCGAACTTGGACTAGATTGATTGAATGGCTAGGATTTCACTTTAAAATATATTTGTGTACTCAAGCCTAAAGTATTATTTTACCATTTTATCTCTATTAATTATTACTCTATTATTTGTTTAATGGACAAAATGGTAATTGTTCTTTAATCTAACATTAGGGATTCATCTCCCCTATATAAACAACTTAATACTCCTTATTTTAAATAACTACACTTACTCTATTCTTCTTATAAAAATTAGATCATATTTTGTTAGACTCTTTCGTGAATTGATCTATCAAATATTATCTTGTTATATTTGATTAATTAATAAACCTATTTGTTTTATGATACTATGACTTCATATTCATATAGTTTCTTCCTAATAAGTTCTTGTATGTTTAGATAAAATAATTTTGTATATAATCATAAATATTTGATTTAATTATTTAATTTTAAAAAAGTTATTTTTGTTAACCTTATACTTAATCTATTATTGTAAGGTTTGTCAGATGATTTATTTTAATTGATTTAAATATTGAATCTTTTAATTAAGATTTTTCATTATTGAAGTTAACTTTTCAAATACTTGCTAAATAAATTCAATTAGTAGTGTGACTTGAGATATCAAAAAATTAGGCCAAATACATACATCTATCTTGAAAATATCGTAAAAAATAGTTTTTAAGATCTTATCTTTATAATTAAATATTAATTTACATAATAAATAATTAAATAATCTAATTGATTGATAATTTCTCTTAGATCATTGTTATGACTTAAATTATTTTTACTTAAAATATCGTGTACCAAATTTTTATTTATTTTTACTTTATATTATTCATGATTTTTAATTAGACATAATTTAAAAAAATTATCTATACAATCCCTCTAGATTAATTACATCCATAACTAAATTTTTAATAATATTGCCAAGTAAAATAGTTGAAGGAATTAAACAAAAAGAATAATATTAAAAAAAACATTTGGGGCAATTATGGCTCGATTAGTATCAAACAAAATAAAGAGGGGTTCACAAAGTTCGATCATCCAATAAATAGACCAATCTACGTCAACATCAAAACTGAAATTAAGGGTCTATTTGATTATGTTTTTGAGACCATAAAGGAACTGTTGACAGCAAAAAGTACTACCAGCAACCAAAAAAAATAAAAATAAAAACAATAGCTCTAGGACCAAACATGAAATCATTTGTCACACTATGCTTCCTAACAAAAACATATTATATGTGATTCTTCCTAGAACTGCTTTCTAAAACCATTTTTAACACCGACACAAGCAGAGACAGTAAATGTAAACCTACATAAATAGCAAAGTCGAAAAAATATATAACGTCTTAATGAATATATATCCACCAAAACATGCTCTAAATGCAAAATTACAAGCATTTCTTCCTGCATGATACAAACATAAATGCCTCATTATCAGCCAAGAAAACGTTACGATCTCAAAATATGTGAGCACAAAATTGGCAGGTCTATGTTGATTGCTAAACCAACAGTTTCTAACCGATCTTGTTGCCATTTGTCTTTATAAACCCCACACCAGCCCTATATACTACAAGCAGTCGTTTTGGGTAAAACAATACCCTTATGAATTCGAAGCTTCATGCACTCCTCAATGATATTTACCAATTTATTGGCGAAGTATCTGCTGCAACTGAAGCACCTGATTTCTCTGCTCCGGAGGTAGGAGATTAATTTGTTCTGGCGTAAGGCTCATCACCTGTTGCAGCAGAGCCTTCTCCATCTCAGGGGTCAACTGCATTTACAAAATTTATTTTCACAATTACTAAATTATAAAATCAAGTCATTCATAAGACAAAAGGTTCGGCCAGCTTGATATTTGAAATCTAGCAGATGTATTACTGGTGGGCGAGGATGCTGACTGCCAAGGCCCATTTGACCAGGGATCAATTGCGGTGGAGCTGAGAAATGTGTCATTGTTGCATTCTCAGGAGGTCCAGACATTCGGGAAGGTCCTCTCTCTGTCGGCATGGAACTTCCAACTTGATTGTTAAACTCCGTCCCCAAGTGCATACCTCCACCCTTGAAACATGAAATATAAAAAATCATAATTATGTTACAAAACACTTTTGCATTAGCCATACGGACAGAGTAAGGCTTCGTAAGGAGCAACAAATTGAAATGCTAGCATTAAACCGCGTAGTATATCCAGAATCTTCCAGGTAGACTATTTGAGCACAGCATTTACGTTGTTAAAGCATTAAAATTATCAAGAAAACTTTTGTATTTTTCACGTAGCTAAAATTATAATAGCTTAGAAATAACCGGATCTACAATGAAATTTTGCAGTTATTATCCACACAGAATATAATGTCTCATATGCAAGATCTGAAGGATAAGTTGATTGTGAAATGATATAACAAAACAATATTAAAAATTTAATAGAAAAAAGTCCCTCCAATGCATTCCTCATGGAATCCAAATATTCCACTTTTAAACCCAGGTAACCCACCAGATTTTGCTTTAAAAATTATGCGAAGTAAGATACCTAGGGAAATAATGGAATATTGGAATCAAACAATTAGTCCCCCCAAAATCGTCCTAGATTTCATTGAAAGGAGAGTGCAATATAGAAAACATTAAAGTTTGATCTGCATGAAAAGCACAATCTAGCCAAATTTCCTGTTAGCATGGTTTCAACTCCCCATCAATACTTCATAATTCCAACACAATGTTTCTTCCATATTCATAAATAACACGCACTCAATTTCATCCCATCAGCCCTGTAAACTAAAATTAAGAAATCCCATCGGATTTTGAATTTAAGGATTGGATCACTGTTACTTGATGAATCACATTTGCTAACGAACTTTACAATGTTACAGATGATGAAATCTCAATTAGTCAAGATACCAATCCTCCGGAAATTTATGTCTTACTTTTTGCTCCGAGTCCAAGGCTATAAGATATTGGCAAAAAAATTAGCACAAAGTTACTTTTTTTTCCTTGGTGAGCATTTCAACTAATATTGAGTCCCATTAAACATCATTAGAAATTTATGAAGTCCAATGATTATGCTACATAACTGATGTTTCTCCCCTTTTTCTTGTTGAGGAGACATTGCAACTTAAAAGCCTCAACAGGCCAACTTTTTATGAAGCTTAGGCATAACCACTATGGAAAGAAGCCGAGCAAGAGAGTAGTCAAACCTCTCCCTTAAATTGTAGTTCCCAACCCGAAACTCTTGAATCAAATTTATCTCTGGTTTCACCAACAAATGGAAGATGTGCATGGAGAAGCCCATGATAATTATTTTACATGCCACAAACTTCCATCTTAAGTTTATATAAGTAAAAGCCTCTTTATCACTATTTCATTACACAATTTTTGACAAATCAAGTTTCTTCAAGAGAGTGCCTCATGATTGGTTCTCCCTGCAGAAACTTATAATTACTATTCAGCTAGAGATTAAGCACTAGGATATTCATACTGCAGTACGGTCAAAGAGAGTTCATGCAGTCCATCAGATGCCCTGATGAAACAATTAATATATGCATCTTGACCCAGCAAGCCATGTAGGAATGCTAAGAAAAATAATTACTCTATTGAAACCCAAAGAGAGAATATGCACACACCTGATATATTTGTTGATGTGGTGGCTGATTAGATAGTTGTGGCTGCCCATGAGGAAATCCAGGGCCAATGCTTGCAGGTGGTTTGACACCAGGCTGAAAAACATTTTGATGTAGAAAATTAGTCCAACCATGTAATAGCTTATGCATTCAGAACTATCGTCTTCTACTTACATGAAACAGAGGCTGGGAAATATGCTGAGGTGTGCCAGAGTGTTGAAAGCCCACATTAGATCCAATCTGTGGGGAATATTGATGATGGAAAGTAGGCAAAGAGGTTGGCCTTGCCTGTGGTGGAAGTGGTGGTTGCAGTGGCATATGAGGAATTCCACTTGTATGTGTTGGTTGGTGCGACTGGCTTGCAGAAGTAGGCATTTGTGGGGGATGACGCACATGTGGCTGAGAAGAATGAAGAGGTAGACTAGGTACATTTGAAAGCTGAGAGGATTGAGGAAAAGATGTTGGAGTTACATGGGGATTCAATTGTCCCTTTGGTTGTTGCGGCATTTGTAAGGGATGTGATGGCATGGGCTGAGACTGAACATTTGCAGTAGGAGCTGCAGCAGATGAATTAGGCAGAACAGGTTGGCTCTGATGTTGCTTCCATTGAGAAGTATGAATCTGAGATGCACCAGTTTGGTCCTGTGTACCCACTTGAGCAGAAAAGGACTGGGAAGTCTGAACATTGGGCTGCTGAATAGGTTGTGTTGTCTGCTGAAGATGCTGAGAAGGAGAAGGCTGGATGTTTGGAACCTGATATTATAGTTAAATATAGCAGTTAGCAAATGGGCCAATTAAAGTTGCCAAAGGAAAGAAAATCTTTAGAAACAAAAACATACCATTTGAGGCACCTGAACCATTCCAAGCATTATCTGTGCCTGGTGAAACAAGATAAGTAGAAGAAAAAAGGATTACACTCAGCACAAACACCTAAACAGTATGATCCCACGAACATAAGGCAGTAATATTGATCTGCCAACTAAAATTCCCAGATAATAAGCAACCTCTGCATACAGGGGTAGGGATTCCCTTCCCTCCCAAGGAGATATATATTGTACATCAGTGAATGCATATATACATGTATATGTATATATGCTTCATGAAATTTACATTGTTGTTCTATGTATTTCTAGGAAAATATAATGTTGACAATTCTTCCGTGCTTTCTTAACAGGTTTCCAGCCCATATCTCAATACAGCTCACTTTATATTTCACTCCCATACTCTTTACCAATCCCTTGAGTTTTGCTTCAATTTCTTTACCAAATCTATTATGTACCTATTTTATTATCCACCATCTGTTTTTAGTGAACCATAGAATAGGGTGTCGAGGGCTTCAACCCTCAACCCACAGGTAGAAAGAGAGCATTTGGGGTAGGGCCGAGGGGAAAACCAACAGGCCAGAAGCACAAACACGTCAATTGCTCAATGATTTTGGTTTACTAATCTTCTTTCCGGTCTCCCAGAAAATAATACGACTCTAAATCATATAAATTTCTTGGTGCTCTTATTCATTTTGGGATAGGATTCCCTTCTGTCTTTAAAAAACTTTTATGGTTGGTGATACTGCCACACCCCTTTTTTTTAAGGTCCATAATAGATGCATTTAATTCTAATTCTAACATCGAACTTGTTATTTAAATCATTTAATTTGTTATTTCTATAAAGGGTTATCTTCGCTAAATCCTATATTCGTTCGCCATCATATTTTCAACTATAATTTAATTTACATGCTTAATTTAATTACAACAATTAATTTAGAATTTATAGTCTTTTCTATCAATCGACCATTATTAGAATGTTTAGGATTGTTTTTCTCAATTACTTTAGAAGATAATTCAACTTTTTAAAATAACCGATCAATTCTTTTAGAGATTGACCTTGGAGTAACTTATCATTGGTCTACTAGTGATTTGTGCACTAGCAAAAAATTAAAATTTGTACATCAATTACTCGAACATCGATACGTGTGTCGGACACAAGAGGCGTCTAAGCGTCGAACTTGCTATACTTTGAGACGAATATAAGTGTCCAATTTTTAGACATGGATACTTGGACATGACTATTAAATATATATTTAAAAAAATTATGTTTATATCTAAATATTTAATATATATTTAATCTTTTATTCTTTTAATTTTTATGTAGGTTTTTCTTTTTATTAATGATTTTACATATTATTAATTCAAGACTTTCTATTAGTTGGCCAGCAAAATTAAATGGTCCAAGTCCGTCCCTTCCAACTTAATAGAGAAGCTAAAAAGACCCAACACATCTATTAAGCCAATTTGACTCTTAGGTTCTGCAGCTGTGAAATTAATGTTTAATTTATCATCTTTCATTCCAAAGTTTAATTTCTTATTCTTGAGGCATCTTCTTCTCCTTTTCCTCTACCATCTAGTTGTACCAAAGCTTCATTGCTCCTTTAATTTGGTTTTTTTCTACATGGAGAACTGGTTTTCTCTTCTTTTCTTTACCCAAAAAAAATGAATGAATGAAATTTCTACAAGTGAAAACAATGACGAGTCCATTCGTATTCCGTCGTGGGGGGCAAAAGTGCCAAATCCAGGTAACATATACACTGCCTGCTTCTTCTCCTTTTCCTCTATCATCTAGTTGTACCAAAGCTTCAATGCTTCTTTAATTTGGTTTTTTTCCATGGAGAGCAGGTTTTATCTTCTTTTCTTTTAAAAAAAAGAATGAATGAAATTTCTAATGGTGAAAACAATGATGAGTCCATTCATACTCCATCGTGGGGGGAAAGTGTCAAATCCGGGTACCACATACATTGCCTGCTTCTTCTTCTTTCTTCTTTCTTCTTTCTTATCTTGGTCAACTTTTTTCTCCAAACTGTCCAAAAAATATTCACCAGATCGAACAGATATCCTGTACTGGTGTTGGTGTCGTCTCGTGTCATCACCGGTATGCCAGGGCAAAGGAGCGAGTTGAAGTAACATAGGTAGGAAGAAAAGAAGAAGAGAAACAATAAAATTGAGAAAGAAAGAAGAAGGGGGACAAAGGAATTTGGAAATGTGAATGATCTTTTAAATATATAAAATGGTCATGCTCAACACACATCTTTTCCCATTAATAGTTTAAGGACAAACTAACAAATGCTATATTTATAACAATAATTGTACTTTAATGGTATTTTTGTAACTTGACATAATTAAGTGATACATTAGTAACTTATATTTTTTCATATACCTTGGATTGATTTCACAACTAGTTTATGAGAATGATTCATATTCATTTTATTTTATTTTTAATACTCCCTATTTATAGTTCATGGCACCATCTCACAACCATATTTATGGACTTGTCTCTACTAAGAATTCATATGGTACCAGACTACCAAACACCAGAGGTACAAAATATCTTTGGCATCATGAACCTCGACACAATTACATTAGTGATCATTTCTCAACATAATCAACAATATTGAATTTATAAAATAATGTTTATACTGGTAGAGCACAGCAATCATGTCATGCATATATCAGAAAACTACTATAGAAATTATGTATGACTAGTATTATCTACTCAGTGAGAGAGAAACTTTGCAGGACCAAACATTGGCATTCATCCTACATATGATTCAATATTCCTTTTTCTATAGTATTTCACTTCTTGCTTCTCTTCAATGTTCCCACTAATCACATATAAGTTTCTCTTGAAGTCAAAGTTATAGTAGTGACCAAAAAAGTTTTAAATGAAACAATTATCTGCATACACGAAATAACTTGAAATCAAACGGAATTGGTAGTTGCTGGTGCTCTCAAAGTCACCTTCATAACTGCTAGACCTAAAAACTTCTCTTAGTGACAAATTTACACCTGAAAAGCTTGTCTATTTTGTTATTTTATTATTATTATTTTCCTTTCCTCAACCACATATTTAAAACTTGTTCCAAAATCAGTCACCTAAAGTTGTCCAGAATCACAATGGAAGGAATAAGACGAGACAAAAAATGCTAATTTTACTAGCAATGAAAGGACAACTCTAAAGGCCAATATTTTGGTCCAGCAGCACAAATGAAAATACATATAAAACTTCAAATGCAGGTAAAATCAAGATAATTAGAAGTAAAATAAAAATATCAATGCTACTTTTCTAATTTTAAAAAAATATTATCACAGGGAACGAAAAGTTATCAAAGCATATCACACAATCAACTAAAAACTGCTTGCCAGCATTTTCCACTCCCGAAACTCAATATTACCGTATTACGCTCTCATTGCAAGGAATAATATTAGCCAACAGGTACAAACAAAATAAAATTAAAACAGATTAATTAACTCTATTAGACAGTTAATTTGAAAAGGCACGGAAAATGTCTATGGCCTAGTTTAAAATATTTCTAAGAAAAAACAAACCCCATAAACATTAAAGATCAAATAGTTTCTAAGCATAGTAAAAAAATGAGTTGAAACCCTAACTGAAGCGGACCTGGAAAAGAGCTTTTGTAAGTATTGGATTTTGGATGAGAATCTGTCTAGCTTGTTGCTGGTTCTGCTCGATAAGCGCCTGCAATAAGAAAGGAAGGAATGCTGAGTGTTTATATTGTTAATAAGTTTCGAAAGAGAATGTGGTTATTGTTTGGAAGAAAAGAAAATTGAAAAGAGAAAGTAAGTAGAGAGAGAGAGCGGACCTTCATCTGAGACATGATGTCGTAGAGTTGGTTCTTCGACATGCCGGCAAGATTGGCCGGTATGCCGTCGCCAGTGAGTTGCTTTCCCGACATTCGTCCACCCTGCAAAATACGTGGGTACTGCCACTGGTTGGGGCTTGCCGCCTTCGGGCCTTTTCAGTTAGTTCTCTGAATTTGTTTGGCCGACCCAAATTCCTAACCATGGGAGATCTATCGGTTATTTAAGATGCGACAGGTTAAAGGGTGATTATGGAAGTAACGTCGATAATTTAGTAACTTTTTTTATTTAAAAAAATTAGATCACTCTCTCGTTATATACTTTAGTTAATTTTTAAATAAAAAAATTTTAAATAATTATAAAATAAGTTTAATGATGTAAAATTATTATTATTTTATTTTAATAGTATAAAATTAATTTTAACAATACAAATTTTATTATCAATTTAATATATATTTTTTGAACAATTTTTTGTATATCATTATTTTAATCAAAATTATAGATTTTACAATATTAAAAATAAGAGTTATATAAGTTCAAAAATTACAAAATTAACACCGTTGGTACCACATTGATAATCTCTCTTCAATATATACCATCGTTAAAGACTAATAAGATGGTGCAATATTACCCTAACTTTGAGCAACACAATGGGAGGTGCGTACTAGTTTTCGAAGAAAATAAACATGATAAAGATCATCTGTGTGGTTTTAATACTACTGATTTTGTAATTTTTTAATATGTATAGCCATATTTCTGATATCGTAAAGTCTTTAGTTTTGATCTAAACATAATATCTATAGAAAATGTCATACATTAAAGTGTCCTAAAAATAAATAAAAAATTTACACTTGATAAAAAAAATTATACTATTCAATTTCAATTTTAACTATTAAAATAAAATGATAATTTTGCCTTTATTAAATTAAATTTATTATTATTCATAATTTTTTTATTAATAAAGTAATATTTTACTATTCAAAAATTACTAAAATGTTCTAGTTTTATTAAGAGAGTGACCTAAGTACCCCTTATAAAGACAAAGTGACAAAAATGTCATATTGACATATGTTTTAGAACTATTATGCCCCATGTAGCATATTCTTTTCATTTCTAGTATTTCTTAAGATAGTTAGGATTAATATACATACTTAAAATGAATCACATGTTCTCTCTTTGTTTTATAGTATCGATGATGAAATTAGCTAGACAATATTAGACCAAAAAGGATAATAAATATTGATAGAGTCTGAACCTTATTCTTAAATGAAGGTAACTTTATGATAAATTTGTTAAAAACGTACATATATAATAGCTAAATTAGTAATAGAATAATTTATCAAAGTGAATGCTAAATGTATTTCTAGAAAAATGATTAAGGCAGTAATATTAACTTCTTCGACAAAATTGTCATACACTAATTAATGTTGTTTTATTTTAAAGAGCAACCCTTTTAGAAAACCAATTTGAGTTTACATGAGCTAATTATTTATACTCACTCCTTATCCTTTGAACCAAACACATTAGTCATACCCTATAGTCCAAGAAAAGTAAAGTTGCACAAGAAGATAATAGATTTTATAAAAATGATATAAAAAGATTTAAGAGTGTTAATTCTACTATAATTGATTAAATGCTCAATATACAGAAAATAACATCTGATATAATATGTACCCTACATATAATATATATATATATATATACACTATGTACTATGTACTAAAAAAATAAGTGACAAAAATAAAAGAAAAAAGAAAATAATGATGTTTTGGTTCAAAATAATGAAATTTAATTCTATTTTATTGACATAATTGGTCTTATAATAATATTATGTATGAGTTTCTTTCTCTTACTCTATGGACTTATGCACTTTTGTTTCTTCTTCTTTTTCTTTCATTTGATTGAACCAATAAGGAGACCCATCTTATAACCAAATAAAAGACCTTTTGATTTTAAGGAATACTTTTAGTACATGGAGATATAATTTTAAAGAAAGAACTATTGTATTCAATTCAACTCAAAAAAGAATAGTGATATTTTATAAGGATGAATAATGTTTCAACTTATTTAAGTTATATGATTTGACTATTGTTAGTTGATACTACATCATACACACTTTGATCATGTTATTGTACAGTACTTGTAACAAAGAGATAACTAAAGGTAATATATGATATTTATTATAATTTGAAAACATAATATTGTTAAGCCCCTTGAGATAAAATGTCAAAAAACTTATTCTCTCAATTATGGGTATTGACTTTACTTAAGGACTAACAAAGAATAGGTACAGAGAGTTTGATAAGTGTTATTTAATAGGTTAATTAATTTAAAAAGAAAGTTGATATATTTCACAGTTTTTCATATTATAGTTTATCATATCCTTTTAACCATCATAGTTTATCCTAACCTATTGATTTGATTTTTTCTCTTATAAATACAAAATAATACCATACAAAATAAGAAAGAATATTATAATACATATTTAGAGAGATTTAGATACATAATTTATAGAGTTAAGTTAGAGGTAAGAATGAAGAATAAGATTCAAAAGGCAATTAAAAGAGTTGAAGATTAGACTCAAGAACATTAATCCTAAGATTTTTTTTATTGTTCTCGTGAATACTATTCTGAATTTATTATTCTCCATGAATAGTTAATTTTATAATTTATTGTGAATGATTTTAAAGCCCTAGACATTTATTGCAATATCTAATAATAAGATATGCAATATTCTATTCATTTATTTTCTTTGATTATGTATTAATTCTCAATTTTAATCTTTGTATGAATTTTCTTGATTATTCAATTACTTTATTATTCAAGTGTATAATTGAATAATCAAATTAATTTATTGTTAATCAATTTAGTTCATTGGGTACGTAACCACTTGATTAATTTAAATAATTAGTGATAAATTTCTTACAAAGAGGATCAATACTCAAGATAATTAAATCAAGCTTGTGTGTTTAACCTTGATCTAATATGCTACTTGAAATTGAATGCCTTTTGCGCACAACTTGTGTTTGTTTATGCATTGTGTTTTGATTATTAACATACAATTTGTTGCATAGGATGGTAAGTGTAATTTGCATTGTATTATTACATTATTACATTATTACATTATGTTTATCTAATATACATACATTTAGGAGGAGTGTTGCATATATTTAGGACGAGTTTCCATATTTGTGTTGCATATAGACTATGTAGTTTGCATATTTATATTGCATGTAGATTGTGTTTATTTGTTTGCATATTTTATATTGCATGTAGATTGTGTTTATTTATGTTACATGTAAAATGTGCTTAGCCTATCGTATGTACCTATGTAGGGGTAACCCGATAGTAATTGGAAAAACTATCGGTGTGTACTTGTGTAGGATAACAATGGTATTTGGATAGCTACATGTGTGTGTCTACATGATACATTTACGTGGTAAGTGTTTGTTTCGTGTATGTAGGTTACATGTGTATAGTGAAGTCTTCGTGCTTCAAGTATGCCCTGTGCAGTGGTGCTGAGTTCCTTATGATATAGGATTGGATGAGTTGATTCATGAAGCTGGATAGAGCACTCAAAATAGATGCACTTAGAGTATGTGTCTTTTGGATTTTGGTATATGTCGTTGTGTTATTCATGGGAACAAATAACTTTAGGACATCTTCATGATCATCTCATGTTTGATAAGCTTTTGTATTTAGTTATGCAGTGTTTTGACATGGAAAGCCAAATGGGGAGAATGTAAGTCTCGTTGTTCGTGTGTCTATTTGTTGGCTTCTCGTGTGTAAAACATGGTATCTGTTTTATTCTTATTTAGTGTATTTTTCTTCCTCTGTGTAAGGTTAGTTACTCAACACTTTGTATGAAAAGCATATTAACACACACCACAATGGTGGTTTTCATAGTGTAAATGCTAAGTGGAATGACGTTGTCACTTGTATTTTTGGTTCCTTTTGGGTGCCCATATTTATGAAAAGTACTTAACAATTTTTGAAATAAAAAAATGTGACTTTTTACCACCTTGCCACCAAGCTCACGAGAGACCTCATTATAAGTGGTGGCAAGGTGGCAATTTCGAGCTCTATAAATACCCCATCATTTTTTTTCTTTTTGGTTTCTAGAAAATGTAGCAAAGCTCTGCAAGTTAACATCTCTTTTTTTTGTTTTCAGATCACTAATACCTCAAGTGTTATTTAGTATTAGTGATTCGTGATTGTGTGAGAAAAACCATACTTGTGAGTGTTGAGTACTCGAGATAGTATTTTCAAGTGGGCTATATGTGAGCTGTGTATTGGCTAGGAGTGCTTAGATGCAACTATTTATTTGTGAGAACCTCATTGTGAGAGTGAGCTAAGTTAAAAGATTTGAGTTCTTATATCTCTTCTTGTGCGCAATAAGAAATATGTTGTTTGAGTTTGGGTGGTCCTCAAGATTGGGAGTATTTACATGTCTAGTTACTGTAGTAACTGATTATACCATATTAGGTGGTGTGGGCTTTGGAGAATAGCCAGGTTTGTGTGTCAAATCAGGTCGTTATTGAAGAAATAAGCAAAAGCAGCAACAAATAGTTAGAACAGAGGTCTTTATTAAGAGAAGCAATGGTGGTTTTATTTCTCTTAAAGTGTAATTGTTTTATTATATAGTGGATTTTATATGTCAATGATGTTACCATATAGATAGGGTTTTTATGTGGGTTTATCTCATTATATCTGTTGTTATGCATAACCTTCTTTTGTGTTGGTATAATATGAGTTTCTTTATATATGTTCCATCATACTAGATTTAGACTCTGTTTAGAAAACTTATTTATTTTGCATAGTTGCATGCTTTCTTTTCTTTCTTTGTAGCATGTCTATAGCTTTTTGATTATTACTTATACTTTTTGATCATGCATTTTTAGTACAAGTCTCTAAGGAGTTTGTATCTCCTTACCTTAGTAATGTATCAAGTATTGGACTCTTTATTATGGTTATGTAATGTATGACTACATGCTGTGAAAGTACAATCATCATTTATAAAATATGTTTCCACACATGAGACCTTGAAAAGATTGGAAATCCCTTATAGCTTTTCGATATGTATGAATGTCTTGCATGTTGTGTGATGTTTGTTATGTTTATGCATGTTGTTAGCCTGGACAAGAGCTTGTGAGACACACTATCACTAGTATGTTTACTACAATTTCTTCTTTTTTACTGCTCGTTATTTTTGTTGTGTATTGAATTGAGAGGTGGAGACTTTCGAGCTTTTGCATTTCTCTAAATTGGTATATTCAAAGAATAGGAGATTAGGATATACTTTTTATTTATTTGTAATACATGCTAGTGGTGAAGAATAATCACACTATTGTTTTTTATTCATATTTTTATTGTGATTTTTATATTTTGTTTTTATCTTTATTAATTTTTAATTGATAAATTTAAATTTTGTTTAAAAAAAAACCTCATTTTAGTAATTTTAATTAACTTACTAACGAACTAGTAATTGAGAGTAGATATTGTTACTAATAATCGTGAGTACGATGACCTTTTTCTTAAAATTACTTATCATTTGTACATAATCATGTATACTTGCCTGTTTTCAATCGTACCACTTAACTTGGTCATTTATCGAGTTGCAAACCTTTTCAATTGGTATTAGAGTCATTGCATCCTTTTGGGCTATACTGCTTTGGTATTGATTCGTTTGACTCACTTTTCACATACATACTTTCTCCAAAAAAATAAAGAGAAGGAGAAATGTAGATAAGCCTCCCCTTTTTAATGGAAATAACTAATCCAATTGGAAGTCCCATATGTTGGCTTTCTTATGGTTACTTGGAGAACATGTATGGTTTCTTATTTAGAATGGATGAACATTCCCAACCGAAGCCCTTGCAAACAACACCATTATTCCTAAACCTATGATCGAATGGATAAAACAAGAAAGTAAAAAGTCTAAATGGAATAGTAAGGGAATGTATTAGAGGCATCTCCCAAATGAGTATCCGCAGATTCAGAGCTTCCATACTTTGAATGAAGCTTGTGACATTCTAAAGACTACACATGAAGGTACCTCTGTGGTCAAAAGATCTAGAATCATAAGAGCCAATAGAGACTTTAAGTTATGCCAAATTGAGAAGGATGAAACTTTTTACAAGTTTTATGCTCAATTCTCAAACATCGTCAACTCTTCTCGCAACCTTGGTAGGCCAATTTATGAAGAATAATAAGTTGAGAAGATCCTTACCAATCTCCCTTTTCTGTTTCATGCTAAGAACACTACCTTGGAAATCTATTTTAAACCATGTGAATTAACTATCAATAACCTTATTGGTGATCTTCAAGTTACGAGATGCACCATTTTATTCTTAGGAAAGTTGAACTTGCTACTAATCGTGGAAAGAGCATCGCTCTCCAAACTACCAAAGGAAGTGGAAGTAGAACTCATGTAAATCAAGTTATGGCTAATGATCGAATCTATAGCCCAGATGAAGAAGAAATGATGTTCCTTGCATAATGCTTTACAATATTTTTTAGGAATAAAAAGAATCCCTCTAAAGGATTCAAGAAAGATACATCAAGAAAAAAAAATATGTGAGGTATGGTAAGAAACTTTGTCAACTAGATAAAGTGTTTTGAATGTGGAAAGCTAGTTCATATTGTTGTCAACTTCCCCTCTAAACATAATTGGTCTGGAAAACATACGATGAAAGTCAATATTACTATTTCGAATAGTAGATGTAGTGATGATGAGGATAAGTGTCACTTTATTACTTTTATGACTTCCAAAACTCTAAAAGATCCTTCCACTATAGCCTCTTTGGGTAACCGTGATGTTGAAGACTATAAAGATGAACTCTTCGATACATACAATGAGCTTCTCAAGGAGCATATTATATAAAAAAAAGTTGGATGCAAGCTTTGTAGAGTCTTAAGGAATAGGATATATACTTAAGTATGCTAAAAGCTGCTCTTGAGGAAAAGAAGTCATCCACTAGCTGCGATAAGATTGATCTCACAAAATGGTGTGAGTTTTTTTAGAAGAGATATTCAGATCTATAAGTGGAGTTTAATTTTAATCTTTCTAGAATCAAGCATCTGGAGGATAAGTTGAAGAATCGTGAGTCGGGGAAGTGACTTATAGATTTATCAGTTTTGATCCCTCTATTGATCAAAATGATCAAATTACACGCTTAGAAAAAAGACTAATTGTGCTAGAACATGATAAATAGTATTTAGCTTGTACTCTTTCTGAAAAGAATGTGGACATTGGAAGGCTCCATGAAAAGCTTAATAATCACAACACTTATGCTATTTTTCGAAAATTTTCCTATGCAAGAAAATAAGACCTTATTTGAGCTTTAGGAGAAAAGCTTATGAAGTGCCAAAAAGAATTGGATTACTCTTGGAGTACAATTCATAAGCTTATGATAGGAACTCAAAAGCTAGATGAAATCATTAGTAGTACCAAATCCTTAAGAGACAAAAAAAGACCTTGTTTTGAAAGAGATTCATCTACTACTATCATTGGTTCTGTAACAAAATTCATCAAACTTGTTGTGCCTGACCATAAACTAAAGTTTATCACTACTGCCCCTAAAGGCAAGTCGGTTGTTGTATCCTTGCATCTTCCCTCAACAAGGTGAACACTTCACCTCTTAGTACTTCTTCTCATCGCACTAGTGATAGTCTCTTGCACTTACCTACATATTTTTCTCTTGTCTGTCACCACTGTGGTAAGCATGGGCATTTAAGACTTTATTGTAGGAAGCTAAATTCTCATCCTCGTATGAGAATTAATGTTAGAACATCTTCCTCTTCTCATTTTCATGGTGCTTCTCTAAGTCAAAGACTTTACTTATCTCATTCTTAACAAGTACGTGCCATCTCTATGGCACTCTTGGCTATATTACTAAATAGTTCCCTAATTATGCTCAGAGTACTGCCAGAAGATCTCTTAATTGCTTACCTCCTTCTATCCTTTTGGGTGTAGCTATTATGGTTCACATGAGTATGTCCAAGCTGGATATGTCATGCATCTAAGGCATAGTGTAGAAAGAATTCTTTTCATATAAAAGTTTGCTTAGCTTTGTGTATATGGATCATTTAAGTGGGTTTTCAAGAGTTTCAAAACAAAAGTACCTTGTGTTCCATATACCTCCATACTTATTTAAACTAGAGAATGCACTCTGATTCTATTATCCTTTATAAACTCTTTATTGAATGGATGGATGTAGTTTGATAACTTGTTTTTATGATACTTTTCTTGTTAAGCATCTATTTTCTTTTCTCTCTTTTCACGTAGTTTTTCTATTTATGTTCTTTTCATTGTTTTTGTTTATTTTGTTTTAAAAAATTGCATTTTTTCTCTCTTTCTCTCTCTTCCCATATTGGTCACTATGTGTCACACTATGCCTTGCCACCCTCCTCGTTGGGTGTGATTTTAACACACTTATCATGGGATCATCATGCATCCAAGCGAGGTGGCAATAAGGTGGTCGGTGAGCTCTTCGTTGTGCCTTTTTAAACCTCTCATGTTTCATTTCTTCAAACCATAGAATTTATAAACACTTTTCTACCTTTTAAAAATTTTCTTACCTTACTTTTGTGTTTGTAACTGTTCAAATGACCCTGAGGAGAATTAGAAGAAACCAATTTTTTGATAAAGACGAAGATTAGAATCCCAAATCTACTGGTCCCTCTCAATGCTTGGCTATGATTCTCTATGAGCATTTTGTACAGATAGATGAGTTTTCACTCATTCAAGAAAGGTTTACATACTTTGCTTGGCTTATCATATGTTCTCTTACTTATAGGTATGGTCCCTCCTTTGTTCAAGATTTCTATTCCACTATTACCCTTATCATACTACTCATTTCTCTACTACTTTTGAACGAAAAGGATGTAAGGTCACATTCTCTCGAGATGATGTCATTAGGATATTATCTCTTTAGAATGTACAAAATCTATCATTTCCTATCATTCCTTTTGAGTTTGATAATCTCTTTGCTTTAGATCTTTCACACAAGTTTTCAAACATTTATGCTCATAATCTTAACGAGATGGAAAACGTCTTGTCCCAATCATCGTTATAATGGTTATGCACTTATTTATTCCCCTGGTCTGTATCACAATGACATTATGAGTGTTGTAGTACGTCCTTGCACTCATTTTCACTTATGTGATTGTCTCTTTTGGCCACTTACTTTGTGTTATTCTCAATGGTGAGACTATAGACTTTGCTATCAAGATCTATAGGACCATCATTTTTCGTTATATCACTCATTCTCTTTCCATTCTTCGTTATCCTTCTTTGATAACTTAGCGAGGCACTTGCTTATTCTTTGGTTTCATTGGTACAACTAGAGGAAAGGCATTATTCATGTTTTTTACTTTGTTTTAACCATGATTTTTCCTTCCAAAGTTCTACTCCATCTTCTATTTCCTCTTATAACATCTCTCAATCAACTTCTCGTACTTCTACTCTTGTTTGTCCTCATGTTTCTTCTAAGACTTCTCCTTCAAAGATCTCTCTTTTACATCAAAAACTCAATACTATTATTCACCATTTCCATCATTATCAAGAGCCATGCAGGGAAGAGCCACCAAGGTATATGTTATTTGAGATAAGGGAAGGGTTTTGTTGGGTAAGGATTGTTTGGAAAAACTAGTCAAAAGAACCAAAGGAGAAGTCTTGCATGCCATTTAGTTATGCATTGTTTGTTCATGGAAAGCCAAAGGAAGAGATTAGTTATAAATTCTTTGTCCATGAAAAGCTAAAATAGGAGATTGTAATTCTTATAAGCATTTGAGTCTTATTAGAATTCACGTGAGCAAAACACGTAATCTATTTTGTTTACTTAGTATTTTTTCTTCCTTTATAAAAGGTTTGTTACTGATGGTTGGTACTGCACACACACAGTTGGTTACACTTCTGTTGCTTGCATGTTTTACATATACCATGGGGATTGGTTTGTTAGAATGAATGCTAGGTTGTTGTTTTTTCATGTTTTTGTTCAAGTTGGTTTGTGGATATTTTTAGAAATTTATTTGAAAAATTTAGAAAAAATGAAATTTTGATGTACTCGTCAGGGGTCTTGCTACCCCCTCGCCACCATGGGTAGCAAGGAGGGAAACAGGTGATCAACGAGGCCCCTGAATTGTTCAAAATTTTCTATAAATATCCTTATTTTTATTATTGAGTAATTAGAAAAACAAGAGTATACTCTAGCATTTTTAAAGCTTGTTCTTTTCAAAAGCATAAGTTTTCTCTGAATCTAAATCTGGATCACTAATACCTTCAGTTTCTGTTTAGTATTAGTGATTTGTGTGAGTGTTGACCAAATATTATTTTATCGGGTTGGATTTATTTGGTAAATTAATGCACGAGACTTAGATTGCTCGGTTTGTGAGTTTGGTTTTCCTACTCTTAGGATTCACTTGTATCAATTGTTGGTGACTGATTATACAACCAGGTGATGATAGGATTCAGGAGGAGAATCTGATCCTGCTTGGATCATAATGGTTGCAAAGGCAACTAGTAAAGGCAACATAGGAGCAATGAGGGCAAGAATCCTGATTGATAGGAGTATTGGAATTGTATTTCTATTGAGGTATAAACTGTTTTTATATTGTTAGTAGATTGTTTGATTCCAAGTTGTTGTTATAAGCAACTTGATGGTTATATCATATCGATGTGTTTGCATTTTCTTGTATTTTAATTAGTACAATCACTATCATATCCAAGTATGTGCCAACATATGAGAATTTCTTTGAACATGTGAAGATTTCTTTGTCATTAGAAAATAGCTCTTTTCTTATCTATTGTTGTTTATTCTTTTCAAAGTCTCTTAGTGTTTCTTGCTTAGGTTGCTTACCTGTTTAGATTAATTCTTCATGCTTGTTAATCTACTTACTTTCTTTCTTTCCCCACTATTTGCTTATATATTTTACTTTTGTTATGCAGAAGTTAAGGGTTAGTTTCTAAGAATAGTCGACACTTTACTCTGGTCATCTAATAAGTTATATATTTTTTCAAAATATATATTTAAATAATTATATTTTTTTTTATTATTATTATTTTGTATTGAACAATGTCATATTAAATTTCATTTTTATCGTTGTTAAATACTCATATTCTAATTGTGTTTTAATTAATTAATAGAAAATATTAATAATTTACAAAAATTATTAAAATAATATAACTTATTCTTAATTTTTTTATATTTTCTATAATTAAAATATTATATTGAAATATTTCTAATTTAAAAATTAAACGAAATAAATTACATAGTTTAAGAGACTTAGCCCATCATCTTAATATATAATACAAAAGTAAAATATAAAAAAATATGAAACATTCAGGAAAGGAAACAAAAAATCAAGAAAATATATGCAGCATATTAATAGAAAAAGATACGTCAATAAGCATGAAATAAAAACAGGTGACTACCGATAGTTAGATATCGTCATTAGATATACAAAAGTTTATTTTCCAATATATGTATTTAGGCATCAATTAAAACATTAAACAATTTTACGTACTTTAATTTGACAATTCCAAACAGAGAAGAATTTTTTAAAATAAAGTTCCATATAACACTCCAGCTTTTTCAAAGCACAAGTAAAACATGTGCAAACCCATTATGAAATCAAAACAAAGGTAATAAAAAAAATCATGGTTTCAATGAAAAATGCATATAACTGAAATATAACTTCTTACGTGTTATATTTACGTTATAGTTTGACAGCACAACCAAGAAACCCTACCTATTTTTTTCATTTTTCTTATCATTTAAATCTTTTCTGCTAGAGACGGCTTTTTCCTATAGAAATTAGTACTCTCATTAAGTAAGTATTTCTTTAATTTTCATTCTAATTTAACAAAATAAACTACAATTGTGTCATTTCTATCTAGATTTTAGATCTAAGGTAATATACTATTGCATAAAGTTACTCTAATACAATTTAAGCATATTTTTGTTTTAACACACTTTTTTCAATAGATCTAATCATAAACATATATCTATTAGGTTATTTGTTGAAGATGATAGTATGATGGTGACAAAATACATTAAAGCAATAGAATCATTTGACATGGCTACACTTATTGAAACAAACGAGGCAAAGAAAAAGCTATTAATGGAGGTGAAGGTTATTCGTTGCATGGAAAGACTACTAGCTGGACTACAAGATTGTTGGTTGGACGACGAGACTGTTAGCTTGACGATGAGACTACTGGTTGGATGCAAAGGCTATTAGCTAGACGATGAGATTGTTGGCTGGATGGCAAAGATTGTTGGCTTGGCATTTGCATTAGTTATGTTATCAGGTTAAAAGTGTAAATTAAGACAATATGTTAATAAGATTTACGAGACAATGCATTAATTTTTAAAATTCATTTAATCTTTTCTCACTTAATTTTAAATGGATCTAAATGATAAAAGTGAGAATATAAAAATAATAGAAAATATGATAAATGATATTTATAATGTAAATTTAATAGAAAAAATAATACAATATATATTTAAAGTTGGGCCTATTAGGGTTACATTCTAAATGATATAGAATGAACAAAGATAATATTTGAATAAAATAAAAAAATATTACATTATAAACATATTAGAAATATTAAATAATGCATAATATGAGATAAGTTAGACATTTTTATATCTAGTAAAGGTTATGGTAGTGGTGGGAGGGAGGCATGAAATGAGTAGACAGATTCAAAGAGTAAAATTTAAGTTTATATACAATTCAGATAATATAATTTAATAATAATATAAATGAAAAATTATAATATAATAATTGAATAAAAGGTAAAAAAAAAATATTAAAAAATCAGTGTATATTAAAAGTGTAGATTGGTTCGATTTTATCATTTTTAAAACAAACAATCGAAATGACTACCATTGGTTTAATAGTTTAGGTCCTACTTAGACCGATCAACGGGCTCGATTTGATCTTAAATCCCTTAATACATAGTACCTATGACAACACGACAACACGGATAATAAATTCATTAATAATTTATCATGTCTTTAAAGATCTTATTATTTCTTATTATAAATAGACATCATAAAAAAATTAAGTAAATTATTCATGTGTTAACTAATAAGTAAGCACAACACGATTAATGTTGAAATACTACACGACAACACAATATGATTACAATTAATCAAACATGATTGCCACCCATACCACATTCAAATTGCCACAATTTATTTCGTTTCTTTTTTTTATTTCTTTTTTTTAGATAAACACAGATCCTATACTTATTAAAAAATGACAATTAAGTACTATGTTTATTTTTTGTAATAGTTAGTATTATTCTTATTAAAAATTGATCACATAAGGATAAAATAAAATTTTTATTTTATTTTTTTGATTTTTCAATTGCATTAAATAGAGATTGATTTAACTTGAATAAACTGAAATCAAAATAATTAAAAAATTAAATAAATATTTAAAAATATAAAAATATAAAAATGATCATTTGATTTTGTGTAGTTATTTTTTCACAATAATGACTAATCTTCCTATTTTTATGTTTTTGCACCTAATTTTTTTTATCTTTTTTTTTTTTGTTAATCTTGACTAACTCTTCTTTATTAATAGATTTGTAGAATTCTTAAGAACCAACCTTAAAAAGTGAAAGAAAATTGATTGATGAGACCTCCTCTTCTAACGAACATATAATAAATTTTTTTACCGTAAATTCTTTTTTCAGACCCTGAAAAAATTGTAATTTTAAATTATATTAAGCGCGCGCGCATATATATATAACAAAAATGTGATGTTTTCTTATTATTTTATTCAATGGGTATTACGCTAACTTAGGACAGAACCAACAATTAATAGACGTATGCAATACCTAATAATATTTTGGCTATTGCATACTTAAATTTTATTAATTTGTAGTAATTCTTAATTTTTATAGATAAAACAGAGAAAAATCTTATTTACTTTTATTTTAGATCCTGCTATGCATTCATTTTCTTTATCAATGTTAGATTATCAATTTCCAGAAATCTTATAAAAAAATCAGATTAAATATTAAATAGAGTGCTTAAATAGAATTTACATATTGTATATAAGTGTAATGGTCAAAATTATACGTCAATTATGCATAAAATGTAGGTATATTATATACATGTACAGTGTAAACAATGTAGATATTCATTTATGTATAGTATATATAAATTATATATTGTACATATAAACAACTCATGATATGTTATATTTTATGATTAATTTCAATTATGTAAAACATGTAATGTTATCATGTTGCTTCAATAAGACTAAACATGCATGAAAGCTTAGCTTGTGGGAGCTAGACATTGAGCAATTAAACACCATTAATATATCATATTGATTCTTTTGAGCTTACTTTAAAAGCTTTATTATGATCATATTTTATATCTTAATTTGCCAACAAACTCAATAATAGAGGAAAATCTTTCACTTTGGTTTAGATTCCATCCAAATGAAGAGTTGATAATAGGAATTCAATAAAAACTACAATTTTAGTTTTTATCTAATAAATTTTAAAAATTAATACGATTTTGGATAAAAATCGAACATTAAACAACAGATACGGATAATCGTATTCACCTGTATCTAAAATTAATTATATTAATTTAATTAATTTATATATTTATTAAATTTAATTATATATTAATTAATAATTAAGATTTATTAAGAATTTTTAAAAAAAATTAAAAAAATGATTTTTTTGTATTTTTTAATAACCATCCCAAAACCGCAATAATTTTTAGATAATTTCGAAGATAATTATATCAAAAATCGTATTCGTTTGGACGATATTGATAACATATTAATTATCTAACTCAAGATGTTCGATATTTGTTTGTGAACTTTCGGTTTATTAGTTACCTTTTAGATGTTATAAATAATTTTGTTTGATATTTTTAATGCAAAAATCTATTATAAGTTTATTTTCTTTCTAATAGTAATATTTTCTGTTGGTGAAATATTTAAAAATTATAGGTGTGGTTGTCAAGAAGCAAAGTCGAAAATGACTGCAATATCATTGGACAAAGAGTCGAGAGTATTTTAATCCAATCATAATATTTTTTTATATGATTAATAAATGACCATTATGTATATATTATGTATTTATGAACTCACGATTATAAATATTATATATTACAAAATGGACAATTTTTTTTTTAGTTATTGACCTATTTAGTAAGCTGTTATGATATTAATAATTATGAAATAAATTATATTATATACTTTGTTATAATATGAACTCGTGACTATAAAATAATATGAATTGAAAGGAAAAAAATCAAAAGATGTCTGATTCTGTTTTCACTTCCAAGGTAGTAGCTGTTGTTGATCTCAATAATTGCGAACCTTGGGACCTTCCTGATACTTAATTTAAGTTTCTTATTATCATAATTTTCCTCTCTTTGATTTTAAAAAAATTATGTATCAATTCTTTGAAAAGCTAAAATTTGTTAAATATGATGTAACAATTCATTTATATTTTCTCAATACCTTATGTATACATTTATTATTTTAACACGAAATAAATTTTTTCCATGATATTTATCACTATATATAATTAGTTTAAACTTAAACTTTTGAATATACGTTAGTTTTATATATGATTAAAAAATTATTTCAAAATTTATAGTTTCATATTCAAATACTAAAATACCTTACGACATAATTCAATAAAATACAATTAATATTAAATTTCGTAATATCTTTCAAAGAGTTTCAACTATCATTATAAGCAACTTATCAGATCTCTAATGATTATCGTGGATGACCTACTTAAATTTTGGTAATTATCACCAACAATTAATTGGATGCAACCTGTTACATCTACATGTATATTTGTATGATATACATTATAATTTCAGATACTCACCGAATGTAACATATTATATTTACATTTATGTTTATATATAAGTTGTTACATCCACTATAGCTCCAATGATCCAACAATGTAGCTTGTTACTTCCACTTTTCTTTCCCATGTATCTTTGCATATAATATGTTGTATTTATTTCTATCTTTTGTATTAATAACATGTTACATAAACTTTTGACAGGATTATCGACGATGGCTATCGAAACACAGATAGGATCGCTGGTGATAGATGCTAAAAATGTGATGGATTTGACCTCAATTTCATTTTATTGAAGTTAAGAAATAATTGTCTTCTTAGTCTTTTTATTAGACAATTTAGTTTAAAAACTATAAGTTGTGGAATAATTAATCGCTAAATAAAAAAATTGATCAATTTATCAAAAATAAAACTATTTAAGTTAAAAAATGTTTTTATAAACTTAAGTTAATGGAAGATAGGATAATACTTAATAATATATATCTTATATAATTTAATAAAAAATAAATCATTTTGCACCATATATCATATAATATACCAAATTAGGATCAATTAGGATAACTTTGAAAATATGATTGAGTTAAGTGAATTTTAAAATATAGAGTTGAATATACATAATTTTCACATATATTTATTCAAATTTCATGCCAACACTTGTAATTATCAAGTGTGTATAAAAATTAACATAAATATGTGCTATGGAAATAGAAGAGGAAAAATTGTGACCGAAACATAATATTAAATTATGAATATTAATATAATTCAATCTCAAGAATACATGCGTATTAATTTCTTTGGTTTTTTAAATTTTTTTAAAAAAAAAATCCGTTGATATTACAAAAGATAATCAAGTCGATAATTGAAAGACTCAATTTTCAAGAATAATTCAATAATTCTATGTTATGAGTTTAGAATAAAAAACCTTTTTACTTGAGTAGTTGTGTGTCTACAAATGTGATGAAATGCAATTATAGGTTGAAGGGTCTAACTGTCTTGTCTAGTTATTTTATGTTATATTAATTTTTGTAAGTAACATCTTAGGTATAAATAAAACTACACGACTTTAGAAATGGTATCCCAACTTGAATTATATAGTACTAAACTCTCTCTGTATAGTACTAAGCTATGATTCTACCATATAAATTGTGCGAAGGTTAATTATGTTCAATGAATTTTTTAAATTTCTAAATGATTTTTCCCACTTCATTTGTAGGAAGATTGGTTTGCAGGGTATTCCACATTACCACAAGAATAATAAAACCATGAAGAAACTCAACAAGCAGCACGTACTCATGAGCTATCAACCTAGCCACAATGTAACACCAAGTCAATTTGAAATGAATTCGGCGACAATGAGTTGCCAAATCTCAACATTGCGAATTCAACCAGTGGACCAATTAACATTTCAACACAAAGTTACCGTCGTTTCAATAATGACAACAATATTAGCTTTTGAACACGATATGACCTTATTGAACATGAACTGAGCTGCAACCAAAAGCGTTTCAAATAGTCTTCTTCCAACACATTCATGGCCTTCAAGTTTGTTAAACCCAAGTTTTTCAGTGAACCTCTTCTTAAGGCATTACAGTTCAAGAATACTTATATCAAACATTCAATTATGACTCAATTTGGTGAAGCCTTTTCTATGAATGAAACTGTAAAGATAATTAATGTTACTTTGCTTGTAAAGTTCTCGCATTGTTAATTATGAAGACTGACCCATTAACGTTGGGAAATTTGAACACTTTATTTATTTAGATGATATAAATATGGCAGATATCTTATAGCAGTAATATTCCACGAACTAGTACAATTTCTGAATTTCTTCATAATTAATTAGAAACCTAAAAAAAACCTATACATGGAATTAACGGGCAGTGGTATACATAATGGGTTAAAGTATATTTAGTTAAACTATACTTACGCAACTGTACAATGGTATATTCTTATAAAGTGTCAATTAGCTTACTATGAAATATGCAAGACAGTCGATAAGGACTTCAAGCCAAACGGAACTCTGCTTTGGATAAGGTCAATGCCTGGTACTCCAACCTGAACCGGTACTTCTCCTATCATCTGGACAACTTTTCTAGTCTGCATCAAATCATCAACAAAAGAAAGCACTCAATCCAAAGTTTAGTTACAAATCCCATTCATTGAATGTCTTAGGAGCTTTTTAGTAGACGCCTCATCGAAACTAATTAAGAAACGAAAATCTAGAGGGCAAAAGTTAACATAGTCTAAACTGAGTATATCAAGTAAATACATTTTCCATGACTATGCATCCCGCCGATCTTGTTCTAGCGGGAAAAAAAATATAAATGAACATTACAAAATTCATTAGATTTAGACAAAATTGGTCATCAAAAGAGATGGACAAACAGAGAATTGAAACAATCTTAAAGATAAAAAGAATCTTGTTAAAATTACAGAATCAAGTGGGAGGTGAAAGTGGCAAACATCCAAAAAACTATATATATACACAAGTATAATTAAAGGAGTTTGATCCTACATAAAACTTACGGCAATTTTCTGCTGGGAGGCTTCCCTGGAGATGATAAACTGCTGCCACTGTGAGATTTTTTAATACCTACGAGAAGTATCCATGGATTCCAAGTTATTTCCTCCCTTAAGAAAAAGGATAGCATGTTTTATCTTTAAGGGCGGAGTGCCCAATTGGTTTTCCATCTATTTTGAATTTTCCTAGACCAACTCAATCTCCAATCATTTGAAAATTTGGAAAAGATTAAGGAATGAATTGTATCAAATCGGAAAAGATTAGTACCAAATTGGTCGAATTAAAAAATGAGTACTAACTCCTCTGAGTGAAAAAGGTTGGATGACCAAATTGGTATTTCAACCTATCTATTAATTAAGAAAAAAATAACCTATATGCACAGCTCAATATACATACTTGGTGAAACCTTTAATGTGCCTTTCGCCAATGATGATGTAGTCTGGGCAGTTAGCCTAGGTTTGTGTGTGGGTCGAGAAATTTTAGAAGCCATTTTAGTCCTGCGCACAAAGTAGAATTACAATTAGAAAGAGGCAGTTATACTTGCTTTGAGGACATTGTCATGGGTATGAATAGATGTATACATGTACAGCAATGATAATATCCTTAATCAAATAAATAAAGAAAAAAAATATAAGTAACGGCAACCTTGACATTTTGCTACAGTGTCTGATTTCTGACCAGCTCCTTCCCTCACACCTTCTTTAAGAATAAGTTATATCCTAATTCTATACTATTTAGTCCCATTTTAAGTAAAATGGAACAAAATCTTCATTCTATATCAATTGATGTTGTAATGTGTGCACCAGTAAAATTATTTTCACTGAGGCAATACTCAGTGTAATTATTTTGTATCTTCCTTTTAGATAATATGATATAAAATGAGTTTTGGCTCATCTCCCGTAAACTTGAACTTTAAAAAGGATTAGTAACCAACACACTATGGTGATATTAAAGCACTAGGGTACACACTATCCATCTCAGATCACTAGCAACTTCGCAACTTCCACATCCTTCTAGCACCTTGGAAGCTGGAGCTCGCAGGGCTACTTTTTGGTCCATGGTGTGATGGATCAATGATTGTGATGGTGGTGGAAACGGTAACAGTTCTGGAAGGAGATGTGAGTTTCTGAGTTTTTGAGTTATCTTTTGGATTTTGTTTTGGTTGATTTCTTGTTTGTGTTTTCACAAGTTCGTGGTCGTTAAGTTTGTTTATTTTATTTTTTTCCTTTCTGGTTTTTTATTGTTTGTGTTTCACCATGGATGACTTGCTTGTCAACCTCTTCCTTCTCCCTTGCTTAGTTAAATAACGGATGCCACTTAAGATTATTACAACACAGCAAACTAGAGGTTTTGGTAAAGATTTAATTACTTCTACACTTAAGATTTAAGAAAACACTATGTTCTTAGTATTTTCACTTTTTTTTTGCATTTTCTTTCAATATTTTTTTAATTTAAATAATTATTTATATTTATTTTTAAGAACCTCATATTTATTTGCTTTTCTTTTTGTTATTCTATAGTAGCATTTGGCCTACCGTACAGCTTAATTAAATCAAAACTAACTATACACCTGATATAAAGTGAAACTGTTTTAACTTCCTTGACATTTGGGTGAACCTTAGGGATGTTAATGATATTTACCCTTTCTTTTATTTCTTGTTGACTGGCAGGGATGATAAATGTCTTTGATCGTTTATTGTTCTGGTTTGTTGATAAGGAATAAAGGTCTCTCTTTTGGCACACAAAAATAATTAAACGGAACTAAACAGAATTATAAATTACAGGTGAGATTATTATTGTTTTCTATTTTTAACTTCAGATTACTACTAATCCAAACCCATTTTCATATGATGTGGTTAGTTTTACTTGTACTACCTGACAAATATATCTTAGATTCTCATTGAGTAACTTGCTCGAGGACCAAGTATTGAGATCCTATAAAAAGACTGTCTATAATTATTATAGAAGTATCAGACATTAATTCTCGCAAAAACTGAAGTTTATAGAAGATACACTTAATAATTCATTTATACTTTTTAATACTTGTAAGATCGAGGTGCATTACAAAAGATCACCCATTCTTAAGTTTCTCCAAGTCAAGCACGCTTGCCCATCTCCTTTTAAAAACCAAGTAATGATTAGAAGGTAGACATTAAATCATATAACTTCATCTTTCCATAATCCCCGGTGCTCGTTGCCCTATGATAGACCCAACAATCTCCCCCTTAACGATAGCCTGAGCATTAGAATCTTGTCATGTGCCTACATTTCGACTATCTAGCCATCTCGGCCTTCTGCTAGTTGACACAGTCCCAACCCACTTGCTAATTGACACAGTCACACAATGTCAGCTCACCAAATGACTTGGTCCACCTTCGCCTCCACCACACACTACTGTTTGATATGCTAGCCCACCATTTGACTCAGCCACCACAACCTACACCACGCATTACTAGTTGAAATGGTGTTAGCCCTCGAACATGTGACCATGCTATGATACTACTTGTAGGATCCAAGCACTTCCCAAAGGGGTCCATCCTTGAACTTTCCCTAAGAGTGGGGTTTTTTATTCTTTTACAAGGCCTATCAAACTTGAGAATTTTAATTGATTTTGAATGTTGGAATAGAGATTCGACCCCAACACCTTGCTACTTTAATATCATGTTAGAAGTTGTTGAAGACCAACTCCCCCAATAGCTTAAGCTTTTAGCTATTAGGAGAGTTAGTTTCCCAACAACTTCTAACATGGTATCAAAGCTAGAGATCTTATGTTGAAGGCTCAAAAATCTCAATTGTTGAAATGCAAGTGTTTGGCCTGGGTGCATAAAACCAACACTTGTGAGGGAATAATAGATATATAAAAGCAATGTTGGTCCTTCTCACAATAACTTAAGCTTTTACAAGAGTTTGTTTTCCAACAATTTCTAACAATTATTTGTCAATGCATAAAATTAGCTTATGACTTCCACCCTCAAAATTCTCCTCTCTTCCTATCTCTAATTTTTAATTCTCTCTCTAATTCCCAAATTGATTTTCTCCATTTTTCTTCTCCCTATGCAACATCAAAACTTGTACAGAAGAACAACATACTATGCTAGCTCTCACATGTCCATCATCCTACCTATTATTCAAGAAAAACGAATGTAGGTTATGGAGAAATTAAGCAAAGTTTCCTTTTAACCTAAATGGACTCTGAAAATATTACCAATTTAATCGTCTAGTTACTTATACAAAACAAATAGAACAAAATTTTAAAATTTTAATAGTGAAACAAGAAAAAAGATTAGAAGAGTAAGAATATTTCAAAAAACTGAACAGTAAAGCACATCGGGAGCATTACCTATCCATGCCTTCAGATTTTTTCCCATCACGGGAAATTGCACTTCGAGTAGAGCTACTTCCTTCTGTTTCGACAGAATTATTACCATCAGATATTTCACTTAATCTCTCCTCATAATCGGCATCACTGGATCCTAATATTTCATCATCTGGATGAACAGAAGCGGAAGCTTCATGCCTTAATGAGTTTGGGGAAGAAGATTCATTTGCAGGATATCCATTCTTTATATCTTTAAGTAATTGCAATCTCTCAATCTCATCATCTTGTTTCGAAATAGTGCTCTTGAGAGATGATACCTGCATGGTTGAGATATATCTTTTATCTGCTATATCATCGTCCAACAATACTACATGACTACTTTCAATTGAAATAACAAGCAAATCAAACATGGCACGTCCCATTGGTATAACTCATTTGGAATCTCTATAAAAAAATTATAAAAGAAATGACCACTAATTGTTTCATGTATTCAAGGGTTTAATATTCATTACTACAGACGACGTGGCCAAAAATTGACATGACTGCCACCCTTAAATTGAATTTAAATTTCTTTGAAGATAGACATGTTCCTAGAAGGCAGGCTGAGGTCATCTTAACTTCATGCATATAAAACTTAGTTTCAATATAATAATGCAAGTTCATTATTTTAACGAGAAATAGTTCCATTTAGTAATAAAAGTATCATCTAGATTTGTAATTATATATATATATGCAAGCTTTTTTGAAAGATGATTATGTCTCTAAAAGTTTCAGTTTTGAGCCTCAATCTGTATTTTTAAAGCTTCTGCATAAATTCTATAAGCAGAAATAGGAAGTAGTAGTTAAATGAGTTGAAAAGAAAAATTACCAAAATGAAAACTGGTCGATAGTTTTAGGACAAAAAATTTAGAAGTTAAAACTCACTCTTTTGTTCATCCAAGTGTTGTGAAAAGAAATTTGGATCTATCTTTGACTTTGTTAAAGAAGGAAGACAAGACTGTTTTAAAAAAGAGTGAAAAGAAAGGTTTAAGAGAGCCAAGAAGTTTGATAAATGAGGTCAAATATGGCAAAGGCAGCACAAGAGGGTTAGATGATTGCAAGAGGAGGTATGTTCTCAAGGAGTATGTGAGGAAGTCGAATCCTGATGTTGTTATTCTTTAGGAGTCAAAAAGAGATATTGTGTTGAGAGATATAACTTGATATTGTCTTTGTGTTGGGGAAGAGAAGAAAAAGTTGAAGTTTCTATATTCAATTTACTCATGATACCATTTTCTTCTCCTCAGACAGCGAGGAAAAATTTATAAATATGATTAAGGTGTTTGAACACCACTGCTATGTGTCAGGTTTGAAAATAAATTTATCCAAGAGTTTCATCTTGGGTATGAATTGTTTCGAAGAAAAAAGTGATAACTTTAGCCAACTCGGTGGGATGTGAAGTAAGAAATTAATTGGCCCTTGAAATATTTGAATTTAACTCTAGGAGACAAAGCGTGAGTAGTAAAACTTTGGTCACCAATTAATGAAAGATTTGAAAGAATACTGACAAGTTGGAAGAGAATTTTTTCCCTAAAGAGGGCCAGTTAACTTTGATTAGTTCAATATTGTCGAGTCTTTTTACTTATTATTTCTCAATTTTCATAATACCTATGGAAATAAAAACGTTTTGTGGGAAGAAGTTAACGAAGGAAGAAAGTGTCATTTAGACAATTGGATGATTGTTCAAAAATTAAAGAAAAAAGGAAGATTAAGCATTGGTAATATTATCAAAAGAAATAAGGCCTTATTAAAAACGTGGCTTTACAGGTTTTCGTTAAAGGTAGACTCTTTTTGGCATATAATAGTTAAAAGTAAATATGAGTTGTAGGATGCTAACCGAGGTCTTCATCAAGATCGTTGTAGTCCTTGGTTGTCAATTATAAAAGACTCAAATTATTTCTTTTCCAATTTGAGGCACAAGGTGAGAGATGGAAGCAAAATTCGTTTTTGGAAGGATCTTTGGATGTGTAAAACTCAGAATTCACTCTCCTTCTTTCATTCAAAGATACTACTTATTTATATACAAAGTTAGAGACAATCTTAGGAGATATACACCTAATACACAACTAAGACACCTAATACACAACTAATATATTCACCTAGTGTTAGACACCTAATACACAACTAATCATCTTTAACACTCCCCCTCAAGTTGGAGCATAGATATTAATCATGCCCAACTTGTTACAAAGATAATCAACCCGAACCCCACTTAAAGCTTTCGTAAAGATATCTCCTAGTTGTTCTCCAGTCTTCATATATCCTGTAGAAATCAAACCTTGTTGAATTTTCTCGCGAACAAAATGACAATCAATTTCAATGTGTTTAGTTCGCTCATGAAACACAGGATTAGAAGCAATATGAAAAGCAGTTTGGTTATCACACCACAATTTCGCCGGTATTGAAGTTTTAAGACCTACTTCATCCAAGAGCTGATATATCCATATTATCTCAAACGCAGATTATGCCATAGCCCTATATTTTGACTCTGTACTCGATCGTGACACAACATTCTACTTCTTACTTTTCCATGAGACCAAATTTCCTCCAATGAAAATACAATAGCCTGATGTGGATCTTTTATACACTTTGAAACTTGCCCAATCTGCATCTGAAAAACATTCAATATGAGTGTGTCCATGATTTGCATACAAGATACCACGTCCAGGTGCTCCTTTCAAGTAACACAAAATTTGCTCTAACGCTGCCCAATGATGAATTGTTAGGGATGACATAAATTGGCTAACAACACTGACCGAATATGCAATATCTGGATGAGTCACGGTAATGTAATTCAGCTTTCCAACCACCCTTCGATATCTCTCAGAATCTTTAAAGAGTTTCCTATCTCCTGTAAGGTGGATGTTCGGAATCATTAGAGCACTACAAGGTTTTGCTCCTAATTTTCCTGTCTCAGTTAATAAGTCCAGGACATATTTTCTCTGAGATAGAAAGATACATTTTTTACTCCTTGTGACTTCAACACCCAAGAAATACTTTGGCATCCCTAAATCCTTCGTGTGAAACTGAGTATGTAGGAAAGACTTAAGAGATGAAATTTCCGTAGTATCACTTCCAGTAATAACAATGTCATTTACATACACAACTAAAAGAATGATACCAGCTTCTGATTGTTTGTAGAACACAAAATGATCAGACTTGCTTTTCATCATACCAAACGTTTTTATAGCTTGACTAAATTTTCCAAACCAAGCACGAGGACTCTGTTTCAAACCATACAAAGATTTGCAGAGACGACAAACTTGCCTAGACTCCTCCTGAGCAACAAAACCAGGAGGTTGCTCCATAAACACCTCCTCTTGAATATCACCATGAAGAAAAGCATTCTTGATATCTAGTTGATGCAAAGGCCAATGGTGAGTAGCTACCATAGAAATAAACAACCGAACAGATGTCAATTTAGCAACAAGAGAGAAAGCGTCAGAATAGTCCACTCCATAGGTTTGAGCATATCCCTTAGCAACAAGACGGGCCTTTAATCGAGCAACTGACCCATCTGGATTAACCTTAACTGTGAACACCCATTTGCATCCGATAGCCCGTTTTCCCGAAGGTAAATCAACCAAGTCCCAAGTACCATTGTCATCCAACGCATTCATTTCCTCGATCATTGCATGATGCCAACCAGGATGAGATATGGCTTCGTGAACAGTTTTAGGGATAGAAATAGAATCAAGAGAGGCAATAAAAGAGCAAGAGGAAGACGACAAGCAATTATACGAAACAAAAGAAGAAATAGGATAAGTACATTGACGTTTACCTTTGCGTAATGCAATAGGAAGATCATCGTTCAGGACTGGATCTGATGACGAAGGAGCAGGTGCAGGACATGAATCAGAAGGTCTATGTCTGGAGTAGACTTGAGTTATAGGAGGCCTAACAGGAACTGGATCAGAGACAGGTTCAGATGATGTGATAGAATAGACTAACAAATCGTCATCCTCCCCCTGACATGCAGGAGGAGGAGAAGACGAAAAATAGGGTGTGTCTTCCATGAAGGTAACATCAATTGAGACAAGATATTTGTTAAGACTAGGACAATAACATCTATAACCTTTTTGGAGACGAGAATAACCAAGGAAGTTACACTTCAAAGACTTGGGATCTAATTTAGTAACATGCAGACGAACATCCCGAGCAAAACAAGTGCTACCAAATATCCTAGGGTCATCATGAACGAAAAAAAAAATTCCCAAATTTTGTAACCCAAATGCTCTGATACCATGTAAAACTCAGAATTCACTCTCTTTTTTTCATTCAAAGACACTACCTATTTATATAAAAAGTTAGAGACAATCTTAGGTGACATACACCTAATACACAACTAATATATTCACCTAGTGTTAGACACCTAATACCCAACTAATCATCTTTAACAGGATGGAAGGCAATTCTTTTTCCCTCGGAATTCCAAGGTTATATAGTTTACGTTTAGAGAAATTATTCTTAATAATAAGGTATATTCAACAAATGGTTGGAATTTCAAGTTAAGATGGAACTTGAATGATATAGAATGTAAGTCCTTTTGTATTCTATGTCTATGTGTCGGCTTTCTGTGTGCAAAATACGAAATCTGTTTATTTTATTTATTGTTTTATTTTCCTCTATGTAAGGTTGGTTACTGCAGTATAGTAATGCACATACACACATAATTAGGAATATTGTGTTTGAAAGTATGTTTTTCACACACCACGAGATTGGTTGTTTAGTATGCATGCTATACCGTGAGTTGCGGATTTTGGTTCATTCAGGTGCAATTATTTATGAAAATAACTTGCTATTTTTGAAAAGAAAATATTTGATTTTTGGCACCTTGACACACCCCTTGGTGAGGTAGTTGGCGAGGTCCATGACGAGGTGGCTCAACCGTTGTTTTTCTTCTAAAAATAACCCTCATTCTTCTCTACTCTTAAACCATTGTTTTAAGAATAAAAACTCTGCCAAAATTCGCACTGAGAATTACATTTGTTTTATACGTTATTTTTGGAGAGCTTACATTATATACTTTAATGTTGTGAGCAAAATAGCATGCTTGAGTGTTGAGCTCAAGACTATTTTGTTTTATGTGTGAGACACAACATTGAGAGTGTTGGGTGATTATTGAGCTTAGAGCGTACGTGGTTTGATTGTGTGTCTCCCGTACACGATTTGAGATATATGGTGGGCTGTGTCACAGATTGATTATAGGTGGCTTAAGTTTGAGGATAGTCCTCAAAATTGTGAGTTGTTACACTTCTTGTTACTAATCTGTAGTTATTGATCATACCACTAGGGTGGCATTGACTGTGGAAGAGAGTCGAGTTTGTGTGTCGAACCAGGTCGTTACGAAAGCAATAAACAAGGGCAACAATAGGTTGTTCAAAAAGAGGTTCCGACTGACATAGATATTGGTGGTTTTATTTTTTTCAGAGTTGTAATTGTTCATTGCTTAGTGAATTGTTTACTACTGAGTAGTTGCCATAAGCAACCCGAGGATATTACCACAGATACGGTCTCTATGTGAGTTTACCTCTTTATATCGCTTGTTGTATGTGATCTACTATTATGCTAGTACAATTTGAGTTTAAGGTATGTATGTTCCAACATACTAAAGCTTAAACTCTGATTAGAAATTTTTTATATTCTTACCTACATTTTATTGAATTTAATAATATTAATTATTAAACGTTATATGCTTATCTGATATTATATTTTTTGTGTTTTTGTTGTGTGGCCTGCTTAAGTGTTTACTGCTCTGTTCTTGCGAGTTAGGGTTGAGTCTTAAGGAGTCCATATCTCCTTACCCGAGTTGTTTATCGAGTCGTAGACTCTTTCAAGGAAATTGAAGATTTTACAAGTATGTTGTTAGAGTTTCGGAGGGATTGAAACAAGATATTATTGTAGTGATAAAAGGTTATGGACTAATGATTCATTTAAATGTCTCTCTTGTAAATCTAATTTTGAGGCACTTTGATGCAGATGCATCTGATATGGTTTAGCCATGTGTCATATGCTACATTAGGACGTATCTATCATTATGGTGTCGTTTCTTTTAGATTATTTTTTTCATTTTACTATTTATTGCTATAATGAGCTGGCTTTAGAACCATAACTCAAAACGCGAGTTGTTTCATATAAGCCTCTGTGTTTTGGTTAGCATAGGAGTTTATAACTTCAGCTCACAGGAATTTTGTTTTAAATATTTGCTTGATCGTCTTTGTATTTGTCTCATTGAAACTTGCTTTATCCCACAGAATGATAGATTTTAATCGACGAATTGATCCTCATCTATGAAGTTATTTGGTTTAGGATTTATTTAATAAACCTCATGCGTTAAATTGGTATTAGAGCCTTAGGTTGGCCTGAGGGCGATGTCCAACTTTGATGACAGAGGCCACCATACCGCTAAACATGTTCACAACATGAAGACCCATCGGGTAACCATTAATGATTTTGACAAAAGGTTTGAATCGAATTTTGAAGGCTTAACTCTAGAATTTTGACAAACTGTGGATGAAGTCAAAAATGACCTAATTGATAATCTTCAATTCTGACAACGACATGAGCGAGATGTTTCTTGTACTCCACCATTGGCAATTCGAGATTACCACTATCAATATTTTCAATCTTCTTGGACTCAAAAAAGGAATTCAGAGTATGGTAACAAAGTTTTTAAGCCTCAACCATCTTTCTAGGTAGAGATAGAGTCCAACCATCAATTTGAATATTGTACTCCTTACAAAGAAAGGTATACTCAATATCTTAATTTTAATTATTCTTTGTCTGAGGGTCATTCATCTATGAGAGAAAAAAATCTTTCAAATCATTACTATAGAGACCCCGCTCTATGAGGATTGAATCAAACCTGAACAATTATCTACCAAGAACCTGATACAACTCTAGCCAAACAAGACAGATCTCAAACGCATACCACTTTCAGAACTAATGCACAATTAGTAAGAAGGTATGTGATGTGATAATTGATTGTGCAAGTTGCACCAATTTTGTGTCCAAACGCCTTGTTAAAGCCCTTGGTTTACAAGCTGAAAGACACCCTAGCCCCAATACTGGTAGGTGGATTAAAAACGGAGGTGAAAGTAGAGTTACTAAATGGAGAAGAAGTTCAACAAGCAGGTAATTCTGACTTTGAAGTTTCTGATATTACTTCAAAACCTACAGATGTAGAAGGAAATAAGTTAAAGTTGAATATTCCAGGCGTGGAAATTCACAAGGAAGTGAAGTCCAGTAAGTTTGAATTAGCTTTGTTGCACATCGAGCTAGCAAGAAAAGGTGCCCTACTTTCTGTCCGAATGGATCATGTTAGTAAGACATCTATTAAGAGACTTCAGCTTGTTTCTAATTTGTTGAAGGATATACTAGCTACAAAACAAGGAGTTTGAATATCATATTGAGCCCTTGGAGTCAATCTCTGAATCCTTGCAAAAAAACAAGTTAAACTTGAAAATGGTGGAGTGTAAATTATTGACAAAGGAATTGCTATACTTGGGCTTTATAACTAGTAGCAATGGAGCTTCCTTCAGTTCAAAATTCAAGTGGTTTTTATGCAAGTCTAAACCATGGAAAATAGCACAACTTCAAGCAAACTTTGCTTATTGCTGCACGGAAGAAATATCCATAGGTCCTGCAACTGCAACCATTTGAAAACCCATGGGAACCTCTTCTACTTCAAAGTATTAAAAGGGCCAGTAAGGCAGATGTGAGAAACCAATTGGATGATGTCAAAGGAGACCTGTTATCATAAGTATTTCAAATCATCTGAAGGCATTATATTCATTTGGTCTTCCAGTTTCAACCATTAAAGATGAATATGGTTCAATACTGTACCAAAACCACCAAATTGTGAAAATTGACTTGTCTCAATTGCTATACTAGCCCAATGCCACTATATGCTGCAAGGATCTAACTTACCAACAAGATGGAATTCCCTCGAGCTCAATTTTCAAATGGTTGATCTTTACGAGAGGATGTTGTTGTACTTGCAGAGAATTCAGAGTCAAGCTCTTTTAAAGAAGGGGACTTTGATACAGGAGCATTTGAGCAGGTTTAGCCATATATCATATGTTATGTTAGGAGTTGTCTTATCAATCTTTACGGTGTCGTTTTTATTAGTTTATTTTTTTTATTTTACTGTTTATTGATATTAATGAGCTGGCTTTAAAACCATTACTCAAAACGTAAGTCTTTTCATGTGTGCCTTTGCATTTTGAGTAATGGTTCTAAAGCCACCTCATCAATAGCAATAAACAGTAAAATGAAAAAAACAAACTAACAAAAATGATTCCATAGAGATGGATAAGATAACTCCTAGCATAGCACATGACACATGTCTAAACCAACTCAAATGCTCCAGCATCACTATTGTGGATAATACTAACGAACAAGTTTTTGATCATTATGCATTAATATGGAGAAGTCCAACTCCAAGCAAAGTCATTTTTTTTTAGAGTGGTTGATTGCTCTTTGCAAGGTGAACACAAATGATTGGATACAATTAAAGTTCTTGAAGAGTTGTCTCTTCCCTAATTGTTGTGCACTTTGTAAGAATAATTCTAAAAATATCGATCTCTTATTCTTACATCATCCAGTAGCACATACTCTTTCATCCAATTTACAAAGGAAATTTGGGCTATCCCAAGCTCATGTCATTCTTTATTTATAGAGACTTTTTACATGTTTGGAAATAGTAGTATGGTGTCGAAAGCTAGGGTGTTGTGGAATTGCACGGTTGGAGCGATTCTTTGCATCTTATGGATGATGAGAAATAAGAGGATCTTTGAAAATAGTGAGAATGATCTCAATTTTTTATGGAATAAAGTTTGTTTTTGGCATATTTTTGGGTTTCGATGTGTAAGGAGTTAAGAGACCATTCTCGGTTTTTCATAAGCTTTAATTGGGAAGTTTGTATACTCTAGTTAGGTTTTTGTGTTATAGTATTTAGTTTCTCTCCGGTATAGATTGGTGCTCATTTTTGTAATTAAATTATTGATCTATTTTGTATTTTTGTACCTATTACATATTTTTATATAATATAATGTTTCTTATAAATAAATAAAAAAGTACTAAATATAACATTTACAAGATATATGTGAATATTTAATATCTTAATTAATAATTTATAGTTGTTCTGATTTTCGTTTCTTTTGTGAATAAGAGGGTTCTTGTATTATATTTAAGTCTCTAATACTTAAAAGAGATGAAAGTGTATCTAAATTTTTAGGCAGAAGTAAATTTTTTAAGGTTAATTTTTATGCATACAAGGTTTTTTTTATATGGTGGAGAGTAAAAAGCCCAAAAGACAGTGATTTTATTCTACATATTCAAGGAATGTGCCTTTCCTAAAAGCCTATCCTAAGAATATGCTCTTATTTATGATATTTATATCAGATGAAGAACATATCAAAAATCCGAATATCATTCCCTTATTATCTTACCTCATTGACCGAGATGCAACATAGTTATCTCCAAACGATAACTAATTGGGTGTGGTTGTGATGAAGAGGAAATCATGTGAACATATTCTCGAGACATAAGTATGTTAAGGTCTAATATCTATTACAATCTAATTATTTGGTTGGGTTATGGAATTGGGCTCGGAACTGGCTATGAAGAAGAAGAAAATAGATGTTTGAGCTCCTCTTTGTAATTTTATAAATTTTTAAAACCTTTTTAATAATAATATAAATATTTTAATAATAAAATAATCACTTAGTCACGCATTAAGTTTTTAAATTAATTTTTTGACAAATTTAAGTACTCAACTAATAACATTTGAGGTTTGGTAGTAGTTCTGTAACATTTTAAAATTTATTAAAACTTTTATTACAATCAAAATAATTAAAAAATTTATTTATCCTACCCTAATTAGACATCTAAAACCATAAGGAAACTAAATATATGAATGTTTATTTTTCAATATCTGCTTAGGGTGATATGCTTGCATTCTATCCTTAAGCTACTTGTTCTTCCAATCTTGCATTAATATGTCAAGTTTTCAACCAAGGTTCCCCTCTAACCTAGCTTTTCAATCATGCAATGCAGGAATCAAAATTCTTCACAACTCCAGCTGAACCATTTCCACATATGGCATTCAATTCCACAAAAAGTGTAAATCCAAGAAGAAAATTTTAAATGTTGCATGCTATTGACCTTCATTTGAATTATTATCATGGGCAATACATGTAAAAAAGAAACAACAGAGAAATGATCACGAACCTGATCCATTAATTCCTTAACGTCCCTTCCCTCTTTGCTGCTTCGGGCAGCACCCAGTTCAATTCCAGAGACCCTTTCGGCAAATTTCAATGTACTAAAGGATTCAGAATATGAACTTCCTTCAGGATTAAGTTGTACAAACATTAGTGTTTTTGCTTGTCCACCTATTAAATAAGAACCAGTAATAAAAATTCATGAGAAAAATTTATAAAGATAAAATCATCTTAAAAAAACAGAAAGAACAAAAAAAAAAGGAAACAACTAAACGCAAGTAGTAGTATTGAAAAAACAATATTCAAAATTACCTAGAGAGGACTGAAGGACTTGAGTAAGTTTGCTGTTTCTGTATGGAACATGGGGATTCTTTTGGGCAAGAGCAAAAATGACATCTCCAAGAGCAGATAGTGATTTGTTTATATAAGCTGCTTCCTTAAGCCTATCTCCTGTCACCTCTGAGCGATCCACTCTTTCGCTTCCAGCAAGATCTACAAGGTGAAGATTACTGTGTGAAGCCACACCAGTCTTCAAATCAACTCCACGAACACGAATAGTGACAACACTGTACAAATGCATCTAAATGAACATTACACTTCAATTATTTATTCAAAGCATAAAGATAGCCTTTGCATAGATCACGGGTGCACAAACCTATGTGACCGACTGCTGCTTTCATTTAAAGCAGTGGAACTAACTGATCTGTTTCTAAATCCTACATCCATTAATTCCATCACATCTGAAGGTGACTTAACAGTGTGCATGCTGGCATCAGGTACAGCCAACCCATTGGAGCTATTTGACACAATCCCAAGTGTGTGCAAGTCAAGGTTAACCAAAGATTAATTTAAAAAATAAATTTTATTCACTAAGAGCCCGTTTGGATGCAAAGTAGTTTAAAAATTAGTGTTTCTTTTTTTTCAGAAGGTGACTTCTGAGAAAAGCACTTCTTCTATTTTAAAAGTGGTCCCAACATACAATAAATTTTATTTTATTTTACTCCCAATGATTAAAGTAATGATTGTGCCAACCATTCACCACTAGTGCATCCAAATGGGAACTAAATTCATTTCAACCAAGCACGTGGAAACAATTATAATAGTTTAAAAGAATCATTATGGAGAAAATAATAGTTTCATGCGCTAAAATTGGCCAAACAATTTCAATCATTGTTAAATATTTTAGAAAGGATATTTCTTCTGAGAGCTGTCTTTTGAAAGTAAATCTCTCACTAGCTCATTATATATTTCAACCATTTGAATCCCAATTTCATATGAAACTAAGCTACTTCTCTTCTGAGAGGTTTTGAAAAGGTCATTCAGAGCTCTATAATTAACTCCCAATTCCTCTTCTGTTGCTCCGTTAGGGCCACTCTGGTAGAATGAAATTTAAATTAATGAAACTCGTTAAAAACATATACCAATAACATTGTCTATTAAGAGTTCAATTTTTTTTGTCCCACTTCTGGTGTGCCAATGCATCTGCCACCATCATCAGCATCCACTTGGACAAAAATATTAAAATTTTTGGCAAAGTGTCATAAAAAGTGGAAAGAAAAATTTAAATTTGCTTTTTTGTTATAACTAGTTTTTGGGCTTGTAATTCGATTCAAATTTGTTAAATATATAATAATATTAATGAGTAATAATTATTATTGTTCCAAATCATTTATTTTATAAAAGAAAAGAAAAAAAGTAAGTTTTTAAACAAAAAAAATTAAGTTCTTTTTATTATAATTGAAAAATTGATGCTAAAATGTGTATAAAATGGTTTGCAAAACTACTCTTAAAACAACTAGCTTATATGAACTTATTCAATTAATATTTTCACTATCTAAGAAAAAAATCCTATATGATGATAAACATGACTTTATTGAATTTAATAATCATTTTTTAGTTAAAAATAATTTATATTAATTGACTATTTTTTTAATTAATATGAGATATGATATGATCTCTATCTGAAAATTATTAGTTCAACAAAAATATGATTCACTCATAAATGAATTGATCGAATACTCATTAAATGAATAATCATTAACTATATGAATTATCACCCTTAATGCAATAAGAACAATTGATTATACAAAATAACTATTCATAAAAAATATATTTATTAAATGAATATTTTGATACTTATTCTTGTAAAAAAAAGTTAAAAAAAGTTAAAAAAAGCACAATTTGGTCGTTGACCAAACATTCTTGTTAAAACAAAAATATGATCTGCTTATAAGTGAATTGATCAAAACTCATTAAATACATAATCATTAACTGTATGAATTATCATCCTTAATGTAATAAAAACAATCGCATTATACAAAATAACTATTCATAAAAAAATGTATTTATTATATGGACGTTTTAGTATTTATGTGTTCGATAAATGAGTAATCATTAACTATATGAATTTTCAATCTTAATATAATAAAAATAATTGTACTATATAAAATAACTATTTATAAAAAAATGTATTTTTATATGGACATTTTAATATTTATTGGTGTAAAAAAAACTAAGAAAAAATGTATTTATTATATAGAAAATTTGGTATTTATTAGTATAAAAAAACTAACAAAAAATAAATAAAAAAAGGAAGTGCAGGTTGACTATCGGCCAAATATTCAAGTTTTTATAAATAAAGATATTATTAGTAAACCATACAATGACATACCAAAAGTAGAACACAAGAATTTGATCTGTTTAATAATACATGCAATAAATTGTAAGAGTCATACCATTGTGTAGGTTTTCCCTGAACCAGTTTGACCATAAGCGAATATGCATACATTATATCCATCGAGAACAGATTGTATTAATGGTTGGGTGTCAGCATATACCTCAACTGCAATAGTCAAAACAGTGATGAAAATTATGAGACAATCGTAGTCAAGACATATCAAGCATGCCATGCCTTAAGACTATACAAATTGTAGTCTCATCCCTTGAAATTCAAATGGGGTTGCAAGGGTTGGAACAAAGGACCACCCAATCTAATACTATGTTTAGAGTGTGTTTGATCTATCCTCCCAAAAGCTTAAGCTGATGAGAGATAGATCAACATATATTATAAAGAAAAAAAGAACTACATTGTCATTAGAAAAATTCAATCCACTAAAACCATCAATACAACATATAAATAAAATTCAAACAAGTGGAAGAAAACCTTGGGTTGCAGTAGAACCATAGATTTTATTAAATCTAAATGCACGATTGCCTTCTTTCCCTTGTTTGGAGGGGTTTGCAATTATTAGCTCACCATTTTCACCAATGTATTCTACAATAGTCTGCTTTTCTCTTTGGCCAGGAAGAAATGGTCTAATCCGACAATACACTCTAATATTTCCTGTCAACAGAATAACTTAATGGTAAGCTTATGTAATGATTAGTTGTACAAACCCAGGAATCACAAATAAAATTGGCACCTTTTAAATCTTGAAGTTCCTTAAATAGAGCCTTGTTTTCGGCAAGAACTACATTATAGTTCTCAGCAGCATTGGCTAGTGCTTTAAGTTTGATGCCTGATCAAAATAACATCATATTTGTAAGTACCTGCAAATGCAAGTTTAATGAAATTGATTTAAGTCAAAAGATTTTTTTTATAGCAATTCCCACCTAAATGTCTCATATCATCAGAATAGCTTCTTTTTCCACTTGCAATTTCTTCCTTAATGAACTCTGATGAAGACCTCAAATCCTGGTTGCTAAACCATTTTAGTAAAAAGGCATGATGTAATATCTAAAAATTAAATAATATATAAGTCTACTGGAAGTGCACCTGTAATGCACCAAATTGAATATTCATAAAGCTTTGGTAAGTAAGCTCTTTCTTATTCCACCCTTGGCACTTAGATTCATATTCTAACTCTAACTCCTTAACTTTATTCATGGAAGCTTCCAAAAGATGCTCCAGTTCTTTTATCCTATTTTGGAGCTCTACTTTAGCACCCTTCATATCTCTTTCCATTTCTAAGCAACGCTGCTTATATTTCACTGTAGTTATTTCAACATCTTTCTTCAATGATGAAATCTCTTGATTGCTAGCATCCTTCTCTTTTATCAACCTTATGACATTCTCATCTTCAGTTTTCTTCCTTGCTTCCATTTCTAAGCAAAGTTGCATATATTCCTTTTTAGTTATTTCAAGATCTTTCTTCAATGATGAAATCTCTTGATTGGTAGCAACCTTCTCTTCTATCAACCTTTTCACATCCTCATCTTCAGCTTTCTTCTTCTCTTCCATTTTGGACTTCTCATTCTGTCAAGAAAGAAATTCCTATTAAAAGGCATCTTAGATGTGTTGGGCATATGAGAATGAAAATAATAATACATTTAAAAAAACGTTTTCAAAGCTTGACATAAATGGTACATTCATAAAAGATGCCTAAGTTCTTTTACCCTATCTTGGAGTTCTGCTTTAACACCCTTAGTATATTTTTCCATTTCTAAGCAAAGTTGCATATATTCCTGTTTAGTTATTTCCAGATCTTTCTTCAATGTTGAAATCTCTAGATTACTAGCCTCCTTTTCATTTATCAACGTTAGGACATCCTCATCTTCAGTTTTCTTTTTTTCTTCCATTTTGGTCTTCTCATTCTGTCATTAGAAGCAATTCTCATTAAAGGGTCAATTCTCATTAAAGGGCATCTTAGATGTGTTTGAGCTTGTGAGCATGCAAATAATACATTTAAAATGTAATGTTTTGAAGCTTGATATAAATGGTACATTCACAAAAGATGCTCAAGTTCTTTTACCCCATCTTGGAGCTCTGTTTTAGCACCCTTAGTATATTTTTCCATTTCTACGCAAAGATGCCTATATTCCTTTTTAGTTATTTCAAGATCTTTCTTCAATGATGAAATCTCTTGATTGCTAGCCTCCTTCTCTTTTATCAACCTTATGACATCCTCATCTTCATTTTTCTTCCTTTCTTCTATTTTGGTCTTCTCATTCTGTAATGAGAAATTCCCATTAAAAGGCATCTTTGATGTGTTGTGCATGTGAGCATGTGAATTATACATTTAAGAAGTAATGTTTGGAAGCTTAATATAAATGGTACATTCACACGAGAATTAGCATGCAAATTCAGTGGAGATTTTAACTCTAAAGTAAACCCACTTATAGGCATTTAAGCATTGACCTAATCTCACTTTCATCTTCAGCCTGTATTTGCGAGAGGATTTTATCCTTAGTTATATGAAAAATCAAACTATTTAGGAATGCAAGAACCAAAATAAATAACAAATATATAATGTTGCTTGTGAAGTGGGGAAACAAATAAATTCATACCTTCATCCGTTGCAGCTGGTTAACGGCAAGCTGTCATAAATAAATTACATTCAACAAATAAAAAATCAGCAAGGAATCATATGTTTGTACTTGCATGTGTGTGTGAGAGAGAGAGAGGTAATACACTTTCAATTTATGCTCTTAGGTTAAAAATCATACCTCACTTTCTTCATTAGACCCTGATGCAAGGGTTTCCAGTACCCTGATTCTTGACTGGTATTTCTCTTCACGAACCTTAAAAAGATTGTTTTGCTGGAAAAAAATACAAAAGATAACTAATACGAAAGGCACTAAAATAGAATAAAGAAAAGGAAGAAGAACAAAATTTAAAACTTCATAACATATATTACAGTTCTCAAGTGTTCTGCTTGGGTTGATATCCGCCGCTCAATTTCCTGCACAACTTTTCTCAACAAACAAGCCACACGCTGGAACACAAAAGTAAAATTAAGCAATAGTATTGGATTGTATAGTTGCATATATCCTCATTAAATTAAGCAATATTATTGGATGTAAAGTCTCAAAAACGTATCACATATAAAAAAAATTGTAAATATATATATCAAATATTAGATGTGATTTGAACATGTGAGTTGAAGTTAGGAAATTGAGTCTTAATGCACCTGCAGCAAACCACAAGATGTACCACAAAAAAATTTTAAAAACACTATTGAAGTGTGCTGCTTATTTTTACACAAGTGAGCTCCGAGTTGACATACGTAAGGTATTTCACCGTTCTTTCTTTCCACACTCTCGTCAAGAATTCCATTCACAACACTCAGAAGTGATTGAGTTGGAGCATTCTGCAACAAGAGAGGCTGAAATACATTAAAGATGCATCAAAGAAAGAGATTATACAAGAAAATATGATCAAGTATCAAGCACCATCAGCCAAAAGCTTACATCTAAGTTGTTTGATTTCATCATCTCATATAGTTTTGTTGCAGAAAGATCAACATAGCGCCCTTGTTTAATTTGAAAGACCTCATGGAACTTGTGTCCAGTATGATGAGTTGATGCAGCTGATGTCTCTGGCAAAGAGAAAATTCATTGAAACGTCAACTTTTTATCTAAGCCATTGAAAGTTTATGATATTGAGCAATCACTACTCATGTAAGTCATATTTTATGCTAAAGCAATATTAAAATCAATATTCCTATTTCATTAGAATGTAAAGTAGATACAATTATGCTATAGTTTCAAAATCTATTTACCCTTCGGTCTTAATACGCATTGGATTATAAACATCAATAATCTTAAACTTAATTTATCGACTTTTACATGCATAGACATTACTCACTACAGATGAGCTCTATAAGCAATGTATGCAACTCATTGAATAGAAATTTAGTAGTACATGTTAAAGTGTGTTGATTACCAATTTTCCCAAAATCTTAAACTATTGGGAGAAGAGATAACAATACTTTTATACATCTATCACTCTCCATAAATATGAGCTCTGTGCATTATACAGGATTGTAATTTGCAAGGATGAAAATTATATTTTTCTTCTGTACAGTGGACTCTTTAAATATACAATACTACTAACTATTCTTTTGGAAATAATTACTCTAAATCCCTACTTTTAAACCATACATAACTACATAATTGATTCCTAGAATTTCTCCTAAGAATCGTCCTAGAATTACTCAATCAGATATCGTGATTTTTTGAATCTAGAGGGTTGACTTTCCAACAAAGACTAACACTTGAAATTCAACAATTGAGATTACTGGAGTTTGAAAACATGACCAACTCTGAAACCATGCTAAGGTGTGTTGGTCACTAACTTTTGAAGCTTAACTCACTTGAACATATTATCAAAGTTGGGGTCCCAACAACCCCAATAGTTAAATTTCAAGTATTGGTCTTAGGTGGTGCATAGAGCCTACATTTATGGGGAGTAAAGTTTATAAAAGTATTGTTGATCGTTTTTCTAATAGTTTAAGCTTTTAAGAAAGTTGGTTTCGCAACAACTATTAATAATATCATATCATCTATATCACCAAGTTCCTTCTTAACATGATTCTAATGCTACATAATATGCTTGAGCAATCACTTAAACATCCATAAAAGAGCCAAAAAGAAAATGTATGTTGTGTTTGAGAGACTTAGAAAGAGTGAGAGGACAAACCTGATAGAACTGGACTCCGCAATGCACGCTCGAGTTTTGTCTCATGCAACACTTTACGTCTCTCTTCATCAAATGACGGAGTTTGGTGACTATACAAGGAAGCATCACTACGTGGACTATCGACTTTAGCACTTGAACTAGAAGTAGAATGGTTATCTTCCATATCTGTTGGAAAGCATCACCATGAAGATGCTTTACCTTTCCTTGTTTTTATATTTTTAGTTCTATGGTAGGACGCTTCCAAGCTGTTACAACACCCTGAATTATACACAAATAATAAGGTAACTTTTGTTCTGCATTATTAGTGCAATCCTAAAAGATAAGAGCATCTAGTTACTATTCGGCCACTACCATAATTTGATTTTTGCATAAACTGTAATCTTTTATCAGAAATAAGAGAAAAGCTTGATATCTTTTGACCATGTGATCGCTATTGTAGAATAACGATATACTAAAAACACATCATTATTGAACCAATACGCCTTAAGTAAGTGCAGAATAAAAAAAATGTATTTTGCTGAAGCCTAAACTTCTTCAAAAACAAAAATAGTGTCATAACTTTAAACCCTTAGCCATGTGATTAAAATTAAAATCTTACATACTATTAAAGGAAAGGAAATTAATAACTTCAATGTAACTATGAAATAAGGAGCCATGCCCTAAAAATGACAACATATTGTATGTACTCTTAGTCACTTGAAATATTGTTCCTTGTTAATGAGAGTTATGTATAACAAATCACTACTATAGTCTATAGGAAAAAATGCAGAGCCCAACAGTTGATGCGAATTGGTACAAATTCCTAGAAGTTATCTTAATTTATTTAAAGTATATAAGTTGGTCAATGTCAGTCAACGACAGGAGGCAGCCAAGTGGATTTGACAAAGAACTTTTTAAGAATTGCTGAAAATCAAATTGAATTGTTAAAGTAAAAGGTAAATTGGTCTCAATTGATTAGATTGAAAGATAGGAAACCAAATGACTAACTGATCAAAGTTAAGGGGAGAGATAACAGAGGAGAGCTCGGAATCTAAGACCTGGAAAGTTGGGTATGTACTTCAGAGCCACAACAACTGTGAGGGAGGTAGAGCATGACAATATATGCATATAAATTTTAAATATACTATCATTGGTGAGGTACATACATAAAAATTATCAAAATACTCTGCATAAAGCTCCCCTGTGCCTAATTCCTTTTATTTTTGGACCCCAAGCCCAACACATACTCAAATAACTTAAAATTCTTCCTTATTATCAAGGAAAAAATATTTTAAAAAAGGCAGTTGCATCATTAATAAATTTGACCAAGTGCTCCGACCAACTGCACCAATAGTCCGACAACCATCTGATAGAGCTCTACAACAACGACAGTCTTGAAAACATGTCCAAAAATTCATGTTATTTGAACACACGTCCAAAAATACATGTTATTTGAATACATGTTTAAGGATAGTGTTCAAATTCCATAACTCTTGAGAAAAGATCCAACAAGGTTCGCCAGTGGTGGTGCAACTCTCCTGCAGGAGCTCTGACCACATTAACAACACATGTGAAGAAAACAAGCTTAATGTTCAAGGCTAGTGTCAAAAGTTCAAAACTATTCCAAGGATGGTGGTTAATCCATCCTTCTCCGTGACAGTTTTAGTGACAACAGCATTCCTGAATACGTGGAAAAAACAATATATTTGAACATGTGTCCAAGAATAGCCTCAAAGTTAAACTTGTGTACACATGTGCAAGTCCACTAACAAGAACAAGTGTACAACTTCAAGGCAAACTATATGCATGCTTATAGAAGAACGAGCATTTGTGTTTAAAGGCCCATTAATAGGAGTATAGGACAAAAGTACACTTGAGGATTCAACCAAATTTCGAATTTCAATATTTTGTCCTCTATATTTCAACCGTTGGAGACCATATGACCATTTTCAACCTAATATTAACCGTGTTGGTAACCGGCTATTACAAGTTAAGACAGGTTGGAGGTCCCTTAAAATAACCATCTGTAATGGCCTTCCCAGATTTACAAGAAAAACACGAAAAATTGGAGAGAGAAATCCTATAAATTGATCAAACTATTATTCATCAAACAAGAGATGAAATATTGAATTAAATTTACCACACCTGCTTCACTTTCCTGGAAAATAAGAGACAATGATATAGTGTCCTAAACCTATAATCTGCAAATTAGGTAAAATAATTTGAAAAAGTGGGATACAAGTGAGATTATCATATAAGGAAAAACATGAAAAAACCAGAAATCCAAACTCAAAATAAACATTGATATCGTGAGTAAAATCCATATTAACACACATCATACTGAAAATTGATATGGGAACAATATCGAATCTTCAATTCTCGTATAAAACCAAGACCGAACATGCAGAAATGGAAAAGGAGCACAAAGACATTATGGTAATCGAAACCGTAAGACATCGCCGACGATTTGAAATCGAGAGACAAAAGAGAACCTAGAGACCAGTGGGTGAGAAACGACCAAAAATAAAAAGAAAACGAGGAACACAAAACAAAATGAATCCAGCTTGAAACTCGAGCGCTCACCTAAGTACATTTCTTCGTCGGCACAGTCGACCGTCACCGGCGGTATATACAACGGCCATTGTTGAAGAGAAAAATTAGGATTTTGTTTTTTCTGTTCAATAATCCCTATCGGCGCACGATCACTGATCGTGTTGATCAACCGTTCTTCCCAATTATGGAGTTGTATTTAGTTTTTCTGTTTGTACATCTATGGTCATTTATATGCCAAATCTATTAATGAATTATGTGTTATGTGTTTTCAATTTCAGTTTCCTTCGTTGTGGTATCAGAGCCACCACCGATTCAAAGCAGCAGTTTTTGACACTTTCGTAGGAGAAACGAGATGACAACATAAGAGAATTTTGTTCAACTAACCATTTCTCGCTTGGATGGTCACTATGACCATTGGAGTAGGTTAATACTGGAGGCTGGTCGAAACTGGCTATACTGAGTCAAAAAAATAGAGTGGCTCAGACAGACGCACATCACCCAAGTGTCCTAGAATTAAAACTAAAGGATCTAAAAGTGAAGAATTACTTCTTTCAAGCCATCAATCAAACAATACTGGAAACTGAGAATGATACTTCCAAACAGATTTTGGAGTCTATGAAGAGAAAATTTTATGGCGGGTTAAGAGATCACACTTATAAGTTCTTAGTAGAGAATTTGAAACACTAGAGATGAAGACCGGAGAAAGAGTCACTAAATACTTCTCCAGAGTGTTATCTATGGCCAACAAAATGCGCACAAATGGAGAATTGATGCAGGATGTCTAGAGAAGATCCTCCGACCATTGAGTGAGAAATTCAATTATGTTGTATGCTCGATCAAGGAATCCAAAGACATTGATAAACTTTCCATCGATAAGCTGCAAAGTTCTTTGATTGTTCATGAGCAGAAATTCCAAAGACACAGAAGAACCCCAAGCACTTAAGGTAACACTCGAAGGCAGAAATAGTATAAGAGGACGCGATAGAGACACTTACAAAGACAAGGGAAAAGGAAGAGGGCATCAATCCTATAACAAGGCAACAATGGAATGCTATCATTGTCGCCAACTAGGACACTTTCAATTTGAGCGCTCAAACTGGGATAAAGAAGTCCACCACGCAACAATAGGTGATGAAGAAGAAATGATGCTTATGACACATGTGGAAATGCATAATTCTCGAAGAGATGATTTATGGTTCCTTGATTCTGGATGCTGTAACCACATGTGTGGTAACAAAAACCTATTCAGTGATCTCAATGAGAGCTTCACTCATCAAGTGAAACTGGGAAACAACACAAAGATGGAAGTTATGGGCAAAGGCAACGCAAGGCTAAAAGTAAATGGCTTTACTCGTGTTATCAGTGAGGTATTTTATGTACCAGAGTTAAAGAACAATCTTCTGATCATTGGACAACTACAAGATAGAGGGCTGACCATCCTTATTCAATATGGAGAATTCAAAATTTATCATCTAAAAAAAGGGGTTATAATAAAGACAACAATGACAACAAATCAAATATTCGTTATATTAGCCACCTCATAGCTGGAAAGATCCCCGTGTCTCTATACATCCACATAGAACTTGGCACACTTGTGGCATTGTCGATATGGCCACTTAAGTTACAAAGGACTGAGAACTCTCCAGCTCAAGAAAATGGTACATGGTATGCCTCAATTCAAGCCTCCATCCACAGTATACACAAACTATCTAATAGGAAAACAGCACAGGGATCCCATCCCAAAGAGAAGCAATTGAAGAGCCACAAAGAAGTTTCAGCTTATGCATGCACATATCTACAGTCCAATCAGTCACATGTCTAATAGTAAAAAGAGGTATTTTCTATGCTTTACTGATGACTTTACTAGAAAAATATGGACTTATTTTCTAAGGGAGAAATCAGAAGCACTAAGCATGTTTAAACAATTTAAGAGGTGGCGAATTCACATCCATTGAATTCAATGAATTTTGTAAAGAGTATGGCATTAAAAGACAACTAACTGCCGCCTATCCTCCACAACAGAATGGTATAACAGAGCGGAAAAATTGAATTGTGATGAATATAGTTCGATGTATGTTAACAGAAAAAAAGGTTCCCAAGCCATTCTGGGCAAAGGTAGTTAACTAGACCACTTGCATCTTAAATTGAAGTCCAACACTAGCTGTGAAGGACCAAACACCCAAAGAAAGCTTGGAGTGGCAACAAACCCTCAGTATAGCATTTTAGGGTATTCAGATGTGTAACACATGTTCATGTGCTTGATATGAAACAAACAAAACTAAAGGCAAAAAGCTTCACTTGTGTGTTCTTAGGAGTGATTGAATATTTCAAGGCATATATGCTCTATGATCCCATTGTAAAGAAAGTGATAATTAGCATGGATGTCGTGTTTGAAGAAAACAAAGCATGGAATTGGGACAATAGCTGTGAGGAAGTTATAATAGCATAACTGAAATGTCATGATGAGGAAGACAATGAGACTTTAAGTGAAGGCAACAATTGAGGAGGTTGAAGAAACAATCGAAGAACAAAACAGTGAAGATGGAGAAGAATTATCAAACTCGAGAAGAAAGAATAAAAAAAACTATAGTATGGATGAGAGATTATATAAGTGGAGAAGGGCTCTCTGAGAAAGAAGAAGAGCTAAACATGTACCTAGCGTTATTCTTTTTAGCAGATGCAATACATTTTGAGAAGGTAGTGAAACATGACAAATGAAGAATGGCTATTGACATGGAAATCAAAGCAATAGAAAAAAAACAATACATAGGAACTAACTGATTTACTACCAAGTGCAAAACAAATTAGAGTAAAGTGGGTCTTCAAGACCAAACTCAAAGAAAATAGAGAAGTGAAAAAATTCAAAACTCAGTTAGTGACTAAAGGATATATGCAACAACAAGGAATCGACTACATAGAAGTGTTTTCACCAGTTGTAAGAATGGACACACTGAGAATGATTGTGGCCTTAACAGTACAAAGAGGATGGGCACTTTACCAGCTCCACGAGCTTGGTTTAGTCGTATAGAAGCACACTTCATGAATCAAGGGTTCAAGAAGTGTTATAGTGAACATACTCTTTTCATTAAGGCAAATAAGAGAGGTAAAATTCTCATAGTTAGTCTATATGTAGATGATTTAATATTCACTAGTAATGATGAGTTAATGTTTGTTGAATTTAAACATTCCATGCTAAGAGAATTTGACATGACTGATTTGGGAAAAAAAAGATTTTTTCTTGGTATAGAAGTTTTACAAAAGTCTAATGGAATTTACATATGTCAAAGAAAATATGCCCTAGAGGTATTGTGGAAGTTCAGGATAAAGAATTGCAATTTAGTCCATAATTCCATTGTCCCGGGATGCAAGTTATTTAAAAATGAGAATGGGATACGAGTATATGAATCTGTATACATACAAATGGTGAGATCTCTCATATATTTAATGTATGTAGTAAGTTTGATCAGTAGGTACATGGCAAAACCAACTGAGTTGCATATGCTGGCAATAAAAAGACTCTTGCGATATTTGAAGGGTACCACTGAACTTGAAATCTTTTACAAAAAGGAAAGAAATTGTGAGAATCTGATTGGTTATGTATACGATAATTATACAAGAGATTTAGATGATCACAAAAGCACATCAGGATATGTCTTTATGATGGGGTCAGGATCTGTTGCCTGGTCTTCAAGAAAATAACCTATAATCACACTCTCTACTACAGAAGCAAAATTTGTGGCTGCAATTGCATATGCTAGCCAAGTTGTCTGAATGAGAAGGATATTAGAAAAATTAAGTTTTGAGGAAAGCAAGAACAACACAACAATTTTCTATGATAACAACTCCACAATCAAGTTATCAAATAATCCTGTGTTGCATGAGAGAAGCAAGCATATTGATGTGCATTTTCATTTCCTTCATGACCTCACAAAAGAAGGAGTAGTAGAGTTAGTATATGGTGGGACACAAGATCAGTTGACAGATGTGATGACAAAGTCTCTTATGTTAGATGCATTCCAAAGGTTTCAAAGTCAGTTAGGAGTTTATCAAATTCTTAAATTAAAACTAGTTACTTATAGGAACTAGTTTAAGGGAGGAAATGAAGAGAAAAATTAGGGTTTTGATTTCTTTCATTTTTTTTGTTCAATAAGCCCTATGGGTGCACGATCAATGATCGTGTTGATCAACCATTCTTCCCATGATCTTGATCATGGAGTTGTATTTAGTTTTTAAGTTTGTACATCTATGGCTATTTATATACCAAATATATTAATGAATTATGTGTTGTGTGTTTTCAACTTCAATTTCCTTCGATTGGAACCACCAATAAGAAGGATAAAGATTAATGAATAATGAAAAAAATTGCTAAAGGAAAACTTTTGAATTCGCGATTTTGTTTTTTTGTTTTGTTTTTTTTTTTTTTTTTGCTTTGAATGCAATTTTTTTAAAAAATAAAAATAAACTAAAGTAGGCCTATAGTATTAATCCTTTCCAAATGAATGTCTTAACTGTACACAAAAATATAGTGCGAAAAAGTTAAGGAGATCATATAATTAATAATAGGTATTTTAATAGTATATAATTGAAGTTGTGGTTATTTATAAAAGAATGATGGTTTTTTTCTCTAAAATTATTGTAATGAAAAAAATAATAAAACGGAAATAGTTATTACAATATCGAAAACATAGTTAATCAAAATTAAATATAAATTAATATTATTATTTTATATACATATAATTATATAAAAATATATAATTTTAATAATAAAACACATAATAATTTGTATAATTAAATTAATTTTTTTATTCTTACTTTATATTTTCTTTAATTTACTTAAAAATATATGTTAAATAATTAAAAAATAAAAATTAATGTTAATATTTTAAATAATATAGTAAAACAATAATTAATTTAACATTTAATTTTTTAAAACTAAATATATTTTTAAATAAATGTTAAAAAATAAAAAACGTAGTTAAATAGTGAGTGAACTCGTATTAGTTCATAACCGATGATTATTAATCGAATATATCACAAAATTAATACGAGATAATTATGGTTATTTGCATAACTATCCTAACCCATCTTACACCCATTCATATATTTAACCGTTAATAAATGAACGTATTAATTATGTAATTATTAAAATAAGGTTATATTATTTTTTTAACAAAAATATTTTAATCTCATAATTTATAAATTAAATATTATTATTTTTGATATTATAAAAAGTAACTATTTTTAGCTCAATAATTTTTTAAAATGAGTACTTCTAATCTATGAAAAGTATAAAAATAGGATTTATATTATCTAACTTTCATAAATTATAGAATTATAGATGTCAAACTTAAAAATTATACTACAAAAAAATTCATTTTGAAAATTATGAAACTTTTAATACCTAACTTAATAATTAAGAGATTAAACTGTTTAAATTAAATGATTACATGAATTTTGGTGCTCAACCCCCAAAATATAATAGATATTTAAAAAATTATCTAAATTAATATTTTAAAAATTTATAATAATAAAAATAAATTTTAATAATATTGAATGATAATTAATTAAATAATATTATATATTAAAAATATTTAAATAATTGTAATTTAATTTAAATAACGTCAGAAAAATAATGATTTAAATTTTTTAAATAATAAAAATATATAATTTAAACCTAAAGAGTGTTTTTTTTTGTGTGATTATAAGTAAATGTTAATTCCCTAAATGTTCTTATTTCTTTTTTCGTTTAAATTTTTAAAGTTAGAAAAACAATTATTCCTTCTTTCAAAAGAATAACATTGTAATATACTTATTAAATACCTATTAGTTACTAATAAAATTATAAGTATTAGATATAGATAATATTTTAGAAAAAATTAATTAAATTAATATATTTAATTTTTATATTCTATAAGACTAACTAACAAAAAAAATATGATTTATAATTTTTTATTCTCAAAAATCATCTTAAAAAATCCTAAATATACCAAACAAAAACAACCATTTCAAACTCCATAATCCTTTAAACTATGCATATCATCCCTCTACACAAACAATAAAATAACAATAATCCAATTAAAGTTTATCCACCACAAGTGAACCTATAAGAACAAAACAACATAATCAATCAATTTTACTTCTCTTTACGGTTAACATCGAAATTGAAAGCTCGAAATGCCCACCCCATTGGTAATTCTATCAATTATTCGTCTATCAAAAAAATTACTTAGTTTAGTTAATACTCTTATACCTTGAATTAAGAATATTGCATAAAAAGAGTCTATATAACCACGATAATATGACCAATTATATATCCCATTTATTATTTTATCCCTCACAATTTTCATTTTATTAGGAATCCTTTTAACAAATGAATTTAATAAATTCAAATTTTGTAAAGAAACCAATTATAGGTTACCAAAATGTGAAATATTGATCCAAGAACACGAACAAAAAAAAAAATTCAAGGGATACAATTAAAAGAATTGATAAATACAAATATGATTAAATTGAACAACAAACCAACCTGGAAAAATAGAAAAGAATTCATCTCTATTCCGTCATAACTCGAAGTGATAATTCTTTTAACTTATTTTATTTTAATATTTTATATTTGTCATAATTTTGTGGACTTCTTTGGTGCTTAGTTAATGAAAATGATAAGCCCTAAAAAGTAGGAGTGTAACATTCTCTGCTTCTCATTTACGAAATTTACGGTATATTTTGGTAAGTGATTTACTGGAATATTGAATTTTGAACAAATATAAAAAATTTGTCCTCTCTCTTCAAGAGGCAAAAGTCACAATAATCTAATCGTATTATCTTATAAAAATATAAACGAACCAGAGGTTTTTTTCAATTATTAATAAAAAGTATATATTTATGTAATTATTAAGTTAAAGTTATATAATTTTTTTCACATTAATAATTTAATCTTGTAATTTATGAATTAAATATTATTATTTTTGATATTATAAAAATAAATCTTATAATTTATTAAAATGAGTAATTATAATCAATAGAAAGTATAAAATAGAATTTATAACATCTAACTTTTATAAATAATAGGATTATTGGTATCAAACTCAATAACTAAGGGAAAAAAGTATTCATTTTAAAAATTATAAAACTTTTAATATCTAATTTAATAATATAAAGGACTAAAATATTTAAATTAAATAATTATAAGATTTTTTTACATTTAACACCCAAAATATAACATATGTTTGAACAATTACATAAATTAACATTTTAAAAATATACAATAATAAAAATAAAATTTTAATAATATTTAATGATGTTGAATATTAAATATGTTTAAATAATTGTAGTTTAATTTATATAATTCTTAATTTAATGATAAAAATATGTAATTTAACCTTAAAGAATTCTTTTTTTTGTGTGATCATAAGTAAATGTTATTTTTTCCCCTAAATGTTCTTATTTCTTTTTTGTTTAAATTTCAAATTCAGAAAAGCAATTATTCCTTGTTTCAAAAGAATAACATGGGAAGGCCAAAACAACATAATCAACCAATTTTATTTCTCTTTACAATCAACATCGAAACTGAAAACCAATTCTAGGTTAGCAAAATGTGAAATATTGATCCAAGAAAACAAGCCAAAAAAAAAATAAAATCTACCCACACAATTAAAAGAATTGATAAATACAAATATAATTAAATTGATCAACAAACCAACCTGGAAAAATAGAAAGAGAATTCAGTTTTATTCCATCATAACTCAAAACAAAAATAAGTGATAATTCTTCTAATTTATTTTATATTCGTCGTATTTTTGTGGACTTGTTTGGTGTTTCGTTAATGACAATGATCAGCCCTAGAAAGTAGGAGTGCATCATTCTCTGCTTCTTAATTATTTTCTATTTGTTTCTTGTATTCGAAATTTACGGTATGTTTTAGTAAGTGATTTACTCGAACCTTGAATTTTGAACAAATTAAAAAAAAATTATCCTCTCTCTTCAAAAGGCAAAAGTCACAATAATCTAATCTTATTATCTTATAAAAAATCATAATAGTAAGTATTTTTTTCATATATTAATTAATATAATTATCAATAAAAAATATATTTATGAATATTTTTGTAAATCTTTTTTGAAAGATATATTTGTTATATAATATGTAATAATACGTACAAATTGATTACATGTAGTTCCATTATTCTCATATTTATAGCGAAGATGATGTTATAATTGATAGTATAATCTCTATGACTTCAAATATTTGTATTAAGACTTATGGTAAGATGTTCCATTATTTATTAACTTTTTCGTTTATTAAGATATTAATAATAAGTTTAATTATAAATTTTGTTAAATTTTTTTGTATCATTTTTCTTTATTCAATAATACTAGCAATTGATACCGCAGATATACCAATCTAGTTAGATGTACGAGTATATTTACTAAAATATGTTGCCTATAACTTTTTATTTAAAAATATAATAATACATGCATAATCTTAATATATATATATATATATATATATATATATATATCTAATTATATATATAATTAAATTATTATTTAAATGAGATATTTTTATTTAAAAAAGAGACAAAAAAAAATTAAAAGAAATTTAAGATAAAAAAACATTAAAATAATAATTAAAATATATTTTTGAAGTAACAACAAGATTAATCAAGTTTTTAATTTTTAACTACTTTTAAAGTAAAATAGATTTAAATAATATTTTTTAAAATTTAAGTGAAATTTATAACTATTATTTTCTATTTTCATAAGTTAAAACATACGGAAACCCAACTAGTTGTAATTTAGTCACACTAAAGCTTTCCGTTAAGATTTAATATATGTTTGATTGAATAGAATGAAATGAAATCAGAAATGATTCTTTTCATTTTTGGGTTTTGTTGGGATTGAAATGAAAAATAAGAATGAAATGTAATCGATTCTTAAAAAAGAAAGAATTATAATTCCTTCTCCTCCCTTAAATAATCATGATTTCATTATTATCTCAATTTTTTTTCAATTTTACCTCAATCTCAAATATAACCTTAAATCTTAAATCTTAAATTTCAAATTTCAAATCTCAAATCTTAAAACCCTAAACCCTAAAACTTAAATCTTAAACCCTAAATCCCAAAATCCAAAACTCTAAATCCCAAAACCTAAAACCTTAAATCCCAACTCCCAAACCACTAAATCATATTTAGAAAAATAATAATTTTAACTTTAAACTTTAACACACAAATATAACCCTAAACCATATTTATAAAAATAATAATTTTAATCATAAACCTTAACCCACAAATATATCCTAAATCCTAAACCGTAAATCTTAAATCCCAAATCTCAAACCTCAAACCTCAAACCTCAAACCTCAAAACCCTAAACCCTATTTAGAAAAATAATAATTTTAATAATATATTTTCTTTTTAAGTAATAATTATATAGAAAAATAATGATTTCAATAATATATTTTGTTTGATGAAAAAATAATAATTAAATGATATTATTTAAACTTTCCTGAATATAAGAATATTAAGGTAATATATAGTGTTTTTTATTTCATTTCAGTTGTAAACTAAACACTGTAATATTAATTCCTTATTTGATTCCAGTGATCAAACCAAACAAAATTGTTTCATTCCATTCCATTTCATTTTGTGAACTAAACGTCACCTTATTATTTAGTTAAAATTATTAATAATCAATTAATAAATATAAGTAATATGTAATTTTTTTAAAAAACTAAAATATAAAGTAATTGTATTTTCTTTCATGCATGGAAGTAATTTAGTTATTTGAAATTGCATGAATATTAATTTTTTATTATCACTATTTTTTGCTGTACAAATTATTATATGTTCGTTTTCTTAACATTTTATTGTTCAAACTAAGAAAAAATGTAAATAAATATATTTTTTAAATATAATAAAGAGCCAACGTGGATATGTGAAACAAAAGGGGTGGATAATTTTAAATTATATACTTTAAGATTTTATTTTAATAATTTTTTTATTAAATTGGAGATATCTCTATTTAAAACATAAATTTAATAAAAAATTATTTAAAATATAAAAATATCTAATACATAACAATTTAAAATATTGAAAAATAAATTATTGTGTTTCATAATTATCTCCATCATATAAAATACAAATAAAATAAACACGCAATTTTATTCTATTATTTGAACATTAAAACTATTAAGAATTGATTTATCATAATTAGAGAAATATATTTGATTAAAAGTTCTGTAATCCAATCATTAGAGTGATAAAATAATAATATTCCTAATATAACTACTTTAGCTTAGGGATTTAATTTTTATAGATATTATATATATTATATATATAATATTTCTTTGAAAACATACTGAGATTCATATCTTTCATTGCGGATACTCATTCAATAAATGTCATCCAAAACAAACGCAACACAAACAAAACTACAATTCAGAAAACCAAAACAGCATTAACCAATCTATTTCTTGTTCTACCACTTATCCACGAGGAGCTGAATCAACTCAAACCATCCACACTTTTGATCAATTACTTCACGTTACTCTTGAGGAGTTCTCACAAATTAAAGACTTTTTTTGTAATAAAAAACCAATCATTTTTGCAAATTATACAAGTATATCTACACTATTTTATTCATCCATAACTTCTCAAAATACTAACTCTCCAAATTAGATTATTGATAGTGGAGTTGCAAATCATATAACTATCACCATTATGATAAAAGCCACTGTTTTCCTAAGTCACCTTACCACGTAGTAAACCCACATAGTATCCACACTTATGTGATAAAATCCATGGGTTTCTTAAGGCAACCACATCACATCAAGAAATTTACTAATTAAAATAAGTCAATAGTTCATAACCTAAGACATTATATACCAATACCTATACTAATTGGAACATCACGCTCAACTGTGTCTAAATTACCTCATCTCATATATACACATTAACTAATATGAGAATATGGCTATTGTGATGTCATACAATCACCAACGTGCAAGAATTTTTTTGACATTTTCTAATTAATTTCAAAATTTCAATTGAGAGGTATTTATAGAAAACGCTTAAGTTATTGTTATCCTTATTGAGGTCTCGCTTACCACCTCAATGAGGATATTATTTGTCATGGTAAGGATACTGAAAGTAGTTTCTCAATAGCCTCCTCTCTAACTATCTCACCGACCACTTGGTAAGCACCTTGACAAGCTTCGAAAAGTAACTATTTTGTTTGAAAATTTTGTCAACTAGTCTTTTAGAAATACCCATAAACAACAAAAACAACCAAATACATATACATAACTTAAACATGCCAACTACATACTCCTAACCCTCAAATGATGTGTATATCTTGTAAATGAATGAATTGTAAAAACTATGTGAGTATTTACAATACAAAACTATCAGTAACTGAGCTTATATAGAGCATCAGTTCAATGAAAATAAAAGCATTCATTGGAAATTCAATGACAATATAAGTTTTCACAAACAAAAATGAGAATAAATTTTATCGAATCAACTCAATTGAATTACAAATTTATAATACACTGAAGGTTGTAATTTAGTCTATAATACGAAAATAAGATCTAAAACTAAATAAAATTTATAATTGGCCAACAGATATAAGCAATTGAAGCTTGCACATAAGTTCAAAAGCCTATACAAAATTATTTAATAACTAAATAATATCAGGAAAAAAAGATGACATTCCAACTCAACTCCAATCTAGATACAAAAAACAAGACATTCCAACTCAACTCCAATCTAGATACAAAAAACAAGACAAACTAATATGTCGAACCAATTGGCCAAATACAAAGCCAAGATTATCATAAAATGCATCACAACTAAACATCATATGATACATACTTATAAAGATATAAAAGCACCTGGAAGGGACATAATATCCTAATCTAACTCTCTTAATAACACAATTTACAATTCATTTGTATTATATACAAAGACACTATGTATTAGAAAAAGAATGTATAAAGTATAAACACGTAATCCTTAAGGAAAAAAATTATAGAGAAAATAAACTAAAACTAGAAAGTTTATGATCATATGAGATTAATCATTAAACAAAGATAATGTTTACTCAAAAAAGACTTGGTTAGACAAAAAAATTATAAATAAAAATAAAAAAGGAGCAAAAGAAGAAGAAGAATAGGAGAAGAAAAAGAAAAGAATTGAATAAAAAAGGGAAGAAAAGAAGAAGAAGCTTACCTTGGACTCTTGGAGGGGGACCTTTCGAAGTTTGGAGGTGGAGCCTTAAATCTAATTTGGTCGGAAAGATCAGAGGTGAAGCCATGTTGTTGTCTTATTTACTTCTTTTTCCCCTTTGGTTTCATTTAAACTTATTTATAAAAAATGCCTAATTACAATGAACAATCTGTAATCCAACTTAAATAATCTGAATTTAACGAGACTTAAGCCTCACATGCCTTATGGCAAAAATGTCTCAAGGCTTACGCCTTAAAGCAAAAAGGCTTGTGTCTCATTTTTCCTTTAGAAGCTTAAGCCTAAAAACCTTTTTTTGAATGCCTTTCCTTGAGTCAAGCCTTAAGACACCTCAAAAATGCTTTTTACAACACTACATTTCTTTTTGACTCAACTAACCATTAGCTACATCTATACTAACTACTAATGCCTTGACAATAAGAGAAAGAACATAACTCTTACTTAGTTTCACTTTGGTGCAAACATTTTCAGTAATTTAGAGACCCAATAATTATTGTGAACTATATAATGTGATAATTATCTCACCAAATAACACGTGAAATATGTCGGTGTTTAGGTGTCATTTCTTAACAAATATTTAGACCAATACCTTATCTTCATGCTTATATGTGATATAACATAATACAATAAGGTCTGACTGATATATGAAGTGTGTAATCACGTTCATCCTAATATATAATATAATTTCAATCAATTAAAATAATGTTAAAACTTTGAATTCAATATTACATTTTAGGTTGATCATATTTACAATTTTGTTCTAAATTATATATGTCATATCCATTTTGAAACTCTTCAATGCAAACATATTCATTTGACAATTTGTGGATGATAAAGGGTTTCCATGTTGATAACCTCTTGTACTCAATTGACAAATCAAAAGTATAGTCAATTGTCATCTCTAAATAATGATCCACCGTACTCTTTATAAAAAATTGATCCTCTACAATCTTTGTAGAAGGATCTACTTTATCTTTGGAACATAGGAAGGCTTAGTTGTACATCTTTCTCTTGTTTTTCTTCTTTTATATAAAAGATATTATGTTTCGTACAATTCTTTATTTCTTTTTCTATGAGAAACGATTTGGGTTATTTATTCATACTTAAAATAACAAAATAATTATTAAATGCATGAATATATCACAAATAATAATAAAAAAATACAAATTATCCTAAACCGCCTAACAATGGTTTGATAAGGACAACAAAACCTAATAGTGAGGTTCAATAAGACCAACATAACCTAATATTCATGTTATTAAAGGCCAATCGAAACTAAGAATAAGATTCAATATAACCAATCGAGTTTTCAGTAACCCTTATCGTTCGGTGAGACCATTCAAACCTAACAGTGAGGTTCGATAACTATCGAACTTTCAATAGTATCTTCTTCACCCCAACCATCCCTAACAACCCAAATGTTGTTTCTTAAATCAATTTTCCATTTTCACATTATTCACAATTGTTACAACCCTATAATACTAATTACATATGACACATTATACAATTCAAAAATATTTGAAATGTAATGACTTATATGTTATGTTTTATGTGTGGGTAGAATAAGTTTGTGACGAGTAAGGTATATTTTTGAAATTTTATGTAATTTTTAATTGAAAATATTTTTATTATAAGTTATACTATTGTTAGGATTAACATAATAATTAATTATAGTTTAAAAAGTTATGTGTTAATAATTATTTACTATGCTCATTTTTTTTAGTTTTAGCATTTCTTTTTAAATTTATCGTATTATATGTGAAAGTCTGAGGTTCTACTAGCCGACGAACAAAAGAGTGAACAAAAACCAAAAAGGTAGGGTTTGAAATGGGGAGGAAGAAGGGAGTGGAGTTCGATGAATCACCACCGGACGATTTCGATGTGGAGAATCCGTACAAGGATCCAGTTGCGATGCTGGAGATGAGAGAGCACATCGTCAGAGAGAAGTGGATCGACATCGAGAAGGCCAAGATTATCAGAGAAAAGCTCAAATGGTGTTATCGGATTGAAGGTATTAATCATCATCAGAAATGTCGCCATCTCGTCGAGCAATACCTCGATTCCACTCGTGGTATTGGTTGGGGCAAGGACGGTCGTCACCCTTCTCTCCATGGTTTCTCCCTCGCACATTTTCTTAAATTCCATTTTGATTTATTCAATCCTAAACTGGGTTTTTAATTTTCGCTGAATTTTTCCATTGTATCAGGTCCTAAGGTTGAGGCTAATGAATCTGAATGATTCATTTTTCTACCTGCCCAGATTGATTTAATAATGATTCAAGGTACTAATTTGACTTCACTATATCAATAAATTTCCTTCAGGAATCTGAGTACCTCTTGTACTTGTTACGAGCATTGTGAACAATAGTGTGTTAGTGCTTATTTGGCTTCTGAGTAAATTAGAATAAGAGATGAGAAGCTTCTCAATTATGGCTTGTTGCCTAATTTTGTTATAGTTAGGAATTAGCGAGCTAGGAGTTTCTTGGCTTTGTTGGTTGACTATCAAAAATTGATTTAAAATTAAAACATGAGGTGTAATGCTCAATTATTTCCCAGCCAAAGGAAAGATATTCCTTAGCAGACGATATAACTAAGGTGGATTTGGAGAGAGATATGAAGAACTTTAAGGTCTCGTTACGGTAAAGTGAATGATATTAAATTGAAGGGACTTGTTATTACCATTAATATCTTCGGTGTTTTGTTGACCAAAAAAAATTCTTTTGTTTGAATAGTGGAAAAGAAAAAAGTTGTAGTATTTTAAAGAGAAAAATGTCACAGAAATTACTTAGATTAGTCATTTGTCTTTTGTTCCTTAGATTATAAATTGTATCATTTAGTCTCTTAGTTATGAAAAAATGGGTCTATTAAAGACAAAGTACAGTAATTTATTGATTTTATTAAAATATTATTATTTTTCCGTCAAGTGATTAAACTCCATTTATAATCTAAGAGACTAAACGATACAAATGATTTAATTTAAGGGACCTATATGGAACCTCAAAGAAACTTCACAGTGAAGAAAAATTGGTGAAAAAAGAACAGTGCAAATAAATAGTAAAGAAAACATTGCATTCCATGGGGTTGTGTTGGAAGTACTTTTCCTTCCTCAAGATGGAATTGATTCCCTTTTATTCTGATTAATGATCAAACCTAAGAATTCCATTCCATTGCCCATTATAGCCAACCAAACATGACTTAAATTGTTTATTAGTGGTTTTCGTTTCATTTGTAGCCTTGTGTCTAAGTAATAAGGTAACAATGAAGCTTTGCCTTACCAATTCCCATAAACCTACCATTAAGTTATCACTTTCTTTAGCTCTTTTATGTTTTAATGTTATAAAGTACTGTATTAAGAAATTTGTCAATACTTGATTCCTAGATTTTTTAGGGAGTTTGAGAAAAACAAAACCAGTATTAGATCCAGTCAAGTTCCTTCACAAGGTTGAGTTGCTGTAAGTTATGTGGGTTATTTTCTGCTTGCTGTGAATTGACTAATTTTTTTCACTTCATCTAGATTGTCATTAATAGTTATACTGATGTATTAGGATTAAAATTTCGTTAGAAATAAAGGGAAAAACCAATTGAACATTATAAACTTGAGGAAATTTAGCAGTTTGTATTATCAATCTAAGCATAACAATTAAAAATTTGAATTACTTATTCTTTAAGTGACAAATTTCATATGAACAATACTCATTATTGCTACACGATGTTAACATTGTACGACTTCAAAATGAAAATGACTAACGTTAGCATATTTGGATGCTAACATTTGGAACCCATGACTTTTAGTTTGGGCTTGGACATCTGTTGCAAAATGGTTGGTACATGAGACACATGACTTGTATGGTTGTATTGCTTCTGCAAAAAAATAAGTATAATGTGCATTCACGTATTCTATTTCTGACATTTTTTTAAGTTTTGAACTATGATCTATTTTTCAATAGTTAGTGGACTTGTAGTGCCCTATCCAAAAGTTAGTGTATTTTTGTATGCTTTGGTCATAGTTAGTGGACCATTGCTATCTTGCATCCGAATTATTTTTTCTTGTGTTAGGCTTGAAGATAAATCTATCAAAAAGTTGTATTTGAGTATCAATTGTGTTAAAGGCAAAGTAATAGGTTTAGCAAATTTTTTGGGTTGTGAAGTTGGAACTTGGCCTATGAAATACTTGGGCTTACTTCTTGGAGGTAATCTTAAAATAATAAAGTTTTGGTTATTAGATATTGAAATAAGATTGGCAGAATGGAAGGTTTTTTTTCCAATAGAGGGCATGACTAACTTTGATAAATTCTTTTTTGTCTAGTCTTTCAATTTACTATTTAATAATTTTCAAAATACCCATGGGAGTTGCAAAATATTCAGAGAGAATATTGAGGGACTTTTTGTGGAAAGGTGCTAGTGAAGGGAGGCAGTGTCACTTGGTCAGTTGGGCGATAGTTTAGAATTTGAAGAAAAAAGGGAGGTTAGTTATTGGTAACATTATCAAAAGGAATAAGGTTTTATTAGGGAAGTGGTTTTGGAGGTTCTACTTAGAGGAAGGTTCTCTATGGCATAGAGTTATAAAAATTAGATATGGGTTGAAGGAGAATGGTTGGAATGTGAGTTGTGGTTTGCATCGAGAGTGTTGTACTCCTTGGAAGTCAATTTGTAAGTACTCGGATGTATTCTTTTCCAATTTGAGATATATAATAGAGGATGGAGATAATATTCATTATTTTTGTGAGGATCTTTGGTTGGAAGACAATTCTCTTTCAACAAAATATTCAAGCCTTTATAGGTTGTGTTTGGAGAAGAATACTCCCTATTAGTAGGATGCACTTATTTGAAGGTTGGATGTTTAGAAGGAACTTGAATGATTGGGAAGTAGAAATATTTTCAAGTTTAATGTCAAAGTTGGATAGAGTCAACATAAATGTTAATAGTAATGATAGAAGGATGTTGATTGCGGATTTATCTAGATTTTTTTTCTTGTATGTCTTATTTTGAGGTTCTAGTGGATGATTCCAATGATCAACTTTTCAATCTTTATGAGTTTGTGTGGTTTAGTCCAATTCCAAGTAAAGTCAAATTTTTGAAGTTATTGAGGTGTTGGGAAAGTGAACACAAATGATCGGATCCAATTAAAGCTCTCAAAGTTTTGCTTTTCTCCTAATTAGTTGTGTTGTGTAAGAACAATTCAAAATATATTGATAATTTATTTTTATATTGTTCAGTTGCTTATCTTCAGTCATAATTACATGGAATACAATGGGTTATTTCAGGATCTTGTCTTTCCTTATTTATGGAACCCTTTTACTATTATGGGAGGAGTATTAAGGTTTCAAAGGTAAGGGTGTTATAGAAGTGTGGGGTGGAAGTTATCTTTTGGGTGCTTTGGATGGAGAGGAATAAGAGGAGTTTTGATGATAATGAGATTGAAAGTACCTTTTTGTGGAGAAAGTCTTATTTTTTAATGTCCTCTTGTGCACCAACTTCTAAAGTTTTAAAAGATTACTCTCAATTTCTCATTAGTTTTAATTGAAAAGCTTGTTTATTCTCGTTAAGTTTTGGATGGGGATTATAGTTTTATTTGGCATAGTTTGTTGCCTCTTTTACCTTTCTAATTATTACTTAATCAATATAAAATACTGCTTCTTATTACAAAAAATACTATTCATGCAATCAATTTATTTAATCATGTTATCTTCTGATGATCCCTATGGGTTTACCTGCACACCACACCAGGTAGCACATTGGAGCTGTTTGAATTGCACAAAAGCCAATGATAGGCTATTTTCATATACTAATAGGTAGATTGGGAAAGCTACATGAGATGGGACGGAATGGGTTAGTTCTAAATTGTAAACTCAACCATAATTGATCTTGGCACATACGCTTCTCCTTAAAGCGTAAGTGCGTCGGCCTTTAGCCTAAATTTTCATGACCTTTTGCCGTTAGTTTTTTTTCCCGAATCACACATATCAATGAGTTATTGTTTTGCAACGTCATTTATGAAATGTGAAAAATTAAGTTATTAACTAATTCTGAAAGTTTTATTCGAAAACAAAAAGGAAAGGGAAAATCCACAATGTAGTTTATTTTAACGAGTTATTGTTTTGCAACGTCATTTATGAAATGTGAAAAATTAAGTTATTAACTAATTCTGAAGGTTTTATTCGAAAACAAAAAGGAAAGGGAAAATCCACAATGTAGTTTATTTTAGTTTTATGATGCTTATTGGTATATCTTTTGAAAGCGTCTTATATATTTAAGGGAGCAGGGTTGTATAAGGGAATTAGGTTTGATCCTTTAGATTAAAGAGGGTGTATTTCATTAGGATTTTGATAAACTTTTAAAAAGTTATACATTTTAATTTTTTTTATGAAAGAACTCTTGTAGATTTTGCTAAAATCTTGTAGATTGTAATGGAATTTATTTAATAGGTTTTTATAAATTTTTATCACGAATAGTTGAATTAATAATATAGATTGTTACAGAAAAATAATAAAAATAAAAGTTCTTATAATTCTTTAGAATTCTTTAGAGTTGAGGGAAGATTTGAACTCATTATTCCCTAAACTCTAAGAATTCTAAGAATTTATAAAATCTTTATTTTTTATTTTTTTATGTAACAATTTCTATCATTAATTCAACTAGTCTCTGTACAAATATATATATAAGTTTACGAAATAATTTAAACAAAATCTACAAAAGTTCATAAAAATCTTATCAAAATCTTAATTGAATATGCCTCTTAAAAACGATGTCATTTGGTCCTCTTACTTTGGAAAAGGGACCAGTTAAGAATAAATTTAATCAAGTGATTAAAATGCGATTTAAGAATAAATTTAATTAAGTGATTAAAATGCGATGATAACACGAGGTTAAAGGATAACACTGAAATTTAATATAAAATTATTTAAGGAAAAAATCAATAATAATAATATTCTAATGAAAATCATTTTAATATATATTTTAAAAGTATATAGTTCAATAAAATATTAAAACAATATAGTGGCAATCAATAAATATTGTGAAAAAATTTCATATTAATTGTTACTTTATTATTGCTAAAGGTTCGTGTTCAAAATGAAATTTTAATATAACTTATTAAAATTATATTTTCTCTCCTTAATTGGTTCCATTTTCCAAAGTAATAGGACTAAATGAACAATTATCAATCCAAGAGATCAAACCATACTAATGTTATGTTTGGTTGGATGGAATGGAATGGAATGGAATCAGAATTGATTTTTTCTATTTTTGTGTTTGGTTGGGTTGAAAAATGAAAAGTCAATGGAATGGAATCGATTCTTAAAGGAGAAGGAATCAGAATTCCTTCTCTCCCCTTAAGGAATTATGATTCCATTTTCATCTCAATTTTTTTTTCAATTTTATCCCAACTCCAAATATAATCCTAAATCCAAATCCAAATCCAAATCCTAAAACCCTAAATCCTAAATCCCAAATCCTAAATCCCAAAACCTAAAACTCTAAATCCTAAATCCCAAAACCTAAAACCCTAAATCCTAAATCTTATTTAGAAAAATAATAATTTTAACCCTAAACCTTAACCCACAAATATAACCCTAAATCCAAAACCCAAAACCATATTTGAAAAAGTAATAATTTTAATCGTAAATCTTAATCCACAAATATAACTCTAAACCCCAAATGCTAAAACTTAAAATCCTAAACCCTATTTAGAAAAATAATAATTTTAATCCTAAATCTTAACTCACAAATATAACCCTAAATCCCAAATCTTGAAACCCTAAATCCTATTTAGAAAAATAATAATTTTAACCTTAAACCTTAACCCACAAATATAACCCTAAACTCCAAATTCTAAACCCCTAAACCCTAAATCTTTAAATCTCTAAATTTCAAAACTCAAAACCCTAAACCCTATTTAAAAAAATAATAATTTTAATAATATATTTTCTTTTAAGTAATAATTATTTAGAAAAGTAATTATTTTAATAATGTATTTTGTCTGACGAAAAAATAATAATTAAATGATATTATTTAAATTTTATTAAATATAGGAGTATTAAGGTAATATACAGTGTTTTACATTCCATTTCAATTATAAACCACACTTAATACTGATTCATTCTTTGGTTTCAGTGGTCAAACCAAACAAAATTGTTTCTTTTCCATTTTCATTCTCATTTCCATTCCGATTTCGATTTCGATCTATGAACCAAACGCCACCTAATAGCCTATTTTAGGGCTTACGTGGCATTTTTTTTCTTTTCTATATTTAATTAATGTGGGATGCGGTCATAGAGAGAGATGCTTGTAAGGTCTTGCTGGTTTTTTAATGATAACTACTTCCATACGGATTGATTGTAATACTTGAATGGATGTGGGTTAAATTGATAGAAAATTGGTCATCAAGAGTATGTTTCTGTAAATGGTGAATGGTTTTATTTCGAAAAGGCAACATTGCTGGGAGCTATTCTATCGATTGCATCAGCATTGACAGTCATTTACATTAGAATAATCTTGTGTTCCTTTATAGTCATGCAAGTTTAGCTACTCTATCTTTGTTTTGAATTTGTCATGATATATGTAGGACTTTTTTTTAACATGGCGGGACAAGTGAGAACCATCTAGGACTTTAGCAAAATCCAGCACCATGTACAGTTTCCAACATCCCCTTTCTGTGCATGACTGCATTACTGCTGGCCAGTTCAGATTTTTCTTTTTGCACTCTACCGTACATATTAGATCAGTGCATAGATGTCTAAATTGGGAGTTTATGTTTGCTTTTTGCAGGTATCAGAAATCTTTCTATAGAGAGATGCTAGCGGGGGAAGTTGCGACCAACAATGTTCAGATGCACTATTGTTTTTCATCTATCCAGACTAGTCATGCATTTACTTCATTCTAATGTGTGCAAATGCAAGTTGTAGCCTTCTTTGATTGTTGTGGTAGATTTTTGTTGCTTTACCATCCTCAACATGATAGTGATTTGCACATGGGTGAAGTAAACAATATTCAATAAAACTAAGAAAAATAATTTGTCTTTCATTTGTGCGTTCGATCTTTTAGTAATAGATTGAAGTTTTATATGTGATGTCTAGTTTCTGGCTGATGGAAGAAAAATAAATCTGGATGATAATATAGAAAAAGAAACCTAGGCCTGTGCCTCCTTGGCCATACGATAGTATAAAAATTAGGACCAATGCTATCTATCGGAACTTGACATGTATGTTAAATGAAGTAATAGCAGATTATTGATAGGAGGTGGCAAGATCTTGAATATTAGTGGAGGTAGTATAATTGTGCCGAGTGGGCTAACAGCATGTTTAGTGTACTACATTGAACTGGTGCCTATGACTCTGCCTCTTTGGCTATACAATACAGTATAAAATTAAGAACACTGCGATGTCTGGGAACTTAACATGTTTCTTAAATGAAGTATTAGCAGATTATTGATGGAGGTGGTAAGACCTTGAATATTTGCGGGGTAATAAGATTGTGCGGAGTGGTTCACAGTATGATTGGTGCGTGTATCAAATATATCAAATACAATTGTATTGAATTAAATTATATTAAACTTGATTAATATATTACATTGATCTAATTAAATCAATGAATACTTATTCACTTAATTTTTTAAATATGTGAATTACTAAAATTTTTCAATATAATATTAATTAGTTACATAATGAATTGAATCTAGTTTAGTAGATATTCTTCTCTAAAGTAAATTACACATCATATAGTAATTAATTTAATCATTTTTATGTCAATTAAATTGTATACTACTCATTAAGTTTATCAATTATGGATCACATACATAAGAATCATATATCTCTATTTAGAAACTATGCATGTTATTTAATCAAGATAAACAATTAAATAATTTTTTCAAATCTATTTAGTTGCCTTTATAGATAAATTGTTGATAAAACAATTAATAACATAAAAATCATATTAAATAATATAATTAAATAAATATTATAATTGGAAAAAAAATTATATCATCACACGGTGAAAACTGGGTTCATAAGATTCTTCGACTAATAAATTAGTTACACACAATTGTGTTCATAAAACTTATTTTTTTCATAAAAAAATACATAAAATTGATAAAGAAAAGAGTAGAAAAAGAAATACAATCAATATCTTGAATTGTAGAATTAATTTTCTCTTGAATCTCTACCAAAATTGTCTTCTCTCGATTTTTTTTTGTATTTTTCTCTCGTTTTAGCTCTAAAAATTGACCAAAATTATGTTAATGGAGGTTAATTAGGGTTTATGGAGTGATTATGGGCTTAAATAGAGCTAAGGTGCTATCTGGATCGTCTAATCAGCTTCAGATCAAGGGCTACGATTAAAACAAGCAAAATTGATAGTTTTAGCCAATTAGAGTGCAACACGTGGCATCAGAGATTTATTGGGTGAATCAGGAAGCGACGCGTGATAGAAGAGATCGGTTAGAGTCAACGTTCACCGAGTTAGCAAAACGTGGCGTAACGTGATTCGTGGGAACAGATGACGTGGCGCACGGGTGGAACGCGCGAAGCAATGTCGTGGTGACACATGGCATGACGCGTTGGTCGATTTCCAAGCTCGAATTGAATGTCATGTTGACACGCGGTGTGTGTTTTTCCTCCTCACACGCGACACGACGTGATTCGGTCTCCGTGCTTACATGGCGTTCGCATGGCTTGTCTAGTCAGCTCCTCTGCTTGCGTGGTATGCCACGTTGCATCTTCTGATTAGTCCTGCGTTAAAAATTCATAAAAATCCCAAAAAAATCCAAAAATTATATTTTCACCACCTTTTCACTAAAAAAATTATATTTTAATTTTTTTGGTCATAAAAATATTATTTATTAAATAAAACAAGTAAATATTAAGTAAAAAAGTGCATTAATGACTCTGTTTTCATAGAGTCATCAGTATATACAAAAAATCAAATGAATTTTGTTTAAAGTGTGACTATCCATTAACAACATAAATATATATAGATGAGACACACAAACATACTAACACATATGACAACAATAACCAAAAGTAAAATATGTGTTGAAACTACAGTAGGATGTCAATTTGTTCATTTATGATCAATTATAAAAGATTCAAAAGAAGAAGCATCATCTATCATAAAAAAAATTATGGTTGGATTCATACTTGCATACACAAAATAAAATTTACTTACCAAGAGAACTTTAATCTATTGTTTTGTATTCCAGTCTTGTATTAATAATATTTTTTGTGAGAGAATTATTATTTATTTTATTTTTGTATAACTAATTCTAGCTCTTTCTTCTTGTGCACGTAAAATCTTTTGTATTTTTATTTTTCCTTTAATATTATTATTATTATTTTTAAGGAATTATGCACAATCCAAAAACTTAAAATGATGACTTTCACACTAGTTATGAGTTAGTCCTATCTTGGTCATATCTTGGAAGATTTAGAGCACAAAGGTCTAGTGAATTTCTCTCTTAACCAATGGTCAATCATAAGAAGAATGTTAGTGCTATTTATTGAGAAATGGGAAGAAACTTGAAGAAGCTCACAAGGAACCAACCAATGATAGACTAAAGATAAGCTAATTCAAGTGGAAGACAAGGTAACCAACCTTAAGGAAGCAAAACAATCACTCAAGGTATAATCTAAAGTTTCAATTTCTACAAATAAACCTCCTATACATTTTCTTAGTCAGTTTGCAAAATCAAAAAAGGAGGAGAAGTAAGAAATTTTGAACACCTTTTAGAAAAGTACAGATTAACATTCCACTATTGAATGCCATCAAGCAAGTATCCTACTATGCTAATTTTCTCAAGGAATTATGCATCAATAAGAAAAGCTCAATGAAAATAAGGCGGTGAGCATGGGCGAGAGCATATAGTTGATCTTGCAAAGGAAACACCCACCAAAATGTAAGGATTTAAGTGGTTTCACCATGCCATGCATTATAGGTAACACTAAGTTTGTACAAGCTATGCTAGATTTAGGTGCTTCAATTAATGTCATGTCTTACTTTATTATACTAATTTAAAGATTGGTTCCCTTAAAGAAATCAACATAGTTATTCAACTAGCTGATCATTCTAAGGCTTATCTAATATGAGTTTTGGAAGATGTTTTGGTATAGGTGAATATGCTTATATTTTCATATGATTTCTATATACTTGATATGAATGATGACTTCACTACTAAGGAAACACCCTTACTTTTGGATTGGCCTTTCATGAGAACAACCTAAACAAAGATAAATGTGTATGATGGGAATCTCACAATGGAGCTTCATGGAAAGGTTTTTCGCTTCAATATCTTTGAAGAAATAAGGTTGACAACCAAAAATCCAATAGAACCACACATAAAATTAAATCCACCACTAGTAGAGAATGGTTAAAGAAGAATTTTGAGACAAAATCATGCTAAGAATGTTAAACTAAGCATTAAATGGGAGGCATCCTATTGGGATTTATTTTTTTTCCTTTTCATTTTAGGTTTGAGGTGGATGATACATTGATATCTAATGTTAATTAAAAAAATTGGGAATTTTATGTTTTTACTTTTGGAAGTGTGCCGTAGAAAAGTACCCTCGGGTTGTAAATTGAAAAAAATTATTTTCTTACACTGTGGCATGAAATATTATGTGCCATGACCTGTGTGTAAATTTTTCACTTAGTCCCATCTGCACGAGAAATAACACAAAAAATTCAGTTAATTTTTTTCTTTTCATTTTTTATGAATTAGTGTACTTAATTTTTATTTATTTATATCCCCTTTGAACAATGTTTTTATTTATTTAGAAACCTTAATTTCATAATTGTTTGTGATGTGTGATATATATGAGATACATCATAACTCTTGTGTATAATTGAACTTGATTTAGATGATGGATGCAATGAGAGTAGTGACCAAATCACTATGATTAATCACACTACACTATTACAATGAGCTTAAAATTTCTTTCATTTTCCTTGGATTTATATTTGAACATTCGAAACAATGTTAATTTTAGTTGGGGTGAGGAAAAAGTTCCTTAAAAATTATGAATTTTAAAATTTTTAAGCATTTCTTTTTAAATTTTTATTTGTATTGTAGGTTTAGTTGCTTTATTTACTTATTATTTTATATTTATTTTTGTTTTGGGTCAATTTATATGCCAATAATATGAATAAAATTGGGACAACACTAGCATATAGAGGATTTCAAATTTTCTTCAATTAAAGTTTGATTTGGATGTAATTATTTAGTTTGAGACTGTTGTGGTATGTGATAGGGATTTTTAGTTAATCTAAGTACTTAGAGCGTTTTGTGTGCAAATTTTTTATGAACATAATTGAGGTCTCAACAAACTCTAGAACTTATTTGAAAATCACTCAAAGCAAAATTATAGAATACACAATGTTTAGGAAAAGATTTAGGTTATTGTTGAACCATTTGAGCTTTTTCAATCTTACCACTTGTCTCCTCTTGAGTTTATATAAATTATAAAACTTTTCTTTCTTTAACTAGTTATAGCCTACTTTTTTATGAACCAAAAACACATTATCGTGCCTTCTAATCTTTAAGAGGACTTAACACAAACACACATAACTCTCCATAAAGAAAGGATGAAAATTCTAGTAGAACTTAATTGCAACTCGAAAAGTATTGAAAATAATAGGGTAAAGGTTTATTGAAAATCAATTTTGGATAAAAAAAGATAAAAGGCCGTGGTTATTCAATTTTAAACTCTTGGGTTATAAAGAAAAAAATAGGAGAGAAAAAATAAAAAAGGAGAAAGGAGAAAAGGAAAAGAAGAAATATGAGTACAATAATATTTTATACAATATGAAATTGTACACATAGTGTACCTAACCATAGGTGTGAAGATAAATAATTGCTAAATCAATCATACGACGTTTGGAGCTATTTTAGAACTTAAAATGATGGTGTTTGAATTTAATTAGTTTCTCTTACTTTTGTGACTCACCTTCTCTCATTCTTTCATAACCCCATACCATAGCCTAACATTACAACCTTCATAAAGGCCTATTGATCTGAAGTAGTACATCCATTCTACATTAGTGGAGGGTGATTTAAAGATAAAGACTATAGAATTTGTGATTATAATGCTAACACATATCATATTTGCATAATCTTGAGATTAAGAACTTTATTCTGTAAATGTTGCACATGAAATCATCTGATATTAAAATTAATGGTTTGTGTTTAGATGGATGTTTAAGAGTCGATTATGAAAGCAAATATGTTATATTCTAACTTTTCATTCTTATTGATTATGTATTAATTATCTGTTTTAAGATTTGTATGAATTTTCTTGATTATTTAAATTTACAATTGAATAATAGGTAAGTTCATTACTAATCAATTTAATTGATTGAATATATAATCGCTTAATCAATTTAAATAATTGGTGATAAATTACCTACAATGAGAATTAATACTCAAGATAATTAAACTGATCTTATGAGTTTAACTATGATCTAATATGCTTTTTGAAATTAAAAGATTTTGATAGATTAAATTAGAGAGTTTATTCTATGTTGTCTATTATAAACGTATTTGAATTAAGAATTTATTTAATTCAAAGAATAGGTAAAAAGAGGTTGAGACTTTTAAGCTTATGAATTTCTCTACGTTAGCATAATTAAAGAATAGGAAATTAGGATATGCTTTTATGTATTTACAATACATGCTTGTGATAAAGAATGATCATGCAATTATCTTTTATTTATATTTTCACCAGAAGCTTTAGAATCAATTTTTACTTTATTAATTTTATTTAATAAATTTCATTTCATTTCAATAACAAAAACCTTAATTTCGTAAATAAGAATTGTTTTCTAAAATATTCTACAGGAAAGATCGTTAAGCAATATAAAGAATGCATCAACTTTCTCGATTTGTTCATGGTCCATTTTCCTTCTAAGTACTGTGTTTGGAAAATAGTGTAGCATCTTTGTAATGTAGGACATTAAAGAAGAGTCTCTCTTATATTTCTCAAACATGGGATTAAGTGTAAAAAATAAGAGATTGAATGAGGATTAGTTGAGAGCTAGAATGCTTGTTGGCTAGTGAAGAGCCACGTTATTTCAAAGCGTATATCTCAGTATTGAATTGTCTTGTGTTAGTTGGTAATTACAAGGATGTAATAGTTCTCATAAGAGAGGAGCCTATATGACGGTGTGTCATGTGTTGGCTAATATTTGTAAGAATGTAATAGTTTTCATAGGTGAAAAGCCAATGTAGTAGTGTGTTGTGTATCAACTGGGTGGCGCAAGGTCACAACGTGATGCATAAGTAAGGAACCTATGTGTTTATGTGCCATATGTCCATTGAGTGTTGTGAGGTTGCAACATGTATGCATGTTAAGAAGTAAAGCCATCAATAGTTGATCACATAACTTTGTAATGGAGCTTTGGGGATGACCTTGGATCTACTTGGATCAGGTACTATATTGACAACAAATGAGTGCATTATATGAGTAGTTAGGGAAGGTATTTCGACTGGTAGAGGTATCAACGTTTATATTTCTATTGAGTTGTAAATTGTTTTACTCATTTAGTGAATTGTTTGTTTTTAAGAGGTTGTCATAACAACTTGATGATATTACCTCATAGGCAAGAGTCTGTGTGGATTTATCTCATTATATGCTATGTTATACATGATATCAAGATACGAGAGTACAATTATCATTTATTAAATATGCTCTCATATAGGAGGTTTTAAAGTGATCTGAAATTCTTTATAGAGTTTATAATATCTTTTCCTGATTCACATGTTGTGTGTTGTTTGTTATGCTATTTCATGTTGTTAGCCTAGATAGGAGCTTGTGAGGCACAACTTCACTAGTGTGTTTATCGTAGATTGTTTCTTCCTCATTTGTTAGTTGTTTTTATAATATGTTGAATTAAACATGTTATCTTTATTGTATTTTCTCTGTTATATCTGCTTAATTCACGTTACGAGGCTCACTTAGTTGGAATAGAACTCACGAAAAGATTTAATTGTTGATGTATCTATTCCCTTGTAGGTCCTAGATGTTTATTTTGATCAAAAGTTTAATTTACGTATGTGCAATTATTCTCACATATGAAATTCTTAATGATTAACCAAAATAAAATGATAATTGTTTATATTATTTAAGATAAATAACCTTATCTAAAAAAATAAATAATTGTAATCTAGATAATTAAAAATATTTCAAATACTAATAATTTAATTACTTAATTAATTAAAAATAAAAATGTTAAACAAATTATAAAATAGCTAAGGACAGTAATAATCACTACTTTAAAATACATATAAAATTTTGTTCAAAATTTTATAAAACATGATTTAAATTTATAAGTTGATATATATATATATATATATTGATTGATTGATTATTTTTAACATTTGAAAACCGAGAAGACTTGCTCTTAAACGATTTTTTAAAAGCTGAAACCAAAACACGTTAATAATCGTTCAAAATTAATAAAGTTAAGTTAAATTAGGTTTCATATATATATATATATATATTTATTGGTTGATTGATTATTTTTAACATTTGAAAACCAAGAATACTTCTTCTTAAACGGTTTTTCAAAAGTTGAAATTAAAACATATTTAAAATTAATAAAGTTAAGTTAAATTGGGTTTGATTTATTTAGTTTGTAACTAATTTTTGCACAACTTCATCTCAGAGATGGACATTTTAAAAGATATGAGCTCGAATGATTTTTTTTTCATTTGAAGTTATTTGGTTTTTCAAAAATCGAACACGTTAATTTCCATAAAACAAATAAAAATTATTGTTTATAATATATAAATATGAAAAGAAAAGTTATTTTAAAAAAAAATCAATAAATTAATTACTAAAAAATATCAATTTATAATTATTATAAATTAAATATTTTAATCTTATAATTATTGAATTTTGTTTATTAAATCTTATGATTTAATAAAATAATTAAATTTATCAAATTAATATATCTTCGTCACGATATTCATATAAAAAAATAAAGTTATATGGTATACATATTGGAAAATGTATTTATCGATTTATTAACTATATTTAACTTAATAATTTCAAATTATAATAATTAAAAGTTTTAAATTTTATATGTAATAAAAAATCTCTTTTTTCATGGTGGAAAAACTTTGATTACAAAATGATATAATTTAAAAATATTATAACATCATTTGATGCTAAAAGAGGTAAAATCCATTTAATACTCAGGGAAAAAATCACATGTCCATAGTATCTAATTTAAACTAAAAACTACAATTTAAATTTAATTGTTTACTTTTTAAAAATTATATTATCAATTAAATTTAACATAAAAATAATTAATTAAATTATTAATTTTTATAAATAATAAGATTAATTCAACTTTTTATCCAATTAATTAAATATGTGATTCTTGCTTACTCCAATTTTTGTTAAAGTTAGTAAATAATTCTAATTACTTTACTCCAAACTCAATCCAATACATTTTGATTTTCGTTTAAATCATATCATCAAGTAATTTTTTTTAATAAATCAAATTACAATTTGTATGACTTCAAAAAAAAAAAATTACATAATAAATTTTACAGTTAGTGTAATAACAACCATGTATCACTATATGCTCTTTACAATGGAAGTTTGTGCACCACATGATTGGGCAATCAATCAACGATACTTTATTTTCTACAGTCGCACGCGTACATTATCCGTACAACCACCTATTACAAATCTGTTTTTCTCGCTTACGCTACCACAAATAAATATATTTTTTTTTAAAAGGGCAATTAAGTTTTTTATTATTTTATTAAGTTAAGGAAAATTAAGGGTGATTCTTTATTATTTTATTAAGTTAAGGAAAATTAAGGGTGATTCTAACTTCAATCTATGACGAGTTATACTAACTACATCATAAATTAATAAACATAAAGACACTTCACCAAATAAATCCATTTGTTCCTCTGTTTGATTTGGAAAATGATTGTTGCGAGTTTCTAGAAGTCTATCGACATTGGGAAAAAACTTCCCTCGTTGTTCTACAAGTTTTTTTTCCCAAACCATAGGTCTAGTTTTTCTAGCGACTAAGATAATCTTTCTTTCTTTTATAAAAAAAGTTAAATAAATATTATTTATTTGTTATTTTTAACATTTTAAGATCTGTTTGTGGGAAAATGGCGGCGAGAATGGGTTCCAAGTTTGGTGCCTTTCGTTACAATTTTGAAGAGAAAAGAGAGAAGTTGCTCCCTATAAACAAGGGTCATTCGGAGATTAGTTTCTTCCCTGATGATGATAGGGAGGCAGTTGAATCCAGTAGGTGTTGCTCTTTTCGGAAGATTTCTGATGGGTTTGTCAGTTGGTATCATGCCGTACAAGAAATTTCATACAAAGCTTGGAAGATGGGTAAGTCCGACCCGAGGAAGATCGTGTTCTCTGCGAAGATGGGTCTAGCTCTGATGCTTATTTCGTTGCTGATTTTTCTCAAAGAGCCTTTCAAGGATCTGAGTCAACACTATGTTTGGGCTCTTCTTACTGTTGTTGTTGTATTTGAGTTCAGTATAGGTAGTCTTAATCTTTTTTGCTATTATTTACTTTTTTTACTTTGTTCTTTGTCTTAATTTTTTGTCTTATTATCTGGTTAGTTATTAGTTTTCCCTCGATGTTGGAAAGTTTTCCTTTTCATATTTATATGGACTGTTACAAGTGATCAAGAACAGGGGACCAGCTTATGGATGAAAAAAATAATAATAAAATAAAATTCAACTTGGGACCCTTATGATTTTTGAAATGCATTTTCTTTTTTTACTGGAAAAGTAAAGGTCTAAAGAAAAATAATGAAAGGAGTTTTGTAGCAGATAGTTCGTGCGATGAGAAAGATAAGTGTGGATCAAAGAGCATTCAATAGAGTGTTTTTCTACTAGAAAAGAGCTTTCCCGTCTCTTGCCTGACAACCGCTACATTTCCTTTTGGTTTTCAAAATATAAAACCTTTTTATTGCAGAATGTGTAGTTTTGCAATGCACGATTTGTTTACTAATTTCAAAGTTTTTTACCCTTTTTTATGCAACTAAATCTTTTGTCATTATTAATCATAGAAGTATGGTTCCTCTTTCTCTTTAATTTGTAGGAGCGACCCTTAGCAAAGGATTAAACCGTGGAATCGGAACATTGTCTGCCGGAGGGCTTGCCTTGGCCATGGCAGAGTTGTCCCAATTGGCTGGAGAATGGGAAGAAGCTGTCATTGTTGTTAGTATCTTCATAATAGGTCGGGTTAGCAGTCAATACTTCTTTCAGCTGAGGCAGATTATTTATTTATCTATGGCATTTCTTCTTTTGCTCACGCTAAAGAATTTTCTGTTTGTGTCATGCCCTATGCATTATAGGATCTCTAGCAACATATGCGAAATTGTACCCGACAATGAAGCCTTATGAATATGGGTTCCGGGTTTTTCTGTTGACATATTGTTTCATTATGGTATCTGGATATAGTTCAAGGGAGTTCCTTCATACAGCTGTGTCACGATTCTTGCTCATTGCTCTCGGTGCTGGTGTTGGTTTGGGAGTGAATATATGCATATATCCCATATGGGCTGGTGAAGACCTACACAAGTTGGTGGCAAAAAATTTCAAGGGTGTGGCAACATCTTTAGAAGGTGTTTGTATTTACTTATCTCATTGGCACTTCAAATTCCAGGAATAATGTTTTCAATTGCATATCAAATTTCACTTTTTGGGTTTTCTTTGCTAATTTCTTTGAGTTTCTTTTAGGTTGTGTCAATAGCTACCTTCAATGTGTTGAGTATGAGAGGGTTCCTTCAAAGATTCTTACGTACCAAGCTTCTGATGACCCACTCTATAATGGCTACAGAGCAGCTGTAGAATCCACTAGTCAAGAGGATGCTCTGGTATGATTAAATTAAGATTGTGATACATCTACAATTATTGTACTAGGAGATCTTTATTGTTTATGTCTGTGGTTTTAGATGGGATTTGCCATATGGGAGCCACCTCATGGCTGTTACAAAATGCTCAAATATCCCTGGAAAAACTATGTGAAATTAAGTGGTGCATTGAGGCATTGTGCTTTCACGGTCATGGCATTGCATGGATGCATACTTTCAGAAATACAGGTATTTATGCTATTTTATCTCTAACCATGCAACAGAAGCATCAATAATGGAAGAAAGGTTATGTGCTCTTACGTACTAATGAATTGACAGATTGAAATGTCAATAAAGTGACTTGTTTGAGTAGGTTTAGCATTTGAAAATGCCTTCACTACCCCTTGAAGCAACAAACATAACATATGTTGTTCTGATTTATTCCCTTCTCAAACCTAGTTAATTGACTTTTGCTTATGAAAGCAATAAAATCCCATCTCAAATGCATCTCTGATCCCATGGAAACAGTTTTCACGGATCCTACTCCAATTTTGTTTGCACCCCTTACCAGAGCTACACTCTTAGATTGCAAGTAGCATTGTGATTGCAACCTAGTTAATTGACTTGTAAGGTTTAGCGTTTACATGCCAATTTCCGTATCCTGTTTTTTATTCTTCATATGCTTGCTAAATTTAAAGTATAAGCATGTTGAGAATATACTATAATCAATTCTTATAACATTTTGAGGAAATGGCTTGAAAATCCATTTAGAAAATCAAAGTTATATGGTAGAGTTGTAACCATTCTTGATCTGTGTTCTCACCTTGTTTCTTGCCTACTACCTTATGGTACCCTTGCAGCTTTGTTATATGAAGACATGATTCACCTTCAAAATAAACAAATATTTTGGGGATCGGTACTTTTGAACAGTCCCTTTTCTCGTTTTGATACCCTTTTGAGCCATATTTTCAGCTACGACCCATCAAGTACCTTAATTTAGGTTTTGGTACACATTTTGATCATTTTCAATAGTAATTGTTACGCTGAGCTACCCCAATTAATTAAAATTATTGTTAAATTTAGTCAAAAAGTGTACCACTAACTTAAATTGAGATATTTGAGGTTTCTCAACTAAAAATATAGGTAAAAAATGATACAAAAACAAAAACTGGGGTTGTCCAAAAGTATCAATTCCCAGATTTTGAATCGAAGAATTATTTGAATCTATTTTATAGTACCTGACAACTTGAATAATCTTGCTAGAAAATGAATCGGGAAAAGTTGGAAGTTGTTTGTTTCACAATAGTTTTTTTGGGTTCATGAATAATGTTTCTTTTCCCATCAATCTTGTCTATTTATGGAGGAATTGGCTAAAATTTATTGCGTGCCTTTATGTCACTCTTTTTTGTTTTCTTTCTCTCCCATTGAGGAAGCTTGCCAGTCCACTTTACTTCTCTTTATTTACAAGTCATGTAAAATTTGGCTCCTTTATTCTTTATTAGAAGATACACTTTAATCCTCTTATTTTAGGACTAAAGTATACATTTCCATTAAACAGAGGAGAGTTGGAGTGCCCTATTAGAAATTAAGATGACCTAAATCTGTCTTTTCACAAAAAAAATTAGACTTGTAGGGTATTTAATCCCCCTCTCTTTGAGCTGAAAAGGATGTCCTTAACAATACACAAAATAATGATTCATGGTAATTTTGATTATACAAATTTGTTTTTATTTATTTATTTATTTGTGCGTGTGTTTGTTTCTTCAGCTATGTATTCATATGTTTAATTTTTTTAAACATCAATGAGTGCCAACAATTTGTTCCAAAAAAAAAAAAAAGCCAGCAATTGAGCATTCTTATAGACCCAAGTGTCCTTTTCGTTTTGGATTTGAGATGTGATAGACTTGTATTCCTACTTGAAAAATGGTTCATGGGCTCATAGCATTTAATTTGCTAATCATTTTTCTGTTGCTAAGCCAAATATGGTTTATGTTTCAGAATATTTTTTTCTGGGCGAACTTATTGCATACAACAGATTTAGTACCATGTTGTAAACTTGATGGATGCTTGCTGTTTCAATATATGAATCTTTCTCAGATATCCTGTACTCTTGTTTTACACAATATTTCTATTCACCTAGAAGATGCACTTTAGGAGATAAAATCAAAATTTTTTCATGAACCAAATATGTTTCATTTGATGATAATTCATTTTCTATGTATGAAGGCTCCGGCTGAACGAAGACAAGTTTTCCGTAATGAGCTTCAGAGAGTAGGATCTGAAGGCGCTAAAGTGTTGCGTGAAATAGGAAACAAAATAGCTAAGATGGAGAAACTAGGTCCAGTGGACATCCTTTATGAAGTTCATGAGGCTGCAGAAGAGTTGCAAAAGAAAGTTGATAGGAAGTCTTACCTTCTTGTCAGTTCAGAAAGCTGGGAAGTAGGAAATAGGCCAGGGGAACTGAACGAACCACAAGAATTCTTGAACTTGGATGACAATGAAAATAAATACCATGAGTACAAGTCCCTTAGTGAAGCTGTGCTTGATCTCAAGTCTTTCCCAGCTGGACACAGTTGGGATGGGCAGATGATACCCACAACTGTTGGCAATGTTGACGTTATAAGCTCCATACCTGCTGGCGTAAATACCAATGTCAATGGCAAGAAACCCACCCTATCTTCAGCTGTTTCCTCTGGAAACTTGTTTACAAAACAAATATCATGGCCAGCAGGTCATACATTTACTGCGGAAGCAACTCCAAAGGAGGAAGAATCTAAAACTTATGAAAATGCTAGTTCATTGTCATTAGCTACGTTTACATCCCTTCTGATTGAATTTGTTGCAAGGCTTCAAAATCTAGTTGACGCATTTGAAGAGTTAAGTGAGAAAGCTAAATTTAACGAACCTGTTGGTGAATCTATTGAGGCAGTGGAGCCTGATGGATTTTGGATCAGATTCCTCAAGTGTATAAAGCCTTAGAATTGGACACAATCCCTATGCTGTTCAAGGTAATTTTGCTAACCAAAGGCCTTGCTAGGATTCATACTAGAATTCTTATTTAGTTATTTCCCCATACAAATTGATATATGTCACGGCCTGAGAACGGAGTGATACTGAAATACTCATTTACGCTCTTAGCATTTGTTAACATAGGTACTAAGCAATCTACTTATAAATGTAGTCTTTGAGATTCTAACTTGTTAGAGAGACATGGGTGGTGCGGAGACCCGCCATTCATGCCTAATCAGAGAAAGAAATGAATGACAAGGAAGTATCCTTCTGGGGAAGGAAGGGGGGGAAAATGTATTCCCTTATAAAGCAATTGATACGTATGTTTTGTGTCTTCGTATTGTTGTCATACTCTCAGAATGTGTTGAATATTTTCTTTGCCAATGATCAACTTGTATTATGAGTGGCTTAACTTGTGATCTTGTAGTTAAAGCTATCAGTCACCTCATTTTAAGTCACTGGTTCAGTTGAGAATCGGGTGACACCAAAGTACGAAAGTATCGTTTGTTCTTTAAAATAAATAGATAAAAAAATAAAAAAGAAAGAAAGAGTATATCATGTTACTCATGTTTTAAGGATCTATAGTTTTAATTCTACCGACATTAAGTAAATGTGTTACACGTCTGTACTTATACATATAATAAATGCCATTTACCTTATAAAAAATAAGAAATTCTTAAAAAATAATATAGAATAAGAAGTTGAATAACTAAAGCAACGATACAAGGCTACTGAAATCTAAAGAGATATAGTAACTTATAAAAAATTAACATGTATAGTTAAGAGTTATCTTAAGAAAAATGAGATATCCACCTCAACATCTACCTATTAGCAAACATTATTTTAAGTACACATAACTTAAGAATATAATTTCGTTTTTATAAATATAATTCACAAATATCAAACAACTATCGAAAGTAAATGTGAAATGGAATAAAAAAACACGATATAATTTTAGCAAAGCTTCGCTTCAAATTTTTCTAACTATCATTTTAAAGAAATGAGAAAGTATTTATAGAAAAATTTTCAACGGTTTTGGACCTTGTCAACCCAATGTCAATAAGGTAATACCATACCTGTTACAATTCGTCGTCAAGGTTGGCTAGGGTTGACGAGCCCTCAAAAATGTGATTTTTTTGTTCCAAAAATTACCGAATAATTTTTCACAAATATATGTGGGGAAAACAATACAAAACCACAAATAACATGTATATTACGAAAACTAATTTCATGGTATACAAATATGTTCGTATACAAAGTGTATCTAATTAAGTGTGTGTGCACATTACTAAACAATTAATAACAAACCTTACATAGAGAAAAATAATACACTAAATTTTTGTCCAAAGTTGAAAAAATAACCCTAAATCCCTTAGGTGGCGTTTGGTTCGTGGAATGGAATCAGAATCGGAATGGAATCAGAATGGAATGGAATGGAAAGGAAACAATTTTGTTTGGTTTGACCACTGGAATCAAGCTCGGAATTAGGATTACAGTGTTTGGTTTGTCACTAGAATAAAATGAAAAAAGTTGTAAATGACCTTAATACCCCCACATGTTGTAAAGTTCAAATAATGTCATTTAATTACTATTTTTTCGTCAGACAAAATACATTATTAAAATCATTATTTTTCTAAATAATTATTACTTAATTAAAAATATATATATTATTAAAATTATTATTTTTTTAAATAGGGTTTAAGGTTTTGAGGTTTGGGATGTGAGATTTAGGATTTAGGGATTTAGGATTTGAGGTTATATTTGTAGGTTAAGGTTTACGGTTAAAATTATTATTTTTCTAAAAATGGTTTAAGGTTTTAGAATTTTGGATTTGGGGTTTAGGGTTTTAGGATTTGGAATTTGGGGTTTAGGGTTTTGGGATTTATGTTTTAAGGTTTTGGGATTTATGTTTTAAGGTTTAGGGTTTTGAATTTTTGGGTTTAGGGTTTAGGGTTTTAGAATTTTGGGTTTAAGAATTTGGGATTTGAGTTTAAAGTTATATTTTAAGTGAAGGTAAAATTGGGAAAAAAAAGTTTAGATGAGAATGAAATTATGATTACCAAGGAGTGGAGAAGGAATCACAATTCCTTCTCTTTTAGTAATCTGATTTCATTCCGTCCTTTATTCCGTTCAACCAAACACACAAAATGAAAGGAATCAATTCTAATCCCATTCCATTCCCTCCGACCAAACATGAGATTAGAAAAATCTCTTCTAATTTCTCCTATTTACAAAACTTTTTTTTTTAATTTAAAAAAATAATAAAATTTTATTAAAAATTAATAAATTTATCTATAAATTCTTCATATATCTACAGAATTATGTATAAAAGAGGTCTATTAATCATTTATAGGAAAAAATTATAAGCCAGATATATTAATTACTTGCTCGATTTATAGGTTTTTTTTTTTTTATCTTTTTAAGTTTTATAAGTTTTTGCGAATTAAAATATTAAGTTTTACGTTGATATATACTAAAATGGTGAAAAAAATGTTGATTTTAAGACGAACAAATGGTGGATTTTTTTTTAAGAATTTCTATTTCTAATAATACCCGGATAAGAAGTTATATGCAAACCGATGAATAAACTAGAAAGGAGAAGAAAGAAAAGGACTGAGCCGATGTTCAAAGGCTTACTCAACCAAACGAGGGTTTCAGGGAGGGAGCTTTCGGTCTGAAAATTTGTTTGTTGAGCATTGCCAATTTTTATTAGATTTAATTTTATATTTTCTTACGGAAAATTAGTTATCTGAAAAGTTGAGTAAAACCCTAGCTTTGAGAGGTTTTCAAAGTTTTGCCATCTTCAATGTACGGTCAAGCTAATCAAGGTACTCAGTTTGGGAGGGGATCCCAATCGCCTGTTCCATCCCCATATCAACAATGCCCACCACATCCTTCTACCTTCCATTTTCAAGAAAAAATGAGGCCTACAGCTCCATATCCTTCTGTAAATCGGCCGAATCTTCCTGATTCATCGCCTTCTCTTCATACTGGTCAGTCATGGCTATGTCCACCTCCACAAGTCCATGGAAGTACCCTAATGTCTCACACGTTTTCACAAGGTGGTCCGTATTTAGAATCTCATAAGGGTTACTATCTTCCACCCCCACCCCCTTCTCTTCCCCCTCCTCCTTCGACTTCTGGGACTTCTTCTACCACTACCTCTGGATTTTCATCTGAGTCAGTTGTTGGTTATTCTTACGCATCCTCTATTTCTTTTCCTCCACAATTATTTTCTCTACCAGCTACTGTGCCTTTACCGCAACTTCCCACCTTTTCTAGACCTTCTTCATCATTACCAAGCTCCTCTGCTTCAAATTTGCCCTCTCACTTTGGCTGTGATCCTACTTCCAATAAAGCTTCCATTGAAGAATCGAGATCTCTGAATCCCGTAGATGAAGAAGCTACCAAAGATGTCAGACATGACGTGTCTATACACGGATCTAAATTTTGGGAGGGTTATGGTTGTACTTCGACTGTTGACTTTTACGGGCAACCCAATCATTTAATGGTTCCAGCTGGTCGTACTTCACCTTCAGATTCTGACATGGACATGGAAGGTTAGTTTAACTGTTTGCGTTTCTTTTGGTGTCTATGTTTTGTTTATACATGATAGTATTGCTTTTGTGGTACCGTTAAGGTTATTCTTGTATTCATGATGAATTGCTGGTCTCGGAACTTCTTTAAACTTCCCACATTCAATTCAAGAACGAGAATCGATTTTGGCCAACAGTTTCTATTGATCTAATCTGATTGCGTGCTGAATTATATAGAGTATGTGGCATAATTTGTTAAATAGGAATCAAGTTAACTATAATGTTAGGGAAACACGGCTAGTCTGACATATTATTCACATTTTATGAAACTCTTTATGATGAACCTTATTTTACCTGGGTATCATCTAGACATTTGGTTCATGATGTTATATGGACTGGTTTAGGACACAGGCTGTCTTAAATTTTTGGTATTTATCTGATTGTTAGTCATGCTTATTTCCCCCCTCTATTTACTATAAATTGCCACCAATTTCGAGTGTACAGTACCCACAGGCAACATCCATACCTTTTTATATCATTGGACACAAGACCCAATGCAAAAATGAAGAGATCATGTAACAAACACCTGATCTGTGCAAGGAGAGAGAGATATCACACTGTCAGTATTGATGGGAAAAGTGATAAATAGGGAGATCTTAGATGATTGGTTATGACCGTCCTTGAAAGGAGTTTTATTCAGATATTGTCATCTGCTCTATCTAAATCATGAGTTATCTTTACGTGGAACTTGTGAAAGGGACATGGATAGTAGCACCATAAATCCTCCTTGAGTATTTTCGCAGTCCTTTGGATTATCAAGATAATTTGGTTACTGTTTTCAACTAACCCTGACATAGTGATATCCCTCATTTGGTGAGCATATGTGATAATTGTCAAATTATTGAAAACCTCTGATCAAATTTGCATAGTTGTTCAGAAGAAAATTCTAATGATCAGAAGGCTGTGAATATGTTTCTAATCTTTAACCCTGACAAAGTAAGGTTTCTCTTAGGTAAAGGTCTGATGGTTTTCTCTAAATGTGGACTGTATTTATGGCATCGGTTGTACAATGTAATATGAGGAAAAGGAAGCTGTATCAGGTGCAGTTATGATTTAACGACTGACTTTTTTGTTTGTCCCTGTTTTGATCTGTTTATCCTTTTAAACATGTTTATGTAATATGAAACTAGAAGAATCAATTTATATTGTGATTAAAATGTCTATTGTGGAGCGGCATGGGTGCTACTGTAAGTGTTTTTACAATAGTTTTATCTCATTAAGTTAATGCTGGTGTTCTTCTAGTGTTGCTTTCATGTTACTTTTGAATAATATTACTGTTTAGGAGTACAAAGGCTCTAATCGCCTGTTCTCTATTGTACTTCCAAACCAACATACCATTGATTTGTCACAACTTGCATAGTCTGAATTCTGATAGATTCATTCTAATTTTGTCTCTAATTTGTGTGTGGTATGAAGATGATATTATCCCTTCTGAAAAGGACCAGGGAGTCAATCGCATTGTTGAAGTTTTAGATCCCAGGTCAGGTTTGATACCAAATGAGATTGATGTGAAAGAGCAGCGAAGTGGACAAAAAATTTCATTGCAGTGCACCCTGGGCCAGGATATCTCATCTGAGAAGGTGTTTAGTGGGTTCTCAAATCTGCTTGAGAATAGTGAAGGTCTGACATCTGAACTAGCCTTAACTTATATGCATTTTCATGGATACTTGTTTGTTCTTATTATTAGTCGTTTATTCTTTTTCTTAAATAAAATCAAAGTGGGATTACTGGATTCTATATTTTGATGATTATTCAGATTTATTGTGTAGGGCTAGTTTATAATGAATTCTTATTTACAACCAATTCACATGTTAATTACAATTGTACATACTTACTGTGATTCAGTGGATTAATGTTGATGAAATCATTAGAGATCTATCAATTGAGGTTCCTGATTGTGTATATTAACAAATTTTTTATGATGAGAAGTTTAGATTGGAAATTTTGTGCGACATTCCACATTGTCTCTTTGCTTTATTCCTATATATTTATTTGTTTTATGTATAAAATCATGAAAATCAAAGCCTATACATAGAGTAGAAATATAAAATAGGTAAAGAAAGAATGCAGAAGCTAGAACATTAGGAATCACAATAGTTTGAGATGAGAACAGGAAAAGGTAAATAATTTCATTCTTATTCTCCGTTATATTATAATAATAAAGAGTACATCTATATTTATAGAGACTAAGACCTAAAACCTTAATCCTAATAGGATTAATAATTGGACTCCTGAACTAATAAGGGAGTATAATATTTAAATATCTAATATTCTAATTCATAGTGTTCCTGAAAAAATACACTTGATAGAATTTTCAAAACCATGACATAAACTAAAACTTGTTGAATGGAAGGGGGTGCTGTCCAACAAACTTCAGCTCACCATAACAATCTAGAAGAAAAAGAAGAAGGGTTTGCTCATCTGTTGTACATGCCACTTTTTCCCCTATTCCTGCATTTCACATAGCTTGAGAAAATATACTACAGTTCAGCCTTCTTCTTTTGAAGCTAAACTTAATAGAGATTTGGGTCTGGTCCTATAACTCTTCAGTAAGGGCATTTCGTTTTTTTTTTTTTTAAGTTAGATTGGTTTAGTCCATTAATTTTGAGACAGGTCAATCAAGGGTAAAGTTTGGTTTCTCTCAAAAATAAAATATTCCGTCTTCCAAAAAAATACCATTTCTCTTTCCTCTCTCTCCCCTCCGTTTCTCTCTTCTCTCAATTTTTAAGATCTCATTCTATATGTATGCCTTACAATTATAAAGTTTATTTTCAACTTCAATTTTTAACCTTGAAGTTATTTGAATCTATAAATTATGAGAGAATAAAAATGTTTGGAATGAAGAGAAAGAGAGATACCCAAGGGGAGAAATAATTTTTATTTGGGAACGAAGAAAAAGAGAGAATAGATTCTTTGGGTTTTTAATGTTACTTATAAGAATAATATAAAAAATGTTATTTTAGAGAGAAATCCGGTTTTACCCTTGAAAAAAATATAAGTTTTAAAAAATTGGACTGAATTGATTCTATCTAAAAAATATTGTATTAAACCTACCAAATTTAAAAGAAACGAGACTAAACTGCCCTTATTAAAGAGTTATAAGAGTATTTTGACCCTAGTCTGAACATAATAAGGGATCATCGATTGTTGCATTTGGCTTATACACATCACTTATGATGCTGAAGTAAACATATGTAAACGAGGATTTCCAAATTTTGTTTTGAAAATAGTGTCACCTGGAGGATAATTTTTGGGATTTTCATATTTTATGGCACCATTTCTATTAGATCATGACATAAATGAAAATTTTTATTGGACATAAATGCATCAAGGGTGACTAGGAGTAAGGAAATCGATATTATTTCGACTAAAATTATTTCAAGCTTCTCAACACAAAATTCTGAGGCTTGTTTATTTTAGCCAGTGTATGGCTAATTGTGGCTGGTTTATAGTTAAGAAAAATTGAAGAACTAGAAGTAGATAAAGAAAGACATACTGCTAACTAAGTGATTAATATATTGCCCCCTAGAGCTGCGCGGGGGGAAAGAAATATTGGCAGTCCACCTGGGTTCCTAGTGAATAATTAAAAGTGGGTATAGCTATATGAAAATTTTCTATGGTGCACTCTGAATTAGAAATGGTTTAATGACATAATGTATTGACAAAATCAGTGTTTTTCTAGTTTTGCAATATTGTGTGAATTTTTATTTATTTATTTTTTTGAGAGAAAGAGCGCAGGTTAAATAGGCTAGCTAGTCTGCGCGTTTGGTTTCCAAATCATGTATCTTATTGAAAATTGGTCCCAAATTAAATTTAATAAAATCTTAAATGTTCAGTCCTAGTGGTTTATTTTGTGTCCATCAATGAATCTGTTAATATACATCAAGTCACTCACACCCGAGTCACTTTTTGATTCAGAGCTATTTGATAAATATATATTTAATAAGAAACTTTATATTATATTAATAAAAGTGAAACATACAAAGATGTAAAGTGGATCATTAATCCATTTCCAACCCCAAAAAAACCAAAAACTAACTACAAAACAAAAGTCTTATAAAAACCTTCTAACTAAGAAATACAAGCTTTTCAATTAAGACTTATAAGAAATTAAGAATAATCGTTTAATTCTTTAGAGTCTGAAGCCTAAGAAGAAGCGAAAAACAAAACTTTCTCCCATAACACCATCGGATCGTTCTCACAATCATAAAAAATTCTTCTATTCTTTTTCATCCACAAAACCCAAAGGATTACTCTTATCTCACACACCTTTGTTTTTAAAGTTATATTACTATTCCCACACATGTAGAAAGTTTTTAGAAAGAGTGACTGATAAGATCTTGGGAGGTTCCAATAAAAACCCATATTATTTTGTAACTTGGACAAAAAAAAAAGCAACTGGAGAATGCAAGAATAAATGATCTATATCTTCAAATTATTCTTGCATAGCACAACAATTAGGAAAAAGATAAGATTTTGAAAACTTCAATTGAATCCGGTTATTTGTATTCAACTTTCCAAGAGTAATCAACCACTTTAAAAATTTTACTTTTAAAGGACTTGGGCATCCACATAGAAGTGAAATGATCAAAAACTTGATCCATAGGGCTATCCACAAGAACTTCAAAATAAGATTTACATGAAAAACATTCAGAAGAATCATTGATCCAAATCCTTCTATTACAAGTGTCTGCTCTTATCTTGACTCCTTTTACTTCTAACAACATGCTCAAGAAATCTACAACTTCTCAATTATTGAAGTTTCTCCTAAACCTAAAGTTCCAACCTTCAATTGAATGCATCCTATTGATAGACTTATTTTGCTCCAAATATAATCCTATTGATAGACTTATTTTGCTCCAAATATAAACTGTATAACCTTGAAAATCTCATTGAAAAAGAATCACTTGCCATCTAAAGATCCTCCTGAATATGAATTTTACTGCCATCTCTCACCTTATATCTCATATTAGAAACAAATGAAGATGAGTTTTTAATAATTGTCATTCCAGGACTACAATGAACTTGGTGAGAATCTCAAACTGCATCCCATCCATTCTTATTCAATCCATATCTATTTTTAATTACCCTATGCCAAAGAGAATTTACCTCAAAGAAGATCCTCTAAAGCCACTTCTCTAATAAAACCTTATTTCTTTTGATAATGTTACCAATATCTAACCCTCATTTTTTTCTTCAATCTTTGAACGGTCGCCCGATTGACTAGATGGCTTTTTTTTCCCTTTACTAGCAACTTCCCTCAAAAAGTCTCTCAACACTTTTCTAATTTTTTGGCTACTCTCATAGGTATTATAAAATTGACAAGTAGTAATTAGGAAGACTTGACAAAACTTAATTTATTAATGTTAACTGTCACTCTCTAGAGAAAAAAAGCTCCCTTCCATCCCGTCAATCTTTTTTCAAATCTTTCAATAGTTAGTGACCAAAACTCTATCACTCCTTGGATTGCCTCCTAAAGGTAAATCTACATGTGTCAACAACTAATTCTCAACTTCACACCCCAACGAATTAGCTAAAACCAACACTCTATTTTCGTCACAATTAATACCTAATAAGCAACTTTTGGACAAGTTAATCTTCAACCTTGACACAACACTAAAAAGTTGAATCCTAGTAACCAAGTTTTCGAATTTATCCTCATTCTCCGAAGAAAAGAAAATAGTATTGTTTGCAAATTGAAGATGAAAAACTTCAACACGATCTGTCCAACACAAAGGCCATCTATCAGATTAAACCTCTTAGCATGTTCCATCAATCGGCTCAATCCATCAACTACCAAAACGAAAAGAAAAGGAGAAAGTGGGTCTCCTTGCCTTAATCTCTTGACGCCTTAAAGTGTCCTCTTGGTCTCCCATTAATAATTAAATTCATGGAGTTCGAATGACTTTTGATCCAAAATCTCCATCTTTTTCCAAACCTTTTCTCTTGCAATACAAAATCCAAGAAAGTTCAATCAATATAGTCATAGGTTTTTTTAAAATCAATCTTGAAAATCAAAGTTTCAATATTATTCCTCCTATGCTCCTCATCAACTTCATCGACTATCAAAACTGCGTCTAAAATTTGTCTATCTTAACAAAAGTAGCAACAAATATGGTGGACTCTAGAACCTCTTTTAACCTTAGAAACAAAACCTTGGAAATGATCTTGTGTCTAAAATCAGTGACTCTCAAAGCTTTATCTTTCTTTGGTATTAAACGAATATAGGTAGCATTAGTTTTTTTGTTAACTATGTCATTATTAAAGAAATCCAAAAACACCTCTAGTAGTTCATCTTTAACCAACTCCCAACATGTGTGAAAAAAAGAAAAATTAAACCCATCTAGACCAGGAGCCTTATCTTTTGAGAATCAAAAATTGCTTTTGTAATTTCCTCTTCTCCAAAAGGTCTTTTTAGCCAATGAGCCATTTCATCTGAAATACACCCCAAATCTAACTCTGGAATTCTCCATTTCGACTCATTAGAGTCGGAATAAATCTTCTTGAGAAAACTCACAACTTCCTCTTTTAATTGAAGATCATCCTACACTACGCTTTCATCTTCTTTCTCAAGTTTTTCAATCAAGTTTATATTCTTTCTTTCGTTGGCAACAACGTGAAAAAGTTTGTGTTCACATCAACCTACTTAATCTAAGTAGCTCTTAACTTTTGTTTCCAAGAGATTTCTTCATCTACAATTAAGTTGGAATTTAGACTAGAAAGCTCTGCTTAATCATTGAAATTTCCCTCAATTTGACACTTGGTAAAAAGGAAATCCTTTCCTTCAAAGATTTTCTCATATCTTTCAATTTTCCATATTCTTCCTTGTTTTATCTTTTAAGCTTTTCTTTCAGAAAGTCTTTAACTTTTTCATGAACTTGTAGCTATTACTTCCGTAAACAGGCGTTTCTCACCACCATTGCTGCACTTTATCAAAGAAATCTTTGTGATCGAGTCAAACATTTTCAAACTTAAAAGGAACAGGATCCCAATGCTTGGTTTTACTGCTCAAAAGTACTGTGCAATGATCAGAGATAACCCTTCGACAAATCTCTCGTCTAATATTAGACCTAACCAAAATTTTCCACACAAGTAAGAATAAAAATCTATCAAACTTATAGCAAACAAGATTGGATCTAAAATTGGACCAAGTAAAAGTACCCAACTGAACAAATTCTTTTAGCCCTAGCTCCCTTGTGAAAGAATTAAAGTTCTTCATACTCTTAGTTTCTCTCCCACCATTTGATTTTTTTGGGCATGTGTAAATTTGTTTTTACATACATTTCTATTAAATTTTGGCATGCAAGTATTTTTATATGTAACTTATTATATTCACTTTAGTTATAACAATATAACGGATGTAACATATTATAAATATATGTATCTTTATAAGTAACTTGTTATATCCACCGTAGTTCCTGCGACCAATTGAATGTAACATGTTATATTCATCTATATATTTGTATGTAATGTGTTACAACTACCATAGTTCTAGCAACCCATCAAATGTAATTTGTTACATCTACATATATCTTTATATAATTTAATACATCTACTGTAGTTTTGTCGATAACATGTTGCATCAACAAGTATATTGTTGATTTTTTTGACGGAAATTTGACTACATTAAAGCCACCCTCACACACCAATTGATAAATATTGGTGCCAGAGCAACCTTCCAAAAAAAAAAAAAACCTTGCATACAGCCACAATACTTTTTTGACCTTAATATACCTTGAAAAATGGCTAATTTGCAACCCAAGTAATAACTTGTAATGAATCCAGTGGCATATACCGACAGAAAAAAGCAATAGGACTAGAAGTGGAAGACGATTTTTTTTTCGTTCTTTTTTTTTCAAAAAAAAAAAAATGTTGAGGACTAATATTCTACCACAAAAGTGAGAACCAAAATGTATGAAAAATACAAGTTTTATAGGACTTAATGGAATTAGGACTGCAAGGAATAGCATCATATATCCTGTATCCAGTACAACCTCCCTTTTGTCTGCTGGCCAAGTACTCGGGAATCCTGCTATATTATTTTCGAGAAGTAAATTTCTATTTTATTTGTTCATAGTTCGTTTTTTTAGGGATCAAATTGCTCATGGACCTTGGTTTTTGGTTCCAGTAACTTTTGCAATGCTCAGTGATTTGGAATTTCTTTTAACCGAAGTACTGGACCATATCTCATATCTGATCATGTTCTGCTGGTATTTGCAGAATCAAATCGAAAAATTCATAGCCCAGTCATGTATTCAGTTGAAGCTGTTGCATACCCTGTGTCCCACCACCTGGAGAAAAATAATGAATATCTAACTGATGATTTAAGCCGACAGAGTGCTTCTGCAGCTGCTGATGCCTTTAACATGAAACCTTCTGTTCAAGTTAATAAGAGTGGCAGCCCAATCAAGCTTCTTCAAGACTATGCTTCTGATGATAGCTCAGAAAATGAAGTTAAATCTTTCCATGGAGATGTTAATTCTCTAAGAATTTCACCACCAGTATTAAAATCCCTTGAAGACACCGAGAGTCATTTGGAGACACAATCAAAATCCTGTAAGGAGCATGGGATAGGTGAGGATGGCATGAGGCTTGGGCAATCTAAATCTAGCGTTTCCACCAAGGCTGCTGAAATTTTCTCAGATTCGCAAAGTAAGGCTAAATATACTGGTATGTCATCTGCTGTAAGTGGGGCAACTGATAAATGTTTTGATCATAAAAATGGAAGTTTAGTATCCAATAAAGGTGTTTTTTCCCATGTGGCTTTGCACAAAGAAAACGCACAAGATGGTGATAATGCTTATGTAATATCTAAAATAAGTGAATCTCAAAAGGGAGATGGGGAGAAAAAGGAAAAATTTGAGCCAGACCAACCTCAACTGGATGAGTTTGGGAGATTGGTCAGAGAAGGCTCCAGTGACAGTGACAGTGACTCACGGCATATTAGGAGGCAACATCATAAAAGCAGAAGGCGAAGTCGCAGTCAGTCCCCTCTAGACAAGAGGAGGAAAAGGAGATCACGGAGTAAAAGAGAAAAACGAAGCCAATCACGCAGGTATCTTCTGGATTGTATTTTTATGTTCTCTTTGGTGGCACAGTTTCTTGCTCTTGACTTGTTATCTTGGCCCTAGGCTGTTGAATTGAACCCTCTCTTTTACTAGATTAGATTTTTTTTTTGGGCGAAGTACCAATTTGGAATGTGACCCTTTCTGAGTCGATGAGTTACCCATATATTTTAATTTGACCAATGTAGTATCCACTACTTTTTTATTCATTAGTTTCTTATCTTTTAATTTGAAAAATTGTCTTAGTTTTTTTCCTTTCTAATTTGACCAATCAAGTAATTTTTCAGGAAACATGACTAAAATGGAAATAATGAAAAACATGCATTGCAGACCCCATCGAGAATTCACTGAAATGACAATTATTGGTCAAACTTTAATTCAGTTGAGTCAGAAAAAATTGAGTGCCAAATTGGTACTCAGTTCTTTTTCTTTTACTTGATTGGACTCGTTGATTTATGCTTATATCATTACTTTCTACACGATCTTTTTAATGACATTTATTGTTTTCCAGCTTGTCTCCTAGGAATCGTAGAAGCAGGAGTAGGTCTCCTGTTCATAGACATGCTGGTGAATTGGGTGGGGGGAACTTGAGACGCGACAGGGGTCACATGCCTGAGTGTTTTGACTTTCTCCGAGGAAGGTGTTACCGTGGACAATCCTGTCGATATATGCACCATAAAGTTGAAGTGAGTGGCAATTCAAGACACCATAGGAGCAAACAGAAGCAACTGGAAGTTTCAAATACCTCCAAGAATTCTGAGATGAAAGAAGAGAACAAGAATGTTGTCAATGTTTCTGAACACATGTCTGCGGAACCCAAAAGGCAACAGACACAGTCCAGTCATAGTATACTTTTTGCTACAGAAGATGGGAAGACTGATATGAAAACTGAAGATACCATCGGGGACCATCTACAAGCTATTGTTTCGGATGACAGCTATCATTTGGTTGATTCTGATAAAACTGTTCCAGATACTCCTGTTGAGTTTGTTGCTATTGTGCCAGATAAACATATACTTCAAGAAAATTCGGCAGAACCAACTGATGTTGATTATAAAAGTTTTCAAGATGGGGTGGAACCTCTCCAGCTACCTTCAAATAGTGGTGCTGATATTCTGAAATCATTTTCTCTTACTTCTCAAGATGCTCTTCTTTCCGTGAAAAGCTTTGTACTTAATGATTTTCAAGGCAATGTTTCTGATGTTCATGTTGAGCTGGACAAGACTTTATCTGATTCATCACAAGATCAAGCATCTTTAGCTTCTTTAAAGGAGCCCTCTCATAGCGGGCCTTCTCTAAAATCAGTTTTATTATCTAAACCATTGTCTATAGGTGGTTCTTTAGGTCTTACATCTTTATCTGAACCCTTCTCAGTGCAATTTCTTGCTTCTAAAGGGTTACATGCTCCTAGTTATTCTTCTAGAGATACTCATCCTTTGCAGCTGCCCCTTCCTCCTCCTCCCCCTCCTCTACCACCTCCTCCTCCACCACCCCCTCCTCCACTCCCTTCTCTTCTACTTGCACAATGTGTCAATGCTGCCCAAATGCCACACTTTTATGGGGGTTTTAGCCCAATGCCTCAGATTGCACCCTATCCACTTCAACCAGCTCATGGGAATGTAAATACTTATCATGCTCACTTGAATGACCAACACATGAAGTTCTCTTTGCCACCAAATACTTTGTGGACCTCTTTGCCACAGCCTCCTCAACCAATCTCTGCTTCATCTTTAAGCACAGTAATGACTACACCTAGTGTTTCTTCCCAGCCCCAACACAATGCTTTTGCACCAAGGAATGATTCAAGTGATCGGAATCCGGTGAGGCCTTACCCTGCTGAATTTCCCTCTCACTCTCATGCTCTCGAGTTATCGCACCGGCCCTACCCTTCAATGCTGGAACTTCATCCACCTAGCTCTTATATTAAAGATTTCAAACCCACCAACCAACCAAAGCAACCATTTAGCAGCCTTACTCTACCAAGGGATGATTGCTTCTCACGTCCTAGTGTCCAGAATCTAAATACTTCAAGCTCTTTAGGCCATGACAGCTCTCACCTGCAACCTTTGTCTTCTTCAAATGAATTTGCTTCGAACAGAACACTGCCCTTTTCTGGGGACCTACCCCCTTGTGAATCTTCAAGGTTTCATCCTTATGCACACAACCAACAGTCTTTCTTTGGCTCACAATATTCTAAAGCTGATGGTATTTTGGGTGTGCCTGTAAAATCTGATCCCATCTCTCAACCTGCACTAGATCTTCTGGACAGGAATAAGTTATCTAGCTGTCCTGATTTTGGGGGATCAAGCATTTCCACAAATTACAATCCTTATGCTTCAACCTTTGAACAACCCCTTGGCTCCAAGTTCAGCTTTACTGCTTTCAGTCAAGATAAGGTTGCATCATATGGTAATAAATATGACACTACTTTCAATTTAAACAATGTTGTGGTTAATGAGCAACGTGTTGGTTGCATTGTATCAAGACAGACAACTTCCTCACCAGATTCTGGAAGAACTGTTGGGCAGAGTTTGCCTAGGGCTGGCAGTGATCAGTATGATCCACTTCTCGACAGCATTGAGCCATCCTCAAGTTCAAAGAAGAAAAATGATCACAATTTAAAGGAGGTGGCTTCTAATGATTCTGATTTTATGGTAAGGCTTAGCAGTTTGCACAAACCATTGGATTTTGATGAGAAAAGACATGAAGATGCCGAGGCTGTTGCTTCTGCAGCGTCCGTTGATAATGATGAATATGGTGAGACAGCAGATGCAGAACTGCATTCTCTTGAAAGGAGCTTGAGTAGTCCTGCTGGTGTAGCTTCTGCAGCAAAAACTGAAGTTGATCAGAGCAATCCCACGGGGAAGACTAAGAAGAAAAAGGATTCTCGATCAACGAAGCTCTTCAAGGTTGCCATTGCAAATTTTGTGAAAGAGGTTCTTAAGCCGTCATGGAGACAGGGTAATATGAGCAAAGAGGCCTTTAAGACTATTGTCAAGAAGACTGTTGATAAGGTGTCTGGAGCTATGAAGAGCCACCGGATACCAAAGTCTCAAGAAAAGATAAATCAATATATTAGTTCGTCACAGCGGAAATTGACAAAACTTGTCATGGTATGTTCTTTGTCTCTGGTTCAGTTGCTGTGTTTCAGTAGGATTAACATTGCATTTATCATGTATTGCGTAGTTTGAAGTTTCTAAACATATTGCATGGTTAAATGGATGATTTGTCAAAGATAATGGACAAAAGGGGTTCATGTGATCGTGTTTAGATGCTGAGTATTTTTATTGTGTCATTGCATGGTACATATGATTGTTGATGGACGGGTTATGTTAAACAGAATTTTCAGCAACTTCTTGACTGGAAAATCTGGTAAAGCAATGAAAACCTCCTTTCAGCAAAGTGAAATACAATTAAGAAAATCATACTTATAGAGCGCTCATTTATAATTATGGAATGCCCATCCCATACTAGAAAATTATGATTGAAGTTTTTTGTTTTATATTATTTTTTTTCTCTGAAGTGAATAAATCTATTTTTTTAAAACTAGTAGGTCCTCTGGAGGTAGCATTTAAATTGTTGCCTTTAGTTCAAAACTTTTGGGTTTTAGATTGCTGTTGTAACTTATTAGGTTTTTAAGTCGAGTACAATGGTTGATTCACTTGTAACTCTATATGTATACCTTTTTGTACTTATTGTTCTTTTCCAGCTTTTCATTTGCTATCTAAATGTTTTCCAGGGCTATGTTGATAAGTATGTCAAGGCGTAATAAGAACTCCTGGCAATCTTAAGACAGGATGACTGGGTAATTATTGTGTTCCCATCTTATTGAGAAGTTAGGGACTTAAGTGTCATCGACAAAAGAAAAGGAGCAATATTGCCAAAGATAAGAGCATATACTTCTATGAGTGGGCGGCTTGCTCTTCAAACTATTGCCCTGTACAGGAGGATAGTAGACTATGGTTGGGCCACCATGTGATTGATGGAGCTTTTCAAGTGGTTTATTATATTTTAAGAGCTTTAGAATAAATGGAGATATTTCACTGTGTTTTTGTCTCTGCCACTTGAAGGATAGCTAGGCTATGGGAAATTGGATTAGAATAGAGGCTATATTGCTTCTAACCTGAGCAGGCTTACGCTGTTTCTTAGAAACGTGTATGTATTGTTTTTGTTGTGTAAATTGCTTCGTTATTAATGGTAAAAAATGAACTGTTTGATGATTGTCCACAAAATCGTTACTCAGGGACGTTTGCCTTCCATTCATTATGTAGAAAATCTTGAACGCTATCAAATAGTTACATTTAGTATTTTAGGGAAACTACGAATTTCGGGCATGTGTTTTGGGAAAATGAATTCTATGTGAGTGCAATACTAAACCAATAGTAATCGATTTTACATAGAGGATGATAAGATACTAAATAAACATACAAATTTTGTGTTTTACACATGCGAACGTCAATATGAAAATAATATGACTTATAGTCTCTTTCTTTGGTTTTCTGTCACAAAACATTGCAAAATTATACAAACAAAATATCAAACATAATACATTCATCAAAGATGGCCTAAATAAATTCATTCCCTTGACAACAAAGATAGGATCAACACATTGAATTCCAGGGCATTTGTTTTGTTTGTATTTCATCAATCTTCATAAATTAACACATTTATCCAGAAGTATTACTCCATTGCATGTTTGATTTCATAGTTTCAATTGAACTCTTCATTTTCTACCTATAATTGTATCATATATATCCGAAACAACACATAACCATGAGTGCATGTTTGATCTCATAGCTCTAATTGAACTCTTCATCCTCTATCAAGTTTTTCAAATCTTCTAATTAAAAACTTAATTTGAAGTTTGCAACTATTGACTTAAGAGGTAAATTTGTTACGTGGTCTTAGTCAGATTCCTCTAACAAGGTGAACTTTTCACCTAAAGGTAACACTTTTCGTCATTTCAGTAGTGGTCGATTGCTTTTATTTATTGTCATTCTCACTTTTTACCGTTATAGCTTGGGTATTTTAGACCATATTGTAGAAAATTAGATTCTCATCTTCGTGTGAAATTCAATGCAAACTCTCCCTTTTCTTTTCCTCCACGTATTACTCCTTGGAGCCAAGGACTCCATTTTTCCAACTCCACTATTCAGACTTGCTATTATTATCCACATTTTTGGATAATGCCCTAAATTTTTGAGGAATACATCTCAAAGTTTTTTACTTCGATCTTCCTCATTTCTTTTGACTGGATGTAGTTATTGTAACTTATATGAATATGTTCAAGTAGAATACATTATGCACCTAAGGTACAATGTGAAAAAAAATAAATCTACCTCAAAATATACACTTTGTCCAGTTTATATGAATTATTGGTTTAAATTTTTTAGAAATTATAAACAAAATAAACCACGAATTTTATTTACTTCTCGTGCTTATATTAATTAATATATATAAAATAAAAATGTATTTATAATAAAAATGTGTTAGTTTAATTTTTATTAGTTTTATAAAATAAAAAAATAGTTAATACAATTGATTCATTCTGTAAATGTTAAAATATAAATTAGACCAAAACATGTACAAAAAAAGATGTGTTGAATCAGTTTAATATTTGGCAGTTTTCCCAAAAAAAAAAAAAAATGCCCACCCTATAGCAGGCAATCAGACAATCTAATCGAAGCGGCCTGTTTGGGAGCAAGAAGAGCCGCCTTCCTAAACCGAATATATAATCAAACAGATTGTAGGAAAGTACTATTCTTCAAACGAGTAAGGTACAAACAGCCGTCTCCATAGTTCAAAAGTCAGAACTATAATCACCTTTGTATTACATTTCTCGTACCCCCCAAGTTACATCTCTGCCTTATCTATGAGCCTCTACCTTCTTCGGGCTTAAAGGTGTGTATTTTATCTCAACCTTTCTTTCTTTCTTTCTGTATTTCTTTGCATTTGCAACTCAATTTAGGGAATGGGTTTTCATGGTAATTCCAAATTTTTCTAGAAAATTGTAGTAAAAAAATATTAAGCTTGGTTGTGAATCTTAATTTCGTTTATTTTTTTGTTGATTCGAAAAGAATAGAGTGCTTGGATGAGTAAATGATTAGCTTAGACGACTCTGTAGATTTACTTCCTTTGATTTCTTTATATTTTTTTTCGATAACACTTGTACGAAGCAAAATCTTTTGATCTGATTGATATAAGTAATGAATTTTGTTCCGTGTCACATGTAGCAGTTTGTGAGGTAATTGATATGCTGCTAAGAGGGATTGGGATTGGGTTCGTACTGGTTTATTATCAATTTATGTTGAAGTTCTTCATTTTGTTTTTCAAGCACTAATTGAATTAGTTGTCCCGATTCAGTTTTACTGTCCCTTAAATTTAGTTTATCCAATTTCTTTGTTTCAAAACGTGGTTTTGGATTTGATAAAATTGGATCCTCAAAGGGGCTTCATCCAATTACCAACTGTTACATGTTTGACTGTTATGAAATTCAAAATAGTTAAGGTTAGAGATTATGTTTGACTGTTGGTGGAAAACAAAATGCTTGGAGGAATCCTTGGAGGACCCAATTTTATTAAATTTGAAACATGGAGCAAAATTGGATGAGAGAACTTAAAAAGGACTAATTTTGATAAACAGACTTTCAATCTGGTTAGTCCAAACTAATTTATTAGAGTTTTTTTGTGTGTGTGTGTGTGCGTGTTTTATATTGCTTTATGCAAGCCTCGCATTGCATCTTGGTATGTTTTCTTTGTCCTCTTTTATGCATTGGTGAGAGGTGTCACTAATACAGATTGCAGAATGTAGTCATTTTAACTCCAAATGATTCAGAAAGCTACAAATTAGTTATTCTATAATGATGGTTGGATTCCACTCTCACACTATCTAATTGATGATGAATTAAAGTGAGGCTATCAATTACATAAGAGAAAGAGATTCTTTTAGGTGTTATGTGTATTTTTAGCTGCTAAGTTCATCTGGATGTATAGTGCTTGTTGCCATGTTCTAGAGGATTCATTTACTACTATTGTTTCTTACTTTTATTGTCAACTATAGTTCCCCGTTATTTTATTTTTTGGTAATGGTTACCTTCTAGATATTCCAAGATGGGCTCAGTTCTTACCCCATCTTACAGCAACGTTTTCTATTAAAATTGTTTTCTTAACATTTCAATGTTTGAGGTCACTTGACTTTTTGTAATGTGTTGCTATGTAATTGGCATAAAGTATAAATAACTTATGTCAAAGACTCAAAATATATTTTAACTGTCTTGGATCTGGATTGAAACTTAGAAAATCTATTGTTTTATGTAATGTTACTTTTCATTTACGTAATACATTACTCTAGTGTAGTAGTCTACAGCTGTTGGGGTTGGTTTCTAAATAAAATATCTAATGTTTCTTGCATAAGTTCTAGATATAAATTGATAATAACTTTGGTAGTTGGGTGTGCATGAGCATGAATAAGAAATATTACAAATGGTTATCTCTTAACACAATTTTATTCATATGTAGTTTCATTTCATCAGATGGTTGTAAAATGACTTGACTAAGTATAACTTTGTTTAATTTAATATTATAATCAGTTAAGAGAATACTGGTAGTATTTTTAAATAAGCCTTTTCTTCGTTTTTTGAATTGAATTTTCTACCTTGTGAAGCTCATTTTTCATACCAATTGTTTCGGATCTCAAAAGAAGGTCAAAGATGCATGAGATTGCTACATAAACCTTGAAGATATACATATTACTGGGAAAAGGCTTGAGAGGGAGCATTTATCAAATTTTTATTGTGAAATAAATCTATAAGAAAAATTATGAAGGTTAAAGTGCTTCAATATGATAAGAGATACACTGCCTCTGTTTAACCTGAACAGTTCATGAATATGGAAATAATGCAGTGTTATGCAAAATCAAGTGATTTTCCTGAAATGAAGAGGAAGAAGAAGAAGAAGCACAAAAGGGTGCAGGAGCTTTCAAATACTAATGCTAACCTGCAGTATAATTTTCCAGAGGAGATTTCTTCGTTAAAGGAAACTCCTCTGGAGCCTCTATCTAATACTGGCAATGGAGTGGTTCCAGTGGAGGTGAAGGATATAGAGAGAGTTCCTCCCGTCAATATTAGTACAGACGTGGTATGGACTTCAGAAAAGAAGAAAAAAAGAAAGAAGCCAAGGTGGAGAAGTAAAAATCTCAAAACCATCAATACGGATGATCTATCTAATACTAGCAATGGAGCGGTTCCAGTGGAGGTGAAGGATATAGAGAGAGTTCCTCCAGTCAATATTAGTACAAACGTGGTACCGACTTCAGAAAAGATGAAAAAAAGAAAGAAGCCAAGTTGGAGAAGTAAAAATCCCAAAACCTTCAGTACTGATGATGATAACTTCAAATCCCTAGAGAATACCACAGATGAAAGAAATCCATGTTTAAAGTCTTCAGCAGGTGTTGATGGAACAGTCAATTCCTGGCATCTGGCCTCTTTTGAGGATATTTTTCTCAAAGAAAAAACCATCACTACGAATAATGATTGTTTTGAAAGTTTCTCCTTAGAAAACGCCTCAGCTGAAAGAAGTCCATGTTTTAAGTCTTTTGCAAGTAATGATGAAAAAATAGATTCACAGCATCTTGCCTCTTTCAAGGATACACTTTCTGAAAATAATTCATGCTTGGAGTCGTTAGTTTGTAATGATGGAACAACAAATTTAGAGCATAATACCGTGAATGCATATTTGGCTTGTTCTGGGAAAAAGAAGAAAAGGAAAAAGAAAAAGAAGCGAAAAAGGAGTAATGATTCTGATCTTCTTGAAGTGGTTTCTTTAGTAAAGAATAGTCTACAAAAAGATAGCGAATGTGTTAAGACTTCTGTCAAAAGGTCTGAAGGAATGGAGTCAGAAGGGGGAAAATCCTGTCCATTGTTAGGTTCTGTTGCAGTTAAGGGTGAACAGGTTTTAAACACAAAGTATAGTTCCTCAGAAAATCGTGGGATGGACCATGCGATGCTGATAAGTGTTGAGTCCAGCCCAGGTGCAGTAGGGGTTGATTCTCTTTCTGCAGCTGCAAGTTTGGGCTCAACAGAGATTAAAAAGAAGTCTCTTGGCCAAGGTCTTGTAGATGTTAACAATGGTGAAAATATTTCTAGGGATTCTCCTATGGAAACTGCCGTGTTGGATTCAACTGATATTAAGGAAAATTCCCCTAGCCCACAAATGGCTGAAACCTGCAAAAGGAAGAAAATAATTGAAAATGGCTTCAAATCCTCTAACTCAGAAAATTCCTTTCACCTCTTCAAGGAGAGTATTGGTGACACTTCTCACTTTCCAGATGAAACAAATACATGTCACCTCTTGACTGCAAACCTGAGTTGCTCTCAGAGAAAGAAAAAGAAAAAGAAAAAGAAAAAGAAAAAGGAGTTTGTTCCCTGTGAAAATAATAATAAATTTTGTGATTGTCTTCAAGGTACCACTTCAACTGATAACATTCTAACAGACCACAACAAGCCCCTTAAGCCTCCAGTTAAAATAACTACAAATATGGAGCTAAAAGAGGAAAATTATCATACAAAGTCTATTTCTTCTCTGGAAAAGGGCGAGGATGAGTTACACAAGAAGCAGAATGCCTTGGAAAATCAACAGATGAACTATTTAATGCAGGATAATTCTTGTGTGGTTGGACAAGATTTAATTGATGCTCACATTTCTGATAAAGTGTGCCAGGACTATCGCCTGGAAGTCACAGTGTTCGACTCAGCTGATAATATAAATAAGTATGTAGGTCCGGATTTTGCAGATGTCAATTCTCTCGAAAAGGACTGTGGGGTTTCACTTTTGGATGTTGCAGGGCTGGACTCAAATGATATCAAGGAAAATATGGTTAATTCAGGTGTGGAAAGTTTTAAACATTTTGTAGATGATTGTAAAGATTCTAATTTTCATATCGAATTGTTGAACACAATTGGTATCAAAGAGAAGTCTCTTACTTCTGGAGAGCCTTCTAGTTTTCTAGACAGAACAAAAACTGGTTCATTGGAGACTTATGGGGATCATGCAGAGGTTAATGTCACCTTGCTTGAATCCAGGGATACTAAAACCTCTAGAAGGAGGAAAAGAGCTAGAGAGTTAAGGAAGTTGTCCAACATGGGAAACAGCTCACGTTCATATGAGGACAGTACTGGTGGCACCTTGCGTCATCATCTTGACACAATGTATACAGATGACTTGGCAAAGAGCAAATTAGAATCAAAATGTTCTGAGCTGCATGCTCTCACTGAGAAAATATGTCAAGATAATCTGAATAAGAAAGCTGAAAGTAATTGTTCAGGTGATGGAAACACATCTGAGGAGAAAAAGGAGGGAATGCAAATAAGTTTAGCAGACAATTCTTGTACACAAAATTATCTGAAAAATTCATCATCAAAGCTTGATGTGTCTGAAGGGAATCTTGAAAAAGAACTTAGTGCAAAATTGGGGAGAACATACATCACAAAACACAAATCAAATCACATAGACGATGGTTTGAGTTACATAGATAAGAGTTTCAATGCATGTTCTCTATCTGATCCTCTTTGTGGATCCTCAAAATCAAATAGTGTCCAGATAGAAACCAAGATGGATGTAGCTCCTCCTTCATCTCATTCAGGAGCAGTTAAAGATGATCCTGATTTAGACGCAGTGGCCAAAGTGGGTAATTCACGTATTTTTAACCCTTCCCCAGAAAGATATCTGGTTGATGATTCTAGGAAGAAGCTTCTCATCTTGGACATCAATGGACTTCTTGTCGATTTTGTGAATCCTATTCCTAAGGGATGTAGACATGATAAAGTAATATCAAAAAAAGCAGGTGATAACTATCACATAAACTGCATTTAAGGTTTATATAGTTCAAATGTTGCAACTGTACTAAACACGGTTTCTCTTTTCTCCAGTTTTCAAAAGGCCCTACTGTGATGAGTTTTTACAATTTTGCTTTGATAGATTCAATGTGGGCGTCTGGTCATCAAGAACCAAGTAATGATCATTATTATTCTATAGTTTACGGGTACTTTAGTCTGCCCTTTTTACTGACATTTATATTCTATGATCTTTTGCATTCTTGTTTTACAGGAAAAATGTTGACACAGTGGTTGAGTTTCTTATGAGTGATTCCAAACACAAATTGCTCTTTTGCTGGGTAAATCTATCTAAATCATTTCAGGAATTCTTATCTTGAGTTTGAAATGCATTTTTCTATAATAAAATAGATAGACTCACATTTTGTGAGCTTCACAGCATGTAGATGCATGATTGTTGCCTTATTCTTCTGTTTCTTGGATTGTAATATCCTGATCTCACTTCTGTTAAAGTATTGTACCGAGGTTCACTACCATTTTGACATTTTTGCTTTTTTGAAAACTAAAGAACTGTGTCTATGTTTTGGATTCAGTCATATAAATGCATTGGGTGTGTTTTATCATATATTTGCTCTTAGAAATACTCTTTCATTCTTTGGTAAAATCTTTTAGTGTAGATTTAATTAACTCTTTTTCCCTTCCTTGTTTTATCATCGGTAAAAAATTTTAAAAAGTTTTTTCCCTCTTTTTTGTGCTGTTTGGTTAGGTTGAGCTGTTAATTTTACATCTCTAATGCAGTAATTAAATGTCCTGGGAAATAAATTTGAGTTGAAGTCAATGCATTTAGTCATGTTGTTTGTTGCTGTCAGATTATTTGGTATATTTGCACAAAAATAAAAAAGAAAAGAAGGAAAAAAGGAAAAAAAGGGGAAGAATATGTGACATATTATTGAGTTGCATGATGCTGGGTACCATTACTTAAAAGTCTCAAGTATTGATATGCAAACCATTGACGTGGAAAATTGTGATTTGCCAAAATATATGGGCCGTATGCATCAAGCAATAAATACAGCATGGGTTCCTATGACATATATCCAATTACGTAAGTAGTGTTAGAGCCACTACTCTATTTAGTAGTGGTAAATATCATTTTCCTATAGGGTTAGGGTTCTTGTTTTATGGCATTTGTATGAAGTAGGTATTTGTTATTGCATGCCATAATTGTAGTTAATATTGCATTTTACATTTTAGTGATACGATGATTTTCTTTTCAAAAATGATTTTTATCACAACTTGATCGATGTATCATTCTACATGGTACAATCTAATATGCTCCTGTTAGTAAGTGGTCTCACAATCACTTCATCATCTCACATCCCTAACTTTACAATTCATTCAATAACTTATATATTACTTATGTATATAACAACTTGATGCATATAGCATTACTATTTTCTTTTATGCAGGATCAATCCCATTGTACTGATACAGGTTATAGAACCATTGAGAATAAAGAGAAGCCTCTATTTTTAAAGGAACTAAGAAAATTATGGGAGAAATGTGATCCTGATCTTCCATGGGAAAAGGGGCAGTTTAATGAAACAAATACATTGTTGTTGGATGATTCACCGTACAAGGCTATACTCAATCCGGTAAGTTTATCTAATTTTACTCTGTAATTGTTATTTATCAAATCCCACTTTGTAACTACTAGTACATGTCTTTTGTAATCCCATAGATTGTCTTATCTCTACTACCGACTCTTTACTTTTCTTTTTTAATTCTCATAGATTTTTTTCGTGGTTCTAGTATTGACTCTTTATTGTCTTGACATCCTGTATTTAGGCTTACACGGCAATATTTCCAAAATCGTTCACCTATCGCAGCGTGTATGATTCGTCATTAGGTGAGATAATCTATTGGAACAGAGTACAAGTAGTTTTGATTTACTCTGATTTCATTGCTTTTTATCTCCTACTCTTGTCATTTTTTATAGTCCCGTTAAAATCTTTTCAGGTTCTCTTCATCACTGATGTGTGTTCTGAATTGTGTTTAATACAGGACCGGAAGGTGATCTTCGTATTTACTTGGAAGACTTAGCTAATACCAAAAATGTTCAAAAATATGTCGAACAGAACCCGTTTGGTCAACGAGCAATTACTGAATCAAGCCCGTCTTGGAACTTTTATAAAACGATCATTAATGTCTAAAGTTAGCTTCACCAAGATGTTGCAAGACAGTTACGTCTTACTATCCTTGAATCATGCCGAAAGGATTTCTCGACTTGGGTTATTCATACTATCAATTTCTTTACTTGAGCAGCCTTCAGCCGTATCATTAATGCACGAAGATTGATTTTTTTTTAATGCAACATAAGAAGCAGACGATTGTTATTATTAGCCGTGAGCCCCATTTAGAATGGATCATTTACGACAATTTTATTTATTTGTTTTTACAAGTTTATTTTTCTCTTTTCTTCTTTATATCACTGTATTAGTTTGTTTTGTGTGCAAGACCATTTGGTCATAGTGGTAAACATATATACTTACTGATGATATTGATTTCATCTCGTAAATATATAATAGATCTCAACTCGTAAATATGGAATCGACAACGATTGGTTACATGACCTATTGCGAAGTGATTGTACGGACAGAAGCTACGTACCTAGCTTGAAGGGTTCCAAAGATAGGCCATGAAATTACTTACGACAGGTATGGACGTACCACACCTTGGAAACCGACTGCAAATCCTGCACGTGCTCGTAAATCGTACTTGTGGGACATACAATGCATTTCCAATCATTAACATACGAAATAATATTTTAAATTAATAAAATTTAAAATTAATGTAATTTTATTTAAATCAATATCTAATAAAATATTGAGAAAAAACACAAATTAATCGATAATAGATATTAAAAGTAATGAATAACATCTACGTTTTTTTTATTACTTTATCTTCAATCAAATACAGTATTATTTGATAAAAAAATCATCATGTCCATCCTTTAAAATTTTAGATTTGCCAAAGATTTGGAAATTTCAAGTTTCAAAATTATATATTAGGATAAGGGTACGGTAACAATTACTTAAAATAATGGTATAATATATAATATTATATATTTTACTTAAATGGTATTCCCATTGAGCTTTAGAGTTTTTTTTTTCTTGGGTCTTCGTTTATATTTATTCATTTTTTCATCTTATTTTTCCATCTAACTCACTCACATTGTTAGTTGTAATTTTTTTACTCTTATTTATTAATAATATTGTATAATATATGTATATATCTTACATATTATTATTTCAAATTTATGTAGGTAAAACTTACATAAATATTTTAAAAATATGTATGTAAATCTTACATAATCATTAAAAAATATGCATGTAAAGCATAATATTTTTTTAAAAAATACATATGTAAAACTTATATACTCTTTTAAAAAAATATATATAAAACTTATATATTCTTTCATAAACTATGAGTTTAATGCTTTACTTGTACTATTTAAATAAAATTGACATTTTTTATTATTTTTATTCTATTTATTTAACATTTTTTATTACTTTTATTCTATTTAGGTAAAAAATTGGTATGACACTAGCAATCTATAAATCGAAAAACTGAAATAACAATAATATTTGAACAGCACTTTATGCAGTTGGGGGAAGATAACAAAAGCAAGGTGTACTTGTACTTTATTGCTTCTTAGGAGTGTCCAATCCAAGGTAGGGACCTAAAAGATACAAAGTAATATTTTTTATCGGTGAATAGTACTATTAATACACTTAAACAATTCAAATTTTTGTCTTTTTATATCGGTGAATAGGATTTTAGTTTTTCATTAAATCTAGTTACTTCAAAAGTAATCTATCTTTTTTTCTTTTCATTTCTTACTAAAACTATGAATAATTCATAGTGATATTAAATTTGTTAAGTAAGAATTTAGAATCACTTTTTTCGTTGATTGAATCAATATCAAACTTATTAGAGTGTTCATCAATTGTTACAATAAATTCCAAAAGTTGGTATCACTTTTTTTTATTCAATTAGAGTTTTGTTGTCACTATTAGAGTTAGTAAGTGTAGCTTTAAAAACTCTTCCATTTTTTTCATATTTGTACAGTCAATTGTAAAGTAACCATGACCCATGCCTTCAAAACATTGAGGTTCAGTAAGTTTAGATTTCTTACCATCATAACTCACAAATTTGTGTTATTTCATATTTTGATCCTTTGACGACTTGATTGTCCTTTGTTTTAGTGGTTCTTTTTGTTGAAAATTTTCTTTAATCTTCTTGCTACGAGTATTAGTTCTTCATCATCATTGTCACTATCTTCAATCATTTCTATTTGGAAAGAAACACCTTTGTTCTTTGTAGGAGTTCAGAAACTCATCTTAAAGTGAGAAGTAATCCAACAAGCTCCTCAATTTTAATAGTATTCACATCTTTGCTTTCATCTATTGCAGTGACTTTTTCATGGAACCGATCTTATAAAGAACACAATATTTTTCTGACCAACCTAAATTTCTTAATTTTCTAACCAAGATTAGTAGAAGAGTTAACAATATCACTTAAATTAGCATAGAATTTAGAAAAAGGTCTTTTTTTCATCATAAGATTTTCAAATTGACTACCAATTATATAAAGTTTAGTTTATTTAACTTGTATGGTGCCCTCATAGGCAACCTCTAAAATATCTTAAGCATGCCCAGTAATATCAAAATGAGAAACACAATGGAACTCATCAACAGACACAAAAAAAAAGGTAACATTAATACTTTTTTTTATTCCAATTACTACCAATTTTATCTTTAGTGATCCAATCTTTATTAGGTTTAAGAGTAAGTACATTATCTTTGGTAAATATAGGTGGTTCCTAATCATAAATAACATAGTTTTAGACACTTTCATCCATAGACTATATAAAGGCTCTCATATGAGCCTTCCAATATGGGCAGTTAGACCCATCAAAAAATGTGTGTGGGTTGTAGAAGAACCCTCTCTCAAATGATCCATAACAAGGTCTTAGGAAACACTAAGTGTATCTAGTACCCGCTCGGATACCAATTGAAAGCTTTTTAGTTACAAATCTAATTAACTAGAGGAGTGAATAGGTAATTAATCAAATTATGTCAAATTAAAATTTCATAAACGACCAGACATGCAACCGTGTGTAAATAATGTGAAAATAAATAAAGAGTTGACATGCGATATTTTAGGTTGAAAAAATATAGGCCATAACAATGAATTAAGAGAAAAACCAATTATCCACTGGATCACTTAGCTATGCACTATGAAAATAAGGTCTAATTACAAGGCTTAGACTTAAAATACCCTCCAAGATAATGCCCCTAAGTAATTTACTTACAAGTTGATTCTTTCCTTCACAGTCTTCACAAGAAAGGTGTTCAAATCTGGACTAATGTTCCAATAATTTGAGTCACCCAAGCAATCTAACCCTTTCAATCAGTACCTAAAAAGTTAGCAAAACAACACAAGTACAAAGTATGTCCTAGTGCATATTCAACAATGAACAACCCTAATTAAAAGATTTAAGAATATATCAGTTAATATTATGATCGATCGAAACCTTTTTTGATCGATCTAAGCAATGATCGAAATATGATCATGATCGATCTAACTAAATCTCATTCGATATAGGGTGTTAAAAATAAAACCCAAGACCAAGTAGATTGAATGAGATTGATTCTCGATCAATCGTACTCAAAACTTTGATCAATCTACCCTATAATAAAATTAATTCCTAGAGGACTTAGATCGATCTAGTTTTTACTTGATCCATTGAGTATATAAACTAAAGTTTCTATGTTACCAATATGAAATCTAACATGCATAATAATAAAAGTATACATGGAATATGTTTATTTGAAGCTCAGTAGTTTCTTTGACTTTAATAGTGACATTGAAGGATGAGCTTAGAAACTAAATTATATTAAAATTTTTTACTTACAAATATTATCAATACTCATAAACCTTACAATCCTTCTTTACCTTTTAAAACCTTACAATCCTTCTTTAACTTTGAAAACCTTACAGTTTTCTTAACCATAATTGAATCAACTTTTGCATTCTAAGCTTTATCTCTAAATTTATTTTCTCTAAATCTGTTTTGCAAAAACTATTATGGTAGGCTGTTTTCATTAGTTAATTTATCAAATATTGTGTGGTTGTATTTAATGGATTAATAAGCCTACAATATTTATGAAATCGAAGATAAGTCCAAGAAAATACCTATGATAACTTAGGTATTTAATTTCTAACCCAAAGGTATAGAGAAACTAAAATTCAAAAAAGTTAGGGTTAGAAAAGATTGTCTTTTTTCAGTTACCTAACCTTCTCATAATGTTCATCTAAGTACTTTTATTTGAGTTCTTATTTAACCCTAAGTGAACATCTTTAATTCATTTGTTTTTTTTTCATGTTCATTTTTATTGATTTTTTTGGTTTCATAAAAATAAAAAAGGAGTAGACCTGTTTTAACGTTGAATGAACTTTATATATTAGTTTCACACTACTTTGATTCTAATAATTGACTTTACATTGCTTAATTAAGTATTTTGACTTGTGCATTTATATGATTTTTCACATCTGATAATCGATGTTGACGAAAACTTACTCATATACTCACTGAATACATATGTATATCATGCCTGAAATTTATTATTGATTTTGTAAGATTCTAAAGCTTAAGCTTACTTGACTGCAAAATTGTGTTTGAGCTTTGTTTTTCACTTTCTAAAATTTTATTGTAGAGAGACACTTAGTTTTGAAAGAGCTACCTACTATGATATGTGAAGCTACCGCAGTGAGTGGAGAAGGCTACCTCACAACTATTGTGAAAGTTATTATATTAAGTTTCTAGCTCGTGCATATTTCCTTAGCAAAGAAAAAATTAAAATACAAAAACAATTGCTATACAAAAAGAAAGAGTCAAAAGTGATTATACAAAAAAAATAATAAATAATTAAGTAAACAATCAATCCCTCGTGTACAAAAAACATGGAATTAAAAAAAAGTTAAGTTTTCTCTTGATAGAAAATTTTATATTGTGAAAGTAAGGACTCAATTGCATTTTATCATAATAGATGATACTATTTCCTTTGAATCTCCCATTATTGATCATAAATGAATAAATTAATGTATGATTACAGTTCAAACATGTGTCTTATTTTGAGTGATTAAAGATATGTCATCATATGTATTAATATATTTGTGTGTCTTGTCCATATACTTATACTTTCAATGGATAGTCCAAATTTGAATAAGATTAAATTCTAAATTGAGTGTTCTATTCTAGTCATGTTTAAATAAGTTTATTACTCTCATTTTTTTATAAATTTTTGTGTTATTTTAATTTATTTAGGAGAATCTTAGAACTTTGGGAGAGTTCATTATCTTTTGAAACACATTATTTTTAGGTCTCTGTTTTTTATTTTTTTATGTTATGTTTGTTACTGCTTCATGATTATATTACTTATCCATATGACAAAAATAGAGAAGAGAGTTATTAAGCGTTAATTGAAAATATATAAATGGAGAAAATTAATTGAGGGGAGAGTTATTAACTGAAAATTTTCTTTACGAGAGATTACATTTAGGAGGAGAACACATTGAGTGTTTAAACTTATATATTCACGTAAACGGAGTAATACTTAAATGTTCTATCTATTGTTACTCATTAATTATGTATGTTTTTTCACTTTTTTGTTATTATATATACTTAACTAATAAATAATAGGTCTTTCAAGACAAGTGATAACTGTATTTTATATAGTTATTTTCATCTATTTTATTAATTATAATTGCTATGATCTTGAAATTTTTGGTTAATTTTAGGTAAATAAATTAATATTTACTGTTTATGTGTTAAGGAATATATTTTTAAGAAAATTAAATATTTTGAATCGAAAACTTACTTAATTGTAAATTTATGTCCAAAAATATAATTTCAAATAAAAGAGTTCTTAATTACAATTTATAAAAGTCTAAAATATAATTTAAATTCAAACCGGGCTTAATTTTAATTATTAAAAGTTTAAAATTGAATTTAAATTAGAAAAAGGCTTAATTGTAATTAAAGAAAGTTTAAAATGTAATTTGAATTAAATTTGTGGGTCAAAATACAATTAATTAAAGTTGAATTTTCTACGCAGGAAAGAAGAAGTCCACGCACCATAATCCACGTGCAAAACGTGGATCGTCAGATCAGAGAAGAAACGGTAAGGATGCGCGCGTGTCCTTCAAACCCGACAAAAGAGAGAGGACCCGTTATTCCTAGATCACGCGGCTCGGTGCGCCAGTGGGGCCTACCTTCCACGCAGACTGGCGTGCATGGTGGGACCCACGTGTCGGTGATGCGTATGCCAAAAGGCCTGATCCCGTGCGACGTAGTCTACATAATCTTCGTGTGCCTATCCATCCAACGAATAAAAAAATGCCACGTGTCTACAATATTTCTACAGCTAAGGAGAAGAGGACAAGTGGCACGTATTGGCTAAAACGAAAGCACGAACATGACGCATGTTTCCAGCAGTTGTCCCCCACATTTTCGCACCGCTTATCCCGTGCGATAACTCCTCGTGCATCCGTTCTTGGTACCGAATGAAGTTTTGAGTTTTTGGGAATTTTAGGAGAGTTAGGGGCTGGACGGTGGAACACGCAGAAGCCATTTTTGGCTTCTGTTGTGTTATGCGTGTGCCAAATATTTGTGTTAAAAGATGTTTTAATTTTCCTTTGTTCTTCATCTAATATTCCTTAACTGCTGTAATTTTAATTTTTAATTTATGAAGTAATTTAATTTTTCTAGGGTTGCATTTTATCTAAATTTATGAAACTTGGATTTAATTATTTTTGAAATATTTATAAGACGTTCGATTTGTTTATTTTATTTGTGCTTAATGCTTTTGATTATTTACAAATTTTATCAAATGATCTGTGGCACTTAAATAAATTTGGAAGAGACATTTTTGTGTATATTGCTCATGGATAGAATGACATGTATGATGAAGGATAGGAATATATCCTAATTGTATGTGTGGTCATTTGAGAACTTAGAATGTAATGAATCTTGGTGAATTTAATTTTCATAAGAATATAGTGAATTAATTTAACGAGGTGTGTCTATACGGAGCTCGGAAGAGATGTATGGATAAAATTAGAAGTTTTGGGTTGACAAATTAAATGTACTAAAAAAATATAAATCAAGAAAAAAAATGATTTGAGTGGATTAATTTGGTAAAAAATTGCAATCCTAGATTTCTTTTATTTTGTTATTAAACTCTTTTTTTTAATTTTTGGATAAAATCAGAGCGAAATAATTTTAGTACTCGACAAACTGTAGTGATAAATCTCCGTGAGAACGATACTCTACTTACAAATCTTATTACTTGTGACCGTGTATGCTTGCACCTTTTATGTTCTCTAAATGAGACAACAACAAGTTATATGCCTATTTGTGTTTTTGTTTTTTACTATACATGTGAGCTGTCAAGATTCAAGCGAAGATTATTTTATCGGATTATAGGATAATTCTATCATGTAAAATCTATTTTTCCTATGAGCATGATGTAGGAGATAGGGGTTTTGTTTTAATTCTCAATTTAGTTTTTGTATGAATTTTTATTATTATTTAAGTGTATAATTAAATAATCAAATTAATTCATTATATGTCATTTTAGTTGATTGAATATGTAATCAGTTTATCAATTTAAATAATTAGTGATAAATTAAATGCAATGGGAATTAACACTTAAGATAATTAAACTAAGCGATAAATATACTTCAAAGATCAGTCTCAAAAGGAACTACGTGGCATTAAATAATTCTTCAAATTTCTTAAAAACTTAAATAAATATAAAAATAAAACTAAGTATTCTATCACAACGAGTTGGTTTTGAAAATCCTAAACTAATGAAAAAATAATAAAAATAGATTTGACTCAAACAAATTCAAGATAAATATAAAATTTATAATCAATGGAGAATTAATAGAAATATTTAGGTAATTAACCATACTTGTTTAGAAATATTTATGTTACTTAAGTATAATTTGGATTATTGAATTTTTTTCCTTTCTTGTATAAAAAGTACCTTAAAATGGGATCATTTTTCTTTAGTTATCAAACCAATTAATGCCTTCGATTATGATCATTAACTAATAGATTAAATTATACCTAACATATAAGAAAATAACAAACCATTTAATTTGATGACTTTGATTGGATCACCAATTTAAACTCATAGTCAAGCTATCCAAATTGGATCAAGATGATATGTCTGAAACTTAATTCTCATATTTTAAATCTATTATGAACAATAAATTAATCATAAATAAATTTTGTAACGTATCTTGAATAAAGAAATAATCTCAAATTATCACCCTAAATAATCTAAACAAACATGGTAATAAAACTAAATTCTCATTGACAATAATCAACCAAACATACTTAAAATAAATTACATGATCAATGGATTAAATTTAGCATTCATTCAAGAAATACAAAAAGAGTAATCTAAAAATTAATCAATACAAAACAAATATCAATACCAAAAAAGGATAGATGATGTGTCATGCTCCAAAGTTATGATCTTGAACTTGAAATGGTCTTCAATTTTCGACAATCCTCTTTTCCTTCTTGATCTAGAAAAACTCCTTAATGTTGCCTCTTATTTATTTTTGTCTAATCTAAACTATGTGTAAATAAAAGTTAAAATCTAAGAACAAATAAAAATGATGGCTCTAAAATATAGTTATTAAAGCTATAAAAAAGTATATATGTATTATATATTAAATCTAATACTAAAATCATTTATTTATAAGAAAAATATGTGTATAGAGGGCTTTAAGCCAAATTCATAAGCATATACCATAGTACACAATATTCATTGTTGTGGCATGGCGTTCGATTATTTCATAGAAAATCAACTTGGGAGGGTCTCATCATGGAACCACATATTTCATGCCATTTTAAGAAAGCTTAACATGCCCAGTAATTCATCCCAAACAATATGCACTATAACCCATTAATTTCTTCACCATGGCACGCTTTGATTTTCTTGAATTATTCCTTGTACACCTTATAAAATGGTTGGTTCTTAATGTAAAGTTTACATGTTTTAATCTTTTAAGAATAATAAAATAATGAAATATGAGTATTTTTCAAACACTTATCAATAGCCTATAGTAAAGGTATGTCTGGTTTGTAAGTTAATGTGCCCAACTTCTATAGACTACTTAATGGCCTAACCCTAAAAGCATAAAGCTCACATGTTGGGATGTTTTTTATTCAGTGCCTTAGTAAGGGTGCATGCCCTAGAAAGATGCAAAGCATTTTATTGCACTCAGTCCAAAGGTGCCATAATTGTTGACCCATGGCTTCCTTTTAAGGTCTATGGCCGATTAAGAGGCAATTAGACCTAGTTAAGATGTTCTTTACATTGGTTGTAGTCTGGATCGCATAGCCTATGATTAGGATGTATCATTGTTGTAACTTAAAGTGCCCAACTTCTGTGGACACGTTTAGTGGTCTAGGTGTTGAGGTGCAAAGTTCACCTATCGAGATACTTCAAATTTTCCTATTTTAGTAGGGGGTATACTGACGACTCTATGAAAGTAGAGTCATTAGTGCATTTTTCTACTTAATATTTTCTCATTTTATATAATAAGTAGCATTTTTAGAGGTTAAAAATATTAAAATATAAACTTTTTAGTGAAAAGGAGAGAACGTATATTTTTTGGGTTTTTTTATGAATGTATTATGAATTTTTATCCAGGACCAATCAAAAGACACCACGTGGATGCCATGTGTTAGCACCACGTTTATTCTGAGTATCACCATGTGATCATATGCCATGCTATGCGTTGTCATCTTATTCGTCCATTCCTTCCACCTGAGTACCACGTAAGCCATAATCATGAATCATAGATTGCCATATCTTACTGAGTCAGTATGCGTTGACTGAGACTAGTTAAGCATGCCATGTATCGCATGTTGATTGGATCTACCTTGTCCTCCATATCATGTGTCGCATTCCTATTGGTTGACACTATTAATTTCCCTTTTTTCTCATTTTAGTCTTTGATCTGAAGCTAATTTGACGATCCAAATTATACTTGAGCCTAATTTAACTCCCTAATTGTCTCATAAATCCTATGAGTCGAAATTAAAATAATTTTATCAGATTTTTGGTGGAAATTGAAGAATAGATTGGTTCTATAATTAATGAGATTGATTGTATTTTTTTATTAATTTTTTTGTCTTTCTTTATGAAAAATATAAGGTTTATGAACAAAATTATGTGTACCCAATTTATTACTCTAGGGTTATTATGAATAAAATTATCACCATATAATGATATAATATTTTATTTTAATTATGATTTTAATTTAATTATATTATTTAATTTAATTTTTATATTATTTATTGTTTAATTAATTTTAAAATTTTTAATATCTAATCTAATAATTACGTGATTAAATTATATTTATTAAATAAATATAAGAATTCACGAACTGAAATATTTTATTTAATTTTAATACATGAAGGTAAAGTTATCTGTAACTTTAAGTATTTTATAATTAACAGGACATGTAAAAGTAAAATTCGGGATTTCGCTATAATTTCTTTATGCATATGATCTGTCCACAATTCCCCGCCCCCAAAATACCAAAACCCTAGCTCTAAACCAAAAGTTGTGCTCTCTAAATTTCTGTCTTTCAATGGCAGACTCAATGGTCTCATTGGACAAGGCGAAAGCTTTCATGTATTCGCAGTACCACGATGAGGAAAAGTGGGCTCTGAACATGGTAATCCCTCCCTTTGCTTTGAAAGCCTACATTTGAACTAATTCATTCTACAATCTTCTTGATTCAGCAGTCGCAATTGTTTCTTTCCCTTTTCTTTTCTGCCTAGAGCATTTTTCTGTACGTTAATAATTTAATATTATTGCGTCCATTAGCTGTGAAATCGATGCTTGTCATTTATGTTTTTCTTGATGTTACTGTAGACTTCGACCTGTTGTTAACCAAAGGTTGCATTTCTACATGGAACTTGTTAGATCAATCACAATTTTTTTTCCTCTCTTCGTAAGATTTGTGTATGTCTAACGATTCTTGGTAGAATGTAGACTATAATATATATGATAGGTTGGCACATCTCCACATAGCATAAACTTGGAAGGTGCTGGTAACTGGGTATTGTTTGGATTTGCAGTTTTTTTTATTAAGCATAATATTATACCCGGCCACTCAAATAATACATGGAAGGAAAATAATTTTGCTAGAGAACTTGTGTTTCCCACCATATCAGATTTTTGAGAAACAATGTGTGTATTTCGTAATGGTATTTTGATTAAATAAAAGTTTTCAGCTGTAGTGCTTTTTTGCCTTTTTTCTTATTTTTGGGAGTATGAATTCGTGCTTTGTATTTAATCCTAGAATTTCCTTAAAATGGAATTTAACTTTAATTTAAATCTTCTTAACATTAATTAGTTGAGTTAAATTGTATTCATTGCTAATGTAAGTTTTTCTTCTAATGATTGTATGAGTTGACAAATTTGATAAATTGTCCATGTATTGACTAGTCCATGCTTTGCTCCATTCCACCAAGGTCTTCGATAGTTAGGCAAAAGTTGCTTAAGTTTTTTTTAGGTCTTGGTGGTTGCTTAAGTTTGATTCTTCTATCCTTTGATGAATTTAGAAGACAAGCGATTAACCTTGTTGACTGTATTTGTTTTCCTTCACCAGGGGAGTTTCATGTCAAAGTGCCTAATTTATTAGTGGATTTAAGTACTCTTTACTTTATTATGTATGTTGCAACAAGCTAGTTTTTGTTATTAGTCTGCTATTTTTTCACCTTTTTCTTATGCTTAATTGAGTGAATGGAGATTGTTTCATTTATATTTTTGTATCTACTACCATAGTTGGTCTTATCTTTACATAATTCACTTGGAATCTTTAGTTGGGTTGCTTGCTATGGATGTTGGCAAAGTGGAAAAGAGAAAAAAAGTGTGTCTGCCATCAATCCACTAACTACATAGAAAACAAAATGATCTTTTAATTTTCAGAACGTAGAGTATTCCTGGATTTGAAAGCTGGGTCCATAAAACTAATGCTTGAATGTGTGCCAGACTTCTATTTCGGCTAGGGTCATAGATTTTTGCCCCTTTATCATATTGCAATTTTCCCTTAACATCATGGGTTATTTATTTTAAATTTTTTGGGTTTGTGTTTGAGTGTATTCTGCATTTAAAGACTGAATTGTATTTTTTTCTTTGGCAGAAATTGCTGCGTGCTTTGGGGCTTTTTGCAGGATCGATTGTTCTGATGAGAAATTATGGTGACGTGATGACCATTTGAAGGAATGATTATTATTCGGTTAAGCAATCTCATTATGGTAGACTCTAGTTTTTGTTTCTTATGTTCTTGAATCCCAAGTATTAGAAGACGAATTTCCTTGTTTTGGAAATGACTCATTCATTTTTTTTATATATGTAGAACAAGCAAATGATCTTTTCATCTGTGCAATGTTTTATGTTCAGTGCTATTGGATGGCTAAGCTTCATTCAAAATTGAATAGCTTAGTCGTGGCATATTTTGGTATCGGAATCTTAATGTTTTTTGTGTTTGTCAATGTTAAGCCTTGGTAATCTTACGAGGATAGTCGTGGTGGGGGGTTTTAAATTCAAACTGTAGATGTAGGCGCCCATGTTTTTCATGAAAGCCTTTAATCGATGCTATACACATGGATAGTGTTGGTTGACATGTAGGATCGATGTTACCTATAGCGTCGATTGACGTGTTGAATCGACGTTACGTAGGATGTAGCGTTGGTCCTATGTGTCAATCGATGCTATCTACATGTGTAGGTATCGCAATCTCAATGTTTTTGTGTTTGTTAATGTTAAGCTTGGGTAATCTTACGAGGATAGTTATGGTGGGGGGTTTTAAATTCAGACTATAGGCGTAGGCACCCATGTTTTTTCATGAAAGCCTTTAACTGACGTTACACATGTAGATAGCGTCGGTTGACACGTAGGACCGATGCTACTTATAACGTCGGTTGATGTGTCAATCGACGCTACGTAGGATGTAGTGTCAGTTCTACATGTTAATCGATGTTATCCACGTGTGTAGTGTCGGTTGACATGTAGAATCGACGTTACATACTACGTGTAGCGTCTGTTTAACACATCAATTAACGCTAATTTTAAGTCGGTTTTTAATTGAACTAACTTTAAATTCATTATAAGTTGGTTTTTTCTAAAAATTAATTTTAATATTGACTTAAATGTCACATTTTGTAGTAGTGAGTATGCAAGGTTTTTAACAAAATAATCAACATGTGTGTGATTTGTAAAAAATGTCATTCAATGCACTCATAAGATAGACTTATATACATATGCAATAGATTAAAATCTTAGTATAAGTTTCATAAGTTTACTCTTCAGAGTCTTTTTTATTAATGTAGATTACACATTTTTTTATTAATGTAGATTACACATTTAACTTGAGATCAAAACAACTTTGTATACTTATAATGTGAGACTTAGGTGGGGTAGATAAATAGGTAGCATTTAGGTTCAAATCTGCACCTTAGCTTGCCTTTTCATTTATCATGTAATTGAGCTTTTGTTCAATACTTCGGTGTATATTTTATTATCCTTTTTGGATCTTTTTTTCCACATTTGTTTCTCTCTTTTTTGTTACGTCACAGTACTTTCAAACTTACTATTAAGTTTATTCATTTTCTTTTATAGGGAAAATGGTGTTATTAGTTTCTTTTTTCCTTTTTCCTTTTTTCTTTCTCTTTATTATTATTGTTCTTATTAGGTGCATAATACTTTATTTCATTTTTTAGCATAACATATGATTGCATTTTCACACAAGGTATACAGGTAAAAATAATACAAATTTAGTTAGGCTCAAAAATGATTTGAAGAGATAAAAAAAGGTATTCAATGATGTTCAAATGGGTGATTAAGGATATCTATTCAATGATTAGCTTAAAACGGTTAATTGTTTCAATTAATACCTAAATTAATTCAGTTGTATATTATCTAAGATTTTACCTAAAGGAATGATTAAATAGATTTTAAAACATGAAGATCTATATCATATAACATTACTCACATCAAGTTTTCTCCTAATAAAAACATCCAACAATCTATCATAGGCATTGTGTGTAAAATTGAAGCATTCTAATTGAAAAAACACAGGGTTAAAATAAATATCTCAATGATCATATACTAGATTCTTTATCATAATTAAGATAAGTAATTCTAACATTGAATTCATATACTTCTTATCAAACATTTATACATTTGGTAACATATTCATCAACTTCTACTCATATCTTAACTCACAATTAACCTAAAAAAAAACTTTAAACAACAAACGAATAACTTAAGTAGATAATAGAGTTGTTCTCTCACACTTAGAGATACAAATTATTCCCATTGTGCAAGTAATAAAGTAAAGTTATGAAAAGTAAAGAAAACTCTGTTGACATTGACACACTATTCATGATTGCCAAAACCCTCTTAATCTTGTGTCATTTCCCACTAATTTTATTCACCTAAAAAAAAGCATTATTAATAAAAAAAACATTGAATTTTCTCCCAACAAGCATCACATTTCATATCCTTGGCTAGAAAATCCTACAAGCTACTCAAATAGTTTAAGGCATAGTAATCCAAATTTGCATTTTCGTTTGTGATCTTATATCTCCTCCATATCATCACTCCATTCCTAAAACTTTCACTATCATCTTCATCCTCATCAACACTCACTGGATTCTCAACTTTATAATTATCTTCTCAAAGATGTGGCTCTCATAATCGGTGTCTAAGTAATAACACTTCCTTACCCAAACATATTTATTTTATTTTTCTTCTTCTTTCCCATAACTCTCCTTTTCTTATCCTCGATTATATTTTCCTCTTTTTTTTTAAAGACTTTGAAAGTGGCTTTCTCTTCTTGTACTTTCATTATTAACTCCCATATTTTCAAATATATTAAAGTTCTCTAGTAGTTAAGAAGTATCTCTCTAGAAAAATGGGTATCTCATTGTTCTTATCTATGTCTATAATGATAAAATCTGTTAAGAATATAAATTTTTATAGATTAACCAACTCATCTTCCATTATCCTCAAAAGCTTCTTGATTGACCATCTGCAATTTGTAGAATGATAGATTGACTTTAAGTTCTCCAAATCCAAGTTTTTTAAAAACTTAGGCATAAAGTTCACACTTCGTCCAAGGTCACAAAATGCATTGTCAAAGTGTAAATTACCAATGATACATAGGATTACAAAGCTCTTTAGATCTTTTTTCTTAAGAGGTAATTGTCTTTCAAGGATAACACAACACTCTCCAAGTAGGGGTATTGTTCTATAGTCGTTTAGTTTTCTCTTTTTAGACAGAACTTCTTTAAAAAATTTAAGGTAAAAAGGCATTTGTGTTAAAGCATTAATAATAGGTATATTTATGTGTAACTTCTTAAACACATCCAATAACTTAAAAAATTTCATATCCAATTTATGTTTAAGAAGTCATTGGGGAAAGATGGGTTGAAAGTGTTAAAGGGTTCCTCTCTTCTTAGTAGATGGATTTCTTCCTAACTTTCTCATGCTTCATCTTTAGTGTTTCATCACCCTTCTCTTCTTCTCTCTATTTACCTTTCTAACTTCTTTCTCATGGTTTTTCAAATCATCCCCAACTATATGCCACTTCTTAACATGATTGTATTACATTGTTCCTTACTAAGTCTCATCGAGTTAACTTGAGCATCACTTGGGAGCTTTCCAAAGGGGTATTTAGTTGAGAGCTTGAGCTAATTGACCCATTGGATCTCTAAATTTGAAGTATAGGCCTTATTAGTGGCTTCTAAATGGTCCACCTCGGTGTTCATAGATTGAATAAAATCTGTCATCATCCCTATCAAAGCATATGTGTTATCCTTGTTAGTATGTTTATTTTTTTTATTTTCTTGATGTTGTGGTTGTTGGAAACTTGATGGTGGAAATGGTTGACAATTAAAATGGCTTCTACCTTGGTTATTTCTCCATGAAAAATTGGGGTGGTTCCTCCAACCTAGTTTATGGGTGTTTGAATATGGGTTCCTTTAAAGATTAGGGTTGTTAACATAATTCACAACTTCAGAAACATTTCCACATACCTCACTAGACTAGGGTTTTCTATAATAATCACAAACAATAAATGGGATTTGCACCATGTTTACCCCCAATGGTCAAATATCTAACTTCTTCGATAACATCAACAATAAATATTTTTTTGAGCTTGCAATGTCATAAGGGTGTCTACATGATGAGTGCTCAAAAAGCACTAAAATAACCATGATTTTATGCACATTAATTGATTAAAAATATATATATTTATATGTTTTGTCATATATTTATATAAATTTGTCTTTTTCGGAATCACGGGTATTTTTATTGTTTTTCAGGTATTTTGGCTTAAAAACGCAACTTAAAAACTCAAAGAGGAATACTGGAAGCAATACATCACAAATATATTAATAAATAAATGGGGAAAGGTCAACAAATATGGAAAAATTGGACAAAATGGGTCAAAAAGGACAAAAATGTCAGAAAGGAGAAAATCGCACCGTTGTAGTCAATGCCGTGCCAGCCTACTTGTTGTTCATCGCCAGCTGCATCGCTTGTTCATCCGCGCCCACTGTTCATCCGCGAACGCAGTCTGTAGATCCGTCATGCTGACGTCATCAAATGACGTCAGCAATCACTAATCCGCGTTTTTACATTTTTTTTCTCTACTTTTTCTCTCCATCCTCACCTATAAATACCCCCCTTCCCTTCACTTCAAAACACACCTCAAAACCATTCTTCTCTTCTCTTTCTTTCTCTCATTTCTTAGTTTTTAAGCTTTTCTTAGTTTCTTTCTTAGTTTCTAGTTGTTCTTAGTTAATTTCTCTTAGTTTTAGAGTTCTTCCCTTTTTGGGAAGAACTAGTTATGTTTTTGTAATTTATTAGCTTTTCGATTCAATAAATGGGAGTGCAAATTCCGCTTGGAGGTTTTCCAGCAACGGGAATAGCATCGAAGTTCTGTAAGGATTTTATTTTCTTCTGATTATTTTTTATGCTTTATTCTTACATGTTATATTTAATTTGCGTGATTAAATTTAACTGTTCTTGTTGTTTATAAACATGATTAAATAATAACGTTGTTATATTTGCGAAATATTAAATAGGTAAAAATCTGTAAAATGAATTGATTTTATTTTTATTGAAGATTTTATATTAAGAATGTTAGACAGAAATATATTATTTTTCATTACAAACTTAAATATGAAAATTAGATTTTAAGGTTTAGTTATCGGTCTAATTTAGAGTAGTGCTCTTTTATTTGTTGGTACAATCGCCTTAGGTAGTTAGAGTGAAGCTCTATTTCAAAAGTTTTTATAAGAATTATTATCTGAAAATGTATTGACAACATGTTTTAGGTAGTGGTTTTAAAACTTGAAAGTTAGTACTCGGATAATTAAATTCTTAGGTTTAATTTGGACACCTTGAATAAAGTTTAAATCTAACCCACCAAAGGTGGCATTTACGTGGTTCACTTTCAATCTCTTAGAAAAAGGAATTAATTTAATTAACCAAATTAGTTATCAACCCCACCTATAGGAGTTAACTGATTTGTTTAGTTAACAAAGAATATCTAACCCACCAAAGGTGGTATTCATATAAAAAGAGAGAATCAATAAATATCAATTCATATCTTTAATAACCTAATTAATATGAGCAAGCATAATTAACTTAATTATTATATCCATAAATACTCCACCATTATAAATGATAAAATTTGCATAAATGTTTATTGAATCTATGTTTATTTTTATGTAAGTAGATTAAAAACACAAAAACCAAAATATCGTGACAGGATGTTTAGGATTTAATTTCGTTTTTAAAAGTTTGAATAATAAATTAAAAACCACATACATTCCTTCCTTAGATCGACCTTGGGAGTATACTTATCATTTTCTACAAAATGATTCGTGCACTTGCGAGAGTTTTATAAATAGATAAAACCAAAGTAACGGGCAGGATCGGCGACGTCGGTTCTGCCCCTATCACTACATCCAAAACTCCACATACCTTCTTTGAGTCAAGTCTATCCACAAGCCATATACACTTGTTAGAAGCCACCTTATCAAGTAAAGCAAAATTTTCCTCTTAAGTCTCACTCATTAAAGCACTTCCATCTATAGCATCTATTATGGTCCTTGGTTGCCCTATTAATCAGTTATAGAATGTTTATATCATGAATCATGTAAGAAACCATGATGTGAGCATCTTTTTAACAGCTCCTTCAACATTACCATGCTTGATAAAAAGATTCACCCTTAAATTGCTTAAAAGAGGTGATGTAATTCATGATCTTGGTTGCCTTTGAAGGTGGAAAGTACTTAGCAAAAAAAACCTTAAGATAACTACTCCAAATTAGTAATGGATCATGCGGGTGGTGATTGTAATTAAGCCTTAGCTTTGTCCCTCAATGAGAAAGGAAATAAGCAAAGGCATATATCATCATCGACTACACCATTCATTTTGCAAGTGTCACAAATATCCAAGAATGAAGCCAAATTGAAGTTAGGATAATCATTGACTAGTCCTTCAAATTGATTTTCTTGTACCATTTGAATGACACCTGGCTTGAGTTAAAATTTTTTAGTATTGATGCTCGGGATACTAATACAAGATTGGACAACATCCACTTGCAGGATAGCTAAGATTTGTAAAGGTTTATGGACCATTTGTTAATCGCCATATTAACCTTCTTATTGACGATGTGGTATTCTTTCTCTTCTCAATTTGTGTAAAGCTCTTTCTATCTCCAGATCAAAATATTCAAAACTATCACCTCTTAACATAGGTATATAATAAACATTAAAATAAAAATTAGAAAGTTTAAATTAGTATAGTAACATATGTTATTGATATCTTTTAGAAAGTAGTTAAAATTTTCTAACAATAGTACCAAAAATTTGATTTACTAACTATAAGTAGATAGGTCGTGCAAGTAATATAGTATACTTAAGTATGTATGTCAATCCCAGAATTTTAATTACCTTATACCTAAATACTAATTTAAATAATACTAAAACTAGTATAATGGAAAGTTCAGTAAATCACATAAATTACTAAAGTAATAACTAAATCATTAAATCATTAAGTATGAAAATATATCAAAATGGGTTATAAGAACCTTAATCCCTTAATTTCGTAAGCATGTGAATGATTAAAATCTCTCATGCAATTATCACAATAGTTATATGATAATTGCAACAAAATTAGCATGCATTTTTCCCTCAAGTAAACTACTCACTGTACAATAATTAATCTGATCACACTCTCATATTAATCGCATTGTTTATGATAAATCTTTTGAGTATTTGTTGGAATTTCTAGGCGTAAAACATAGAGTCTAGTGTTTTACTTAGTGTTACTAACGATTATGTACTGCACATATCCACTCAATTTAAAACATTGTATATGTTCTCATGTTTACACAAACCATGTTGGTTGGTTCATAAAGTATGCATGTTAGGTTACATTTTTGGTTGTTTTGTTTAGTGTTGTTTTAAGAGTATTTATGAAAATTTATCTAGCAATTTTTGAAACCAAAAAATATAATTTTTGTTGTGCTCAACGAGGTTCTCTTTGAGCCCTTATTGACAAGGTTGATGAGCATTGTAATGTTTATTACCCACATCAACGTGGTGAGTGATAATGCCACAATAATGGAGGTATTTAGCCACTTCAAATTGAATATTTAGCTTGTTTTAGATGAATATTATTAAAAAGATCTATCTTATGTTTAACTATAGTAATGTAGGTGAAAAGACATCAAACGGAGAAAAAAATACACAAATCACAATAATTCAAGTTTAACAAGCCTCGATAGATCGAGCCACCTGTCCATTTGTTGAAACAAGACTAAATCAATCGAGTATCGATCAAGAAAACAACACATTATGCCCAAGAAAGGTCTCGATCAATTGAGTTGGGTTAGATCGATCAAACTTCAATTGAGTGCCCTCGTCTCTAATTATGACATAGTTAGATTGATTGAAAAAATATCTTAATGGATTAAGTGGAGTAGATTTTGACACATCACCCTGATTTAAAGTCTAACTTTCAATCTAAGCCATTGGATCAAAGCTAATATGATTCATAAATTGATTATGAATTATTTTAGCTTATTTAAACACACAATTTAGACAAATATTAGACACATTGACATAAGAATATGGAGGATCTTAAAGGAACAAAGGGTGATCAAGTAGAACAAAGTTAAAAAGGTAATCGAGTAGCTAGCAAAAAAGATAAAAGGAGGAGTTAGATTCTTCATCAAAGTCATATTTAATTCCTTTCTTCTTCATCCTTAACATTTATGCACTCATATATTTTAATGTTGATTTTTAGAGCTATGAGTGACTAGACTCTTATTTGGGATTTTTGATGAACTTAGTTACAAAACATGTGATTGGTATTATTTAATTGAATGAATTTCTCTATTATTAGTTGATATAATAATTTTGTTCTTAATGCTTTGATATTTTGTCCAATACTTGTATGATTTGAGATTCATGCTCTAGGTCGACAAAGTAGGTTTTGAATGTCATGGAATCATCATCACATGAATTGAAATAGTGTAATGTATGATTGATGAATGTGTGGCATGTTACATGTGATCATAATTTACGTGTGAATGACATAGCATGACAATATAATTGTTTGCAAATAATCAAAAGAATGATTGACAAAGATTCATAGGTATATAAGAGTATACAACCAATCAATTAGATGGAGAAACTGTTCAATGAGTAAAGGTGAAACTAAAGCTTTTACACTACTTGATGAGATGGTCTCCAATAGTTTTCAATAGCCATTAAAGAGGTTAAACCCAAAAAAAGGTTGCTAAAAGGGTAGATATAGATGCCTTTACAAATTTGGAAGCACAAACAAATGCATTATTGTTAGGGCAATCAAACAAACTTGATGTTTCACATGTGGGCATTAATATTGTGCAAAAACCTTTTCTTTTTTGTGAGCACTGTGGTAAACCTCATGCTAGTGATACTTGTGGAAGAAAACATGAGATTATGAATTATTGCAATAATCAAAACTACCAAGGGAATCCTTATTAAAGTACAATTAATTCATGTTGAAGTAACAACCATAATTTCCATTGGAGTAATAACAACCAAAGTGGAGCACTTAATAATAGGTCACATTTCAATTCATCGGGCTTTAATCAATAGTAAGAACAATCACCCATCAAAAAGTCATGACTTAATAGTGTATAGAGCTTAATGGAAAGTATGTTGTCCAATGTTATCCCAAATTTGGATACAATGAACAATATGATGGAGAGCTAGATAATAAAGGAAGCCAACAATAGGGCTAGTATAATAAAATTCAAGGTGTAAATGGGATAGCTGGTAGAAATGACACAAAGAAGAATTTAAGGTATGTTTCATAGTAACACCATGATGAATCCTAAGAAATATGCCAAGGAGTAGTGAAATGCCATTATAACAAGAAGTGGGCTAGTAATAGAGGGTGAGGAAGAAAAGAAAACTTAAAAAGAAGAGAAAAAAAGGAATAAGTAGTTGTGAAGCCTAAAGAAGAAAACACTCAATGGGAGAGAATCTACACCTCATCCCTTCCTTTTTCACAAAGACTCAATAAGCAAAAGCTAGATGAACAATTCTCAAAGTTCCTCAACATTTCTAAGAAGTTGCATATCAACATTCTCTTCATGGAGGCTTTAGAATAAATGTCATCATACATGAAATGTATGAAAGTTATTCTATCATAGAAGAGAAAATTTGGAGATTATGAAACCATTTCCCTTACGAAGGGTTGTAGTGCTATAGTTGACCAAAGACTACTACCCAAGTTGAAAAACCTCGATATTTCACATTCAATGCATAATAAGGGATCATCACTTTAGGAAAGCATTTTGTAATTATTAATATCAACTTAATGGCCTTTATCAATTTTTCAAAAGTTAGAACTACGATAAACATAACCAACCTTAGTAACATTGCAAATGATCGATCGATCTTTAAAGAAACCAAGGGAAGTAATTGAGGACATGCTAGTGAAGGTGGCAAGTTCATCTTCCTTGTTGATTTTTTGTTTTAGACATAAAAGAAGACAAGGACATCCCCATTATTTTAGGCCGTCTTTTCATAGCTATAGAAGGACCTTAATTGATGTAAATAGGAAAAAGTTGATTATGAGACAAAATGATGAAGTAAAATTCAAGGTATTCAAACCTTCAAAGACATCCTATAAAGTTAAGGAGCAAGAAGAAGTGAAAGTAGTATGCTTGGAAAAGAAGATAAAAGAGATGGAGAATGAGATCACAAATAAAAGAGAAGAAAGTGAAAATAAGAAGAAAGATGAAGTTAAAAAAGGGAAAGAAATGAAGGAATTATGGGTTAGGCATATATACTATGTTTATGATATATATATATATATATATATATATGGAGATATCAAACCCTTGAAAGAGGAAATCTATATGGTGGAGAATCATATGAATATTGATACTTTTCGAGGAAGTAGCTATGAAATTAACAAAGGTTTTAAGTGGTTTAGGAGGGCAAGAGGTATAGGCTGAAAGGTTCACTTAGAATATCGTATGTTGCATCTAAGTTGAAGAGCTTAGGAAGGTTTACTCAAGGACATTAAATGTGACATTTGTTAGGAGGTAATGTGCAATTCAAGTATGACGGAGGAAAATTTGTTACCAATTTTAGGATATTAGTTGTTTTTAAGTTATTAGTTTCCTATTTTTTAAGTTAAGAGATGTGCCAAAATTGATAAATAAATTGAAACCATATGCATGTATGCTTGATACGAAATAGATGCACCCAATGAAAGAATTGATTGTCTTGATTATGATAAAAAAGATAGCATATAACTATTGATATGATTACATTAACCATGTGGTATGCTTGATTGTTTTTAATTGAAATAATTCATTATTTATGTACAATGCATGTGATTGATTGTTTGATGTACTTAGTGGAAGAACACTTTGTGAGTAATATTATATGATAAGAATCTTCCATGCTTTAAAATCTATTTGATCATCCCTTAAGGAAAAATTATAAATAGTATTTAGCTTAAGAAATGATTTAGGCCTTAGTTTGAGTGATTAAGGTGATGCATTAAAAAATAAAAGAATAGAAAAGATAAACTCTCAACACACTAATTTATAAATAAACTTAAAAATAAGTTTTGATACGTTGAGTTGTAAAAGAAAATAAGAAAGGATACACTACGTTATTAAAGTAAAGCTCAATTGCATGATGATGAAAAATAAGAGAAGGTGTGGATTCCAACCTAAATGTAACCATTTGTCTACTACTACTTGAGCCTCGTATTACAAGCATGTAAAGTCTTTTTTATCTCTTGCTAAATGTATAACCTACAATAGTAGAAAGGGATGTGAAAAGTAAACATATGAAACTTGTTCTAAGGTTTTATCTATTGCATGTTCACCTAAGTTTATCTCATGAGTGTATTGGATGACATCATTTACATAGTGACACACACATGGATCATTTAGTTAAAAACCTTACATATCCTTGTATTAATGGAATATTTATTGATGGTCATGTGAACATCTAAGAACATACAATTTTTGAAAGAAATAAATTCCTGTCAAATGTGCTTCTATTGGAAGAGGCATGTTTATGAATATGTTGCACATGTCATATTAGTATTTAGTATTTAGTTTATTAGAGTTTAGCTTTGTCTTTAACTTGAGAACAAGCAAAGAGTTAAGTTTAGAGGTGTTGATTATCCCATGAAAGTTAGAGTTATTTAACCATTTCAAGTTATCTATTTGTCTTGTTTTGATATGAATATCGTTAAAAAGGTCCAATTTATGTTCAACTATGGTAACATAGATGAAAGGACATCAAATATAGCAAAATTAGGCAAATAAAAACAATTTAGGATCAACGAGGCTTCGAGTAAGTTTGATAACATCCCAAATGACTCATTTTGACTCTATTTGATGTTGTTCCTCCTACATTAATATATCTAAACATAGGATAGACATTTTTATTAAAAAAACAAATAGCTAGTTTAAAGTAGCTAAATATATATATAATTCTATTTTTCTAAGGTAATCAAAAAGTTGAATTCATGAAGTGAGAAAAGTATATAAAACCCAATAATATAGATGGGTCAAGAGTATTAGAGTTAGTCTCTCTTTTATGATGTACTCACTTTCTCTTAGTACCATAGTAAAGAAAAAATTACAAAGAATGTTATTGATCCATTAAGGGGATAGAGTAAGAAAAAAATATTTTATATTTTTACCCTTGATTAGCTTATCTAAAAATAAGAGTAGGGGTATACATGTCTTTTGAATAAATAGGAAGCGAAGAGAGAACTTTTTATGCTATTTTTTTGGAAAACAAGATTCATGTGTCCCTTAACTTTAAAAAAGATGTAATTTAGTTACTAATTTTATTAAAAGGTGCACACTTTGCTCCACATTGAAAGACATCATCTGATATTTGTGTAAGTGGAAGCATTGCTCTAAAACTCATCATGTGATAAGGAAGCATGCAAATTAGGAGTGTTTAAAATTTACCTTATTCAAACCAACCCGACTCATAATTTTTTATTTTTTTTCTCTTTTATTAGCTTGAATTGGTTTCAAAAGTTTCAAAATTAATCAAAGATGTGTTGGAACGATTCTTAAAAATCTCATAGAAATCGATGCAAACCACTAATAATTTATTTAATTTTTATATAAAAGTATGGGTTTTTGTCTAATAATATTATTTTATTTCAATTAGTGAATGACTAATTAGATAAGACTGAGAGATAACATATAAACAATTGTAAGTTAAATTAATATTTATTTAATCACATGATTATGTTTAAACTAGATACTCTTTATGCATATAATTTATACTTAAATTGATGTGAAATTAAATAATAAATTATTATTTTAGTTAATGTGTTATTTAGAGCATACAATTAAGGTATATGGTATTTGTTGAATAATTTTTTGAAGAAATAAAACTATTTTAGGTAATAAACCTAATCAATATTTAAAATATAAAATTTAGGGTGGTGAATTATTACAACTCAAATTTTTATTGATATAATAATAATTTATTAATGAAATTTGTATCAAATAATAACGTTACTAAGATGTAATTAATAATAGGAATAAAATATATATTTTTTATATATTTTTATTGTGATAATAATAAAAAAAATTGTATGAATATTATTACTCAAAGTTTAATATAATAGGTATTTTTTATTAAAAATAAAATTGAGGATGGATGAAAGAAACACAAAAACAAATATACTAGATTCAATTCAAATTATTCAATATAAATTGATTTTATAATTTTTATTTATTTGAGTTTTGTAAGAACTCAAGGTTCTAAGAAAAAATTGAAACTTACATTAATTAATCAAGTGAATGAATTATGAAAGATAAAAGAATGTGCTTATATATAAAAAGTAACAACTAATTAACAATATCTAACTTTACATAACAACTAACATAAAACACATGATATGCACAATCGATATACACACACATAATAAACTCTAAAGGTGCACACACAACTAGTTAACTAAATCAGTTAGTGTATACGCAATATGCTTAACCAGTATCTTATAACATATTGTCATGGAGCTTATTCAAGCCTTTACTAGTAGTTATAGGGTTGTCATTATCCTTAATTGATAGCATATTACATCTATGGAGTAACTTACTAATATATTTTTGTTGGTTAAGCCACAAGACATATCCCTAAATAATGGTCTCTAAATCAAGAAAATAATGAAGAATATTAAGATTCTTCAAGGCAAATTGAGAGTAAAATTGAAAAAATAAGTGCATCAATATACGAGGAAGAGCTATATAGGATGATGATATCATCAACATATGTCAAAACCACCACATATATTTCATCATAATCCAAGATAAATAAAAAAGTATCTGATTTGAAAGCAACACAATGTTTCCTTATCTCCCGTTGGTGGTGCCTTTTCCTAACATATATGTATCATCTAATTCATCTAAATTAGTATCTCACTCTCTTAATCTAACTCATTATAATTAGTAATTAAACTATCATGTATTCTTTTGATACCCTATAAGAATTCAAGAATCTAAAAGTATACTTAAATATAACAAGCAACAATTCACTAACAATATCTAATTGCACACCAACAATTATCAAGAAAATTATGATATGTACATTTAATATACACATACATAACAAATTATAATGAGATACACACGACCAATGAATTATATTAATTAATGTACACATAGTATATTTTAATATTATCCCTTTTAATTGAAAAATGATTTTATTTGTTTAGTTTAAATTTAGTACAAAATGTAACCGATGATTGATTTTAACAAATTTAATTAAGGTTTAATATATTAGTTAGTAAGATTATAATAGTATTAGTATTGTTAAATTTAATTCATATATTTTGTTATTAAAATGTTTAAATTTATTATGTTTTATTAAATATTAAATATAATTAAATTATATATTTATATATTAATTAAATTAAATTATAGTTATTTAAATTATTTAAAATTAAATTTTATTTAATATTATTAAGTTATTATATTTATAATTATAAATTTTAGTTGACATTTTATTGGAAAAAAAAAATTAGAAAGCAGTCGTAAGGTACGAGGATATCTTGACACGTTGCTTTGCAACTTGCCAAGTTACCGAATCATAGGTCCAACACACTGAGAGGCACGTACTATTATCTAACTGAAATTCGACACGTTACCCCTCAACTGACATACTTCTTTAATGACCGCAATGAAAAACAAACAAAAAGAAGGGCAAGTTGGGTTTAGGTGAGATTAGTGGCTCCCACTTTACTGACAGAAGCTGCTTTTGGAGATTGCTTGTGTCCCACATATTTTTAAGAGGAATGCAATATATAAATTTAATGAAAAATATCTTTATCTCAATTACAACACTTAATATCATTATTTTATATCATTTAAATGTTAAAATTTTATAATTATTTTTATTATATTAATTTTATTCATATCTATTACCATTATTATAATTATTATATAAAAATATTTTAAAATTATATTTATATCATTTAAATTTTAATAAATATCAATATTATTTATAAAATTAAATAAATCTTTAATTTTTAAAATAATTATAATAAACAATAATATATAATTATTACGAGCAAGTCAAAATATATTCTAATAATTTATTTATTTTATTATTAAATATAAAAATGTTATTTATTATAAATTAATAGTAATTATAAATAAAATAAAAAAATTATTTAAAAAAGAAAATTTATGTATGTCCTAATAGTCAACTTTGTCGTATTATCTTATTTTTATATTATTTAATAATACTTATTTGATTAATTTAATGTATCATGTTATTGATATTTAAAAAAAGTTATTTTGTGTTAGGTATGTTACATAAATTTAAATTAATTATATATTTTGAAAGTTTAAATACATTTTTTTTAATAAAAATTACATACACCGTATATTTATAATAATTGATCCAAATTTTTTGCTTTCTTGCTGTTTGAAGCATATAGAATTACACCTTTAAATAATTGGTGCATATGCTTCCACTTAAAAACAAAGAAACTGAATTTTAGATTTTAAAAAACTTATAAATTGTGATTTACTTGGCAATAAAGCTTATTAATTTTTCACTTTAAATCACAACTAATATTTTTATTTTTTTATTTTTTTAAAAAAACATACCCGTATTTCCCGCATATAAAAACCAATTAGGGAATCTTATTTAATGACCAGAAGGACCAGTATTTACAAAATTACAATCATATGCAATAAATTCTTTTTTTTTTTTTTGAGAAATTATACATTAACTTTATTTATTATTATTTTTTAAAAAAATAATACTTAAATATATATATTTTTTAAAATTATTGTAATTATTATTTTTCCTTTATTAACTAGACCGACGTATGATGCATGAATAATTTATTGTATATTTCTAGTCAAAGGAGTCAACAATGTATCAAACGTCTTATTCTGGTGTCTAAAGAGACAGTAGACTAATTTATAGACTTTCCCAAATAGACCACAACTTTTCTCATACGTGACTGATGATGACATCAAAGAACCATCATCATATTCTTCCAACTTGCAAACGAAAAACGAAGTCTTGTTTCACCATCCCTACCTACGTTTCATTAATGGTGTATCGGTTAGGGCAGTGAATTTGAGCTTACTTAATTTATTCTAATTATTTAATAAAATTGTTGAGTTTTCATCTTATTAATTTAATGCGTAAAGAGTTATCATAATTTATTAAATTAATTCATTTAAATAATTTAATTTTATAGTTATTTGTCTTACTTTAAAAAAAATATCAAAAATAATAAAATCAAATTTGAAGCATTTTTAATTGAATTTGTTATACATAATTGGCATGATTTCGTTAATATGTTTAGAATTATCATTTCAATTATTATTTTATTATCTCTTTATTTTAATATTTTTTTAGTTTTAATATCTGTTTTAATTTCATTTAAATAATAACATTTTAATCATATGTGTTACATAATAATATTTTATTTTAAATTTTATTGAATTTAAATTTTATCATTTTATAACTTCTTTGTTAATAATGATAGGACGATTTTTTTTCTATTTTAAATAACTAATGATCACTTTAAACTGAACTTAATTTAATTTATAATATTTTTTATGTATCTTTTGGATTTTTTTAATATGAATATATATCTTAAAGTTTGTTCAAATATAAAATAAATCTTAAATTGAAAAATAATGTAATTAAACTCCATGTACCAAGAAAAAATTATTTGAACATTGCGAAAAAAAATTATAATCCTTTCCTCAATCTCATTCTTTAATAATCTCTCCTATATTCCTCTTTCTTTCTTTTTTGTCTAACTCTATCTTTCTTATACTTTTATTTATATTTTTATTATTCTTTGTAGTTCAAGGTAAATTTATTACACATTATTGTTACCATTAAGGAAGAGTTGTTGATCAAAATAGCATATTTTTTAATAACTTAAATTTGATTTAATTCGAATCGATTTTGAAATTTTTTAATCTAAATCTAATATGATAATTTAATTAATTTAAACTAATTTGAATCTAATCAGATTAAATTTTTTGAATCAAATAAGATCGAATTGATGTTAAAATTTATATATGAATTATTATCATATATAAAATACGATATACACAATATTTAAATTTTAAATTAGTACATCTTTAACAAAATTTATTATTTATAATTATAATTAATAAAATCAAAAGAATAAAAAATATATTTAAATAATTATTAAATTATTATAAATATTTAACATGAAACTATCATGTTAATGTACATCTTCTAACTTATAGATTACTATTTTCACCTGTACATCAAAAGTAAGTCTTTATAGCACTTTTCCATTCTAAATATTCTTCAATATCCATAGAAGTAGGAAAATGAGGAATCTCATTATGAACTAAGAAATCATGGTGTTCCTAACTCTTATCTCGAGTATGATTGTGTATGGAACGAGAATCTTCTTGCTTTTAATCTTGAAAATCATTGCTTGGTTCAAAATTCTCTCTGTGGATTTGCTTGGGTGGGTAATATAGATCATCAAAGTGGGATTCATCCTGATTGATGAACATCATATAGGAATTTATGGGTGGGTATTCTTGTAAGTTGTTTGATGAGTGGCGAGGAACAACTCACTCATTCTTATTTTGCACATTTTCTTCGGCTATAGTACCGTTGTTGATTTGAGTTAGGGCATGACGTACTTTGAGTATAATTGCATCCACTTTAGCTTCAAACTTTCTTTCAAGTTCTAAAAGAGCATCCAATAGCAATTGCATACCGGTATCATCATCACTGTCAAGTTGGCTAGCTTCACCAAGGAATGACATCGAAGTTCAAGGCAAGACCAATCTCTCTGATACCATTTTGGTATAAAAGCTTAAATTTTCATTGAATCAATAACAATCAAACAAAGGGAAGGTCATACTTGACTCAAACTTAAATGTTCTTAATATCTCTCAGAGAAATAACAAACAATAACAACATCAAGTGCTCCAAAAATGAGCTACAATAATCAAAGGTGTGACCCCTTTATTGCTGAATAGAAAGACAAGATAAAAATGACACTAGATAATACTTACCACAAAGCATAAAGAAATAAATACAAAATTTTAAAAACTAAAATAACATTATTTATTTATTATAAAGATATATTCAGTTATTGCATCAATATTTTAGACTCGTATTTATTAAGTATAACAGAACAAGTTCATTACATTTGCAAAAAAAACTATAAAATTTATTTTGTAAAAGTAATAAATTTGTATTGTTTTACTTTTTACAAAAGTGATGAACTTTTTCTACTATTTTTAGACTTGTTATGTCACACCTAATAGGTATAAAACTAAAGTATATTTTAGTTAATAGTAACGAATTTAGATTATCATTTTTTCTTTTAAATATATGTCTATTCTTTACACGTGAGGTGTGTATTTATCATACATTAATGTGAATGAAGATTTGAATCAATATAAGTTTTATTAAAATGGATCGAGAGTATAAAAAGTTTTCAAGTTGTTAATTATCTCTTGGTGTAGTATTACTGTAATGACAAGTTTAAATTGAACATTTACATATTGAGAAATGCTAATGAGTTATGAATTAATTTATATTTATTTTTGTATTCACACTTTTTATATTATATTATATGTTAGAATTATCTTAAAAATTAGATAAGTAATTTTTTTTCCGATAATATTGATGTCTGATAGATATTTAGAGTATAGGTGCAAATTTATAAAATAAAAACTTTAATTAACTAATTTACTTAAGCCTCTTATTAATATATTAATGTATTATATAGTTATTACAACTATTCGATCAATTAAAATATATATTAATATATTAAATATGTATTTTAAAAATAAATGAATAAATTTTATCAAAAATATTAATTCTATTCTAATACCTTTTCGATAGTTCTTTTCTCAAAATGGATTAAGTTAAGGTGATTTTTATCTCTATATTTACTTTTGTTTATAGTTAAATGCCTTTATTCAATGATTTCACGAATAGAATAGAACAATCTTCTACATGAAATCAAGATTGCTAAAAATAATTCTTCAATATCTCATCTTTTATATGCAGATAATGTGATAATTTTTTTACTAACTAATTTGAACGAGGATCATAATCTTAAACTCATATGGGAGAATTATTGTTTGTGGTCAAGATAGACATTTAATTCGCAAAAAAATATTTTATTTTTTTCTTTTAAAAAAATGTCCATAGTTAGTTGAAGGTTGATTTGAGTGATTGCCTGCATATTTCTTCAAAAGATGGACTTAATAATTATTTAAGTCATTTTTTGCCAATTAAAAGGAGAAAAAACTAGAATTATAAGATTTGGTCAATAATTTACAAGGTAAGCTCACAAGCCAGAAAGCAAATTTATTATCTCAATTGTTTTACAAAACATTCACATTTACTCAATGACCACTTTTAAATTACCTCGTGGATTATGTTTTCTCGCTAATAGTATTGGTAAGAGATTTTGGTAAACTAAAAATATTAATAAAACACACTTTTTTTCACCTATCTATTGAGATCAAATTTGTTTATCAAAAAAATTTAAAGATCGAGAAATCTGTAAATTTAAAGACTTCAACACAGTTATGTTATCCAAAGAAGTATGAAAAATTATTAAATATCTATGTAAACTTTGGACTTAAATTTTTCGTAACAAATATCTTTTAAATTAATATGTATTAAATGTGTAATCAAAAAATTATGATTCCTTCATTTGAAAATGCTTCCTTTAACCTCGAGACTTGGTATTTTATGAAACTATGCTAAGAATAATAGATGTCTCTTTTATTAATGTTTGACGAGATCTTTAAGTTCTAGGATTATCACGACAAAAAATTTCTTCCACGATTCAAACTACTATATCTAAAGGTGTTATATCTAAAGGTAATTTATATGTTTCTTATCATTATTTTGGGCAAGTGTATAAAATTTGTGACGTGGATAAATTAGTTCCATTATTTGGACACAATGTGACTACCTTTGTTTTGAAGTTGCTCCCCCAATGATGCACAAGTTATATGCAATTGAGTGGTTTGGTACTGGGTATTAATCTTTTCATATCAAAGATCTTTTGTAGCAATGATTATCAACGAAATGTGTTAATCAAAAAGATTTTTGTAATAATATGTGGATAGTTAAAATACATGAGAGACATAAATTACTAATTTTAAAGATTCTTAACGAAACTCTGTAAACCAAAAAGGAAATGAAAATTTTAAGCATTTAAATAATTATTTTTTTCCAATAAATGTTATAAAGAACCTTAAGATATTGAACACTTATTTATCATACTTAAAATTCTAAAATCTTGATGGATTGATATTGTAATTTGTAGTGATATTTAATTTGTGAAAAAGTTGGATATGGTCTCTTATATCTTACTAATATTACAACTATCAAGAGAAATTTTTTGACTCTACTCTACTTTTAACTAAAATAGTTATATTAGAAAAAAATTGGTGACTTATAAATAAATTTCTTTATGGGAATTTATCTTTATTAAAAGAGGTATTATGTTAGTGTTGACACCCTTAATGAAGTAGTAAGAGTGTATGTTACTCCTCGTTGGCTAACTCCGCCTGTTGGAGCATTGATGCTACTTGGACTGTGGGCTAAGCAAAATCTGATTTTGTTGTATTTAAACGTTATAAACAACTAATTTTTTACTTAAATTAAGTCGTATTTTATCATGTTTGTTGATATGATAGAAATATTGGCTCTTTAAGAGACTTTTATGTTAATAAGAAGATTATTGATGCGTTTAATTTATAACTTTATAACGATATCTCTTAAAAAAGATCGGAGATTTCAACGGCGTTTCAAGGTTCTCTTCGTAGTTTTTTTATGATCCTTGTTTAATGGATATCTCGAAAAAATAATGTGACGGTTTGTAACGAGTCTCCTAGCATCACACCGAAAATGAACTGTAGCTTTTCCTTTACACGTACTTTACAGAATTACCCTCCAATGTCTTTCAAAATGATGAAGAAATCCCAACAGTGATTCAGTGAATGACATACACATATAGTTATACACTGTTACAGGTGGTGGAAGTGGTTCTTTGCAGCTGCAACTTGCCAAGTCTCAGACTAAAACCGAACCCTCCTTTGCATGGTGAGAAAAGTAGGCTCTCTCAAGAACAAACTCCAAACACACACAGCAAAGCTTATAACTTTCTCTCTCTTTCTCCATTGATGACCACGTGGACTTTTTGAAGTGCGCTGTCGATTTTTCATCAGCAACATGCTACCTTTCAAAGAAGAAGAAGAAACTGCCATATTTACTACTCTTTCATAATAACTGCCGTTTCTTACTCTCTCTGTTGCCCTTCTCTAACATTTGTCACTATATTCAGTCACTATCTAAATAGGTTGTAAGCTTCTCTCTGCCTTCATTTACTCTCCTTTGACTTTGTTCTCTTCATTTTTCTTTTATTAAATTGTTATCTGGGTAAGCCTGATCACGAACTCATCTGGGTTTGTCAAATTTCATGATTATGACTCTGTTTTTTTATTTTAGTTTTTGGGTGATTTTGTGTTCAATTTGGGTTTCTATTGTATAAATTTTGAGCATCTATCTATCTAACTTACTGAATTTCTTTTTAGCAGAAAAAATTTCACTTCACTTGAAACGATGGAAGGAGCAAACAAAGCCAAGTATGATGGGATTTTCAAGAATAACAATGAAAACCCAACAAATCTTTTGCAGAGATTCTCGCAAGAGAAGTCACTTAAAGAAACCCAGTTAACCAATTGTCACGAACAGCAAGGTATCAATCTTGGGCTTTCTTTGGGCGGAGTTTATGGCGAGAATTCCAAAGATAAGTCTCTGACTCGATCATCATCTGTGGTCGGAGTTATTATGACTCGAGGTGGTGGAGAATCCAATAAAACTCCTTCGCCTCCTCAAAAAAGCTCAGTTCTTTCTCTTTCTAGGTGTACCTCTTTACCTGTTGAGACAGAGCCAAAGATGATAAAGCTCAAAGATTTGCAGGCATTGAGAAGAATGGAGGCAAAGAAAAGGTTGGTGGAAAGGCATAGTTTGATGAACAGAGCAGCCATTGTGGCACATCAAAACTCACAGTCTCAGCCTATGTCACCATCGACAAAACTAGCTTCATCTCAAGTAGTGGCTTGGCCGACAGCTTTTGCAGCTAAGAGTACTAAACTTTGTGGTTCCATTGCTAAGTTCAAGTCTGACGGTTATGTCTCTGCTAACCCCCAATCTGGAGGTATATCTTTCCTTTCTTTCTTTTTTTTTTTTTTTTTGCTTGTTTACATTTGCTTACCATTATGATTAACTATAGTTTCTCCCTATGTTACACGGACCGACACTGATAGTCTTATTGGATATATCTGGTCTAATATATATATATATATATATATATATATATATATTCGCCAAATTGTACCACCGTGTCCATGTCATGTTGCAACGGGTATAAATCAATACCTTGCATACTAGATGCTTACTCAGTCAAATGAGATAACATCTTGCAGCATAATAGGATCTGTAGTTTGCATGTTCATTGGAATTTTGTATTTGCTTATCTTTGTGTAGATTTTTTTTTACTTGTGTGTTATAGTGTTAGTCTTCACTTATAATTGTTTGTTTTGGTTATGATTTGTTCCTTTATTAACTGCTTTTGTGTTTTGGTGTGTTCTTATAGAGTTGTTTTTTTGCTTCTCTGCTTTAGATTAAGAATTAACTCGTTAGGCTTAAGTTGTATTAGTAATGCCTTATTGGAAAGAGAATGAAAAAAAGATATCTTAGTTCTTCAATTCTAAGACAAGATCAAGATATTTTTGGAATATTATTAATAAGATGGTAGCCTTAATGTCATTCTGTTGGTTGACTGGTTAGCAAGACAAAAGAGGATCTAAGTTTATTCTATTTTGTTCGCCTAGGTTCGTAGATTTGAACTACGTCAAATCCGAGGATCGTACGTGTATCAACAAAAGTTATAATACTTTTTTCGTATTTGACAAAGCATGTCATGAAAATATTAAATACAATTCATATACACTGAGACAAAAAAAGGGGGAGAAAAATTGTGGACAAATAAATGATGAGAAAATATTGATATAGATGGAAAAAAGATGGGAAAAAGTTGTGTATGGAATTCGAACCTGTTCGATACCGACAAAAGAACTTTCTTTTACTTAGCCCTCTTTAGCAGTCAACATATAAGATGCCTTTACTACATTATTTATGCAGCTTTTTGTGTAATTTACTAATTTATAGTGAAACTAGTAGTTAATTTCAACAAGTAACCTTTATGATGATGATTCGTCGAACTCTATCCAAAGAAAAACGAGCACATGGATGACGTTCATAGCTTCTTTGTTCATTACTACTACATGCTCTTGCGAAAGTTTCACATGATTCTTAGTTTTGTAACACCTACAACAAGTCAAATTACAAGAAATGCTATCTCATCTTTCACTCAATTATGATTTGATGTTGAGGTTCATCTCGTGGTCTGATGGATTAGACTTCTCTTCCCACTCCCACTTCAAGTCATAGATTTGAACCACTTATTTTTGAACTTGCTAATAGATACCCCTCATAATAGGAAAGTTTTCTCTAATGTTAAGCTGTTGGTAGGATCTGTATTGTCTTGAATTTAGTCAAGCTTCATCTCATCTGTTTGCAACAAAGCCAGTCATGTCACTTGAAGACAATTCAATGCTGGTTATTGTTTTATTTCAGATAGTAAATCTTCCAAGTTATGCTTCAACTTAGGGTATAGATGTCATATGGATGTAGGATTCAAAGCAAAATCTGGAAGCTGATTTGAAAAAAAGATTATACCATGGCTTACTTGTCGTGAGACAATGAGCTAGAATGATTAAGAAATACTTGAAATCCGGTTATATGGTTTTCCAATTCAGTGATATGTGACAACTCCTTTGTTTCAAAGAAAATATACTGAGGATGCTTATATGTGAGCCTATACAATCCCACATCATTAAGCTGATCGAAGTAGGAACCAGTATTCTATAAACTAGTTAGAAAACATGCTAAATAGTCTTCACATGTGGTAAAGCTATTAGAGAGGTTCCTGGGTCAGTACTGCCACTGAAAATCTTAGGTCTTTTCATCTGTTAAGTAGAAGGTTATACTCTCTTTTAATCATGTCAGTTCTATGCTGCTGATTCTAATTCATTCAATACTGAAATCTTGTATTTCCTTTTTCTACTAATCATTCTACAACTGCAAAAGTTTTAAGATTATTTTCATTTTTATCACTAATCTATCTCAGTATGAAATATTACAACTAAAAACAAAAAAAATAATTAAGATGTTTGTGATATGTATGGTAAGTCAGTTACGAGTTCTAATACTCTTTTCTACTTATAATAAAAAGTGTAGCTATTTATCATTGCAATAGTTGGCGCTTTTCTAATTTTCTGGATTTATGATACTAGATAAGGAAAAATTCATATTATTGTGATAATCTCAAATGACGTGTGAGAAGCATGTGTTTGACTAATAATAAAATGTACAAGATCCAAGCACACCTTGCCTCGTCATTTGAGATGTATAACACTTGAAGGTGATTCATTTTACATTATTAATTTATTCTCATAAATGATTTAAGTTTCCATGGCGTTAACCAAACACAGGACAAGGTAAGTTACCTGTTGAGAAGCCATTGCCTGACCAAAAAGACATGGTTAACCCAATAACATCAGCTCCTGCTGCAAATGGAAAAAATTTCAACCTTGTAGAAGGTGCGTTGGGCAGTCCATCGAAGAAGGTTAAAGTGGTCGATAGCACTTATACAGACAACCGGGTAGAAATGATGAAGAAATGGCCTAGTGTGACAACCATTGGAGATGATGGAAGGAAACTTGATGGGTTTCTATACAAGTACACAAAAACTCAAGTGAGTATAATCTGTGTTTGTCATGGCAAGTTCCTCACTCCTGCTGAATTCGTCGAGCATGCTGGTGTCAAGGATGTGGCAAATCCGATGCGACACATTACTGTCTGCTCATCCGGGTTTCATTTCTAAGGTATAGAGTAGCCTTATCGTCCCCCTTTTGCAGTTTCAAAAAAATGTAAATATCCCAGCTAGAAAAAGAACCATAACTCTTTTCTATCCTTGTTTCTTTGATTTTTTTTATTTCTGACTTTTTGGTTTTGCTAAAATAGAATTCCTAAAAGTTCAGATAAGGATGGAATTCCCTATTAATGATACTTTTCTATTGATAGTGTCCATATTATGTTATGTGCCGTGGTTATTCTGATACTTGCCTATAAGTATGAAAAGATGAAACGAAAATTTTGATTTTCTTTTTTAACATTACTGCTAGGGTAGGAATAGGGGTGAGTCAACCCCATGCATAGGTTCTTTTGTAAGAATCAATCTGTTTCCATTGTCTTTTCAAAGTGATATTACAATTGGTCAATCTCAATGTTGGCTAGGCTCTACTTTTGTTGCAGACTTTAATAAATTTGTTAGGGCTTTGCCCTTATATATCCCAAGTTGGGAGTGCTTGGCCATCTAATTTTGTGCATATGTGAGAAAGGTTTGGAATTTTTGATTGTTTAAAACACATTGGAAAAACAATATTTATATTACTCCTTAAATCTTGTAACCTAAAAAATAACAGCTCTTTGTTAGGATAGGAGCTATAATGAAAATGTGTATTTATTTTTCTAAAATTAAAACAATAAAAATACATTTTATTTATTTACATGTGTTATTTAATTCTTCAAATAAAAGGTTTAAGATTCTATTATTTGTGTTTACTTCAATTCAGTGAATCAATGTATATATATGGAAAGATTGAGTTTAAGTGAAATAATTAAGTAGGTCATTGATCATTAATTAAAGTTTACAAAAGATTTTTAAATACGTCACTATTATGTCCAATTTATTCGAAACGAAGTGACCTTAATTCGGGGTAATTAATATGAAAATATGTATTTGGGGTACTTTGAATAATAATTGATTTTATAACACAATAGTTATAACCTAAGTAGTTAGAGCGGGAAGAGTTACAAGAAGATCTCCTAGTACTATTTTGAGAGTATCTAGGATAATATCTAGAAGTGGTTAATTATAACGCAAAATAGTAGGAACATGCAAAGGAGTGAAAACAATCGACTATTTGACTCTTAGGAGCCGTATGAGGAGAGAATGAGGGAGAAGTAGTAGTAACACTAACTCACACAAGGATGAGTAGTTTATCTTTCACAGTGTAATCTAATATGTCTATGCTTGCCATAGTGGTGACAAGTAGGTAAAAAGCTTGCAAGAAAAGACAATAGACCATCAACGACGTGATGAGAGGAGACAACAGTAGGTGAAATGTTCACCTGGCTAGAGCAGTTGGGTTGGCATGCATCTTGGTTCTTACCTTTTGGAGTGGTATCAATTTACTTCATCTTTAAATTAATAACCATTGGCTTGATAAAACCTGAAGGGATAGAACTTTCTTCAAAATAACCCAAGCCCTTTGTTCTCCTTCTATCTAGTTACAACTCATAATCTCATCCAATTTATGAGTACCGAGGATCTGTTTTTTCATTGTTTCTTTTGGAGTGTTCCAACTACTTTCAGGCTCAGATTGCTTAGTTCCTAAATCTTTTTAGATGTTGTCCTTTACCTTGATAGATGCCTCCAAGAATCCAATAGAACAACTAGATCATTGACCTTTTCTTGTAGAGTCTTTTACTCTGCATCTTTTTTAGAAAGAGTTGTTCACGATACTCTTTATCACTTTCCAACACAATCCCCATTAGATTGATCTTTTGATATATCAGGATTAATAACCTCCTAATTTGGTTAGTTCATCTTAAGGCTCTTAAAGATGTCTTACAGAAACTTATCCTGGATCTACAGAACTCACACGACAACTATGTCATTATATCTTTTCTACATGATCTCACATTTATTTGAAATATTATAATTGTCTTGGTTTATTGAGGACTTCATTTCTAGAAAAAGTATCTCTCAATGTAATCAAATCATTTTCTTTTTCTTTAAGGCTATCCAAAGCCTTTTTTTGAGCCTTTTCTAACTTAATGTGTTCTCTAAGGAGCTCATTGTTGGTTTCCAACAGCTCGCCTTAATCTTTATCATCATCAAATATGGAAGATTTGGAGGTACTAGAAGAAAGATCCTAAATAGATTTTGATGCCATAAAGGCAATGAAATTATTCTTATCTTCTTCAATACTATAATTGTCACTATCCAAACCAATAACTTTAGCCTTCATTGTTCTCTTTCCATACTTGTTTTGTCTATTGTAACAATGAATGATAATACAAGTGATAAATAGGCAAGTAAACATGGAGAATATAGTAGCAATGGAGAATATAGTAGCAATAAATCACAAAAGCAGATAATCATAAGAAAGAATAATAACAAGCAAGATAATTAGGAAAACAATAAAGAAAATGATTTTTAAATATGTTCACACATAGAAGGAACTATGTGAACATATTTGAAAATCACTCTAACTGTACTAACAATACATACAAGTATACATAACATGACAATATAATGTGATAAACTCATATAAGATCTAACACCTATTTGGTAATAACCACATATTGATTAAGATAGTCACTCGTTAGCTTGCAATTTTCTAATAAATAAATCAATAATTCACAACATAAAAAAATATAGGCATGTACCTCTATTAATTGGAGCATAAGAATCGACTATGCCTAAGAAACCTCCATTGCTATCTCCATAGCAACTACAACACAAATACAAATTAATGAAGTTCTCTTCTGGAGCTCTACTACCATGTGATGTGGTACAGTTACTTATGGCTTAATATAGTGATCAATGTAGGGGTATGTAACTCACATTTACATATACCTAAATACAACTATGTATTAGTGTTTATTCATTTTTAATTATATTAAACCCATCCAAAAATAAGTTTTTACATAATCACTCAATGTATCACCAATATGGAGCCATACTTAACGTATCCTTATATGAAACAAGAAAACATTTTTTTCTCAAAAAATTAGAGTTTTTAAACAGCAAAAATTGTCACACATTTTCTAATTAATTTGAAAAACAAAAAATGAAGGGGATAAGAAAATACTTCAACTTTTATAGGGCTCACCAATTACCTTAGTAAGGGTAATAGCCATCCTCAATAAGTGTAATGGCCACAATTTGTCACCAACCATCTTTGGAAGCTCTCGTCGACCACTCAATGAGTTCTCAATGACCACCCGATAAGCTCTTTGTTAGCTCACAAAACTAGTTGTTTTTTTGTTTAAAAAATACTAGATAAGTTCCCACAAATACCAGCAAAATAATAATGCAACAACAATGCAAACATACAAACAAAATATGCCAATTACAAGTGTAATCTATGTGAGTGTGTGAAATACTGAACCATCATTAATCAACCTTACATAAAGGAGGATAAATACACCAAGTAAAATTATAGACTCAATATTTTGCACATGGAAATACCAATACTAAAACAACATGACTTACACTAGTGATGTTTGAACTCTTTAGACTACATGTAGGAGAATCAGCTCGTAGATGCTCAAGAGGCATGGGTAAGATGATCGTTAATGTTGAGGAAGAATTTAGCTCAAATGATGTTACAACATTGCATAGAATTTTATAGAAGACCTTCGACTCCTTGAAGAAAAAATGGAAAATGTATTTGAGTGAATTATTATGATGCTATTAATTAGTGTTATTTTATACATATATTTGTACATAAATTTTCACATATACATAATAAATTATTGTCCCTTATGTGTTTTATGTCTTTGTTTTGAGTAATATAGACATTAGGTTACGAAATAAGCAAAAAGAAGAAAAAATATGTATTTAGAGAAAAAAATATGACACTAAATCGATCGAGATCAATCGAGGAGCTAGGACTAGAACAGAAAACAAGTTTTGATCGATCAAAAAAGAGACTCAATTAATTGAGCACTAAATTGATCGATCACACATTGATTAATGACTAATTTAGCACTCTCAAGTTCGAAATTGCATAGGTTAAGTCGATCGAAAAGGGTCTCAATCGATTGAGACATTCAATCAACATTCAAATGTGGCATTTTTCAGCACCAACTTTTAATACTAGCCATTGGATCAAGCAAATTCTAATCCAACTCATATTAGACTAAAAAAATACATTATATAAATAACCTAAGGGGTTATCAAAATATAATAATTGTAACAAGGAGCAAGATAGATCAAAAAGCACATTTAAGAAAACTTTTGAAGGAGATTTTGAATAAAATATTGAAGATTGGAGATTAGGGTTACATTGGCTTCATAATCTACTTTTCCTAAGCCTTTTTCTTATTTCTCTTCTTTATAGTTTTCACAAAATAACGTTGATTCATTTAGAATCTATGTCTAGCTAAACTTATAATGTGATTAATTGTGGGAAAATAAGAGGCATAGACTATGGTTTGATTAATTAAATGTCATGATAAATTTTACTTTCAAATTCTTTCTTGTTGATGTGCTCAATTTTATGTTTAAATATCAAAATTATGCATGTTATCAATTAGGTGTATAACTAGTTTGTTGCATAAATATATTTACATTTAGTCTAAAATGTTAGTATGTAATCGCTAATATTCTTCCTAAAATGGTACCTTATAGCTACTATCATAAGTAGCCCTATGTTAAAAGTTATTAATAGTTTTAATCTTGCTTAGTTTAGTTATCCACATTTTAAAATCTTAATGCATTGAACGAATTAAATCTAGTAAGTGAACCTCTAAGTTATTTAGGATTTAAGTTTATAATTGTATTATGAATCAATACATAGTAAGAAAATGTTGGAAGTCTTAAGTAGGCCTAGACTTCTAAAGCTAAAGTTAAGAATTCAAGACCGATTTTAAATTATGAAAGTGATTTAGAACTTAAGAAACTAACTTCAATTCATGATATATTTAATGAAATTGTAGGCTAGTAGTGAGGATAGTACCGTAATCATATATATCTCATAATTCTTGTGCCAACTTTAAAAGATTACTAATGAACTGGTAATTAGTAAAAATGTTACGAATCTTTGTGGGTATGACAACCTATGTTTTTTAAATTATTTATCACTTGTGACTGACCATATATACTTGAGTGTGCTCAAATGTGTTTGCTATATTTTATATTATCCTTTTTTTTAATATTAGGGGCGGTCCGAACTTTAATGTTTGATCTAATATCACCATATTTCTAGTTGGATTAGGTATGGAAGAAGAAGGTTTCTCAAGAAACCACCCTCAAGGGAATCGGGGAATGGACACCCCTTCTCTCATATTCCAAATTGCTAAAAGAATATAACATTTTCTCACTATACTTTTGAGCTAATTCTTTAGCTATCTTTCAATTTCCATGGATGGAAACCAATATCGCATGATTCCTTGACTCATAATTGTTTTTAAAAAAGAGATAATAAGGAAAAAATTCATAATAAAATATCTAATGAATGGAAGAGATCAAGAGGTTGGAGGTGAAAAATAGGAGAATGATAACCAACCTGTAATCGGCAACCAAAATAAAATTATGAGAAACATTGAAGATGAGATGTGAAAAAAGGAGCAGAACTTTGTAAATTAAGCTAGTTACTGTACAACACCAAGGAAAGGTTAATCTAGATAGTGCTCCGACTAGTATTTGTGAAATGTGAAAATGAAAATCTAGGAAACCTTGTTTATATAGAGGGTAAAAACACTCTCATGCCTTAAAATACTTAATCGTTAGTAAGTATTCCCTTAGAGATAAATTTAAAATAACGTGGTGTGAGTACATTTGATTATATCTCGATTAGGCATCCAACAAGTAGAAAAAAGAATGTCCTACCAATCTATCCAACATTTGTTAATAAAATGGAGTGAAAAGTGATCTTCTTTGGTTCCCTTGTTCACCTTCCTTAGTGCATACACACTATCCAACCTATAACTATTCATGTCGGAATTAATTCATTCTTCTCATTAGCCACCATTGTCATACCCCTTTTTTTGGAACATATTGAATAGAGCTCACCCATTCACTATCTGGATTAGTTTAGACAATCCTAACTCCTAACCATTTCAGTACCTTCCTTTTTCACTACTTCCATTATAATGGGGTTTAATCTTTTCTAGGTATCACTAAGAAGTGATCTATTAGAGCAATGGTTTGACAAAGGTAAGTATTTTAGTCAAGATCTTGGATTGTGATCTATTGAGCCTACTTCCTTTCTTGCATATACTTTTTCCATTAAAATGATAGCTGGACGACGTCGTGCACCAAGCTCCCATAGGGTGGTCATAACTACATCATTTTGCAAAAGGATTAGCCTTCTTTAATCTAGTGTAGGACAACTCTACTTCCTAGTTTTGGTCAAGTGTGACTATTAGGCTTCAGGGAGGAATGTGTTCACTCCCAAACCATACTAGCGCATGGTAGCAATCATGCCTTGACACCAAGATAGGCTTGCTTTGAATGAGTTTATAGATTACCCTAGTTACATGTTTCATAAACCTGAACTCTAGGTAGCAATTCTTTTGTTGATCCTTATCCCAAGGTATGAATTTTTTGATTCCCAATTGATATTGGGTGCTTTGGATAAAGAGTAGAAGACTTTGAGGTGAAAAAAATGTTTTTTACATAAGTACCAAGATGGCTACTAGCTTTTTAATTCTCTTACTGGGTGGAACATGCCTAGAAGAGGTAGTTAACTTCCTAGGTTTGAATGAAGAACTAGCCAAGCAATGTGGCATTTTCAAGTTACCAAAGGGTGGACATGGATGATTTTTTTGAACACATTCCTAATGTACCTTTTTACTTTTCACATATATCTAGATGTCTTCTAAATAACCTTGTTGAACTCTAGTGGTTGGACTCTCTCCAAGTGTCTAGATATAGTTAGTTGATGTTGACTTCTTGAGTATATACAACTTAGAGTGGAAGTTTTTATAAGTTTCACCCAATTGAAGGTGAAATGGCTTCGAGCCCTCCAAGGTGGGAGATGAAAACTTAGAAAGTGTTAATATGAAACTGATACTGCTCTTAAACATTTCCTAGTTCCAATGTCTAGATCTTGGATTATCATTATTATGGGTGTTGAATATCCTAACTCCATTTTTTGCACAAGGCTTTTCTCATTAAGAAATTGGTATCTTGATTTCTAATTGGCCAATGTCATGATCTTGGACAACAGACATTATGGGTTCCAAAGGGATTGTATCCTATCTCAATTTTCCGTACAAGACTCTAATGCCCTAATTTCGAGTTGGCTAATGTTATGATCCTAGACAGTAGCCATTATGAGTGACAGAGGATTGTGTAACTTTGTTTTCACATCAGACTTGGTCCAATAAGACATTTGTTTCTTAATTTCTAGTTGGATAATGTTGTGATCCTAGATCAAAGTCATTGTGGGTTCCAGAGGGATTGTGGCCCAACTCCATTTTCCATATCAAACTTAGTCCATTAATACATCAATTTTTTGATTTTGGGTTATCGTGATCCTAACTACATTCGTTATGGGTGTTGAAGAGGTTATGTATCGCTTATTTCTATGCACAATACTTGGTCTATTAAGACAACGGTTGGTAGTGTCATAACCTTGATCTTGTGTCACAATCACTGTAGGTGTTGAAGGGTTTTGGGCTAGCTTTCATTTTTGCACAAGAAGTAATCTATTGAGGAAATGGAAGACATTGTCTTGATCTTGGATCATAATCGTTATGGGTATCAAAGATGTGTTTAGCCCAATTTCATTCCCGCACAAAAAGTGATCCATGAATACAATAGTTTTCTGATTCCATGTTGTCATAATCCTAGACTACATTTGTTGTGGGTGTTGTAATAGTTATTTACTACTTCTTTTTTTGCACAAGATTTTGTCCATCAATACAATGGGTTGTAATTCCATCACCTTGATCTTGGATCATAATTCTTGTGTCTTAAAGGGGTTTTTGGCCCGTTTTTGTTTTCGAATATGAAATGATCCATTGAGGCGATGTAAGACACTGGTCACAGTCATTGTAGGTGTTAAAAGAGTGTTGAGCCTGCTTCCATTTCTAAATAAAAAGTGATCCATTGAGACAATGATAGACATTATCTTGATCATAGATCATATTCACTATGGGTGCTTAATGAGGGGTTTAACACGCTTTTGTTTCCACATAGGAAGTGATCCATTAAGACAATGGTTTAGTGCTACTGCCTTAATCTTAGTTCACAATTGATGTGGATGTTGAAGAGGTCTTTAGCCCATTTCCATTTCCATACTAAAAGTTATCCATTGAGGCAATGAAAGACATTATCTTGATCTCGGGTCTTAATCACTATGGATACTGAAGGTATGTTGAGCTCGCATCTATTTTTGAAAAGGAAGTGATCTATTGAGACAATGATTTTAGTGATAAGTAGGCCATTACCTTGATCCTAGATTACAGTTAATGTGGGTGCCAAAGATGTTTTAGTCTTACTTCTATTTCTACATAAGAAGTGATCCATTGAAGCAATGGTTTGATAAAGCTAAGTAAACTAGTCATTATCCTGGATTATGATCACTATAGGTACAAAAAGGGTTTTGAGCCTACTTCCTTTCTTGCATAAACATTTTCCATTAAGACGATGGCTATATAACATCGTGCAACAAGCTCCCATAGGGTAGTCATAACTACCTAGTTTTGCAAAAAGAGTAGCCTCCTTAATCTAGTTTAGGACAAGTCTAGTTCCTAGTTTTGGTTGAGTGTGGCTACTAGGCAAGTTTGTAGTTGACCCTAGTTGCAAGTTTCATATACCTAAACTCTAGGTATAAATTCTTTTGCTAATCCTTATCCCAAGTTCAGAATTTTATGATTCCAAATTGATATTGGGTGCTTTGAATAGAGAGTAGAAGACTTTGAGGTGAAAAAAAGAGTTGTTGTATAAGTGCCAAAATGGCTACTAGATTTTGAATTCTCTTACTGGATGGAACATGCCTAGAAGAGGCAGTTAACTTCCTGGGTTTGAATGAAGAACTTGTCAACCAATGTGGCTTTTTCAAGTTCCCAAAGTGTGGACATGGATGAATTTTTTGAATACATTCCTGATGTACCTTTTTACTTCTCACGCTCTATTTGAATGTCTTCTAAATAACCTTGTTGAACTCTAGTGGTTAGACTCTCGCCAAGTTGGTTCTTCATGTGTAGATCTAATTAGTTGATGTTGACTTCTTAAGTATATACAGCTTGGAGTGGAGGTTTTTATAAGTTTCACTCAATTAGAGGTGAAGTGGCTTTGAGCTTCCCAAGGTGGGAGATGAAAGCTTAGAAAGTGTTAATATGAAACTGATGTTGCTCTTGAACCTTCCCAATTTTTTTCTTACAAGATTATTTATGAGTTATGAGATTCTGGATCTGTCCATTTCAAGAACATTTGGAATCGATTGTGTACCAAACACTTGCTTTTGGATTCCATATTTACTCGTGGAATTTTAAGTGGAATTCTAATCCGTTTAAGGTTAGTTGTAAATGAATGAGTAGGTAGGCACTCTAACTTTCTTGAACTCCATATGCTGAGGAACTAAATTGATGTGATCTAGAGGTAATGTTTGATCACATGTTTGTAGGATGAACATTCTTGGATCTAGGGTGCTTATTTTCTAATTAATAGTTAATTCTTATGAGGGTTGGTGAACCATTTCTTTAGAACGTCACAGTTTAGCGTGCTTAGAAATTCAAATGGGTGACCTCCACAGGAAACACCTTCTTTTACAATATTTGCAACAACTTTGTTCTCTAGATGTAATGTTGGTCATATCTCTAGAGTCGTAGTAAGAAGTTTCTTGTAGTTTAGCATGACTTATATGGAAACGATATGAACTTTTCATCCTAGGGTGATGATTCTGGATGACTCATCCTTGAAAAGTAGTGTATTTGTCTCATCAAGTGTGGCCCATATCCATAGTCACTTGATGTGGTCTGGAGTTACTAGGTGTGGCATGGATCCACAATCACTTGTTTTGGTTTGGATCCATAGTTACTAGGTATGGCCTCAATCATAGTCACTTGATGTGGTCAAAATCCATAATCATTAGGTGTGGACTGGACCTATAGTTTATAGGATGGAAAGCTAGGCGGTGTCATCTAGAATGTAACTTATCTGAATAGCATGACCTAGAAGGTATCAATCTATCAAGTCTGACATGGCCAATGTGGCGACTTCGAGGACTATTAAGCCTGAAAGGTGGCATTTTGGAAAGCATAAACTTTGAGTTGACATTTTGGACAACATAGCCCCTGAGGTACAACCTAACATATTAAGGCCTAATCTTTCTTCATGTATGGATCTCTATTTTCTTGGAACGATGTCAGTCTAATAACTATACATATAGACATTTACCTCAAAATCCATAACATCGTCGACTTGGTTGTTCTAACTACATTACGCTAGTCATTTAGACGTGGGGTGGCTCCACAAGGCGAGCAGGAAAATCTTGTTTAAGCTACACATGCCTACACAGATGAAAATCATTGAGATGTAGCTGATAAATTTTCTTTTAGGAGTTGTAAAAGCTCGATGTTAACTAATGTTTGGTAAACTAAATAGGTCTACGTGGTCGATTTACTTGGATGTTCTATCTGGCTACTCTACTTGAGAGGTAGGTCTTTTTGACCAATTTTCTTGATTGTCCTAATTGGATGGCTTCCTCGTTGTAGTTCATGCTGGTGTTTATCTTATAATTGAATGACTCAATGCCTATTATGGGTGGCTTCTGCCGAGGTAGGCTGATCAAGCTCCTCTTGGTAGCCTTGTGTGGTTTATGTTCGGACAGTATGAAAATTTTGGTCTCCACAGTTGGCTCAATGATCGGGAGGTGATTTAGCCTAGGCTCTAGTTCCTACTAAGGTGCTCTTGGGAGTTCTTCATCGGGCATTTACTACCTAATTTGGATATGAGATACTAGAGGTAGCGATTAAGAATCAAGGCAAGTGAGCTCCCTTTGGGTGTTCCCATTCTCTTGGAGCACGCTTAGGGAAAAACATGGTTCTTGGGTGCCAACCGAGTCATGAACTTAACAAGAGTGTGAAATGTCGTCAAGATCATGTTAGGAGCTCATTCTAGTGACCTAACGGTTCAAACATAATGTTAGGAAGAGAATTGAATGAAAAACGCGACGAATAGAATGAATAACACTTTGAATGTTAGTAAGGTTTCACTGGCTCAATTGATTAAACACTAAATTTTTTTCCCACAAAGGCATATGTATTGAAGCTAATTTCTACTGGATCGCATTGTTTGGATACGCAAACGTGTAAATCACTAGAAAATCATGTCATAAGGGACGATACTGGTGGATGTCGTATCCGTTTCGATGCTTAAATCAGTTTCTAAGAAAAAAACTAAGATTAGAGAGAATTTGAGCGAATTTGGATAGTGAACTTAGGAGTTTAGGCATTAACTTATGCGTATTATTTTCTGTTTATAAGGACATATATAAAGATCTTAGAAAATGATATAATCGTAAATAATTAATATTGATTAATTATATTTAAATACTTAGTTAATTAATACTTAATTATTTAGAATATTAATGTTCTTTTATAAGTATGGATCAAATAATTAGTATTTGTCTTTAATTTGAATAATAAACGATATATCTTATTGTGTGGTAATTGTATTGAGTTATGTTTTTAAAGTTGACGTGGATCAATCAAATGAAACCATACGTACTTAGTGATTTTCTTATCCAACATAAATTTTATCAGAGTAAGTAGATTTTTTTATTATCGAATTTTGGGGTTGTTATAGAAATATCATTGAACTATGATTTGTTATTTTAATAACATTAAAACTTTGTAATTGTTACAGAAATAACATCAAATTTTTTTGTTATTTTTATATTATTAAATTTTATTAAAATTTTATCGACGTCGATTAGTTAACGATAAATTACACATATATCAATGATATTTTTGTTATATTTGTAGAACTTAATTGATATAAAAGTAAAAAAAATATTCGATGATATTTTTGAAATAGTTGCGAAGTTTAATAATATAAAAATTACGAAACAAAATTCAATAATATTTTTATAACTCTCGACATTTAATAGTGAAAAAATCTATTATCTTATTAATTAAAAATTAATGACTCATAATTGTAATTTTTATATGGTTAAAAAATTTGATGCATATACTTATGTTTTGTTAATTATAAATAAGTATTATTTTATTTATTAATTTTATAATTATTTTGTCCAACATTTCAGTAGACACATGCGATCAAACTTAAAATAAACAAAGATTGTTCTATAGTTAAAAGTGATATTAATAATTAAATTAAATATTTTAAGATACCAATTTCGATTGGATTGGTACGATTAAATGGTTGGTTTAAAGGGGATAAACTTTTAGAAAAAAATCTATTTATTGGTATTACTATTGCTGAAAATAATTAAATTTTATCATTTAATAATTATCTAATATACTGTTGCGACTGCATATATATCAAATAACAACCATAATCTCACGTTATATTCTTGTTAGTCTAAAATTAGGGCATCTATTTGTGGAATATTCTTGGGTTGGATATAGATCAACGGTTACAGATAAGCTATCCATCTATCGATCACACCGGACTGGAAAGTGTACCTGCAAATCAAACATATATATATAGAAGAAAAGTCAATACATAGAAGAAAAGTCTTATTGTCATTGCCATTTGCCCATGAACTGAGGAAGAAAGAAAAGAGTCGAGGCCCAGCTAATAGTGAGCATCTCTATGGCTTCCTCGCTAGGTAAGCTTCAAAACCCATTTTTCTTTGTTTATGAACAATGCTGGGTTTTATGGTTTTGAAATCTATGATCTTTGGTTAGTTGACGATAATATTTGTTCAATTAGAATTTAAATAGATTTTTAAAGAGTTATAAATTTAAAATTTTTATAAACTTAATTTTTTATTTTATTTTTTTAGATATTACTAAGAACTTTCAGAATTTTGATAGACTTTCTTATAAATTTAAAAGATTTTTAATAGAGTTCTTTAGATTGTAGTTGATTCTATTTTATAAATTTTTATGGATTTATATCCATAATAGTTGAACAATAATAGGGAGATAATGAGGGTGTTTGGATAGAAAAGATAAAAATAAGAATCGTTGAAAATCCAAAGAAATCTTGAGGGTAGAAAGAAGAATTAGTACATATTTTCTCACGTATAATATTAACTAAAAAGTCCATCTAAATCCATAAAAATCCATTAGCTTTTAAAATTGTTTAAAATTATTGACTTTTTGAAGACACATATAATCTTAATTCAATACACTTAAAATAATTTTGGACTTCTAATACACCTAAAGTTTTATAAATTTTTAAAGACTTACATAAAATCTTAATAATTGAATACACCTGATAAACTTTTGGAGACTCTTTAAAAATCTTACTTGAATACACCTGGATTTTAAAATTAATAATCTTAATTGAATCACCTATGTAAAACCATTTGGATTCTAATGGATTTTATTTCATGTACTTCTATGAATTTATTTTATTGATAATAGTTGAACCAATTATAAAGAATGTTAAAGAGAAAAATAATAAAAATCAAAATACTTACAAATCCTTAGAAATCTTTGGGGTTGAGAGAAGAAATAGTTGAGATTTTTCTACTTATAATTTTAATAAAAAATTCACCAAAGTTATTTAAAATCAATGATTTTTTAAATACACCTGAATTTTTAAAGATATACATAAAATCATAATTGAATAAACCTTAAATACACCTAAACTTTTTTGATCCTTTAAAAATCCTAATTGAATACCTTGTATTTTAAGAGTCGGTTAAAATATTTAAAAATCTCAATTGTATGTACCTGTAAACTTTATAAGGTTTTGTTTGTTTTCTATGTATCTATACTAATTGCCTTAATATCTGCATTTGAGTCTTTCTTTAGGATACTAGCTATTGCCATATTCTGTGTCTCCCTTGTGCTTCTTCAATAGTGATTGCAGATAAATTTGTTAGTTTCGTATGCTAGGAACTAATTTTTATTATTACTTCCAAAATGCTTGTGTTTCTTAGGTTAGACTATAATGATCTGGGTATTTATGTCAGGTTTTGGCTTTTTAAAACCATTAAGAATAGGCATGATCCATTTCCACAAATAAATAATCAAAGATTAGAGAAATCAATATCGTGGTAATTTTTGGACTTTTGACCACCTTTGTAAGCCTCAAATCTTTTGTAGTTGTGGAAAGGAATGTTTGTTTCTTTTTAAATTTGTGTAAATATGTCCTTTATATGTTGGTTCCATCAAGATTCCATACAACTTTTCCTTTTCAAATTGATGAACTAATCAAGACTTTAACATATGACAGGTATTTTCCCTTTTGTATTTTTATTGCTTGGTGTTGTGTCTGCTCGAAGGCCTTTGTATCCACTCCCTGGTAAATTAGATGGTCATAAGCAGCCTCTGCAAACTTTTCGACCATACAATATCGCACATCGAGGTTCAAATGGAGAGCTTCCTGAGGAAACTGCACCTGCATACATGGTTTTTTTGTTTTTGTTCTTTTTGCCCCATTTCTTTGCATAATCTATAGTGACAGCAATGGTGATAGATTCTTTGCTTGCATTTTCCAGCTTTAGGAACCCATATAATAATTTTTCTTTTTATTGAGTTTTGGATGGAAAAATTAGATCCAAACAATTGAAACTTCATGGTTAATTTTTCAAAACTTGGGAATCCTTTTTCATGTCTTCGCAAAAAGTGGAGGTGTAGTAGAACAAAAGAGCATTCTTTCTGTAATTCTACGGCTTCACTGGGTTTCAAACCTTCTCCCACTTTTTTTAAGGGGTGCTATGCTCAACCACTGTGCTGCTAAATACTAGAATATAATGTCCTCAAACTTCTGTCTAATAGTCTTTTTCCTTAAAAATATTATCGTTTCTTGCAGAGAGCTATCAAAGAAGGAGCAGACTTTATTGAAACAGATATTCTGTCTTCTAAAGATGGGGTTCTTATATGCTTCCATGATGTAACCCTTGATGACACAACTGATGTTGCTGATCACAAGGAATTTGCAAATCGGAAAAGGACTTATGAGGTTCAGGATGTCAATGTCACTGGTTTTTTCAGCGGTACTGAATCCGTTCTATGAATACGCTTTTTGTTTGTATTGCACTTGTAAAATTGACTATGTTACAGCTGATAGTTAAAGTCCCCATACATAACCTTCTTTTAGTGTTTTTTTCTTGTATTTAATTAGCTCAAAAGTTTGAAAATGTTTTTGGATGAGTGCAGTTGATTTCACCCTGGAAGAACTTAAGTCATTGCGTGTGAAGCAGAGGTATCCATTTCGGGATCAACAATACAATGGTAGCTCTTATTTTTTAGTGATCTTCAGAACTTCCTTGTAAATGTGTCTAGCGTACTTTGTCATTGCCAGAATTTAAATTCTCTAAATTGTTTCTCACAATTTTTGCTGTCATGGAGGTGGATAATTATCTCAATATTGCTATGATATTAAAGAATGATAGTGAAGAAATCATCCATTTTTAAGTCTAAAGTCATTTGCTTCATGCTTGTGATCTGATTTCCAGCCATTATATGTTTCATTGGTGACTTGTATCTTCTATGTATCTGATTTTATTATTAGTTTGTATTAGCTTAGATCTGCTTGGTTCATATTTATTGCGCCTTTTAACATGAAAGCATAATCTAAACCCTATGCTAGAGTCCACCTCCTAGTTTGATGGCTCAAAATACGAGTCAAGGCACAACTACTCCCTTTTGTCCTCATGAAGGTATCAGAAAAGATGAATCTTGTCATAGAACCTTGCAAATTCAGAATGATCTTTACTATCATAGTTTGTCTAAACCATTTTACACGGTTTATTGAATTGATAAGAAGGTACATGAAGTAAAAGAGATCAATAAAGATGTTCCTTCATGTGTGGAAATGATCTTGTAGGCGCATAATTTTTTGATTTTATTGCTATTTATAAATTGGAATGACCCAAGTCGGCTAAATTTTTTATGCAGCAGGCGTAAAGACAACCTGGTGTGATTAGCCAATAAAGATGGACCTCATGGACCTTATTTGTTAGTTACACAGCCACCTGGGACGCCAGTGGCACCTAAGAATTCCTCTCCTAGTATTTTTCAGAATTATAATCCGTATTTCCCTGTGTTTGTTGATGTGATTTATCGCTCGAAGTCTGCCTAAAATCGGTCACTTAAGTCTTAAATGTTAAAAGATAGATCCTAGTTTGTTTTTTTTTAATTATATAATAGTGATGATAGATCCTAGTTGAACAGGCTATAAACCTACCACTCTTTGCTTGTTATAAAAAGTGATGTATATAGTTGAAGATCATATACCGGGGTCTATATGGTGGAAAATGTCTTTACAATCGAAAATCCTTTCCTTTTGTTTTTTTCTCAGGAAAGTTTTCTATCATTACTTTTGAAGAATTCATTGCAATTGCACTGGACTCACCCAGAGTTGTTGGAATATATCCAGAGATTAAAAATCCAGTATTTATCAACCAGCGGGTAAGTTTCCTGAAAGCTGAACAAAACAGCTACACAGTTCCTGAAGTTCTTTTGATGTTTATCTAAACTGCTAAAGATATTGAATTGGTTACTTTTTTATGCTCATGAATTTCATTGTTGCTCAAAGATCTTGTTGGTTATGATTCCTATTACTAAAATTGGTAATTACAGGTAAAATGGCCAGATGGTAAAAAGTTTGAGGACAAGTTTGTCGGAACCCTTAAGAAGTATGGATACAAGGGTTCATACATGTCCAAAGATTGGTTGAAAAAACCTGTATTTATCCAATCATTTGCTCCATTGTCACTTATCTACACATCAAAACTGACAGATCTACCAAAGATTTTCTTAATCGATGATGTTACCATACCAACTCAAGATACTAATCAGGTTTGTAAACTGCATTTTTTTATTTTCTCTTCAGGAAATGCTTGATTTATCTATGGCCTTATCTCCATGTGTGTACTATAACATTCAAGGCCGATTATGATATGCAGTTTGCTATAAATCAGCTTCCTAATCAAGGTAGCTTGAGATTCGTTTACCAAGCTAAATCTCTACAAAACTATCTCTCTGTTTTTTTTTCTTTTTTTTTTGGGCTCAACTTTACTAATTCGGTGATTTTGCATGCATTCACAAGCTCGTCTGAAGAACATCTTTTTTCTTCATATAGTAGTTTCCTCTGGTATTCTCTTCCATCCACATATTACTAATTCCAGTCATAAAAGAATCATATTAATATTATCCAAACAAACTATGCATCCATCTACAGCATTAGAAATATGACCGATATTTGTGATTGCAAATCTGTTGTCTTGAGCTATACTTTTTGAATAAGTCCAAAGGATAGATCATATTTGTTATTATAGAGGTCCTGAACCAGAGATTCCTATAGAGCCTCTTATGCTTTCCCTCAGTTGCATCATATTTGCATAATTTCCATTTGTTCAGTGGATCAAATTCATTTTTCCTCCTCTATGTTCTACCACCAACCAAACGGTGCATTATAACCAACTTTTTCCATTTACTTGTAATATCGGTTCTGTTTTTTGTCTCCTTAACTAACCGAGATGTTGCTATATAATTAGTGGTTTATGCAATGGGAAACCAAAAAGGGATAGAGGACTTTGGTTCTTGTTCCTTTTCAGTCTTCTCATTCTTTAATCCTTTTACTGAATATTTTAAATTTATGATCTGCAGTCATATTGGGAAATTACTTCAGATGAGTATTTTGCCTTCATCAAGAACTATGTGGTAGGAATTGGACCTTGGAAAGATACAATAGTTCCTGAAGTACATAATTATTTGCAAACACCTACTGATTTGGTTGCCAGAGCGCATGCCCATAATCTACAGGTACTCATTTCTTCTGACTGCTTGTATTTTTTGCTCTGATACTTAAAGGCCAAGTCAGGTTATCAATTTCTTTAATAACTTGATTGATATGTTCGGTAGTATGCTCCACTTTGATTTAGCCTTTATTATTCAGTAATAATATGGCAACTGATGCAAAATCAACCTCAAATTCATCAAATATTATGAATGCTGAGTGAAATCTAAACAGATTGAAAGGTTGGGGAACATTCTGAATCTGCGTAAAATCTAAACAGATTGAAAAGTTTGGGTCAAAATCTTAGGAAAAATGTTAAGAAATCAAAGTGTATAATTGAAAAAACTTAGGAAACCATATATGTTGTTCGAGAAATTATTCATTGTTTTCGAAATATGTGATGATGTGGTATTCTAAACCAGATTAGCGTAATAACTTTTTTGAAAAATATAAATATTTAATAGTTGATTATAAAAATAACGAATATAATTGATGGGTAGTATACTCAAGATCAAGAGTAATAAATAACTCCTCTAAGTTGTATAATCTAAGTTGTAAACTGCTTATTACCGTGGATGCAGGTGCACCCGTACACATACCGAAATGAGTATATGTTCTTGCATTTCAACTTTTCTCAAGATCCATATAAAGAGTATGGTTATTGGATTAACAAGATAGGTGTTGATGGACTATTTACAGACTTCACAGGCAGTCTTCATAATTTTCAGGAGTGGACTTCTTCCTCGAAGCATGGTGATAAACGTGCATCTAAATTGTTGCATAAAATTGCTTCGATGATACTTCCCTACGAAAAGGCTTAACAAAATGGTTTTTTTTTCTCCTCCGCCAATAAGTCATCTGATATATTTTTATAAAAATATTAATTATATGTACATGCTTCCTTTTTATAATATTACATGGATAATATTGCAGGAGATGGTCTCTTGGATTGTGCTTTTATTTTTAACAGCCCTCACTATTTTTGAACACATGTTCAAAGATTTTTTTTTTATGCATGCGTTCAAAAGCACAAAACTTGTGCTTTAGCATTTCAATTGATGGCATCTAGAACACCGATAAATTATGTTAATGTTTTCAAAAACAATTTGGACCATAGATACTACTTTTGAATGTGTATTCAAATGAATTTCATTTTTAAATACTTCTTCAATTTTAAATATAAAATTTGGTCAAAAATAAAAGATAATATATAATGTAGTAGGAATATAATGCCCAAGAAAATGGGTTATGTTTATAAGCAGTTGAAATATTTTTTTCCATAGAAAAATACACCAACCGTTTTTAAATTATATAAATCATTATAGATTAACCTTTTTGTTAACTTTTGTGGCAATTTAGTATTTTTTTTTTATGAAAAAGTGAGTAGAAGAATAAATGATCTATTTTTAATTTTTTTATTAATTTTATAGTCATTATTGTCTATGTTAAAAATAACAAAATAACTGATATATAAATATTAGTTGTAAGAAAAATAAAATAAAATAGTCATTTGTTTTATTTTTTATAATAAATATATTAAATTGTTATAAAAGATAATAAATAGGTTAAATTGTTCTGATTTACATAAGTATCTCTTTCAATTTTTTTTTAACTGCAACTAAGTGAATCCACATTGAAATTGATCTCCAATAATTTCATTTTATTTTGCCCCTTATCCCAAGTTTGTATGTACCGTTCAACTCACACGTGAGTTTAAGAGGAACGCTGTTGCACATGTCTTTAAAAGGCTCTATCCTAAATTCTACATACTTCATTTACCGTTTTCCATGTTACATTAAAAATTCACTTTTCCAATTTCCTATATCATAGTGGCATGTGAATGATGAGATTTACGTGATTGCAAAACTAAGTACATTTCGCATTCTCCATGGTTCTAAACAAGCTGGTTGATTTGATCAAGAGAGTGCTTGCTATCGAGTACAATACAATTAATTGTTTGAAAAGTGTAAACAATTAATTCTTCTAAAATTTTAGGTTAGTTAAACATGTATTAATTATTTTATTAATATGTTTCAATCGATTTAGATATGTTTCGATCGATTGAGTAACTTAATCTCAATATATTCTTATGGATCTAATATGAAATCTAACGTGCATAAAAAAGAGATATATATTTGAATTGAAATTGTTAGAACAAGATAGTCTTTTTTACTTGAAAAAATTCTTAAAATACACACCTTGAAATTAAAATTATATTTGTATGTTTTATTCACAAATATCGTCAACACTTACATAGACCTTATTCATAGAATATATTATATACGAAAGATATTAATATATTTATATCTAACTTCAAAGCAACTATTTGTATGTGTGTATTCACCTTCAAAAAGTATTTTCTTTTTGGTTACAAATAACATTAATTAACCAAAATTATCTTTAAAAATAATAAAATTAATAAACTAGTTAACTTCATTTGTAGCAAGCAATATAACTACTCTAAACACATTAATTGATTTGCAAAACATATTATCAAATTATATAAATTCATCGATGTATATATAAAAAATTAAAGAAAATAAATGCATCATTTATGATAAAACTTAATGTTTTCTAGAACATAATTCATCTTTCGTAAGCTATAAATATAATGTTGAAAACACTCATAAACAACATTAAAGTAACAAAAAAACATTGTAAGTTATGTTACATGGACTTTGGCACTTATCAATTTTGAAAATAAATCCACCGAATTATACATACTACTCTTGATTCGACAAAACGTCGCACTCAAATAAATCTCTAAAGAATATTTTAATGTCATTCATTCTATTTTAAATACAATCATGTATATAACAAAAATATGATATACTCAAATATCTTAAGTAGTACAAATCTTTGGACCAATCAATTTGTTATAGTTAGGCAATTCTTTAAACAATTTCACAATGCTTAAATTTTCAAGAATATTGTTTTACATGTTACTCATTATAATATAACATGTATTACACTCTTTGTCAATCTATCCCTTATAAACATCAATATCTCAACTATGTTAAACAATGTTGCCTTTTTTAGGCCTCATCATAAATGATCAAATGTTTCTAAAACATTGTTTATTGAAGAGATATTGAATCTCATGAGACCAAGTATTATAATTATCACTATCAAATATCTTCCATTAACTAGATTTGTTGCAATGTTTTAGAATTCATATTTATAGAAAAAATCACATGAAATATTTATATTAGCACCAAATATAACTTTGCAATACAAATCTAAATAATTACTAAAAATAAATCACAAGTGGCATAAATGAAAATTTGCTATGCTCTTAATCACAACATTGATCTCATGGGTTCAAATCTCATTCTATGCATTTTGTTTTCTTTTGTCCTTAAAAAAATTATTTAATTAAAAGAACTCAATAGATTGCTATTTATTGCCAACAGCTTGATTTTTTTTTTAAATCTCCTCTTGTATCCAATTTTTTTTAAATCATCTTTTCTAGCGAAAAGTAAATGAACATATACTCTTAATTATCATCTTCTCTACTCAATTTCACCATTAAAAAAATACAGTACTTTTTTAAAAGAAAATTTACACATAATGGATGAGGTAAAGATTCTAATGATATAAATTTCGTTCAAAAATTCTTAAAATAAAATGATCCATATAATTAGGGTTCCAAATTTTTATAAAAAAACAATTCTTTACACTTTATGCATTCAAAAAACAACCATAAGGGCTCTAAAACCAATGTCAAATAAAACATAACAATTATATTTGTTTGACTTTCCACGCATTTTATGTGCTTTTCAATTTCACAACCAGCAGAACAAATTCTAATACCGACAATGACTAAAACTTGTAAATCCATCGTCCAAAAGCCTCTATTTGTTTTGGTTGAGAATAAATATTTCTGTAGGTACTTTCACTATAAGATCTACCGTTCTCTTTTCTCTCACTCGTTTTCTGTCTCTCCTCTCCCAGAGTCTGTTTTTAAAGAGAGAAAATAAACTACTTTGACAGTTATTTTGATAATTATCCAAATTCTCATTTTCTTTTTAAATGAAAATATTTAGTTAATATCTAAAAAATTGGATTGGGTACACCCATTTGGACACAAGTAAACCCAACAATAAAGTATTTAACTGAACTACCACATCACAACTTAAACATGTAGCTAATTAAAACTTGTCCTACCTGCAGCAAATAGAAATGGAAAATATAACAGTTAACACACATGTATTGACTAAGGCTCACAGTATCTTATTAAGAATTAGGACTCACTCAGAAAGCCAACCTTGTTAGGGCATGTCCTCCTGTTATGGCCATTTTGTTTGCAAAGAATGCAGTGAAAATTCTTCTCTTTTATACTGGGAGGCTGGATTTCGTTTTGAAGTGACTTTATGCAACTCCTTTTATTATGACCTATCTTTTTGCACATGTTGCAATGCACTGGGCTTCCTTTCAAAGGCTTCTTCCTTCGTCGATCATGTACATCATCTGCGGCATTTTCTACTCCAAATGTTTCTGTTTGATTAAGAACTATATCTTTTATTGGCATCCCATGTATTAATTCCAAAGCTCGTTCTCTAGCTCGATGGGCCTTTAGATAAGGTATAAGGACTCCATGTTCTTCTTCAATATCCCTCATAATATCCTTAGGTTTGTAATTAATATTTTCCCGCACACGGTCCAAGATACAATTTAATATCCATTTCATGTTTGCTTGCCGATGGCTCGATCTTTCTGGTCGTATGCAAGAATGTAATCCCTTCAAAGTCTTTACCTGGAAAATCTCAACATCTGGAAGCTTAGATGCATGAATTCTCCATGAGCATCCAATGGCAGCACATTTAGCAGTGACTCGAGCTCGGTCTGACCTGATAAATGTTAACTCAAACTTCATGGCAATAGCTGTTTCTACCAATGCCTTTCGAAACGCTTGGGCATCTGGGAATTCCTGGCCAACAGCCAGATTATCATTGTCTCCTTCATTGCGCAACTGATTGGTCACTAGACTGGTCTGGCTATTCACTGAAGCTTGAGGACGATCATCATCAACCCTGCAGCTAGATTGAAACTTTTAAATTAAAATCTCACTGAAAACATTGTAAAGTTTGAAGCCTTGTATCAATGTTATTCACAGCAGTCACTTTCTATTATTGTTCAAATCTTGCATCTTGCGTCTCGCAGTTCTAAATAGAAAAAACAGAAACAGTTGTAGTGAAAGTGAATTTTGTAAGACAAATGGTGGCAATAAAAAAACATTATCTTTGTATTTTTGAAATATGTAGACCAAAACACAAAATTATAAATCAATTTGGACATGATCCAAAAAATAAATTCATTTCATACCTAGCATGTGGAATTAGAACATCTTCTGCATCAACAAACTCTTCAAGATCAATCGGAATCACATTTTCTCTTTTAGATTATTAATAAAAAAAAATTGGAGATTTGATTAGCAAATCAAAGTCATTAAAAAGGTTCTATAATTGAATGAAAATAAGGGTTCAAAAGTAGCTACCCGTGTGTTGATGTTGGACCATGAATTGCTTCCTGGACCACGGGTGTACTGGCATTCTCTCTACAATAATTGTCAAGTAAAAAAAAATCAATATACCAAACAAAGACAGGGTTGATAATACTAAAGACACAAATTTGTTTTGAATTCCAATAAATGAAAAATACAATAAATCTATATGGACTATGAAAATCTGCTAAGGTTAGAGCAGAACCTAAATTAAGTACTCAATGTACAGAATTTGGACCTTGAACATCTTGGCTTTTGTTTGATTCTCCACATATATCCCAATCTATCATGTTAGTTCACCAATAGGTTTACTATGTAATGATGAATTATGCATTATTTTTTGTTAGGGAGAAAGATAGAGGAATTTGATTATTTTTTCCAATGAGGTGTTGGTGAAGTACATTGGTTTAGTCCATGATGTAACCAAAGGTTAACTTATGGTTTATTCGGTGAGAAATAAAGCACATTGGTAAATAATTTCCATCCTCTATTACAATGCATTTACTCTTTTAACTCAAGTGGTTCGTGTGCCTGAATAACAGGGGCAATAGGACTATCAACACAAGATATAGAACTCTCTCTCTTTCTCTTTCTTCCTCTCACTCTCAATAACAAAGTTTCTTTTCTGGTTGTCCTTTCACTAAAACGCCAATAGGCAAGGAGACAGAGCGTTATTAGAGGAAACCTTGACAAAGGTGATGCAATTTGGTAATTAAAAAAATTCCTTTTGACAAAATAAAAGTCATATTTTTGTCAACAACAAAAAAATGACACCATAACTACACTATTGCCACCCCTTAATTACCCTATTCCTAATTGTAACGAAAGGACAAAAAATATGTGATATAAAAGAGACTCACTTTCTTTTTATGTGGATAGGGAAGAATTGGGAGAAAGATAATTTGGGGGAATGATATTCACTCAATACTCAAGTATGCCTTCAACTTCCAATTATACATCCTATTTATAATTTTATAGGACTATTATGGTAACAAAATAAATCTTAATTTGAAGATCAAATACATACTTAACAGATAAATAAAATCGTAAAAATATCCTAACTTATTTATTATTTTTTATTCCCATAAATTTCTTTAAGTTTTTCATGAACTCTATAAATAACTATTAAGCAGGGGATGGGCATTAGCTTGACAGAGAACCGTACATGTAGGACCATACACATGTAATAAGTATTAGTCTTGCTCCCTCCCTCCCTCTATCTCCCTTCTACAGCTAAATGTAAAATCAAGTAACTCCACTACCACATTCTCTGACTAAATGTTTAGCAAAAAATAAAAAATTCTCCGACTAAATACTGTTGCAGAAGCCAATGGCAAACATGTAAAAAGTACTATTCCTATGAATAAGTGGGATCTTTGGAATAAAAGGTTAAAGCTATCGCCAGTGACTGACCAAAGAGTATTGTCTGAATCTGATAATTGCTAATAAGAAACAGTCAATGAAGAAGACATCAACAAGTGTTTATTACTAAACGATTGTATATTACAACACTAAATTTCTGCACAAGTGTCATTGCTATATATAGCAACAAAGTCTAACAAACCTTATAACAGAACCTATCAGCTAATGAGATGTAAGCATAGATAGATAACAGCCTATACTAGTAATTATATCAGTAAACTTGCTATATGGATTATAACAATCCAGCATATACTCTAAAATATTCCCCCATTAAACCAATGGTTTGGTTAAAACCATCAGTATGGCTCTTAGTGAAGCAAACCAAAGAGAAACAAGAGGCTTTGTACGGGCATTTGCTATCTGATCTTCAGAGGAAACATGATGAATAACCAGTTGATGGTGCAAAACTTGATCCCTTATAAAATGTTGATCCAACTCATATGTTTAGAACGTGAATGAAGTAGAAGATTATATGCCAAGCTTTGAGCACTTATATTATCCCACAAAAGTAAAGGAGGAGCAGCAATGGGAAGCTTTAACTCAATGAACAAAGACTTGAACCAAAGAAGTTCAACAGTTGTATCGGCCATAACCCTGTATTCAAACTCAATGCTGGATCTGGAAATCATATGCTGCTTCGATGAATGCCAAGACACTAGATTGTTGCCAAGGAAGATGCAATAGACTCCAGTGGATTTTCTATCATCAGGAGATAAGGCCCAATCAACATCACTATAAACAATTAAATTAAGATGAAAGCGCTTGAGGAATGTAAGACCATGGTGAATTGTTCCTTTTAAGTAACGAAGTAACCTTTTTACAGCAATCCAGTGAATTTCAGTAGGTTTGAACATGAACTAACAAAGTTTGTTAACACTAAAGGCAATGTCCGAATGAGTTAAAGTGTAATACTAGAAGGCTCCCATTGTACTTCTATATAAAGAGGCATTTGCATCTAATAAGGCACACCATTAGATTGGCATAAAGCTTTACCAGTAGAAATGGGAGCGTTAGCATTTTGATTCAAACAGACCACATTTGACAAGTAGCTTCTAGACATATTTCCTCTTATTTAAGTGAATGACATCTCTCTACATAATGCCCTCAATGCCACGGAAATAAGTCAAGGCACCAAGATTCTTTAGACTAAACTTAGCATCAACCTTCACAATTACTGCTTAAATAAACTAAGAAGAACTTCCTGCTTCTAGACGTATTTCCTCTGATTTAAGTGAATGATATCTCTCTACATAATGACCTCAATGCCACGGAAATAAGTCAAGGCACCAAGATTCTTTAGACTAAACTCAGCATCAACCTTCACAATTACTGCTTAAATAAACTGAGAAGAGCTTCCTGTAATAAGTATGTCAACCAAGGAGTGTCAAGTACATTTGAGGACACTAACACCATCAAATACACTTGAGAAGTGTCAATCACAAATAAGGATGTGTCTGATTTACATGAGTGAAACACCAACTGCAACAAGCAGGAGCTCAATTTATCAAACCAAGCTTGAGGAACTTGTTTGAGGCCAAAGAAAACCTTTTTTTTAATTTGAATACCAACCCCTATCGTTGTTCAAACCTGGTAATTGGATCATGTACACATCTTCAGTAAGCACTCCAATGAGAAAAGTATTATTGACATCAACTTGCTTTATATCCCAACCCTTATAGAGAGCCAAGATGAGCATCACTCTCACTATTGTTGGTTTCACTACAGGAGAAAATGTCTCAAAGAAATTAATGCCTTCAATTTGCAGAAAACCTTTGACTACAAGTCTGTCTCAATACTTATTTAGAGTTCTATTCAACTTCAACTTAACCCGAAATATCCATTTACATTGTATGGTAGTTTTACCATTAGGAAGAACCACCAACTCCCATTTTCCATTTCTCAAAAGTGTATCAAACTCTTTTCGCATAGCTTACTTCTAGACAGGAACAATCAAGGCATGTTTATAATTTTTAGGTTCAGGTAGCATAGATACTCAATGTATTGTGAAAGCATAGAGTTTAGGTTTAACAATGCCAGCTTTAGACTTGATAATCATAGGGTGGGCATTGACAAGGGAAGAAGGGATAAGTAACTCTACAAACAACTCAACGCTACACGTGAATTTTTTCTTTTCTCTTCTTTCTTCCCCCATCAGACACAATTTTTAATTTGCAACGCTGTAAACAACACCCAAAAACCCAAAACCGAGTTTCACCTCCTCCACTCTTTTTCATTTTCTGGCCACCTACGACCACTAATTCCAGCACCATTTAGTGAGTTTTCTTCCTCTCCAAATTATTTTTCAAATCTCCTATTTTTTTGAGCGAAATACTCAAATTTTTTATACCTATTTTCTCGCTTACAAAACATCTTTTTTTTTCTTTATTTCCTTCATTTTGTCACTTCATTTACTCTTGTAAGTATTTCTATTAATCTTACGTACTTATTATTCACTTTGCGTTATTTTTTGTATTATGTATGTTATTATTTTTATTATGTAGATTTTGTATAAGTATTTCATAATAAAATAAATTTATATATATATATTGATTATGGTTTAAAGTTGGTGTTTAATTTATTTATTTATGTTAAAATGAAATGGGAAAGACATGATTCAATAATATGATACTCATTAAAATATCTGTGATTTGAAATAATGTAAAAAAATCTTAATAATCACAAAAGTGTTATATAAATTTATATGTCACTGAATACAGGTTCTTAAATAAAGTAGAAAATGAGTAAAATATGTAAAAAAAAAACTTTAATGTCGATTCAACCCGTGAACCGACGGGTTGAATCGACTTTTAATTTTAAGTCTTTCTATTAAAAGTCGGTTTTTAACCGACTTTAAAGCCCGTTTTTGTAATAGTGATTAGTAGACAAGAAAGTACCTAGAACATATGAGGAAAGTTGCTTAGGGTCAATATTTGAAGATAAGAAGTCCTGAGAAGAGGTAATGAAAGGTACGATAGCATGTTCTTGAAGTATAGGTGGATCAAATTGAGGAGATTGAGAAATGTGCAAAGGTGAGTTAAAAGACTAAATGAGAACCATAAGTTTCAGACAGTGGAGATAGAGGTGCAACTGGACTTGGTAAAGATGACGGTGACTTATCATGGTTCAGTGTCAACAAAACGTGGGGACAAGTACATAGGAACAGACAAAAGAACATGCTACTCAGATGGTGGCATAATCATAACTTTAGTCTCTGAATCCAGATAAGGAAAGCATGCCTCATTGAACACCAACATAACCCCTCTGCTTGGAAGCATAACCTAGAAACACACATTCTTGGAAACGAGGTTCTAGCTTAGTCTTGTTGTAGGACCTGAGGCAAGGAAAACATGGACTATCAAATACCCTTAGATAAGACATATCAAACTTCTTGCAATATAGCAGTTCATATGGTGATAAACCATTTAATACTTTAGTAGGAAGACAATTAAGCATATAAACAGTTCTCCTAAAAGCATAATTCCAAAATTGCAAAAGGCACATGAGATTGAAGTAATAAAACTAAGCCTCTTTCCAAAATTGCAAAAGGCACATGTGCACTTGTGCACCAGCCTTTCTTGTTCTAAAATTGAAACCATAGGTTTGAATTCAGTACCACTATCTGTTTGCAAAGCTTTTAAGGAAGCACAAAAATATTTTGCAATCTTTGTAAATGGTAAGAAAATGCTAGTGCACTGCCCCTTTGTTTCTAATGGAAAAATCCAAATAAACCGACTAAAATCATCAACAATAGACAAACAATACTTGTCACTATTATAAGAAAGCTGCAGAGAGGTCCACCAATTAAGATATACAAGTTCAAAGGACTTAGATACTCTATTGTGTGAAGACAGAAAGGCAACTTGTGAGACTTTGCAATCTGACAAGCCTTACACAAAACTAAATCTTTTGTGAGACCTTTACCAAAAAACAACATTCGTGAAAAATATTGATATGTCATAGGAAGGGTGACCGAGCTTACAATCCCACTTCTGGTAGACCTTAGCTACATCTGAATCAAGATATGTTGTGTGACACAACGAAATATGTATCCCTAGTTGATGAAGAACTGCTTGTTATGCCAAGAACTTTGTAAAGTCAATCTTCACTCATGCTTTAAAGCACCAAATTTCTTGTGTGCACATTCTTCATAGAAAACCAATCAAAATAGAATTCAATACATTTTATTATTTTCCTATAGTTTTTGAACAGACAAAGGATTGATTGAGCCTTGAGGAGTACGCAACACATTATTAACAAAAAACATACAATGATCAGAAGTAACTAAAGTACCAAATCCAACACTAGAAATTTCAAAATTGTTTCCATCACCCACAAGAATCCTACCTGACCCAACGTATGAAAAATCATGACGAACTTGATTGGAATCTAGAATAAAGTGATGACAAGCACTAGAATCTAGCAACCAAGCACCTGAATTAAAAGAGTCATTGGAAACAGATCCAAAAGCATGCATAGCCATGGAGTTAAACTTGATCTGAAATGACTTTCCAAGAAGAACAACTTTCAATAAGAAGCAAAAAGTTGCAACATGCCAAGCTTGTCATAGATCTGACATAGGTCGATCTACAAAGTTTTTCTTGAAAGGTTTAGACTATAGATTCTTAGAATCAGAATTACTAGAGGTGGTGCTATTCAACTCATTCTTGAGAAACTGATGAAAATTCCAAAATATGACTTATTAGAATTATTTGCCTAGAAAGCATTAGAAAGTTGCTTAGAACCAAAATTCTCATTACCACTAATAAGATGCTCGTTACTATCAACAAAGTTAACTTGAAACACTGAATCTTGATCAGATTTGTCAAAAATTGCAAGCATTTTTTCATAGTTTTCAAGCAGACCATGCAAGATGCTAATTGATGATTTCGTTTGATTCATATTAAAGTCAGTCATAAAAGTGAAAAATGATATCACTTGAAGCAACTAGATGCTCTGAGAGTGTTTTTGCTTTCAGAAGATATACACTTACTAACAAGCCATCCTTTTTGAGTACTTGTAACTGACCACAAAGCTCCGTCACTATTGATTGAATGGTATTTGCAAATCAGCCAACCATTGTTGTCTTGAAGTTGAGCTTCCAATAAGAATTGCATTCATACAAGCAGAAACAGAACTATAAATCCAACTTTTAACTATTGAATCATATTGCATCCATGTGTCAAACTTTGGATTATGAGCAATTCTTTCTAAATCAAGAAACACATTGGGTAATGGCAAAGATTCATTTATAAATCCTTCAAGTCTATAAGCCATAATGAAACCATAATCTGCTCCCTCCAAACCAAATATTTGTTATCATCCAGTTTCACTAAAAGTGACAAACTGTTTGGTGGTGTGAATGAGTTTTGTGAAAGAACATCAAGAACAATTCTTCTATTTTCCATCGCCACTATTGAACCCTCGTTAGCATTCAAACCACCATTGTGATCAGTATTGCTTGGAGGCATGATTGGTGTAGTGGGAGAAGAAGAAGAATTTGAGAGTACATCTTGGTAAGAATCTTTCAATGTCATACTCACAAGATTCACAAGACCTTAAGAGCTCTGATACCATATAAGACTTAATAAGAATCAGTGGGTGAAGAAGAAATCAAGAAGTTTTATTACTAAAAGATTGTATATTACAGCATTACATTTCTGCACAAGTGCCTTTGCTATACAAAATCTAACAAACCTTATAATAGAATCTTTCAGCTATCGACATGTATGCATAGATGGATAACAACCTATACTAGTAGTTATATTAATACACTGCTATATGTATTATATCAATCCAGCTTATCCTCTAATACTAAACAATCCATTTAAGATTCTGTACAGTGCAAGCAATTGGCAAAGTACGTCAATTTTTTTAGTACATATTTAGGCATACAAGGATTTATTTTCTGCATTCTAAAATGGGGGACCTTGAATACATCATAAGCCATCTTACCAAACCCCAGTGGAATACAAAACCACTTAGATATAGGGTCTTAGATGTGGGAAACTAGGAAAGAGATCAACCTAAAATGGAGAGGCAAATGAGATTTTGACATATGGGTATTGGGTGGTGGAGTGGGTATGTAAGGCATTTTTCTTTTTCCTTGAAATCGCTTGTACACTATAGGCTTGTAAATTAAGGTAATTATCAATGACCTTCCTTGTCCAAATATTCCGGTTCACCTCAGTGAATTCCCCCATGCATTCTTGTATGATCAAAGATACCCCTTGTAGTAATAAAAAAGCTGACACCAAATAAAATTGTAATATTATAATCTTATAAATAATTTTCAGCTAAAATGAATTAAAAGTTAATAAAACCAAAAACTTTAAAAATAAGTAAAAATATTGAAATAATAATTAAAAATTAAAAAATGTCATAGATTCCACTTGCTCCCCTACCATTCTTTGTTCCCCCACCCTCTTTTCTCTTTTCCATACCTCACCTCTTTCCCTCAACAACTTCGACTGCTACACACATATCGCTTCCTCATTCCACCCATCTCTGATCCATGTCTCTTTCTCTCTCTCCTCTCTATTCTTTAGTTGTAAATTTGTAGTCACTAATTTCTCCCTCCCTCTCCCTACAACTTTAACATTTATCACCACCATTCACCACTATTTGGACTCAAAAAGTTATAATATAGCAAAGGAAAAAATTAAAATCAAATATTGATCTGGATAATAGAAGTCTATCTTGTTTAGAGTTGTCCATAAGGTACTTTTTAGTATCAATACATTTTTCGGAGGATGGAGAAAACTAGTGGCTTTCAAATGTTTACGGACATTATAAATCAAAAGAGGGGAAAGACATTTGGGAAGAGCAAGGTGATTTGGCCTATGTTATCCACTTATCCTAAGTGGTGTAGAGGGGGGTCTTAAAATTGTGAGATGTCCATGAGAGAAGTCTAATGGGGGTAGACCCAATACGGGCCTATGCAATTTTGATGGGTTTTTAGAGATTTTAAATCGCTAGACCCACTGAAGCTTAATGCTTTTTTTTACTTGGTTCAATGAGAAGGAGCAAATAATCTCTTGTTCCGACCTTTGGGATAATGTTTTCCCAATTTGACTCAAAAAGTCATGCCTATAGTAGTGTCAGATCATTATCTATGATTATATAGTCTTGTAAGTGCAAGTAGGGGTAAATATTTTTCGCTGTCAGCGTATGTAGTTGGATTATTTTTCAGACTTCTAACTTTAAGTGACGCTTGTGCCTCACCTCATTTGAGAAAACTGCCTGTTTGAACTATGGAACAACAGTCCAAGGACTTTTATGCTATAAATAAGAGTGAGTTCATGCTATCTAAGTAATCACTTGAAATATGAATATTAATAAACATTTGAAAAATTACAAAGAATAACACCCTTAAAACATATATCCACATAAATAACACTCCACTTCAAATAGACTAAATCAAACCTCATTAAACAATAACCACTACATTCAAACTATAAAACCATAGAAACATATTAAAGTTAGAGTCAATTCATCTCCCTCACCCCTATCTATGCAATCCATGATGATGAGCAAGAGCGACGTGACAACGGCAAGCGATGGTGACACAACGGAGACGAGCGATGGAGAGCGACACTGATGGGTGATGAAGAGAGACAAAGCAAGCATGTTCATATTCATCTTCTCTCTACTCTGCTATTTAAGAATAATCACCAGTTCACTACCAAGCCCAACTTTGTCCATTAAAGTAGCAAAAACATAAAGATCCTATCAAGTTCCAATAATTGCAATTGATAGTCGAAGTATTCCACTTAAACAAGGTAATAAAGTATGTAAAAGGACATGGCATCACCGTGGTAATTGAATATTTGTCTTACTATTAGGATTCCTACTAATTTAAGGAGCCGAGCTAAGTTATCATCCAAATTACTTGAAGACAATGAAGCCTTGAAAAAAGATCCAAGGCTTAAATGATCATTTAATGAAATATTAATCAAATTAACATTGTTATTGTGCACCTGAGATCAAAGCGTGAAAATATTTATGCACAAAAAAAGATTAGACTAATAAGATTGGACAAAAAAAATTGGATAGGTAAAACTGGATGGATAATATTGAACGGTCGAAGTTCAATATTGAGCGTCGTCCAACCGGCCAAAGTTCAACATTGAATAGCATCTAACCGGTCACAGTTCAACATTGAATGGCATCTAACCGATCACAGTTCAACATTTAAAAGTTGAACAAAGTCTAGTCGGTCGAAGTTCAATGTTGAACAAGGTTCAGCTTTTTATAGTTTTGGGCTTTTATGTTTTAAGTGGTAAGTTTAGCTTTGCCATTTTAAAATAATATTATATGGGCTAGGTTTAAAGGTGTTATTTTTGTTATTATAAATTTTAAGAGGTGTTATTTATGTTGTTTTCCCTAAATATTTTTCTATTTGATATTATTTATCCTTATAGATTTGGGATACTCCATGTGGATTAATGAAGCTAGATACTTTCATCTCATTTTGAGTTTGGATTATGATTCCTCTTTTCATGAGATAGAGAATTATGAGCTAGGCATGCGATGCTCTAGACTGGCTAAAGTGTCTGCCAATTCTTCCTAATTTCTTTGTAATTTTTAAGAGTTATTTGGCTAGTTAAATATTTTATTGGTCATAATATAAGAGAATTGGAGGATTTGAAGCATTTTCCCACAAAGGAATTTAATAAAACAGATCTTGGAGTGTTTAATTCCTAGGAATTGATGTTGTAAGATCCAAGAGAGGGATATTTGCATCTCAAGAGTAGTATATGTTAGACTTACTTATGGAAACTGGTTTACTTGGCTGCAAACCAGTGGAAACACCAATAGAGGCCAACTTATTTCTTTTTTTTCTTTTTTCTTTTTTCTTAATGGAACAATAGAGGCCAACTTAAGTTGCCGAAAGCTATTAATTGTATTATATATACGACGCAAGAAGCAATTGTTAGCTCTGTGCTAATCAACCACAGAGATAAAGTAGCAATTCGTTGATTACTCAAACCTCTGATATATTGAACACTGAACAAATTACAATATGCAAGAGGGAATGACTGGCAAGAAGATGGAGCCTATGCCTATATGCTTTCCTCAACAGAATCAATCATGCGGTTAGCAAGGCTCACGGCACACATGCCAGCCAAGCACTACGAGACAAATATCATTCGGGGCCATCTTAGTCAATTCGTAATGTTAAACGACAACTAAAATGTAATACGACATTGTAAAGTTAAAACGTCATTAAAACAGTATTTGTGCTTTGCCACAGCAATGCAAAAGCAACACCATGTATTATTTAGTAGTAATGTTTCTCATTTAGCCACTGCGTCAACATAGCACAGAAATGTACGATTCAATCAGTTGAGAGATGAATACCAAATTGCTTTTCAGACACTACACCTTATTTCCACCATCTATGTTCTATGTGACAATGACATTTCTTAGTTTTGTGTCCTAGCATTAAATATGATAATAGCATATATAGGTTATAAATAATTGAATTGGTCCCAAAATATCATAGCAGTTATAAATAACGTGTACAAAAACTACATATGTATATATTCAAATGACCTGCTATTTTAGGGAGAATTCAATTATGTACATCTTATCGTACCATTATGGGCTTCAATACAAAAAATAGCTCAACAAGACAATTAAGTTATCAGAAAATACTTCAGTACAACAGCATTCAATCTACTGTTAACAAATAATTGAACAGCTAAACAGTTAAACTAAATAAATTATTTCATTTTTTTGTTATTCTTGATAACGAATCAAAAGCTACGATCATTTTGTTTCATCGTTACTCTACCAAGAGTTTGAAAAAATATATCATCCATAAATTTCTCATCAACCAAAGAATAATTATATACACGCCTAACCTGGTAAGTAAATCAGCGGCATTATCAAAGATATAAAGCGGAATCCTCTGGGAGGGCTCGAACTCGCTCATCATCACAACTATGTCGTCGTCACACTCGACCGAGACAAGACGAGAGTCGAGAGTCTCGTCGGGGAGCTGAAACTTGAACTCGACCTGATCCGGTGAAGACGAGTTGAGCTGACTCATCTTGATTCGGAGATCTTCGAAGTTGATAGAACGGTCAGCCAGAACGAGCCGAGTCTTGCCACCGATGTATGTGAGTCGGCCGAGTTGAGGAGCGAACTCGCCCCCGAAGTTGCAGAGGAGCTTGACCTTATTGGTCGTTGACATTGCTCGGAGAGACTACAGAGGCTCACTGATCGGGTCTCGGGTCGGATTCTTTTGTTGGAATTTGGATCACCCTTTGGGAGGAGAGGAACAAAAGAAAAGAAAAGTGGAGGCGTGAGGGTTGAGTACTGAATGGATATGACCAAATGGTATTAGAATCGAGGGAAAAGGTGAAATTATCACTGGTGTTCCAGATTTTTAATATATCTTCGTATATTTTCCTCATTTTTATAAAAAGAGTTGTATTTTTGAATAATTATTACTAATATTTTTGAATAATTAATGATATAAATTTTTTATATAATGATATATTTTTTTTTAACTTTGATACCAAATTATAATAGTTGTTTTAAAACGCTGGTTATTATTTTTTATAAATTATTATTTAAAAGTAAAAATTTAAGTTTGTTATCGAGACATTGATTTATCTTTATATTTATTTTTATATCGTTTATTTCTATACATACTTGTGTTTAGTTTATTTGTCTTTATTTTCTTATTTTTTAATTTTTTATATATTATAAACAGATATTTAATCATTCAAGATATTTAATTGTTTTATAATTATAATTATCGTACCTAAAATTAATAAATTTACTACGATCTTGGTGTTCGTCTTCTTTTATTATACTTGATATGATTCATCTTTTTTAAACTTTAATACTTTTTTTTATAATACCGAATATCTTGCATTTGTACATGATATGTTATCTAAATTAAACTCATAATAGAATAAAAAAAATAAATGTACTCTATTTTATTCATAATATTAATAATTATTATAATTCTACAAGTAAAAATTTAAGTTTGTTATCGAGACATTGATTTATCTTTATATTTATTTTTATATTGAATTATCTTTGTAATTTTTTTACGTTTATTTCTATACATACTTGTGTTTAGTTTATTTGTCTTTATTTTCTTATTTTTTAATTTTTTATATATTATAAACAGATATTTAATCATTCAAGATCTTTAATTGTTTTATAATTATAATTATCGTACCTAAAATTAATAAATTTACTACGATCTTGGTGTTCATCTTCTTTTATTATACTTGATATGATTAATTTTTTTCAAACTTTAATATTTTTTTTATAATACCGAATATCTTACATCCGTACATAATATGGTATCTAAATTAAACTCATAATAGAATAGAAAAAATGAATATACTCCATTTTATTCATAATATTAATAATTATTATAATTCTAAAAGTTAATTAAAAATTTTGTAGAGATTTTAATTGCACATAGTTTTTTAAATACGTAGTTATTAGATGAATAATTTTTAGATTAAATAGTTTTATATTGTTGAAGGTGTGTCCAACTATGGATACATAAGATGACTTTTCTCCTTCTTGAAAAGGAATCTCTATTTATAATAAGAAAAATCACTATTTTATTTCAATTTTAATAATTAACCTAATTTTCTACTTTTATCTTTTGAAAAATTTAATTATTTTATTTCCTTAACATGATTTGCGAATTGAAGATGTGGGTTATATATTTTTATTTTTCTTTATCGTTTTCTATTGACAATAATTTTCATGACATAAATAATAATGTATTTTTTATCTTCTCGATCTTTAATACAATAAATACATTTGTGATTCTTAAATATTCTATTAACGTAAAAATAAAACACATTTCTTATTTTTAGATTATTACTATTAAAATTTGTTTCAAATTTATTGATTTTTTCATAATCTTCTTTAATAATGACTATATTGCTATCAAAAATGATTATAAGTTTACTAATTAAGTAATTTATCTTAAATTTTAGAAGAATTATTAATTTTTTTAAATTTAAATAAATTTGATATAGCAATTTTCTTATTAGAATATAGACTTTACTTGCTTTGAATTTTTTTTAAAAAGTGCAATTGGTTTTGTAACTTATTGTTGAAAATTTTTAATTTAATAAAATGAGATATTACGGAGACATTCTTCACCTGTCTTAAAATAAAATAAAAATTCATGAATTTTGGTTCTTATGGAAGAGGTAATTTTAAATAAGATGATGTAAAATAAATTTAAGGGCCTTAAATTAGATATAAAATAGTATAGAGATAATTTATTTAATATATCCAACAAATATTACGCGGCTTTTGATGAAAGAAAAACGATGCGATCATGTGGCGGACCCCACCCACTGATGATCAGAGACTACTCTCTTTCTGTATGCAGCAACAATCAACGACATAGATTGAAACAAAAAAAGGATTTATCTTTAACCTGAACCACCCGATTAAATATCAAATGAAAAAATAGAATAAAATATTAGCTTTATGTCATACGGACAAAACAAACAAAACCGTCTTCCAATACAGCTGCATCAATTATGTGTAGTTTTATAATTAATGTATTTACTTTTTATGCATAGTTATAATTGAAATCCAATGAATCTATAATAATCGTAAAAAAAAATTGAGCTTTTATAAAAAAAAATAAAAAATTAATTTACTTTTAAATAGAAATAAAACAATAATATGTGTAATAGAATATTTAATAACTTATTGCAATTTAACTGTTGTATTGGATTAATCGGTGAAAAAAAATCATTTTCCATTAATTATAGTTCTTAACTAATTCATTGTAGCCTTTTCCCCTGACTTGGACTTTTCAATTCTTCGCTGAAATTGGGAATAGGCTGCCATTTCCGTTCAACTTATTTCTTCTTCCACCATCTACTTTTATTCTTCATTTGGGAAAAAATCTCAAATAGGATCACTTAAAGTTTAGTTGTAACAAATTGTTCCCGTTCTGGGTCCTCTTTTTTCTTTTCCTATGAACTTTTGTGAGTCCTGAATGAGAGATTGATCCCATTTTGGTTAAGTGAAGTAAGAGGGTGGGTTGTTTCAGCTGGGCGCTAGCTCAAATGGGTAGGAGAAAAAGTAGTGTTTTGAGCACTGATTATGCTTTACAATTCTGGAAGTATATAATAGAGGAGAAGCCTCGTCTTCCAATTTTAATTCCTCTGGTTTTGATGGCTTGGACAATAGAGAAATGGGTTTTCCCCTTTTCCAATTGGGTTCCAGTTGGTGTTGCTGTATGGGCTACTATTCAGGTATGTTTGTGTTCGTGCTCTTCTTCTTTGATATATTTTCCCTTGATTCTTTCAGGTTTTTGTTAATTCGTTGAGATGTGACTAGTAAATGCCTTTTTAACCAAGTGAAAACTTTTTTTATCTATTAATTTTGATCGTTAAATTTTAACATTAGAAGAATTATGAGTTCGAATTTTTCTTGCTTTCCTTTATTGTTAGCGCTAGAAATAAGTCTCGAGAAATTCTCAGACAATTCGAAATTTACTAGTAGACATTCTGATAATTATAAAATATTTTAAATAAATTAAAATTAAAATTAAATACTGTTTTACCTTACATGCTCTAAAATAATCAAGTCTACTATTTCTTTCTAAAATTGGGAAATTATAAAAAATAAAACCGTTAAAACTTATTACAATAAAAATAACAAATTAATAATATTGTACAATATTCAATTAGATGATATTCAATATTAAATGAATCTAAATGATCGTGGTTCAGTTTGAATGACATCTAATTGGACGATGTTTAAAATGAAATGACGTGCCAAACTTTTTTTAATAATAAAAATATATGAGGTGAATATAAAATGTGTTATATTTGTGCTTACAAATTTTAAAAGTGTTTTTTTTGTTTTTGTAAATATTTTCCCTATTGTTGTTTTTTTTAACTCAATGTATTTTACTCTTTCTTTTTCATCTCAAACTCAATATTTCTTCCACCACTTCACTATTTATTAACACAAACCCTAATATTTTGATATAACTCATAATACTAAAAATAGAATAGGTGTATTTCAAAGATATGAAAGAAGATGAAAATCTCAAAGGAAATTGAACCAACAATCAGATAAAATATGTCTGTTTTATCTGTAAATCGTCAAAAGGGTCAGTAAGACTTATCGAACCTCCTTCAGAAAGTTCAATAGGTCTTACAAAACCTTATTTAGAAGGTTCGGTAGGCCTTACAGGAGCTCCTATAGACAGAATGTTGGTGGATGTCTAAAAGACATATTGAAAAATTCACTAATTTTTAATAGAATTTTATTATTCTTTTACAATAGCAAGATGTCTGTAGTAAAATACGAGATATCTTTATAATTTCTCTCAATTTCTTCTTGCCTTTAGGTCGTGATGTTAAATGAACAGTTAAGCTCGCAAGTTCATTTAATAAAATGCTTTAGTTAGTTAATCATGGAAACACAATTAAAAGACAATACAATCAATGATAATTATAATGATAGAATTTTTATAATTATTATAATGTTATTATGGAAAACAAAATTAAAAGATGTTATTTTTATTTTTTTTGTTTTATAAAAATATCATTAAATATAACTAATATTTTTGTTTTTAAACAAAATTATAAATATTTTAAATTTTTATTATTTTGTTTTATTTCTAGAAGTGTAAATAAGACCACTCATGAGCTACTCAATTTAACTTATTTAAAATTGTGTTAGATTAAACTCGACTCAAGTAAAATTTAGATAAATTGAGTTAAATATATGCGAGTTGGGTGAGCTTTACTCGTTTGACACTTTTAACTCTAAGGAAGGATTTTAATTTATGTTGAGACCCTTCAATATTCTTGTGTTATATCACGTGTCTAGTTTTCACTTTGGGTCAAACAACCTTGAGTAGTCTATTGTTTGTTTGTGTATTCTTATGCTAGAACTACTTTGAAGAGAATAAATTTGAAAAGAAGTGGTTTTAAGAGAACTAGTTTGAGATGAAGTGATTATATGAGAAACATTTAGGTGCATTTGTTTCCTAGTTTTGGACGGGGCTGACAAGTGATTAGGAGTTTATGGTCTGTTTGGATGTTCTTATGCTAGAAGTGGTTTCAAGAAAAGTAGTTTGAAATGAATTGATTTTGTTGGTGATCAAGAAAAGCATTTAGATATTTGATAAGAAATTGTGAGAAGTGGTTTTGAGTGGAGCTTTAGTAATTATATTAGTAAGAAAACATGCATTCAAACTACTTCTCGAAAAGATTTCTTCTAAAAGCATCTTCTTGAAATGTGGAAATCACCCGACACCCTAAAAATTTATCTGACCCAATTTTTTGAACTTTTTGCCCAAAGGTAAACCAGTTCCAAATGGTCCCTATGCTTCCCGTTCAAGACTTCTCTTTTGTATTTGGCATTTTTTTTTACTTAATGAAGGCTTACACTATGTAGGGGATTTAGGGATTTTGAATGCATATACTCAATAATGGGGGGCAAATGTGCCCCAATACTCGAACCCATGCCTGCACCCCAAGCTTACCATTGGACTACGTGGCTTTGGCATTGTCATGTCACTGGACACCACAAGCTTACGGTTGGACCACGGGACTGTATTATTTTTTTTCGTATTGGCATTTGCCTCAGCTAGTTTGCTGTTTCTGTTACAAAATTTTTGCTTTACTAGTTCTGCTTCATTTAATTGCTTTTTTATTTGGACAAGAATTTGTATTTGTATTTTTCCTATCTTTATCTTTTTCTCTTTAACTCTTTCTTAATTGCCATTCTGTTCTATTGAATGAGGTTCCTGTTGTCACTAACTGCTGTTCTGATTTAATGTTTTTCCTAAAGCAAGTATATTTAAATTAGTGAATTGAGATTAATAGGGGAAATCGATTTTGTATTATATATACTGATTTTATAAAAGAGGGTCCATCTATTGTATAAATAAAGAAAACTGAAATTATATGTGGATCAGTTGTCAGGAATGTTTGAAGAATACAAGGATTATCTTTTTCGTAAATTAAGTGGAGATGATATGTTCATTACACCAAACATCACAAACTGTTAGCTTTACCAATATTTTTCGTTAATTAAATGGAAATGATATGCTAATTACAGCAAACATCACAATCTGTTAGCTTTACCAATGTTTTCCGTGCATATAAGGCGTGAGTTTTAACTAAATGTAGCCTAGGAATGCTTAGGAGTAAAAGGGCCTTTTTGGATCTCCGTGCATATATCTCGTTCTAAGTTTTGGTTGTTAAATCATGAATCACACTATATATGGTATTTACGTCGCCATTCTTTTTAGGCATGCAATAGAGTATCTTGTTAACCTTAATAGTGTAAAGCAGAAGATTTCAGGTTAGAAGCCAAAATTTGTTCAAACATCAAAAACGTTCACAGTTAATTTTAAATTAGGATAAAGAGTAGCAAAAGTCTGATGCCTTTGATAAAATTGTATTTTAGTCTGCTACTTATTTGGTGGGGTGTTATAAATTTCTTATTTATTTTGAAATTTGAAAGATTTAGGCCAAATTTTTAAGAATAAAAATTACATTTTAAAAATATTATTTTTTTATTCACAACTATATCGTAATACATCTTCTTATATTGAATAGTCTCAATGATATATTTTTAATATTCATTTTGAAAAAAAATATAAATATTTATTTTCATTATTTTTGGTAAAACAAAATAAAGTTTTTCCTAATTTTATCCTTTAAATTAAATAATGTATACGTTTGGATTCTCTAGTCCCAGTAACAAGCTTTTGTATGTATTTAATTCTTAAATAGTATGCCAAAAATAGCTATTAAGAACTGTATGTTATAACTTATGCAAGTTTCTCTTTTTCTCCCATGTTCTATGTAACTCAATTATCTTTTATTTGTACCATACTAATTACGGACAAGAAACAATGTCTGTGGTACGTTGGGAAGATTCCATGTCCTCTTAAGGCTTCAGTTTCTTTTACATGAAAGATTAACATTTGAGAATAGAAGGTCTTGTATTTATGTATGGTGGAAATTTTACATTTGCAGTATGGGAATTATCAGCGCCGAATAGTTGTGGAAGACTTAAACAAGAAATGGAAGCGAGTCATACAAAATACCGCAGTACTGTTCTCATTTTCTCTCCTCTTCAAATTAGTTATCTGAATTAGTGTTATATGAAGCTGATATTTTCATCTTTTGATCATAATATAGCCCATAACACCATTGGAACCTTGCGAGTGGCTGAACCGGCTGCTGGTTGAAATATGGCCCAATTGCATTAATCCTAAACTTTCAGTAAAATTCTCGTCCATTGTTGAGGTAATTTTAACTTTTTGTTGCGACCATTTGCTTAACGTTTATTTGATTTTCAATATTTATATATAACAAACAAAGGCTGGTATGATTATTCTAAATCAAGTTTATAAATTCAATTTAATTGCTTATTCAAATTATATGCAACCTATTAAATAAAGGAGAATGACCTATTTTATATGGTTCTCATAGTAGAAAACGTTAAGCCCATATTTTTCTACTCCTAAGAGCTTGATATGTATTATGATGAGGTACTTTTCAGTTATAGCCATGTTTAGAGATGTAATAGTCAGTAGCTTGGTATCCTTTGTGTTCTTCGGTACAAAGGAGAACAATATATATAGGTTTCCAAGTATTGAAATCAAAATGAGTGAATATAGAAGCACTTAAAGAATAATCATAAAAAGTTTAAAAAGAGAGAGAAGGTTCTTTTAGAGGATTCGGCACAAAAAATTCGATACAGATGAAAAGGCTTACAAGCAAGAGGATGGTGAAGAAAATATTAAGAGAGAGACGGTGGAAAAAAACTGAATCTTAGTTTTATTTTTCTCTGATGTTTTTCAAATGTATGTATAACTTTATAAATAAGACTAGGAATTAGACAACTAGATCACTAATCTAGGAATATAGTAAGCTATTATAGCATGTATAACCACTAATATAGGACTAATTAAAGATAATATCTCTAAAATTCTACACTTCCCTTCAAGTTGGGTGATAGATATTAATCATTTCCAACTTGTAACTCAGTTCTTCAAAGATGGTTCGATGTAATGCTTTGGTAAGGATATCTGCAATTTGATGACGAGTAGATGTATATAGGAGGTCCACAATTTTGCCATCTAACTTCTCTTTAATGAAATTACGATCAATTTTTACATGTTTGGTTCGGTCATGATGAACTAGGTTTCTTGCAATTCTTATTACAGCTTGATTATCACAATGCATATTGATAGGTTTAGTTGTTATGAAATCCAGTTTATTGAGTAGTCTTTTTAACCACATTCCTTCACAAATCTCATGGGTCATAGCTCTAAATTCAGCTTCTGCACTAGTTCGAGCGACTACTGACTGTTTCTTACTTTGTCAAGTTACAAGATTCCCTTACACAAATGTACAATACCTAGTGGTAGATCTACGATCCACTATAGAGCTTGTCCAGTCAGCATCTGTAAAGACTTCAATTTTCCTAGTGGGATTCTTACTGAAGTACAATCTTTTTCTTGGTGTCATCTTGAGATACCTGAGTATATGATAGACCACCTCCATCTGTTCTTCAGTGGGACTGTTCATAAATTGACTTACAACACTCACTAAAAAACCAATATCTGGTCTAGTGTGGGATAGGTAAATGAGTTTTCCCACTAATCTTTGATAACTTTCTTTGTCCACAGATGCATTGTTTTCTTTTATTCTAAATTTTACTGTAGAGTCCATCGAAGTTTCTGCTGGTTTACACCCCATTATTTCAGTTTTCTTGAAAAGATCAAGTACATATTTCCTTTGAGATATAGATGTCTTTTTTTTTTTAACTACTTCCATTCCTAGGAAATATTTGAGATTGCCTAGATCTTTGATCTTAAATTCCTTGGCTAGGAACTCTTTGAGTTTATTCATACCTGTTAGAACCATATCATCTATGTACACAATTAGGATAACTATTATGTCATTGGAGAAATGTTTGACGAAGAGTGTGTGATCTGCTTGGCATTGATTGTATTCATATCTCTTTAGAACTTTAGAAAACCTATCGAACCAGGCTGGTGGAGACTGTTTCAATCCATATACGAATTTCTTAAGTTTGCAGACTCTATTGATGGGAGTAAGAGATTCAATTCCAGGAGGAATGTCCATGTAGACTTCTTCTTTGAGATCACCATTGAGGAATGCATTTTTGACATCTAATTGGTAAAGAGGCCAATTCAAGTTAGATGCTAGGGACAGAAGAACAAAAACAGTGTTAAGTTTTGCTACAGGTGCAAACGTTTCCTGATAGTCAATCTCATATGCTTGAGTGAATCTCTTAGCCACAAGGCAAGCCTTGAATCTTTCTACATTGTCGTCTGTTTTGTGTTTGACTGTAAAGATCCACTTACACCCAACAACTTGTTTTTCTGGTGGTAATTCTGTGATCTCCCAAGTCTTGTTTTTCTCTAAGGTATTGAGTTCTTCAGGAATAGCTGTCTTCCATTCAGGTACCTGAAAAACTTCATGAATGGAATTTGGAACCTGTATTTGATCAAGGTTGCTGATAAGACTTTTATAGGAAACAAAGTTGTAGATGGGATGGTTTGTACAAGATCTTACACCTTTTCTTACAGCAATTGGCAAATTTAAATCATTAGGAGACAGCTCAATAATAGAAGGTTCAGTGATATTACCTCGTGAATTGTCAAAATGGCCTGTACTCGAGTTGGACTCCTGGATTGGCTCAAGATATGCTCGGTTCTCCATTCCCTCTTGAGTTCTTCTCCTTTTAGAATAGACAAGAAAATCACTATTTGGGATAGGGAAGTTTGGATCTATTGGCAGAGGAGTTGAGGGTTCATTGGGATTACTAGAAGCATTTGTTTAAGACATTGGGATATGATTTGAGACAGAATTTTTGGGAATCACTATTTGTTCGGATGAAAGCGATAATTGAGTGGTAATGTTGTGCCAAAACTGGTATTCATTGCCTATGTTCTCCCTCTGAATGGCAGGTGGGATAGTATGGATATTGTTCAAAGAAGGTGACATCTATTGTATTGTAGAACCGTTTTGTGATAGGAGAGAAGCATTTGTATCCTTTCTGATGTGATGAATATCCTAGGAATATGCATTTGATGGTTCTGGGATCAAGTTTAGCTCTATGATATACATGGACATAAGTAGAACATCTGAATATTTTAAGGGAATGTTGGATACGATTCTGATGTGTGGGTATGACTCAAGTAGAGTGTTGATATGTGTTTTGAAAGTGAGGACATGAATGGACATCCTATTGATAAGATAGGTAGCCGTAAGGACAGCTTCTCCCCAGAAATGTTTAGGGACATGAGTTGTGAACATGAGAGATCTAGTTACCTCGAGAAGATGCCTATTTTTCCTTTCAATCACCTCGTTTTGTTGAGGTGTGTTAACATAAAAACTTAGATGGACAATCCTATGACTTAACAGATAATCACTAAGAATTGAAGCGAAGTATTCCTTAGCATTGCTAGCTTTCAATACTTGGATTTTTGTTTGAAATTGGGTTTGAATCATGGTATTAAAATTTTTAAAGATCCGACCTGCTTCTGATTTTTCTTCCATGAGAAATAACCAAGTGATTCAAGTATGATCATCTACAAATGAAATGAACCGTGTCCCTGTTATGTTTTTGATTCGAGAAGGTCCCTAAATATCAGTGTGAATTAATGAGAAATGATGTGATTTTTTATGTGGAAGATTGGGATATGAACTTCTAACATGTTTTGAAAATTGACATACTTCACATTAAAAATCTTATGAATTTTTATTTCTAAATAATGAAAGGAAAAGTTTTTTCAAATACAAGAAATTAGGATGACTTAGGCGATAGTGATTCAACATGATTTCACCATCATTATTAGACTTAAGATTTAACAAAACTTTATTTTGATAAGGAACCTCGGATACAGCTTGGAGGACTTGTCTTTTTGGAAGGTCTTCACTTTTGAGGAGATAGAGTTCCGAGCACTCTTTAGCACTGTCAATCATCATCCCCGAATCCAAGTCCTAAAATACACATAGATTATGAACAAATTTAGCCACATAATTTTTATCACGGGTAAATTTAGTAATTGATAAGAGATTACAATCAAGGGTGAGAACAAGAAAAACAGAATCGAGAATAAAGGAATTTGAAATTTTTGCCGAACCAATCCCTGTTACTCTAGATACTAATTCGTCAGCAATTCTGACAATGTGTCCTTCTTGGTAGGTTTTAAGATTCATGAGAAAAGAAGTATCACCCGTCATGTGGTCTGAAGCACCCAAATCAACAATTCATGATCTCTTAACTTGTTTCACACTAAGAGCGTTGAGGGTGTTACCTGATTGAGCTACAGTAGTAGATGATGTTGGCAAAGATTGTCCAAATATTTTTTGGAAGAGATCAATCTGTTCTTTGCTAAATAGGGTAGATTTAGGTGAAGTAGTTCCATGGGTTGTGGAGGCAGTATTCCCATGGCTTTCTTTGTTGGTGTGTCGTGCGGAGGATGACTTCCAATCAGCTGGTTTTCCATGAATTTTCTAGCAGGTTTCCTTAGTGTGACCAGGTCTACGACAATGGTCACACCAAGGTCTTCCTCTTCGGGGACGGTTGTCTACATTCTAAGATTGCTGGTGTCCTCGAACAACAAGTGCAAACCCTTCTCCAGTCATGAAATGGCAAATTGAGGACCCATCATCACCTTTTTTCGACTCTCCTCTTGGAAAACTTCGGAGAAGGCTTCACGAATTCTTGTTAAAGGCTTTGTTCCTAGAATTCTTCCTCGCACATCATCAAGATTTTTCTTGAGCCCTATCAAAAATTTGAAAACCCGCTTCTTTTCAACAATCTGTTTGTACAAGATTCTGTTTGCTGAACACTTCTATTTGTGAACCTCAAAGAGGTCTAACTGTTGCCAATACCGAGTGAGAGAGTTAAAGTATTGAGTACCTGAAGACTTCTCTTGAGGAAGATCATGGAGGATGTTTTCAGTCTCAAATAGTTTGTACATATTATCAAAACTGAAATAAGTATCTCTAGCGACGTCCCATATTCCTTTGGCAGTATCGTAGAGAAAAAAGTTCTCTCCAATCTCGTTCATCATGGAATTTATCAATCAAGACATCACCATATTGTTCTCAAAGCTCCATGTTCTGTATTTCGGATCATCCTTGTTTGGGGTTATTGCAACTCCAATGAGGTAATCGTCTTTCATCGTTTCGTATATAAACATCATGACGGATTGGAACCACTGAAGGTAAATGTGCTAATTTAATTTGTGACTGGTGATGGACAAAATATTGTTCTCAGTGGAACCTCTATTAGAACCGGTCACAATAGGTTTTCCTGTGACCATTGATATTCGGTTTCTACGAAAGAAAGGCGAGAGAGAGCAAGTGAGCACTTTAAATCCAAGTCAATGGGAACTGAGTAAGTTTTCTTCAAGGCTGACACTCGTTTCAATGAAGACAGATGAACTGTTGAGCTACTTGGAAAGTGGAAGAACCAGTCGAATAAGGCTCACTGGCAAGATAGCGGATTCTGCCATTAAACGTTTGGCAAGGGTCCTTTGAGTTTGGGATGGTCGTGGGAGATGAACCAGGTGGACTGGTAGTGCCTGGGTTGCGTGAGACTGATGACTGAAGTCTCACGGTACTGATGGTTGAAGTCGCACAAGATTAAGGGACTGGTTGGCGACGACGACAGACTTGATGGCCACGGAAGTAGTGGGTTGGACGCGAGGCGACTTAGGTTTCTCGATTCTGTGAAGGTGAGGTTGACGGAGATGACAGAGGACGCGCGAGATTGATGGAGATGAGGCCGGAGAAATTGGTGGAGATGAAGTCAACGTAGCAACCGGAATGCGATGGTTCTGATGGAGATGAGGTCGGAGAACCTGGTGGAGACTGACCGGAGCTTCAGATTCTAGTTCGACTAAGGTCGACGCTGTGACGAAGGTAGAACTGGAAGAGAATGGGTTTAGGAGTACTAGGCGGACAAAGCTAGTGCAAAATTGGATTTCAAAAATGCTCTAATACCATGAAGAAAATATTGAGAGAGATGGTGGAGAGAAATTGAATCTTAGTTTTAATTTTCTATGATGTTTTTCAAATGTATGTACAACAATATAAATAGGTTTAGGAGTTAGACAAATAGACCACTAATCTAGGAATATAGTCAACTATTACAGCTTCTATAACCATTAATCTAGGACTAATTAAAGATAATATCTCTAAAATTCTACAAATGGTGTTCACTGCTCAACAAGAAAAGTGCCCTTCATTAGTTGCCTTTTTTGGTTACAATGTTGTTATTAGTCATGACCCTAAATAACATATACAAGTTGTGCATAATTAAATTTGTCCTAAAATAATATGTTTTAACATGCAAGTGTTGTACATACAACTAATATACATACTATAATAAACTAATGTGTTATAGTCAATACATATATCTATGTATGTATATATACAAGTTGAAATGTTATTTTAGGACCAATTTGATTATGTACAAGTTACAACCTATACATCCTATTTTGGGACCTCAAATCTATTGGAGTATTGCTCTATTGGGTCGCTGAGCAACATAATAGCCATAGTCTCCTTAGGACCAAAACCAAGCTCACTTTTCCAGGTCATCAACATATAATATTTTACTGATTTAATTAATATGGTTTTTCTTGCTTTTTATGCAGAAACGTTTGAAGGAGAGAAAATCAAGGCTAATAGTAAGTATATTATTTCATTGAACCCTTTATCTATGTAACTCTTTGCTATGTGAAATACTAGTTGAATCTTCAACATGATGCTACTTGTATTTCCATCTGTAACAAACACTAAATTGTCATTTAGGAAAGGATAGAATTGCAAGAGTTCTCACTAGGTTTGTGCCCACCGAGCTTGGGACTTAATGGGACTCGTTGGTCAACTGCAAATGGTCAGGTTTGGTTTCTGTAGACTGCTACTACTTTAATCATACTACTTTCATAGAGGTTATGTTGAGAACTACTGGTTTTCTTGTCCCTCTTAAAATATATTCGTCCTGTTCCTAAGGAGGCTAGCTAAAAGTATACAAGTTTGCCTATGGCCATCTTTTGTGGTTGTAGTTAATCACTAAAATGTTACAGCTCAGATTTTAATTTTTAATTTTTTTTAATTTGTTTATAATTTATGCTCTTGCTCCATGAGGCATATTTATTACATAAAAAGCATGAGTTGGAATAATAGTATTGTTTGGCAGCCATATGTCATTGTGCAATAGTGTTGAAATCTATCATTGTGCAATAGTGTTGAAATCTCGAAGTATAAGGGAGTTTGAAAGTTCAAATAAAAGAGAATAAATTCAATTAGAGAAAAATATGCAAACTGTAAATATTTTTTCTGATTTTATTTTATTGTTTTTGGTACCATATATTAACCCTAGGAGTGTATATCATTTTTCATTCAAAAAATATAATAAAACACCTTTTATTATTCCATAAATAGGGTTCAACTATGTTGCAATGTTATCTCTTCGAGCTTGCTATTAGCTTTGTCATGACCTTCACTGCTTTTTTATATGCATTTTGCAGAGAATCATGCGTTTGGATTTTGACTGGGATACAGATGATATGAGCATTCTATTACTTGCAAAGGTGGCCAAACCATTTAATGGAACTGCAAGGATTGTTATAAATAGTCTCCATATTAAGGGTGATGTACGTGAATTTATTGCTGTTACATTTCTCTCGCGTAATTTGGCTTAAAAGGATTTTATTTCAAGTCCTTTACTAAGGAACTAGAAGAATGGAGCATTTATTAGATCTCTAGCTGTCATGACCACCTCTCATCCAATATGAGCACTAGATTGAGCTTTTGGTGGTTCATCATTTTGCTTTTATGTAGAAATTCAATGTGGCTATCTGCTATTTGCTTGTTCATTTTTGATAATGACATTTATAGTATAATACGTAAAACTAGATCAAGTATATATGATTTGAGGATAACTTTGCAGTCTACATGCTTCTAGATGCAGGATAAAATTAATATTTTTTTAGGATTTTAGGATATTGAGAATTTTATTATTATGGAAATTGTTATTGAACTGGGATTTATTATTGCATTAGGAAAAATTTATTAGAATTTGAGTTCTTATAGAATTAGATTGGTCTTTTATTATGCCATTAAATTCTCTTATTTGTATTGTAATTGTAGAATTTTATTATTTTGATGATGAATATTGATTATTGAGAAATTTGTTCTCCAATTGTCCCCTACATGCCTTTTGGTATGCATTACTATAGGTTATAACCTAATATATCTTTCATAACCCTGCTTTGAGCTCAACACAAATACATCTCTAGCCTCTTCGTGCATGTGTCGGATATGGACAGCTGTGTGAATGTCCTTAGGCCAAACATATGAATGATTCTGAGGTGAGACTCAAGGGTTATGTTGTAAGGGCTCAATTATAATTTTGTAACACCAATTGTTGGGTTTTAATGAGCAAAAGCTTTGATCCATCTTTTAAAATCATAAAGATTTTGATTTTGAACTCATCAATAGATTTAAATGATTAGCAACTAATTACTAGGTTTATGATTTGATGATTACACGCTAGGAATAGGAATCAGTTATGCAGTAACAATTATTATCACAGAACTTCATCCCATTCCTCTGTCTTCTTGCTTTTGGACTCTTTTGCCATCAGCATCCTGCGCAAAATATGGATTTGAGTTACTCCACTTTGTAGTGATTCAATTACCATTAGGGCTTTGGAAATGAAATAGAAAAAAAAAATCTAAAAAAGAAAGGAAAACCAAATAACTGATCATGTGATTTTTTGTGCAACTTGTTTGGTGGTAGAACCCTTTGGACTCTGGTTCAGACAAAATAAATAAATGCTTCTATGGGATTGATTTTTTTCCATTTCCATATTAAACAATTAGATAAGAATACTTTGCACTTTGGTGCATGACAGATTGAGAGTTTGGGAGAAAAGGGTAAAAATTAAGAAAGAAGAGATATAACTACTTGGATCTCACTAGTATATTCTAAGATTCACTCCAAGGAACCCTAAGTGCTGCACCTAGCTTCTTTTGCATCACATGAAACTAGTGAAATGATTTCTTCCTGAAAATTCAGAAACTTCTATTTCATTTGTTTCATATTCAATTATATGAAGGAGTTTAGATTGTGGACTCAAGAAGTACATGAACCAGTGTACTTCATGCATATAAAGATGTTTATATGTATTATGAATTAGTACATGTGGCATATATTTTGGCTCTTTTCCTTGCATAAGATGTGGAATAAGAAGCTATAACATTTGGGTTATTATAGTTAGCATATTTCTATTCAGATAATAAGGGTCTTATCATTTTGGAGTTGAGGAATTATTTAGGATTATATCAGGATCCTATTTTTTAGGATTTTCTTGTAGCGGGATTGGTTTGATGGTTTGGCTTACATCATTGCCTGTATTTGAGAGGCTAGTCTTGAATGTTGAGAATTGATCAATGAACAGAATTTTACTACTCATTATCTCCTCTTAAAATCCTTGTTGTGTCTATCTCTGAACTCCATTCATTCTGTGGTCTTCCTTCTCTTCTTTGCTCTTTGTTGCTATGTATAAATGAGACATTGTATGCTCCTGTGTTACAACCGATTGGGGCTTTGTGCTTTTTGGAATAGTTAAATTCTAATTTGACCTTATTATGTGGTTTCTTAAATTTCTGTATCTAGATATTGGATGCCCTTGATATGTTGCTTTTAGATTACATTATGTCATTCAGAATATATTCCAATATTTTCTCGATACTTACAGAAACAATTGCATTTTGCAGCTTCTCCTGATGCCAGTTTTGAACGGGAAAGCTATTTTGTACTCATTTGTTTCGACTCCTGAAGTGAGGATAGGAGTTGCATTTGGGAGTGGTGGAAGCCAGTCACTGCCTGCCACAGAGCTGCCTGGGGTTTCTTCTTGGCTGGTGCTGGTCCTTAATCACAGTGAATTTTTATACTATGTTTTAAATTTTCTAAGCCACCTTCAGTGATTTAAAATTTGGCTATCATAGACGTGTACTTCATTCAAGAAAATCTATTGGAAATAATCATCCACTAAACTGTGTTTCATGTGAAACCGATTTCAATCTTGGAAAATAATTCATGTTTGGAGGGTGGTAGTTATTCAAACTTTTGTTTTGAATGGTCAGTTTTTGGAAAAGTCAACTGTACAAACATTTTATATGTTTTACTTGTAATACAATATTAAATCACTATATTATTGAAATGATGTGTTTTCATATAAAATGGCCGAATGTTATTTCCTGCAGTTAATTACTATCAACACAAACCCAGTCCCACAAATTGAACAGCAGCTATATCTGGTCATATGTCGTGTCTGAAAAAATAATTTTGCAAAAATTATTAATGTTCTTGACAAAAGCCAGAAATATATACTTAGAGAATCTTCCATTCCTTTGTAGGTAAAAGTTTTTACCGACACCTTGGTTAAGACAATGGTTGAACCTCACCGTAGGTGCTACTCCTTGCCAGCTGTTGACTTGAGGAAGAAGGCTACTGGTGGCATTATATATGTCACTGTCCTTTCAGCAAGTAAACTTTCTAGAAGCAGCTTCAGAGGAAGCCCATCCAAAAAGCCACAAAATCCATATGATAGAAGTCCAGATGAGCGTCTACCCGATAAGGATATACAGACATTTGTTGAGGTTGAAATTGAAGATTTGATGAGGAGGACTACCGTAAAATCTGGATCTAGTCCTAGATGGGACACAACCTTTAATATGGTGCTACATGATGAAACAGGAATTTTAAGGTTCAACCTTTATGAGTTCACCCCAAGCAATGTGAAGTATGACTATCTCGCAAGTTGTGAAATTAAGGTATCCATGATGCTGCTTTTGTCCAAAAACTAAGAAATCATGGGCATTGAACTACACTATCAATTTAACACAATCAACCTTATAGTTCTATCGTCTGTGCTCCTTGTACTTTGGTGCAAAAATAGAATACTATGAATTATCTAAACTTGGCAGGTGGATGATTTTGAATGCAAACTAAAAGTGGATTTTGTTGATAAACTGCAATTTATGATTCTCAGTTTCAAGATAGCAGTTCTCTGGACTAACAAATGAGTCATGATAGTAAAGGAGGCATTCTATAGCTGTTTAATCTTTAGGATGTATGATCCATGTATCAGTTACTAAATTTACGGACTATATTTACTAAGTTTCTCTAATTCTCAATGAGCAGATGAAGTATGTTGGAGATGATTCAACTATATTTTGGGCGGTAGGAGCAAACTCTGGTGTTATTGCTAAGCATGCTGGGTTTTGCGGAAAAGAAGTTGAAATGGTTGTTCCATTTGAGGGATCCGATTCAGGAGAGGTATGATATGTTGACATTTATGGTTTATAGAAATGTCAGGTATCAATTCTCTTAAAAGCTTAAGTTTGTGAAAGACGGACTTAACAATTCATTTATAGGCTTTAACATTGAGTTTGGATCTTTTGTCCCAAATTGTTTGTCTCCTCTTTGTCCCTTCAATCAAAAATTCCACATGTATGTTTTTTTAATGTCAAACAAGTCTTATTTTTACCCATCATTCCGTTACAACTTCCCCTTAACTTGAAACATGTATTAATTAGAAAGGAAAAAAAAATTATTTGAAAAAAAGAAAATTTGTATGTTCATACCCGTCAATTTTGTTTCTTCGTATAATTTTTTATGGGTTGGAATCTTTACAAGTCCTGTAATTCTTAAAAATGTACATTTTAACCTTCTATCTTAAAGTATGCATCTAGGGTCCCCTAATTCTTTAAAAGTTCAAATCAACTCCAAATAGTTTTTTTTTTCAAGGGTAAATTTAAAATTTTGAAAAATAAAATACAAAACATAACATTTTTTTAATTATATATCAAAAATTCGATTTTTAAAATACAAAAAAGTAAAAAATTTGATTTGAAATTGAAAAAATTCCTTATTTTTAAATGCATAATTTAAAAAAAAATTAAAATTTTGAAGAAGAAAATATATAAAAATTACAAATTTAAAAACAAAAAATCTTAATTTTTCCTTCCAAATATAAATTTAATTTTTTTTATTTTTATTTCTCAAAAATTGATTTTCTCTATTAATGAATTGTTTTTAAATTACTTTTACCTTTTGGGTATTATTTTTCAAAATTCCATATTTATCCTTAAAAAATACTATTTGGATTTTGGTCGGAACTTTTAAAGAATTAAAAGACCCTAGATGTATACCTTAAAGATAAAGGACTAAAGTGTACATTTTGATGAATTGTAGAATACTAGGTGTACACTTTAAAATATAGAAGACTAAGTGTATTTTTTAAAGAATTACAGGACTTGTAGAAACCTTAAGCCATTTGTTTTCCTTTCTAGTTAATAGATTTTCAAGTTTAAAGGGAACATGTAATGGGTTTATGAGTAAGAAGTAGAATTGTTTGACGTAAAAAAAAGCAATCAATTTTGATTTAAAGATAGAGATAGGCCATACAATTTGTGATAGAAAATCCAGACTCTTTAATATTTCTCGTAAGTGTAGGCTATTTTGTCTTCGTAAAGACCCATCACTACTACTTTCCTCAAGAGCCAGTCTCCTTATTTTTTTCTAAGGCCTATCAACTTGGTAATTTTTAAATGTTTTTGAAGGTTGTTAGTATTCGATCTTAGGACCTTGATGCTTTGATAACATATTAAAGATTAAATTAATGCATACCTTGTTGACTAAAAACCTTCTACATGGTTTTTTAATTAAATAAATAGATGCATACCGTTGAATTAAAAATATAATTGTTTGTAATTATTGTAATTATGGAAAATTATCTAATAGTAGGATATAATTAGAGTATCGTTTATAATTAATTAAGGGAATACATTTGTTTTAATTAGTTTCCTTTATCCATTTATTACTATAAATTCAAACTAACACTATGTACAATTCATAAAATGGAAAAAAAATTGTTCTACAACCCATCCTAGTTTTGCAAGCCACTCCATATGGCATCAGAGCTATCGAAGATCCAATAACTTCCAATAAATCAAAAACTAACTTTGAAATTCCTGATCAAAATTTATAACCTATTCTTACTATGAGTTCGAATGATAGCCCATTTGTATAACTATTTGTAGAAAAACTAAATTGTAGAAACTTAAGAGAGTGGGCTTAGTCAGTGAAATTGGTTATCGATAGAAAGGAAAAGTTGGGTTATCTCACTGGATAAATAAAAAAAAATAGCAACCACCAAAGTCTCAATGCTTTCTGAAGCTTGGAAAGCTTGATGGTTACCGCTTGGTAAAACCTATATGTTTTCCCACGGCTAAAGACGTATGGCAAGCCATACGAGAAAATTAATCTGACAATGAAGATTCTACCCATCTTTTTGATCTAAAAACACGACTATTAGTTGAAACAGTAGACAAAAATGTAATTTAATATTACATGAAAATGACCTCATTATGGCAAAAAATTGATCTAAGTTCTAAAGAAGAATGAAAATGTTTGTGGGATAGTACATATTACTAGAAAAAAATTAGAAAATCTACATGTATTCGAATTCCTTGTCGGATTGAACAGGGAGCTTGATGATGTTTGTGGCAGAGTACTCAGATAGTGACCTCTGTCAGAAGTCTATTTTGAGGTACAATACGAGGATCATCAGTGCTAGGTGATGTTCAAAGAAGTGCCACCATTGCCATCTCCAATTATTTCTTTTCTCAAGTCTATTGGGAGTACTAGTGAAAAATTAGCCCTAATAGTTGGGATATACGGGCTAGATGGGCTCAACACTAATGGGCCACAAAAATAGTTTATGGACTCAATGAAAAAAACTATAGGCTAGGTCATGGGCTTTCCTCTCCTTTTGTCCATGTCAATCGAAATAAATATCCCTTGGACTAGAAACAAAGTTGGGCCATGACCAAATTTGCAACAGAAAATGATTATTTATGAGCATTGTCAAAAAATCGAAACACATTAAAGATACTTGGGAAATTCATAGGAAACTTGTGTATTAGAAACCGAGACAAAATAGATCTTAAAGTTACTTGGCTTCAATTGGCCACTAGACAATAAGGGGAACTTTTTACGGGAAACAACTTGATCAACTTTACAAACTATTCTCCAATTTTCAAAATTTGGTTAGTCATCCATAAATGTATCTTCTGTTTCTTTAACCTACAAAGATAATCACTTAGGTTCTCTTGTTACCACGTCTTAAATCACAGTTCCTTGGATTATTGAAGTCAGTGCGTCAGATCATATGACTGATGCCTATAATTTATTTACCATTTACTCATCTTGTGTTGGAAATCTTTAAGTTAAAATTGCATAAGGATGTCTTTCGTTCGTTGCTAGAAAATGGAGTACCTGAATTTTATATTCTATAAATCTTAATTTTGTACTATGTCCCAAACTTGTCATGCAATCTAATTTCTATTAGTCAACTAACAAACCTCCCATTGTTTTGCTAAATATTTTTCACCTTATTATGTCTTTCAAGACTTGCCATCGTGGATGACGATTGACAGTGCTAGAGAGTGTGAAGGTTTGTACTACTTTAATGAAGCTAAAGTGAATGAATGGAATGAAATTGTTATTTGTGATTTTATTTCTATTCCTAGGAATGGGACATCCCAACTTTCAATATCTGAAACAAATATTTCCCTCTACGTTTTTGAATAATGTGATAGTTATTTTTCAATGTGAAATTTGTGTTTGCAAAACATAGCCGCACTTCTCTTTTATAAGTCTAATATGAACCTTCCAAACCCTTTACACTAATCCACAATGATGTGTGAAGACCATCATGTATCCCTAATCATACTCAGTAAATAGTTTGTTACTTTTATTAATGATCATACTCGGGTTTGTTAGATTTAACTATTAAAAGAAAAAACTGAGGTTTGAAATATTTTCATTAGCTTTTACATAACTATTTAAACCCATTTTCAAACACAAACACAAATTCTCCGCACTGATAATAGCATTGATTATTTCAATCATACCTTACAAGACTATCTTTAAAATTATAGGATAATGCATTAAAGTTCTTGTGTTGATACCCTTCAACAAAATGAGTAGCTGAACGAGAAAATAAACCTCTTCGAAATAGTTTGGGCCTTAATGCTTTCCACAAACATGTTCAAAATTTTTTGGGGAGATGTTCTAACCTCATCATGTCTCATCAATCATATGCCCAATTGGATTCTCTATTTTGAAAATCCACTTTACAAATTACAACTCTTCTTTACAACATCCCATTTACAGTCTAATATAATCTTGAAAAATGTTTGGTTGTACTTATTAATTCAGGACCATTCAAAAAATAGGTCTGACCTTGATCCAAAAGCTATTAAATGTGTTGTATTGGGCATTTTCCTACACAATGGTTCAAATGCTATGATTTCTCTATCTTGTTGTTACGTTCTTTGAAAATATCCCTTGCTATCAGAAGCCCTATCATCAAAGGAAGATTGGTATGAGAGAGGATAGATCAATACTTGAACTATGATCTCATCTTTGATCTCATTCCTCCCAAACTAAAAATGCCTACAAGGTTCTACAAAGGGAAAACATTGTGTAAACTAAAAAAAATCTCTCTATGGCCTTAAGCAATCCCTTAAATCTTGGTTTGATAGATTTGCAAAAGTGATGAAGAAATAAGGATACCATTAGGGGCAACCAGATCATACAGTGTTTTTCTGACATGAGAAATGGGAGTAAAACAATTTTGATAGTGTATATTGATGATATAATCATGACTGGAGACAATTCAGATAAAATCGAAAGATTAAAGAAAACACCATCTACATATTTCAAAGTCAAGAATTTAGGACAAGTGAGATATTTTTTAGGGATTAGAGTTGCAAGATTAAAAAGATAAATTAATGTGTCAACAAAAATACATCCTTGATTTCCTCATCAAAACTGGCATAGTCAGATGTAAGCCAAGTAACTCTCCGATAGAAGTTGTAAGGAAGAATAAAAATTTGGGAAAGCTAGTAGTCATAGACAGATATAAAAGTAGTAGGAAAGCTGATCAATTTGTCTCACACTAAGCCTAACATCACATTTGTAGTCAGTGTTCTAAGTTAACACATGCACTTCCCAAAAGAAATCTACTTAGAAGTTATTTATATAATTATCAGGTATCTCAAAGGGTCACCAGGCAGAGGATTGTTTTTCAAAAGAAGTGAAACTAATTATATAAGTCTTTATTGACGCAAATTGAATTGGCTCAGTAAAAGATAGAAGGTCCATTATTGGGTCTTGTACATTTGTTCTAGAAAATTTAGTAACTTGAAGAAATAAGAAGCATAATGTAGTGGCCAAGAGCAGTGTTTAAGTAGAGTTTATAGTAGCTATATAAGGAATTTTTGAAGCCTTATGATTAAAAAGTTTTTGAATAAACTCCAGGTCACAGTAAAGTCCCTAATTAAACTTTATTGTGACAACAGGGTCGCTATCATTATCTCTCTTAATGCAATTTAACATGACATAATCAAAATGTAGAAGTGGATAGACATTTCATCAAAAGAAAAGATTGAAGACGAGACTATTTGCATGACTTATGTTCCACAAATGAACAAATAACATATATATTCACCAAAAGATTTCACTGATCAAACTTCGATGATTTCATTTATAAGTTAGATATGATAATATTTATGAACCAACTTGAGGAAGAATATCGAAATCCTTGAATTAAAAATGTAATCTGATTTTATAGTTATTGTAATTATAGAAAATATTCTAGTGAGTATGATATGATTAGGATATCATTTAGAATTAATTAGGAAATAATTATGTTTTAATTAGCTTTTTTTTAACTCATTTATTTGTACTATAAATTCAGACTAACACTCTTTACAATTCATGTTTAGAAATACAATAGAACAAAATTGTTCTACAATCTAGTTCAACAATCCATTCCATACATGCCTTGTTATATTATTCTTAACAAACTTCTACAATTTTGATTTTTATTATTTGGAAACTTCCTAACATTACATTAATTTTTCGAAAATCACCCAATTTAGGTAACATATTTCACAAAGAATAATAATTTAACTGAATTTTTTAATGTAGAGTGTAGGTGTGAGAAATTTTCACATGCCTATGTAAAAAGAGGAAGTTAAATGAATGAGTGTAGAAATGTTCACATACTTGTGTGGATATTTCACAGAGACACTTAACACCTTACATGTGTGAGGGAAATTTTCACATTGGTTTATGCAAGTGGTGTGGAAGTAAATAGTAAAATGAATAGTGATCAAAACATAATGTAATATAAGACTAACTCATATTATATTGTGAATGTTGATATAATTTGATCCCATTTTGCAAGTTATCCCTTTATTTTTTTCGTTTTTCCTGATGATGGATGTGATTGTATAATTTAAGCAACTAAAAACAGTAATCTTTATGTGTTTTAGGTAAACTTACATAGATGTATCTTAGATAGAATAGTTTATTGGAAAAACTCATAAATTATGGTTGAGTTATATTAATATTTATAATTTAGTTTGATTTAATCTTATTTAACAATATGTTTTTGGTTACTATTCATTTTATTATTCACTTTTTAATTTTAATTTTTACATAATTGGCACATATCTGTATGGAAATTCTACAGAGACTTGTAACACATAGACTTCCACACAAGTCTACTTAGAATTTTCACACAAATATGTGAAAATTTTACACCTATTTAACTTTCATCACACGGGCATGTAAAAATTTCACACACGCAAACTTTACATTAAAAACTTTGCTTAACTCATCATTCTTTGTGAAATATGCCAAATCTGAACCCTAAATGAGATGATATCCGTATTCTATTTGTCTCCCCCAACAATAATAATTCAATAACGGTGTTGCTCTTAAGCTTTCACTGTCCATTCTTAGGATAATGTGAATTATGCTTCTCATCAGGAATCAATTTAGATTTGTTAAGTAAATAATTAATGGTATGCAAATAATAAGAATAATAAAATAAAAGACAAACTTTCAATGTACAAAACTTATAATCTTTGGTGATTGCACGTTAAGGAAAATTCACTAGTAATAAAGGAGAGCACAACACCAATACACAAAAGCCGCTTAAGAACTAAATATCCCGAGGAACACAAGCAGTAACCAAAAGTAGGCACAATTTACAAATTTTACAGAAGGTTACTGCACTATATCAACAAAAGAAAAGAAGAAGACTATGGCTGATAGCTCTTCATGCAATCTAGGAGATCACAAAAGGATTTACCCAGAATCCTTCTAAGATTAGCATGAGTGTGTAGACAATTGAAGTGGCTGCGATACTCAAGTAGTGGCGTATGTCTTGAACTTTGTGATAGTCTTTGTGCCTCATTTCAAATATATATGGGTATGCTAGGCAATATATAGATATTGCTAAAACTTCAAATCAACAAGGATTGTATCTTTAACAGCAGCTTCTTAGCTATTTTTAATCTAATTAGAAATAGTATCCTTACTCATTAAGAAAACATTACATACCAAAACATAATCCTATTAAGAATACAATCCTAATTATTTTATGACATTTTGAAACCAATTAAATAGCAGATCTACGTCTTGTCTCAAAACGGAATCAAGTTCTTCAAATAAAACTTCCTTCAAATAACAAATATCCATAGATAAAGCTTTGAAGGGCGATAATTTCCTGCAAATACCAACCAAGTTGACAAATAGGCCACAAGATATGGACTAACCAAGTTGACAAATAGGCCACAAGATATGGAGGGGATAATTGGAGAACAAAAGTTCTCAAATATCATTATTATAATTAAATGAATAAAGTCTATAATTTCAATGTAAATAAGTGTATTTATTAATAAAGTAAAAGATTATCCTAATTCTATAAGGACTCAAATTCTAACAAATCTTATCCTAATCCACTAATATCCTAATCTAATAACAATTATAATAAGAATAAAACTCTAATCTAATTAATTTAGAACTCTAATATTTTTTTAATTTTATCCACGGTTGAAAAAATACTCGTCCTCAAGTTTGAATACAGCTTGACGAATTTACAATAATTGTATGCATTTAATTTATTCTTCAAGTTCTTGTTGCAAATTATTTCTTAAACATAGTCAAGGAACATTCTTGCTTTAGATTTCTCGTATGCGTATTTTTTTTAAAACTATTTAGACTATTAGTAAATGATGGTTAAATTGAGCTGAAAGAATAATCAAACTCCGTTATGAAATTTCTTCTTGTCCAAAATCAAAGAAATTTTTCTACCCATTCAAATATGTTGTGCTCGTCTACTTCTTTGAGAATTTCGAATTTCTCATCATCTTTGTTGAGAATTAGTAATTCTTCATCGTGTATCGCTAAGCACAAATTGACAAAATACTCTATATAAATGGTGGCTTTTAATCAAAGATAAGCGGTTTTGAATCATCAATAATTTTTGTTTTTTCATCAAATATAGATAATTTGGAATAATTGAAATACTCATATTTGATTTCTTTTTCATGTAAGAAAATATCAAGAGATATTATTTTCCCAAAATTAGACAAATTTTGTACTATTTTTGTGTGAATAGTAACGACATCTTTGGAGGACAAGATCTGAAATTATTTAAGAAAATAAAATTAACAACCTCTGATACTAACTAATGCAAGCCAGAACGTGTGATAACTGAAAAACATCGGTTCTCAAAAATCAATATTATAATTAGTTGAGTAAAAGTCTACAATTTTAATGCAAATAAGCCTATTTAGAGGTAAAATAAAAGACTCTTAATTCTATAAGGATTCAAATTCTAATAAATCTTTTCGTAATCCAATAATAAATTCTAATATATATAACAATTGTGATAACAATATAACTCTAAAATAACAAAACCTTAATTAATTTAAAACTCTAATAATTTCTTATTTTTATCCTATATTATAAGGCCAAGCAAAGCTTGATCTTGTTAACAAGAACTTGTTTGGTCAACATAATTGTTAGAATATCTAAAGTGACTATATTCTTGAAAATGATACCAACATAAGACTATCATGAACGAAATAATATTTGACACCAAAATGTTTAGTCTTTTCATGATTCACATTATTATAGGTCAAATGTATGAACTCTGACTATTACAAAATACAACAATATTCTATTATAAAACTCATATTACAAACAAAACATCCAAAGAAAATAACTTCATTCATTGTTTGTTGCTGCCGCCATATATTCTCTCGTAGTTGACCAAAAACTGTAAATTGTAAAATATTCTCCCAACAAACAGCAAAATAGGAAAGAGTTAAGACAAAATTTGTTAGATATATTCTAATAAAGTTACCACCACAAACATAGTTCATAAAGCCAACATCACTATAGCTAGTGTTAGAAATCGTATCAAATACAAAGCCAAAATTCAAAGTGTCAATCAAAACCCATTTCACAGCTTCCAAATGACCATTGCAAAAATTGTTCATAAAACGATTGGAACCACAAACTATACATAAAATGTCAAGACAAGTATAAACCATGGTGTGCAATATATTACTAACGGTACTAGCATATAGAATACCATTACTAAAGAGCAACAAATAAATCAATATGATGCCAAAAAGGGTCCCAAACTTGCTTTTTACCAAAAGCAATATTGTATGACAACTCAAGTTTTTCATCCACTGTATTATTAGCAAAATAATCTAACTTATCTACCAAAGGCTGAATTGAAGTGTCCACTTGCACTTTACTAGTAGGTTCACTCTCAAGTTCCACCTGTTCACTGAAATCGTGATCTTTAACTGTCAATCCATACTTCTCTTTCTCAAACAAAGTCTTTAGCACAAATGCAATCAATGAAGACCAATTTTTCAAATAACAGGCATAATTACAAGCTTTAGTCCAAAAGGATTTTATCCAAAATAGCTTGAGATAGCATGCAAAATGCTCTTTCCAAAGGAATCAAAACTCTCCTATATAAGCAACAAACTAGTAGTAATATTCTCAATTTCATATTATGTTGTCATGACAAAAAAACCTAAAATTAAATCAGTAGAAGCACAATCACAAAATTTAAAAACCAATCAAATAACCATAAGTTTAGAAAAAAATTTAAAAGAACAAACTTGATTAGTCCCATAAAAATAACAGATGAACCAGATGTCATGTTACATGTTTATTATAAATTAACAAATGCGGAAGAAGAAGGTAGGAATCAATTTTGATTGCGAAATAAATATTCATGGTAAAGGCAAAATAATAAGTAATAAGAAAATAATCGGCACACAAAGATTTAAGTAATTCTATCTTTCAATGAGGAAAACCTACATCCACTGACTACGACACGCTAAAGAAAATCTACTAATGATTAAAAGGAGAGTAGAAACACCAATATCCAAAAGTCACTCGAAAATCAAATCCCCAAATGCATTCAAATCTCTCTATGAGCAAAAGCATTAAACAAAAGTATGAACAATATACAAATATTACCAAACGTTGCCGCACTATATCAACAAAAGAAGAGCAAGGCTAAGGCTGATAGTTCTTCATGCAATCTAAGAGATCTTGCAAAAGGATGCACGCAGAACTCCACTAAGATTAGCAAAGTGTAGACAATGTAAGTGGCTGCTTTACTTAAATGGTGGCTGATGGCTTTGACTTCGTGATGGTCTCTGTCGCTCAATTCAAATATACAAATATGTAGCCATTTTATAGATATTACTACAAACTTCAAATCTATGATGATTGTACCTTGAACCAGAGGTTCTCACCTATTTCTAATCCAATTAGAAATAGGATCCTTACTCATTAAGAAAACATCACATCCCATAACATAATCCTAATGATATTAAGACATTTTGAGGCCAGTTAAATAACAAGACAAAACTGGAGGAACAACGCTAGAGGGTTAGAAGTAGTATTATTTTGTTGTCCATGGACAAAAGATATGTCTGCCTGTCCTTACTCTGATTGCTATAGTCAAAAGCAAATCACAATGTTATGGTGGAAATTTTTAATGGTCAGATCTCTATCCCCCCTGTAGTACTCCTCTTTTTTATGTAGGAGCATGCAGATTTCTATAAAATCATGAACTTTTCTACTTTATAGGAACTGCTGGTGCTGTAATACTTTGTTCTTCCTTTTAATCAACTAGAGACGCAACAGAAGCGTGACATTTTAAAAATATTTCGGGGGCTATTGCCTCCAAATAACATTTTTATACAATTTACAATTTTATTACCTTCAAATAACATTTTTATACCAGTTACAATTTTACCTCAATGCATCTTGCAGTTGACAGTGAAACTTGTCTTGAAAGAGTGGCAATTCTCTGATGGTTCGAACAGCTTGAGTAACTTTCACATTAACTCTCAACAATTACTCTATGGTTCATCAAATTCTCTTCAAAGAACCGGAAGGAAAGTTAATGTAACTGTTGTGGAAGGAAAAAATCTTACTGTCAAAGACCGATCTGGAAAATGTGATCCATATGTTAAACTGCAGTACGGAAAGGTAGGTACTTTTTACTAACGTGCTGTGATGTGCAAAGATCATTAATTAATTAATAAATAGTGTAGATATACTGAACTTATTCAACACCTTGAATGTTCTGGAAACTTCTTCAGACTCTTGAGAAAACAAGTACAGCTCATAATTCAAATCCTATCTGGAATCATGAGTTTGAATTTGACGAGATAGGGGGTGAATACCTTAAGGTGAAGTGCTACAGTGAAGACATCTTTGGCGATGATAGCATTGGCAGTGCACGGGTAAACTTAGAAGGACTAGTTGAGGGATCCATCAGGGATGTGTGGATTCCCCTTGAGAAGGTAAATTCAGGAGAAGTGAGGCTTCAAATAGAAGCAGTCAGGGTTGAAGATGGATCAAGGGTATGTGTATATGCCTTTTTTTATTTAAGTAAGCATTTCTTTTGAATGTGCACATTTTAAGTTGAGAAATTTGAGTTTGATAGTGTAAGAACTTTCCCAAAATTAATGCTGTTCTTGATCACAACTCATATTTTATCCTTGTCTGCTTGGCGAATTTGTAATGAATGATGACTCCAATGAAATTATGGTTTACAATGTTCTTTACTCAACATATGTTCAGGGCTCAACATCACGAGATGGGTGGATAGAAATTGTTCTGATAGAAGCAAGAGACCTTGTTGCTGCTGATCTCAGAGGGACAAGTGATCCGTATGTGAGAGTTCAATATGGGAACTTGAAAAGAAGAACAAAGGTTCAATAAATTACATCTATCATTTTATCAGTTTTTAATGTGATCCTAGCTTACATTTTGATCTCCTGTGGGTATTTATTTTTTTTTTTTCAGCAACAGATTTTAGTTACCATATCTTTGGAATGGAATAAAATTATCCAGAATCACTCAAAATATGGTCTAATTTAGGTGAAATCTCTAAAACATTTAATTTAAGCGAATTTCACAATGTAAAGTTGGGGATGTAGAATTTTCACATACTCATTTAGAAAGGGGAAAATAACACAAGATATATAGATGAGTATAATTTTTACATATATCCCGTGAAAATTTCACATAGACTTGTAACGGTTATAAATATGTTTGAAATTTCTACATAGATATATGCTAGTTGTGTTGTGTGAAAGTCAAGATTGAAGAAAAATTCGTGAACTAACATAAATAGTTACCAAAATATATTATAAAATAAGATTAACTAAAATTAGACTGTGAATATTAATACAACTCAACCGTATTTTGCGAGTTTCCGTTAAAGTTATTATAACATGATGATGAAATTAGAAGCCTTTCTTGTCGTAATCATGTGGATATTCATCTGTATTACATAAACTGGAGCATCCAGCACAGAGTATGAACTTGTAAGCTTGTGGGTCACATTTTCTTTAAATTATTTTTTAGTTATACATAGTATGGAATTAATGCTAGCAGCTGTCATAATTCTAGGTCATTTGTTTTTTGTTAAAATTACTGTGGTTTGGTGATGATTGGTTGATACTTTACAATGTATTATCTTAAATTAGGGAGATGTTATCTTGAAGGTTCCAAGCTGGAAAGAATTTTGGTGTTGATAATAAGGTCCTGAATCCAATCCCCTCTTTTGATGTGGGAGAGGAGATGCTAAATTGTCTTGGAAGTGATTTTTATGCTGATATTTGACACTATTTTAATGCCTCACTTGTTGCACCATAAATCCTTGCAGGTTATGTATAAAACTTTAAATCCACAGTGGAATCAGACCTTGGAGTTCCCTGATGATGGCAGTCCCCTAGAGTTGTATGTTAAAGATCATAATGCTTTACTACCTACATCAAGCATTGGTGATTGTGTAGTAGAGTATCAAAGATTGCCTCCAAATGAGCTGTCTGACAAGTGGATTCCACTGCAGAGAGTAAAACGGGGGGAGATTCACATTCAAATTATGAGAAAAGTTCCGGAGCTTCTAAAGAGAACCAGTTTGAATTCTGAACCATCATTAACTAAAGCGCATCAAATTTCTATGCGGGTAAGATGTACAATTTTGATTGCATTCCATGCATCTTTGTGTTAGACTGTCTGAGATTATTGATGCAAATATTTGGAAAGCTATTAATCTTATTTTACGTACTCTTTTAGGATACAAAAAGTCATACCCATTTTTATAAAGTTTCTGTAAATTTATACCAAATTAGATGTAATGTCGCTTGGATAGGAATACTTCAAAGTCAAAGTAACATAGACTAAATCAATAAAACTGCACTGATCAGTTTTGACCCTCTTTTTCTGTTCATCATGTTAGAACAGAAAATTGATAAAGTGCTGGTATACTTATTTTGCAATTTTTTATGGGAAAGTTGGTAGCTATAGAAAGGAATGAATAGAAGAGCATGTGTTATTTGTATTTCTATATGGTATGTACAAAGTAAAGGTTCTAATTTATATTGCAGAATAAAATACTCAAAGGAAACTGCTTTAATACAATCTAATACAATATTAATTCCTTATTTTTCCTAATTATATGCTAGAAATTAGGGATTTCATTAGTTGTCAAGGATTTCAACATTCTCCCTCAAGATTATAAATGTTAATTATATGTAGCTTGCAAATGAAATCAACGAAGTTCAGTCGGGGAAGTTCTTTGACGAAATTTTTGTTATTTGTTCCTCTGTAAGGATATAAGTCATACAAATAGTACCATCTTTAATCTTTTCTTTCATAAAATCCCTATTCACTTCTACATATTTGGGACTGTCATGTTGAATTAGATTAAGAGAGATATTGATGACGTTTTGTTGTCACAATAAAATTTAATTTGGAACTTATTACAACTTGAAGTTCATTTAAGATTTATTTTAACCACAAAGCCTCGTACATTCCATGTGTTATTACTTTAAACTTCACTTCAGTAGTACTTCTACTTGTTTCTTACATCTCCAATTTATTAAGTTCTTGGAAACTGTAGAAGTTATTCCGAGAGATGGAGATAATATGGAGTATGTATTTTTTACTTCATTCTCTGTTAATTCTGATGATTACAACACTATAATACAACACTATAAATAGGAATAAAACATTAGACAAATGTCCACTAATTCTAGGAATATAACAGTTGGTATCACTAATTAAAATACAGCTTGATTTACACTAGCTTTACAGCCTGTACAACACTAATAATATTCTCTAAAAGTCTACACTCCCCCTCAAGTTGGGTAATAGATATTAATCATTCCCACCTTGCAACTCAATTCTTCGAATATTGTTCGAGGTAACGCTTTAGTAAAGATATCTGCAATTTGATTTTTAGTAGATGTATATAGTAGGTCCACAATTTTTTCATTTATCTTTCCTTTAATGAAATGACGATCAATTTCTATATGTTTGGTTTGATCATGATGAACTAGATTTTTTGCAATTTTATCAAGTACTGATTGTCACAATGCATTACGATAGTTCAAGAGTCAGAAGTCCACCATCGAGTAGTCTTCTTAACAACATTCCTTCACAAATCCCACGAGCCATGGCTCTAAATTCAAATTTTACCGCTGAGCGACTACCGATCGCGTTTTTTACTTCGCCAAGTTACAAGGTTTCCCATACGAATGTACATATCCAAGTGGTAGATCCGCGATCCACTATGTAGCCTCGCCCGCTAGCATCCGCAGTTGACTTCAATTTTTCTAAGTAAGATTCTTACCGAAATATAATCCTTTTCCCGGTGTCATCTGAGATACCCGAGTATACGATAGGGATCGCTTCCACGTGTTCTTCAATAGGACTGCTCATAAATTGACTTACAACACTTACCTAAAAACCAATATCCGGGTCTAATGAGATAGGTAAACGAGTTTTCCCACTAATCTTTGATAACGACCTTTGTCCACAAAAGTGTATTATTTTCTTTGATTCCGAAGTTTTATTGTAGAATCCATCTGAGTTTCTCATTGGTTTACATCCCATCATTCCAGCTTTCCTCGGTAAGATCAAGTACATATTTCCTTTGAGATATAGATATGCCCCTTTGTTCGTGCTACTTTCATCCCTAGAAAATATTCGAGATTGCCTAGATCTTTGATCTCAAATTCCTTGGCAAGGAATTCTTTGAGTTTATTCATCTCAATTGTATAATTACCTGCTAGAACAATATCATCTACGTACACAATTAGATAACTGCTTATCGAAGTATTTAAGCACGAATAAATAGGTGATCCGTTTCGCATTGTACCCATATCTCTTCAAAACTTTAGAGAACTTATCAAACCAGGCACGGAGACTATTTCAATCCATATAAGGATTTCTTAAGTCAGACTCTATTGGTTGGAACAGAGATTCAATTCCAAGAGGGAATGTCCATGTAGACTTCTTCTTCGAGATCACCATTAAGGAATGCATTCTTGACATCTAATTGAGAGAGGTCAATCCAAGTTAGACGCATGGAGCAGAAGAACACGAATAGTGCCGAGTTTTTCATGGCTGTGCAAAAGTCTCCCGATAATCAAGCCCATATGTCTCGAGTTGAATCCTTTAGCCACAAGACGAGCTTGAGTCTTTCTACACCGCCGTCTCGCTTTGTGTTTGATTGTAAAGATCCATTTGCACCCAACAGTTTGTTTTCCCGATGGTAGTTCTGTGATCTCCCAAGTCTTGTTTTTCTCTAGGGCATTGAGTTCTTCACGAATAGTTGTCTTCCATTCAAGTATCTGAAATACTTCATGAACAGAATTTGGAACCTTTATCTGATCAAGGTTGCTAATAAATGCCTTATATCCTGGTGAGAGATTTTTATAGGAAACAAAGTCAGGATGTGGTTTTGGCATACGATCTTACACCTTTCCTTATAAGATTGGTAAATCCAAATCATTGTGAGGTAATTCAATAATACGAGGTTCTTGGTGTTACTCAGGAATTGCCTGAAAGGGCCTATATTCGGGTTAGATTCTCGGATTGGCTCAAGATATGTCTCGGTTCTCTATTTTTCGAGTTGTTTTCCTTCTGTAAAGACAAGGAGATCATTGTTCTGGGACAAGGAAGTTTGGATCTATTGGCAGAAGGTTGAGGGTTCATTGGGAGTAGTAAGAGTATTTATTTGAGATATTGATTCACTTTCTCGAAGTCAAGGAATAGGATTCAGGAAGACCGAGTACTTATGATATTCGAAGTCGGTATTCATTGCCTACGTTTCTCCCCCCGAATGACAAATTTGGAATAGTAATGGATATTGTTCAAAGAATGTGACATCCATTGTATTATAAAATCGTTTTGTGATAGGAGAAAACATTGTATCCTTTCTAGTATGGATTTAATACCCTAAGAATATGCATTTGATGGCTCGAGGATCAAGTTTACTCACTATGATGTACATGGACATAAGGTAACATCCGAAAAATTTTAAAGGGAACGTGGACACGATTTTGTGCTGGGTATGACTCAAGTAGAGTATTGATAGGTGTTTTAAACAAGAGGACACGAGATGGCATCCTATTGATAAAATAGGTAGTCAGAAGAACAAAGATCCCCCCAAAAATGTTAAGTGGACACGTAGTCAGTGAACACAGGATCTAGCTACCTCGGTAAGATGCCTATTCTTTCTTTCACCCACCCCATTTTGTCAGAAGGTGTGTTAACACACGAGCTCAGATGGACAATCCTCGACTTAACAATGTATAATCGAAGTGGTGGAAGTGAAGTATTCTTTAGCATTGTCGGATTTCAATACTTGGCTTTTTGTTTGAAATTGGGTTTGAATCATGATATTAAAATTTTTAAAAATTTGACATGCTTTAGATTTTTCTTTCATTAGAAATACCCAAGTGATTCGAGTATGATCATCCACAAATGAAATGAACCAACGTGTTCCTGTGATGTTTTTGATTCGAGAAGGTCCCTAAATATCAGTGTGAATTAATGAGAAAGGATGTGATTTTTTACGTGGAAGATGAGGATATGAAGTTCTAACATGTTTTGAAAATTGACATACTTCACACTGAAAAACTTCTGAATTTTTATTTCTAAGGGATGAAGGAAAAAGTTTCTGTAAATACTTGAAATTAGGATGACCTAAACGATAGTGATTCAACATGACTTCACCATCTTTATTGGACTTAAGGTTTAACAAAGCTTTATTCTGATTAGAAACTTCGGATACAACTTCAGCGGGCTTGTCTTGTCAAGGTTCTTCATCACAGAGATAGAGTCCCGAGCATTCCTTAGCACTGCCAATCATCTTCCCCGAATCCAAGTCTTGAAATTCACATAGATTATGAACAAATTTAGCCATACAATTTTTATCACGGGTGAGTTTAGTAATTGATACAAGATTACAATCAAGTGTAGGAACAAGATTACAATCTAGAATAAAGGAGTTTGAAATTTTGGCTGAACCAATTCCTGTTACTTTGGATACTGAACCGTCGACAATTCGGACCGTGTGTCCATTTTGGTAGATTTTAAGATTCATGAGAAGATAAGCATCACCCGTCATGTGGTCTGAAGCACCGGAATCAACAATCCATGGTCTCATAACCTGTTTCACACTAAGAGCATCGGTGACGTTTTGATTCACCATATAAGGGCGTATGACGTGGGTCAAGGATTGTCCAAATAATTTTTTGAGGAGATCAACTGCTCCTTGCTAAAACGTAACGCATTCAAAAGTGACCTGGCCTCGAGATTCGGAGGCAATTTTGCCACGACTTTCTTTTGTCACGTGTGTGCAAATCCGTGGTTTCCTATCAAATGGGCTTACCATGAATTTTTCCAACAGTGCTTCCTTAGTACGACTGTGTTTACGACAATGATCACACTAAGGTCGTCCACGACGAGACTTGCATGTATTACATGCAGAGGCCGGTCTTCGAATGGCAAAGCAAGGCATCCTTCTCCAACATGGAAATGGTAGATCGAGGACCCATCATTACTTTCTTTCGACTCTCCTCGACGGACTTCGTGAGAAGGCTTCACGAATGCCGGGCAAAGGTTTTGTTCCTAGAATTCTCATTGCACATCATCAAGATCTTTATGAGTCTCAAAGAAAATTTGAAAACCCATTTTTTGTCAATAATCTATTTGTACAAGATGCCGTCTCTGACGGATGTCCATTCGTGAACCTCAAAGAGATCTAATTGCTGCCAACATCGAGTGAGAGAGTTAAAGTATTGTGTAACTGACAACTCTCCTTGACGAAGATCATGGAGGATGCTCTCTATCTCAAATATTTCGGACGTATTATCAGAACTGGAATAAATGTCTTTGGTTGCATCCCATATTCCTTTAGTAGTTTTGTAGAGAAGAAAATTCTCTCCAATTTCGTTTGTCATGGAATTGATCAACCAAGACATCACCATATTGTTTTCAGATTTCCAAGTTCTGTATTTTAGATCGTCTTTGTTTGGAGCTGTGGCATCGCCAGTAAGGTAATCATCCTTCATTTTCCTGCATATAAATATCATGACGGATTGAGATCACTGAAGATAATTGTGCCCATTTAATTTGTGACTGGTGATGAGCATAAAACTATTGTCCGTAGAACCAGTAATTATAGGTTTTCCCGTGGCCATTTATTTCAATTGTAGATTATACGTGGATTGAAATTTGTGGGGTTTTTTTTTTTTTTTTTTGAGATATTCTCACGGATCGGGCCGTGGGGTACGTTGATTGGGTCGGTAGGTTTAACCTGCCTGCATGGATATATTAAAAACAAACTGTGTATTGGAAACAAAAGGAAAAAAAAACAGAATGTGACTACGAGACTTACTGGGACTGAAACAGACGACGATGATGATCGGCGCCGACGATGAGGAGATGGTCGGCGACGATGATGACTGGCGATGGCGACGATGACAGAATGCGACTGCGAGACTTACCAGGCGACGATGACTGAGATGGCCCACCGCACCACTGAGATGAAGACAGAAATGACGGCTGGTCTGATAAGGCCACTGGCGATGATGACGATGACTGGTCTGATGGTGGTTGGTGGTGGCTGATGGTGGCGATGATGATAGAAATCAGACGTATTCAGCAATGGGAAGAAAATAAATAATAATCAGTGTCTCCTGAGAACTATTTATTTCGGGAAGAAAAAAAAATTCTTCCTCGGACAAAATTGATATAACATAAAATTGGATTTTTGGATTTCAGAAATGCTCTAATACCATGTAGAAGTTATTCCGAGAGATGGAGTTAATATGGAGTATGTATTCTTTACTTCATTCTCTGTTAATTCTGATGATTACAACACTATAAATAGGAATAAAACATTAGACAAATGTCCACTAATTCTATGAATATAACAGTTAGTATCACTAATTAAAATACAACTTGATTTACACTAGCTCTACAGCCTGTACAACACTAATAATATTCTCTGAAAGTCTACAGAAACAAAATTATAATACTTAGTAGTGAATCTTCTATCATTTACTGAGCAAACCTAGTTTGCATCAATAAAAAGTGTTATATCATTAGTTATATTCTTCCTAAAGAACAATCCTCTACCTGGTGACTCTTTGAGATACCTGAGAATTTTATAAACAGGTTCCAAAGGGATTTTCTTTGGAGAGGGCTTGTGCTTATTTGTGATCCTGATTGAAAATGTGATGTCAGGTTTGGTGTTAGACAAATAGATCAATTTTATCAATCTTTGATATCTATCTTTATCAACTAGTGTTCCCATATTTTCATTATTCTTCCCAATCTCTATCAGAATGTGACTTAATTTACATTTGAGCATGCCAGTTTTGATGAGGAGATCAAGGATGTATTTTCATTTAGATACACTAATTTCTCTTATTGATCTTGCAACTTCTATCCCTAAGAAATATCTTATTTGCTCTAGATCCATGGCTTCGAATTTTGTGAACAGGGTTTTCTTCCATCTCTTGATTTCCTTCAGATTGTCTCCAGTCATGATTATATCATCAACATAGATAATCAAAATTATTTTCCTCCCATTACCAGTGTGTAGGAAAAATATTCTATGATCTGATTGTCTTTACTGGTATCCTTATTTCCTTATTATTATCTTTATAAATCTATCAAACCAAGCTCTAAGCGATTGTTTAAGGATCATAGAGCATTTTTTTTAGTTTATACCCGATATTTTCTCCATTATAGAATCATAGAGGCATGATCAGGAAAACTCCTAGTTCTACATTTAAGAATGCATTTTTTATATTTAGTTGGTGAAGTAACCAATTCAATTTTTTTGCTAAAGACATAAAGACTAAACTATATTTAGTTTAACCACTTGTGCAAATCTTTTAGTGTAGTTAATTTCATTGGTTTGTGTAAATCCTTTTGTAACTATTCGGGTTATGTATCGCTTTATAGTCCCATCTGTCTTATATTTAGCTGTAAAAATTCACTTGCAACCAATTGGAGTCTTTCCTTTTGGTAATTTTATTATATTTCAGGTTCTATTTTTCTTAAATTTCCTTATTTATTCTAGGTTAGTAGTAAAAGCACGAAATGCAGAAGCATTTTATATGAAACAAATCTAGAGATAAGATGGATAGTGCAAAACCGTGTTTATTTTCTCAAAGCAATAGGTAACTAAGGAGATTTAGGGTGTTCAAAATTACCTAGATTCAACGTAGATTCATGGATATTTGGATCTACCACCAAATTTAACTATCTTAGTCCTTCAAGTGTGAGAATCTCCATGCTTTTTTAATTTTAACCTCCGTGAATAAATAATTATCTCTTTGTTATTTTGTTTGGCTGTTTCTTTCCTTGTGGTCAAGTTACTCTCTGTAGATGACAGAGTAGTACATGACAATGTGTTTGGTTCGATGTTTGGGGGTTATGGGACTCATTACTTTGATCATGCGTAATACTAGGTGAAACAAATTCGAGAGGAATAAGATTAAGGGTGAAATCATGATTCAAGTATTGACCAGAAATTCTATCATCTTTTATATCATTCTCTCTCTAAAGAAAAGACTTTTGGTAATAGGAGATGTTTTCAAAAATGTAACATCGAGATTGACAATAATCTTATTGATAGAGATATCATAGCATTTGAACCTCTTTTTAGAAGGGAGTACATAATAAAAACATATTTTATAGCTTATGGGTTAAGTTTGGACTTGGTTTTTGAATAGTTATGAATAAATACGGTACAATCAAACACTTTTAGAGTTAGATTAGACTGTAGACGAGATGTGGTAAAGAAATGTTGTAATTTTTGAAGTGGAGTTTTAAAAGAGAAAGTCCGAGTAAGCATAAGACTGATGAGATGTGCAAATCGTTGTCCCTAATGGTAAGCCTTGAAAGATATAATAAGATGTTAAAAAACTTAGCTAAATAATGAGAGGTTTTTGTCAATTGGCTAATAGAAATTAGTTTACAGGACAAGTTTGGGACGTAAAGTACAAAATTAAGAGTTATAGAATTTGAAATTTGAATATTTCATTTTCTGGCAACATCCGAGAGAGATCCATATACAATTATAAATTTTAAGATTTTTAGTACAATCGGTCATATGATCTGACACTCTTGAATTAATAATCCTAGGGATTTTGGTTTGAGACGTAGTGACAAGAGCACTTAAATGGTTACCTTTGTAGGCCAGTGAGGCTGATGATGCAATCGTGGATGACTTCCAAAACTTTGAAAATTGGGGGGAAAAAAGCTTGTAAAGTTGATTGAATTGTTTCGAATTAAAAGCTCATCTTGGGTCACTTGAGGCATGGTAAGTTTGAGATCTGTTTTCTTGATTTCCAATCCACGGGTTTTTCGTGAATTTCTCAACAAGTATCTTTAGTGTGCCCAAGTTTTCGACAGTGTTCACAAAATATTTTTTTCGCTATGAATTTGGGTCTGGTCCAATATTTTTTCTATGTGGTCCATTCTGTGAGTGAGGTCCAAAACCTAATTTATATTGATTAAGATCTATTATTCAGCCCAACATTTTTTCCAACAAGCCTAGGCCCATCAAGCTCATTTAACCTAGCCTTTAGGGTTGATTTCTCACAATTGTCTTTGTGAGAGCCGAGAGACCTGAGATATCACGACTTTGTGTTGATGATCTTCGCATTGTACCTCCAAGAAGACTTCTCTGAGTGACAGAATGGGCAATGATTGAGAACCATCCCACAAACATCATCGAGCTCCCTATTCAGACCAATGAGAAATTCAAATACTGATTCTCCAATTTCTTTATTCATGTAACATGTGTTGTCTCATGTATACTCACATCCCTCTTCATAACTTAGGTCAAGTTCTTGCCATAGTGAAGTCATTTCCACGTAGAATTCAACGATATCTTTTTTCCTTCTGTTTTAATTGCCAGTCTTATTTTAAGGTAAAACAATATGGGCAAAATCTTCACCATTAGAGTAACTTTCTTGTACAGCTTGCCATACATCCTTCATTGTGGGTAAAAAGTAGGTTTTCCCAATGGACGGTACTATGGATAAATGAGTCAAACAGTAACCATGTAATGGATGAGCTCCAATGTTGGAGAGCACTAGTATTGGTGGTTGGTGGTTGCCAGTTTCTTTGCTTATCTGGTGAAGTAATCTAATTTTCTTTTTTCATCGATGTCTAACTTTATTGACCGAGTTTACTCTTTGAAATTTCTCTTGTTTAGTTTCTTCACATTGAGTTGTAAAAATGAGTTGCCATTTGAATCCAGGTTGGAAAATGATTATGAATTTTTATTGGAATTTTTAATTTGGGTTTATGGTGTTTGGGAAGTCATTGGGTATATATGTCATTGGGTTTAACAAAACCGAGCTCTAATACCACGTAGAAATGAATGAATATAATTTCTTTTTATTTCCGGATGATATGTACAAAGTAAAGGTTACAATTTATAGTACAAAATAAAAGACTAAAAAGGATGCTAGTTTTGATACAACTTAATACAATAGTTCAATATAGAGCTGGACTCCCAAAATTTTATATTCTTGTTCTTTTCATGATAAAATTCCTAGTGAGTTCTAGGACTAATATGAATATGGGTATGGGTATCTGCATATGAATGTGGGTATGGGTATCTGCACCCAGTATTTTCGAATTTTCAGTCAAAGTCTGAGCATATATTTGTTAGAGAATCAAGAAATTTAGCTAGTCTACTGCAAACTCTCCATTTTGATCCCAAGTCAAAAGAAAACCTCATTCTCATAAGATGTGTATGGAGCATGTAAAATGGATTACAACAATACTGTCAGTTTTCTTGATGACCATTTCTATTGTTATTCAAGAATTTAATGGACTTCTCTGGTACAGTAAATGATTTAATTTTCACTATCAAATAATGGACTTCGACCGGTACAGTAGATGGTTTATTTCTCCAGGTCGAGATGGAATTATATAGCCAAATTGCTTTTCAGTTTCAATTGTACTATCATGTTATAAGCATGCACAAATTTAATTAGTTATTATTGATTTTAATTAGTTGTTTTTGTTCATTGTTTCTAACAATTGATGCTAATAATGATTGTTGTGGTCAGATGAAAGAAATAATGATAAAGTTTGAATCTCTAATTGAGGATGCAAATCTTGAGGAACTATCATCATGTATGAATGAGTTAGAAAGCCTCGAGGACATGCAAGAAGAATACATGATTCAGCTTGAAACTGAGCAAATGCTTCTTCTTAACAAGATAAAGGAGCTTGGTCAGGAAATTCTTAACTCATCTCCTTCTCTAAGCAGAAGATCATCTGGAAATTGAACCATTTCTGATTCTTAACAATATATTCTTACATTTTGCTTACACAAACTGTACTGTCAATGATAAAATATGCTCACAGTTGTCCAAATCATAATTCACAGTTTCCCTTTGGCTGCATTTTTGGAGTGTGCCCAAGAATGCTTGATCAATTACAGCAACTAGAAGAACTAATATTTTTCTTCGCCTGTACTCAGAATTGTTTAAATTTAAGTGTAATTAGTTGCAGTCATAATTTCAATAGAAAGATGGTGTATTGATAAAACGCACTTATGCTTACTTTTACTATATCAATAGGCTAAATAACTTCTAAAGTTATCTCAAATTATAAAACTTAACAATTTAGTCATTAAATTATTATATTTTGATATATAAGTCATGTTTGGTATTAAATATGTAACGAACATACGACCTAATAAGTACAGATATCTTGCTACGATATAGCCAGGATATAAGACTGGTTTAACAAATGGTTTGGGCCTAACGAGCTTGGTAAAGACTACAACTCAGTCAACAAAAATACTTTGCCACAAATTGTGAGGTCTTGGATGTCAAGACATGGTAAAACTATGATATCTCGACGTGATTAAGGTCATCTCTCTCTCTGAGCGACCTGCATGTAATGACCTCCTTTTATTTATGTGTAACGCTTGTAACGATCTACTTTCTATTTTAAACTAGTTCGTGTACAATTTTACTACATATGTAACCATGTATATAGGTTGCTTATACGTACCTTACCACGTGCGTAAGATGTCATACATATATATACCCCTTAAATGAGGAGAATACAGGATCTATTCATTTGTTCATATTTTTACTTCTCTCTAAAAATCACTAAGAATCCCTAACCAGAAAATTCTCTTCAAACAATTGGCGCCGTCTGTGGGAATTCAAATCTTTCTAGTCCATAGTTGGCATTTGAGACCTTCATTTTTATTCCAAGGAGAATTATCTCGTTTTAGGGACATTTACTTGCACACAAAAAATGGACATGAATGGGTAGCGAGCTGGAATAATGAGTGCTCGCATAATCTGCGTTGATGGATTTGACGCTGAGGACAAGTCGACATGTAGGTCGCTATAGTAGGACCACGATTAACTGTGGATAATGTAGACTAGGAGCGAATTAATGATAGAACATTGGTCCAAATCACCTAACCACAAGCTAAATTAACAAGCATTGGTCGTTCCTTATTGGTTGTTCTTAGATCCATGTGAAAGCTAGTAGGTTGGTATGATTTTGAGCCAAAGATGGACTGGACTTGGCATGAACTAATAAACGGGTTGGAGAAAAAGAGTCATAGATCAACTGCAAACACTACCATAAACTATCACCAATTGAGCCTACCTCAACTGATCCTAACCAAAACTAGATGAACAGCTCGTGGGCCACCCAAGAAATGTACAGAGTGAGAAATGGCATAAAATGGAAGTGGCGCTAGTACATATTGAGTAAGTTTGAGAATAGGCTATATAAACGCTACCGTGTGATATCATCTCCATCACGAACAACCACAGATCAGTGCACTATAAATGACTTGAATAAACTGGGCCTAGTTCAGTCCAAGTGAAAAGCTCAAGGTAGGAGCTTCTCGAATATATATGGCATGAACTGATTGTGTATTTGGTTTTAAATGTTTTTAAACTTATATATTCTAAGAAAAATATCCCTCACAAATTATATTATTTATAATTTAATCAATATGAAAATATTTATATTTACAACTTGTTTCGTGTAGGTTGGTTCCCCACGGGTTTTTTCCTCTGTTTCACTTCAACATTGTTTCCCCTAAGACAAACTAGGTTGTCAAATTGGGCCTAGCCCAACCTAAATGAATGAAATGCGTTGGTGCGTTCTATCAATTTGCTTTGTCACAGAGATCCAGAAAATAATAGTAGTTGGTCTGATTGGATTATCGATCTATTTAGACAAACAAATGCTCTTTGCTTGAGGTAATTACAAACATGCCATAGGATGATGCAGTGGGAGACGAGGTAAGGATTGGGTGCAAAGTAGTTGGACGAGCTGTCTCGTTCAGGTCGTTATTGTCAGACGAGGTAGTGGTAGCCTAACGCAGATCGAGCAAACCACGAGCTAGAACTGGGTTATGGGTTGTGAACTTTTGAACGAATTGGAAATGGACTACGTAAATCTGTGCGCAATGAACGACCTGTAGAAATGGGCTAGTAAGATGAGTTTGTTGGGCATAAACTCTCTTGAACGAACTCGGCATAGCTCGGCCCAATTAATGGAAAATAGCAGGGTTATTTTTTTCTCTGAATAAATAGGTTATGACCCAAAGCAGCGGTGTGGTGTTCCTCGCTGGTGTCAAACTGTGACCAATTTCGTTCCCAACTTGCTTCGTGTAGTTACTTGTTACTCGCGGGTTATTTCCTCTGTTAATACTTAAGCAGCTCTATCGATGACCTCTGCTTCTTTTTTTATCTCCAATTAGTTCTGGTGCGATAAAGACGAGCTACGCTAGACATCTGCCATAGTTTCTCTTGCCATTTCTTCCTGAAAGAATTGATCGATTTCTATAAATGATGAACGAGATATCTGTTGCGAACTAATGTGTGGATTTTCTTCCAATCTGAAGCCAGCTCTATCATGAAAGACCATAGATCAGTGCGTTATGAACGACTTAGAGAAATTGGTTGGTGAGATGGGTTTATGGTTTACGTGAACTCCCTTGCACGAATTGGGCCTAGCTCAGCCCAATTCATGAAAACAACGTCGTTACTTTTTCTCTGGTATGAGCCTTCAAAATCTTTCTTAGGTCATACCTAGGAGGATTAAGCAAGCTCGGGTCGTTATTATAAGACCAAGATGAGTTGTGGTTGAGGCAGGTCGCTATGGTAAGACAGACGAGTCAACTAATGTAGATCGAGTAAACCACGAATTGGAACTTTCAGTGGTGCGCATACAGGGAATTGTGAACCAAATTTTGGTCACTCAATGGGCTAAAAAAGATGACAAAGGCAAGTCGCGTACTACTGGTGCAGATTAAGATTGTGAGTAGAGGGTTGTCCAAAAATTGGGCGGCTGGTGTTTAAATAGACAAAAAATCAAAAGAGGATGGTACGTTATGATATCTAGTGGGCTGATATGATTCTGGAAGCTAACGAACCGATCTGGTCATTCCCTGGTACAAACTTGTGAACAGATTAGAGAGAAACTTACTGGATAGCCACGATCTAAAGGAAAATAGATTAGGTCACACACCTCCAAGTTGTGCCTTCTTTTGGATGGAGCTATTCTTGAACTTCTGGTTTATACTTTTCGAGCTTTGTCGTCAAAGCTGATGGGCTGGAGCTGTCACCTCTACTCAGATTCATCTGGTGGAGAACGAATTGCACTGGTATAAGCTTATCGGGTTGGTGTAATTTTGAGCCACTTTGCTAATGTACTCGCTTGTCATCAAGATTAGTACCCAGCTCATTCCTAGCTCGTTTCCATTTTCTATTCCAGTAGCAACTTCTGCTCCAAAAGCTAGAACTCTTGATATCATTAGCTTCAGTAGCTTAAGCTTAGCACTACCTACCACTTGAATTGGAAATGAGAATGGAACTCTGGGATAGACATGAGCAAGGCTGAGTTTTTTTTTGTAAATGAGTCATATTCTCACCATTGATTCACAACTTGTGTATGATAGTCTCTCATGGTTTCATGATTGTCGAGTTGTGAATGTTCTTAACGCACTGTCCATTGAAAATAGTGGCACCATTCAACTACTTTACATACAGCTCAATACACCTTTACTTTGGTACTAGCTCGTGGCTTTTAGTCGCTGCACTGCACATTTGTTTTAAAAAATGGTATTATGGTCAGTGAAAGATCACTGCATAACATACAGAATTGTCCAAATATATCACCAATGCAGAATTTGGCGGGAGCAGAAATACTACCAAATGGGTATTCTAGTGACCTAGTGTGGTCTTTTGGCCTACAATATATTAAGCTTGCATACAAGTAGCGAGATGCTTGGCTTCATTTATCTAAAAGAAAATATTGTGGAGCATGAAACTTCTGGACAAAGGGTGACGATGGTGCATTGGAAACAAACAATGTTTTGATATATGTCGATCACTGGATACCAAAAATGGGATATTTCGATAAGCAGTGATTATTGGCTTACATACTTCCTCAAAGTGGCCAATAAATTAAATGACAACCTAGTGGAATAAAATATGGACAACTTAGAGTCGACATTGTTTTGATAAGAGGAGTGACATTTCTATTATGAGAAAGGTCCTAATACTGTTGCTCTATGGGCAGCCAGTCAATATATTGGACACCCTACAAACTGCTAGGTGGAAATTACATGTCGTGGTTACAGCAAAATTTTCAGAAAATAAATAAGGTATTGGTTGTACATTGCGAGGTGATGATGGAATAGCTTTTCTCCCAGCGGCTATTCAAATTGATTAAGGTGGAAGCACTGACTATTCTCAGATTTATCAAAGCAACCACCATTTGTATCTTATTTCTACTATTACGTACAAGACCCTTGATGGTGGCTATGTCACCATAATTCTGAGGATTGGGTGCCAAGAAAATTAAGGGAAGCTTATGCACACCATGCGAAGTGAGTTTATATGATAAATGAACTGATTATTACATGCCCTTCTTTATTTGATGTAGGGATGACCTTGGCGAATGACGTAGAGTTTGGTGCGCTTTAGGATATTTGTAATCCATGCATCTCGAAAAGAAATTATAAGAGGATCAATACTTGCTGAAATATGACAATATTTTTGGTCTTTGAAAACTATTTAACGAGATTCATGAACAAATCGTATTATTTATCCCTTCATGACAAGAAACATTGTTGAGAAAATTATTATAAAGTGGGACTATTCATGCCACATATGGCATATACGACCAATTCATTATTATTCTGCCACATATGGTGTATACCACCAATTCATTATCCAAATATTGATGAAGTTATTATGAAGTTTGTACCGTGTTTTCTTTAGGCGCGTAAGGTCGATACATGAATTTCCATGTTTCGAGTATTTAACTATGAGTTTGTCAAAGTATTGACTATTTCTTCTTGCAAGAAAAATTTGGAGAGCATGTGGGGTAGGGTTTTCACCCTCGCATGTTGCATATCTCGCAAAATATTAAAGCGATCAATTCCTCAAAGTTTGGAGTGCATGTAGGGTAGGGTTTTCACCCTCGTATGTCGCCTATCTCACAAAATTTATGCCTCGTGATTGGAAGAGGAGTCCCCTGACCCCCTTCACTCGAGATGCGACCTGTCTTATGCCCCGTGATTGGAGGAGGAGTCCCCTGACCCCTCCACTCAGGATGCGGGATACGTCCTATGCCTCGTGATTGGAGGATGATTCCCCTGACCCCCCACTCGAGATGCGAAATATGTTCGCAATCAGACTTTAGGCGTCTTATTTCATGCCCCCAAGTGTGGACAAGTCATTTGACCTTTTCACTTGAGATGTAAGACACCTTATTGCCTCGTGATTAGAGGAGGAGTCTCATGATCCCCTCACTCGAGATGCAACCTGTCTTATGCCCCGTGATTGGAGGAGGAGTCCCCTCACCCCCCACTCAGGATGCAGGATATGTCCTATGTCTCGTGATTGGAGGAGGAGTCCCCTAACCCCCCCACTCGAGATGCGAAATATGTTCGCAATCAGACTTTGGGCGTCTTATTTCATGTCCCCAAGTTGGGAAAAGTCATTTGACCTTCCCACTCAGGATATGGGATACATCATATGCCTCGTGATTGGAGGAGGAGTCTCCTGACCCCCCACTCGAGATGCAAAATATGTTCGCAATCAAACTTTGGGCAGCTTATTTCATGTCCCCAAATTGGGAAAATTCATTTGACCTTCTCGCTCGAGATGCGGGATACATCCTATGTCTCATGATTGGAGGTGGAGTCCCCTGATCCTCCCACTTGAGATGCCAAATGTGTTTTAACTTGGTAAAAATGTAGGTATTATTAAATGATCTGCTCATAATCCGAAATACGTCTTAAGAAAGAGACTTGAGTTCCAGGGAAAACTACTCATCTTATGGAAGCACATGTGAAGGGTTGGATATTTCACCCTCGCATGTCGCATCTAACTGTGGGTCAATATTTCACCATAGTATGATTGTATCTGAATATGGGCTATTAATCTCTTCTGACAAGTTCCACCACTTCCTTCGAAAGGGACCTCAGTTCACCCCACTACGTTAGTATTAAAAGCTATATAGACATAACAATGTGCATATTTTTCATTGAGGTAGAGCATTTAGGTCCCTGGTTCTTTAGGGATAGTTAGGGTATATAAGCCATATGTCCGCTATAAGGCGATGCTTTATTCCTAGTTTGAAAATACCATATTATAGTGTAGTGTGGTGCAATAAAAACCCCGCTTCATAGGCTACGTGACAAATAAGGGCTTAGATATATGGCTTCCAATATCAAGGTCATCCACCTTCCTTATTCGTAAGGATTACTTAAATTGTAACTCTGTAATAATGGAGTGGCATAGTAGCATTCGCCTAGTGACCTGAGAGTCGAGACCTGAAGACCAAGATCTTCAGGTCAAAGTAAACGACCTGGGTCACATATGCATATAAGACCTAATCAAGTAACTCTTATATGAAAACTTGATTAGGAACCGTTTATATGATGATCAGGTAGCACTTAAATGACGATCTGATTTTAGAGTTAATAACGAAACCCGATGAGAGCCTGAAGGGTTCCTTCAAACCCTTCAAACTCAGATTAATAATAAAAATACTCTTAACAACTTGATAACCTCACAAATAGAGGAGTTAATATAACATTTGGTATTATATAAGTATCAGGTGCGCTACCTAACAACCTATATCACATCGCCATAGGATAAACCACCTATTTTCTCTTTTGAGACATGTTAAAAATATATATATATATATATATATATATATAAGAGGAAGAAATTACTTAATGTGAATATTGGTCGTTTGAATCTTGACCTAAAAATAGAAAATGGATTGGTTCTCCCTTTGACGTCATTTAAACAAATGAACTAAAAAATAGACTAAGTATTTTTCTAACGGGCAGACAGAGCGAAATAATAAGAAAACACTTAACGGATCGAAATTCTCTGAAAATAAATTTAAGTTAAAACGTATGGTAAAAGTAAATTTCTTTACTATTTATAAAGTGAGCGGAAAGCTGAAAGGTTTAACTAAAAAAATAAAATTAATTAAATAAATATTGTTTGTAGTTAAATAACCTCGCGATCGAAAATTTTATCGTTTGAGTGGTTGTTATATACTTAGATACATTGAATCGTTTAAAGTGATTTATTTAAATTAAAATCAACAAATAAGTATTATTTTCTTGACTTCTCAAAATCAAGAGAATAAGAGAGTTAATGTTTGGTATTAAATATGTAACGGATATACGACCTAATAAGTACAGGTACCCCGCTAGGGTATAGCGAGGATATAAGGTTGGCTTAACAAATGGTCTGGGCCCAACGAGCTTGGTAAAGAGTACAACTCAATCAACAAAAGTACTTTTCCACAAACTGTGAGGTCTTGGATGTCAAGACATGGTAAAACTATGATATCCCGACGTGATCAGGGTCCTCTCTCTCTCTGAGCGACCTGCATGTAACGACCTCTTTTTATTTATGTGTAACGCTTGTAACGATCTACTTTCTATTTTAAACTAGTTCGTGTACAATTTTACTACATATGTAACCATGTATATAGGTTACTTATACGTACCTTGCCACGTGCGTAGGATGTCATACATATATATACCCCTTAAATGAGGAAAATACAGGATCTATTCATTTGTCCATATTTTCACTTCTCTCTAAAAATCACTAAGAATCTCTAACCAGAAAATTCTCTTCAAACAAGTCCCATATTAGAAGTTTTGGTACCATATTGCAACTAATGTGTTACATTTAAGTCTTTAATTTGTTAAGTTTAGGGCCTCATGTATAATACAAATGAATTAGGCTGACACTCGATAATTTTAGTACCAAATTATTAAGATTTTACTTTGTGTGAAAGGATAGTAAATTTTGACGACCCGATTTAGACGTGTAAATATGCACATATAAAATAACCAGTTAATTTCTTAAACGTTCCACGAACTAAAGACATTTGTCCCTTTGAATAATAAAAAGATAAATTATATTTAATTAGAAATCTAACTTTAATTTTTACATTATGAAATATTTTGGATTATTATCAAAAATACACCTAAGTTTTTAAAAGATTCAAAAATATTCCTCAAATATACAGAAGTGAATGGTAACATTCTTAAAATAGAAGAAGACAAAATAAACTAAGGAATAGTATAATTAAAAACAAAAGATATTTCATGATGTTTTTCGCAAAAATTTGTAATAAATAAAAAGAAATTTGAATAAATTTAAAAATCAAAATTAAATCTTAAAGAAATAGATGGATTTAAAGATCCATCATTTTCATCTTTAAGAAAATTATTTCCCATAAAAGACATAATTTATTATGGAATAAGTAATAAAGAAATGAGTATTAATATTATAGATACAAAAGAAATATATAATATAACATTAATTGATAAATAAATTATATTAAATAAGTTATCCAAAATTCCCCAAAAGGATAAAGAAAAAAATTTGATACATACATTTAAGAGGAATTCAAATATTAATAAAAGCTCATTTCAGAAAAAGAATATATACACCAATAAAAATAGCATTACTAGATAACAGAATAATAAATAGGAAAAATACTTTACTAGGGATTATCTTACTAGGGATTATCCATAATAACTTAAGATATCAAAAGCTAAAATTTAAAACATATTCTAGATTTTGCTATTAATATCCATGATAAAACTATAAACCAAGTATTAAGTCTAGCTTATGAATTTAAAAGATGAGATTTAATGAAAGATGAAAATCATTCATTTTTAATATATTATCTAGTAGCATATTCTTTAACAAATAGTCATAATAATTCAATATATGAATAAAATAAATTTATATAAATAGACACAAATTTTAAGGAACATGGACAAATAATAATATTAGAAATATTAATAGATTTTGAAATACCATAAGAATGACAACTAGATATCAAAGAAAAATATTTGATAACAGGAGGAAAAAATAATATTGTTAAAAAAATAATATATCAAAATTTATGTTTATAGAAGAGGAAGGAGAAACCTCTAACCAGGAAGAAGTTAAAAAACTAGAAAACGAAGTCAAAATAATGAAGGCATTAGATCATGATGTTATATTAGAGAAAAAATTAAAAATATACTAGAAGTAAATGGAAATCTAGTAGGCTTAACAAAAAATCAAGTAACATTATTTGAAAATTTAAGACTTTTAACAAAGAAAATTGATTTAGCTCAAGAATCAAACATAAAATACATGCAAGATATAATTGAAACACAAAAAAAATTATTAAAGGAAATAAAAGAACGTGGTTATAATAAACTATAACAAAACATACACATAGAATTTATAGAATTAAGAAAAGATATATATAATATACATAAAAATAATGAAATTATAAGTCATAAATATCATCATTTAGATGGACTAAAAGAAGAACCACCTAGGATATCAGATACCCTAATTCCTAAAAATGAGAAGAAAAAATGAAGAACAATCTGATAAAAAAGATATAATTTCAATTTGATGGGATATATAAAAGAATTACAGAAAAAATTCATTAACTCTGAAAATAGAAATATAGAAAAATTAGTTATTTTGTTAACACTAACTAATAAAGAATTAGAAGAACATTATAATGAAAAACTTTGTACAAACAAAAAAGATGATGATATGACAGTAATCGGTGAAACTGATTCTAAACTAGAAACTATGACCCTAAAAAGTCATATGAAACCAATTTTATTACCAGCTCCTTATCAAGAAAGAACATCTGACCTGCATAGGGGATAAAGAAATAGGCAAATAATAGAAAAACCTTACACCACAGATATAAAAAACAACCACCCAAAATGAGAGAAGAATTGCATTGGGGAACTAGATTCTCACCAGAATTCAAACTCCATGATAATTATAAGTCTAATATTTCATATTTAGATTATACAAGAAATGAAAAGAAAGTCTTAGATGAATGGGCTAGTGGTATGAGTGTACTCATACAAACCTCTTAAACTACATAAACAAACCCTTCAATTTGTAGGGTATTAGTAGCTCATAAAATGACAAGAAATGTTAAAAATTGGTTTTCAAATTTAACATACCAATAACATTTATTAATGCAAGGGAATGCTCTCAAAAGAAGAAAATACTTAGAAATGCTTCCACAGGAAGAGAATACTTAGACATAGTAATAAATAAAATATACAAGAAATTATTAGAGAAGATAAAGGAAGAACTATCATTGAATCAAGTGAAAATAAAATCAATAAAGCCAAATGGAATCTAACAAATATGGAAATCTGTAACATGTGTTACATAGGTTCCTTTATTTATAAATACAAAATGTATTATCATAAATTATCACCCTCTATGCAAACAACTTATAAAGAAATATTTTTTTCAAAAATTACCTAGAACATTACATAAAACCTTAATAGAAAGTTGGGAATAGAGAAATAGAGAAACTATACCAAATACTCTAGAATGAAGAATAAGAAACCTTAAAAGTTGAATAATTATTAAATGTCAAGAAAGAAAATAATATAAACAAATAAAAGGAAATGATAGAATTTGTTATAATATAAGAGATTTTAGAATACCATAAAAATATGAATGTAATATAAAACCTTATAAACAAAAATACAAGAAATTTAAAAGATATAAATTTAAAAAACAAGATTTTCAAAAATATAGAAGAATATTTAATAGATAAACCTATAAGAAAAATTATTTTAGAAGAAAGAGGTATAAATCTCCTAAAAATAGGAATTATTACCCTTCAAGAAAGAAAAAATATAAATGTTGAATCTATAATAAAGAAGGACATTATGACAATGAATATCCAAGTAGACTACGACATAGGAAATAATTTAAAAAGGAATTTCCACATAAAGCAAAAATCTTAGAGGAAGCTTTCAAAATGGAATTAGAACCAATTGATGAATATGATATAGAAGATATTTATAATATTTATTTATTAGAAGAAATTGAGGAAGAAATAACTCACTCAAAATATGAACACTCAAATTATTGGTATTCTTTATTAGAAGATGAATGATTTGTATAATATTACAAATCCAAATAGTACCTATATCAAAGTAGGATTAAAATTTAAAGGTTATGTCAGTTATCATCTACATGCATATATAAACATAGGAGCTAATATGTGTGTAGCAAGTAAATATGTATTTTCAAAAGAACATTGAAAACAAGCACCAAAAAATTTAATTCTAAGAATTGCTAATAATACTACAATAAATCTTAATAAAGTATTAAAAGATATAGATATAATCATAGGAGAATAAAAGTTTCACATTCCTAACATATATCAACAGGAAATAAGAGTTGATTTACTAATAGGAAATAATTTCCTAAACTTATATCAACCTTTTACACAATATTTAGACAAAATAAGTCTAACAACACTAGAGGGTGATACCATCTATGTATCAAAAATAAGAAAAGCTTTAGCTGTATCAAACTCAACTTTTATACAACAACATAAAAAGTGAAAACTTGATGAGATAGAACAGCAAAAACCTTATTTAGAAATTATTTCATTAGATATAGAAGAGAAATAAAACTCTTTTCTCAATAAAATACAGGAAGACAAAGCCCAAACAAACATCAGAAAACTATTAAAAATAGTCAGTTTAGAAAATCCTTTGGATCCAAAAATAAATAAATCTAAGACAATTATCAACATAAAGTTAAGAGACCCTAATAAGGTTATAAGAGTAAAACCAATGATTTATACTCCAGAAGACAAGATTGAGTTTGGAAAACAAATTCAAGAGCTTTTGGAATTGAAAGTCATAATACCAAGTAATTCAACTCACTCTAGTCTAGCATTTTTAGTTGAAGAAGATGTTGAGAAAAGAAGAGGAAAAAAGAGAATGGTAATAAACTTCAAAGCATTGAATAAAGAAACCATTGATGATGGATACTTCATTCTAAAGAAAGAAGAATTATTATCATTAATAAAAGGAAAGAAATACTTCTTAAGTTTTAATTACAAAAGCGGATTTTGGCAAATAAGACTAGATGAAGAATCCCAAATATTAATAACATTTAGTTTCCCTCAAGGACAATTCCAACTGATTGTTGTACCATTTGGACTAAAACGTGCTCTAGAAATTTTTCAAAGATATATGGATAATATTTTTAAGAAATTGCAAAATACTTGTTGTGTTTTCATAAATAAATACTATTTAGATATTATTAATATTATATTAGAATTCAGGAAAAGAAAGTAGTATTTACTCAACAAAAAACTTAAATATTTAGGGTTGGAAATGAAAAATGGAAAACATAATTTACAACCTCATATACTAAGCAACATTCAAGGTTTTCCTAGTGAATTAAAAGATAAAAACCAATTATAAAGGTTTTTAGTATGCTTAACATATGCAGAAGCATTTATCAAGAAACTTGTAGAAATGCAAAAACCTTTACAAGAAAAATTGAAAAAAGACCATATTTGAAAATGGACAAAGGAAGATACTTTGTATATGGATAAAGTAAAAGCCAAGGTAAAAAAAATTCCAACTTTATACTATCCAGGACCAAATGATAAAATGATAATTGAAACAGATGTTTCACAAGAATATTAGGGAGCGATTTTGAAAGCAAGAGTAGATGACAAAAATGAATATCTTTGTAGATATATATTAGGATCTTTCCAAGGTCCATAATCAAATTATCACAGTAATGAAAAATGATATTTAACTGTTAAAAAATCCATTAAGAAATTTGCAATATATGTTATAAGCTTCAGATTCATTGTAAGAACATATAACATGAATTTTAGTTATTTCTTAAGAACTAATATTGTTGGTAATTACAAACAATGAAGATTAATAAGATGACAACAATAGTTCAATCATTACAATTTTGATGTTAAACATCTTACATGACATAAGAATAGTTTAGTAGATTTTTTACTAGAAAATTATCACCTCTAACTATTTTTATGCTTTTAGAAATGGAACATCTTGACATCAAGATCAGAATAAAGGAAGAGGAGATAAAAATCTTATAGGAACAACTCGAGTTGTTATCCTTGAGAAATCTCTTATGAAGACAAAAAATAAACAGGAAGAACATAATTGTTCAAAACAACCACTAGAGCCCAAAATCTCAAAAGAGGAATTTTTATTAAAAATTCAAACTAAAGAAGGTGACACTTCTAAAAAAATAATTCAAAACGAAAAGGAAGAACTTAACAATTCAAAAAAAATCTGAAACTAAAAAGCTCAACTAGGCAGATAAAGCAAAAAAAAAATAGAAAAAAGTTTATGTGGTCTATAATGGCCCAAGACTAGGAATCTATAACAACTAGGTAGAAGCTAGTAAATATATTCTAGGGATTAGTGGAGTAACTCATAAAACCTTCACCAATAGAATAGAAGCTGAAGGCAGTTATGCCAATCACAAAACACCAAAACTAATAATCTCTAGAGAAGATAGTAAGAAATTATTCTATAGCATTACAACAACAACCAATAGCTCCAAGCATATTGACAAATATAGGAAAAATAACAAAGCTTCCAATGCTATTTAGGGAAGCATCTTTCTCATAAACATTAAAGATAGTAAAGCATTCAGTGCTATTTAGGGAGACATCCCCCATAAATTCTCCAATCATTGAAGATGAAAAGGACCAATATAGAAACCTAAGCAAACCACAATGGTTGAGTCTCTATACCTTGGCCAGGAAATCTACTCATGAACATACCACAGATAAGGAATTTCTTGTATGAAGTAAACTCAATATCTTGGAAAGAGTGGATCCAATATTTGTTTATAAAGCTTCCACTGTAGGATTAATAGAAAATATATATCTAGAAATTAATTTAAGTGACTTAAATTATTTCCCATAAAATTTTAAAAGAGTAATCAAGAACTTTAGAAAAAAGATTAAAGCAGAAGACAAGTCTATTTATCTTATATTTTTTAGTTCATTAATGGACTGGAATAAGGAAGAATGTACTAGTCCTTACCACTTTACCAAGATAGGGATTTCTAATACAAACAGAGAAGTTCTCAAACTAATGACACTTCGAGAAAATGAATTCAACACAGAAGAACTTTGTGTACTAAGAGGACAAATGTTAGGCTAAATTTACTATGAATTCAAGAAAATTGAGAATTTTGCTGAGATCAAAGTAAATTATTCAACTAATAACGTGATGAGTGCTCAAAAAGTACTAAAATTACCATGATTTTATGCACATTAATTGATTAAAAATATATATATTTATATGTTTTATCATATATTTATATAAATTTGCCTTTTTCGGAATCACGGGTATTTTTATTGTTTTTCAGATATTTTTACTTAAAGACTCAAAAGGGAATACTGGAAGCAATACATCACAAATATATTAATAAATAAATGGGGAAAGGTCAACAAATATGGAAAATTGGACAAAATGGGTCAAAAATATCAAAAAAGAGAAAATCGCTACCACACGCTGAAAGCCCCACACGCCGCTCTCCGCTTCACACACACAAGCCATTTCGCCCATTTTCGACGTTAGTCATTTCACCATGATGTCATATTGACATCATCAATGACATCAGTAATTACACTCTGCATTTCCATCATTTTTACACCCATTTTTTCTCTCCATCCTCACTTATAAATACCCCCCTTCTCTTCACTTCATACCACACCTCAAAACACATTCTCTTCTCACTTTCTTTCTCTTTTTTCTTAGATTTTTTAGTTTTTCTTAGTTTTTAGCTTTTCTTAGTTAATTTCTCTTAATTTTAGAGTTCTTCCCTTTTTGGGAAGAACTAGTTAAGTTTTTGTAATTTATTTACTTTTCGATTCAATAAATGGGAGTGCAAATTCCACTTGGAGGTTTTCCAAAGAACTGAATAACATCGAAATTTCAGTAAGGATTTTATTTTCTTTACGCTTATTTTTTATGCTTTATTCTTACATGTTATATTTAATTTTTCCGTGATTAAATTTAATCATGGCCGGCTATTTGTAAACATGATATAATAATAACGTTGTTATGCTTACAAATATTAAATAAGTAAAAATCTCGAAATGAATTGATTTTTATTTTTATTCAAGATTTTATATTAAGAATGTTAGAGAGAAATATATTATTTTTCATTACAAACTTAAATCAAAATTAGATTTTAAGGTTTAGTTATCCGATCTAATTTAGAGTAGTCTTTCTTTATTTGTTGGTACAATCGCTACATTAGTTAAGCTCTATTTCAAAAGTTTTTATAAGAATTATTATTCAAAATGTATTGAAAACATGTTTTCATAGTGGTTTAAAACTTGAAAGTTAGTACTGATAACTAAATTCTTAGGTTTAATTTGGACACCTTGAATAAAGTTTAAATCGCCTAACTCACCAAAGGTGGCATTTAAATGGTTCATTTTCAATCTCTTAGAAAAAAGAATTAATTTAATTAACCAAATTAGTTATCAACCCCACCCATAGTGTTAATTGATTTGTTTAGTTAATAAAGAATATCTAACCCCACCAAAGGTGGTATTCATACAAAAAGAGAATCAATAAATATCAATTCATATCTTTAATAACCTAAATAATACGAGCAAACATAATTAACTTAATTATTATATCCATAAATACTCCACCATTATAAATGATAAAATTTGCATAAATGTTTATTGAATCTATGTTTATTTTTATGTCCAAGAGATTAAAAACACAAAACCCCAAAATATAGCGACAAGATGTTTAGGATTTAATTTCGCTTAAAAGTTTGAATAATAAATTAGAAACCACGCGTACATTCCCTTCCTTAGATCGACCTTGAGGTATACTTATCATTTTCTACGAAATGATTCGTATTAATTTCATTGCGAGTTTTATAAATACATAAAACCAAATGAACTGTGAGATCGGCGATATATCGGGTTCTACTGATCAAGTTTTTGGCGAAGGAAGAATAGCTTTTTAAATTATTTATCAAAATTTTAAAAACTTTTTGTGTTGTAAATAATTGTGATTTTTATTTAAAAATAAAAAAAAAAATTTGTTTGTGAAAAGTAAAAAAAAAATTAAAATTTTAAATTTCATAAAAAAAATTATAGCATGAATAATAAAATAATTTTGAATTTTGAAATTTGAAGTAAAAAAAAAGTAAATAAATTTTAAATTAAAAAAATAAATAAAAATAAAATAAATAAAATAAAAATAAAATAATAAAATAATAAAATAATAAAAATTAAAAAAATAAAAAAATTATTTTATTTAAAAAATAAATTTTTTCAAAAAAAAATCAAAACTTTATTTTCAATTTTATTTTTTTATTTTTTTTATTTTTTTTATTTTTTTATTTTTTTTATTTTTTATTTTTGGCTTAATTTTTAATTTAAAATTTTTTTTTGTCTTTTTTTTATTTTTCTTTTACTTTTTCAATTTATTTTATTTTTGGTTTAATTTTTTTTTTTAAATTTTGTTGTTTTTTTAACTATTTTTTTTTTAATTTTACTTTAAGTTAATTAACTTAGGTTTTTAGTAACTTAATTTACTAACTTATATTAATTAACTTAGATTTTCATTAACTTAATTAACCTACATTTTTATTAACTTAATTAACTTAAATTTTAACTTAACTTAACTTAATTAACTTAATTTTAATAGCATGAAAAGTAAAGATCTAAGGGAGTTCTGTCTAGAAGACTAGTTCCTGGAAGCCTTTTGTGCCACTAGTCTTTCCTAGAAACGTTCCTCTGTCTATGAGGATGGTTTTTAAGGAGCCTTTGTCCTACCATTTTTTCCTGGGAGCACTTTTGGTTAATACTGATTATGTTATTTTAACTTAGATATTATACTTAAAAACAAAAAAAAAACAAAAAAACCAAAAAACCAAAAAAAAAAGTCTAAAACTATCTCCAAAATTTTAAAGTTTTAATTATAATATAAGGAGTTAGTTGTTTTGTTTGATCTAGGTACAATTGTGTTTTGATGCCTTTAATTATTTGATTTGTACCTAGACATGAATTATCTAAAACTCACAAGCATGTCCCTAGTTTTAAGTACAAAAAAAAAATTTGAAAATTCATAGGACATGACTCAAAAAAGTATAGGTAGACAATCTTGTCTTACTTGTTGGTTTGATTGACTCATTGATGAGGAGACATTGAGTTTACTTAAAATAAAATCCCAAGTTACGTTTGCTAAGACGTTAAACTAAGTACTGGACGTGGAGACAACCCATCATTTTAGGTAATTTCCTCTTCTTTATTTTATTATTTATTTTAGTTTAATTACATTTGAATAATTTTAAAAATTGTTAAAACTAAAAAAAAAATTGTTGAGATGTTAGAAGTTCACAGCGATCCGTAGACTTTAATGAACATGATGATGCTGCACATTTCTCTATCACTACTTGCAACATTCTCAAGAAATAGGTAATATTTCCTCTCTTTTCTCTTTATCTTTAATTTACAGTTGTTACATTGAGGACAATGTAAGTTTTAGGTTGGGGTGGTGAAAAGTTACCATGCTTAATTAAAAAAAAAGATTTAACAATTTAAAAAAAATAAAAAAATAATAATAATTTTTTTTCACATTTTTATTGTGTTTGGTTTTATTTTTTTTATTTGTGTGATTTAGTAATTTTTGGAATTTAAAAAAAAAAATTCTCACAAAAATTTATCATTTCTTTAAATCAAATTTAAGTAAATAGTTAAGTCTTTTGTACTGTTAGATTAATTTTGGAAAACATATCATGAATTATTTTGTAAATGTTTTTGATAATTAGTTAGTTTTTGTCATAACTAGTATTTCTTGATAAGATGTAGAAATTATATTGAACCCAAAATCGATGTTTATGAATTTGTTTTAGTGGAGACTACCTTTGTGAGATATAATTTGAGCCTAATTTCCCTTATTCAGAGTGAAATATATATTTTTTCTACTCCAAACACATTTCTTATTTCTTCAAATTTTTAGATGATCTCTATAGGCATTAGCATTGAATGTATGAATTTTTTTCTCATCTTAATATAGTGTCGTATATTTTTTATTATTATTTTTGCTTAGATTAAATGATTTGAGTAGAAATTGATAGTATATGCTTTTATCTCATTCATGCATGATCGCTACAAAAAAAAGATATATCTGGGGTTACTTAAACCAAATCAAACGTAAAAGCCACAAAATTAACCACTCACCAAAATCCTAAAAAAGAAAAATGTACAACTGGCATACATGGGTTGATTTCTAAAACAAAATGATATATATTGAAAAGTATCTTCAGAAAAATATAGAGAGATAAAAAATATATAGTATAATCTACATACTATGACCCGCATTACCCAAAATCCAAAAAAAAAATGTACAATCTGTACATGGGTTGACACTCTAAAAAATGATATATATTGAAAAAAATCTTCAAATTTAAAAATATAGAAAGAGAAAGAATATATAGTATAATCTACATACTGACCCACATCGCTACAAAGTCATGTGAGTAAAGGCTAATTACAAAGAAAGATATAGAAAGTAATTCCCTAAAAGTCATTGCACTTTCTTCGTTTGTAAAAGGCATATATCTTGAAATTTTTTATAAATGAGTTTGATTTATGCATGAAAATAATTTTTATATATGATATCTTTATAATTTATACATTTGATTCCTTCCATGAGATCAATGTCAAAATAACACTTTGAGTCTTTATTCTTTATACATATGCGAACATATTAGTTCATTTCTATACATCAACTCTTTCGCATATAAATTAGTATTTAGTGTTTGAACCCATAGGATTCAAAGGTTTTGAGAGTATTGACTTGTGAGGAATAGAATCAAAGCTTAATTCGGATTCATGACACTGAAATTGGGTAAAATTAAATTGATACATTTTTGATATGAAATATGAAAATGATTTTTGACTAATTATTATAATAAATCATGATTGTTTAAAGAGATTAAAATAACTTATGCTTGAGATTTTAATTATGATCTTAAAGGAGATTAAAAAGTATGAGACATTTTTGTGATATGTTGTTTTCTTTTATTCTTAAAAGTTAATTTTTGATTTTGTTGTAATTTTAGTTTTGAAGTTGATTGTTTTTATTATTTCTTTTAATTTTTACATTTAGTTCAATGTTTGTGGGTATCATTACCGAAAACCTCACGAGACTCAAATTCGTCCCACTTAGGGCAACCTAGGGTTTAAAGCTTGTTGCATAGGCTAAATGCAACCGTGTCAATCCGAAAGTGATTTAGGATAGTTTAATTTTTAATTTTTATCGCTTCTTGCTAAGGGACTAGCAAGAAGGCTCGTTAAGGGGTTGTGGATGAAGGCTCAAAAACACTAAAATTACCATGATTTTATGCACATTAATTGATTAAAAATATATATATTTATATGTTTTATCATATATTTATATAAATTTGTCTTTTTCAGAATCACGGGTGTTTTTATTGTTTTTCAAATATTTTCACTTAAAAACGTAACTTAAAGACTCAAAAGGGAATACTGGAAGCAATACATCACAAATATATTAATAAATAAATGGGGAAAGGTCAACAAATATGGAAAAATTGGACAAAATAGGTCAAAAGGGTCAAAAATATCAAAAAGGAGAAAATCGACACATTTCTGCCAATCTGACGCCCAGCCCGGCACAAGACCGATTGCCATATTTCGCCCCATTTTCGCACGCAGCCGCCCCCATGACATCATCAATGACATCAGCAATTACACTCCGCGTTTCCATCATTTTTTCACCCACTTTTTCTCTCCATCCTCACCTATAAATACACTCCTTCTCTTCACTTCATACCACACCTCAAAACACATTCTCTTCTCTCTTTCTTTCTCTCTTTTCTTAGATTTTTTAGTTTTTCTGAGTTTTTAGCTTTTCTTAGTTAATTTCTCTTAGTTTTAGAGTTCTTCCATTTTTGGGAAGAACTAGTTAAGTTTTTGTAATTTATTTGCTTTTCGATTCAATAAATGGGAGTGTAAATTCCACTTGGAGGTTTTCCAAAGAACTAGGAATAACATCGAAGTTACGTAAGGATTTTATTTTTCTTTACGCTATTTTTTATGCTTTATTTCTTACATGTTAAATTTAATTTTTCCGTAATTAAATTTAACTCAGGCTGCTATTTGTAAACATGATATAATAATAACGTTGTTATGCTTGCGAAATATTAAATAAGTAAAAATCAAATGAACTGATTTTATTTTTTATTCAAGATTTTATATTAAGAATGTTAGAGAAATATATTATTTTTCATTACAAACTTAAATGCGAAAATTAGATTTTAAGGTTTAGTTATCCTGGCCTAATTCTAGAGTAGTGCTCTTTTATTTGTTGGTACAAATCGCCTCATTAGAGTTGAAATAAGCTCTATTTCAAAAGTTTTTATAAGAATTATTATCTGAAAATGTATTGAAAACATGTTTTCAGTAGTGGTTTTAAAACTTGAAAGTTAGTACTCGGATAACTAAATTCTTAGGTTTAATTTGGACACCTTGAATAAAGTTTAAACTGTCTAACCCTACCAAAGGTGGCATTTAAATGATTCATTTTCAATCTCTTAGAAAAAGGAATTAATTTAATTAACCAAATTAGTTATCAACCCCACCCATAGGTGTTAATTGATTTGTTTAGTTAATAAAGAATATCTAACCCCACCAAAGGTGGTATTCATACAAAAAAGAGAGAATCAATAAATATCAATTCATATCTTTAATAACCTAAATAATATGAGCAAGCATAATTAACTTAATTATTATATCCATAAATACTCCACCATTATAAATGATAAAATTTGCATAAATGTTTATTGAATCTATGTTTATTTTTATGTCAGTAGATTAAAAACACAAAACCCCAAAATATCATGACAGGATGTTTAGGATTTAATTTCGTTTTTAAAAGTTTGAATAATAAATTAAAAACCACATACATTCCTTCCTTAGATCGACCTTGGGAGTATACTTATCATTTTCTACGAAATGATTCGTACACTTGCAAGAGTTTTATAAATACATAAAACCAAATGAACGGTAGGATCGGCGATGTTGGTTCTGCCCGATCATAACGTACTCATCATTTCCCACAGAGCATGGCTCTATTAGAAGAAGATGGTGAAAAAATTGGTCAAAAAATAAGGAAAATATTCTACTTCTATACCAGAAAAGCCACCAAAGGTCGCAGATGCATTTGTTGAATCAAAGATCGAGAAGACAAAGAAGCATCATTATCAACATCATCAAAAGGACTGTCGATAGTAAAGGACAAAGAAGGATAAAGAAAGAAACTAGCGGTAGAAGATGACAAAGGAAATAAAGATGTAGACCTCACATCTTAGTCGGCAGCATGTGCCAAAGGAAAAGACAATGACTATCATTTAAAGATAAAAAAAAAGAGATAAATTATTAAAGTAAGGGAAAAATAGGAATTTTATTCTTGTAAATAGAGATTCTTTATGCTATAAAAGTAACCCTTATTTTCATTTCAAACACAGAGAGAAAAACCAGAGTTCTTTACTCTGAAAAACACACAAACTCAGTATAGAAATCCCCTCTATCTAAAAATCTCAAAACTAGTAATGTTATACCCAGTAATTATTAAAGGCTAAGAATGCCTTCACGGTTTTTAGTTGGCCTTAAAATGTAACAAATGTTTCTATGTATGGATTCAACCATTTATTATTCATATAACAAATTGCTTCTTGGCATTCAAAAAGTTAATCTCAAGATAAGTTGTGTTCAAACTATACACATTAGTAGACTTCGACAATAGAATAGTATATTCCTTTTCTTTGAATAATTTTTTCGTATTTGCTAGTACATTATTGAAAATGTATCATGTACAACGAAAAAGAATAGATATAGGAAACACTTATGCGATTGCATTATTAAGAGTGTCAATCTGTTCTGACAACAATAGGCATAATATATTCATCCATCCAAAATTTCAACATCCAACCCTAAAACCCAATGATAATTATCCTCTTTTTCAAATTCAAGAACATGTAATAAAAAGTGTCATATTTGTAGAAGTAACCTCGATAATCTTAAGAACTGACAAATTATACTAGTTAGTTTATAGGTGCACTTCATAATAATTACTTAAGAAAATGTTCTTATCAAATCAATGGAAAACTAGATAAGCAAATAATATATATATATAATAACCTTATTACCAACATTGCTACTATACCACTTTATATACTTGTGAACCACCAATAATACATTAACTCTTGGGAAATTGACGACCATTGTCAAGCCCTGAAAATATAGATACGTGAATTTTGATAAGGGAATCATATTATAGCAATTTTTTCTTAATTAATCATGAAAAATCAATTAAAAATCAATTATTTATAAAAAATTTGAGTACACTTAAATATTTTATATTAAAAAGGTAAAATTCAATATAAATTCATAAGTTAAAATCCAAAACATTTATAAATCCAATTAAAATTCATTAGATCAGAATGGTCTCAACCTACCTAAATGTAAATTATAATATCCAACAAAATAAAATTTTAGGTCAAATCTTTTAACGTCTAAATCCTTTGTGAAAGACCTTCACATCTTTATCGTATCTATCTTGAATACTGCAGCTAAAATGTGAGAAAAGAATGGGACTTGAGCTTATAACTCAGAAGGAGTCTACGCTAGAATAATATTGCAACAAACAAATATTCATAATGCATGCCACATGTAATAAAATTCATGAATAAAAATAATCATTATCATCAGTATACAGTGTATGGAGGTTTTATTTACATAACGTGAGTATACTTATATTTCCTTGCTTTCAAAAATCGAGGGAGTGTATACTTTAGGTATCCCAATGCATACCCATACAAGAGAAAATATGCTATGTAAATATAAATCTATATGCATGATATATAACCTCATATGTATTAGTCCACCAAAATACATGAACACATGCACGATAAATCTTTGAGATGCATGTGGGTCTACCTCTAACCCATGTATGGTCATACTTTGAGATACAAATGAAGGGTCTTAACTTTGGGATCCATGTGAAGTCAAACTCTGGGACCCAATTGATGAAACTTCAAGACATAATGGGGGCTCCAACTCCAAGGTTTATGTGCAGTCAACAATCCAAAACTCATAAATGGACAAACTTTTAGAATACATATAAATGTGATGCATACATATAATCCATAAAAAATAAACTGTTGCAACCAATAGCCTATGGGTACCATACCCTGCAAGATATACATATAGGTATGTTCCCTACAAAAAATTATTTTCATGATGCATGTATAAGAATCTCATATGTCATAATTTTTTAATGTTCATATTATATAAAAAATTAGTACTCATTTTATATATAAATTTTCCAATATATGCATAATAAAATATTTATAACAAGTATTTTGTTTAAACAACATTCATAACATTTCTTATAAAAATACTAGCATTCGGTTTTCCTTTATTCATAATATACGATATATGATATTTTTTATGAAAAATAATGCATGAATAAAAAATTTAAGAGTAGAAAACCCCTATCTAGAAATTTATTCCATTGATATTCTTTTGAACCTGAAGTCCTTGTTATTTTATCCCTAAAACGTACTCCAAAATATATCAAAAACCCAAACAATTTTAGAGAGAAAAATTTAGAAAGAAATGAGAGAAAATTAGAGTTAGAAAAATGAACTACTCATGTGCCTATAAATAGGCAAAATGGACCTTCGCCAGTTGCCCTCATCAATGGCTAGCCAAGTTGCTTAGCGAGACCACAGTTAGGTTCAGTGACTATTATATTTTCTCACCAACCTATCATTAATGGCTTGCTAGGTGGTGAGGCCTCGGTGAGCTATAGTAAGGTTTTTTCAATTTTTTTGCATCTAATCCAATTTTTCACACAAAATTTCCTAATAGGTTTCTATACTTTAAAATATTATTAAAAATTATTTTAAGTCACTTTTATAATTTATTAAAAATTTAAGGGTTTCATAATCTTACTCGAAAATTTTGTCCTCAAAATTTACCACTTCTAAAATAAGTAAAGATATTTGATACAGACTTAAAGATTTTAACCCTCAAATATTGCTCTTTTTCTCAAGTTCTTAACATGGAAATCAATTATCAACACATGCTCTTCTTCATATAATGCACCTTCCTGTGATGGAAATTCTATCCAATTATGAATACCACTTTATCCAATCAAGACTTTTCTGTAGGACATATTTATGAAAACCATTATGAACAAGTGACAAGTATGAGATAACTCTAATTGGTACATTATCTCTCTAATTATTTTATGAGTTTGAAAATGGTCTAAAGTAACGAGGTATTAACTTCTCTTTTTATCCCAAAGTGAGGCATTTGAGAACAATATAATCACCACTTCAAGTTTCAAGGGTCGTTGTTCATAATCAATATAATTCTTGTATTAGTTATGAGATATATAAAGCTTATCTTACATGATTTAGATCCTTTAATTGTTTTTTAAATAACACTAGTCTTCTACGTACTATAATTCTAACTTTCAACCCAACACATTGAAGATCTATAGGTTCGTTCACGTAAGGTTTCATGAAAGGTTATCCCAATACTTGTACAACAATTGTTGTTGTAGGTGAAATCAATTAATGGTAAATGTTCGATTTAATTTCTTCTAAACTCCATAACACATGCTTGCAACATATCCTCTAACATTTGAATGATTCTTTCAGACTTTCCATTTACTTTAAGATCATATATTGTACTATGCAATAGTTTCATTCACAAAGCTTCTTGTAACAATCCTACAAACAAGAGGAAGAATTTTAGATCTTGATCTAACATAATTGACTCCAATATGCCATGAGTCATACAATCTATTGTAAAAATTATTCACTAAATAATGAGTCATATTTTGTCATCATTTAATGCAATTTGTCACTAATTAATCTATCTTCTTTTTCATTCTATTCTATTAATAATTTCTCTTAAAATCATGATACATTTTATACTTTTAGGATGCATTGTAAATTATGTAAGTTTTTCTCACTAGTTTCTTGCCAAAAGAGTTTTCATTTGGAACTAGTATCCTCCTATAAAAACAAAACGCTCTATCAGTAAAAGTCTATCTATCAACAATTTCACTTTCCGATAATCTTTTCCATGTTTCACAAATTTTGGGATCGTTAAATTAAGCCATTTTTACATTGCAGGGTTGGACACCAAGCCATATAGAAATATTTGTCTCCTAACATCTTGCAAATTTGACTCTGTAATCCTCGTATCATTTGAGTGTCTTCCATATACCATTATTATTTGTATGTTAATTTTGACTTTTACTTTTAAGAATTTGTTACTATATTTACTTTTTCTTAATGTTGCTATAGAATGAAATTGTAATCTTTGAAGATATTTCACCTGTAAGTCTGCTTAAACTTACGATCCTTCTCCACATCTCTGTGAAAAATACAACAATTTGCTAGATTCTTGTTATCAACTTTTGTGATAGGGTGTACAACATATTTTTGATTTATTATGGCTTGATAATTCTATCATCAATTTTTCCATATATTGTATTGCTATTTCTATGGTTGCAAGTTGATTGTTGTGTTCTTAATGGACTCGCCTTGATTAATCTTCATATTTTTGAGGTTGATTCTCGCAGAATCTCATCTTTCAAAATCAAATGGATGATGTATCAAGTTTTCTAAGACGTTCTAGATAAGAATCTTATTTAGAGCATTGAATTATATGTAAAAACAAAACATTAAAGTGCATCCAAGTCCTTTTTTGTAATGTGTTAGTATACACTGCATATAATGCTTTGTTAATCAATATGACAATTATTGATGAAATCAATCATCCCAACTTTGACTCTTAGAGTTACGCTCCATATTCATGTTCTTTGTTTGATACAAAAATTTATGCCTTTTAAAGTCAATTTTATGAAGTGGTATCATGGTCTCCCAAATCACTCTTCTCAAATTTCACATAAAATCATCATTCTCTAATCATTTCAAAGTAGTCTTCCTATGAGTTTCTTATTCTCTAAGAGTGTTTGTTCTAAGCTTGAAAATAAGTTTTTATACCTAAGTATACCTATACTTCCTTACTTTTGAAAATCAAAAGAGTGTACATTTCAAGTATCCCAATGTAGGCTCATACAAGAAAAAGATGTTATGCAAATGTAAATTCATATGCATGATATGTAACCCTATATGTATTAGTCCACCAAAATATGTGGGCACATACACAACCAACCTCCAAGAAGCATGCAGGTCTACCTCCTTGATGCATGTGGGTTTGCCTTTGATCCCAAGTATGATTATACTTTGAGATACATATGACATATGTATTGGTCAACATCCACATCATATGAGCCCTCATCTATTGGCGGTCCAATACAAGACACAATGGGGGGTCTAACATGAGGTCTATATGTGGTTAAACTCAAGACCAAATAGATGACAAACTCCTATACACAATTGGGGTCTAACTCTAACGTCTTTATATGGTCAACAATCCAAGACCCATAGACGAACAAACTTTAAGAATATATATGAATGTGATGCATACCTATAGGCTATCGAAAATAACCTACTACAGCCAATAGCCCATGAGTATCATACTCTGCAATACATACATACAAGTATATAAAAATATTATATACCTTGTAATATTTTTAATGCTCGTTTCATATAAAAAATTAATACTCATTTTGTATATAAAATTTTCTAATGTATGTATAATAAAAATATTTATAACAAGTATTTGGTTTAAACGACATTTATAACATTTTTTATAAAAACCATGGCATCTAGTTTTCTTTTTTATTTATAATATATGATGCATGATATTTTTTATGAAAAATAATACAAGAATAAAAAAGTTTAGAATAGAAAACCTCTACTTAGAAACTTATTTCGTTGCTATTCTTTTAAACTCGAACTCCTTTATATTTTATCCCCAAAATGTGTTTTGAAATATACTAAAAACTCAAAAAACTTTAGAGAGAGAAAATTTTAGCTAAGAGGAGAGAGAATTAGAGTAAGAAAAATGAGTTGCCCATGCTCTTATAAATAGGTAAAATTGCTCTCCCCTAGTGGCTTGCTAAATTTCTCAGTAAGGTCACGACGAGGTTTAATGACTATTATATTTTTGTACAAACCTCTCACCGATGGCTTATTGACCGGTGAGACCCCGACGAGTTACAGTAAGATTTTTCCAATTTTTTGTGTTTGATTTGATTTTCACACAAAATTTCTCAATATTTCTCTACACTTTAAAAATATTATTAAAAATTCATTTAAATCACTTTTATAATTTATTAAATTTTTTTGTGGTTTTACAACCATTGTAAATATATTTCATTTTAGTATAATTTTACTCATTGTGTTGCTTCATCATGTATAAAATGTGCTTAGGCCACAATTTGCATTTTGTTATATCAACTAGAAAATCCATCTTTTCATTAGTGTGTTTCTTGCATGTAAATGACCTTTGAGTTATTATATCACTCGATGATTATATGTTTCAAAACTGACTCACAGCTTTTAGTTCGAACTATTATCTACCATTTTTTCTTTTAAAGAAAATACATAATTATATTTTTTTACTTCTCATTCGCTTCTCCTTCTCATCCTCTTTTTCATTATTAAGATTTTTTGGTTTTACTTAGGTAACCTTGCTTCTTTTTTCATAACAATTATCATTTCATTATTTTTCCTATTAGTTCTCATCCATGAGGTTAAATCTTCATTCGAAATAAACACCTATATTAAATTGGGAAAAATTAATACATTGTAATTAAGTAATATGCATTACTTATTATACATAAGATATCTCACCTTATCCATCTTAAATAAATTGCTAGCTTATATATTCCATGTCTTGTAAAAAATTAGGTGAGGTGCATGTTAAGAATATAGGAGTCTAGTAGAGGATACAAAACAAATTTAGTTCATTAAAGCATCCAAACACATTAGTAAGGTTCGATAACCACTATTGAACAACCCTTTTTAAGGCAAGAAATAGTTTTGTAGTATAGATTCACTAGGATATACAAAAACTTTGAAGTATGTTTAGTTGGTCATATTGAGCTTGTTCATAATTGTAGAAAAATTAGAGCATTTACCTATTTATGCTGATTATTGGTTCAATTTTTTTTGAGATTTTCATCTTTTTTCATATCTTTGATATATATCTGTTTCATTTTCAGTATTATGACTTTTTGAATACTTAGATATTAGGATTTGTATGCTAATGAGTAGTGAAGTGATAGGGATAGATGTAAAATTTGAGATAAGGAAGAAAAAATATGACGTATTGGGTTAGAGTAATGGTGTCAAATGAGTAGTTTAATCAAACTTAATTCATTTAAGGTTGATCTAATAAGCTCACGAGTTAAAAAAGTTTAACTCAACTAACTTATGAACTTAAATGAGCTAGCTTATGAGGAGCTCGTGAGCTCATTTTACAAAATATATTTATTAATGATAACATAATTATAAAATATTGTAATTAAAAGATATTACTTTTTTTCTTCTTATTTTACAAAAGTATAATAAAAATGTATCATTTAAACTAATGTTTTTGTTTATAAAATTGTAAATATTTTTTTGTTTTATTTTATTATAAAGGTAAATAAGTGAGATCATGAGCTACTCAATATAACTTATTTTTAAAAATGAATTGAGTTAAATTTGTCTTATATAAATTTAGATGAAATAAGTTAAATTATAAGTGATTTAGGTGAGTTTAATTTAAAAGATCAACTAATTTGATATATTTAATTCAAAGTATTTTTTTATAGAAATAAAATATTTTAGAAAGAAAGAGTATTATGTACTGTGTTAGAATTTTAAAGAATAAAATATTCATTTTATTATAATTTTATTTACTGCATATGTTGTGTATTCTATTTTTCTTTATTAAACAAGTGGGATGTACTTGGAGGTGTTTGGAATGTATTCAGGAAATCCATTCTTCAAAATATCTAATAGAGGTAAATGAAACTTCGAAGGGCCCAATTGTTTACTCGGATAAGAAGGCCCTGTAAGAGTTAGGAATTTACCCAAAAGCCCAAATTACAATTACAAACGCAATCATTCTTTGATTTGGGCAGTAGCGTGATAGTTGTAGCACTTCTTCGAATTGTTTACTCCAGTCTAGGGTTTGAGAAATTTGATCTCCGGTCCACAAGCAACAATGGCAATGGCTGCTCTGAGGCGTGAAGGGAGGCGATTTGTTTCCCCTTTGATTCAGCCGCATCCGATCCCTAGCATGCAATCATCTCTCATTTCCGCAGAGTACGATCTCTTTTTTTTTCAATTCATCTTCTTCCTCACATCAGCTCTATTTCTTTGTTTTTTCCTATGCTTTGTAATCCTTTGTAGCAGATCGAGCTGTATCTTACAATAGATAGCCTGAGAAGTATACCATTGAGTTATTAGGCATCTCATCTCAGAGAAATTTGGGAATTATAGGGAATTGTTTTTAGTTAACATTTGTTAAAGGGGTGTTTTTTCTTATTTTTTATGTCACGAACAAAAGTTTTTGTTAATCTTGTCATATGAGCCACTAAAATTAATTGTTGTTTTGATTGGTTAGGGAAATAGCCTTTCATGGAGTCCGCTCTATCTCAACACAAGTGGGTGAGTATTATTATCGTTAGACATTTTACTTGTCTTTTCATAAGCTATTTTATTATGGAATTTTAGTCTATCGAATTTTTCTTTTGATTTTTTTCATTTCCTTTTGATCTGCAATGGCAATATTGGTGGACTTTCATGTTTATTTACACAGTTAGAAACCGGATGAAGAGTGTCAAGAATATCCAGAAAATTACTAAGGCAATGAAAATGGTTGCAGCTTCAAAGCTACGAGCAATCCAAACTAGAGCTGAGAACTCCCGTGGCCTCTGGCAGCCTTTTACCGCTCTTCTGGGCGACACTCCCAGTATGATAACAAGTTCCCTTTATAGTTTATTTTACTTTTACAAATTTAAATAAATTTGGAGGGTATGTCTGCTATGATTGCCTCATGATTGAAAATTAAAAACTTTGGTTATTGTGATTTTTTTACTAATATACATAATGTGCTTGATCATATTATCTTGTTTAAACAAGAGCATAAAGCAGGGAGATCAACATGAAACAACAGCACTGTTGGCTATGCGTGATCACTTTTTATTTTTAATCAAAGTGCCTCAAGTTTGAATTTGAACTTTAAAAAACTTCTCTAAATTTAGATGATTATATTTATACTAGTTGTTGAATTCTTTTGCAATTTAGTGTAATTTGTAGGATGGAAACTTGTACCTAGCAAGCTATCTCATTCAGCCCTTTCAACCATTTAAGTCATGGGATCTTTGTCATCATATAATATATACTTAATTTGGCTACGTAATATGCTGCAGCTATTTTCTGAAATTTTTTTAAATGTTGAATGGTAAACTCAGTTAGTATGTCTGTATGTGCTCTTGTTCAACACACTGTTAGAAAATATGTTAAAATGTTACAATTTGGTATGATCTAACATCTACAGTCACAAAGTTATAAGAACTGTTCTTAATGGATCCATACCCATGTGCACAGTTTTAGCTCCACTGGGCTAGAACTGGTAATTTATTTTATTTATATTGTTCCCATTGTGAAGTGTTATTCTTGAGTCAGTTTGTTCGTATTAATTTTTTTCTGCAATTTTTATCATCATGTTGATGTCTTTCTATTCATTATAACAAGCTATGCCCATTGTGTTTTCTTGTGCTGTAATGTTAGGTGTTGATGTTAAGAAGAATGTAATTGTTACCATTTCTTCTGACAAAGGCCTATGTGGTGGAATCAATTCCACTTCTGTCAAGATAAGCAAGGCACTGAAAAAGTTGAATTCCGGTAATTTGTCATGCTAATTTTTGAGATCTCTGTATCAATAATAATTGAGTGCTTGAGTTAATTATCTTCTGACTATTCTAATATACAGGTCCTGAAACGGAATCAAAATATGTTGTTTTGGGAGAAAAGGCAAAGGCTCAACTGGTGCGTGATTCTAAGAAAGACATTGAGCTATCAATAACCGAGCTTCAGAAGAATCCTTTGAATTATACCCAGGTTAGTTTCCCACGTATTATTATGTATCATATTAGGAGTTAATTCAGATGTGTTTATTCAAATGTTAGAGCTTCAAATATGCTGTTATCATTTTAATAGAGGTAACAGTCAGATTATGGGAAAAGTCTGTATCCAATCAAGAAGCATTTATTTCTACGTTTGATGTTTCAGCATTTCATAATTTTTTCCCATTCTTGATAGGGGAAAAAGGATTTTGTTAGTACTCATTGTCTCAAACCTATGTTACACGGATTTTTTTAGAACACTGAGAGTTGTAATTTTTTGGATTCGTATTCAGGTGTTGGACACACCCTTTTTTATTGTGAGTAGTGAGTACCCACGCACTCATATCTATGTTATGTCACTTGGACACGGTATAGCATGAAAAATGAAGAGTCCAAGTACCATAGTCTAACATGCTTGATTAAAATTCAGCTCTAAGACAAAATCAATCCAATCTTGACACGAAATATATGAGATATACAGACAATAAATGTTTTCAGGAGTTAGGTGTTGAGGTGTTAAATGAGTTGAGTTGGTTCAACTAATTTAGGTTTAGCTCGCCTTAGGTGAGCTATAGCTAAACTTAGCTTGTCTAAATTTTATGTGAACTGAGTTTAGACCAACTCATTTTTAAATGAGTTGGGCTAGCTTATACACATAATGAAAAATTAGACCAAAAAAAATATTGTAATTTTGTTTAAAAACAACAATGCTAGTATACATATTATCTTTTGATTGTATTTTATAAAACAAGAAGAAAATAAAAATAGTTTCTTTTAAGTGCATTTTTTCATAATAGCATTATAGTAATTATCTTTTGACAAATGCAGTTTTTACACGAGCTGCTAGCTGTTCATGAGCTAAGTGAGATGAGTTAAGTTAACCAGGATTTTTTAGGCTTTCTGTTGTGAAAAATGAAAATCTCTGTGTATATTTCAGAGTCATACAACCTAATTATATATACAGCAGCAGAAAACAAAATACAGAAACTATTATGAGATGAATCCCTGCAAATCAGGGATTCCTAATGCCTATCCTCATACACCATTAGTTAGATGCTTCAAACTGGTTCTTTTGATAGGAATATCATTAATCGTTTTTAATAAAAAGAGATCTTTTATCCCATGGTTCTTAAAGAAAATCTTGCATGGAGATTCCATAGTATCTTGTGAAACATCCAAAAACTATATCATAAACTGCATTTAACTTTCTTATTTAATCCACATGCCATATGAATCAAAGGCAGTAGTAGCCTGCTCAAATACATTCCCTGTATTTCAAAGGCAATTGGTGCAACAGCTCTCTTCACATTTTTCCCAAAATATACCATTTACTAGACAACATAGCTTTTGGCCTCTTTTAAGCAATTTGTTAGCTTTGAGCTTTTACACCGCCTGCCTTCCCCTCGGGGGGGAGGTGTGAACAAAAGACTTGGAGGAATGAATGATAACTAAATGATAATTCGAGTTAGACATGTAAGGTGGGATGGGCCATCATTTGCTGGGTAGTTCAGCCCATTAAATTAGGTGATCCAACCTGTCTCGTCCCAGTTATTTTGGGATGGGCTTGACATGGTGTTTTATGGGATCAGGCTGACAAATTAACCTACTAGTTTCCCATATAGTGTTTTTTTAATTGAATAAAAATCAAAATAAATGAAAAATATAAAAAGGAAATTGGAAGCCTGACTATTCAGTGTTGTTTTTTAATGGGATGTGGTTTTTTAATTTTATGAAGGTAAGATCTTGGACTCTTTAAAAGATTCTCTCGATGGGTTGCTTGATTCTCTCTATTTGACATGATTATTATGAGATGCTGGGAATTTTTTTGTATCATTCTATTGGAAGATCGAGATCAAATTGATTTATATAATGATATTATATTTTCATTTTCTTTCCATCTAAATACTTAAAGACCCATTTAGTGGATCTGCTTTCTAATCCAACACCCAATACAATATTAATATTATGGAATTGGTTTATTAGAACATATGGGAAAAATTTATGATTTTTTTCCCTTTCTGAGTGGCTTTTGAAAAATTTCGTGTCTTTTGTTATGAGTTGCTTGGTTTCTAAAACAGAATTCTGGGATTTTTTTTCTTAGTTGATTGTAAAAAATCCAATGAAGAAAATTGTTTGAAATATAAATATTGGCTTAAGTGTTAGATGTTTGGCTTCTAAGAAAATGGCGGAAAAGGAAGAGAAAATATGGGTTAGATTCAAGTTTTATTTTATTATTAAATTGATTTTAGGATCTTTAATCATTTTTTAGTTGTTTATGATCAAATAAATGGACGAAATTAATTGAAAGATAAAAACACAACAGAGACATCAATCTAAATTCCAAATCAGCTGGGCTTACTTGGGACGGCTTTTAATGGGACAAACTTCAACTGTACTATTATCCCATTTGGTTTGTTTGTTGGAATCAGCTTACATCTCTACTTCGAGTTAGATTATTTATTTATTTAATAAAAATTATACAATGATGAAAGCTTACATCTCTACTTCGAGTTAGATTATTTATTTATTTAATAAAAATTATACAATGATGAAAGGCTCATAGTTTTAATGCTTTGACCTTAAGCTCCCCCACAGGTATTCTATGCTGATATTGTTTACTTGTATTGATTTAATTATCAAGTAGCTGAGTTTCTTCTCTCCTCTAGTAGAGAATTTGCTCTGTTAATTTTTTTCTCTGAATTTGTTGTGCTTTTGTTATTTATAACAACACGGTTCTTTGATATAATGTTTTTAAATCATAATGCACTTGTTCTTGTCCTTTATATTTTTGTGTTCAGGTGGCAGTTCTAGCTGATGACATTTTGAAAAATGTGGAGTTTGATGCGTTGAGGGTTGTTTTCAATAAGTTTCAATCAGTTGTTTCATTTCTGCCAACAATATCTACCGTATTATCTCCAGAGGTGATTGCTGTATGAATTGTTTTTTTTTCCTTTTGTAACGTGTTACTTGTAATTTAACTCTTTGTTTATATAGGTTGTGGAGAGAGAATCTGAATCAGGGGGCAAGATTGGTGATTTAGACTCATACGAGATTGAAGGTGGTGAGACAAAATCAGAAATACTCCAAAATCTGTCAGAGTTTCAGTTTTCTTGTGTAAGTGATTTTTTTGCTTTGATACCATTTCGCTACAAATGAGCAGGAAGAACTGAGAGTGAGTTTCTGCTACAATCGGACAGTAAAAGCATTAATTCTCAATTATAGCACTTATGTGGTTGCCCATCTTAAGTCAAGTACATGATATAGGCTTAGGCCACATACTGTAGGATCCAGATACCAGTCTTTTTAAGGGTATTCAGATAACTTGTAGTGAACTGGAGTTTATTGCAATATTTCTATTAGAGCGTTAAACAACAGCTATCTGCGTGTGAATTTGAACAGAAATAAAACATTTCTTTAGTGCTGACGGGTGTTCTTAAATGGTCAAAGATACCACAATGAAGAGGTTTAGATCTTGTTTGCAACCAATTATTGCATTTTCATTAAAATTAAATGAGGAATGCTAAGTGCAGAATTTTGCACAAATTTGCTCTCAAACAAACCACTGCATGCTACGTTGCACCATGTTTTAATGTTTAAGGTAGTTATAATTAATTTGTGCAATGTGGGATGCAATTATTGGCTGAGTGCAAATGTGTGCACATAGTTTTTTATCAACAGATGCATATTTAAATGTACATGTGTTCATTTGTGATAATTTTGATCAAGCTTGTCCAAAACTGGTGGTCCATGTAGCAGTTTTGATTTTAAAACATAAGTTTGTAGACATGCCGAAAATCAATATTTTAGGTTGTTTCCTTATAAAAAAAATTGTGCTCAGCTGCATCCAGTAGCCCTTTATTCACAATTTGTATAGTAGTGCTCAAAGGGTGAAACACTAGAATTCTGGATATGTGCTCCACAAATGTTGTTGATCTTTAGATTTTCTGTTAAAAAATTGCAGTAAAATCTTCACGTCTTTGAAATTGATACTTCTAAAAAATGTTTACTCCTAATATTCACCTCCAAATTGTTATCTTGAATTTTCCTTTTCATGCTCTAGTTTAGTCTGTTGCTATGCTGTTTTCTTTTGGTCAAAATGCCAATTACGCATATGTTGACTATCATTTTTCTCTATCCCTATGGTATTTCTCAATAGAACCTTTTCACACTTACCATAGGTCATGTTCAATGCGGTCATGGAGAATGCTTGCAGTGAACAGGGGGCAAGGATGTCTGCTATGGATAGCTCGAGTAGAAATGCTGGAGAAATGCTTGATCGCCTTACACTTACTTATAACAGGTCTCACTCTCACATGCTTACACCTCCCACAATCATGAATGCATATGTGCCCGAGGCAAAATATAAACCTGTAAAAAAAAATCTCTAAATCTATCAAATAGGGTTGGCAATGAAATCTTATTGGGAAGTCGAAGGCCTGCAAACATTTTTTCTTTTGATTTGGTAGTTAAGAAAAAAAAGATCTGGCAATGAATTGTAAGCCAATCTAGATACCTGAGTTAATCCATAAAAAATGCACCGGATTAGAGGCCAAATTGGTTATGCTTTTTGGACTGGGCTACTTAGGCTTTTTGTCTAGAGAAAGAATTAGACCAATTCAGATCATGTTGATTCTAGTAGAGTCTAGTTTCTATACTGTGGTTTGAGATTTAGCCCATTTAAGATGTTAATAGTTTTCTTGACTGATGTTTGTCATGATGATTATTTGTGATAGAACTCGGCAAGCATCTATCACCACCGAATTGACGGAGATTATTTCTGGAGCATCAGCACTGGAGTCGTCATAAGGTTTTTCCAGCCAGCAGATGCTTTGGTTGCACTTATTAGAATCACAGGTCTTCCAATGTGAGCTCTTTTGTTACTTAAATTTAATAATTACTCCAGAAGTAAATTTCAATTCTGGAGATAATATCCGTGAATGATGGTTTCAACTTTTATTTGGCATTTTTTTGTGTACATCTCAACATAAAACTTACCAGAACATCGTGAGGTTTCTGCATAATTTCATCACAATGGTAATTCACCTAGGAGTTGTATGAATTTTGTTAGTATTCCACCCTTATATTTTATTTTTCTTTGTGATGCTTGACTGTCAAGTTAATGCTGTGCACAACTATCCATCTGTTTGTAATGATTTCACGGCCAAAGATGGGAATTCAATCAACCGTTTTTGGTTCTGCTATGGAAAGTAACCTCAACAATCTCTCTCTAAAACAATAATTCAAATTTTAAGATAAGAATATATCAATGTTTTCAAAATTATGAAATGTAGTCCTATAAAATATTTGAGTATGAAGGTTAAAATTATGAAATGTAGTCCTATAAAATATTTGAGTATGAAGGTTATCTTAAAGTATTATGAAATTCAAGCTTAATATTTTTCCTTTGACATAAAATATATGTTCTCTTAAAATTTTGTTGTATTGGATAATTTAGTTCTTTTTTTTTAATGATAGTTTAATTTTTTAGTATTTAATGATTTTTTAAAAATCTTTTTGATTATTTAATAATTATATTTTGCACGATAATTGTTTATAAGGAAATGTATTAATATGTGGGGATCGCACGCCACGGCCATGGTTGTTAATTAGGGTGCTCGTGTTTAACGAGATGGTACGATTCGTAGCTCGTTTAGCCTATTGTCTTTGAAAAAATGCTATTTGCGGGAATTGACTCTCTTATTTCATATGTATTAATGTTAAATTTATGTATTTAGTTATATTTATATTTAATAATATATAGATATATTTAAATATTTAATATTAATTCATATATAATTCAATTTTGGGTACGGATTACGAGTTATATTGTGTTGGATTGATGGCCCAATGGGTGTGGGCTCGAACTTATTTATAAGTAAATCTTAGAAGAAAAAGAAAAAAAATTGTTAAGATGATTTTTTGATCATTTTAATATTTAAATTAATAATAATGGTTTTATAAAATAAAATCTAATAAATTTGTTGAAGATTGATAACGTTAATTAGATAAAATTATCTAAAATAAAAAAATTATATATATATAAAATACGTAAAAGATATTATTTTTTTAAAAGAAAGTTGTTTTATTAAATACTATCTAAAAATAAAACCTAAATTTGAAAAATAAATTAAATGAAATTTTGTTTATTTTTAGAAAAATAAATTAAATAAAAATAACTAGTGAATTCAAATGGAAGGGACATGTGATTAATGGATATTATCACCCGATTATAAATTAATTAATTTTTAAATCTTAAATTTATGACGACATTCAAAATCTTACTTAATTGAAAACATTATTTGTAGGTATATTTAAGACTTTTTATATATTCTCTTCCTTCATATTTAGCCAACATAATTATTAATTAGTTCTAATAAATGATCAAACAATTTTTAACGCAATAATACGTCATGGGTGACTTGGACCTAAACCTTATAAATTTCACAAAAAAATAGCCGTAAATCTTCCGAAACTTACAAAAAACTTGTGCAACCTTTATTGAGTACACAAAAAATTGGTTTACGTGATATGTACTTGTGTGTCCAATCTTCCGATATATCTTATTTTCGCCACTTTCACTTTTTTTTTTTGCTAATTGAAATTAGATATTTATAAAAATACATTAAAAATATAATAAGATTGATAGATATCTAAAAATAAGTGTAAATTATAAGTATCCAACCTTCCTTCACTCAGGGAGGAGGATATCAAACTCTTACAGCCCTGAATATTTTTTCTAAATAAATAAAAAATTATAACTTTACCCTTATAAATCCCTAATACCAAACAATCCCCATCCCTTTTGTCTTTTCTATCTTTCTTTCCTCATTTGTCACCTCTTGTCTCTCTACCACCGCTGGCTGCTACACTCTTCTTCCTCAATTAATCTCCTATTCTCGATGTCCAATAGCTTGGTCTTTAGTCAACACGTAATCTCCTTCTGCTCTACTCCTTCATTTTATTCTTTACTTTTCTTAATTTCTTTATTCTTAATCTTCTTCATTTCTTTCGATAACCATTTATACACCGACTTAGTTATGAGTGCTGTTTTGTTTAGTCTGTCTTTGGTTTTACTTTTTCCAGAGAAAATGACAATTTTTCTTCAATTTATTGTTTTGTTAAAATTTAGTTTCTTGCCTGTACATATGGTTTTCTCTGTTGATCATTTTGGATTTTGTTTTCCTCTAAAAAGTTCTATAGATGTAATTTTAATTTTAATAGATAATTAAATATACGTGTTTCAGCAGATGTAGCCCAAACACAACCATCACATTAGAAAAATTGAAATATCCGAACCTTGGATATTCGGTGTCCTAAAAATATGAGAATAACATAGGTTAAAATAAATAACTCCTCACTAATCATGTTATTTACTTGTAAAGAAAACATGTTTTGACACAAATTACTAATAATTATTAAAGTTAATGAAACCTTTTTACTTGCTACTTGCTACTTGCTACATGGCATATTTAAAGGTAGTTTAAGGCTTTCGTAAAGCCTTTCCAATCCTTTTTTTAATTTTTTATTATTTGTATTAGGTTATAACTTATTATGAAATATCAACATAAAAGTTCAAAGTTCATTAATTTTTTTTAAATGAAAGTGAATCCAACAAAATGAAGTATATCTATTGAAACTCCAAATCTTGATGAAATTCGTTGTTATAAATCTCTTACTTATCCCCATTAATTGAAAATTAGTTACAGCATTGAGTACGCCAACCTAATAATGATGTTTTACTATGAAATGATATTTTTCAAGACATGATCGGTGTACCACCCACATAAATGTTACTTATAACATGTGTATTAATATAATATCTTTCACGTAATGATAACAGGAATTGTAAAAAATCATCACAATTCTCTTGGTTTTTTTTAGTACTTTTATAGATTTGACTAGTCTTGTAACTTTCAAAATATCCTGACATTCATATTGTAATGTTTGATATAGAAAGTCAGGAACTCCCGTAACTTTGTCCATCAAAAGCAAAAGAAAAACAAATTTAAAGCATCTAATTGCTTTGAATGCCTTTTTATATTATAATTAGCCCATATTTAACAATATTATCAAGAATAGTACATGTTACACAAAACATTTCAATTAACCTGTTCATAGAAGCAAAATAAAAACTTTACCTTGTAACTCTAAATCGTTGTAAAGTATGAATCTGATTAGCTCTACTTCCAGTCTTAAGTTCTCCACGGTACTCTGTTAATTTAATTTCTCTTGCAAATTAAGTTTTGAACAACATTTGGTTGGAGCTTAAACAAGATTAAAAACTAAGCTTAACTTTGTAAAGAAATCCTGCACATCATGAACATCTTTAGTTACTCAACTAACGCTAATTGGAGGCGATATGCAAAGTAATAAATATAGTGCACATATAGGGAATCTTTAATAAATAATGCTTGTAACCCATTCCAAGCAACACACATATTATTAGCACCATCACATTATTCACCTCGAATGTCCTTAGTTTAAAGTTTATGTTTAGAAAGTGCTAAACATAGTTTCTTCTTCGGATTTGAAGTTGTAGTATGTTGAACATGAATTACATAAAAAAAACACTCTCGAATAAAACCATCACAATCAACAAATTTTAAGATAATTGCCATATTCTCTTTAGTAGACTCATCAACAAGAATGGAAAATTTAGCATCACTAACTTCTTAGTGTATTTTCTTCTGAATATTGTTTGCAATAATATTTAATATCTCTTTTTGAATCATTGGAGAAGTATATTTTGCATTTATTGAGGCAAAATCTAGGATAACATTGGCAATACTCATTAATTACTCCAAATGCTTTAATCATCTCAATAAAGTTACCACGGTTAGATAATGTGTTAGATTCATCATGACCTCTGAAAGCACATGTTTGCTTTGTAAACCACTTAATGGTTTTTATTGAAGCCTTGAGTCATAAAAAAAATTGCATTATTTGTTATGAATTTTTTTCATGGATAACTTCGTCAATGTTTCGTTGGATTTTTCAAAGCATGTCATTGCATGACATCATTATGTGATGAATTTGGATCCGCTTCATGAGTGAAAATACCACGTCTTCTTAACCCTATTCCAATCTTCATATCCTTTAATAGAGAATGTTGGATGTGTTGGAGGATTACACTCGAAAAATAAACATGGAAAGCAAAAGGACTTTATCATTTTATGGAGAATACTCTAGTCAAGGAAATTTTGTGAACCTTAAATATTAAAATCAATGTTGTTGGCTTCCAAAAGAAAAAAGTGGGTACAAATCTAATTTGGATTATCCCATGTTAATATATTTGCTTCGAACATTATCTTATTTATTAATATGATATGATCATATTGGATAATGTAAACTTGGATCCAACTAATATCATTTTTTCCTAGTTCACCTCTTTGAGATTTAGAATAATGAGTTTCATCAAAATTTAGAATGTTTATAGTTTCACCAAGATTTAGAATGTCAATAAACATAGTTTTGTTGGATTTGCTTCCATTTTCTTAAAAACAGAATGAAGAATTTTAGTTAACTTTGGACTTTTATGTTATGTTTCATTATAAGTTATAAACAAATACAAATTCACAAGTAATCAAAAGAAGGGATTAGAGAGGATCGAAAGCCTTAAAATATGCCATTTAGAAGATGGAGGTGATGAAAAAAAGAGAGAGAGTATTGGTTGGAAATGTTTTTCAAAATACAAGTAACCACATGTTAAACTGGCCAAGCATAATTTCAAGTTAAATTGCTTTCTTTGGAAACTGCTAGTAGCAAGTCAATAGGACACCCAATTTTTCTAATGTAGTAGTTTTTTTTTTAGGCTACATTTACGGAACACATATATTCAATTGTCTATTAAAATTAAAATTACTTATATTAGAAGTTGTATTTCAATTTTGAAAACAAAATACCAAACGATCCTAGGGGAGAACCATATGTATAGGGAAGAAACTAAGTTTCAATAAAATAATAAATTAAAAAAAGAAACAAATTTTTTTCGTTTTTCTCTATCAAAATCAAACTAAAACACATACTAAACAAAACAACACCCATAACTAAGTCAGTCGGTGTATAAATGGATACTGGAATGAAAAGAAGAAGACGAAGAATAACACAGATTAGGAAAAGTAAAGAATAAAATAAAGGAGTAGATATGTAGCAAAAGGAGATTACCTGTTGACTGTTTTTGTTGAAGACCAAGCTCTTGAATGTCACCGAGAGGAGATTAATTGAGGAAGAAGAGGTGCAGCGGCAAGCGACAGCAGAGAGACAAGAGGTGAGAAATAGGAAAAGAAAGAGAAGAAGAAGAAGGGGTGGAGATTATTGGGTATTAGGGATTTATAAGGGTAAAATTATAATTTTTTATTTATTTAAGAAAAAGTCGGGGCTGTAGCCTTGCTAGCCTATGTTGCTAGGTATCAAAAGTGATCGGTCGATTCTAAGTAATAAGAATTTAATCAATTTTTCGATTAATTTGGACCGTTTTATTATTAAAAATATTATAATTAAATAATTTGATACAATTAAATTAATGATTTAATTTGATTAATAATACATAAATATAATATATTTAATGATATATATTTGATTAAAAAATGAAAAATTTAATCAACTATTTATAAAAATTAATATGAAAAATTTAATATATTATTAAAATTTATCAAATTTAATTTAATCAGTTTAAAAATTAATACAAATGAATTGGATATTTTAAAAACAATTTTAACTAATACAAATTAGATTATATCGTTTGATTTATAAAACTATTCAAACTGATATAATTCAGTCATATTTTCTAGCTTAATTCGATTAGATACTGTTTTTGAACACCTCTAATAAATATATTGAGTTTAAAATAGGAGAAGAAGATAAATGTATTAAAACTTTAGAAGAAAAAAAATTTGTGACTAAAATATTTTTAATGGGATGTTATGATTTTGTTCAAGTATAAAAGGATAAAAAAGTTATTGTATTATGATTTTAATTGATTTTAAAATATTTTATAATTAATGAGATATTTTTAAATAATTATCTAGATTATTTTATAATTTTTAATATCAATAAAAAATTAAAATAATAAAATCTTTATATTTTTAAAATTTATAATTAATTTTTTTTTGTGTATTTTATATATTTTTATTAAAAGAATATTAAGTGATAAATTTTATATTAAATATTGTTTAAATTAAATATAGATTAATTAAATATATTTTTAAAAATATTAATGAAATGTTATGTGTTGAGTTTTTAAAATGTTATTTTACGTCAATAAAAAAAAAAGCGATTCGTTTATAACCCTCGTTTGTCAGGTGCTTACTCGAGGATGACCCCGTTATAGATAACAGAGCAGTGGTCTGATGCCACCAAAGAATCCAGTCTAGAAGATTCAATGAAAATCGTCCTTGACAATTTGGTTCCTTAGATTTGCTTAACGAAGCCGCAATCTCTGAAAATTTTCCATGTTTCTTCCTTCCAACTAACTATCATGGCCATTACTAAAAGACTCAAGTCATTTTCATTTTGTTGTTCCATCCTTTTTTATTATCTTCTCGTTGTGGTTGGTTGGTGTTGATTAATACTAAATCACTGTTGATTATATTTGTATCCGAGAAGCTTCTTTTAGATGGGAATCTCCTTGATTATGAATTCCTATTGTACGTAATGTTTGTTATACCTGATTCTGGATAGTTGAAGATTTTGGAAAAGCCTTTCTGAGTTTTGGTTTTATTGGATTCTACTTATGCGAAGTGTTTCTTTCTTGGGTCCTTGCTTCCGATATGGTTTTTGCTAGTGTGTAAAGCTTGATTGTCTTTTAAGGGTTTGATTTATTCTACAATTACTTCTCCCTGTGGAGACTGGAGCTTCAAAAGGTTTGAACTTTCTTTTCTTTTTGTAAATCCTTGAGAAGTGGCTATGTTAGGGAGTTCGATAATGAGAATTGAGAGACAGAAAAAAATGTGTCATTTGGGATTGCCTATTAGTTTCATTTCTTTGATGGTGGTTTTCAATCCATATATTTTGTGCATATCTGTTGCCCTGAAAATATGAAGGCTTTCTGATATTGTTTTCAGTTGTTATATTTCTTCATTTTTGGGTTAGTGGATGTTGTTTATGCTGGGTATTTGTTGCTGAGATTTGAAACCAAGAGAACATTTTGATTGTTGAAGATGAGTTAGTTTATAAGTGTTTTTGTCTCTGTGGAAGGGAGAGAAGATATGGATTTATGGCTTGTTGCAGCAGCCGCTGGTGCTGGTTATTTGGTCAAGTATTGGCAGCATTTAACTGTGGAGAGGGATGGCTTGTCAAAGTCGTCTTCTGGGGATTCCAATGTTGACAAAACTGAACCTCTGGACTGTCCCTTCCGCAGATTGAAACAAAGAAAGAAAGACTGTAATTATGCCTCTACAAGTAAAGGGACAGCTTCAGATGTGACATTCTCAGATATTAGCCCTCCGGATGGTACTTTAGGTTTGGATGAGGCTTCTCGTGATGTATTTTCTAGAGAGAAGGTGGAAAGCTCAAGGAATTACCAGGATTTGAATGTACTTTCTATATCTAATATACAGTTGGGACCCTTGGGTGATGAAAACCTTAAAGAGGATGTGAAAGGAAATGAGCTAACTAGTGATGATATTGAACCTGGTGATGCAATACCAGACCCTTGTAACGGAGAAATGGGTTCTTTTAGTGGTTCTATGAAGAAAAGAAGCTCTTTTAGAACTAAATGGTTAAGTACATGTTCCATCACACCAGTAAATTCATTGGGCAGTTGTCTTATGGCTCAGTTGTACAAGGAACATGCTGAAATGGATGAATTTGTGGTTACTCCACTTCCATCACCATCTTCACCTACCATGAGAAAGTTGTTTGTGACTGATGGAAACCGAATGATCATCAAAACACATGATGGTCGTTTTATTGCTCAGAATGGAAATAAGGGGAATAAGTTTGGCAAGAATTCTCTTTTGCAAGAATTTGAAAATGTTTATGGGCTTCCTCCTCTACCCAAACTTGGATCTTTGAATCTGCTCAAGAAGATTGACCTTACGACAGGGAAGGGGCAGAACAGAAAATTAAGTAGCCCCAGTAAAATTTTCAACAGAAAACCCTTGAAATCTAAAGGTACTATGTCCTCTTTGTGAAATTTCTCTCTTTCACGTAAAGCAAAGGAAAAAGAAGAATTAGACCCTATTCAACTACTTGCAACACATTCCGGAATTTGGAAATACTAATCTGTTTAACTTTTTTTCTTTTTTTTAATAGAGAAAGGATCTTTTTGTGAACGAAACATAACCATTTCTATTTTGTTGAGCGCCATTGTTTTTTAGGGAGGGAATGTAGTTTGTTCTTTTTCTTTTTTTGCTCAACAATGTAGTCTGTTCTTTGCTCTGAATTTTATTAGCAGTCTTCAGATGACTGTTAGAACTTGAGTTTTATCTTGAATGGTAGGAAGAAAGTATGTTTGTTTTTTATTATATAAATGATTACAGAAGGTGCAATAAGCTATATGACTAGCCCAAAATATTGAAGGAAATGACGGGTCTTTGTGTGTATGTTATTTTTTCACATGTTAAATTTCTATGGTTGAAAAGTGTTTCCTAATTCTCTCTTATTTATAGTTACACATTTTAGAGTGCCTAGAAAAGAATGTTAGGTTTTAGTCTTAAGTAATGTCAAACTTTATGAAACAAAGTTATGTTTGGAACCCTTTGGTTCCGAATTGGCAGGTTGGCTTTACTCAAACTACTACATATTGGAGTTAGTCCATTATTTTATGTCAAAAAGTCATCATTGTGGGTGTAATCTTAGGCATTAACTATTAAATTATTAATCTGCAAAGGCATAGGATATGTGAGCATTCTGAGTTTTCTTTTTCATGTATTTGATAAAAAGCTAACCTCCTATTTAATGTTCCATCCAGAAGCTATCAGTCAGATCTAACTTCCATACAATCCCAAGTCTACAAGATGCTTCTTGCCTTTTAGTCATTTATTTTATCACTGTGAAATGAACTATACCACTAAACACCCTACTCTGTTTGAGACACAGTCTAGGTCTCCAACTATTTCGAAATATTGCAGCCTATTACAGCCACCACCAGTGCCAACCTCTTGCTGGATCAGATGATCCACTACAAACAAATTAAATCTTGTTTTCAGTTTTTCCGTTATTATGCAATTCATTCTTCGTTTTTGTTGATCAGGTTTGCCCGATGGCAGTAGTCTATTCTGTCTTGGAATTTCTATTGGCATAATGTCCTCTATCATGGCAAATAAAAAGGAATTTGATGAGTTGAAAGAGTTGTTGAAGCAAACTGAGAATTTGATCCAAGATCTTCAAGAGGAACTTGAGATGAAAGATTCTATGACAGTGAAGGAGCTAACTAATGAGAATTACGAATCACATGATACCTGTGGAAGTTTCATAAATGAAAGGGTGGCGAACTTATTTCCTCATGTGCAAAAGACTAGTAATGATATTACCAAATATGATGGTAGAGATGCATATTTTCAGAAAGCAGAGGAGAGTTCAGAAGAATCCATGAGTAAAATTGAGGCAGAGCTTGAAGTTGAACTGGAGAGGTTGGGGCTAAACATGAATGCATCTACCCTGGATAAAAAGTTGTATGATTTTGTTGAGGTAAAGATCTATGTTGCTTTTCATTTTTCATTTTTATTTTTATCGATCATACATCTTTTGAATTTCGTTTAATACTTATATCCTGTCAACACATGTTTAAGGATTTCTCAATACCCTTGTGGATCTGTTCATATCCATTACTTTGCTGCTACGATAATTTAGTATCATGCTAACCTAAGATTTATACCAAATTTTCTATAAACCAAACCGCAAGATAAAGAAACTTTCATTATATATTTTCATGCATGGCCCATCCTTATAGCATTTATCTGCATTCGTTTTGAACTAAATTCTCCTTGGAGTTGCTAAAGACTAGCAGTTGATGGTATATTTAGATTCATGTGGTATACACATGAATCAAATTAGTGTAGATCTATGTGCTCTTGTCTTCAGATGTTATCATTTTCATTTTAGATATGATTCTTGTTTTGCTGATGCGGAACCAGAATAAGTTGGGCTCGATGTAATGTATTGAACCTTTGTAGGTAAGCCATGGTCAGTCCTCATTTTCATACTGTCCTGAAGAAAGAACATCTGAGAGAAATTAAACCAAGTTATCCATGTTTGAAATCTCCAATTTTCTTATAACGTGGACTATCAAATTAGCTGGAGTGTTGGAGTTTGTATTTTATTCTTACATGAACTGAGAAAAGAGGTGCAAGTTTTGTCCCTCATCAAAGCCCTAGTTATTGGATGGTTTTTTTACTTCAGCCAACTTAACGATGTGTGTGCTTTGGAATTATAATGGGCATATTTGAGAACTTTTGCTTAGAATTATGAATATTATATGTTAACCGTCTTGCTGTAGATAGCATCTCATGTATGAAAGCTGTAAAATGCACTCATGGAGTAAAAGCCTTTTTCTTGTGGTCCATTTGTTTCCTGATTTAGTCTATTAGAATATTAAGGCTTAATTTATAGATATGTGAACTTTAGAATGTTCAAGGGCAGCTGGAAAAGTATATGTATAAAATTTTCCGGCTGAACAACACCATTCTCTAACTTTTACCATTGATGCACTTTGGTGCTTTATTTCTTTTCGTAAGATTTGATCCCTGACTTTCTAATTTTAATAAATTTAGTCCAAATGGACTAAATCAGTTAAAATTGAAAAAATAAGGACTAAATTATAAGAAAATATTTTACATGTTAATTTTGATTGTTACAGTGAAATTTCAATCAAATTTTTAAATTTGGATTGAATTTGTTAAATTTGTAAAATAAGGGACTAAATTTTACGAAAAATAAAAGAAATTTAGGGGAACAAATTGTAGAATTGGTAAGTTAGGAGACCATTTGGCATTGTTCAGCCAAACTTTTCAAAAGAAAATGACTTCAGTATCATTTATTGTATATAAATTTTGTTTTGAATTTAACACGGAAGAATTTCTACCATACATGGTGATTATGGTACTCAGGTATGGGAGCTTCACAAGGACAAGTGATAACTCATAATTAAGTCTGTTTTAAGATTGTTTATGTTATGCTCTAATTATTAAATCTTGGGTGTCATTTTTAATGAGGTTAACCTCTGTTCAGCTTGACCCAGATTTCGAGGCAGATTTTGCTCAAGGCGAGTTGAGAGCTGACAAGGTTAGTGAGCAAGTTACTGGTCCTCCCAAGTCAAAACAAGATGAAAGCAGCTCCTCCCCCACTCATCATTCTGGAAATTATGCAGTTTCTCCTAGAGAGCTTAGCTTGCGGCTACATGAAGTTATTCAATCAAGACTCGAAGACCGTATATATGAACTTGAGGAGGCCCTTCAAAACAGCCAGAGAAAGTTACAAATCATGGAATCTGAGTGTAAGAAGTCCACAGAATCCTCAAACAATGAAATACAAGTTGCATGGAATCGCGATGTCGTAACCGAACCTCTAGTCCTGAATTTAATAGGGGAGGCTTTTGATGCATACAATGAAGCCCATGAAGAACTGATGAGGACTAGTAATTCAGACGAAGAGGATTTGCCTCATAGTGTTTATGAAAGCGTCAAGCGCTCCCCGTTTCAAAACGAAGCACAATTTGCAATTAGCAAAGAGAAATCATCACTAGACGAGTTCTTTTGCAAGAAGTTTGAAAATCTAGAAGAGCATTGGTCTTGGGTTAAAGAGTCAAATGATGGCTCAGATAGTAGAGATGAGATAAGTGATTGTGATGATGAGATGGAAAATCAATTGATAAAGCAGATTGTGGAGAGAACCAAGAAAGGTTCTCCTGTAGTTTTAAATGCACAAAGATTATTATTTTCAATGGATGAAAAAGAGCCTCAAGTAGATAGAAATATGTTTTGAAGTGTATTAGTTGTTTTGTAGAGGATATTTATTTACATTAAAGCTGATATCTTTTTTCTTTTCTTTTTCATTTTTGAATTTTATTCTATGATCTGTTGTTCGTCCCTACCTCAATATCTAGTCAACCTGGATATCTTGGGCTCCTTAATTTCCTTTTTTCTTTTGTGCGAATGATCTTCCTTATTTGATGCGAATAAACAACTAAAGTTGCTCAATGAATCCTTCGGGATTTATTTAAAAATAAATACTTATACATTCGTTGTTTATTCATTATAGATTTTGGATAGTTTTTATATTGAAAAAACTCATATAATAGTATCGAGTCATATCAACCTTCATAAAATAGTTTGAATTAGTCTTATTTACCAATATGTTTTTTATCATTATTTGTTCATGTCAATTCTTATGTTCATTATGTTCACCAAAAATCTATCAACTTAATTCTATGAAATGAACAAACAATTAGAATGAGTGATATTGGGAGATGTTAAATCTACTTCGATACCTAACTCAGTTCTCTGAAAGAGACTTAACAGAAATAGTAAAAATAATTAGAGAAAGAATACCTAATAATTGTATTATGAGGTTATTTATATAGGTTGAACTGATACATATAAGTTCCTCGAAGATATATTCAAATCCTATAATATATGATATTATTTGATTTATTAATTAGATAATTATTGCATTGAGAGAATATACTCTAGATATGTTTTATGTTCAAATTCAAACTTATATATTGACTATACAATTTGACTGTTTTGATCAATCAATGATGATGTGGAACAATTAGAGGGTGGCACATGTATTTGTTGAAATTTTTCTTCAATATAACATTTTCACCTATGCTTCCTGGCCCGTTTTTGGCAAGCTAGGTGGTCAAGCTACTTCACCTAGATATGACAGCGTAGTTGCATCTTAGTAGGGATGTCTTAAATTTTTAATGAGATAGTCTCCATTATCTCTCAACAGATTTACAATCTTGATGTTTCAAGCTTTTCAACTATCATTTTCATGTCTCAAATGGATTTCCAATTTAAAAGTTATGATCGGCTAAAGTTTTCAATAAAAAAGTCAACACAGTCTTGCAAATTTTGATTCCCAAATCCTATAGTTATTTGATTAGATTCTCAATTATTTCCTTTAATTTGAACCTTTGGTTCATGGGTCCAGTGAATGATTGAAATTGAGCTTCTGAACCTTTAGTTAAACCTCCATCAATCTCGTTCACCCAAAGTCTATTTAGTCAATTATTGGAGTATAATCTGATAGAATTTGACTGGATGATCAAGATCTCTGGGTGACAAAGATTTGAAGGGATGACTAGGATCTTTAGATGACCCAAATCGTTGGATGTAAAACCTTTGAATAGTTAAATTTTTAGTCTTTTCGATGACAAGGGTGTACTCAATGCTCAAGTAAATGTCTAAACAAAATGTCCGAGGAAAACCATATGAAACTATTTGTACAACTTCAATTGAACCATAAGACCAAGCAAAATAATGGTATAGCTACGAAAGAGCCCAATGACCAAGAATGAATTGACATTTTTCTATTTTGCATTTCGTATTTGGACATTTCTGGTGTAACTCCCGTGCGTGCCCATTTTTTACTTGGAATTTTCATATTTTTATAAAATTTGTTTTCCTAGGGAGGAATTAGAGACAACTCTGAAGAGATCCAAGAATTCCAAAAGAAGTATAATAAGTTACCAAGTTTTCTTAAGTCATGAAATATTGTTGCTAGTAAGAGATGGATCTAGCATATGAGAAGGAAGAAGACCAAAATTTAATTGTGAGCTCTACAATTGGCATAAAATAGATAATAGAGGAGTACGTGTAGAGTCAAACAATCAAGCGATTGACAAACAACATTGTGTCTTGGGCATGTGGATTTAATTTTGTCGAAAATATCATTAGTCATACATCCAAACTTAGATATGCTTCTCAACTAGTTTTCAATATTCACCAATTCTACCTTGAGACTTGATGAGTTCAAAGAAGTTGTTACATAGAATGCCAAGCTGACTATAGAAAACCAAGGCACACAATCCATATAGGAGACTTCTGGACTTTGTAGGGACATTACCATCTTGCATGATATCTAGGGTAATGCTTAGGATCCATCTTAGTAACTTAACTTTAACTTATTGGTTTGATAGACCAAAAGGTACTTGTACATTTATGTTTTTGTAGAACTTTTTTTTATAAGTTTTTGTTGCTCTGAAGAAATTCTCTATTTCTAGAGGAATTATTCTTCTAGACCAATCTTAATACTTTATATAACTTTTTCTTCAATTGTGTTTATGCTTGGGGCTTAGAAGGTTAAAAAAGACTTATGTATATTTATTCTAATATTCTCTACGATCCCACTTCACTTTTCACAATTATATATTTGTTTGCACACTTAGAATTTGACAATGTTTAGAACTTAACCAATATTTACACATATTTTTCAACTCTTGAGATAAGATTATGTGAAGGCAAACATTGACCCAATGGTTGAATGAATTTGATGTTTTGAACCATGATTTCGAAAAAAGTTAGACATTGGCTCCTTACTTGAACAACTTTGGCATAATTATGACTTATGAAATAGAGTTGCAAACTAAAAATCAAATTGATTTGGCATGCCAAACAGACTTCAGTGTTATAATGCTATGAAAATTTGGAAGATTTGGAGAAATGTTTAATGGAACGGATAAATGTAGTAGTAGAACTGAAAGGAAGACCAAGTAGGGGGAACGAAAGATCCAGTCACAGTTTGACCGTATAATGATTAGCTAGTTGGTTGGCTAGTTGATTCTAGAGGTAGCCTTTTCAACTAGGTGCCCGGTTGGCGATGGCCTAGGAAAGTGGTTGTGACCAATGAACCTAGTGGATGGCACCACTGTTCTACTAACACAGTAATATGCTATTCTTATGCATCCATCGTTCTAGAATCTTGACTCTTTACTATTCTATTTTCAAACTTCCATCATATTTTTTAAAGTTGTTGAGCATGGTAAGTATAGTGATGTCTTAGATGTAAAGGAAGGTGAGATCCCGACTAAGGTGATGCCATAGGTTCACATAGAGGTTGAAAACGCAGTGAAACCTTAACCCTAATCAACTTATGAGACTTACGATACATATCCTATCATCGTGGTTATCACAAATGATATTACTGAGGGCAAGCTTTGTTAGCCATTGGAATTATATGTTTTTCTTTTAGGCTTACCTTGTAGTAATTATTTATTTATTTTGTTTTCATGTTGAAATGTAGTCACCAACATTTAGTTTGTAGATCCAAAAGCATTTATTTATTTATCAATAATAAAGACTTCATCTTTTTTTCTTTATCGTTTCCTTGACACTTAATACTTTAGAATTAACATGTATTTTATTCTTGATTCAACATTATTCATGTAAAACACTTTGCAATTGAAATTTGTTTATTTGAAGTAGAATTATAGTGAGACTTTGAGACAAGTTGGTGAACTAGCAACTTCGAGATCATTCAAGAAATACTTGGAGAATCAAGTGGTGGTCTAGAATTAAAGTGGCCTTACTAGCCAAGAATGCTAGTTGTGTCGTATCCCGTTATGAACCCATAAAAGTTTTGGAAAGTACTTGACAAGATGGATGATGGAAAAGGCAAAACTAGGTATAGGTAGCACAGAATGACAATGGGGATGAGCAGCCTAGGGTAGGATTAATGTTAGGCCAACTAGTCATTCGATCAGCTTTTGATGGATTGGAAAACCTAGTATTTTGTTGGTTGGCTAGTCAATGGTACCAATCCTATAATGATAATTAGATGCTTGGGGATCGACGCCAGGTTGGTTGTGGCATGGGTGAACGATGTAAGTTAATGCAATGAAAGGGTACCAACTAAGACCCCAGTATGACCTCAATGTAAATACCTATAATCTTCGATGTAAAAATCATCCTAATTTCTCCTATAGGCAAAACAATTCTCCATTTACCCATAACTTTAATCAACAGGTCCATCAGTAACACCAACAAGTACCACAAAATCCTCCCAATAGATTAATCCTAGAGGATAACTTGAATTCTTTCATTCAAGTTAGCAAGGACAATTAATCTAATAATAATCAAAGGTTGGACTCTTTGAAAGTATGTGTGAAGTGGGTAGAGATACTAGTAAAGTAACTTGTTGAACACTTGCAGAAGAAGGAAACAAACAGTTATCAAGCTAGAACGAGAAATGAATTCAATAGCGTGAGAACATTAAGTTTATAAAAAATAAAAGTTTTCCAAGCAACGTCTTGCTAAGACGATAAACATAGTCCTAAATAGGAGGTAATCCATTATTCTTTTTTTTAATTTATTTATTCTGAATATTATAGTTGTTTTTATATCACTTTTTATAATTATTTACTATTTAATTTTTATATTTATAAATTTTTTATTATAATTTTTTATTACTTAGATTCTATTTTAATATTTATTATTACAATAATTATAATATTATATAAAAATATAAAAAAAGATTCGTGACAGCCTATTTTTGGCACGACATGAGTCTCTCGAATTGAAAAGATGGTTGTAAAGAATTAGCATTTGCATCACGGCATGATCACAGCATGAATTTATATGCGTTGTAGCCTGAATGACTCTAAACATTTTTTGTTGAAATTTTAAAAATTCACACTGTGGCATGGATAAACCTACGTTGTGATCGACGTTCATTTTTCTACTAAAATACCCAACTTACACATTCCAAACCCCGTTTCTCATATTTTATTCTTCACATAAATTTTAAATTTTTTATCTCTTCCAAACACATATATTCTACCAAAATTTCATTTTTTCTTTGAACGTTTCAAATTTCTTCACAAAAATCCTATTCGTATCTATTTTCTTGCCATTTAATGAGAGGTTTTGTCAAATCTTGTTTAATAATCTTTAAATCTTCATCTTCTATAAAATGATCTTTAAAACTCCATCTTGTTACCAAACATCACAAGTAAGTGACCAAATTTTTTAGAATAAGCTTGAATTATTTTTTCTAATTTTGTGGATTAATTCTAGAATTTTTTGAGTTAAAGAGTAACAAACTTTAATCGGACAAAGTAAAGGTGAGGAAAATTTTAGTTTTTTGAAGATTAAACTTTCTTTAAATATCCCCTAAAAGAAATAGGAATGATAAATGAAAGGGTGTAGAGATCCATGTGCAGTACAATAGGGCTAAGTTTACAAGTGTAGAGACCAAACTCCTGCTCGATAAGATTTTTGAAATAAATAAGAATTTTATTTTTTATTAGGCTTAAGATTTTGAGATAACACAAGATTGACATTTTGAGGAAATAATTGATGTCATAGCGGTTCTATATAATTTTTTAATTTTAATATATTTACTAGAAGATAAGACATAATACTTGAATCTTATTAGTCACTTCACCTATAAAATTATGTAATAGAGACCGAACAAGTATCATATTTATTTAAAAAATAATATTTAATTCTTGTATTTATTTTTTATGATAATTTAGTTATATTATTATTAAAAAATGATTGTATAATAACAAATAATCATTTTTATGTTTTTATTTATTTTGTTCTTCAATCCTTTCTTTTGTAACTTATTCAAGCTAAAACAATTTTTATTTAATGTAGTTAAAAAATTAAAAAATATTAATTTTGTTCTTATATGGTCAATTTTTAATAAAAATAAAATAAAATTAATATAAAAAATAAATATAAGACTTAAATATTATTTTTATAAATTAAAAAAAATCATTAGATTTTCTCATATATTTAAATTTATATTAATTATTATATAATATATGAATAAATAATAAAATTCTTTCGCGTTATATCATAATTAATATTAATATGCTTATAAATGTACAGTAAAAATTACATTTTAATAAGTCAAGTTAAATAATACTTACATGAAATATATTATTTTTATTAATTTTTTTATGAAATGCATATAAAATATGATAGACAGATAAATTAACTTATTTAATCAAAATCAAATCAAATTTAATCAAATTTTTATATTTTATAAGTCTAATATTTTATAACATTGGTTTTAGTTTTTGATTTAACAAACTAATATATTACTTTGATTAATATTTTAAATCAAAACCTAACAAAATAAAACTACACCAATATTTTAGGTCAAAAACCCCACACCCCTAACATCAGGATATCATGTTTCAACTTTACATTCCAAATTGATGTCCTAGCAATAAGAAAGAAAAAAAGAATTTTTTTTGAAGTATAACCTTCCATTTTATTATCATATTGAAGTTAAATTATAATTACAATACCTAAAAAATTTGTAACTTAAATGTATAAAAAAGAGGATTTGAATCACAGTAAAAATATGTGATTACGATAGTTATTTAAAAAAAAATTATAATTACAATAATAACTTATTAATAACATCTTATTTGTACTAATTATATTATCCGGATAGAAATCGACCCATCTTGGCTTTGCTTTATATGGTAAATGATGTTTCATCAAATTAATTAAATAAAACATATTTAAAAAAACCATAATAAGGATATAATTAATATTTTTATATATTTATTTATGATAATAATAAATGTAATTGTGCTTTACTTAGATGATAAGAATCATTTATTTTTGTTTTAAGTTAAATTTGAATCACGTACCATTTACTCAAAAAAAAAAAATTAATAAATATTATTTTAAATAAATATCATGTTATATTCTAATTTAAATTTTAAGGATATTTTTGAAATTAATGACACCTTTCAATATCTAAAATAAAATAAAAAATAAAAAATTTATATTTCTTTGATTATCTTTGAGCTAACTTATGATAAATAATTAAAAAATAAACATTTTTAATAAATAATAAAATAACACTATTAAAATTTATAATTATAAAATTAACATATATTATAAAAAACTCATATATTTTTTTTATTAAAAATTTATATTAAATAATATTACAATCATTTATATTCGTTTAATATTGAATGTCGTCTAATTAATTCACATTCAATCTTATTAGGTGGCGTTTGGTTCGTGGAATGGAATCGGAATCGGAATCAGAATCGGAATCGGAATCGGAATGGAATGAAATGGAAAGGAAAGGAAACAATTTTGTTTGGTTTGACCACTGGAATCAAGCTCAGAATCAGGATTATAGTGTTTGATTTGCCACTGGAATGGAATAAAAAAAACTGTAAATGACCTTAATACCCCTACATGCTGTAAAGTTCAAATAATGTCATTTAATTACTATTTTTTCATCATACAAAATACATTATTGAAATCATTATTTTTTTAAATAAGTATTACTTAATTAAAAAGAAATATATTATTAAAATTATTATTTTTCTAAATAGGGTTTAGGGTTTTGAGGTTTGGGATGTGTGATTTAGGGTTTAGGGATTTAGGATTTGGGGTTATATTTGTAGGTTAAGGTTTAGAGTTAAAATTATTATTTTTCTAAAAATGGTTTAGGGTTTTAGAAATTTGGATTTGGGGTTTAGGGTTTAAGGGTTTTAAGGTTTAGGGTTTATGGTTTTAGGATTTGGAATTTGGTGTTTAGGGTTTTGGGATTTATGTTTTAGGGTTTTGGGTTTTGGGATTTATGTTTTAAGGTTTAGGGTTTAGAGATTTGGGGATTTGGGGTTTAGGGTTTTAGGGTTTAAGGTTTAGGGTTTAGGGATTTGGGGTTTAGGGTTTTAGGATTTGGAATTTGGGGTTTAGGGTTTAGGGTTTAGGGTTTTGGGATTTATGTTTTAGGGTTTTGGGTTTTGGGATTTATGTTTTAAGGTTTAGGGTTTTAGGGTTTAGGGTTTAGGGATTTGGGATTTGGGGTTTATGGTTTAGGGATTTAGGGATTTGGGGTTTAGGATTTAGGGTTTTAGGATTTGGAATTTGGGATTTAGGGTTTAGGGTTTTAGGATTTATGTTTTAGGGTTTTAGGATTTATGTTTTAAGGTTTAGGGTTTTAGGGTTTAGGGTTTAGGGATTTGAGGTTTAGGGTTTAAGATTTTAGGATTTGGATTTAGGGTTTAAGGTTTTGAAATTTTGGGTTTAGGGTTTAGGGTTTTGGAATTTTGGGTTTGAGAATTTGAGATTTGAATTTAAGGTTATATTTTAAGTGAGGGTAAAATTGGAAAAAAAAATTTAGATGGGAATGGAATAATGATTACCAAAGGTGAGAGAAGGAATTGCGATTCCTTCTCTTTTAGTAATCGGATTCCATTCTGTCCTCCATTCCGTCCAACCAAACACACAAAATGGAAAGAATCAATTCTGATTCCATTCCATTCCATTCCCTCCAACCAAACGTGAGGTTAAGATTCAATTTTTTTATTATAAGTTTTAAATATACTATTTATTTTTATTTTTATGCTATGGTTGGTTCATAATTTAAAAAATATATTTAAAATTTAATAATAATAATTAATAGGAAGAAAACATTAACAAAATATCTATTTTTGAAACAAAGTTAACAACATTCCAAAAAAAAAAAAAAAACTTTTACATGTGCTATTTATATGTACAAGATTGGTCCATGATTCGAAAAACATACTTCAAGTTTGATAATAAAGGTTAATGGGAAGAAAACATTAACAAAATAGCTATCTATGAAACAAAGTTAAATATATTTATAATAACAAAATAAGTGTCTTAATGAGTGGCTTTATTGGAAATATCTACGGTAATAAATACACTTTTTCTTATTAAACCGACTTTGGCCTAAAGAGAAATGCCGTTGCTTATTTCTTCATTTCTTTTCTGTATATATATATTTTAACTGTTTAAAAGAAGTAGAAGTTTACTATAAATCATATTTAATATTTAATTAATATAAAATAATATTATTGATATATATAATTAGATTTATATAAATATATTTAATAAAAAATCTTATAAATTAATTATGTTTTTTGTATAATTATAATATGTATAAATGACTTTTTTTTACTAATAATAATCTATTAATATTTCCATTTACTTTTTGTCAAGGAGTCTAAAATATTACCCAGCAACTTTTGGCCGTTTGTTCTTCTTCGTTTCTGGATTTCTCGCGTTTCCCAGATTGATATTGATTCCCGAAAGTATAAGAGGAAGGCGAGAAGTTTAAGAAAACAATAAAAATAAAGAAGAGGAAAATTTGTACAATTTATATATACAAATTACAAACTAAGGAATCCCAAAGCAAACTGCACCGATGATTCAGCGATTCGTTGATAACGTCCTTGCTGTTACGAAAGAGTAAGGGCTATTTCTTTTCTTCGCATCACAATTTTTATATTTTATTTATATTTATATTTCTAAGAATATCTAGATGTTTCTTTGTACCTGTGAATGTTTATTTAAACAGTATTAACTTTTTGCGAGTAATTGAGCGTAGATTCGTAAATCTTATACGTTTTTGAGGTAGCCTGAATTTCTTGAATTTTGTTTGTTTGCAAATTTGTATGTGTTACAACAAAATGGGAATTTTTTTTGGATGGTGGTAGTTTTGATATTAATTAGGGCCAAATTCGAAGAATTTGTCAAGAAATTATTGTTTATCAGAAAAAATGGAGGTATGCTATAGTAGACTACTGCCTTTGTTTCTCTCTTTCTCTCACTTTTTTGGTTTGAAGAGAATTCTGGTAATCCTTTTGTGTCATTATTAATATTTGATTTAAGAAGTTGGCAGTTGATTGAGTTAAAAAATGTAATTCAGGGTTTGCTTGATTTAGTTGATAGCGAATTTACGGGTTCTAAGGTTTTTACTTGAAATATGAATGTATGCTAATCCATTGATTTCACTTCTTTGTCCAGCAGAAGCTTTTCGTAAAATAGTTTACCTAAAGCTTGACTTATATGGTATTTGTGTTTAGCTTTCATACAGCCAGCCAGAAATTTTTCATAGCTATTATACTCTAGCTAAAGTAAATGATGAATTTGGCTCCTTGTTTTTGTAACATTAATCATTTTATTCTCTTACTTTTCAATTTAACCAACTTCATTGAATATTTTAAAATTATGTGAATTTGGTCCAAATCACCAAATTGATAACATCATTTACATAATTTAACGTAAATTGTTTTCCATATTCATAATTTTACAAGTATCCTAATCAATTTTGTTGTAGTTAGCAATTTGATGTTAGATTTTATAAAAAAAGCTACTTCTTATTTTATGAAAATTAACTATCACCCTACGAGAATAATGAATCAAATTGATCATATACTCTTATATTGCGCTATTAAAAACTTGTTTGTACTTATCATATCTATAGGTTATATGTTCATCATTATTCTTACCTAAACATGATAATATAATTTTTTTATGAGTTTTGCATTAATTTAAAGAATAGTTAGATCTAATTTGACCAATCTAGAATTTTTAGGATGCTAACTTGGAGAAGTTAGGCACAAAATTGATCAAATTAGAGTAATGTAGATTGTTTCACCGAGTTTACTAGGTAGTCATTTTCTCTGTATGGTTGAACATTGGAAGGTTATACAATCTTATTGTGCTTGGGAATTTTTTTAGTTATTTGTATGGCTGATGCTGTGAAAGTGAGGTTCTTTCCTTATCTAGACATCTTTGGTCTGTTATAAATTTGGTGAGGGATGACAATGTGCAATTTTAAAGTGGGAAAAGTAACTTTATACAAACTTCGCATGAATTTTCATATGTACTTGAAATGTTCACTGATGTGTAAGATGGATGCAGAGGATTTGGATACATTTTTTTTCATCACTGTCTGATAGTTCATTATCTTTGGGTATGGTAGTTTGTAAAATTGAGGATTTTTTTTTTGGTTGCTTTTAAGGATTGTAAGTCTTTATTGCTTGAAAATATCAATGGTGTCTGGTTGAAAAATAATGATGAGGTTTCATGGAAATGTACTATATAAATAGTTTATAGATGGTATGGGTGGAGAGAAATTTCAAAGGAAATGCCAAACTTTTTGGAAGAATATGCTGGTATTAACTTACTTTTGGAAGATTATGCTGGTATTAACTTACTTTTGGAAGAATATGCTGGTATTAACTTACTTTTGGAAGAATATGGATGTTATGTTTCATGAGAATGGTGATCATGTTAAGTTAAAAACTTGCAGAAGTTTGAGTGGAAATGATCAGAATCGTGACTGTCATGTGGGAGATCATTTATGGTTGTACTGCCTCCTAGTTCAGTCCATTTTGTTGTAATTACTACACTTTTTGAATCCTTAAATTGCTGAAGTAATCTTTCCTACGGTTTGTGGTATTGGAAGCATAGTTTGTATAATTACCAGTAGTGTTTCCTATGGTATTTGCAGATAGATTTTTGAATTGATTGATCCTAGTGCAGGTCAGTGAAGACATTCACCTACGAGTCCCTGAACAATGTTGTGAGGCTTATTAATGGAGTTTCAGCACTTTTATTGAGTATTATACCAGGGAAAGCAACTATCCTAGAAGGTATTCATGGTTGGGAGCTCAGACCAACCTTTCGAGGGCCTCGATTTCCACGCTGGATGGATAAGTAAGTTATAACCGCTGTTAGATATTTTTTTTTGGACCTCACCTCTCTAGTAATTTTGACAAATAATATTATTTGTAAATAGATTGTTGAAATCAAAATCTAAAAATATCCCTAATTGTCAACAATCTATTTACAAATAATATTTTCCTAACTAATTTATTATTTTGAACAATAAATCCCTAATAGTTCAGGATTTTCACTTCCCCTCATGTTGGACCATAAATACTAATTATGTCCAACTTGTACACGAAATCATCGAAACTTTGTGGAGGAAGCCCTTTGGTAAAGATTTACTATTTGTTCTTATGTGGGAACGTAGGTCATGCAAATGATCTTGTTCTCAATTTTTTCTTTGATAACATGCCTATTCATTTGAACGTGTTAGATCCGATCATGTTGAACTGGGTTGTGAGAAATGTTGATGGCAGCTTTGGTATCACAATAAACTCTGAGTGGAACTTCTAAATGATCTTCAGTTTTTCTAAGACTTTCTTCAACCATAACCCTTCACATATCCCCTGTGCAATTGCTCGAAATTTAGCTTTGATATTGCTTATGGTTACTACATTTTTGTTTTTTAATCCTCCACGTTACTAGGTTTCCTCAAACAAAAGTACAATATCTAGTAGATCTTCTATTGAATCTACCCAATCTATATTGTAAAAACTTATATTTTTTATCCTCTTCAACTTTCTTGAAGAACAATCCTTTTCTTGGGGAGCTCTTGAGATATCTGAAAATTCTATATGTTGTCTATAGGTGAGTTTCTTTTGGAAAGTACATATGTTGATTCGTCACACTAACCGCAAATGCTATGTCAGGTCTTATGTATGATAGGTTGATTAAGTTCCCAACTAGTCTCTGATATCTTTCTTAATTGGTTTTTCATCCTCCTCTCCTTTCTTTCTTGCTTCAATTGGGGTGTCGTTTGGTTTACTTTTGAGCATAACGATCTCTATTAAGTGATCAAGAACATATTTTCGTTGGGAGATGCTAATACCTCTTTTTGACCTAGTAGTTTTCATGCCGAAAAAGTAACGCATTTGTTCAAGGTCTCTTACTTCAAATTTAGTAAAGAGAACCTTTTTTAGTCTCTCAATCTCAACTAAATTATCTCTGGTAAGTATTATGTCATCACCTTTACAAACTTGTCAATTCATGCTCTAGGTGACTGTTTAAGTTTGTAGAGGGACTTATTAAGTTTGTATGCCGCATTTTTGTCATGTTCACAAAAACCTGGTGGTACTGTTAAGAAAATGTCTTCGTCTAATGTATTATTAAGGAATGCATTCTTTATGTTTAGTTGGAAGGTCTAATCCAGGTTCGTTGCTAATGACAATAGATCCCGAACTGTATTTAACTTCTTATAGGTGCAAATGTCTTTATGTAGTTAACAACATAGGTTTGGGTTAATCATTTAACAACTATGTGAGTATTGTAACGTTCAACTGTCCCATTGTCCTTATACTTAATTTTAAAGGTCCACTTGAAACTGGTTTTCTCCTCGCGGTAAATCTATCACATCCTAAGTTTCATTTTTTTCTAAAGCTCACAATTCTTCCATTACTGTTTCTCTCCACTCGGTGATTTCCCATGTCTCATCAATATTTTTTGGAATGTTTATCTTGTCAAGGTTAGAAATAAAAGTATGGAATCTTGAGGTTAAAGTATTATACGATACAAACTTTGATAAACGGTGGAGAGTACATGACCGATTTTGTTTCCTGAGAGGAATGGGTAAATCATTAATAGAAGGCTTATAATTATCTGGTTCAAAAGAAAACTCAAGGTTACTTGGATCAATCACTGGGTTGGACTTTCATATTGTTTCAAGTGTGAGTTTTTCTTTGCATTTTGATTTTAACCTTCTTGAATAAATAAGTATTTTTTTGTGTGTCAATATCCCTCCCTGGGTTCAAGTTTCTTTTTGTATATGGTACATTAGAATGATATGGTGTAGTAGGTTCAAGACTATTGTTTGTGATAGTAGTCTCGGGGAAAGGAGAGATCAAAGTTAAAAAATCGTTCTTTACTCAAATTCTCCCCTTGAAGAGAGGGTTTATTATAATATGGTATGGTTTCAAAGAATATGACATCAAGGCGAGTTAAGTAGGAAAATAGCCAATAAAAACACATTTGAGAGGTCTCAGATCAAGTTTACTTCAATTGTGGGAATGAATATGTACAAAAGCAGTATACCCAAACACTAGGGAAATTTCTAAAATGAGACGAGAAGTAGGAAAACATTTTTTTAGTTTGTGGAGAGGTGTTTTGAAGGAAAGAACACGACTAAACATTCTATTTATAAGATAAGCGGATGTTAACACAACATCTCCCAGAACAATTTTGGCATATTGGTGGTAAACATTAGGAAACGTGCAACTTCTAAAAGGTGCTGCGTTCTGCGATTCTATTTTGTTAAGGAGTGTAAATAAGAAGTTTGGTGGATTATTCCATAGTTGAAGATAATTCTCTGGAGGTTATTATTAAAATATTCGATACCATTATTAGTTCGTAAAATTTAAATTTGGCTTTAGAATTGTGCTTGAATTATAGAGTGAAAATTAATAAACACAATACGAATATTGGTTTTATCCTTAAATAAATAAACTCAACATATACAAGTATGATCATCAATAAAGATGACAAACTATTTCGTACGGGTACGATTCAAAGTTCGTGATGGTCCCTATAAATAACCTTGGATTATGGTGAATAACTTAGAAGGTGGATATTTGGATTTCGAGAATGAGGTACAATGGTGTTTGACTAGTTCACACATTTCATATTATAAATTAGATAATACTGTATTTTGAATAAGAGATGGAAACAACTGTTTTAAATACTGAAAAGTAGGGTGACCTATTCTAAAGTGTCACAATAAAATTTCATTATTCTTATGGAAGGATACAAAATTACAATTTTCAATTTGACATTGTTCACTTACATTGGCTACCTCAAAAGAGTAGTGTCCCTTACACTTTCTAGCACTACCAATCATCTTCTTTGATGATAGGTCTTGAAATATACAAAATAATGGAAAAATTTAGTCGAGCAATTTGAATGTATTGTTAATTTACTAATAGATAATAAATTACACGATAAATTTGAAACATGAACTGATTGAAAAGTTGTAGAGTCAAAAATTTTAACTACTTTTACCAGCAATAGGTGAAAGAGTTCCATCTGCAATTTTCACTTTAATATTTCCAAGATATGAATATGAAGAAAAAATGTGATAATTACCATATATGATCTGATATACCAAAGTCGATGATCCAGGGATTTTTAATTTTAGATGTAGTGTTTAATGCTTTTAAAAAACTACTTTTATGAGAAAATGAATCAAAGAGAACATAAGTAGAAGACTCACGTGATGTTTGAAATTTAGAGAACATTTTATAAAGTTGGTCTATTTGTTCTGGGTTAGAATCTATTCTCTGTGAGATTTTTTAGTCTAGTGATCCTTGTGGTTTGATAACTACAATTTCTGTAACTCTGCCTTGGTTTTCAGTCCAAAGGTTTTCCATATAGTTTTTAACAAGTATCCTTTGTGTGTTTATTTTTACGACAGTGTTCAAACCAGGGACGCCTTTTTTATAGACTATATTTGTTACCTATCTGAGGTCCATAAGATAGCATTCCATTTAATTTTGGTCCAATTGGGCCATAATAGGTCCACAACCAATCAACCCACTTGAATTATACACATTAGAGCAAAGAGGCCTACGGTTAGATAGGTAACAGATAGGGTTGATTCAGTTCCTTGCGTGATAAGGGTTGATTCAGCCCCATTCGAGTCATCCCCACCCTCGCAAAGCATCATAGCTCATCTCTTCTCTTGGCGGCGAACTTCTGACAATAGTTCTCGCCTCGACGACAAAGACTGATAGTTGAGGATCCTCCCCCTCACATCATCGAGTTCTCTATTAAGTCCAACCAAAAACTCAAACACCCTCTCACTTTCGAGCTTCTTTTTGTATTGAATCCTATCACCCACACACTCTTACTCTTTTTCAAAGCTCAAGTCCAGTTCTTACCATAGAGCCACTATTTTGATTCAATAGTTTGTGACATCACAAGCCCTTTGCTTCATCTGCCATAGTTGAGTTTTGATTTCAAAAATTTGGGAAAAATATCTTGTATCAAAATACAACTCATGGAGAGCTGCCCAAACGTATTGAGGGTTTTAAGATTGCATAAGCCAAGCAATAACCATGGAGTTTTTCGGATTTCCATTTTTGAAGGCTCGTTGGATTATTAGAGGTGGTTTAATTTTTTTTTATTTCACCGGTAAGATAACTTCCTTTTTTCATCAATTACAAGTTTGATTGACTGTGCTCACTCACAGTAACTTTTGTCGTTGAGTTTCTCAACCATAAGTTGGATGGGTGAGTTATCAACTCCTCCAGAATTCATATTCTCTTCTTTGGTTCTCTACCTTTTTTTCGTGAGGGACTTAACTCTCTACTGGTATTGGGTTCAGCCACTAATGACAAGGTTAGAGCTCTGATACCATGAAGGTTGAATGGAAATGTTTCTAATTATTTGTATTTCAAATAATAAACCACATGTACATTGATTACAATAGAATCATAAATGAAATCAAAATCTAAAACTAACCCTAATTATAAGCAATTTATTTACAAATAATATTTTCCTAATTGATTTATTATTTTGTACGATAAATCCTGAATAGTTTGGGATTTCCACAATAACTATTAATTTACAAAGTGGACTAGTAATCCATTTACAAAAGAAGCACCAAGCTATACAGGATATTAGCTATATGCCATATGAAAATAAAGAGAAGAGAAAGGGTTGAAAAATGAAGATCTGAAGAAGACGGGGAGAGAGAAAACAAAGAGAAGAGAAAAATCCTAAAATGCTTTCTTATTGCTACGTATATGATAATACATTTACATTGCATTTCTATTGTTTTATTCCAGCTGATACTTACTGTTAGCTATTGTAACAAGCTTAGATATTTTCCAAGAATCACTAGGTTGCAATTCTGTGTATGAGTTTCAGCTTTTACAATGCACTACACTCACTGTTGTTTTGTATTTTCTATTGTTACTGTTAACAAGCCTAACAACATGGCTAACTGAAAAACAAGTGAAGAGTTTGCTGTTAACAGGCGTAACAGCTAACTGAATTTTGCACACACCTGATTTTATTGTTAACTGAAAATATACACTACCAGATAGGAGCCAACTTTGTGGAAAGGTTGATGATCTTATTGCTAACTGTATATTGCTAACAAGTGAAGTGCAATATACATCAAGTCAATCAACTGATTATACACAAAACCTGCAATATACCAGATAGGAAAACATGCAATTGTAAAACACTTCCTACACATCAGACTACCCAGCTCACTCGAGAACCTGCAATTTACTAGATAGGAAAACAGAAATGGCCAGTTGCCACAAGATTAATCATCACACACTTCAAACTCTTAACTTACATCCTCCCCGGCACTTAGTGTCATGTTAATGACATTAAGTTTGGTTCGCAATTGTAAGAAAACATCAATGGCAAGAGCCTTGGTTAAAATATCTGCCTTTTGCTCTAAAGTAGGCACAAACTGAAGTAGCCTTTTCTCTAATATAATGATAATCTAATTCAATGTGCTTAGTACGTGAATGCAAAATGAGATTAGAGGCTAATGTTGTAGTACTAGTGTTATCACACCATAGCATTGGTTTAGTGGTTAAGGGTATGCATAGTTCCTTAAGAACAACTTCTACCCATGTGATTTCTGCAGCAGTTGAAGTAAGACATCAATACTCAGCCTCAGTATTTGGACGAGCCACAGTGGGCTACTTGACAGGTTTAGCCCCTAATAATATACATAGGCCTGAGGTAGATCTCCTTGTATCTAAACAGGCTGCCCAATCAGCGTTAGAAAAACCATTGATAATCAGCATTGTGGAAGATCTTAAGTGGACACCAAAATCAATTGTACCTGCCAAATATTTAAAGACCTCTTTACAGCATTCCAGTGATTATCCATGTATTGGCAGACTTTATTAACTGCAAAATTAATAGTAGGCTGAGAGAGAATGACATATTGTAAGGCTCTTACCAAGCTTCGATATAACGTAGGGGTTTCAAAAGGGACACCACCTGCTGTTGATAACTTGAGAGAAGAGATCATAGGCAAACAAGCAGGTTTAACATCTGTTAGTTTTGCTTTGGTTAGCAAACTTTTAATGTATTTAGATTGTTCAAGCAACAACCCACCTTCAAACTCACATACTTCAATCCCAAGGAAGAAGTATAAGGCACCCATGTCTTTTAAAGGAAGTTTGGCATTTAGCATTGAGATGAACTGCTGAAGTCTATTGGAATCTGACCTTGTAAGTATGATATCATCAACATAGATAAGTGCATACATAACACAAGAGTTGTCAAACAAGATAAACGGTGAATCATCAACTTTGGATCTCAGAAATCCAAACTCAATCAAAGTGGAACTTAGTTTTTCAAACCAAGCTCAAGGAGCTTGCTTTAGGTCATATAGTGATTCTTCCATACGGGATGATCATGATCAATGAAACTAGGAACCTACATCATATATAACTCTTTAGTGAGTGTGCCATTTAAAAAGGCATTGTTGACATCAAGTTGCCTAATTGACCATTTGTAGGTCAAAGCAATAGTGAGGACTATACGAATTATGCCAAATTTCACAATTGGATGAATGTTTCTAAAAAGCCAAAATCAGCCACTTGAAGAAATCCTTTGGCCACAACTCTTGATTTGAGTTTATCTAATTGACCATTTTATAGTTCTTTGACACGAAAAACCCACTTGTTATCTATGATTTCCCTACCAGGAGGAGGAGGAACAAGAGTCTAAGTTTTGTTGCTGACCAGAGCATCAAACTCAGATTTTATAGCTGCATACCAGCCTTAATCCTTTAATGCTTCTTTTCCAGTTCTAGGCACTGCAATTTTCTGAGCTGCAAAAAGCACTTTTGGTTTTTGAGTAGCAGCCTTTGATCTATTCACCATGCTGTGAGTAGCAGCCTTTGATCTAGTCACCATACTATGAGTTTTAGTTTTCATAGGAGGAGGAGGATTAAGGAATGAGGGAAAAATTATTAACGGGTTATACTGGCAAGGAGACATGGGCAGTAGGTATTTGATAAGAGTCAGAAGTAGATACAATTGATAAACTTGTTGCCAGTTCAGTGTGTGGGTGAGTTTGTTCAGGTAATGGACATAGGCGGTTTGGTCACTGCTGAAGCTTTTAAGGAGTCACGAGGAATATCTGGTATGGTAGATGTGGCAAAAGGAAGTGAGTTCTCATAAGAAATGACATTTCTTGAGATTAAAACTTTACTATTTGCTTTGAGACATCTGTAGTCTTTGTGGATAGGACTATACCCCAAAAATGTATAGAGATCTGTCTTAAAATCAAACTTGTGAGCATTGGAGGGCCTTAAGTATGGGAAGTATGTGCAACCAAACACTTTGAGCATAGGCTTAACTCCATAAAGCATCTCATGTGGTCTCTGAAAATTAATTATGGAAGTGGTTGATTAAATATACAGCAGCATAAAAGGCCTCAGGCATGGAGCTATGAGCTAGTAAAGTTAAACCCATATCTGTTATGTGCCCGTGTTTCCTTTCTACCAGACCATTTTGTTGAGCAGTATAAGGACATGGTATGCGTTTGTTAATACCATGATGTGCGAAGAATTGATTGAGAGAATCAAATTCTCCACCATCATCAGATTGGAGAATCTTAATCTGTTTGCTACATTGCAATTCTGCTTACTTTTTAATCAAAAGAAAGCCGGGCTAAACTCTTGATTTAGTTTCTAAGAAATAGATCCAAGTAAACCTTGAGCTTTCATCTATAAACACTACATACCATCGAAAGCCATTGAAGGATAACATGGGTGAGGGACGCCATACATCAATGTTACCTTCAAGAATCTCAGAACTTTTGTTTGATGAAAGGGATAAAGGAAGTTGATGGCTCTTGCCTTTATGGCAAGCAGTGCAAACCTTAGATTGTTCAGTGAGTGTGTAATATTTATTGAATGTATTAAGCATGCAATTCACATCTCCTTTATTTGCATGACCTAAATGTCTGTCACATTTGCAATTCAGGAGTTTTAATTTCGTTACTTTTAATCTGAGCAAGTAGAGCCTGACCTGATTGAAAAATAGCTCCACGTCTTCTCTTATCAAGAGAAAGATTGAATGAATATAGGCCTTGATTAACCTTCCCTTGTAGCAGAATCTGTCCTGTGTGTTTGTCCTTCACAAAACAACAATCAGAGTGAAATTCAATGAATACTGAATTATCCTTAGTAAACTGAGATACACAGAAGATTTTTAGTTATATTAGGTACATGCAGGATGTTGTTGAGATGAGACTCTTTGTTAGGCACTTTATCAGCAGTAAAAGTATTCATAGCGAAATTGGCAATTTGCAATCCATCGGTATTGCCCTCCAAAACTTGCTGTGAACTTTCATACTTATTCTTGGCTGCAAGATTCAAAGGATCAGATGTTACATGATCTTGAGCACCTAAGTCAGTGAACCAAGTTGGGTTTGAAATTGCAGAGGCCTACATTGCCGAGGCTGGTGTAGTTTGAGGGTTAATTTGAGCATCTTTCAAAGAAGGCACTGTAATGGCAGTTTGAGAATTTGGTGGTGTTAACATAAGAGGCTGAGAATTTGTGATGGATGAAGATTGCGAATTCAAAGGTGTGTATGATTGTTGAAGGATTATATTGTCCCACATCGACTAGGTGTTCGGCTGAGTGCAGTTTATAAGTGTCGGCAACCCTTAACTCAATGAGATCTTATTGGGTTGAGTTAGGCCTTGGGCTTATATAACAATGATAATAGAGATGGATTATATTGTGAAGTATTTGCAATTAGATTGGGAACACGGATTAAGTTATCTTGGGGTTGCATGAATGATACATTATAGGAAAACTGATTAGAGAAAGATTGAATAAAAAATTGAGGTTGCTGCTGCATTTGTGAACCAAAAGATTGCTGATGGAAAGAACCTTGAGGTCTATTTGCATCATTGATAGCCATAAAAGATTGTTAAAACGATACTAGCATGATCCTGTATAGTATCCAGCCTTTCCACAAATTTGACATTGTGGCTTTGCTCCATTGTTAAAACCTCTGCCCCTATTCTTTTTTCTATAGGGATCAAAACTTTGATTTTGAAAAAGGAGAGATTGTGTAAATTGAGGTTGATTTAAAAGATTGCATTGAGATGAGAAAGATTGGTTTGGATTATTATTGGATTGCACTTGATGTGGGAAAGATTGATTAAGACTGGTAAGTTGATGATTTGGATTGTTGGTGTACATTGGATTATAGATTGGTGTGACATTAAGAGTCGTTCAAAGAGGAGGTTGATATTGACACATATTCGTTGAGCCAACATTCATACCTTGATTTGCAGTACTGTTATTTCCAGATATATCAAGATTTCTTTGTTGAACAAGATTTACAGAAGCTCTGTCAAGATGTGATTCAGTGCTAGCAAGATGTACAGATGGTAGTAAGGAAGCTGGAGTGTTTCGTCTTTCTAGCCTTCCTTCCTTGGACCAACAGTTTGTGAGGCAGTTCTTGGACTGTCAGGCCTCCTTCTTGGACAGTTGCTATAACAGTGTCATAGTCTCTATCTAACCCATTGCAAATGGCAAGGATTGGTCTTCCTCACTAACTAAGCATCATGCGTCTCCCAATTGTGAAGCTAGTGTCCGTACTTCTTGCACAAAATTTTCAATTGTCAAACTTCCTTTCTTGATTGAATTTAACTCAGCTTTATACTGCATTATTTTAGCCCTTGATTGTGAGCTAAAATAATTCTCAAGAACACCTCAAATCTGTTAATTGGTTTCGCAGGCACCAACCTTTTTTTCAAATTCTCAGACATGAAACTAATCAGCCAAGAGGCTATCATTTGATCCTGTCTTAGCCAATACCTGTAGAGTTGGCATTCAATGTTTGATCTGAATTGAGTCTTTCTAGACATGCAAATGCACCAGCTACAAAACTTTTCGAACTTATAGCTTCTAAGAAATCTTAACATCTATCTCCTCCATTCACTTTACATTCTTTATCAAGTTTAATTGAGGAATTCATATTATGAAAAGTAACAATTCCTTGCTGTTGATCTGTTACAGTATTATTTCTTGCATTTCTTTCAATTGAATTTCTGATTTCGTTCTCCATTTTGATCACAAAGTTTTGATACCATGAAAATGAAGAGAAAGGGCTGAAAAGTGAAGATTTGAAGAGACAGGGAGAGAAAGAAAACAAAGAGAAGAGAAAAATCTTGAAGTGCTTTCTTATTGCTGCGTATATGATGATACAAATTTGCATTGCATTTTTAACTTTTTATACCAGCTGATACTTACTGTTAGCTATTGTAACAAACTTGGATATTTTCCAAGAATCACTAAGTTGCAATTCTGTGTATGAGTTTCAGCTTTTACAATGCACCTTACCTATTGTTGTTTTGTATTTTCTATTATGCTGTTGAAAAGCCTAACAGCATGGCTAACTGACAAACAAGTGAAGAATTTGCTATTAACATGCCTAAAAGCTAATTGAATTTTGCATACCAGCTGATTTTATTGCTAACTGAAAATATACACTACCAGATAGGAACCAACTTTGTGGAAAGGCTGATGATTTTATTGCTAACAAGTGAAGTGCAATAGACACCAAAACAACCAATTGCTTACACACAGAACCTGCAATATACCAGATAAGAAAACCTGCAATTGTAAAAACACTTCCTGCACAGAAGACTGCCCACCTCACTTGAGAAACTGCAATGTACTAGATAGGAAAACAGAAATGGTCAGTTGCCACAAGATCAATCATTGGACACTTCAAACTCTTGACTTACACCATATCCCTTACAAAGTTCCGACACCTAACTAGGCTGTATAAGCTTCTTAATTAGAACTTATGGAAAACTGAGATAATTTCTAAATTATTTAGGAATTGTAGCCTATAAAAGCGTTGAAAACAAAACTTTCTCCTGCAAAATATTGAGATCATTCTCACAATTGTTAAAAATTTTCTTATTCCTCCATCCACAAAATCCAAAAAATTGCTCTTGTCTCACAATTTCACAACACTTTTGTCTTTGAAGCCTTACTACTCTTCCCATATATGTAGAATGTTTCCATAAATAAAGATTGACACGATCCTTGAATAGCCCATTGTATTCCTATGTTCCTTTGTATCTTGGAACAAAGATGTACAATTTGATAGAGTAAGCATAAAATGATCTATCCAAGTTATTCTTGCAAAGCGCACACCAACTAAGAGAAAAACAAGACTTAAAATTACTTAAATTGAATCCAATTATTTGTGTTTGCTTGACCAAGAGTAATCAACCGCTTTAAAAACTTAACTTTTCTTGGAGTTGGGCATGACCACACTAATGAAAATTGATCAAAAACTTGGCTCATTAGGATCATACATGAGAACCTCAAAAGGAAAAAAAAATAAATTCACACGAGAAATGTTAAGATGAGTCCTTAGTCCATATCCTTCTATCATTGCTGTTGACTCTTATTTCACTTCTTCTAACTCTAACATAATGCTCAAGAAATCTTCAACTTTCCATTCATTCAAGTTTCTTCTAAACATAGAATTTCAATCTTCGAGAAACATGCTAATAGGATTATTCTTCTCTAGACATAATATATATAAGCTTGAAAATCTTGTTGGAAAAGAATTACCTTCCTTCTAAAGATCTTCTCAAAAATGGATTATGCTTCCATTTCCCACCTTATTCCTTTAGTTCAAAAAGAATGAGTCAGCCTTCAATGATTATCATCCTAGGACAATGCTCTCAGTTAAAATTGTGAACTTCATCTCATCCATTCTCATTCAACCTATATATAATTTTAATGATCTTGTGCCAAAGTGAGTCTTTATAGGATCATAATTGTCCACTAATTTAAACCTGAAATTCGGCCCAAGAATATGCCTTTTGACTCTCTCCCTCTCTCAAATTAATATCTCTATAAGGTGGTACATGATAAAGTTTCACTAATATTTTGCAGCCTAAAATAAGTGTTTTGTTACATGAGTCATCTTGTAATAGTTGTGAAGTATTTTCTTTGAACTCGTCTACTTTTACTGCATTCCAGAGAATTGAAGCAGCAATCTTCTTGGTTTTTGATTTTGCCTCTTCTCAATGTTTTGATATTTACATATATTTTTCTGTCACTTTCCAGTGGTGTGTCATCATTCAACCGTTTTATACATGAGTTTTCTGTGGGTTCTGATAATTCAAGTACAGGCTACTCATCTTGTGAAGAAGATAATGATGGGAACATATCTCCTGTGGCATCCCAAAGTTCACGTGTATCTAGATTTAGTACTGTCACAAAACATGATAGGCATCGGGCTGGATGGATTAGATGGATTTTTTTGTGGATTTTATATCCTTCAAAGCTCCTGCTCGGAATTCTGTCGTGGCCTTTTCATTTGTCTTACAAGAGAGATTCAAAAGTCTCCTCTATTCCGGGAAGCAATCACCCTTCAAACTTACGTGCTAATAAAAAGCTTCAAAGCCTTAAGGATCATATTGCTCCTCGCACCATGGATAGGAGACGTGGAGTAGTTGAGGTACCTCCCACTCCCCAAAGTGTTTTTATTTGTTGGAATACTATTTTTGTTAAACTCATTGGAAGATTGTTGTTCAATCATTATTTTTATTTTTATTTTGAACCTTTTCTGTTATATGCTACTATATTAATTTTCATCTTTTTGGATAACATGACCACACAAAATATATTTTGCTGTTTTCTCGTTAAGTTTATGTTCATTTATGCTCTTTCAGGATCTGCAACTAGCCACCGAAATCAGCATAGAAGCAATATTTGATGTTGTCCACAAGGCATCACATTTTCTTCTTTCCCCCTTGGACTCCTTCAAGAAACTATTCCGATGGTATACATCACCTAGTACCAGTTGTGATAATAAGCAAATGGTTCGAGAGCCCTCTGTTCCTACAGCTACACTCGGAGAAAGTGATCCAACTCTTAATGAAAGGAATAACTCTTTTCAGCAGTCAATGAATACAGATGCTAGGACATGTCAGGATGTTATAACAGAGCTTGGGTAATGTCTACATTACTGTTCATTTGATTCCTTTATATTTTTCACTGTTTTGTAGGTTCTGCAGATCTCTAAATTCCGCACCTTTTTCAGGTATCCATATAAAGCCATTCATGTCATCACTGATGATGGATATGTTCTTCTATTGGAAAGAATTCCTAGGTATTGTTAGTTTCTTGTTTCCATTCATGATGCTAGTTTAAACTCGAGAATTAAGTACCCTAGGAGTCATTTTGTTGGTATCAATATTATAATTTAGTCACTTTGTTTTCACAAGGGACCCTTAGGTCACTTTCTGTAAAAATGACACTTTAATCACTTTTTGAACAGTAAAAATATTTTTTTATTAATAAAAATTCTAAAAGTGAATTTAATGGAGGCAAAATTTTCATTTTATTTTAACAGTTTAAAACTGAATTTGAACATTATAATTTTTTTTGGTCAATTGTATTTTAAAATTTTATATTTTATTGAATTTTTCTATATTTTTTTGGCACTTTTATATATTACGTTTTTTGTAGGTATCGTGTTTAGATGAAAAAATGCTTATAAAAAAGTTTCTAAAAAATACAAAAAAATTCCATAAAATATAAATTTTTTAAAAACAATTGACAAAAAAATAAAAATAAAATAATTGTACTGTTTTATTTTGCCCCGTTAAATTCTTTTTCATAATTTTTTATTAATAAAATAATATGATACTATTTCATAAGTGACTAGACTGTCCTCTTTTTTTTTTCTGTTTTTCCTCGAGAATGACCTAAATGCTCCTTGTGAAAGCAAAATGACTAAAGTGTTCACTTGATACAAACAATGTTGTCAAACTAAGTGACTTGGAGTGCCCTCACCCTTTAGTCAAGTGGATGATTCTGATTTCAATATTGTGATGTTGCAGACCTGATTCACGGAAAGCTGTTTATCTACAGCATGGAATTTTAGATTCATCTATGGGGTAAGTTTTAATAATTTGTCTGTTTGTGTTTCATTTGTGTACTGGGTAACATATATTTTGTTCTATAGGATAACACTCCTCTATATAAGGTGAGTTCATAGGACTAAAAACGTTTGTCTATGTATATATATATAGGAGTGTTATGGTGAGGACCAGTACTTAATAATTTGTCTGTTTGTGTTTCATTTGTGTACTGGGTAACATATATTTTGTTCTATAGGATAACACTCCTCTATATAAGGTGAGTTCATAGGACTAAAAACGTTTGTCTATGTATATATATATTTGAGTGTTATGGTGAGGACCAGTACCACCATAAGGTGAGATCATAGGACTAAAAAAGTTCGTGATGCAGGAGCATTGTTTATTTGGCTCAATATCTTTTTGTTGTCTTTCTTTATTGCCATTTGTGCTTATTTTAATATTTCCCTAAATGTTTCAGCTTTAATAGAATAGATGACATGCCATAGATTGGTTGTTTTTTTTAGTGCATTGAAATAGTGAGCACCTAGTGTCAGAGTTTGTTATTCTTATATTTTGGGCTGAGACTTGTTCTATAATTTTCCTTTGTTTTCAATCTAAGAAAAACAATCATAGAATTGTTTTCTACACTCTGTAGCAATTAGCACAGAGTTAATTCATTGCGTCAGAATATTGGTATCAGAGCTTGAGATTTTACTCAGTTCAGATGGCAACTTCCGGCAACGGAACTCAACAAAACCTTGATGTCGCTCGCGATAACAAAGAACTGTAGTCTGCGATGAGTGCTCTTGAGGGTCGACTTGAAAAAAAGAATGGAAGAAGTGTCGCGAGACCTTCACCATTCATTGCCACAGATTACTCACCAGCTCAATGAACAACTGAAAGGAAAAGCCCATTGTGAGTTCATCTTTCCACTCTTCGAACTCACTTTGTGAGTACCTAAACCCACCTTTTGCAACTCATCGCCTCCACCCACAGACCCCACACCTCATCGCCCTCAACCACCACCACTACCCATGGGTTACCCAGAGTTACTCGATTCAGACGATGAAGTTACTTTGTCGACTTGAGCTACAAATATGCGGGGGTGGATTTAAAACTTCAGAATGGAAAGCCACTGATCATCGTTTTGGACAGCCCACTTTCTGTCGCTTTAATGAGTGACAAGACTACAAGCTCAACATTGACATTCCCAATTTTACAGGACATGCTCATGTGGAAGAGTTCTTGGATTGGTCAAGTGTAGTGGATAAATTCTTCGACTACATTGCAATGGTCGAGGATAAAAAGGCGAAACTCGTGACATATATGTTGCATGGAGGAGCCTCTGCTTTGTGGGATCACTTGCAGAACGAGCAAAGAATGGTTAACAAGCTACCAATCACTACATGGGCAATAATGAAACAATTGATGATTTAGCAGTTCCTGCTAGGGGATCATGAGTAGATTTCCTATGAAAAGTATCTTCAATGCCACCAAAGGAATAAAACAGTGAGTGAATGCATTGAAGAATTCACGAGGCTTGGAATTTGAGCACATATGTGGGAGAGGGAACCCCAAAAAGTAACAAGGTATTTATAAGGTTTGATTTCTCCCATCCGAGAGAAGCTAGAACTCAACCAAACTGTTCGTCCTGTTAATCATGCCAATAGTATGGCTCTAAAGATTGAAGCATATGAGCCTAGAAAACCATCAACAATTCAAAGACTAAGTTATGACCCTTTTCTTGACAAACCTAAACCATCCCAGCCATTTAATTTCCATAAAACATCCACTGAAAATACCCAAATAGCAGCCAAGCCCAATAACCCCATACAAAGACAACCTCGAACTTTTAAAAACCAACCCATGAAGTGTTTCGGATGCCTACAGCCCAGTACATCGTTCTAATGATTGTCCTCAAAGGAGACCAACCGATCTAGTTGGTGAAGTAGAACAATTTGACGAAGAAGGTTTCACTTCTACTTGGAAGATGCTGAGCTCAAAGGTGAAGAGGCCTTAGCATGCATTGTTCAAAAGGTGCTACTAACTCCTAAAGAAGAAGAACCAACTCAGAAGCTCACTATATTCAAAACAAGATGCATAGTGAATAAGAAAGTGTGTGATGTCTTGATTGACAGTAGGAGTACAAAAACATTGTATCTCAGGCATTGGTGAAAGCACTTGGGTTAGAAACAATGAACCACCCAAATCCATACAAGATTGGTTGGATTGAAAAGGGTAGTGAAGTCAAAGTGCATTCAATGCGCAAAGTACCTTTCTCTTTTGGAAAATTTTACCAAGATGAGGTCACTTGTGATGTTGTGGAAATGGATGCATGCCAACTTTTTCTAGTAAGACTTTGGCAATTTGATGTATGTGCGTACCACAAAGGGAGGCAGAATGTGCACGTGTTTATATGGAAAGGTAAAAAGATTGCTCTCTTACCTCGTAGTGGCAAAGATGAGAAGAATGGTAAGAAACCAGAGAAATAGAAGATACTTCTCTGTACAAATCCAAAAGACTTTGCAAGGCTTGTCAAGTTAATAAGTTATTTGATCCTTTTGGCCAAAGAACATCATCCACCCCAAACTGTCTTTCCTAAAGAGGTTCTACCACTATTGGCTGCCTGAATTACCAAGTCAATTACCACCTCTGACGGATGTTCAACACCAAATATTCCTACCAAGTTCTAGTCTACCTAATTTACCTCATTATTGGATGAATCCATAAGAGCATGAAATTCCTCAAGAAACTGTTGAAGAGTTACTCCAATTGAAGCTAATGCAAGAGAGTAGAAGTCCTTGTGTAGTACTAGCCTTATTAGTTTCTATGTATAGATAGCAGAGCTATTAATAAGATTACCATCAAGTACAGATTCCCAATTCCTAGATTTGAGTATATGTTAGACAAATTAAATGGTGCACTAGTGTTTTTAAGGCTGGATCTTAAGAATGGATACCACCAGATCAGAATATAACTTGGGGATAAGTGGAAAATAACTTTTAAGACAAGGGAAGGACTCTATGAGTGGTTAGTCATGTCTTTTGGATTATGCAATGTCCCTAGCACCTTAATGAGGTTGATGAATCAAGTTTTCAAGCCATTCAATGGTAAGTGCCTAGTTGTCTATTTTGATGGTATATTTATTTTTAGCAAGAGTAAAGAGGAACATCTAGAACACCTCAAGGAGTACTACTTGCTCTAAGGAAAAATAAACTGTATTTAAATCTCAAAAAGTGTGAGTTCTTCACTGAAAATTTACTGCTATTCAGTTCAAACTTGGAGTTGATGGAGTTGTAGTTGATGTAGCTAAAGTCTCAGCTATTATGAGTTGGCCTATTCCTAAAACAGTGCATGATGTGAGAAGTTCCCATGGGCTAGCTACCTTTTGTAGGAGGTTTGTCAAAGGTTTTAGTTCTATCATTATACTTATCACTAGCTGTTAAAAAAAGGACAATTTGCTTGGGGACCAGAATAAGAGTGCAATTTCAGAGAAGTTAAAGACAGACTTAGCATAACTCCAATACTAGTTTTACCTGATTTTGACAAAGTATTTGAAGTGGAGATTGATGCCTTAATGGTGGCGATTGGAGTAGTCTTATCTCAGGGTGGTCGACCTATTGAATTTTTCAGTGAAAAGTTAAAGTAAAACAAGACAAAAATGGTCTACCTATGACTGAACTTTTTTGCAATTTTCAAGACACTACAACATTGGGAATATTATTTGATTCAAAAAGAGTTTATCTTGCATAGTGATCATCAAGCCTTAAAGTGAATTGAGCAGTCTTTTCTCAGGTTGGTCGACCTATAGAATATTTCAATGAAAAGTTGAGTAAAGCAAGAGAAAAATGGTCTACCTATGACTAAGATTTTTTTTGCAATTTTCAAGGCACTACAATTTGGGAATATTATTTGATTCAAAAAGAGTTTATCCTGCATATTGATCATCAAGCCTTAAAGTGGCTCATTTTGCAAAAAAAATATCTCCAGAGTTCATTCTAGAAGGGTCATTTACTTGCAAATATTCAATTGTGTTTAAACACAAAACATGTCAGCTAAACAGGGTAACAGATGCCCTCAGTAGATCAGTAGAAGACATGAGCTATTCCTTGTTCTATCCAATACAGTTAGTAGCTTTGATAATTTACCTACCATGTATAAGGATGATGAAGAATTTGCTGCAATATGGGACAAATGCATTAAACATAAAGGTGCTAGTGATTTTCACATTTTAGATAGGTATTTGTTTTGAGGAACCAGTTTGAATCCCCCAAACCTCTTTGAGAGACTTTTTATTTAAAGAATTGCATGTTGGAGGACTATCAACCCATGTAGGACGAGACAAGACAATTTCATTGATGGAAGAAAGGTATTATTGGCCTCATTTGTAGAAAGAAGCGGCCAAAGGTGTACAAAGATGTCCAGTATGTCAGGATGCAAAGGATGGAAAACAGAATACAAGCTGATACATGCCACTATTAGTTTCAACCACAATCTTGGAAGAACTCAGCATGGACTTCATTCTGGGGTTGCCTAAGGCTCAGAGACACATGGATTGTATTTTTGATGTGGTTGACAGATTTTTTAAAATGTCTCACCTTATCCCTTGTAAAAAAAATACATGATGCACGTAATATTGCTCATCTATTTCTTATGGAAATTGTGAGACTACATGGCATTTAAGACTATAACACCTGATAGGGATGTTAAATTTTGGGGCATTTTTGGAGAGAATTGTGGAAAAGGCTTGATATTGACCTCAATTTCTCTAGTGCCTATCATCTTTAATCTGATGGCCAAACATAAGTCATTAACAGATCCATAGGTAGTATGCTCAGATGTCTAGGGCAATACAAGCCAAAACAATGGCATTTGCTATTACCACAGATTGAATTTGCTTGAAACAGTATTCCAAACAGATCTACTGGAACATCACCTTTTTCTATAGTCTATACCAAAGTTCTTAACTTTACTGTTGACATTATCAACATCCCTAAACCCAAAAGCAATTATGCTCATGTGTGGGCACAATATTATGCAAAGTTTCACGCAGAGATCAAAGCTCATATAGAAGACGTGAACTCAAAGTATACAGGTAGACAAACACAGAAGACAAAGACTTTGAAGAAAGGGAGTTAGTCATGATTCATCTAAACAAGCAAAGACTACCAGCAGTACATTACCCCAAACTGCAATCCAGAAATTATGGTCCTTTCCCTATCTAGAAGAAAATAAACTCTAATTCCTATATCATTGACTTACCAACAGAGTGGAACATTTCAAACACTTTCAATGTGTCAGATATCCACCCATATCACCCACCAGAGGAAGCTGCAATTGTCCAAATGAATTCAGAATCTAATTCTTTAAAAGAGGGAGGCTCTGATGCAGGAGCATTATCTATTTAGCTCAATATCTTTTTACTTTCTTTATTTATTGTCATTTATGCTTATTTTAATATTTCCCTAAATATTTTAGCTATACTAGATTAGATGACATGCCATAGGTTGGTTATTTTTATTTTATTTTTAGAGCACTGATATAGTGAGCACCTAGTGTCGGAGTTTGTTATTCTGATATTTTGGGTTGAGACTTGTACAACAATTCTCTCAGAGACTTGTTCTGAAATTTTCCTTTGTTTTCAAGCTAAGAACAATCATAGAATTGTTTTCTACTCTCTGTAGCAATTAGTACAGAGTTAATTCCCTGCATCAGTTCGTCTATAAATATGAACATTAAAATATGAAAAAAAAGTCAACATATTTATACCCTGAAATGGAAAGATAAACACTGTTAATGAAGTTTTAAAACATAACTTGTGATAAACTAGTTAAAATTAAAGTTTAACTAAATTTCTCTAAAATTTGTGAGGTTTTTGTTTTCTTCACCCTAGGTGGTGCTCTCACCCGTGCTCATTTTTATATAATATTATACTTTATTTTATTAGTGACTTATTGCATGTCCGCTTTTCCATCCATCTTGTAGAGTGGAAGTTATGAGCTTATAGTCATCCAGTCAACTACATATAAGCTATTCACGTTTGTTTTTGTCGGTTTGTTTTTTATTTGGCTGGAAAGTACCTTATTGAACTTGGCATTTTGGTTCCATTCCTTTTCGAAAATCTACTGATCCATGGATAGCATATATGGTCCTTAATTGATCTGCTTTTCACCTTCTCGTAGGCGCTGGTGTTTGACCTTGTTTCTTTACATACACAGTTACAAAGAGTTTGACTTAGGATTTCTCTAATCCTTTCAGCTAGGAAACGTGGACTATAGTTATGCCAACTTACTGCATTTCATTATTTTGTGTGTCAAAATATCTTTTCTATATACATGTGCATTTGATTTTATTTTCATTTTTCTTCATCAGAGGCTCAGAGCCAATCCTTGGTGTATTTAATGCAGGCAATCATCTAACCATCCCATTCTAGACGTAGCTTGCAATAACCAATAACTTGGTTATGTGTTGTTTAGTTCACTAAAAGTTTTATTTTATTTGATAAAGAAAAATAATTTTTGTTTTTTATGTTAAACATTTAATATTCGTTACAGAGAGTTAATGACATGACTTCTATTATTTAACTCAGCTAAGTATCTTCCACAAGTTAGCTGAATATTTTACTACCATACAGATTCTTCTGTCACATTTTTTCTCGTAACTTCCATCCCTTCATTGTTCTTGCAATTCTTCTCGAATTTGTCATAATATGGCGAGTATACTGACATTCTTATATTTCACTCATTATCTTTAATTATGTAGCTATATCTTTCATAGTTCTCTCATTTTTCTATGCCATTGTACCATATAACATTAAATTATATATTTAGGATACTATGGTCTCATCATTAATATTTGTTGTCAACTTTTCTGAGCAGGTGGGTGTCTAATGGAGTTGTTGGGTCGCCAGCATTTGCAGCCTTTGATCAAGGTTCACTTTTTTTCTTTGAAAATGTTTGCAGTTTGTCCAATTCTGAATTTTGGTTATGCTCATGCTTTTCCACTTTGCAGGATATGATGTTTTTCTTGGGAACATTCGTGGTTTGGTTTCTAGGGAGCATGTTCACAAAAATATTTCCTCGCAGCAGTAAGTCTTAAAATGTGTACCAAATATGTCTGTTTTAAGCTTGTTATAATTCAAACTGTAACCTTCTGTCTTGTTTTCTTAGAAATTTAAATTTCTGCCAGTGTGCACCATCACCTTGTGGTACTGGTAGGCACAACAGTCCCTATTATAGTACTGAATGCAGCAATTGTTATAGGTATTGGCGGTACTCTATCAATGAGCATGGCACTGAGGACATTCCCGCAATGATTGAGAAGATTCATGAAGTTAAAACATCTGAATTGAAGCTTAGTCAACCTGATCTTGAGGAAGAAACAAATGATGATCAGCCTTACAAACTTTGTGCAGTTTGCCATAGCTTAGGAGGAGCAGCTATTTTAATGTATCTTATAACAAGAAGGATTCTAGAGAAGCCACATAGACTCTCAAGATTGGTTTTACTATCTCCTGCAGGATTCCATGATGATTCCAACCTAGCATTTACAGTGGTGGAATATTTATTTATTAATCTTAGCCCCATTTTAGCACGGCTTATTCCAGCCTTCTATATACCTACCAGGTTTTTCCGTATGCTACTGAATAAGTTGGCTAGAGACTTCCACAACTATCCCGCAGTTGGCGGGTTAGTTCAAACCCTGATGAGTTACATTGCAGGTGGGGATAGCTCAAATTGGGTTGGAGTTCTAGGGTTACCACATTATAACATGAATGACATGCCAGGGGTATCCTTCTATGTGGCTCTCCATCTTGCACAAATGAAGCGTTCTGGAAGATTTAGAATGTTTGATTATGGGAATGTGTCTGCTAATATGGAAGCATATGGGTCTCCAGAGCCATTGGACTTGGGTGAGCATTATGAGCTCATTGATATTCCTGTTGATTTGGTAGCAGGGAAGAAAGACAATGTAATTAGGCCTTCAATGGTAAAGAAACACTATATATTGATGAAGAATGCTGGTGTGGATGTATCATATAATGAGTTTGAGTATGCCCATTTGGATTTTACATTCTCCCACAGTGAAGAACTTTTGGCCCATGTAATGTCTCGCTTACTTCTTGTACAGCCGACATATAAAGGCTCTAGTTCGAAGGCTATAAGGTTGAAGAAAAGTGCAGGATGAGGGTTGATATGTGATAAGTCAAAAACCCATGCAATTCCAGTGTTTTTGATTGAGGATTGAGCATGAGTGTTGTATTTTGATTAATATTACTGCTGTAAATTGTGATATATCTATGCATTTTTCCCTCAATGTAATTACTATAGAAATGTTCCCTTATAATGTTTCACATAATCTTTTCATAAACATGCTTTATTTAGGCCTTGTACATGTATAAATGTTTGTTAACATTTGTATGAATTTCGGGAAGTTTCTAAATGTTGCTTTTATGTTCACCTGCGGAGTGCCCAGTGCTGAATTTGTTGACACTCCTAATAGGGTTTTAATTGTCTGTTAATTATTTTCGAATTTTTTTTGTTATGTTGATATAATTTTTTAATTTTATGATGATTTTTAATTATTTTTAATGAAGTTATTTATTTATTATGGAGGAAAATTGGATATAAACATTTGCACAAAATAATTTACTCTTCCAATATATATATAATACTATTCAAATCATTTCATTTTTAATCTTCTAAAAAAAGTTCTTTTATCACATTATAAAAGAAATATGTTGCGATAAAAAACATATATTTAGTGAATTTATGTTATATATAAAAAACATATGTTTCACGTATTAAAAATGAAAATAAGAGTGTTAAAAATATTTCTTTATGCCACTTATTTATATTCCAATAATTAAAAATAGCCGGGCCACCGTATACTCAAAATATTAGAAATATTAAAAATAGAAAGGAGATACCAATAATGTAAAAGAAGAAAAAACATCGAACCAAAAATTAATTCGAACAATCGAATTTATTTTTTCCCTGCAAATTGCGAGCAAGTATGTTTAGTAGAGTCTACAGAACATTTATCAAAAGATTCGGTACCGAACCAATGAAAAATGCTCGGTAGAATCTACCAATGGTCTCTTCTTTCTCTAACAACAAAATTCAGAAAATTGGGTGATTGAAGACAGTTCTGTGATTCTTGTGCAACTGTAACTTCTTTTTCAGTAAAAAGAAAGATGAAAGAATCAACAATGAATAATATATTACAAAGAGGTGTAGAGAGAAATCAATCTTCATGGGTAGATTATGTATACCTGGTAGAACAAGGGCACTTAAGCTCAGAAAATGTTCCCATGCCGCGACAGAGGAAACCAGGACCACAATCGCTGTAGTTTAACTATGTTAGAATCTAACTCATTTCCAATCATGCTTTTCCATAATTGGGTGAAGTTGAAGATAAAACCGCAACTTGTACATGCGGCAGCCTAGAAGTTTCATATGTTCGGAACTCACTTGAAGGAGATATGCTCTTTGAAGGCTCATAAGTAGAAGCTGTTGCATGTCCTTAGGAATCACATTGAAAACTGCCTGTAGATCACCCTTCAGCTTTTGGCAAGTTGCAATGGAATCTTCATTTGCATTCCCAGATTGCTGAAAGTGATAAAAGCAATAAATGAAAAAATATATATGAACACACAGACAAAGCAAAACAAAAAGAAAGCATCTGATACATAAGCCCCAGTTAAAAAATGCTTCAGGGTCCATGACTAAATCTTATCAATGCCAAAACGAGTTTTCCTCTATACTAAGGCATTGCATTACGCCTTTCCCAAGAGCCCATTACTTTATGATAGATCAGGTGTACATAAATCTAAAAAAATACCCATACCCCTTTTATTATGCAATAGAACAATTTACCCATATTTGAAGCTTCATTCTGAATTATCACATCGTGGGAAAGTCATTATTTTTTATCTTGTGCTAAGTTCTCGCCAACATAGGCAGGGAGTTTGCAAGGGGAGAAAAAATGGTCTTACCATTCAAATTGAGAAGACTCCGTTATAGGGTTAAATACAATTAGTCCATTAAGTGGCAATTCTTGAACATGACATGGCTTGGCAAAAAACTTATTAAAGCCTTCATATTACTTGTTCTTTTCTTTTATTGTAAACATGAACATCTCTTGAAATAAACCTGTAAGGAACACATCAGAATCTACAAAGTGCACCAGCTAAACACCCAAACAGAAAATAAGCATAAAAACCACACAAAACGGTAATTGCAAACGGTAATTACAGCATCACAAAGGAAAGATAAACCCACCCACCCTACTAGTTCCTAATGCATTCCATGCATTTCCATTCCAATCATAAATATTTTTTATTACTTTGTACCATAAGGAAGGTAGATCCTTTTAAAAGGGAACCTCCAAAGCCAATTCTCCTTTAGATTTCAGTTTAGACAAAGCTTACAATCCACTAAGTGATCTTTCCTTGACAAAGAAAGTCTCGTCATTTTCTGCATCTTATATAGCCACTATTTTTTGGGAATTTTGAACGGCATATTTTCTAAACTGCCTTCACCAAAGTTAATCTTTCACCCTTTGAGATATAAGCTTCTTTCCCTCCATCTTGGTTCTTCCCAATTCTTTCAATTACCAAATCCCAAAAGAATATAGTTTTTGGATTACCACACATTGGCAACCCCAAGTGATTCATTGGCCAACTCTTAATGTTTCAGACAAACTTTTACCCTTATTTTCTTCCATTTTAAACCAAAAAAGTGTAATTTTATTCATATTAACCTTTAATCCTTATATGGCTTGGAAGCCTCTCAAAATCAACATCAAATTTGAAATTCCACTCTTCTCCAAAAATGAAAATATAGCCATCAATAAATTTCAAATGTAAGATCCTTATCCTATCCCTTTCAATAACAAAAACTCTTATCATCTCACATGTGCTTTACTATTCACTAACACAACAATATAATATCTTTTGGTCGCAATTGTCTTCCTGTATGTTTGAAAACACCTTCGATATCATCTGCTACAATCTTATAGGTTGCATGCTTGTAGTTTTGTTTTTTTTCCGCAAAGATCAGAGCATGTATGATTTTCATTATATGTTGTGATCTTTAAAAATTAAGTTTCTCCTATTTTGTTTTCAATAAGTTTTCATTCACAATTTTCATCCTTGCAAACTAAAAATATCATCTTCTTATTTAGATCTATAACTAAATTATCTTTCACATTGCAAGCTTTTAGAAACTCACTTTCTTCTTCATAATCATATATACAACTGCTAAAGTCTCTTGTGAATTCACGAAATTGCTCAAAAACTTCACCAAGATTTTTCATAGCATTTTGGTACAAGAGCCAAATATACAGGCATTGAGATGTCTCTGGCCATTGTGAAGCAATTGCCTTTGCCATTGCTAAATCTTGATCAGTAAGAATAGTTTTCCTAGACATGGCTTTTACAAAAGTATCAAATAACCATACAAATGTTTCAGCAATCTCATCAAATAACAATGCAGCATCAAAAATAATAGATTGCTTATGATGGTTTATGCCAACAAACATTGCAAACGGTCGACCTTCTCGATTTTTTCTATGAGTAGTATCAAAACAAGCTACGTCACAAAAAATATCATAAGCATCTATATTTTTTTCCATCTATCCAAAAAACATTTGTGATGATGAGATCATGTTGACCTACTTGTATAGCATAAAAAAAATTAAGATCTTCTAACTTCATGGATTGCAAATATCCAAGAACCCCGCCTGTATCTCCAAATCTCATTTGCATTGTTTGTTTAGTATGCAAGTAATTTCTATAATCAACAGGTATAAATCCAAGACTCTTTTCCACCAGAAAACCTAGCCAACAACTCACAACTTGCCTTAAGAGCAATTCCTATACTATTAGCCAAATCTATGTCTACTGCTTGGGCAACATTTATCTTTCTTTGAGATATAAGAAAAGGTCGCTTACTAGGCTTGTAGTCATATGTGTATGCTCAGGAACAAAATCAACGATGTGGTATTTTCTATTTTTACGGGATCTAATTTTGATTTTTGTTATGCACTTGAATCTTGTTTGACTTCGTTTGACATTTATATTTCTTTTATCTTTTTCGTGATATCTTTCACATGAACAAAAAAAAAATATATATATATATATATATCTAACTTCTTCCTATCAAATTTCATATTTATTATAAAAGTTATATACATAAATGTTTAAATCAAACTTCATTCCGATCTTAATTATATTCTGATCATAATAACATTTCAATCATGATTGATTATTATATCTTTTTTAATAGATTTATCTTACAACTTTTTTCGTATATTATTAAATCGTTATCAACATTAACCATTTAATATTCTTGATTGTTCTTCTATTAAATTCTTTTCAATATTCATATATTTTATAAAATATAAAATAAATTATCAATATAATTAAAATAGCATAAACTACTATAAATTAAAACATAACATATATGTAATATACTATAAATTAAAACATAACATAAGATATGTAATAGTAATTTTTAGTGAAAAAATTACCAATGATATGTTATCAGTTTATTAATAACAATAAAAGCATTAAAAACATAGATCTATATTAAAAATAAATAACAAGGTATATTATAATAAATACACGGTTACCATGATAAAAAACAAAAGTACATTTTTTCCTGACGCCCTTCTCATATTCTTGAGAGAAATATAATATATAAAAATATAGATTATTACCTTAATACTTAGGATGTAGACTTCTGAAAAGTACAACTTTTACTGCTATTAACTGACTTTTCTCGAAAGAAGTTCGGCTACTGGGTATGGCGTAGAGACTAGGGTTTTCTTTTAAAAGATCTTGATAGCTAGGGATGCAGAGTAAGAATTAAATCAGTATTAATTTATTAAAAAAATATTAATTCCTTAAATCTGCTATGCTAAAGAACAAAAATTAAAGTTAAATGATATTTATTAGTTGAGATATTTCATTAAACGTATTTAAATTTTATTAGACAGAAAATCACATGACAGAGGATTTCAGTCCTGACAGATAAATACCCTAAAAATCAAAGGAAGTTCATTGTGAACAGAAGTTTTGATTGATATAAAGCTGAACAATTTACAGAATGTGGTGTAATATAACATCAAATAAAAAACATAAAGATAAAAGAAAAGAAATGAAAAAGAGCAGTTACTACACAAGACAACATACTTTAGAGAAAAATGAACACTCAAACTCATGTAAGTTTATAAAATAGAAGGATATGCTAAAATACAGCTGATCATTCGTGAGAGACTTGCTAATGATATAGAAAGAGAGATTTACTATTGATAGCAATCCTCTCAATTCAAAACCTCCCCGGTAGGAAGTTTTATTAATTGCTTCCCTAAGGTTACCACTAGCTATTGTGGAATCAATATGCTGTACCCCTTGCAATAAGATTAAGATAAAATAAATAAACATGAAATAATGAATTCTCTCTAACATAATAGTGATAAATTTAAGCTGCTTCTTTGATAGAAAATATAAGAAAATGAAATTAACCAACATTGCATTTGAATCAAATACTCTAGTAATCAAAAAGGTACAAAATTTCAATTCTAATGAAATCATAACACATAAAGCAACAAGCAGGCATATTTATGAAAATGAAAATAGTCAAGCCATCTTTCAAGTAATGCTAATTAAAACAACCTAAAAAGAACAACCAAAACTTAGAAGCCAAATAAAAAAACCAACTTTGATTTGTGATCATAAAAAAATTGTAAGATAGTGGTCACGTGATATATCAATGGACATGTGATGATAAATAGGAAGTATAAATTGCCTTCGAATTATATGGAGTAAATCGAGGCTAATACAAAAATCCATGTAAGTAAAAATGATTACGCGTGAGCAAATAATTAGATCAATCTTTTTAAAATGAAAATTCCAATCTTATCCATCGAATTCAGATAAGATTTGAGTGATAAATGTTATCGTTAGATCATATTCAGATTAAAAATTATACAATCCATTCAGTTTTGGATCGAATTCGGATTGAAAAATTTTATAATTTGTTGTATCCGATTCAAACTAAATTACTATTAAATTATAAATAAATGCATACTTTATTTTATAATATATTATATTTAAATATTATACATATTATAATTATATTAAATTATTATTTTAACTTTAAAATAAAAATTTATAATAATTTAATAATTTTACAGATATATTTCTTATTCTTTTAATTTTTTTAATTATGGTTATAAATAATAATATTTGTTACAAGAATATTAGTTTAAAATTTAAATTTGTGTATATTGTGTTTTATATATGATAAGAATTCATAAATAAATTGTAATATTAATTTGACTTTATTTGATCTAAAAATATCCAATATGTTGGGATTCAGATTAATTATATCATTATATCGGAATCGGTTTGAAAATTTTCAAATCCGTTCGGATCAAATGGATTCGAATTGATTAAAAATAGACAATCTAAATCCGTTATTCACCTTTACTAGTGACGACATACAAAAGGAAGGAAGTAAAAAAAGAAACAAAGAATGAGGTGATAAAGACAAATAGGGTGAGGATGGGACTTGGAAGAAAGACAAAGAATGCATGAATATAACTTTTGCAAGTTAATTCATACAAAAGCATTATTATTCTAACTTATTTAATATTATTTTAGTCATGATTCTCATTTGACTAATCCAGTAGTCCTATAAGCCCAATTTGATTTTATAAACCACTCATTCTAATTAAAGATAAAAAAACAAATATCGTATTTACATTAAACATGTTGGAAGTAGCTATTGCTACTCCCTTAAGTTTAGGAATTGTTTCAGTAGTCCATGTTTTCAGGAGTGATGTGTTCCATGTTTTCAAGAATGGTGTGAGCACGTGTCCCTAGTTTTCAGGAGTGGTGTTTTTCACTCATTGAAATTTTGTAAAACTGCTTAAATTTTTAGTTGTTTTTTTCTATAAATTGATGTAATAAGAAGCAGAAAATAGTAGAAGAAAAACTGTTCTTAGCCTCCAAAATTTATGTGAATTCAATCTTTAAAATTGAGATAAACAAGAGAAGGGTTTATAAAACTTACCCAACATCTGGTATAAGAGTTGTGTAGGGGCCTGAATAAAAAAAAATCATAGCAAGCCAAAGCCTTGTAATAGAAAAATGGCTATAGAAAATGGAAGCTTTGTCCAACTAGCTATTCCCAGATTCGATGATCATTACAATCACTAGAATATGCTGATGGGAAATTTTTTAAGATCCAACAAATTTTTTGATCTTATAGAAACTGAGATTAGAGAGACTAATGTGGACATTTTAGAGGTTTCTGCTCAACATAAGTAGAAAAATGATGCACTAGAATTGAAGGATTCGAAGGTAAAGAATTACCTATTTTAGGCAATCAATAGGTCCATTTTGGAGACAATCCTTAAGAAGGACACGGTTAAGGACATTTGGGATTCTATGAAAAATAAGTACTAGGGCTCCAACAGAGTGAAGCGGGAACAACTTCAAACTCTCAGAAGAGATTTTGAAACTCTTCAAATGAAGAAAGGAGAAACAATAATTGAATTGTTTGGAAAAGTGATGACAGTGGAAAACAAGATGCGTCTTCAGGATGAGAAAACCACAGTTGATATTGTGGTTAAGAAAATCCTAAGATTCTTGACTCCCAAGTTCGAATATGTGGTATGCTCAATTGAGGAGTCTAATATAGTTGAAGATATGTCCATAGATGAATTACAAAGTTTCTTACTCATGCATGAGCAAAGAATTACCAAGACCAGTACAGTTGAATGAGTCTTCAAACATAAGAGGAAGAGGTAGATGCCATGGTGGACGTGAAAGAGGTCAAAGACAACACTCTTACAATAGAAACTACAGAAAGGATGAAGATAGAGAGTGGAACAGATCAAGAACTAAATCATAGAAGATACAGATGAAGACACCTGGTATGTGGACACAGGTTGTAGCAACCATATGAGCGGTTGTAAGTTATCCTTCTTTAATCTAGATGAGAGTTTCACCAATTTTGTTAGTTTTGGTGATCGATCAACTGTGAAGGTTAAAGGAAAGGGTGATATTCAAATAAGAACTAAAAATGAGTTCATTGAGGTAATATCTAATGTATTTTACATACCTGACCTAAAAAAATCTGCTAAGTGTTGGCCAGTTTCAAGACAAGGGCTACACGATCACAATTAAAAGGGAGAGTGTAAGATTTATGATCCCAAACGTGGATCAATTGTAATGGTGTAGATGACAATAAATTGAATCTTCCCTCTCAAAATTAAATTAGTGCAAACATGTTTAATGGCCAAAGAAATGTTTTAATGTGGAGATGGCATGAAAGATACAGGCATCTTCATTTCAACGGCCTCAAGACCCTAAAATAGAAGCACATGGTGGAAGGACTACTTGAAATCACAATGCCCTTATCGAAAATATGTGAGAAATGCATCACAAGGAACCATGACTGTGATATGTTTCCTACAGGAAAATTAACAAGAGCTCACAAGATTCTGGAGTTGATTCACTTAGATATTTGTGGTCCAATGTCCCTTACATCTAATGGAGGTAAAAGATTCTTCATAACCTTCATAGATGAATACAACATAAAAGTTTGGGTGTATTTCTTATAGGAAAAGTTAGAAGCTTTTGAGGCTTTCAAAAACTTCACTTCTCTAGTGGAGACACAGATAGAAAAAAAAGATCAAATGTCTAAGAATAGATCGAGGAGGAGAATTCTATTCTAAGGAGTTTTTTGAGTTCTGTAATGAGAAGGGAATTAGGAGACTATCGACCATAACTTATACACAACAAAAAAATGGTGTATGTGAGAGGAAGAATCGTACCATAGTTCATATGGTAAGGAGTTTACACGTAATAAGATAGGTTCCCAAAGCTTTCTATCCTGAAGTTGTTTGTTGAATAGTTCACATTCTTAATAGAAGTCCAACATTTTCTATTAAGAACATGACTCCAAAAGAAGCATGGAATGGAAAGAAGCCTACTGTAGATCATTTCCAGGTATTTGGTTCTATAGCATATGCACACATACCTAATCAAAGAAAGAAAAAGCTGGATGACAAGACTAAGAAATGCGTGTTTCTAGGGGTAAGTGAATTTTCAAAAGCTTATAAACTGTTTAACCCAATTTTAGAAAAGATAGTGATAAGCTGTGACATGGTGTTTGATGAGGACAAAAGGTGGAATTGGGGAGAACAACCAGAAAAACCAAAGAATGTGCTGGTAGAAAGTGAAGTAGATGATGAAATGAAAACTTAGGTGACTGAGTAATGAGTAATCTAAAGAAGGGAAGGTTTACAATCTGAGAAACCCTCAAACATTGAAAAGCCCTCACTAGATGATGGATTATGAGACAAATTTTAGTGGTTCAGATGAAGACACTCCCAACTTTTCTTGTTTATTGGTAGTGATCACATCACCTTTGATGAAGTCGTGAAGAAAGATAAATGGAAGGAGCAAATGGAAGGTGAGATACTATCAATTGAAAAGAATAGTACTTGGAAGCTCACTGATTTACCTAAAGGGCAGAAGTAGATCGGGGTAAAGTGGGTGTTCAAAACAAAAGTGAATGAAAAATGATAGGTTGAAAAGTATAAATCCTGTTTGGTGGCTAAAGGATACAAACAGAAACAGGCTATAAACTATAATGAAGTTTTTGCACCTGTAGCAAGGCATGAAACTATAAGAATGCTCATATCCTTGGCTGCCAAGAAATCCTATAAAATTCTACAGATGGATATAAAGTCTACTTTTCTCCATGAAGAATTACAGGAAGAGGTTCATGTTGAAAAACCTCATGGTTTTGTTCAAAAAGGAAAAGAAGAAAAAATGCTAAAGTTGAAGAAAAAACTCTATGGCCTAAAGTAGGCTCCATAAAGTAGGCTCTACGAGCATGGTACAATAGAATCAACACCTATTTTTCCAAGTTAGGTTTCGGGAAATGTCCTTCAGAACATACACTTTACACTAAGGCTGGAATTGGAGGTAAACTTCTAATCGTGTCACTCTATGTTGATGGCCTAATCTATATAGGAAATAATCAAGAAATTTTGGATGAGTTCAAAAACTCAATGATGAGAGAATTCGAGGTGATAGATCTAGGAATGCTGCACTACTTCCTAGGGATAGAAGTAATTCAAAAACCTTTTAGTAACTTCATTTACCAAAATAAATATGCACATGAGGTGCTTGAAAGATTTCAAATGGTAGAATGTTGAGCAATTGGGACTCTAGTTGAACTTGGATTGAAAATCAACAAGGATAAAGAAGGAAGAGAGCTTATTAACAATTTCTTCAAACAAATCTTTGGAATTCTCATGTATCTTACTTCAACTAGACCAGACATCATGTATAGTGTAAGCCTGATAAGTAGATACATGGAAAATCCAACAAACTTGCACCTGAATACAACAAGAAGAATTCTAAGATATATGAAGGGGGCACTAGACTATGAAGTCTTCTATAAGAAAGGTGGAAACTCAGATTTCTATGGTTACACTGATAGTGATTATGTAGGAGATATAAATGACAAAAAGAGCATATCGTGCCATGTTTATATGTTAAGCTCATGAGCTATCTCATGGTCCTCAAAGAAGCAACTTATAGTCACTCTGTCAATTACTGAGGTTGAGTATGTGGTAGCAACATCAAGCTTCTATCAAGGGATCTAGATGAAGAAAATGTTTAAAGTCCTAGGAATGAAGCAAGATAGCCCTATGATAATCTACTATGATAACTTGTCTACTATCAAACTGTCCAAAAATCTAGCAATGCACGAGATGAGTAAACACATAAATGTCAGATTTCATTTTCTTCATGACTTATGTCAAGATGAGGTTATTGAGTTGAAGTATTGCAAGAGTTTAAAACATGTAACAGATATTCTAACCAAACCCCTCAAGCAACCAAGTTTTGAGAAACTCAGAAAGTTGCTTAGAATGTGCTCAATCATCAGCCTCAAACAAGGAGGATTACTCGAAGTTGAAGATCAGTCAAGAAAATCATAAACTATTTTTTCAACAGAAAATCAGTTTAAGGGAGGGTGTTGGAAATAGCTATTGCTACTCCCTTAAGTTTGGGAATTGTTTCAATAGTCCATGTTTTCAGAAGTAGTGTATTCCATGTTTTCATGAGTGGTGTAAGCATGTGTCCCTAGTTTTTAGGAGTGGTGTTCTCCACTCACTGAAATTCTATAAAATTGCTTAAAAATGCCAAAGTTATTGTGCTTAAGTCTATATACAAGCCTTGTGAGCTTAATGTTAATGAGTTAGTTGGTGATTTGCTAGTTTTCAAACATCATCATGTATTGGTTAAACAAGATCAAATTATTTCTGAGAAGGGAAAAAGCTTAGCTCTCAAGACCATTAAGGGAAGTGGTCCCAATAAAAAAGCTAAAGTCATTATTGTTTGTAATGATTTTGACCTTGATGAGGAAGAAATGGCTTTCCTTTCTCAGAGATTCAAAAAATTATTTAGAAAGAAGAAACCCTCTTCTAATGGTATTGTAAAAGGTAGTTTAAGCTCTAAAGGCTCAAAATCTATAAATATTAATGATGATTTAGCTAATGAATCTAAGAAGTTGAGCAAAGAGCACTTGAATAAAATTATATGCTTCATGTTTTTAGAAACAAAATTGCACGAAAAAGCATGTTATAAAAGCTAAGGTTACTGTTTTAGACAATACTAGTAAGGAAGATGAGGATGGCATTAACTTTCTTGCTTTCTCTACTTCAAGTAATTCCATTGATCCTTCGACTGCCACTTCAGAAGTTGAAGAGGATACAATTGAAATTAATGATGATGAAGATGAGCATAATGAATTTCTTGAGTCAAATAATGAACTCTTATTAGAGTATATCAAATAAAAAAAGCTAAGGAAAAGGCTTTAGAGAGTCTAGATGAAAAAGATCATGAGATAAGTGTTTTGAAGAAAAATCTTGAGGTAAGGAAGTCCTCAAATGATGATCAACGACATGATCTCACTAATAGGTGCTAGTTCATTCAAAAGAGATGTTTACATATGTAAGAAAAAGTTTGAGATAAATCATTAGAAAATGAAGATACTTGAGGAACAATTGAAGTGTTCCACCTATAATAAGGCTACTTCTTTATGGATCAATCATGATCCCTTAAATGGTGAGAAGGATGAAATTGAATAGTTAAAGAATCAGATGATTTTCCTTGACAATGCCAAAGAGTATCTTACGTATGCTATCACTAAGAAAGAAGCTAAAGTGGAAGACATGAATGAAAGAGTTGAGATTCTCAACAATTCAATGGTTTACTTGGAATCTTTTCTTAAGAAAAAGGAAGATTTAATTATAACTTTAAAATAAACTCTACGTGAGTAAAAAAGAATTGGCTCAATCTTCCTTTACTCTCAACAAAATAATTTTTGATTCCCATAAATGAAGTCAAATTATTAGTAACGTAAAGTTGTTTAGTGATAAACACAATATTGGGTATAATGAAAGGATTTATACTTCAACTTCTATTACTACTAAGTTTGTCAAGTATGTTGATCAAGATTCTAAGTTGAAGTCAACTATTGCTAGCCTTAAAGGTAAGTTAGTTGTCACATTTCAAACTAGTTTCTCCAACAAGGTGAACTAATCACCTAAGGTTGATACTTCCCTACACTCTAGTGGTGGTCTATGGCCTTTACCTACTCTTACTTCTACATGTCAACACTGTAGTGAGATTAGGCATTTGAGGCTAAACTGTGGGAAATTGACCTCTCATCATCATGTGAAAATCAATGTGATTGCTTCCTCTTTTTTCTTCTCCGCATACTATTCCTCGGAGTCAGAAACCCCATTTTACCAGTTCCATTATTTGTACTTGTTATTATTGTGGCACCACTAGCCATATTTCTAAGTAATGTCCTTGATTTGTGAGGAGTACATCTTGGAGTTCTCCACCTCATTCTTGTTTATCTTATGTGTGTATGTAGCTATTATGGTTCATCTGAGGATGTTTATATAGTTTGCATTATGCACCTAATTCACAAAGCAAAAATAAATAAATTTAGCTCAAAAGTCTTCCTTGATCAACTTATATGAATGATTCAATTGAATTTTCTAAAAATCATAAACAAACCAGATCATGAGTTTGGACTAATAGATGAGCTTAGAATCAATCACATGTTCTCTCTTTGTTTTCTGACATCTATGATAAAATTAGCTAAACAATATTAGGTCAAAGAGTATAATGAATGTTGATAGAGTCTTGACCTTGCTCCTAAGTGAATGCAACTTTATTATAAATTTGCTCAAAACATGCATGCATAATAGCTAAATTGGTGATAGAAGAATTTATATACATAAACTTGTGAAATATGTTGTAAATCCCTTGAAAATTTGCTAAATGTTTAATGAATTGGAATAAATGCTAGAAATTTTCTTTAACTTCATCAAGGAAAATGTTAAACGTATTTCTTGAAAAATGATTAATGCAATAGGATTAACTTATTTTGGCTAAATTTTTCCACCCTTAATGTTGTTGTTCTTTCAAGAATAACCATTTTAGACAAACCAATTTGAGCCTACATGAGCAAATTGTTTGTACGCAATCCTTACTCTTTGGACCAAACACATTGGTCGTACCCAATAATTCAAGAAAAAATGGAGTTGCACAAAAGGTAAATAGATTGTACAAAAATGATAGAATATGATTTAAGAATGTCAATTATGCTATAATTGATTAAATGTTGAAAATATAAAAAATAACCCTTGATACAATATGTACCCGACATAAAATAATATTTATATATGATAAGAAGGGACAATCTAAAAAGAAATATTCAAAGGATTTTGTGTTAAAAAATGTGACAAGAATAAAAAAAGAAGTCAATAATGATATTTGGGTCCAAAACAATGAAATTTGACCCTATCTTATTGACATAATTGGTCTTATGATATTATTATTTGTAGGTCTATTTCTCTTATTCCATGGATACATGAACTTTTGTTTCTTCTTTTTTTCTTTTCATTGGATTGAACCAACAAGTATAGTCATATTATAACCAAAAGAAAGACCATTTGATTTTAGGGAATACTTTTGCTGAGTGGAGATACAATTTTAAAGGAAAACCTATGGTGATATTTTATAGGGAAAAAGAATGTTTCAATTTGTTCAAGTTATATGATCTGACTATTGCTAATTGATATTACATCACACATACAATTTGAGCATGATTATTGTATAGTAACTATTACAAAGGGATGACTAAAAATAATATCTAATATTTATTAAAAATTGAAACCATAAAAATGTTAAGCCCCTAAGAAAAAATATCAAAAAACTTATTTTCTTAATTATGAGTGTTGATTTTGCCCAAGGATAATAAAGACTAGGTGTGAGGAGGTTTGATAAGTTCTTTTTTATACATATTTTTATATCTCAATTTCTTTACACACACATATATATTATAATGCTAAAATGATATGTTTTATATTTATTGGAAAAATAATAATTTTCTATATTTTTTGTGATTTTTTATGATTTTTTTATGATTTTTATATGATAGGTAGATTAACTTAGATCCATATTTGATTTTTATCTCTTATAAATACAAAACAACATCATACAAAATAAGGAAGAATATCATAATAAAGATTTAGATATAGAATTTATAGAATTAAGCTAGAGGCAAGAAATAATAACAAGATTCAGGAGACAATTAAAAGAGCTAAAGATCATATTTGTGAACATCAATCTTAAGATTTCTTCTCCTTTCTTTTATTATTTTCATGAATACTATTCTAAATTTATTGCTTTCCATGTGTATCTAATTTAATAATTGATTGTAGGTGATTTAAAAGTCTTAGATATGGATTGTGATATTTAATAAGATCTATATTATTCTATTCATATATTCTTCTTGATTATATATTAATTCTCAATTTTAAACTTTGTATTAATTTTTTGGATTATTAAGTGTACAATTGAATTATCATATTAATTCATTATTAATCAATTCAATTGATTGGGTGCGTAATCGCTTGAACAATTTATATAAGTGGTGATAAATTGCTTGCAATGAAGATTAATACTCAAGATAATTAAACCAAGTTGTATGTTTAACCTTGATTCAATTTACTTCTTGAAATTGAATGTTTTTGATAGATTAAATTTAGAGAGCTTATTTTAGGTTGTCTATTAAAAATAGTTTAAATTAAGAGCTTGTTAAATTCAATTACTAGGTAAGAAGAAATTGAGACTTTTGAGCTTGTGAATTTTTCTAAGTTAGTATAATCAAATAATAAGAGATTAAGATATGATTTTATTAATTTGCAATACAAGCTGGTAGTGGAGAATGATCCTATAACCATTTATTTATTTATATCTTTATTTTAATCTATATATTTTGTTTTTATTGTTATTAATCTTTACTTAATATATTTACTTTTTAGTTTACAAAATCCAAAACTCCCATTTTTAATAAATAGGAGTTAGTTTTCAAAATTATCTACATGAAATATCCTTACTTGTTATATACTAATTTACAACATCTTAAACAATTTAATGTAAGGTTTAAATTGATTGTTCATCTGAACGCATCAATAAGCTTCTTAACAGTTCCCTTGGAGTGTTCTAACTCCACTTCAAGCTTGACTTGCTTTGATCCTAAAGCTTTTATGAGGTCATCCTTCTCTCTAATAGATGCCTTTAGGAATCCAAAGAAATAGCACAAATCCTTAACCTTTTCATAGGAAGTTTCCAACTCCCTATCCTTTTTTGAAGGATCATAATTGAAATATTTATCACTTTCCAACACAATCACCATATTTTTGAGAAATGTGATTTGATCCATTTGATCCTTGGATAAATTAGGGTTGATAACCTGCTCATTTTCTTGAATCGACTCCACGCTCTTCAAGTTCTCCTCTATAAACTTCATTCTTGAATAGTTAGATTCACATTCAACCACCATATCATTGTAATGCTTTTGCCTAATCTCACATTTCTTTGAGAGATATTTTTGGTCATGGTTAAGGAAGGCCTTATTTTCCTCCAAAGCATCCTTCAGTTCACTCATCCTGTTATCCTTTTTATCAATACTTTCCAAAGCCTTCTTACGAGCCTTCTATAACTTAATGTTTTCTCTCAAGATCTTGTTGTATGTTTCAAGAAGCTCATCCTGATCTTTGTCATCTTTATCCATAAACTTGATAGATTTTGGGGTTGTAGTAGGAGGATTCTCTATAGATTGTGATGCAATAGAGGTAATTAAATTATTATCTTCCATTTTAGTATTATAGCTATTATCCAAAATATTAACCTTGTCCTTTATGGCCTTTTTGCCAAAGTGGTTCTATTTGTTGAAGCATTGAATGACGATATGTTGAAAGCTTTCCACACTTAAAACACTTGATCTAGTATACATGTCCTTTACTTTGATGTTTGTTATTGTTCTCATCATAGTCTTCATTCTTCTTCCCAACTCTAAAGTCTCTTCTACTCAAGCTTTCACTTCTGGATTTACTAGAAGAGTTCTTCTTTCTTCGGAAGAAACAAACTTTTTGGTGATCAGTGCTATCTATTCTTCATTTGGGTTGGAAATGTCATCCACTAGCCATTGATGTAACCTTTTTTCCTTACTGCTACTACTCTTTGTGGAACTAAGAGCCAAGATCTTTCCTTTATCAACATTAGGTTTTCCTTTCTTGGGCAAAAGATGATGAATCTTGAAAGCTTAGAGATCACCTATAAGTTCATGAATATTTAGGTCCTTTATCTTGTGAAAATTTTCAATAGTTATGACCTATTATATGAATTAAGTTGGGGGAATGGAGAGATCTTTTTCAACTTGTTTCTCTTCATTAATGGGACAAGCCAGATTGTAAGAGGTACTAAAATTATTATAGAATCTAGCATAGAAACTATCAAAGGTCTCATCTTCTACTATATGAAGTAATTTATAATCTCGATTAGGGTGCATCAACCTTCACTTCTTAACTGTAGAGGTACCATTATGTGTCATTTCAAGAATAGGTCAACCTTCCTTAGAAGTCTTATAGGCTTATTAGGATACATGTATCCATGTGAGAAAAGAATCAACAATAGAAGAGTTAAGGCCAAAAAGAGTGTAACCACTTTGATACTAACTCAAAAAGTCCAACACTTTGTGCACATTGAAGGAAAGGCGATATTGACACCTATGGACTTTCCCAACTCTCACACGTAGTAAAAAGGTAAATAACACAAGTAATTAATCAGACAATAAACCAAATAGGAAAATAACTAGTTTAAATTACAACAATAAAAAATAATAATCAACAATTAGAATATAGCATGAAAATAGCAAGCATGGTAAATATGGTATAATTAGTATAGGAGCAAAGAAACATACAATGCCTAAATATGAAAAAAAAGACAAGAAAGGCTTTTCAATCACAATTAGATCTTTATACATGGGAACATAATAGAATAAAACTCTGATTGTACTAAAAACACATATGATCATACAAATATAGAAATATAACATGGTAAATCCACATAAGATCCACACCTATGTGATAACATTTATGGGTTTCCTAAGGAAATCACTATGTAGCAAATAATTCATTGAAAGTAAATCAATTTTTCACAACCTAAAATATATATACTGATAGATCTATTAGTTAGAGCACCACACTCAATTGTGCCTATGTTATCTTCATTAGTCTCTCCACATAAATTATAATCCAATGAATTTGGATCGTCTCAAAGCTCGAATACCATGTGATATGATACAATCACTTGTAGCTCAATATAGTAATGCAACTTAGGGTAACAAAATCTGATGCACATGTACCTAAATAAAAACTATGTCATAGTGCTTAATTATATTTTAATGAAACACATCGTAAACTAGTTTTTTCTCAAATTACTCAACATATCATCAATAACAATCCATACTTAATGTATTGTTGATATTGAAGTTAGAAATTTGTTTTGCTCAAAACCTCGATTCTAGAAATCGACAGAGTTTTTCCACATTTTTTAATTTAATTAAAACAATAAAAATAAAGGATATTTATAGAAAATCCTTGAGATTCTGTGACCCTTGCTTAATTACCTCCTTAATGAGCCCTCATCGACCACCTCAATAAGGATAATATCCACCACAATGAGGATTAAATGTCACAATATGTCACCAACCACCTCGTTGAGCCCTTGTCGATCACTTGGAAAGACACCTCGATGAACACCTCAATGAGTTTTAAAATGTAGTTATTTTTGTTTCAAAAATTTCAAGTAAGTTTTCTAAAAATACCTATAAACACAAACAAAAAAAATGTACATACGTAACCTAAACATGCCAACTATCCATTCCCCAAGTGGTGCATGTTGCATGCAAAATGTAAATTCTTTGTGAGCGTGTGCAATACTAAACTAATAGTAATTAACTTTACATAGAGAATGTTAATACACTAAATAAAATAATACAGACTCTGTATTTTGCACCCGAGAATTCCAACACAAAAAAGGAATTACAATACCTTGGAAGACCATTGGAAAAGAAGCTTGAAGAATTAATTGGGTTTTCTACGTACCTAGGTATTTATGTTTCTTATTTTCTTGTTCTATGTGCATTAACATGATTATTTTTTTTCTTTCGCTTCATGTAATTAAACTTTTTGAAACCCATTGGCTAAATATTCATGTATTTACAAACCAAAACCAACCAAAAATTCCTAGAATAAACGCTAAATAAATCCAGTGTTGATTCTCATACTAATTTTTAATTTCAAATTATGGATATAAGTAACCTATTAGGGATAAAAAAGTTTTGTTTAAATTATGTTCAATTAAAATTAAACTTAAAAACAACAAGTCATGCAATAACGTACAAAAGTAAATGAGGAAATTATAGTCAACACAACCTTAGAGGAAAACCATAGATCCACATACCACCTAAAACATCAACTATTAAGAAATAAATTAAAAGTACAAAGCTAGTCATAAAATACTCTTATTATGGTATTGCCCCTAGTGTACATTACTAGCAAGTTCTCTTTCTTCGTAATCTCTTAGGTTACATGTCTGATTGGAACCAACACTACAATCCACCCTAAACAAGTCATTGGACACATTAATGCCTTTTGCATGATAAGGTTAGCACAATAGCACATGTGCAACATGTGTCCTAGAATTATTTTTTATAAAAAAAATCATATGCTAGTGGCTTCAATATATATTCAAATGATATCATAAGCAACTAGTAAATTTTAAAACAAAAATTAAAGCACAAATTGAATAAAAATAGTTTCTTAAAAACTTGATAGCAATATTAATAAAAGATGAACACATATGTTGAATTGATGCAATCATAAAATAATCCTAAGCATTGAGAAAATATATGAAAGAAAACCTAATAAATTTGTGGAAAATGTGTAATTTGTCTATTTGTCAGGTGAATGCTTAAGAAACTATGATAAAAGTGACACATTTATAGTATCTAACAATTCTAAACCTAATTGTTATGTATGTGGGATTGAAAATCTTCAAATCCAACCCAAGTGATTTACTAAGGAAAACAATCAACTTGGATACCCTATCAAAATACGAGTTTTAAAAAATCAAATTGTGATAATCTAGGGTTGGTGTCTAATCGCCTCAAAGGGGCATCCAAGCACTGTACAAAAAAATATTGACTAAAACATGAACACAAAAATGGTGTTTGTTGGCGGCTTGAGTTGGTCTGCCTAGGTGTCGATATAAAATTTGCAACCTAAGATTTCTTTTGCGATCAAGATCGAATCTCGCTGAATCAAAGCTTGAATTAGTTGAGGACATTTCAGGATTGATCACACTCAAAAAATTTATTTTTAAGATAATTTTAAGTGTTAAGACAAGCAAAAACAATATACATACTAAACATACACATTACATACACATTCAAGGTATACATTTTACCTAAATATACTGAGCTTTTGGATGTTTTTGACTCAATGAAACTCAAATAATACACAAAAGTCAAGTTGTAAAACCTAGTTAATTACATAACATGTATTATCAACGAAATTATTAACTACTCATATTCATCTAAAAAGTTAGAAAATATCATTTAAACATTAATATGAATGATGACTTGTCAAGAAGTATTATTGACTAAGTCTACGTCATGATATTTCACTTTTGTTGGAGGGTAAATAGTCACTTGGAGAAGTAATAAACATGCAATTGCATTATCTAATTCATATGCTAGCTTTAGAGGCATGTCTAAAGAGATTTGCAAGCTTCACCGGCTAAAGAGGTCACTAGAATAAATTGATTATTCATCCCACTATGCAATGAATCTATTTTGTCATAATAAAGTACCTTTTAGAGATTGCACAATATCCAATTCAATATGATTGAACAAAATTTGTCTAAAAATGGATTGAAATATTATCAATGAAAAGCTTGAAGCTAAAAAATTCAATCTCCTTCTATAAAATCAGAAGATTAGTTGGCTTATATTCTTTCAAATGCCATCTTAAACAAGATTATCAATTCACTAGTCAAGCTAGGCGTTAGAGAAATAGCCCTAAATTTAGGGGTGTTCTCATAACTTGTTAATAGATGATCTTATTGAGAGATCATAGGGATTTATTTTTTTTGGTTTCCACTATTTATGGAATTCCAATTTCTAGCTAGAATTGCATAGAGTAGCTTCTACCTTCCTGTCATGGATTTATGTAAATGTTTTATAAGAACATGTTAATTTCTATTTTGTAATCAATTTTGTTTTCAAGTTTCTGTTTTTGAACCCAAGTTTTCAAAATCATTGTTATTTGATAATTAATTTCATTTTAAAGTTCAAAATCAAATTGAAAGTCAATTTCACGTTTTTTTTTGTTTTTAAACTTAAAAACTTCTTTTTAAGTTGAATTTTCATTTTATTTGTTAACTTCACTCCTTTGGAGCAACTTAAAATTGAATAAAAGAAAGAACAAACAAACAAAAACAAAAAATTTCACCAACGTGTGTTTTTTTTTTAAATGAATTAGAAACTACTTTCAACAACAAGGAAAACAAAATTAACCCTTACAAAACAACCGAGAATATAAATGAAAACACCATATTTAGATTGAGCAATTGGAGAATTAAATAATTAAGCTTGATGTGTTATATAAGCATTAATATATGAATTCTATCAATAAATTAAAGAGATATGCAGTGTACATTACTACTGAATTAGTGTATATTACTACTGAATTAGTAACATATATATCACATTGATTGTATAAAAAATAAAAAATAAAAAACAAAAAAATAACCAAATAGCTAGAGCGATTCATGCTAATGCGGGAGCAATATTTTTATTTTTTAGAAACTCCAGAATATTAAATTATTAGGTAGGTAAAATTTTCAATTATCCTGTTATTAATGTTTTTTGCTGTTGAAATATCAATTTCCAAATAAATCAGAATTAGTAAAATTAAGAACTAGTTGAGCTATTTAATTAGTTCATCAACTATACACATCAAGTTAAACTTCAGTGAATTAAGGTACATATACTTGCAATTTCATATATATATATATATAGAGTTTCATGTTATTATTTTGCATGATCTATAAAAAGCTCAAGTCATAAAAAGAGAGATAAAAAAGAATGTCTTATGCCAAATATGATCCTACAAAATTTGAATGGATTTTCAAATTAATTGTAACTTCATCAGATGATGTGATTGAGCCCCTTTAAAATGACCATAAATCATTTTTCCCCATAGATGTGAATGTTTACCCACAAAATTACCTTTATGCTGACTAAGTTCATCTTTGTTACTTAGAATAAAATGTAATTAGAATTAGAATTAATATTAATAATAATAAGAATTAAATTCAATAGATTTATTTTAGCATTAAAATAAAAATAAAAATAAAATTTATAAAATTATAAATAAAAAAAATCAGAAAATAAACTTTTTTTGAATTCCAAGTAAAAATGAAAAAAGATAATAATAAATGATAAATAAATGAATATATATATTTTTTATAATTTCGTAATAAATTAATAATCAAATTAATAAACAGTAATAAAGTACTAGTTATGTTTGTACTTCAACATAATTGATATCTTCAGTCCAAAAAAAAAAAATAATTGATATCTTGAAAAATTCATGTTATATATAGCTGTCAGTACTGGAAAACAAGGCATCAAAGTGGATATGTAGTGCAGGACTCAAGTGTATGTTCAGTCTTTTCTCAAAAGATAAGCTGAGTTCATCCACTCATAAACCATCACACTGACAACAAAATTATACATGTTTGTAACGTGAAAGTGACTCATTAATTGCAATAGTTTAGGATTTAATTAATAAAAAATTTAATTTGACACATATAATAAAACACTATACATTTAGCGCTAGTTAATTCCTAGTAAAATCCTCAAAAAAACCATGGTTTCCACAGTGAATATATATATACCCACCTAGAATCTCAAACATAAGATCATAAACACAAAATTACTGGAGTATTAATTAAGGGCATAATTAAAATCAAATTTACATATAAATTAGGCTTCACCATAAAAACTTCAAGTTCAATTCTAAAGATGGTACCAGCTGCTGCTATAACATATATAGCTTTCTACATACAATATTATACACTGATCCAATTGTGATTAAAAGGTAGAGAATTACTTGAATGTGTTCCTCATGAATTTGATCATCATGCTAATTAACATTGAATCAGTACAGCAATACTCCATATTTATCATGGATCCATGTTTTGCCAAAGAATAGGAAAATCTGCAAAATTCTGCTGCAAAAAAAAAAAAAAAATATATATATATATATATATATATATATATATATATATACCATGCTAGTAATCAGAAAAAAATTCCAAATAATAATATTATAACCACTAATTTAATTTGATATATATTTGGCGAGGGGATTAATTTGAACCTGGGAATTAATATTAATTCTTTGAAGAAATGGCACCTGGCCTTTTACCAACTATATTATATTAGAAGGCAGCCGTTTATTAATTAATTATGAATATTTTTAACGGAAGGGATAAATGGCCTTAATTACTTACATCATATCTGGCGGTTGAGATGTATGAGGACATAAGAGAGATCTCAACCCTTGAATAAGGGAGTGTGTAAAAGTTGTGTAATATTTTGTGGCCACTGATATATACTATCCTAAATTTTAATATAGTACAAGCAGATCCTAAATTTTAATATAATACAAGCAGAACAGATCTACTATATGAATAAATTATATGTATGAAATAAACTATAAATCATGAAATTAAATTAATTTTATTGATAAATAAACTTAATTACCTCATGCTGGGAAATCTCATTGTTGTGCAGAGAATTGAAAATTAAAGCAGATGGGCTCCAATATTTTTCCATATTAACAAAAGAATGATCATCAACATTAACATTAATTGTTTCTTCAACTTCTTGAGGAGGAAGCACTTGTAAGGATGAAGAGTTGTTGATATTACTTTGAGTTTGAGTACTTAATCCTGATTCTTCCCTAGTTTGATGATGAAATGGACTCCAACAACTTGGGAGCCTCAAATGATCATGATTGTTTGTAATTTCTTGATTCTGATGATCATGATCAAAGGGCTTTGAAGACACATGATCATGATGATGATGATCAACAACTAGAGTAGCTAAAGATGATATTGATCTACTCTTCTTTTTCTCCCTTGCTCTTTCCCTTGCTCTTTCCCTTGCTTTATCTCTTGATTCTTTAGCAAGAGGATTAATTACTATTTTTCTTGATTGTCTTTTCTTTCTCTTTGTAGTTCCTAATAAAGGCTTACATGAGCTACCATTAATAGTACTACTGTGTTGTTGTTGTTGCTCCTGTTGTTCAATGTTGATTGCAACTTCATCTAAATTACAAGATACAACTTCACTTTCTGAATTATTAGTAGAAGAAGCACTTTTTGTACAAGAACTACGGTAGTTTAATTCTCCTCCAAGCTTTTTGATTTCAGATTTTGACTGTGTGAGCAACCATTCAACAGTTTTACTTGCCTTGTCGAAGCCTAACATGTCTTGAAGACCAAAAAACTTACGAGCAACTTCAAGGGACAGTCTCATCCTTCGATCTCTCAGTCCTCGAGCCGTGTTGATCTTGCTGTGTCTATCTCTCTTACCTGTAGATCTTTTTCTGGGTATATTTTCTTGGTCAGTGAGATTAATCTTCTTGTTCATTTTCGAACTCGAATCCACCAAAGTTTTATTATTGGGTTCTCTTACCACTTGAGGAAGAGAAGGAGGAGGAGTAGTAGTAGTAGTAGCAACAATGTTATTTATGTTTTGATGATCAGTATTAGCTGATAACTCCATCATGATCATGGGTTGGGAATAATTATAAGGTGAAACATTAACAAAATGATTTTGGTGAAGTAAAAAGTGATCTTCATTTTGATCAATTTCAAATGGAGAAGTAGAGAAGCCAGAGAAAGGCAAAGGAGTAGTAGTAGTAGGTTGAACATTAAGAGGAGAAATAAGGTTATCTTCTTGTTTGGGATTACTGGGGGTAATATTGACGTAATTAGTATTTTTGTTGGGATTGAGAAATGTGGTCTTGTTGTTGAAATAAGGATTTATTATAGGATCATTGCTTGTAGTGCAATTGTTTGAGGAAAACATATCTATCTATAACTATTATTATACTTTTAAATTCTTTTTAAAATAAATAAATAAACCCTAGATTTATAACTCAAAAGTTTTGGTATGAGTGATGAAAACTAATGGTGTGGGACTAGTTTGAACTGCTAGATTTTGAGAATGACAAGTAAGGCCATATATTGTATTTATTTTGGTCATCATCATTACCTTTCTTTATAGCCCTTTGATATTGATCTGCATAATCAAATAAAAACAAGGTAGCTTTAAAAGCTGCGACTTAAATTAATATTAGATAGCCATCTGTTACTTTGGTTGTAGCTTGAGAGAGACAACTACTTGATGATATACAAATACAATGAATGTAGATCAGTTGATGTATGTGCATAATTGAGGAAATTAAAATAAATAAATAAATAAATAAATAGTTATAAGATTGGATATCTATAAATTACCTTACTCTATCTATTGGAAAGAAAAAGCAGCAGCAAGCAACAATTAAAAATCACATGACCATGGGGATTGAATAAGAGAGCATATAAGAAAGAGAGAGAGAGAAGAGAGAGAGGGGAGACAAGTTTAATAAAGCTGAAGAGAGAAATTGGTATGAGAGAGAGAAGAGGAAGAAAAGAGGATAGAGGGATTTATTAATTGCAGGCTGCAAGGACCTATTTATCTCTTCTTTTTTTTCTTTTTTTCTTTTTTGAATGTAAGTTTTGCTTTTGATGCTCGAAAAAGTTGGGCTAAGTTGGGTTTGGGTTGGGGTCTTTAAGAATGATATCAACTGCTTCTTTTGGTGCTCCGATATCTGTATCCCACTAATTGTATTGAATCTATCACATTAAATTGTGTTGGGTTAAACTAATATATAGTTAGATAACTAATGTTTTAGATGTATATATTTGTTAATCATTTTTTATTTTTATTTTTACTTTTTTAAAAAATCAATACTAAAATAAAATATCTGTTGATTCATAATTATTTAAAAATAAATTTTTTAAATTAGAGTTCTGATTTTTCATTAAATATTTTTAGAGAGTAAATTAATTCTTATCACTTTTATATTTATAAATATTTAAAGAAAATGATTAATGGTTTTTTTTTTTTGAAAATCACTAACTAAAAATTATTATCAAACATTTTAATAATTATTTTATGAAAAAATGATAAATAACAATACTAATTATTTAATCATAAATGTCTAACAATTGCTTCTGCATTAAAATTCAAACTCTAAATTTTTTTTGTTATAAATTTTTAATATTTTGTAATGATCTATTAAATTTATAATTATTTTAAATGAAACATCATACCCATAGCCACAGATGTATTAAAAAAAATTTCTAAATCGATATTCGAGGGAAAAAAAAAGAAAGAAAGAAAGAAGAAGAAAGCATTTACATAAAGATAAATGAAACTCAGACGAGGATGTAATAAAGTTGAAGAAGACTTTTAGTCATTTATATAAAAATATAAAAAAATGAAATTTGTCATGACGAATAATAGTGTATTAATGGTGAATTAAAATATGCGAATTAATGTTCGTTAGCGAATATTAAAATGTATAATTTATGTAAATTCTTATATTTGTATATGAAGTCAGGTACATAATGAAAGATGTACGTATAGCTAAAAATATATATTTTATTTGAATTTATGAAAGTTACTTGGTTTGAGTCTTTATTTATGGGTATGTGCAATCAAAATTTTTTTTAAGATAAAGATTACATTGTATATGTTTTAGTTTATCAATATAAAATCTATAAATTAAAAATAATAAGTTATAACTCAATAACATTCAAAACAATCCATTTGATCGTATTAAAATTTTAGAATTTGAATCTTATTTACGTACATATGAGTTTTTTATTTTAATTTTTTTTAAAAAAATTATATTTTATTTATTAAAACGAAAAATATAAGAATAATTAAATCAATAAAATGAAAATAGGTCAAACTATTCAACGTTAAAAAATTAGTTTTGTTGTGAAATAAAAGTAATCATTTTCTAATTTTCAAACATTACAAAAAAATAAATTTTAATTATTTTCTACATGATGAATGTGTAGTGTGATGATTTAGTGATTTTATTTTTACAAATTAGATATATTAATCACATTTTTTAAAATAAGTATATTTTAAGCATGTTACATTTTGAATGATTTAATCATTTCTTGTAATTTTTTGGATATTTTTATTGAAAAATATTTTTATTGAAAAAAACTTAAATTAAATTAAAATGAATTTTACTAACAAGAGGGCTACTAATAGATGTTTGAAGATAAGAATATCTCAAAAAATTAAAAAAAAATGAAAATAAAGTAGTATAAAATCTACAAAATTTACCTAAAATGACTAAAATGTTTACAAATATAAAAATAAATAAAGTAATTAAAGTGTACCAATTTAAAATAAAATTAGGATATATCTAATTTGTAAAACTAAAGTAATTATAAGTGTAATTTTTTTAATAAATTACCTTTTAAATTTTGTTGGAAATAAAAGAAAGAAAATGGTTTATATGTTGAATAAAAGCTAATAAATCATTTTAAATAAAATATTAATTTTTCAACTCATAGATGTGACGGTCTAAACCATATTAAACACTAAACTTAATCTGGATCAATTTTCAATTTTAAATCTTAAATCTGTACATTTTATCTTCAATTCAAATAAATTTTTTTAAATATAACAAAAATATATTAAATATTAATTTTAACATTTTTTCAATGAAATTATTTTGACATGGAAGAAAGTTAGGTAAAATAAAATTAATATTATTTAAACATAAAATATTTTATTAAAAATATTATACCATTGAGTATATATTGTACAATTTATTTAATTAGATTATATTATTATTACTAAATATCTACAAATTAATTATAATACAATATAATTATCCTTAATGTATGATACATAATATCAAATATGTAATTCGAGTTTTATTTTGTTTACATACAATTATATTTAAGAAAATATTTACTATCTTATGTATTAAATATGAGTTTAAAATATATTTTTATTAAAAATAATGAACTACAATAATCATTTGTCTTATCTTATGTATTAAATATGAGTTTAAAATATATTTTTATTAAAAATAATGAACTTCAATAATCATTTGTCTTAAAAAAAATGGATGGATATTCTTGTCACTTCACGTGGATAGCAGGTGGGTGTGGGTGTGGGTGTGGGTGTGGGTGAGGTTGAGGTTGAGCTTGAGGGTGTGGGTGCTCAAGAATGTGAAAAACCTCTTTTTGAGATGATTTCACCACACAACCCCACACATTTCATTTTCAGTGACTTGACTCAATCTCTCTCTCTTTCTCAATATAGACCATTTGCATGGTCTATCTAACTAGCTAGTAAGGCAAGCATGTATCTATATATGCTTTTAGATAGATACTTAAAGAGAATCTGTGGATTTTAGATTTTTCATCTCAAGCGCAGCTGTGATTTTTTATGGAGAATATCAAATCACAATTTATTTTTGTGTTTTTGAGCCTTTAATTTTTTAAAACAATTGACACATGAAATGTGTAAATACGAGGGTGTGTATATATAATGAATACTAGATTTATGTTAAGAAATTTTTTTTTAATAATAATAAATTTATCAGAATTATCAATTCATTAAGATAAGAGTTAATTGATTCTATAGTAAATATAGAATAATAGAATTAAGCATTTACAATTCAATAATATTCAAAAAATACATTCTTTTGTCTTTACAAGGATCACAACTTTTTATATTTTTAGTAACATAAAATTAAATATATATATATATATATATATAACAATAACCGTGACTTATTTGAAAATTAATTTTTAATATTTTATTTTGTTTAAATTTTTTAAAATATTCTTTAAAAACTAATTAATAAAAATAAAAATAAAATCTCCCAAAAAGTAAAGTATCGTTCAAATAATAACTAAGAAATATGTGAAACTAATAAAATTAATTTCAATTTTTTAGTTAATTTATTTAAATTTTAAATTATTATGTAAACTAGTTAATGCTTTTATTAATATATTAAAAAAAAAATTGGTTTTTCATTCCTTCTTCAGGGGTTGAAGAAAAGTTTTTTCTCGAATTTGGAAAGTTATTTATAGTTTAAAAATATTTTCAAATAATGTATCACCGTCTTACATCAGAGCTTTGACCAAGTTACTACAATTTTTGATTTTTGACTTAAAAATAATCTTTTGTCAATTTTTGCTTTTCTCACGAACTCCTCAAGATAAGCCTTTCATTTTATGTTGATGCTTAAATTGTCCATCTTGTCCAACTCCTCAAAAGAACACATGCATTGCAACATAACTAATTAAATTGGAGGATCATTCCTGTGATCACTCTTTGATAAGTGATTTTCTTCTCTTTTTTTCCCTTGATTGATAAGTGATTGACCATACCATATATTAGAGCACAAGAGCACTTGATGATCACCAAGATACAAAATTACATCATCAATCAAATATGGGCTTACATTTCATTTTCAAAAATATCTTTTGCCAATTTTAGAGTAATCAATAAACATATTCTCTTTATTACTAAAAATTCTTAATCATCAAACACTTTGAATACAAATTTTGATTGATACTTTTATATAAAATGAATTTCTTATCAATTGTTATTATATTTAAGAAAGAGTCAACACATTTTTATGTTGTGTAAATGATTTTTATGGTCGTTTTATTTGTATATCTCTATTAATAATACAACATAGAATATTAAAATATAATTTTTATATCAACTAATGTACGATAATAAATTAAGGTATAACGAGTGAGTCTGTATCTTAAAATAAATTATTCCAATTAAATAAAATAAATTAAAGTATTCACTACAAGAAATTAGTTTTTTTAATGTAATATTTTACAATGCAACGAAATAATAAGCAACTTGTGTATGTCACTTTTTGATGTCCTTTTTTAGTGTTTTACGAAACATTGTCTTCAAGGGATGTAAAAAATGATGTTTTGAACAATTTTAGACATTAAATAGTACTGTATGTGATGAAAGCGTTTTTCTTTACTGCAGCTTGAAAAATGATGAATGCATCAAAAATGTAATTTCTTGAAGTTATTAATAATAAAATTACCCAGAAAAGGAAAGTATTCTTCAAATAATAACTAGAAATATGTTAAACTAATGAAATTGATTTCAAAATTTTTTAAAAAATTTATTTAAATTAATTAATACTATTATTTATTGTAAAATATTTATTTTTCCTTTTTCCGTGAATCATCAATAATTTTGGAGTTTTTATGGTATTTTATTCACATTAATTATTACATTGGGTTTTGATGTTTTAATTTGCTATGCTATATAACATATAAGAATGCATCCTTAATTACATAAGTAATTAATTTGTATATTTTAATTATTTAATTTTAAAAAATATATTAATTAAAAATAAAATATATTATTTTTAATATAAAAAATAAATAGATAAATAACTTAAAATACCCTTTAATATATATATATATATATATATGTCAGAATCAATGTATGGACAACAACCCTAGCTAGAAGAGATGAAGGACAATAATTTGACCAAAAGGAGGGGCAAAACTACTATACATAATATCAGGCCCTGTTTGTCACTAGCAATTAACTCCTTTGACTGAGGCTTATTAGGTTTTCTTCTTTATATATAATATGTGTCGCTTTCGTCAAAAAGCTAGACAAACATCAATGTCTATCTCTCTCTAGCTATCAACTCTCTGTGAGAATGTTGTTAGGTTCTCTCCCCATGCGTTCTTATCGGTTTAGCTTTTTCTTTTCTCTCTCTCTCTCTCTCTCTCTCTCTCTTGGAGGAAAAAAACTCTCTCTCTCCCTTCTTTATTCACTCCTTTAAATTATTTTCTTTCTCTCAATCAAAATTGTGAAGGAAAAACAAAAGAGTATTGCTTGCTTGCTTATATGCTCGTACTTGCCACTGTCATCTATTAAGACTTTTTGTGATCCTATAGCCAATCAGTATTTGCCAAAACTACAAAACCTCATCTCTTCATCTTTATATGTGAAAATGGAAATAACATTATTTTCAACTTAACAAATAATAATGTTAATTTTTCTTTTTATTTTTTTTTACTTTTAGTAAAGTTTATATATTTTCTTGTTAAAGCAATTGAATGTTTTCCTAAATTTTAAATTTATTTTGACATACATTATTGTTTTTTCCTCCGACAATAACATTCTAAAGGTAATTAAAAGCTCTCTTTAAAGTCTTTAATTTGCAGAGTAAAATGATATATATATATATATTTAAATTTTAAAATTAGTTAATTCTTAAAATCAATGAAAAACTCAACTAACTTAAAAATTTGAGTTAACTGTTAGATGAGTTTATTAATTGTCGCACATAATTTCTTTCAAGTCATTTTGTTTATAATTAATAAATATATTTTATTATTTTTCTTATAAAACTTAAATTATAAATTATTATTTTTATATTATTATTCATCTTATTTAAAATTCTTAAAAACAAATTAGATATATATATATATTAATATCGCTTTATTAACATATAATCTTATTTAAAAAAAATATAAGATAAATTTTAAAAATTAATAAATTATGTTATATATATATATCAAAATTTCTTTTAATCATAACTTGTATAACTTTAGAGAGAATAGGAAAGGATTTCTAAAAGGGGCATCAATTTGAAAAGATGTTAAATAAATTTAATTACAAATTATGTATCACATGATGCTTGTACTTATGATTTCTTTCTGTATGTGGCGCTCTCCTTGATATTTAGTGGACAAGGGCAATTATATATATATACCTACTAGTACTATTATTTTTCCTCTTTCTTCCTGCAGTCAATTTGCTTGCTTTCTATATATACATGCCGTAATTCTTAACCCCTCATTCTCTCTCTCATGTTTGATCAGGTAAACAAAGCCTGACTACTTTTAGACCTTATTGAATAATTACAAAGGTCCGCATGGTATAGATATAGCACTTCTGGGTTGTTCCAAAGTTGCTTTCAATTGGGTAAGAGATAACTATGAAACAACAACAAAGCATATACAAGTATAAAAGGATATGCGACAATGATAGCATCATTTACAAAAACCCTAATAAGAAGTCTTTGTTTGGTCTAGTGCTTTCATTTCCATTGGGTTTTGTTAGAGAGTAGTAGAAAGTACAAAACCTACATTTTTTTAGTGGTTATAATTAGAAAGCTTTAATTCAGTGTCCATTTCACAAATATTACTAATTTTATTCATTTATATATTCTTACTTATCCTTTTCAAGCTAGATTCATATCAGTTGAAGCGTATATCTTGAACAGAAAAGAATTTTAGGTGACTTGTAAAGCACCAATTTCTTTCCCAGTGGATTTATCCAGTAATTTTTCCATTAATGTTTTTTTCTTCTTCTTCCTCTTTTCCAATCTTTAGGGACAATGTATGAAGACCATTTATACTTTTGAAGAAGTTTCTTGAAAAATTATAAAAATTTAACAAGTTAAACTTATAAAAACAAAAATATTAGTTAAATAATATTAAATATGATTTATTCGAGAACATTAAATATAAAATAAATTTAAATGATATTAATTTAATTTAAACGATGTTTAGATAACGTTAAAACATTATTCAAAATAAAATAATATATCACATATTTTTCAATAATAAAAATATAAAAAAAATATTATTTTATAGATATAAATTTTAAGAAAACTACTTTTATTTTATTTTTTTCTATTTTCTTTTACGTTAGCAAATAGAAAGGAAAATGATAGACACTATTTGTAATTAGAGTTGGAAACTTCACTTATTAATTAATAATTTACTCAAACAAAAGAGTGTTATTATCATATTTATTCATATTTATATCTGTATTATATACAAAATTTTAAATAACATTTAAAATAAATTTTGGATAAAAATATCCTTACACTTTTAAATTTTAAAAATATCTTACTCTTTATTTTTTATTTTAAGTTTTGGAAAAAAAATAAAATCTAGGCACATTAAAATTTAAATGAAAGAATTTTATTATATTAAATAAATTATTTTTTAATAGATATTTTATTCTTATATGTTTTATTTTTAGATCTTATTTGAAAATAGTTATGGACACCTTAAAAATAATTTTAAAATTTAAGGATATTTATTTTTGATATATGTTCATGCTTTTGATTAAGGAGATTGATTTAATTGTATAGCATTATTCCTTCGTACATGAAGTTTCATTTTTAACCTCCCTAAAAAATAACATATGTTTATTTTTTTAAACATAAATGAATATATGTTCATTTTTTTAAACATAAATGAACATATGTTTAAGAAAAATAAACATATGTTTTTTTAACGTCGTAAGAAAACACACACACATATATATATATATATATATATATATATTTACTATGAGATTAAAAATGAAACTAATTGAATAACTGGGTCAATTATGCACGATGATATTTTACAATAATGGTTCTATAATTGACTAAGAAATGTATAGTTAATTTTTTATTCTTTATTTAATATTTTTATTGTATCAAATAAATTTGAAATATATTGTAGAAATTAAATAAAAGAAAAAAAATTAAAAATACAACAATTTACATATAATTAACATATATTTTAACTAGTTTTATGAAAAAATAGGGATAATATCAATAATATTCTTAAAATTTGATGTAATGTCACAAATACTTGTAAGGTTTCAAAAATGTAACAAATACTCCCCAATTTAATGGAATTTAAAGTTAACAAAAATTAATAGTAATATTTTATACATTACCCCTAAAAATGACAAAAATAATATAAAATTAAGAAATAATAGAAATAGAAACACAAGACATCTTATAATATTGTAAGGGAGTGCCACAACACTCAAGCTAGCATGAAATTAAATAAATACCCCCATTTATTCTTGTTTGGCATCCAAAAAAATTGTAGCCAAGTTTTGTCAAATTCACATCTCATTTTCTATTTTCAAATCACTATTACCTTGAATGGTGTTCGATATTATTGATTAGTGATTGAGTGAGAAAAATTGTACTCTTTAATGGTGAGTACTCTAGTCGATGCTTATAAGTGGGTTTTAAGTAAGAAACCTATATGGCAATGAGCCATGTGTGAGTTGGTAGTTGCTACGATGCAACTTTTTATAAGTGAGGAGCCTATATGATGGGAAGCCATATATGAAATTAAGTGTTGTTCGTGGTAAGTGGTTGAATGAGTTTCCATTATTGGTTTTCGTGGTACATGATGGAATGTGTTTCCCACGTTGGTTGTTGGTGGTTTATGGTTTAGTGTAGTTCTCATGTTTGGTAGTTCACATTATTGATCTTTGGTTATTGATCGCACTACATCGAGTGTTGTTGGCTTTGGAAAAAAAATGAGTTTATGTGTCGAACAAAATCACTACAAAGGCAATAAGCGAGGGTAGAAAAAGATAGTTAGAACGAAGTTCCAGACTGTTAGAGGTAATTGTGGTGTTATTTATATCAGTGTTATATCTATTTTATTACTTAATGGATTTATTTGCTTCTGTGTAGTTGTCATAAATAAACTAAAGATGTTACCATATAAGTAGGGGTTCTATATGTTATTATAGTCTGAGTTTCTATCATGTATGTACCAATATACTAGATTTACACTATGATTTGAAAGTTTATTTGATATATATTGTCACATGCTTTTTTTCCTTTCTGTGTAACATGCCTATAGCTTTATATTTACTTTTACTCTATTAAATTAATCTTCCTATTCCTTGATTAATTTATATTGCCTTTTTTTTTATCTTCATGCGAGTTTGGAGTAAGTCTCTAAGGTGTCAGTACTTCCTTACCCTAGTTATGTACCAAGTATTTGACTTTTAAATGATTTGCTATATTTTGTATGACCACATGCTATGAGAGTATAATCATCTTTTATCGAATATGTTTCTAGATATGAGAGGTTAAAGTAATTGAAAATCCTTCGTATCTTTTTTAGTATGTTTGTTTTTTTCATATGCTATGTGATGTTTGCCTTGTATGCATGTTTCTAGTTTGGACAGGAGCCTATAAGACATATTGTCGCTAGTATGTTTACCATAGATTGGTTTGCCTGTCTCACATACTGTATGGTATTTTTCATGCTTATGATTGTTGCTAGTCTAAACAAGAGCCTGTAAGACATACTATTACTAGAAAGTTTACTACAATTTTTTTCTTTCTTACTGATGGTTTTTTATACTATATGTTAAATTAAGCATATTGTTTCGTACTTATATTGTGTTATTTTCTTAATTTACATTTTTAAAGTCTACTTGGATGTGTTGGAATAAAGTTCGCAAAAAGATTTAATGGATTGACGTTTTCACCTCTCATTTAAGTCTCAGTTGCCTATTTGTGTCAGAAGCACAATTGACCACTGTGCAATTGTTCTTGTGTCTGGAGTTTTCAATATTAATGATAAAAACATAAATGAAGTATTAAGTTTAGCATATGTATTTGAAAGATAAGATTTAATTAAAGAAAAAAATCATTCATTTTTAGTACACAATATAATAAGATATTCATTGATAAACAACATTAATAGTTTAATATATAGACAAAATAAATTTATAGAAATAGATAAAACTTTCAAAAACAATTAGAAAAATAATAAAACCAAAAATATTAATAGACTTTAAAGTACCTAAAGAATGAAACTTCCATGTTAATGAAAAACCTCTAATATTAGGAAGAAAAAATAATGTATAAAAGTTTAAGTTTATAGATTCTCAAAAAGAAACCTCTAAAAAATAAAGAGAGGATACTAGCATTACCCTATTAATATTAAAAAACCAAAATACAAGATGTAGAATTAGATAATAATGGAAACCTAACAAGTATATCAAGAAATAAAATAGCTATAATGAAAGCTTTAAGTCTTTTAGCATAATGAATAGATATAGCACAAGAGTCAAATATAAAATTCTTGAAGAATTGAGAGAATATGGTTTTAGTAAGAAATTATAACTAAACGTATATAAGGAATTTGCAAGATTAAGAAAGGATATGAATAACATACTTAGAGACAATGAAATTATATGTTACAAGTTTGATCCATTTGAAGGGTTAAGAGAAGAATTACCTAGGAGATCAGATGCATTGATACTTATGAATGAAAAAAGAAAAAATTAGAAAAAATCCAAAGATAAAGAAGAAATTATAATCCCATTTTAATATATTATGAAAAAGAATTAGAAGAAGAATTTTTTGAACTTTGAAAATAGGGATATAAAAAATTAGTGAACTTGTTAACCCTAATAGATGAAGAACTAAGAAACATTATGAAGAAAAGCTTTGCATAAATAAAAAGGAAAGATGATACGGTGATAGTCAATGAATCTAACTCCAAACCTAAAAATATAATCCTAAAAAAAACATATGAAACCTATTAAATTTCTAATCCCTTATTAAGAAGAAACATCTTACCCATATAAGAAGAAAGAAATAGGCAAACACCAAAAGAACCTGACCTTTCTTATAGAAGAAAATAAAAACCCAAAATGGAAGAAGGATTATACTGGATAACTAGAGATAATGTTTTACCAGAATTCGAACCCCATGAAAATTATAAATATGATATTTTAGATTTAGATTGTATAAGATATAGGAAAAAAATCATTAAAGGAATGATATAGTGGAATGAGTATAATCATACAAACTTCTCTAACTATACTACCAAACCTTTCAACTTGTAAGGTATTAATAGATCACAAAAATGACAAAAAAAAATGTTAAAATTTGATCTTCCTTGTAGAAGAAAATGGAAAACACCTTCCTTATAGAAAGAAAGAAATAGGCAAACACTATAATAACCTAACCTTCCTTACAAAAGAAAATGGCAACCCAAAATGGAAGAAGGGTTATACTAAAGAACTAGAGATATTGTTTTACCAGAATTCAAACCTCATGAAAATTATAAATCTAATATTTTAAATTTAGATTGTATAAGATATAGGAAAAACTTTCAAAGAATGATATAGTGAAATGAGTGTAATCATACAAAATTTTCTAACCACACCACCAAACCTTTCAACTTGTATGGTATTAATAGGTCACAAATGAGAGAAAATGTTAAAATTTGACCTTCCTTATAGAAGAAAATGGAAAACACCTTCCTTAGAGGAAGAAAGAAATAGGAAAACACAATAAGAACATAAACCTTCCTTATAGAATAAAATGAAAACCCAAAATAGAAGAAAGATTATACTGGAGAACTATAGATAGTGTTCTACCATAATTCAAACCTCATGAAAATTATAAATCTGATCTTTTAGATTTAGATAGTATAAGATATAGGAAAAAAGCAATAAAGGAATGATTTAGTGAAATGAGTGTAATCATATAAACTTTTCTAACCACACCACTAAACCTTTCAACTCATAAGGTATTAATAGCTCACAAAATGATAGAAAATAATAAAATTTGATTTACAAATTTAACAGAATAACAACATTTACAAATACAAGGAAATGCTCAAATGGGAAGACAATATCTAGATATTTTAGTAAATAAGATATATAAAGAATTTATTAGAGAATATAAAGGTAGACATATCACTGAATCCAGTAAATATGAAATTGAGGAAGCTAAATGGTATTTAACAAATATGAAAATATGTGACATATGTTATATACATTCCTTTATTTATAAATATGAAATATATTATTACAAGTTATAACTTATATGTAAAAAACTTATAAGAAAATATTTTCATAAACTACCTAGAACATTGCATAAAACTATAACAAAATGATAAAATAAAAAGAATAGAGAAACTATACCACACCTTAGGAGGAATAATAAGAACCCTTAAGAATGGGATAATCATTAAATACCAAGAATGAGAAACTTATAAATAAACAAGAGAAAATGATAACCCTATAAAAAAAAGATATAAGTTCAGAAAACAAAACTTTCAAAAATATAAGAAAATATATAATCAAAAACCTTATAAAAAAAGATATTTTAGAAAAAAAAAACTATAAGCCACTAGAAAAGAAAAATCATTACTCATCTAAAAATATGTAGATGTTAGAATTGCAATGAGGAAGAATATTATGCTAATGAATGCCCTAATAGGCTTTAGAGTAAAATATAATTTAAAATGAAATTTTCATAGAAAGCAAAAATATTAGAAGAAGCTTTTGAAATAAATATAGAACCAATAAAGGAATTAGATGTAAATGATATTTCTAGTATTTATCTATTAGAAGAAAGTAAGGAAGAGATAATTGACTCAGAATATAAATATTTTTTATCGAATGATGAATATTTTGTATAATATCACAAATCTAGATAGTACTTACATTAAAATATGATTAAAATTTAAAAGTTACACAGATTACTATTTACACACATATATAAATACAAAAACTAGTGTATGTGTAGTTAGTAAATATGTGTTTTCAAAAGAACTTTGAAAATAAGTATCAAAGGATTTAATTGTAAGAATTGTTAATAATAATACAATAAATCTTAATAAAGCCTTAAAAGATACATATATAATGATAGGAAGAGAAGATTTCATATTCCTATTATATATTAACAAAAAATAGGAATTGATTTATTAATAGGAAATAACTTCCCAAACCTATATCAATCCTTTAAACAATATTTCAACAAAATAAGTCTAAAAACACGTAGTGAAACCATTTATGTGTTAAAAATAAGAAAAATTTTAACAGTATCAATTCAAACTTTTATGCAACAATATAAAAAGTGAAGAAAAATAATTTTTTTCTCAATAAAATACAAGAAGATAAAACCTTAATATGTATAAAAAATTATTATAGATAATAAGCTCGAAAAACCCTCTAGATCCTAACATCAATAGGTCTAAAGTAATAGCAAGCATAAAACTCAAAGATCTTAATAAAATCATAAGAGTAAAACTAATCATTTATATTTTAAGGGGCATAGATTATTTTGAAAAAAAATCAAAAACTTTTAGAATTAAAAATTATAGTACTCATTAATTCACCTCACTCAAGCCCAACATTCTTAGTTGAAAAAAACTGAGAAAAGAATAAGGAAAAAAAGAATGGTAATAAACTTTAAAGCTTTGAATAAAGAAACCATTGATTATGAATATTTTGTTCCAAAGAAAGAATAATTATTCATTTGTAAAAGGAAAAAAATAAATTTAAGTCTTAATTGGAAAAGTGGATTTTAGAAAATAAGATTTAACAAAGAATCATAAAAATTAACAATATTTACTTGTCCACAAAGATAATTCTAATAAATAGTTGTACCATTTAGATTAAAACAATACCAAATATTTTTCAAAGACATATGGATAACATCTTTAAGAAACTACATGATATTTGTTGTGTATACCATGATGACATTTTAATATTTAGTAATATTAACATTACTTGATATTATTAATGTTTTACAAGAATACAAGAAAGAAGGACTTGTTTTATTAAAAAAATATTGTAATAACCTAACAAAAAATTTAAGTATTTAGGATTGGAAATAGAAGATTTGGAAGAATCATCTCCAACTTCATATACTTAATAGAATACAAGGATTTTCTAGCAAAATGAAATATAAAAAAACCAATTACAAAATATTTAGGATGTTTGACTTATGTAGATTTAGCATACATCAAAATATGAGTAAAGATGCAAAAACTATTACACAGCAAACTAAAAAAAATTATGTTTGGAAATGGATAGAACATGATACACTCTATATGGACAAGGTGAAAGTACAAGTAAAAAACTTTTAAATTTTATATCATCCAAGTCCAAATGATAAAATGATAATAGAAAAAAACACTTCACATGAATATTAGGAAGCAATTTTAAAAATAAAAGTAGATGACAACGATGAATATTTTTGTAGTTACACATTAAGATCTTTTCAAGGCCTATAATTAAATTATCATAGTAATAAAAAAATATTTAACTATTAAAAAGCTATTAAAAATTTGTAATATATGTTATCAATTTAAGATTTATTGTCACAATAGATGATAAATTTTTTAAATATTTATTGAGAACTAATATTACATATGATTATAAGTAAGATCAATTAATTAGATAACAACAATGTTTCAATCATTACAAATTTGATGTTGAATATTTACCGCGAAATAAGAATAGTTTAACTGGTGCATTCATTAGAGAATTATTACCCCTAATTATTTTTGTGTTTGCATGAATGAAACATCTTTACATAAATACCAAGATTAATGAAAAAGAAATCAATATCCTATAAAATCAACTTGAGATATTATATCTTAAGAAATTTTTAAAGGATAAAATCAAAGAGTAGCACCCCTCGACTAAGTAGAAATAACTTAAATCTTCGTACTTTAAAAGTGATGAGGTTAATCTCTTTATCCTTAATGAAAAGAAAGGAATCAAAATTTCAAAGATAGGTGAAAGAGAAAATAATCTCTTTATAGGGAAAAGGAAGGAAAAACTAAATTAGGCAAATGATGCAAAAAAGGAAGAATCTTTAAACACTAAGCTTTATGTAGTTTACAATGATCCCAAACCAAGAATCTATACTACTTGGTCAGAAGCTAACAAAGCCATAGCAAGATAAAGTGGAGTAATTCACAGATCATTTAGTAACAAGATAGATGCAAAAGGCATTTTAGTCAATTATAGAATGCCAAAACTATTATATCCTTTAGAAATAGCCAAGAACTATTCCTAAATTAGTTAGTCCTAGAAGAATGAAGTCACTAAGGAGAGTATATAAATTAGTGTTATTTAGATAAGCAACCAACAAATACCTTGTTTAAGAAGAAAAGACCATAACATGACTTTCACATAACAAAAATGGTTAAGTTTGTATAATTTAACTAGAAAATATACTAATAAACATTTGAATGATATAATATTTTAAACTTCAGAGAAAGAATTCTCTATAAGTAGCAAATTAAATATCCAAGTAGGAGCAGATCTAGTGCTTGTGTACAAAGAATTTCAAGCTGGGTGAATAGGAAAATTATATCTACGAATAATTTAAATAAGTAAAATTATTTTTCAAAAAAATTCATGAAATCTATTAAAAAAATTGGAAAGAAAATTAAGGCTATGGATAAGCCTATTTATTTAATATTTTTTAGTTTAATTATATATTGAAATCATAAAATTTTAATAAGTTTATATCATTTCATTAAGCTTGAACTTACCAACACTAAAAGAGAATTTAATTATTTCAAAGCTTTGTCAAAAGAGTAATTTAATCGAGAGGAATTATGCATAGAACATAATTTTTTTATAAATTAAGAAAAATTAACAACTTTTATGAGATTAAAGTTAATTATCTAACCAACAAAGTGATTATCATCTTATAAAGTAACCTCCTTATCATCGAGGCAGATGTTGAAAAGATCATCAAATATGAATCTGTTTTCAATTGGAGTGAATTGTAAGTAATTATGAAAAGCAATAAGGTATTCTACTATTACACCAAAGAACATGCTAGGGAACATAAATGCATTTATTACATTAGAGATAAGGAAGAAAAAGTGTATTTTAGTTTCACAGGAAATTGGTGCTTCAGTCTTAATAATGTAAGAGTTCACTAAAAAAGTTAGGTAAAATAGTGAAATCACATATATGTAAAAGATAACTTTTATGTCTATAAGAAGAAACTCTTATTTCAAGAGGGAGACATACCTCTCACACTCTCTAAAAATCCTATTCACTTAATTCTTAACTTTTTTATCTTTTGTAAATTTTCATCTAGAAATGAATAATTAAAACTTTTTTTAAGGTTCTTAATACTCCAATTATAATAAACTGTTATGATAAATGAAAGTCAATTTTAATTAAAAATATCTTTATTTTTCACTCTAACCTCAAAGGGAACTTATGGATAGTATAGATTGCCATTAGTCAATAAGAACATAAAGTTGAATCTAGTCAAGGAGCTATCTTAAGAAAAAAGAAAAAAAGACATCACAAATCAAAAAATCAAGTGGATTCATATTTATTAGATTAGTTATAACGAGATATTATGAAGAATTAATAACATTGATTGTGTATTAATTTATTTATCAATCATATTATATTTTGCATAAAATATGAAAGAGAAATATACAGAAGAAAAAAATCAATAACTAACTTATATAAAAGTTAAACAAAAGGAAAACTAAAAATTGAAAAGAATCTAAAATGCATTATATACCTTAAGATATATTTACTATATCTTAAAAAATCTATAAAAATAAAAACTTCACACTTGGCATTGGAAGATAAAAAATAATTGAAAACTTATATTAGATGTAAAATAAAAGAATTAAACATAATTTAATAAAAGAATCTAGCAAAGATTTCATAAATTTAAAAGATGATATAATTATATTAGATGTAAAATAAAAGAATTAAATCTTAAAAAATCTTAAAAAATCTTTCGTTTATATTATTGGATGGAAAATTTAATTCTATTAACTATTAAAAATATGTTGATATTAAAAATAAACCTAAAAAGTATTAAAGATATTTTTATAAAAATAAAAAATGTATATAAATATACGTTAAAATTCAAGGAAATGAGTGATATTTAAAAAAAAAGAGAAAAAAAACAAGTGAAAGTTATGGAATCTAATTTTGTACGGATATATGATAAATTAGAAAAAAATTGTGAAGTAGTTTCTTTCTTTCTTATTTTTTTTCCTCCCCGCTTTTTAAAATTAAAAAAAAATAACATTATTTGTAAAGTAGGTAACGTCTTATGCTTTTTTGAGCTCTTCCCTTCTATTTCTTAAATTTTTAAAAGTTCTCTAGTAGGTTTAAAAGTGGTAACGGAAAGAATGTCACGCTTTATTATTATTATTATTATTATTATTACTTAAAAAAAGTATATACATATATTTTAAAAAAATTGGATCCCACTCGACTTTAAATATTGTTTTGATAAATTATGATCTAAATCAAATAATATCTTTAAATTTATAATAATAAAAATAATACTTTAATAATATTAAACAAGATGTAATTGATTACTAAATAGTGGATATTTAATATAAAATATTTAAGTAAGATTTTATTTTTATTTTAAAATATATAAATTCAACATAAAAATAAAAAATATTATTTTATGATTATAAATTTAAAATATGTTATAAATATTATTTTCCTTCGTGAATTATGCATCCAAAAATACTTTAAGCACATGCATCTATATGAATTTTTGAAATTATATAAAAATTGTATCTTTTAAAACTCAAAAAAATAAAAATAAGATTATTTCCTTGAATTATGATAGATAGATATGTTCATTTTTTTTTTCAAAAACTATCCAACTAATTGAATCCAAAACTAAACGAAACTTACATTATATTATAAGTTAATTGATCTGTTATATAGGTTTTAAAATTAGAAAACCAACCTAATTGTATCAATTATAAGTTTTTATTTTATAAAATTAATAAAAATTGAACCAACTTATTTTTATTATTAATCATTTTAATTTTATTATATTTATAAAATTGATACATATTAATTAATATATTTTATCATTTTTTATAAATTTTAATTTTTAAATTTAATTATGTGCATATAAAATAATTTTTTTTTTGAAGGAGTTAAGAAACATGTTTTAGCAAATGTTTCTTAATAGTTATGTATAATGTTTATTTCTTATTTGTTTCTAAATCTAATCACTTTGATAATCTTTATTATCATACTTCACTCTATATTAAGTTAGAGTATATAAGTGTACTAAGGTTTTGGTTCTTTTAAAATCGTCAAAGTAATTATAAATTTGACTTATATATTAAGTTAATAACCGACCAAATCAATCACACTTACCTTTAATGATGGATAAGAGTTAGGATGCTGTTTTTTGTTATTATGATTTTGTGATTAAATGAAAATAGAGCATTAATGTACTTAGGATATATATAACAATATAGACATGTTTGTTATATGGCATCAAAGATCACAACTTTTTAATTTTTATAAAGTCATATATTTCACTATAAAAGGATTATATTTCACATAGTAAAAATTATTCAATTATATAGAAATTCAATTTGTGTCTAAATCTTTATTGACACTTTACTTGATCTATTTAAAATTTTAATTCTAAAATTATATATGCATCTTAACTTTTTCTTTCATCTTAAATTTAAAATAATTTTTTAATTTTTAAACTATAAGATAAATATAAAAAAATAAAATATTAATTTAAATAATTTATAATAAAATTATTTTCAAAGGTAACAGAATTAAATATAAATCAAGTCTTATTATAAATATAAATTATTTTATTAAAATATTTATCATTAATTTTATTTAATTTTATTATACAATTTGTCACTAAATATTATAAAAAATAATTATAATAAATTTAATATAATTATACTTAATTTATCTCAAATGAAAAAAAATATGTTTTCTACGTCCATTGTTGAATCAATGAATAAACTGGACCTTTAAGTGCAAAAAACAAAAAAAACAAAAGTAATAAACTGAACAAATACAAATTATTAGAGGTTTTTTTTTTTTTTGGTAAAGATACAAATTATTATAGTTATTTCATCATCGTGTGTGGATATAAAATTGCGAAAAATATGTGTAAGTCCTTTGGCCTCAAAGGCTATTTAAAAAAATATTTTTTAAATATTTTTAATTATATTTATTTATAAAAAATATTTTAAATAAAAAAAATTAATTTTTTTATCAAATTTTTAATTAAATATAATAGAATAAGATATATAATATATATGTTTGTATTTTTAAGTAAATATATTAATTAACTAATTTTTAATTAAAAAATTATTTAAACATTTTAATAAAGTATTTCAATTAAACTAAAAGAAAAATTTATTTTTAACGTATAATTTTAGATATTAGATAATAAAAAAAATTTAAATTTTTTTTATTAACTTTTTAATTCAATATTATATTTTTATAATATACCTATTAAAAAATATAAATACTTATAAGAAATATCAATATTAATTTTTACAAATAAAAAGAAATTCTAACAATATTTTTAATCTAAAAAAATATGGATCACTCCGATTTTTGACCGTAAAAATTAAGACCGGAATTTTATGAGCTTTTAAAAAATCTGAAAACTAGTTTTACTAATTATTGTGTTATGGCAAATTTGTCCAGATAGTATTAATATTACGAAACTGTTATTTTCAAAGCATAAAGGAGTTTGTGTAATTAAAAATTTTACCAAATAATTTAATAAATATTTCTTTTAAGAAAAAAAGTAATAACAATAACAAAAAATGCACGGGCAGTAACCCTACATTATTATTATTATCATTATTATTATTATTCTACACATTTAATTAGTATATACAAAGGAACCGGTTCATTTCCTTTAATTGTTGTATCGTGTCATGTTTTATTTATTTTTAATTATAAGATTGAATTTATATTATATTATAAAAAAATAATCTTTACAGTAAAAATACATATAATAATAATAAAAAAATTATATATTATAATAATATTATTATTTGTATAAGAGACTTTACACCGATAAATTTAAGTCATAACTTTTTAACAAAAATATATACAATAATAATATTAAAATGATGAAGGTGTCAGTTTATTCTTAACACTTGAGTATAAAATTATGACTAATTTTTTTTATTTATTTATTAAGTTAATGAATTTAAAAAATTAGATTTTTGAAGCATTATTTGTATAAAAATTATATTTTTAAAACACCATTTATGCACAATGATAATTAAGATTATTAAATTTATATTTTAAACTTAAAAAATTAAATTTTTAAATGTAATTCGTACGATGACAATACTAATACTTGAACTTATGTTTCTAAATGTAACACTTTATACTTACCATTTGATTATGGAAAATGACTAAGTTTTTTTTTCTTTTTTTTTTAAGTTAATAAATTTAAAAATTAGATTTTTAAAGAACCATTTGTACATAATAATATCAATACTCTTAAATTTATACTATAATTTTTTTTAAATATAATACATATAATAATAATACAAAAACTTGAATTTATGTTTTTGAATATGTTACTTTATACTTATCGTTTAATTATAAAATTATTATGGTCTTTATTTGACTCATATACGAATTAAATTATATATAAATAATTTTTTATTTGTTGATTAGCTAAATAAGTTTTATTTTTATTATCTTTGTTGAAATCCTTTTATTTTATTTTTCCTTTTTACATACTCATTTTTAATAAATAAAATACATAAAATGATAATATCAAAACTTAAATTTATATTTTATATATGACTTTCTACATTTATCACCGTAGAATTATGATTATGTTTTTATCTAACTCATATATGATTTAAATTTACATTTAAGTTTATTTTTGAAACATTATTATTTAGGAATTTTTTTATATTTCTTTGATTAATTAAATACTTATATACATGTGCATACACTTTATACATATAATTCAAAAAATTATATAATAAATTTTTTTATAATATTATTTTTTCCTAAGCAATTTATAATTTATTTTAAATTTTATAGTTGTATTAATGTTATTATTTTTATTAAATAATTATTTAAAAATATAAATTAATTTTATAAAAAAATTATAAAAAATTATAAAAATTAACTCAAAGTTTCACTTCTTATTTTTGTTAGCTCATAACATATAAGTATCTAAAATATTATATTTTGTTTATAAATATTAAAGAATATAACAACTTTATAATTTATTATTTTTATTATATATTTATGTCAATAATATATATGTTACATATTATTACTCCACTAAATATAGATATAAATACGTGCTTTCACACTACACAACCATTCTAGTGTTTTATTAAATGTCAAAATAAGCTAGCTATTAACTTTTATATTCATCTTTTTAAAAAAATTATAAAAAATAATACTCTTAAAACTTATAACAATAAAAATAATATGTCAATAATATTAAGCAAGATACAATTGGATAAAATTTATAATAATGATCGATGATCGAAGTTCAAAATGAAATTATATATCAAAAAAATTTTCTAATAGAAAAAATCTATGATTTAAACATAAAAAATGATATTTATATTATTATAAGTTTTAAAGATATTATTTTTATTATTTTTTAATATAAAATATTACTCGTCTAATAGTACTGATTTTTGAATTTTTCAACATATGCTGTCATTGTTGTGATGGTCTTGAATGGATGAGCTAGATAGTGAGATGGTGGACTTATGTGGGTGTCATTGTTGTGTTTGGCAGTTTTTTTTTATTTTTTATTTTTAAAGATATTGGAAAATGTGATGGTGCCTTAAAGACAACTATTTAGATAGCACACTACAAAACATTTAAAGTTTAGATATTATTACTTCCAATATTTTTCAAGTATATTACTCATACAGTTAAATATACTTTTAAATATGTTTGAAGTATTAATATATTCTTTATAATATATCAAAATTTTGTATTAATTAAAATTTAATTGTTATTAATAATCATATCAATTTATAATGAAGAATTATTTATTATTAAATAATTATCTGTTACTAACATTTGTTACAAAAGTACAACATTTTTGTAGTGGCATATGATGTATTCATCAACAATGGCAGGCTGTTATTGTAAGCTTGCGTGGAAGGGGAATCATCATTCATCAATATTACCTGTTGGATTCAATGGGTTTACTATGGCCTTATGTGAGGTCCTTGCCACAATATTCTTGGAGAAAATGCAATTTACCGTAAAATGATTCATGCATTATAATATAATTAAACCGTTGTTAATTAATAAGTGGTCCTAATTACTTCAATATTTTTAATTTAACATTTAATCAATGTTAATAAATCACTTAATCTATATAACATTATTTTTTTTCCTTCCTCAAGAGAGTAAGTAGGTACCATTTGTACTTGGGAATGGGAAACCACCAACAATGGGTAGTTAGGAAAGGCAGCTTAAAATTGAAGTGTGAAAGAAAGAAAAGAAATATGTGAAGTGTGTGAAGTATGCTAGTTCTAATTTAAACAGAAGTCTAATTAAAGATAAAGTAATAACTTGGAACTAAAGGTCATACGCTGATTAGTAAGTTTCGCTTGGGAAGGATTAGTTATTAACAACTGTTGTCAAATTTAATTTTTATATATATGTCATATGTGATGTTACGAGTACATGATATAGCATTGCAAACTAAAAGGTTATTTCAGGTTTGTTGCGCAACTGTAGCCAAAGCCAAAGTGGAGTGGTGTAGTGAATTGATGCCATGAGAGGCTGCACAACCTTATCGATACCAAAGTTCTCCTTTTATGGTGCCACAAATCAAAAAATATTCTTGGCAATTGATTTTGAGTTTTTTCAGTTTTGGGTATTTTACGTGTGAAAGAGATTTTGGGTGTATTAGGACTTTTGGTTTAAGTGTTGATTTTATTATTATATTATTCTTAGAATACAGTCTATTTGGGTTATTAGGAAAATGAATTTGCATTTAAGAAATAAAATTAATGAAATTTGATGTTTTGTGTAGACAAATGCTATTTGCCAAAGTATATTTGGTGTTCTTCTCTTGTTTGGTTGATTGTTTTTGCCTTTTTATTTGATTTGTTATTTTTGGGTTTTTATTGTGTCCAACAATAAGTATTTAGAGGCGAGGGTTAAAGTCCTAGATTGAGGAAGATATGCTAATAAGAAGTTTTACTATTCGAAATGATAACATCAAAGTTATATGGATACAAAAAGAGTAAGTTGCGCTTTAAGAAGAAATTTAAGTGTTGATTTTGTTATTATACACTACTACAATACATACATATAGTCTCAGATATTTAGCCTCGATTTTTTTTAAAATAGAGATCATACGATTTTGGCCTCGATTATTTAAAAAATTGATATTATAAACATACCATATTAATTTTTTCTCTTTTACATCAAATTAACACCGAAAAAAATTTATCAATTTTTTTCCCACTCTTTTTTTCTTTTTTCTCTTTATTTTATTTTACTTCCCTTAAACTATAAAAATTATTTAAATATAAAGAAACTTATATAGTCACAATTATTAAATAATCTTGATCATAATTAAAATAATAAAGTTTTCAATATTTGTAAAACTGAAATCAATTAATATATTGTGTTAATTGTGTGTGTTATTTATTTAAAAAAATATAAAAATTACTTTACAATTTTTTCATTGCTCTATCAATTTAATTTGATGTATTTTATCTCTTTTACACCATGCACACACCAAATTTTTGTATCAAAATTTTTTTTATCTCCCCAATTTTTTTCCTCATTTTCCTCCCTTTTACCTCATTTTTCCCCTCATTTCCCCCATTTTCTCCTCATTTTCACCCCTTTTACCTCGATTTTTCTCCTCTTTTTTCACTTTCACACACGCATTTCTCCTTTTCCCTCTTCTCAGATCATCAGATCTATCAAACCCTAAGTTGATCTCGTTGTGTTTTCCCCTTCTCAGATCACCATATCTATCAAACCCTAAGCTTTCACCATTTTCTCACTGCGTTTTCCTCTTCTCAGATCACCAGATCTATCAAACCCTAAGCTTTCACCATTTTCTTACTACGTTTTCCTCTTCTCAGATCACCAGATCTATCAAACCCTAATCTCTCACCGTTTTCTCGCTACGTTTTCCTCTTCTCATCAGATCACACCCTAAGTTCACTGTCATTCCTTCTTCGTCGATACAATCACTTTTCCCCTATCTCTGTACCAAATTCTAGGTATACGGTTCTTTTGTGCTACGATTCCAGACCAAGTTCTTCTAGAGTTGCTTCTTTCAAAATTTTGAGCTATTAGAGAGTTTCAATGTGGGATTTGTGCCTAAATATTAAGGAAGCTTTGGGTTTTTTGAAGGTCTAGCTTAGATCTGATTATAGAAACTATTTTCAGGTTGTATATCTCCATTTTTTGACTTCGTTTTGATATTTTAGAATTGATGCATATTTGTCTCTTACCTAGTCTCCAAAATTTTCAGATGTATCATATGTTATGCTTTTCAGGTTTTCTTCTCGAAAATCACTTTAAAATTTTGTTAGTTGGTAAATTACTTACAAAAAATTGATTGCTTGTCCTTTACTTGCATCATTAACATTCATTCAATAATATTTTATGCTTCTTACGCAACAATGATTTTTACATTGATCAAGGAACAAATGAAATTAATGGAGCTGGGATTATGTTTTTTCAACAGTTTTTTAGTGCTGGTGGTTGGCTTGGTATTGGTGCCTGATGCCTAGTGCCTAGTGTCTGGTGCTTGTATTGGTACTAGTACTGGTGCTTAAAATGTTTTTTTAATTTTTCTGACATTGTTTTTTGTCAAGGTGTGCAAGTATCAAAACCTTTTAGGTTTGGGAACCTAATGCAAATTCTTGAGTACTTAGGTAATATACAAGATTCTTTTTTTTCATTCTATTCAATATTGTTTGAAAGATTCTAAAATTGATATTTGGCTTTTCTGTTCATAAATCTATAATTCTATATGTAGGTGGTTTGTTAGTTTATAGGACTTGTTCCTAACAATACAAAAGGTGTGGTCAAATTAAAAGATTAAGGAACAAAAGGAATTAATGGAGCTGAGATTATGGTTTTTCAATAGTTTGTTGGTGCTGGTGCTAGTGCATAGGCGTTGGTGTAGTACCTGTACTGGTGCATGGTACTTGGTGCTGTGCTTGTGTTGGTGCCTGCGCCTAGTGCCTAGTGTTGTGCCTGGTGATTAGTAGTGTGCCTATGCTTGGTGATGTGCTTGTGCTGGTATTGGTGTTTGGCGTTGGTATTGATACTGTTGCCAGTGCATAGACATTATGAACAAAGATTATGCTATTACAGTTTCACTTTCTTTGCTTACTATATTTCTTTTCTCCTTTCTTTAGAATAGAGTTACTTATGGGAAAGCAAAATTTTTCACGCTCACTGTTTGGATTTTTTATTGGTAATTGAGGTTATGTATTGATTAATTTATTATATTTGCTAAGGCTCTTAACAATTAATTTAACCATTTATAAGTTCTAATTGTAATACATTTGCCACTTTCCCCCTCTCTTTCTTCCAAATTTAGGGTTTGTCAAGTTAGGGTCCAAAATTGCTAGGTTTGATACTTTGCTCATGCCCTTATATAACAAATATCGCACACTATTTGTTAGGTAGATTTATCAATCAGTGTCGACATCACTCCCACATATCCTGTTTGTTTTGCATGATGGGTAGGTTTGATACTTTACTCATGCCCTTATGTAACAAATAGTACACACTGTTTGATTTTGATAAGTTCTACTATATTTACCAGCTTTTTTAGGTTTTAAATTCAATGTAGTGCTATTTTCATCTCCACGTGTCGAATGATATGAACCCCTAGAACTCTTGGCTGAATTTTGCTTGCTCTCATTTTTTAAAACTTTATAAATTGTTGTTTGAAAGGGTCAAAGATTATACTACTCAGAGAGATAGACCCATTTATTATCAGTATAGCTTTCCATGCACATCCAAGCCTTTAGTATGTTAATCTATTTTGTTGTAGATTACTGGAAGGTACTATCCACTTGCTTTAAGACACTTTCTGCTAATTAAAAGTTTACTGGTCTATTTTTAAGTGGGCGTTAGTAGTCAATTTAGTGTTGGGTTATGTTTTTTAAGTACTCTTAAAAATTTATTATCATGTACTCTTATTGCATTAAATTTTCACAATTTTCCTTCTTAATTGTTTCCTAATTGTCAAATAATATGTACTATCAAATAATCGCTGGTGCTAGTGCGTTGACAAGTTGATTTTTCTCCGTGAAGTTATTCGATCCATTACGAGGAAACATGGGTTATTGGAAACTTTTATGCCATAGTAAGTCTTGAGTTGTTTTATGCATGGTAGATATCAGTTTCTTTTTACAATAAAAGATAGAACTTAGATTAGCATAAATAAATTTTTGATCTGGAAATTAGTGAAAATTTCCAATTCTAGTATGCCTACTCTATTTACCATTTAGATAGATTCAATTTTATAAAAATTGACCTTAGTAATGAAGATGATATCTTTTTATCGAGGGTCATACAAAATTCTCCTAAATTGAATAGCATGATAATGGGTTCTCTTCTTTGGCTCAGGTATGCATTAGATGACATTGGTTCTAGATCCTATGTGCATCTTAGTTTGTGGAAGGATGGAGAAAATGTTTTTGCTGGACCCTCTCAGCATGGAATGTCTAAAATTGGGGAGGAATTCATGGTAGAGGTTTTACATTGCCTACCCTCAATTTTGGCATTTACAGCACCAATTTCGAATAGGTTTTTTTTTCTACCTATCTCTATTGTCTTACTAGTGCATTCTTGTTCTCACTGAAAGCTTATTTTAATTTCTTGTTTCATGAATGGTGCAAGTATTATGCTTATGTACTAAAGATAAAGAATTTTTGAGATTTATTTTACTTAGGTTCTCATTGAAGTATTGTGCTTATGTGCTAAAAAATAGAGTATATGTATCGCAACAAGTAATATAATGATAAGAAAATATCCTTCTCATGAAGATTATTTTATTAAAAACTAATTTTTAAAACAAAAAAAAATCAAATTTTTTATGTGTTTTAAGCAAAATTAAAATAACTAAAAGTAAATAAAAATAATTAATTAAATCAAATTTGGTAACTAAAAAATATATGAGAAAATATCTAACAATACTTAATCCCCCAATTTTCTAAACATGTTAATCGCTAAAAGCACTCCAAAATAATTATCAATTAATTACATGATCAATTGAATCTAATATAACATTTATCCCTCTCTTAAGTAAATTACAAATCATATAGTAATTAATTTAATCACACTCTCATGCCAATTAAATTGCTTACTATTCATTAAATTCATCAATTATGGATTACATACATAAGAATTATACATCTCTACCTAGAAACTATGCATGTTATTTAATCAAGACAAACAATTAAATAATTATCTCAAATCTATTTAATTGTCTATATAGATAAATTGTTGGACAAACAATTAATAGCATGAAAATCAGATTAAATAATATAATTAAATTATAATTATAATTTGGGTAAAATATTATATCATCACATGGTGAAAATTAGGTTTATAAAATTCCTAGATTAATAAATTAAATACACATAATTGTGTTCATAAAGCTCATATTTTTCATAAATAAATACATAAAAATTAATAAAGAAAATAGTAAAAAAAGAAATACAATCAATCTCTCGAATTGTAGAATTAATCTCTTGTTGAATCTCTATCAAAATTATGTCTTCTATTGAATTTTTCTCTTTTTTTTTAGTTACAAAAACTTGACTAAAATTATGCTAATGGAGGTCACTTAAGGTTTATGGAGTGATTAGGGGCTTAAATATTACTCAGGTGCGATCTGGATGGTCAGATCAGCTTCAGATCAAGGGCTACGATCAAAACAAACAATAATGACAATTCCAGCTAATCATAGCGCGACATTTAGCATCCAAAATTCACTGGGTGAATTAGGGAGTGACGTGTGGCAGGGTAGACCGATCATAGTTAACACTTGCTGAGTCAGTGACACGCGGCACGATGTGATTCGTAGAAACAAATGGTGTCGCGCATAAGTAGAACGCTTGGAGAAATGGCGTGGTGACATGTGGCAACGCAATTTGACCAAGCTCAAACTTGAATTGAATGTTGTTTTGACACGTGGCATATGTTTCATCCACCTCACATGCAGCGTAGCGTGATTCGTTATCCCTCTTTATGTAGCAACCATAAGGCATGCCCAATAAGCTACCCTACTTGCATGACATGCCACGTGATAGCTCTTGCTTGGTCCTGTATTAAAAATTCATAAAAATTCTAAAAATTATATTTTTACCCTTTTTCACTAAAAAGTTTACATTTTAATATTTTTGACCCAAAAATACTATTTATTGAATAAAACAAGTAAATATTAAGTAAAAAAGTATGCTAATGACTCTATTTTCATATAATCATCACTTAATAGGCTCTTGTCTAGACTAGCTATAAGCATATGGATAGTAAATAATTAACGGTATGTGAGATTAGAATGTATACTAAACAACAAAGGATTTATAGTCACTTCAAGGTTTCATATATGAGAACATATTCAGTAAATGATGATTGTATTCTCATAGCATACAATCAAATTAAACCTAGCAAACTAATTAAAGAGTTCAACACCCAGGACACATCCAAGTAAAAAAATGCAGACTCTTTAGAGACTCATAACAAACTCACATGAACATAATAAACATAAGCAATAAAAATTAATTAAGAAGCAGGATGATTAATTTACCATATCATATGCAATGATTAGAAAGTTATAGGTATGCAATAAAGAAAGGAAAGAAGGCATACGAAGACATGGCAAACACACTTTATAATCATAATTAATCTACATCTAATAAGTTAGCACATACATAATAGTAACTTAAATTATACTAATGTTGTAATATAATCATGCATAGTAATATTGAATGAGTCTATGACCTGATACACAATCAAGTTAAGGAGCTATTGACTCCTTAAAGAGTCATCACTTAACATAAAGCTATTAATGCATAAATTACATATAGCCAAACATAAACAGAAAATATGAGATACAGTACCCAAAATGTTGGAAATAATGAAGAAATAGATAGAGAATTTAGTAAATGGAAAACCGGTGATAAATAACAGAAGCTTTCTAATCAGAGTTTAAAATTCAATATATAGGAACATATATCATTTAAACTCTTATTATACTACCCACACATTTGAGCATACATAATACCAGATATAATGAGGTAAACCCACATGAAAACCCTATCTATTTGGTAACATCCTTAGGTTTCTTAAGGTAACTACTCAGTAGCAAATAATTTTCTAAAAGTAATAAATAGATACAAATTAATAGAAAAGTATAAACATAAATACTTTCATTAGTTGGGACACCTACCCATATTTCCTATGGCTACTCTTGTTTACTAATTCCGTAACAACTTGGTTTGATAAACGAACCTGGCTTTCCTCCAAAGTTCATACCAACTAAAGTGGTGTGATCAGTAACCAAATACAAGTAACATGTAAAGTAAATAATAAAATGTTACACAAACGCAACCCCCACTCAACACACGTTTCACAACCACAAAAGCTCCTTACATAAGAAAAGGTTGCATGTGGGTAACTACTAGTCGACACATAACTCACATACAACCCACTCATAAAACACCATATTAAGTACCAACTGTTCATAGGCATGTTTTTACTCACACAATCATGAATCACTAATATTAAGCAAGACACATGGTATTAATGATCCAGAAACAAAAAGATGAGATGTCAATTTGATAGAGCTTTGCTACCTCTTTTCTGGATACTAAATAAGAAGAAATGAGGGTATTTATAAAAATTTCCAAAGCCACAAACAACCTTACCACCACCTTACTACCACCTCAGCACCACCTGTGGTGAGGTCCCTAGCGAGGTGCCATGTCAAGGTGCCAAAAATCATATTTTTTATTTCCAAAAATTGAGTAATTTTAATAAATACCCATATACGAAATGAACCAAAAACACGAGTAAAGATGTTAACTTGCTTGCACGTTCACTCACCAAAAACCAACACTCCACCTAGTATGCACACTACAAAAACCAACCTCATAGTGTATGTAAATATGCTCGCATACAAAGTATACTTAACTATATGTATGTATGAATGATTGATCTACAGTAACCAATCTTACATAGAGGAATATAGATATGCTATGTGAAATAAACAAATATCATATTTTGTATACAAGAAGCCAGCACATAGATACAATTACAACGGGATTTACAATTTGTTAATTGAGAAAATCTCTCAATGACCTTAAGCAGACAACTAGAGCATGGTTTGCTAAGCTCAAATATTTCCTTCTTTAGTTAGGTATTTTTGCTTCTTAAATTGACACTTCAGTATTTATTAAGGATAATAGTGCTTAGTATATTGGTTTTTTGGCATATGTAGATGATATTATATCACTGATAGCTTTACCATTGGTATTGAATAACTTATTGCCAAATTAAATACCATTTTTTCTCTCAAAAACTTAGGTACTTTGAGTTATTTTCTAGGCATTGAGGTGTTATTTCATGATGACATGCTTCATTTGAACAAGTGCAAGTATGTTATAGATTTGTCAGGTAGGTGTGCTTTGGGTAATACCAAGTACTTGTAATAAACCCATGGTTCTTGGCAAGGGTCTTAACTCACAGGATGGTATTACGTTATCTGATGCTAATGAATATAGGAACATTGTTGGAACTTTATAGTATGTTACTATAACTCAACCATGTATTGCAGTTAGTGTAAACATGTTGTGTTAAGAGACTGCTTAGGTATCTCAAGGGTACCGTTTACAATGGGCTTACTTTCATGAAGTCCTCTTCTATTGCTCTTACCAGGTATTGGAGCATATTTGGCTCTTTATAATTGCCTCTTTAATTACAGTATTGTACTATAACATGACCAGATATTACTCTTAATGTAAAGAAGTTATGTCAATTTATAACCAAGCAAACTGATGTACATTAGATGATTGTTAAGAAGCTACTTAGGTATCTCAAGGGTGCCATTAACCATGGGCTTATTTTCATGAAGTCTTCTTCTCTTGCTCTTACAGCCTATTGTGAATCTAACTGGACATCCTTTTTAGATGATAGAAAGACTATTAGGTCTCACCCTATGTTTTTTCGCACTAATTTGATTTCACAGGAAACTTTTAAGCAGAAAGTGGTTTCCAAGTCCAACATTTAAAGCGAATATAGAGCTATAGCCACAACTACTGCAGAATTACTATGGTTGCATTCTTTATTCCCTAAGTTGCATCTTACTATACCCTCACCTCATCAATTGCTTTGAGATAATAAAATTTCTATTAGTTTAGCTCAAAATCCAGTCAATCATGCCCGTGAAAAGTATATTAAATTGGACGAGTATTTTGTTAGAAATGTGGTTATGCAACTTCAACTCACCATTAGTCATGTTTCCTCTAATGCTCATCCAATTAATCTTCTTAACAAGCCCTTGCTTGCTCCTCAATTTCATTCTCTTTAAAGGAAACTATTTCTCTTGCCTTTCCTATTAGTTTGACAGAGGACCTTAGACTATATGTTGTATAGACTGTTAAATGCTTTACTTAGTTCCTATTTTTGTTAGCTAGTTAGAGGTTGAGCTAAACATCATGTATCGGTATCCTAATTTTATAAATAGCAATAGTAGTCAGTTTTTAATGTGTGATGTTACATTGTAACAGATTTATCATCTTGACTAACACAAGTGCAATATTCTTGATTCTATAATTTCTAAGAATTCTTTGCAAATGAAAATTGATCACAATAACTTGACTGGACAAATTAGAGAAGATGGGTATTTGTTGGGAATGAGGGAATAATTAAAGTCTCGTACATATTTCTTAGACTTGCGGTGATTTATGTGTTAATAAGGATTTTGGTAACTCTATATAATAGATTAACGTTTTGAGATGGAAACCAAGTTTATTACAAGTGACATAAGAGTCCTCTCCAAACTTAATCATTGTAAACACTTATGTGAATCTCTCAAACGGAGGTATGACTTCATCTATATGAACATACGACATGTTATGGACTCCATCTACGTAAACTCAATACTTTGATATGGGTTTCATTTATGTGAACCTGAAACTTGTTGTGTGTTCAAGAGGAGTTGAAGAAATGTAAAGTACGAGTATAATGTGTATCTTCAATTGAAAGAGAATTGGATGCAATATAAATCATGAAGATAATACATATTTTTTATTCAATTAAGGGCATCTAAACATAATATAAAAAGCGTAGATAATGCATATTTTAGCTAGTTAATCTTTTGTGATGTAATTTATATTTTCTTAGAGCTTCAAATTGATCAAATTAAAATATAGGTTTTGAATTTGTTGATTTTGATAATATATAAGTTGATTCAACCTAATGAAATGGTAAAACATCAAAAGATAAGGTATAAAGTGATAATTTACCCAAAATAAATTACTAAAAGATTACATTTTAGGCCTTTTGTTTATGAATTTGGAGTCGATTAGCCTTTTGCCTGAAAAATGGATCATGTAAGGACAATCATCGTTATAGAATGATTATTTAATATTCCTGACATGTCATTAGTGTGTGTGATTTATTAACAAAGTAGTTTAATCATTTAATATCTTTCACTCAAAACACAACCAATTTCACTTATTTTATTCTCGCCATTTTTGAAGTTTAGAAAAATAGATAAAAGATATATTATTTTTCTTTTTTTTTTGTCACGTGATTGATGAAAACCATTAAATAATATGGTGATATAATTTCATAAATCTCGTATGGTAAGTAAAAAGTGATCACAGTTAGTAAAGAACCTTATAGGCAAAGTCCAATAAATATGGAATCACTAGATAAACATAACTATAAAATAATCTCAATAGAGATATACATGTTTAATTATTATCCCATAATTATTTTGGAGAGAAAATTAAGGATAGATGTCTATAATACTAAAATAAGTCAATCATAAACTGGTAAGGAAGAGGTAACATCTTAACTCTCTCCTCTATATATAACTGACATATGTATACATTTACAAGGACTAAAATATAAGTTGAATATTATAACAGAAAATCACAACCAAATACTATAATCACAAAATAAGAACATAGATCTTATCTAAGTTTCATCAACTTGTTATTACCTTAAGGTGGCGTTTGGTTCGTGGAATGGAATGGAATGGAAAGGAAACAATTTTGTTTGGTTTGACCACTGGAATCAAGCTCAGAATCAGGATTATAGTATTTGGTTTGCCACTGGAATGGAATGAAAAAAGCTGTAAATGACCTTAATACCCCTACATGCTGTAAAGTTCAAATAATATCATTTAATTACTATTTTTTCGTCAGACAAAATACATTATTGAAATCATTATTTTTCTAAATAAGTATTACTTAATTAAAAAGAAATATATTATTAAAATTATTATTTTTCTAAATAGGGTTTAGGGTTTTGAGGTTTGAGATGTGTGGTTTAGGGTTTAGGGATTTAGGATTTGGGGTTATATTTGTAGGTTAAGGTTTAGGGTTAAAATTATTATTTTTCTAAAAATAGTTTAGGGTTTTAGAATTTTGGATTTAGGGTTTTAAGGTTTAAGGTTTAAGGTTTAGGGTTTATGGTTTTAGGATTTGGAATTTGAGGTTTAGGGTTTTGGGCTTTATGTTTTAAGATTTATGTTTTAGGGTTTTGGGTTTTGGGATTTATGTTTTAAGGTTTAGGGTTTAGGGTTTAGAGATTTGGGGATTTAGGGTTTAGGGTTTTAGGGTTTAGGGTTTAGGGATTTGGGGTTTAGGGTTTTAGGATTTGGAATTTGGGGTTTAGGGTTTAGGGTTTTGAGATTTATGTTTTAGGATTTTGGGTTTTGGGATTTATGTTTTAAGGTTTAGGGTTTTAGGGTTTAGGGTTTAGGGTTTAGGGTTTAGGGTTTAGGGTTTAGGGATTTGGGATTTGGGGTTTAGGATTTAGGGTTTTAGGATTTAGGGTTTTAGGGTTTGGAATTTGGGATTTAGGGTTTAGGGTTTAGGGATTTGAGGTTTAGGGTTTAAGGTTTTAGGATTTTAGGATTTTAGGATTTGGATTTAGGGTTTAGGGTTTTGAAATTTTGGGTTTAGGGTTTAGGGTTTTGGAATTTTGGGTTTGAGAATTTGGGATTTGAATTTAAGGTTATATTTTAGGTGAGGGTAAAATTGGAAAAAAAAAAGTTTAGATGGGAATGGAATAATGATTACCAAAGGTGGGAGAAGGAATTGTGATTCCTTCTATTTTAGTAATCAGATTTCATTTCGCCCTCCATTCCGTCCAACCAAACACACAAAATAGAAGGAATCAATTCTGATTTCATTCCCTTCCCTCCAACCAAACGTGGGGTAAATATGGAAGGGGAAAAAACCATCCACATGTGATGACCCAAGGTTCGAAAAGTTTGTTTATTTTGCATAGTTTACGGAATACATTTAACTTGATATTAAGAAAAATTAACATAATATAAAATATTAAATTTTATATTAATCAACACAATTTTAATAATAAAAAGATAGAAATGAAATATTTTTAATAATCAAAAATACATTTTGAAAAAAATTCAAAAGGATTAAATGAAACTGATTGAAAGCAAATAAAGCAAGTAACCTATGATGTTTAATCAACTAGAATATTTTAATTCTTTATACTTAAATTAAATAATTTGATGTTTTCACTTTTCCCCTTTATTCCATTTATGTTATGATCTTATCCGTGACCATGACGGAGGACTAAGAGCTAGGCTTGTCAAGCATATTATATAAATGCTTATATATCTTTATCTCTTTAATATTTTGAATGGGTAATAAAAATATATTATAAAAATATTTCAAACATTTATTACATTAATATTTATGTTCTTTTTAAAAAAACAATAACAATTAAATGTGGTGTTAAAAAACCAATTTGTAATAGAAATGAAAAAAAAACATAAATATTAACAAAATTAAATATTATAATTATTTTACAATAAGTGCGCATTCATTAAAAGCATTTTTACTAGCCTTCAAGATGGACTTTATCAACTCCAACCTGTACCAAAATACCAAATTTGGTGCGACATTTTTGTGTCAAATTTAAGGCGACATTGTTCATTACATTAATACTATTCACGTTATATCATTTTAAAAAAATTTAAAATATTATTAAATTTTTATTACATATAATAAAAAAATTAACTATACCATACAAAAATGACTAAATAAATATTAATACAATATAAAGCTAAAAGTTTAGTATAAACTAAAACAATATTTTAAAAATTTTAAACATATTGTTAATTTTTTTATTACATATAATAAATTAAAATTAATTATATTATATAAAATGACTAAACAAATTACTCATACTACATAAACCTAAACATATGATATAAATTAAAATAATGATTTAATAATCAAGTAAATCATTTTTTAATCTTCTAATATTATTAAAATACTGACTAAATATATTTTCAGAAGTTGAGACGGTGGTATACAAAAATATTCTGTTTTAATAATCCCTCGACATAAATAAATCAAAGATAGATAAACTCACATTGTATTTTGAAGTATATTAATTGAATATTTTTAAGACGAATATAATAATTTATCAAATTAATATATCCATATGTATTTTTAATTGTATTTTTTTAATTAAATATAATTTTTAATTCATAAAATAAATATAATATTTTATATAGTAGATTTTTAAATTTTTTTAATAATATAATTTTTTAAATTAATCATTATTAATTAACTATTTTATAATGTAATATAATTTTTAGAGTAATATTTAATATAATGAGTTGAAAATTTGATATAACTTTTGATTGAAAATAGTACAAAATTTGATGATGAAAAATGAAGATTGGAGATGCACTTAACCGTTATAGAAAAGAGACTTGCAGTTGGACTTATAGATTGATTCTTTTTTTTTTTTTTTTTTTGAGTCAAGAGAGAGAGAAAAAAAAAAACCTCCTCAAGGGTAAGACTAAGACTATACACGATTATATATAACACTAATTCCTGAGTGACTGGAAGTTTCAAAATGTATCTCACTACCTAATAATGCATCTTCGATGAATGATGGACTTACAGTTTGGTGCATATATAATTTGTTGCATGAAAAGTACACGGTAGCATTCACTAATTATAGAAAAAGGTACCCTATAAGTCCAAGTACAGTACATATATGGTGTTGATGGTTCAAGTTGCTGTGAGCAGGTGAACTTTGACACAAATTTTGTATTATTAATTATCACCTAATATTTTTTAATTTTTTTTTAGATAAAAGGAAATATTTTAATAAATATTATTATATATAGATTAATAAAATTTCATATAAATTTTTCTCATAAGAAATCAATGGTGTAGTTTGTATTAATATTTTGATGGTAAGACTAATTAACCTTCACTCGCAACAAGAAATCAATGAGCTGTACCGTTCCTACAGCCAATTAATAGGCCATCAAGTGTGGCTTATAGATTTAGTTGATTATATTTTTTTATAATAAATAAAATATATTTTAATATTTTTAATTTAAATGTAATAATATATTTACGAGAAAAATGTATAAAAAATCAATAATTTGAGCTAATGTTTAAAAAAATCATTATATATTATTTTTTATTAGATATAATTGAATAAATAATATTATATTATATTAATTATAATTTATCATGATAAATAAACTTTTTAATGTCGGATATTATTATACAAAATCATGGATTATAAAAGGGGGAAAGTAATTATAACGTGTAAAGTATTTCAAAAATTGCAAAATAAGTGAAATATATCTCTTATTAAAACTAAAAAAAAAATCAAATAATCAAAGTGTATTAATTCCAATTAACATGACCAAATATTACGAACGAAAAAAAATATGGCCGTTTATTCTTTTCAAAAAGAAACTCTGACTTCAGAATTAAAACCCTAATGTCAAAAGATCAATCCAACGTTCCATTTTCATTTCTTTGATTATTTTTGTAATACTAATAGAGAGCCCAAACCCAGGTAATTAGGTAATCTGGATAAGATTAGATCTGTTACAGACTAGACCCAAATAAAATACCACATAGCATAGGACATGACCCAGCAGAGAGAGAGAGAGAAAGAGATGATCTGGTTACCTGATACTTCAACTGGTATATCCCCAGTGTATGAACGACAATAAAAGCAGAAACTAGAGCCCTATGTGAAACCCTAGCTAGGATGTCCTAAGTACAGTCCACCAAAATTAAAGCTTTGAATAGTGTTTTATTCTGATCCTCCAGATCTCTTTGTGAATCCCTTTAATAGTATCATAAATCTGTCGAGGGATCTTAGGGAGAGAGAGGCGAAGTTACTGTATAATGTTCAGCCTGAGAAAGTAATGATCTTTTTTTTTTTTTGTACAAGTAAATAGCAAACTCTATCGATATGAAAAGACCCTTTTTCTTGGGTATATTTTCTATGAACCCAGAAAAAATCAGAATAAGACACAAGAGAGTGAGAACCAAAATCGACCCATTTATAGGAATTCTTGGCTCTAAAAGAAGAAGAAGAAAATCTAAGAAAGCAAACGTATTTATCCAACTAGTTATTGATCGAAACCCTAATTACTGATAGAGGAGAAGGCAAACAGCAAGAATAAATTGAGAATTCATAACCCTAATAAAGATGGAGGAAATTGAACCATGTGTTTTGCTGTAGTTGAATCAGAGGTAGATAGGAATGGAAAAATTCATAAAGATATTTAAAATTTAGCTGAAAACAACAATTTTAGGGTACTCAAATCTGAAGATTTTGTATTTGTAGTACTACTCTTAACACCGGCCCTCTTCGATTTGGGGTTTGGTTCATCATTTGTTTAATAGAAATCATACCACCGTTACTGTATTGTTCTTTCACACACACCTTATATCACTATTATTATTATTATTATTATTATTCTTTTTCTTTTTCTTTGAACCTTATGTCCTCATATTACCCATATAGTCTTTTTACCATATAATTTACAGAACCCATATATATTACTGTACACCACCATTTCGTCCTTCCAACTCCTAGACTTTAAAATATCACCTTTATTAAACCTGAATGAAAGGTTCATGAGATGCCACGCACGTTCAAGAGGAAAAATAAATTACATAGAAAGAGGGGGAAAAAAATCCAAGTCTAATTCGTTGGGTACCTAATGTGGATTAAACCCCCTTTGTTAAACTTTTTTTTTATTCATCTTTTATAAAATAGAATTAAAGTATATTTTTTTATTTTAAGAATTAAAGTATATATATATATATATATATTCAAAAAGTATACTTTAATTTTTTTATCAAAGATATATTAATCTACCATTTGTCCTCGTACTAGTGCTTCTCGAATGAACATTTTATAGCTAATTAATATAAGAGTAAAAATTTATCACAAAGGGTCTATTTTATGATAATAATGGGATTAGATTATCTCTCTTTAAAAAAAAACTACAAAACGTGTTTTTTTAATAAAAAAAGTACTCAAGGTATGGTTTATTTCAATGAATGTGTATTCCAATAACATGTTTTTTAATTTAATAGATATAAATTTGTAAAATTTTAATTTCGTATAATTATTTTAAAAATAAAAATCCATTAGGTTTTGCCTCTCTCATGATACTTCTCTCTTCTACAATCCTATCATTTTCTTCAATTAAGTTTTGTCCAAGGTCTCTTCATATTTGTACGAGCAATATGAGTAGATATTTTTTATAAGAAAATAATTTTTTATCATAACTTAAAATAATAAATTTTATTCAATTTGTTTAGCAATTAGAATGCCCATCTTACTTTTGTTTTGAAGAATGAGGTTGAAACCTGCCAAGTAACATAACTCTTTAAAAGGTAAACTTAATTACTATAATTAATTTTTGGTTTGTATACCTAGAATATTCAAAAAAAAATATTAGATAGAGAAAGAAACTAAATTCTATTCACGGTATATAAAGCTTATATTGAAATGTAACTAGCACCTTACTATATACAACCAGAGCCTAATAACGTGTAACACCAATATTGGAACTCTCATGCATATTATATGTTTGAATATTCCGACCGATCCGATGCCCAACATACGTAAATTACTCAAACCAAGTCACCAATTTAAGATAAAAGGTAAAGCATCCCAGATGTCCTACCCGTAAGACAGTTACGAGCTCAATGATCAGCTTGAGTTGAAGTCGATCTCGACCCTTGATATGTTGTACTTTATGCCAATTTTATCTCTTTAACATGTAAATATTTTATACTTATTATGTAATTAACACCTTTATAAGTAATGTTTTATAAATATATGAATCTCCTATGAGATTCACACGTTTAGTCAATTAGCTTAATCTCTCTCTAAGTTTCTCTCTATAAATATATGGACCTCTAAGTTTTCTGACCACGTACTTCTTGGGATTTTACTCTATGAGTTTTGAAAGAAGCTTAAGAAATATATCATGTTATTTTCATAAAATTGCACCTAAGATACAACCCATTCTATACACATCAATATGGTGGGAACTCGTGCTGGTAGACGTTCAAAATTGACTAACAAAGGAATAACAAAAGCTCAAGAAGATGCAATACCACCCAATGATGAGGTTAGGACAGAAGAGAACCTCCACCACCAGAAGATGGCTCGCTAGCTTCTGAGGTTGAGAAAGGAGTTAGAGGAAACTAGAAGGGAAAATATGGAACTACGGTCCCTATCACGGGGAAGGGTCATGGACAACTAAGTAACAAGCCTAGTTGACAGAAATACAACGGGACAAAGCCAACTTGAGCCACATTATACAGAGCAAGAGGATGAAAGGAACCACTTCTTCTAGCTCGGTGGGACCTAGTGAGAAATAATGGATTTAGAAAAGGAAGAACTAAGAGGCACAATTTCAAGCATTAGAGAAAGCCAATAAGAAACAAAACTTAGCCTTGAAGGTAGCTTAAGAGAAAAACAAGAAGGGTAAAGCCCAAAAAGGACTAAAATTACTATGATTTTATGTACTTTAATTATTTCGCCAACAATTTATCTATAGAAGAAGTTAAATAGATTTGAGAGAATTATTTAATTATTTATCTTGATTAAATAACATGCATAATTTCTAGGTAGAGATATATGATTTTTATGTATGTGATTCATAATTGATGAACTTCATGAGTAGTAATTAATTTTATCACATTCTCATGATAATTAAATTGCATACTACTTATTAAGTTTATTAATTATGGATAACATACATTAGAATCATATTGTATACTACTTATTAAGTTTATTAATTATGGATAACATATATTTATACCTAGAAACTATGCATATTATTTAATCAAGACAAACAATTAAATAATTCTCTCAAATCTATTTAATTATCTCTATAGATAAATTATTAGCCAAACAATTAATATCATAAAAATCAGATTAAATAATATAATTAAATTATAATTATAATTAGAGCAAAATATTAGATCATCACATGGTGAAAATTGAATTCACAAGATCCCTAGATTAATAAATTAACTGCACATAATTGTGTTCATAAAACTCATATTTTTCATAAAAAAATATATAAAAATTGATAAAGAAAAGACTAGAAGAAGAAATACAATCAATCTCTTGAATTGTAGTGATAATCTTCTGTAAAATCTCTACCAAAATTGTGTCTCCTCTTGAATTTTTTTGTATTTCTTTCTCTTTTTAGTTCCAAAAACTGACAATAATTAGGCTAATTACGGCCCTTCGGGGTTTATGGGGTGATTAGGGGTTTAAATATTACTCAAGTATTATCTGAACCGTAAGATCAACTTCAGATCAAGGGTTGAAATCAAAACAAGAAAAACTGACATCGCTAGCCAATCACAGCACGACACACGATAGGAGAAATTCACTGGATGAATCAAAGAGCGACGTGTGGTAGAGGAGACCTGTCAGAGTCAATGCTCACTACGTCAATGCCACACGGTATAAAGTGATTCACAAAAATGGATGGTGTGGCACACGAGTGGAACGCGATGAGCAATCGGGTGGAGACACATGGTAGCAAAGTTTGACAGCACTCCGAACTCAGATTGAACATCATGTTGACACGTGGCACGCATTTCGTCCTCCTCACACGTGGTTTAACGTGATTCGTTGTCCCTGCTTGCATGGCGTCCGTGTGGCTTACCTAGTCAACTCATCTACTTGTGTGGCATGCCACATGACAACTTCTTATTGGTATTACGTTAAAAATTCATAAAAAATTTCAAAAATTATATTTTTACCTCTTTTTCACTAAAAAATTTATATTTTAATATTTTTAGCCTTAAAAATACTATTTATTGAACAAAAAATAAATATTAAGTAAAAATGTGCGCTAATAACTCTACTTTTATAGAGTTATCATCTTTCCCCTTGCAAATTAGATACTTGAGATAGTTTTGAGCCATTAAGCTACAAATCCAACACATGAACATTTTGTCTTTTGTATCCCATTCATCATATTCAATATTGGTTTAGAGAATACTTGATTTTGCAAAGCTCCTCCAATAGAAACTTGTATTGTTTTCTTCAAGAACTGTATTGGAGTTCCATTTGAACCATCAATTTTTTTTTCCAAACCATAGACATTGATCACATGCTTTAATTTCTCCCTTCATATCAAGTAGTTTGACTCATACAACTTAATCAAAAAATTTGGATTTGTTGGTATGTTTTGCACTGAAAAAGAGACTATTGCCTAAGAAACATTTATATCTTCTTATGCTAGTGTGGGTATTTGTGTACTTGTTTGATCAGTTGAGGTTATTTGAGCCATAGTTCTGATACCATGAAAGAGATGAAGCGAGAAAGGAAATCGAGTAAAAGAAAGGTTGAAGAAGAAACTAATAAGCATCATTCTTGATTTATTTGTAGTGTACTACACATGGTATATACACTTACTCACTTGGAGTTTGTTACAACAATATAACAACCTTTTAAGGTTAGGATATACAAGAATCAATAGCACACTATAAGTTATACACCCACTTGTGTCAATCACATATTATCATATATAACAAGTTTTGAAAATTAAAAGTTTGTCCAAAAAGTAGTAAAAATATTATCTTAAGATTGTAGTAAATAATATATGATTAAGCAAGTTAAGAATAAATATTGTATTGTATTAAATCAAGATTACATAAAAAATTTAATGACATAAAATAAAAATTGAATAAAAAAATGACTGAGTCTTGTGTAACACATGGTGTCATTAAGATAATTTTTTTCATTTATAGTATTTGAAAATTTTATAAAAATATTTCTTAAGATACAATGATTAACTAGCAGTAAATATACATTATTATTTGATTCTAATTTCATATATCTAAATTATATGTAAATGAATATAACTTTAGATGAGAATACATAATTTTCTATGCTTTTACTTACTTTCTTTTTACTTCCCTGTGAAGTAGAATCACAGTTCATCTATTTATAGATGGAACTTAAAGCAAAAGTGGGCAAAACACCATTAAAGAGGAATATCAGAACGATTACCGAAAATGAAGAAACACTTTGTAAATTTAATTTCAATTAAACATTAGATTTTTCTCAATTTGAGAGATAAAATATTTTTTTCATTAAAAATTTCCGATATATATCTTTAATTTAGGTACTATCACAATATATAGTGCTTACATGTGTTTTTTTTTTCTTTTCAATAATGCACTGGGACAACTTGATGGGCCAGTTAGTTCATTTGGAAGAGATAGACCCATGGAACCTTTTACACATAATAAAACAATATTTTGGTTCATTCTATTTTGAGTCTACAAAATTGTGTATGCTAACTTTAATTCATTGTTTATATTTGATTAATTTGACTACATGATCATATTAATATATAAAATAATTCTAACACAATATGTAATATCTTTAATATTGGAGACATAAAATTCGTTAATACTTGAGGATTTCTAACTTGTGAACAACAAAGTTCCTTTAATGAATGCTACACTTTTGTTCACTTCTACCAATTTATGAATGCTTGATTCAATACAATTTTCAGTACTGATAATGGTTATCTATATAGTATCTACTTGAAATTATATCGTCTCTGCATGACAGAAAAAAAAAAAAGAAATTTATACATGAGAGGCAATTTAGACCCATGCATCTTTAGTTTATCACATCACTATGGATGAAATTAAGTCTTCCCAACTCTGGTTATTATTTTCCTCAACTTGGCATAGAAAGCTGTTTAGCCAGCCTCTTCCCCAATTTATGGATTTATCATAAAAGTTTTGATTAATTGTTCACCCCCGACAAAGCATAAAGGTCGTCATGACCCGTCTCCAGTACCCTTGGGTGAAGCGATGTGGTGCATCAGTCCACGTTATTTACTCTGAATGCAGGTGTAAGAGGCATATATAATGACAACATTCCCAGTCTAAGGGGCCTATAAATATTTCAGGATATTATTATTGAACCACCTCTTTAGGTTAAACACTACGGTGGTAGGCTGAGACTGGCCTAATGGTGTTCCACGCGTGCAAGTAAACTTATGCACAAACCTCCATTTAGAGCCAGGTGGTTCCATGCCCCGTCTTCTAGGGATGCAGGAGTTAGAGGAATAAGTCCAAGATGCCTAGCTAGCCAAAGAGATCTAGTGGGGAGTGGTAGGTTTGGGATGTCGGACCTGCACATACATGTTTTATTATTAATGGTTAAACTAAAACAATTAATCAATAATGATCACTAAAATGGAGCATTGCATGTGGACTTTTTCGTTAATTTTATCAATGATTCACAAAAAGACTTTATCATTAGTCAAATTATTATAAAAGGTGTAAAATTAAAAGATATTATTATTAGACTATATTCATCGAATAAAAGGACATGATGAGTTAACAAATTTGGTTAAATTATTAGAATGAAAATTAGTACCTTTGACCCAATAATTATAAAGTGCTGCTCCTTATTTAAAATTTTGAATCGTTTAGTTACATGCATGTTGAGATAATTTGTGGTTGAGATGAGTTAAAGTACTAAGTCATACAGAGATCGATAAATCAAAAAGTTCTGTAATTTTGTTGTAGAGATAAGTTAAATTACTAGGTTATTTTGAAGAGTTGTAATAATTATGATCGAGTTTCTAATCTTTATGGGTGGGTAAATAATATTAGAGTTATTTAAAAAATATGTGTACATTTTATTTAACAATAAATAAAAAAAAATAAGAATAAAATTTCTATGTTTTCTCTAAGAGATTGTGTAATGCAATATATATATATATAATTCCCTAATTTCAATATTTAAGGCCAGCTGGCATAAAATTTGTAAGGCCAGCTGGCATAAAATCTCTGGTAACAACTCTTAGAAAATTGCTGATAAGATTTGTAAATCATTACAAATTACTGTTGTGAAACATTATAAAATTCACCTTTAAGATTTTAACAATCATAACAACTTACTAAATCTTGTAAGTAGTTTTTTTTTTCTTTCTTTGCTAATGAAACTTGTAAGTAATTAATTAGTTACAAATTCTAACAAAATCAAAGCATAACCTTATCCAAATAACCTTTAAAAATAATAAAATATTAATAAGGGTTACAAAAGTTACTCACTAATTATCAAAATCTTACATAAATGGTAATGAAATTTTACTAAAATGTATAAAACCTTACTAAAACTTGTAAGTAGTTTTTTTTTTATTTTTTCGATAAAAAAAATTAATAAAAAAGTTAATTAGTTACGAATTCTATCGAAATCAAAGTATAATTAACCTTACCAAAATGTGTAAGGAAACAATTTTAGATGAAAAATCACTTCTTATATAAAATTTTGTATAAAAAAGCAATGGAATATAAAAATAAAATAAAAAAATTTCATGTAAATAGTACGATTTGACCCCATCAAGTAATAAGGGCTGGAACACATGAAGTCTTCATAAAATTTTCTTCAGGTCAAACAATGTGAATACTACAGAACATAATTACGATAAAAGATAAAAGCGTAGCAAGTTTCTGTTAAGTTAAATTCGTTATTTCACTTAAAATGGCCACCAAAGTTTGTTTGACCAAATTTTTAATTGATTAAACAATATTTTTTAATATTTTAATAATTATTTTTTATTTAATACTGTAGATATTATCACGAATGCTCTTATTAAATAATTTAATATTTACTTTTTTATTTATATATTATTTTAAATAATAAATTATTCATTTTTGATAAAAAAAAATTACTTAATATTTCATTATATGATTGAAAATATTTTTTACATAAAATAAAGTTATTATAAATAATTCATCTCTTATGTTTATAGATGACAATGTTATCATTTTCATTACTCATTCTTTCGACACAAATTTCAAGAGAAAATAATATCAAATTAAGAAATACTATTATAAACATAATTGAAACATATAGTAAATAATTGTCAATAGCATGAAATTTTATTATTGGGGTCTTGAATATCAATGAATGTTACAGTAGTTTTTTATATCTCCAACAAATTATAACTATTTTTAAAGCTCAATGTTAATGAGAGCAATCTATATTAGATTTATAACCGAAAAAATCATCATAAAAGATCATCGAAGGCATAAAAAGATTGAAAAAAGAAAGAAAGTAAATAATGAAAAAATTGAAATATTCACCGAACTAAGAATCGGAAATCATTTTCAATTCAATATGGATAAAGAAATGGTCTATATGATAATTGGAACAAAATAATAACCATAATTTTATGAATTATTCGTAGATTTTAAAATGAATAATTTATGATTTAATATAACTAATAAATAAAACTTAATAATACTTGTAGAAAAAGTAACTATGGTTTAGTTACTAACAAATAATAATCACTTAAATATTTGTTGTTGTTATTTTTGATAAAAAATAAATAATTTTAAAAATATTAATTTTACGCCTTGAAAATGTAGCCTTTGTCAAATGAACTCCCGTGACTTTTTTACACAAAATAATAGACATGTATTATTCCATTAAATAAGAACGAGTCTAAAATATACATTAATCATATGTAATAGACTCATATTATCTTTTATCCTAAAATAATTATATTCATTATTTAAAACATTCTTCGAATGTCATACTAATAAAAACACTTTTTATGATTTTGTTTTATTTAGTTCCTTAAACTAAAAATAATAGTATTTAATCCTCTTTATGAGAAAAATGGATTAATTAATGATAAATTATTTTATTTTAATAATTTTTTTATTAAAATGTTATTTCTCTTGTCAAGCGAATAAAACAAGATTAAAACATGTTTCTTTAACGATGATAAATGACAATTAAAATGAAAATTAAATATTGTTCTCCATTGATTATTAATTATATATCTACTTTGATTTTGTTTGAGTCGAATTTATATTTAGTTATTTTCATTATTTGTTATAAGCTTAAGATTTTCAAAATAAATCATTATGATAGATTGTTTAAGTTTTACTTTTAATAATCATTTAAATTTTTAAGAAAATTGAAGAATTATCTAGAATCATTGCAATTCTTTGAGAGATCGACCTTGAAAGTATGTTTGTCACTTATTATAAGCGACTTGTGCACTTACGAGCTTTTTATAAAAAAAATTATGCTCCAATATTTTGTTATCGTTTTCGAGGACGATTGATATTTTAGATTATTTATCAAAATTTATAAAAAATTTGTTAATATTCATGATTTTTCTTTTGTGATTTTCGTGAATATTTGTGGTTTGTTTAGTTTTTTATTATTTTTATTTATTTTATTAATTATTTTATTCTGATTATTTTATTTTACTAATTATTTGTTTTTCTTTTTATTTATTATTTTTAAATGCTTAAATTTAATTGTTGTTTTTTTTAGTATATGCGAGATATGAGATTCCTTGAAAATCCACTTATACCTTTCATAGATAACATAAATATATCTAAAGAGCATTTAAAAAGCTGGATATTGAAATCTAAAAGCCTTTTCTTGAGCCTTCAAGCCACCACTAGAGCCAATTTTAGAACTAGTAATTATGGAAGAAAATTTATATAAAGAAGTTGCAATGAAGGAATATAAAAGGCCAATCATTTACAATGCTAATGCTTTTATATAGTTGGATGAGGTGGCTAGAAATTATGAATTAAAACAAATTGATTATTTATTGTTACCCTCTTTTTATGGAATTTTTGATGAAGATTATTTGTCTTTCATTAGAAAGACATTAAAGTTGATAAATAAAGGAGGAGGAGAAGAAATAAAATCAATCTCTTGAATTGCAACACCAATCTCTTCTTGAATCTCTAACAAAATTGTATCTCTTTTTGAATTTTTTAATATTTTTCTCTCTTCTTGGCTCCAAAAAATGATAAAAAATGATGTTAATTTTGACTCATTAAGGTTTAGGTAGTAATTAGGGGGTTAAATATAACTCATATGGAATTTGGACCTTCATATCAGCTTCAAATCGAGTGGTGAGATGAAAAAGAGGAAAATTAACAGCACCATTCAATAGAGACACAACACATGGCACACAGTATTCACTCAGTGAATCAGCACACGATGTGTGGCAAGGATAACTAGTCTCGATCAATGCATGTGGAGTCAGTACCACGTGTTGAGATATGATTCACTATTACAGATGGCATGGCACGACGGTGAAAGGAATGGACAAATTTCCTAAAAAAACGTGGCAAGACATTTGACCAATGAGTGTTGTGTTGACACATGGCGTAGCACTAAAAGGTTCCGATAAAGAGTCATCATTTTAATAACTAGGCTAAAGTTTCCGATAAAGTCTATGCTCTCAGTTTGCTGAAAGCCTTTGGCAACTACATGAAAATTATACTTTTCAAGTATAGAATCAGCGTGAATTTTATTTTGAAACACACACTTATGCCCAATTATCTTGCTTATTTTTGGTTTCAAGAACAAGCTCCCAAATGTAGTTTTTCATCAAAGCATCATATTCAGATTGCATATAGGCATGCCATTCAGGGAATTTTAGGGCTTTAAGAACTGAAATTGGTTATGGCAGAAGGGTGACTAACATGTAAGTTTTTGGCTTCAAGACACCATACTTGGATCTTGTATGCATTTGATGAATATTGGTAATATATGGTTCATGATGAACACCAAACAACTGTTGTATTGGTAAATCAACAATTAAGTTTATACAGTTAGAATTAAAAACATGAATTGGTTCAATAGAACCAAGTAAGATAGAAGAAAATTAAGAAGCTATATGAGACAACTTAGGTTTAAAAGAAGAAGAACAAGACAAATTTTGAAAAATTACAAGTGAAGTGGAAGGAGAAAAAGACTCATGTGAAGAAAGAGGCAAGGAATGAGTAGATGGGACACTAGTTTGATAAAAAAACAAGATGAGTAGAACTAAGCTCAACCAAAGCCTAAAAAGAGGGTAAAATAGACTGGGAAGGCAATGTTGCAAGTTGCACAAGAAACGTGACTAACCATGGTTGAGAAACAGACACAGGCTCAGGTTATATCTAAGCCTTGTTTGTAGAGACCAAATAAGGAAATGTTGTTTCATTGAAACAAACATATTTTGACATATACACCTTACCAAAAACACTTTCTTAGCTTTGTGTTGCATAGAAAAGCTAAGAAAAACACAAGGTAAAGAACAAGGTTCAAGTTTATTACTATAATATGGTCTCAAATGAGGAAAACAAAGACAATCAAATGTTCTAAGGTAGGTATAATCAAGTTGAGGGTGAAAAATAAATTCAAAAGGGATTTTAAAACCAATAACATGAGAATGTAGTCTTTTGATAAGATGAACAACGGTTTGAAAAACCAAAATCCCAATATAGCATCGGCATATTAAACTTCACAATTATGGCTAAGCTAGCTTCTACAACCTGTATGTTCCTTTTCTCCACTACATCATTCTGTGATGATGTGTGTATAAGGATAAGACATGTTTTGAAATACAACACTCTCAAATAGATGAGTGCCTAAAAATTTTAGTTATGTTCCTTGATCACTTTGTAACATTTTCAGTTTGGTAGAAAATTGTCCTTCAATATATACCTCAAATGCACCAAAACATAAGCTCCCTAAGTTTTAATAAAAAGAATATACATACACACGAACCTTGTATAGTCATCAAAAAGTAACAAAAAATACTCCATTCCTTTCATAGAAACAATAGGAGAAGATCTCCATAAATCCACATGTATAATGTCAAAAGGATGCAATAATCAACATGTGTGTGCAACATATGCAATCTATGCGACTTAGCCATCTAGCAAGAATTACATAACTCATCACTACTAGGTTTATCTAACTCTTTATTCGTGGTTCTAACCACATGTTTGACAACCACAGAGTGAGAATGAGTTAATCTGTCATGTAATAAGTTACTGCAAAAAACAGTCTTATTACAAGAAATAATAGGAGATTTAGAACTCATCTACATAGCTGGTAGCTATACAAACCATCTCTAGCTTCCCCCATTAAAAATATAGTCCTGGTATTCAAATCCTTCACACAATAAGTGTTAGGAAAGAACTTCATAGACACAAGGTTATCTTCACATAGTTTCTAAATTAAGACTAAGTTCTTTTCCAATTGAGGAGTACACAATAAATTTTAAAATTTTATATCAGAGGATACAATAGACAAACAAACACTATCTAGATGAGTTTACCTGAGTATGACATAGACTATTGCATAAAGCTGTTATATGAGGTTAAATGATGTGTAGCTTCAGTGTTCAAGTGTCATTGTTGTGTTTGTGTAGTTGATAGTTATGTTGTTATGAGTAAAGAATGAGGTTGAAAACTAGAAGGCATGTTTTAAAAAAATGATGTGACAAATCCACAAATATCAATTGGATTAGTATGTTGATCAAGTGTTGAAGTTTTAGTTACATTTTTCCGAGGTGCAGATCCTCAAGAGTTAAGATAATTTGGTGAAAGAGTTTTAGTGTTTTTAGACTGTATATATCTAAAGTAACAGTGAACTACTGTATGACCATGTTTCTTACAAATTTGACATTAAGTACCTTTTAAACTTTGTAGATTTAGATTTATTAAGTTCTTTAAAATGTTGAGGTTGTGACTAATTAGACACAACACCATAGTAGTAAGGTTTTGTAGCTGAAACATCTGAATATGGAGATTTAGAAAAGTTTTTAAATAATAGCATGCACACCATATGAATCAGGATGATTCATTCTCTCTTATTGCCTATCATGTGTTTGCATTAGTGTAAAGAGTTCATCTAAGCCAAGAATCCTCTTTCTTGCTAATAATGTTACTCATAAGAGATGAATAGTTGGAATCTAAACCTCCAAGATCATGTAGCATCTACTCTTTGTCATTAATTGTATCACTAGCAGCAAACAAATGATCAATGAGACCTTTGGTTATGGTAATGTATTGTTCAATGGTCATAAAACATTTCCTCCATGTTGCAAACACCATTTAAGATCCATTAATTAAGCATGTGAATTATCATTAAATGTCTTAACATGTGCTTGCCAATAATCAAGAGTCGTTTTCTTTCTAATTAGATATTTCAAAAAACTCGAATAAACTGAGCATATCCAATTTTTATAGCATTGTCTTGTCCCTCCCATAGCAAAAACTTTGAATTTTCTTCAAGAACCTCGTGAGAACAAGAGATGACAGATGCATCCATTATGCAGTGCAATGCTTATATAGCATCTTCACTAAGATGCCGTTTGGTTGCAATACCAACATGGTGTAACAAACTCTTAACAATCACATGGGCAGCTAGTGCACTAACACTAACAAACTTGCAACAACCTATGCTAGGCTTAAGCACTCACATACATTTATTCTAACGAAAGCATACAACAAAATATTTTCTGCAAAACTTTCCATAAATTCTTTAAAGTGACACAGTTCAAAGACTAATCATCTTCACAAAGGCTAAAAATAATAATCTCACTTTCGTTAAACCGATGATGAACCAACTAAAACGCAAACGTTGGTTTTTACAGATTAAATAAATAACAAATGCAAGCATAAATAGCTACAGAAAAGTTTATTCCACATTTTATATGTGTGTGTATGGTTATGTGAGCTCAGATGGTCAAGGGTTATGTTGATGAATAGTATAGACCCTTGTCCAAGAGATTGTGCTACTTTGGGATGAAATCGAATTTAGGCTGTCTGATGACATGAAACTTGAGGCTGCCTTTTAGTACCTTTCCATCAGAGAAGCAATTTAGAACAATTTTGTTTCACTTTCTCTTTGACTTTCTTGATTTCCATATGATAGCATAAGGACTTGGGCAGATTCTGTATGGAACTTTTAGAGGGGGAAGATCAGGAACGCTGCAAAATTAATAATACATTATTAAAACAAAATATATTTAATAAGATTCTTCTTGATCAAACATTGAACCTAAGCATGACCACGTAAAATAGACAGTTTCTAACTGATTCTCAATTATTTTATTTTTTCCCCTCCTTTGAATGAGTAAAAGCCCTTGGCAGTAATCATCAATTGAAATGATTATAAGCCTCTGTTCCTTTATGTTTCTGAGCTACGTAAAATCAATTCTCATAGCAAAAAAAGAGCTCCAGGACTAAACACTAAAATATTCATCAGAAGCTATTTATTAGAATTTATCAAACCAAACAAGGGTGATAGGATATTTGGGTTTTTATTTTCGGTTTTAAGAATTTATTAAATTATTTAAAAACACATGATTCTTCTATAAATTGACCTTTTAAGTATACTTATCATTTTATATAAATAATTCATACACTTACAAGCTATTTATAAATTTTACAAAATTTGTACACTAAGTTTTGGCACATTAGAGCTCTATGTGGATTTGTCTTGTTACATCATTTGTTGTGCACGCTCTTTTAATATGCTAATACAATTTGAGTTTAAGATGTATATGTTATAACATATTAAAGCTTAAATTTTGATTATAAAGCTTTTATATTCTCTATCTTAATATTATCTGTCTGTTTGAGATTACTATTTATTATTGTTGTTGTGTTCTCATTTAGTGTTTATCATTCCATTGTTTGTAAGTTAGGAATGAGTCCTTAAAGAGTCTATATCTCCTTACCTTGTTTGTGATCTGGGTTGTGAACCAACCCACATTGCTCCCCAAGCAAGTCGTTACTAATAAAATGGTGTCACGTGTATTCACTCCCTTATATATGTGAGTAGGAAATTCATATGGTCAAGATGGTGAGCATCAATCATGATAACCCTTTTAACGGGACTCTCTTTAAATATTTTGGTATCGATCGTGGGTTCCCAAGCTTTTTAGTTCATGGAAAGACATTGGGACCTTGTAGCACTTAAAATCTTGAGAGTCAATCTGAAGCAAGAGAAATTTTACTCTATAGCTCAAAAATTTCACCTTATAGCTCAAAAATATCACCTTGTAGCTCAAAATTTTCACTCTTTAACATAAGTATCCCATTTAGAAGTGCTAAAATAAATGGTAAGAAAACACCCAAAAAATTTGCAACTCTGCGATGTCAATAAGAATAACCATTCCAATTTTAAACACCCGTCTTTTTCTTACTTATCTCCATTCGGACCCAAACTAGTCGAATCTTCATACTTCTTTCCACCATTCTCTTTTGTCTAACCAACTCGAAACGAACTTCATAAGACATCCTTAGGTAGAAAATGGGAGACAAAATGGACACTAGGACCAAGCCAAGTAGGCTAATAATTTTATGGGAGAAAATATCCATAGCTAGAGAGAAGTGTCTTCAATGCGTCTCTCCATCATGTGCTTGTAGCACTCCACAATGTTGAATTTCAAGGGAAGCAAGAGATATTTCTATGGATGGGAAGATATGATAAGAAAATTGAATGATCATCTCAAAGGCAAGGAACTCGCAAAATATAGTATGACATTGAAAAGGTATATGGTTATCTGGGTTTAGTAAGGCTTTTGATTGCTGTATTTTTTATTCTATTTCTTGGAGCAAGAATATGCATGTAACATGATCTGATAATTATCCATATTATTTTTCACTACTCGAGGAACTTTGTGTATCCTCTATTTAAGAGCAAAGAGGCCAAATGGCCATTACCCACTCAAGATGCAGGCGTAAAAGGCATGTCTACATACCTCAACCTAAGGAAGAAAGCAAGAGTCTAAAACACCATACAACATCTTTAAATAAAAACTCCATGATAGGCTTAAACTGGCTTAGTGGTGTCCTCCCCCAACTTTGCAAAAAAAAAACTAACACAATTCATCGTTAAGGAGTGATGAGGACAAACGGTCCCCGTACACTCAAAATACATGTATAAGAGGCATTAGTACAAATGCCCAACCTACGAAAGAAGGCAAGACTCTAAAACACCATATCTCTTCCTCTTGGTAAAAAAAACTCTAGCGATAGGCTCATGCTGGCCTAGTGGACAAAAGGTCAATGGCTACTCGAAATGCAAGCATAAGAGGCATGAATGCAAACCTTAGCCTATGAAAAAAGATAAGACTCTGAAACACCAAGCCTTTTTTTGAGATAAAACACTATGTCAATAAACTCGGACTAATCTGTTGGCTTCCCTAACATTATTCCCTATTTAGGATTATGGAGGACAAAATATCCCCCCCTTCCCAACCAAATAACTAGGGATGTAGACATAAGAGGAATTAGTGCAAGCACCCAACCTAAAAAAGAAGGCAAGAATCTCAAACGCCAGATCTATTCTTTTGGGTAAAACATTCTAAAAATGGGCTTAGAATGGCCTAGTGGTGCCCTATACACTTTGCATATGAACTAACATAATTCTCCACTTAGAAGTGAAGTCGCCAAAAGATCCCTACACACTCGGAATGCAAGCATAAGAGGCATAGGTGCAAATGTCAAACCTTAGGAAGAAGTCAAGGGTCTAGAACACCAAACCTCTTTTTGTGGTAAAACAACCTGACGACAAGCTTATACCAACCTGATTATGTCCTCCAAACTTTGCAAATAAACAAACATAATTCATTTTTTAGAGTGAGGAGGCCAAAAGGCTCCCACCTACTTGAGATGATGGCGTAAGAAACTTGAATTCGACTATAAAATACCTACAAGCTAGATTTAAGCCCAAATTAAGACAAATAAAGTAGATCATGATTTAAAAAAAGCTTAATAAATGGCTTGGTTTTAGCCTAGATTTAGGCAATGAAATACCTACCAATGAGTTTCGAGCATAAATTAAGGCAAAGAAAGTTACTCATGACTTAGACAAAGAAGCCTAATAAATGACCTGATATTAGCTTGAATTCGAGCTACGAAATGCCTTCTAACCAATTTTGAGCCCAAATTAAGGCAAAGAAAATGGCTCATAACCTAGAGAGAAAAAACCTAATAATTGGCATGTTTTTGGCCTAGATTCGGGCTAAGAAATGTATACTAGCTAGTTTTGAGTCCAAATTTATGTAAAGCAAATGACTCAAGACTTGGAGAAGAATCTTGATAAATATCCTACTAGCCAATTTCAAACCCAAATCAAGGCAAATAAAGTAGCCCATGACTAGGTAAAAAGCTTGATAAATTGTAAAATGCCTACTAGCTAGTTTCAAACCTAAATCAAGGCAAAGAAGTTGTTTGCAAAGTAATTGAGCCTTGTCATAGAGTAAATCCAAACCATAGAAAAAGGTTGGTAAATAAGGTCTACACTTGGGCTTGATGACAACCCATGAGAAATTCATGATACAACTCAATACGACCTATGAGGATTTCTTTAGCCAGGAAAAAACTCTAGTCCAAATTGCATGCAGCATTCAAATGCATAATGAAATAGGCATTCTCCCTTGAAATAGACAAGTCTAAGTTAACCTAGAAACTACTAGTATTATGGGCTAAACCATTATCTTTGTAAAACCCCATAAATTTATTATTAGTATTTAAAGTACCTTAAAAAAATTTTTGAACAATATATTGAAATATAGAGATTCACCAAGAAATTTTTGTGTGAAAAACTAGATAAAATCGAAAAAACTTACGTACCTTTCCACCACCCTCGCCAATCCCTTGCTACCACCTCACCACCACTTATGGCGAGCTCCTTGGTGAGCTTCTCGAATTGGCTATAAAAAGGGGCCAAATCACCCCATTTCACACACATTTCCTCATCCTCTCCTTTTCTCACTAGAACTTTCTCTCTCTAAGATATTTGGGTTTTTCGACACATTTTAGAGGGCCATTCGGTGATAAATATCAAGGAGTTCAAGTTCAAGTTTGAAAACTCAGCAATGGAATAGCTTTTCAAGTAGGGATTCTTACTATAACTTTTTAAATACATACATTGTTTTTACAAATGAAATGTCATACATCATATGTTATGAATAAAATTGAAAAATCGGATACCATGATTTTAGTAATGTTCTAATATTATAAATATTGTTTGAAAATGAGATACTTATTATAAATATTTTATTATGCATATTTTGAAACAATTTTGTATATAAAACAAGTATCAAATGTTGATATGAAATAAGCATTGAAAATATGATATGACATTTGAGAATTTTATACATGCATCATGAGAATTGTTTTATACGTGTGGAGTACTACACCTGTATGTTATCTTGCAAAGTATAATACCCACAGATTACTGCTTATAGTAGATTGTTTTCAACAAATTATATATACATAGTGCATACATGTATCTTTGGAGTTTTTCTGTCCATGGTGTCTATGTGTGACCGTGGATTATTGTGGTTAATATGTGACAGCGGATTTGTTGCTCGCACACGGGCCTTGGAGTTGGATCCCTCATTGTATTTAGAGCATGTTTATTTTGGATTCGTTAACTACACATAGGTCTCAGAGTTGGACCCCAATTGTGTTTTGGAGTTGACCTACCCATAGATAAGGACCTATATGACGTGATTTGATAAATGCATGTGTCATATGTATTATAATCCTACATGAGGTTGGAAACGGATCTATATTCATCTCGGAGTTAGACCCCGTATGTGTCCATGTATTTGGATAACCAATACATATGAGATTATATTTCATGCATTGAATTATACCACATAACATATTTTATATTGTATAAACATGCATTTGGATACTTATATTGTACATTCCCTCGATTTCCTTAGAAGCAAAAAGGTAAAAATATACCCAAATTTTGGGATAAGAATCTCCCCATTTCGTATATATCAAATGATTACTATTTATAAAATTTTATTAATCAAAACATGCATTATGAATAAATGCTTATTAAAATAATATTTAGAGTAGACTCTTACTAAATTATGTGTAACTCATCCCCGTTCTTCCCTTTTTATCTAATTACGTTGTTCGAGATAACTATAGTGAATATAAGATGATCATGAACAAAAGATTTCGATATTTTAATATATAAGTTAAAACCTTACTTCTTGTTTTAGCTATTATAATTTCGATTAGATATGTTAAAATTATTCTGATAAATTTTACTTGATTTGAATGTATGATTTTACAATAAATTTTATTTTTCGAATAAAAAGTTTTTAAAGGATACCCAAATTATTTATAACATTGATTTTTAAATAATTTTTAAGTTGATTTTTTTATGATTATTAAATAAATTTTCTTTAAATATAATTTAAAATTTATCAATTTATCTATATTTAGTGACATTGTATTTCATGTACCCATTTTTCGAGAGTAAGATATTCTTCCATTTTCGAGAGTAAGATATTCTTCCACCTACACACAAACTAGAAGAATGGCGGCTTAATGTTTGTTCACAAAGAATAGGGTACCTAGTAAACCTGGAGTATCTTTCCCTTGAAAAAGGCATTTCATCGGCCTTTAGGTCTCAACTTCAACCCTTGGAAGTTGGCCTCACCCCAAAAATTAAGCACGTGTCAGTAGTACAAGCATGTGGATCAACTCCCATTGCTCCCCAATCAAGTCTTTTGAAATATCAATTTTGAGGATAAGAAAGTACACACTTATTAAATTTAATTCTTGTACCGACCATAACAAAATAAATTTTTATAATTAATTAAAATTTTAAACAATGATAAAATATATGATATATTTAATACATAATTAAATTAAGTTATATGAAAAAATTATTAATATTTTGAGTATAATTTACCAATTAATTTTAAAAAATATTATTTTAAAAACTACTATAAATTTATAATTTTATAATAATATATCAATATTTTTATTGTTTATCTTTAAAAAATACAAATGATACAATGAATTTCAATCCTATTATCAAACAATTGGTAATCTCCATTAAAAAAGAAAAAAAACACAAGCTGGTGCCTCTGTGCTTGTGCCGGACCTTTATTTGCAACAGGTCAGTACGATTTAGATTATGTGGTTTCAATGATTCAAGGACACTTCCAAAATACTTTTAAAAAAAATGATTGACACCCTCCTTTGTTCAAAAATATGTCAATTTTATCTTCACTCAGCCGAAGTTAATTCCCTCTTGACTTAATTAAAATAAAGTTAAATATTTATTTTCTAACTCATTTCTATTCAACCAGATGAAATTTATCTTCATTTAGCAGTCAATCAACGAGAATAAACACCTATAAATACTAATCATTTTGTTGTAGTTTTTTAAAAGAAATAAGAAAAATTAAAAAAATATCTCTAAAATTTATAAAAATAAAAATAAAATTATAATAATATTTAATGAGATTTAATTAATACACGTTAATGTTCTAAATAACTTTAATTTAATTTAAATAATTTTTAAAATAAAATAATATATCATTTTTTTAATAGTAAAAATATATAAAATATATGTAAATATTACTATTTTATGATTATAAATTTTAAAAATCTTATTTTTGTTTTTTCCTATAATCTTTTGAGCTAGTCAAATGAAATTTTTGAAAATATGGCAATTTTAAAAAACAAAATTTAATATTTAAATTTAGTATATTTTCAGGTCTTTTTTTTCTTTTTCTAATAAAATGAGGTCAGGGCAGCTCGGCAGATGACGGCTATAGGCCCCTGAGAGATAAAGGTCCAAATTCAATATTTATTATATATTTTTAAAAAATATAAAAGATATTAAAATTAAAAAATTATGTATTTAATTCAATCTCAGTTTACATGTTGTTAATTAATTAAAAATATATATTACATAACTCTTAGTTTTTTTTACTTAAGGATTAAAAAAAAACTATACAGTAGAATAATTTAAGATTTTAAGTAATAAATTTTATAGAATTGTTTTTTCCCTTAAGTTATTTCGTAATATTATCTTATTTTTTTCTCAATTAATAAATATAATAAAAAAACTCGTATTTAATATTTAAAACATATATTTTTACTTTCAAATTTTGTCTTATATATACTTATTTTTTTATTTAAAAATAAATATGCATATAATTATAAACTTTTTATTTTACTTAAAAAATTTACCAAAAATAATTATTAATATGTTGTAAAATCTTATTAATGATACAGTTTAAAAGAAAACCGTAAGAGACTCGTTTTCTCTAGGATTCCTTCCCAACCTAGTGTTGGTTTATGTAAGTCGTATTCGTGTCTTTATGTTTGTTTTATTTTGTGTAAAATACAGCGTTTATTTTATTCTACTCATTGTTTTGTCATCTTTTATGTGGATCAAGTAATCTTTTATGTGAATTAAGTAATACTTATACGTACATAATTAAGAACACTTTATATGTGAGTATGTTTACGCGGGTTGATTTTCATAATATACATACTAGGTACTTATTTGTCGACATTATCATTTGTGTTTTTGTTTCGCTTTAAGTGTGAGTATTTATGGAATTTATTCAACTTTTTTTGGAAACCAAAAAATATATTTTTAGCACCTCATACCCACCCTCACCACTACTTTTGGAGTGGTAATTGGTGAGGTGGTTGTCTTCTCTATAAATACCTCATATTTCTTCTTATTTTGTATTCAGAAAAATGTAGTGAAACTCTATCAAATTGTTATCTCGTTTTCTATTTCTGGATCACTAATACCTTGAGTGTTATTTAGTATCAATGATTTGTGACTATATGAGAAAAATCATACTTTTAAATGATGAGTACTCGAGATGGTGTTTGTGAGTGGGCTATATATGTAAGCCATGTATTGACTGATAGTTTTTCTGGTGCAATTTTTTTCTTATGTTAGAACAACTCTATGAGAATGGGTTAAGCTAAGTTGTATAAGTTCTTATATCTATTAGGTGTATACAAGAAGAGATGATTATTGAGTAGTCGCTTTCATAGGTGGTGTAGTTGATAGTCCATATTACACATTACTAGTCCATGGTTTTTTATCACACCACATTTGGTGGTATTGGCTTTAGAGGTAAGATGGGTTCATATGTTCAATCAAGTCATTGTGGAGATAGCAAACAAAGGCAGCATAGCCAGTTAAGACATGTGTCCCAATTGATAGAGGTATTTACGTTTATATTTTTTTATCGAATTGTATCTATTTATTCTATTTAGTGGATTATTTGTTGTGTAATGGTTGGTATAAGCAATCCAAAGATGTTACCACATAGGTAGGGATTCTATGTGAGTTTACCTCATTATATATATTATTATGCATGTTCGAATGAGTGGTTAGTACAATCAAAGTTTAAATAGTGTATGTTTCTACATGTTAAGTTTATGCTCTGATTAGAATGTTTTTATTATTTATTGTATACTTTCTATTTACTGATTATTTGTATTGTTACTATGATTATCAGTTATGTGTTTATCTGTTGGATGTTATACATGATCAAATTACGTGTTAGTCTAATCTGTGTGTTTAACCTAGCCTAGTCTAAGTGTCTATCTTGTATAAACCAACATACTAGATTTATACTCTCAAGAAAAAAACGTATTTATTATATGTTATAAAATGCTTTCTTTCATTTCTATGTAGCATGTCTATAGCTTTCTAATCATTGATTATGCAATAATAAATTAATTTTACTATTTCTTGATTAATTATATTACTTATGTGTGTTATGTGAATGTGATTTTGATGTAAGTCTCTAAGGAGTTTGTATCTCCTTACCTTGGTTATATCCTAAGTGTCAGAATTTTTAATTGATTTGCTATGTTTAGATTGATCGCATGTTGTGAGAATATAATCATTATTTATTAAATATGTTCCCACATTTGAAGTCTTCAAGTGATTGAAAATTCTTCGTTTTTTAGTATGCATTCTCATCTCACTACTCTAGATAAGAGTCTGTGAGATACACTGTCACTAGTGTGTTTAACGCAGTTAGTTTTTTTTATTATTAGTAGTTTTTATTGTGAGTTGAATTGAGCATGTTGTTTTGTACTTTCACTGTGTTAATTGCTTAATTTACGTTGTGAGGCCTACTATGCTAAATTGATATAAAACTTACGAAAAAGAATTGCTCTCTGGATTTCTGGTTTTCATGCAATAAGTTTGATTACGATTTTAAATGTAAAAACTACGTTCTCTAGTAGATCAGATTAACCTTACGAATGATTTGGGAGAATTGGTTGAGGTTGAGCAGTGCATTTCTGACTTTGCAATTGCAGTTCGTCTCATTTCTCAAAAGCCAATGAATATTGATGCATTACTTCACATGCATTGCAAGAATTTGATCAAGAATAGGGGACTGGATCGAAAGGTGGCTGATCGGAGCATATTTATTTTCTACTTTAAGGAAGATTTGGATCTTGAGACTGTACTTAGAAAAGCCCCATGGCTTCGACAATAGTTTAATAGTGGTGTAGATATTGGGTTCTAGTATTTCTCCTTCATCTTTATCTTTCGATTTCATTCCAATTTGGGTCTAAATACACGATCTCCTACGAATTGGAAAATTGAAGTAATTGCTAGAAGAGTTATAAGCCATATTGGTGAAGTTCTTAAGGTGGATAAATTTTATTTGAATGATGGATCTTATCGTAAAAGTCGGAATTAACGTTGAGCTTGCTAAGACATTAATTCTAGGTTCGTGGATCCCTTTTAAGTCTGTTCATATGTGAATAGAGTTTAATATGAGAGGCTTTTTGGATTTTGTTGCTATTATGGAAGGATTACATTTAATAATCAATTTTGTGAGGTCCCAAGTGATGCTTGCATCAAATTTGGTGGAAAATATGCTCAATGTGAGGAGTGGCTTCGCTTTGCTATGAATATGGGGATGGAGGTTTGAAGAAGGTGCCTAAGGTTTTGTGTTTGGTTATAGAAATGCTAAAAAGAAGAATGGTGGTAAAGGGTAGGTAAAGGAAAAGAAAATAGTGCATTTGGTAGTAGAAAGAATAGAACAACCGGTAAAAAAATGGGTGAAGTGTCGGGGACAAAGGTTGGCGAAAGAATGCGGCAATGTTCGAAAGATGTAGCTTATTTGAGTGATATTCAAGATGTCTTTGTCCAAAAGAATGAGGCTATTGAAAATCTTTTGTTGTTCAGTATTCATTCTTTTGTTGGTATTTTTTGCAGTCTATTGAAGTGTTTTGTCTTGTTTGGTCTGATACTCTCTCATGTTTTAGGTTATTTTTGAATTGTTTTTATGTTTTCTTCTTCTTTTCCTTTTCCTTTTGTTATGTGTTTTATTTATATTTATGAGTTTTGTGGGTTGTGTTTATGTGCTTAAAGTTGCCTCTTATTGCCTTGTTTAGCTAGATTACACTAGAGTGACGTTTGGTTCACATAATGGAATCAAAATCGGAATGAGAATGATAATGGAATGAAATGAAAAGGAAAGGAAACAATATTGTTTGATTTGACCATTAGAATAAAAGAATGAATTAATATTACAGTATTTGGTTTATCACTAAAATAGAATGGAAAATACATTATTGAAATAATATAATTTAATTATTATTTTTTCATCAAACAAAATATATTATTGAAATCATTATTTTTTTAAATAATTATTACTTAAAAAATATATATATTATTAATTTTTTTTTAAATAGGATTTAAGGTTTTGAGGTATAGGATTTGAGATTTGGGATTTAGGGTTTAGGGTTTAGGGTTTAAGGTTATATTTGTGAGTTAAGGTTTAAGGTTAAAATTATTTTTCTAAATAGGGTTTAGGGTTTTAGAATTTAGGATTTAAGATTTAAGGTTTAGTGTTTTGAGGTTTTGGGTTTTGGGATTTATGGTTTTGGGTTTTGAGATTTTGAGTTTAGGGTTTTAAGATTTAAGATTTAGGATTTAAGGTTTTGGGTTTTGAATTTTGAGTTTAGAATTATATTTGAGATGAGATAAAATTGAAAAAAAATTAAAATAATTCCTGATTCTTATTTTAATCCGATCAAACAAACAAATGTTCCAATTTTCTTCCACTAGCACAAGAGCTTTGTAGATCTCTATTAGCATGCTTGTTACTGCTAGATACCATTAGGTTCTGGTTCTGTGGGGTAGTCTCCAAGTTACTTTTGATAGAATTAGTTAGGATTTATTCCTTTAGAGAGTTATGATTTTTTCTGTTTCTGTTTTCATGTTTCTTAGTTTCCTTGTAAGTCTTTGCTGTTTAGGTTGTTTTGTTTCATTTTATCAACGAAAACCTGCAATATACTTGAACCCAAAAAAAAAGAAAGCGATATTACTTTTTTAATTCACAGATAAACACTTATTTTAATTATGCACTGTAATACTATTTGTCAGAATGTCAGTGTAATATTTAATATTACTTGAACAAAGGAGAGGAGAAAGAGATATGATATTAATAAAAAAGTAGAGAGTACAATTATGAAACTTACTGCAATCCAGCGATTTCAATTTGGGAAAAGTCCATGTTCGTTGAACTTAGGACAGGTGGAGCTGTCCTAATTGATGGAGTAATCTCATTTGCTGTTGGTTGCTTTATTGCCAGAACTCTGCAATTCATGCTGTTTGCTATGTTATGGTGGGCCATTGCCAACCTACACCACATGATCCATAACACTATTCTCAGTTTTTATTTTTTTTCTTTCCCCACACTCTAAATAGTAATACTGCAAATTTCACTACTATTATTGCTTTCTCATATTCTTATATCTATGCAGACAGAAAAAACTCAACAAATACAATTACAATTATATTAATATTTATTTAATTTTATTTTATAATTGATTCACTCACTATTTTAAAAAAAATTATTATTTATGATTTTTTCTTCAATCTTTACATTTTAGAAAATTCTATAACATTTACAAGTTCGTATGGAGTTTACACAAGAATACGTGAAAATTCTATACACACATATTTCTTGTGTTATTTTCCAATTTCTACACAGTTTGTGAAAAATCAACATTATATATTAAAATTCACTTTAACTCAAATGTCGAATTTAACAGTACCTTTTTTTGTGAGATTTTAGTATAATAAACTATACATACATATTTTCAGGAAATACTATTAACTGATTTGGTAAATGAAAGAAAATTGGATGAGATGCGAGAAGCATAAATTCAGGGAGGCTCTCACTTAACAAATAAGTACGATACAATTAATGTCATAAAAACACATATGAAACAAAAGGATTACTACCCTAACCTTAACTACTACTTTTATTAGAAACATAAGTTCCCTTTTTTTCCTTATTTTCTTATGCAAGTTTGTCCCTAGCTAGCTTATAACTCAGATAATCTCAGTTCACGTGAATTGTTCATGAAATAAGTATCAATGTATGTATGTCGCTAAAAGACTAAAATATATGATATGAAATTATAGATGTGAATTAAATAAATGAAAACTTTAATAACTTTGGATACTCTGATACATAAGATACCCAAAATACTCACTACCCTAAGTACAGTTGGGAGAACATGTAACATAATTGCTAAATAATTTACATCCTTTGTATCTCAGTACATAAAGCTAACTGCACTCTGCACTTATATATATATATATATATATATATATAGAGGGAGAGAGAGACTGATATTTTAAACGAGTAAGGTATTAATTTGAAAAAAAATAATGGATTTTGTATATGCAATCAACAACAATATTGTATGAACACTTATATATATATATATATATATATAATATCAATTATTGTAAAAAGATTTTTTGATATTATATTTCACCCAAAATAAAAAAAGAAACTTTTTGGCTTTTTGGCTTTTTGGCTTTTTGCTTTAACGTGAACCACACGCACCACATTTCAGAACAAATCATTTGGCAATTTAAACTTCTTAACAGTGCTAATGCTACGAGGTTCGATAATTCTACGCTTTTTAATATTTTAATTTTATTTTTTATTTTTTATTTTTTATTTAATTTTTTAATTTCATAAATTTAAACCAAAAAGTACAAAAACGTATTAGAGTTGAAAACTTAAGTGACTCATAATAAAAAAAATTAATTTCAACACATTAAATCTAATTGCTGTAAGCCTGTAAAATGATTTCACCATAGTTTTTGAATAAATTTAATTATTAAATTTTAAAAATTAAGATAATAAGCTTAAAAAGAAAAAAAAAGTTAATTAAAGAGATTAAAATATAAAATTAGTAAAAGTGAGTGAGAATACAAAAACTGCTTAGGCACTGCTATTTAAATTCAACCTCTTCTATACTCTACACCCTTTAAACATTGAACAATACTATATATATTACAAAGTTGTCATAATCTCCTATGTCCTTATAGAATTTGTTTGGTTCATGCATACAAGTTCCCATATGACATTTCTATTTATCAATATTAAATATTTGAGAAATAAATTATAATAAAAAACAGTTCTCTTAAAATATGTCCAAATAGACTTTATCTCACTATTTTAGGCTATGCACTTTCTCCTTAAAATAACACGAGCAACAATAATATAATACGACATTATTCATGTAGTATTTTTTTCTTTTCTCTTTTTTAAATATTAATAAAAGAGAGATTTTATATTTGTTAATTTCAACAAAAAATCAAGTATAAAATATATTAATTGAATATTTATAAGATAAATATACTTACTATTTTTGTAAAATAATATAACTTTTAATGTGATATTTTTGTATTAAAATAGGGAGAAAGTTGCACTGAATAATACAATGGGTTGGAAATAATCTTAAACATTTCGATCGTGAAAGTCAATAAAAAAATAAACATATTGGTGAGGTTGATGATGTCCAATGGTACAAATAGAGTTACTGTTAAATAAGTACCCTGCAAAACTGCGTTTGGAAATGTTTTTTTTTTTATGAAAAGTAATTTTAAAATTTTGAGAAATATAAGGAAATGTTTTTTTATGAAAATTAATTTTAAAATTTTGAGAAATACAAGAAATGTTTTTTTATGAAAAATAATTTTAAAGTTTGGAGAAATATAAGAGCTTGTTTGTTGATCGCTTAACTTGAAATAATTTCTTAAAAATTATTTTCAAATCATTATTAAAAAAATATTTCTACAATTTAAAAAATAATAAGTTTGGTAATTGTTTTAAAAAATTGTTCTAAAGAACAAAAAACATAAAAACATATTTCTCAATGTATTTGGTAAAATTCTTCTTAGAAATTGTTTAATTATGAAATATTTCTATTTAAAATCTACATTATAGTCTTTTTTTCTCCAATAATTTTTTTACCATGATTTTAAATATTTATAAATAAATTAAAAAAATAAAAATATTTAAATAGATTTAAAATTAATAAGTTATCACAGTCATATAAATTAATATAACGTATTATATATATTCTTTTCTTATTATTTTTCTAATATAATAATTAATTAATTTTATTTTAAAACTCATATATTTTCTTATTATGTACTTTAGTTTAAGAATTTTATATGTACATTTTGTGTTAACGATGTTTTTATCTAAAATGGCATCCAACTATGTCTAATATTTAGAAATGTTCAAACAGATATTAAAGTTTAGAAATATATATATTCTTTAAAATCGTATACATGTTGATAATTGATTATTAACTTTGGTTTATTATGGTCGTAAGTTCAGTTGATTTTGTTAGGAATTTAACTTAAGACTATTGCAAATATTGATACTGTTACACATTAAAATAATTAATCCAATTTTTTATTCAACTTGATAATATGATACCCAAACTCAAAACAAGTTACACAATATAACCAAACATATTTAACCAGCTTGCTAAATAGGTAAGATACGATATAACACGATAATTATAATAGTTAAATTAATATTTTAATAAAATAATTCAAATTTTATCATTATATAAGTGTACTTATTAAAATTAATAAAATAATAAAATCTAGAATAAAAATAAATATTTTTAAAATGATAATAAATTAAAGAATGTGACTAAACATGTTAATTGTTTTTTAAATTTTTTTGTTTTTTTTTTGTTTTAAACACATAAAATAATTTTTGAACTACTTATAAAAAAACTCTAAGCAATTTAAAGATAAGTAATCTTTACTTTTTACAAAAAAATTATTAAAATAATTTATTTATAAAAAGTTAATAAAAAACTACTCAAAGTTACTCTAACCATTTTACACAAAATACTTAAATACTTTTTAAAACCATTTTTATTCAAACCATCTCTTAGAAAATTTCTAAATATATTATTATTATCTACTCTATTATGCTTAAAAATAAACTAAATTACTTATTAATTAATATTGTAATAGCAAGTCTAATTTATAACGGACAAAATTATTATATCCTTTCTAACACACCATAGATGTGGTTGAAATGAATATTCGTGCCAAATAATAAAAAATACTTTTTATATAAAAAATTTGCAATATAATTATAATTAATATTAAAGATAATTATTAATTAAAATAATAAAATCTATTTTTCAATATATAATTAACTACGATATCAATTATAATAATACTACAACTTATAATAAATATGATTCTCTTACGTGGTTGTTGAATATCTGAAAACAGTAGACTTTATCTCTTAAAACTCCATATGCTTATTTACTTCACATAAACTTAAAAAATAATTATTTTTAAATAATTAATTAGACGCACCCTATCACATATTTACATTTGACAGGATGGAACGTGTTAACTTAAAATATATATCATTATATTATTAAAATATAAAATAAAATAAAAAGATTTTATACAGATCCTTAACATTTATCTTAAGACAGACGAAAATAAAATTTGATCTCAATATTTTTTTAATGAAATTATATTAAATTTTAAAAGGTTATTTTAATATATCAATATATTATATCTTTTAGGATGAAGAGGACATTTCTTCAAATAAAGTCAAACTTGTCATCTAAACGTAATTTAGAACCATTTTTATTCTCAAAGCTTCAAGTTTCCAAGAGTTGTTGTACCCATCAATCACAGAAGAAATATATCATATATTACTGAATATGATATATATTTACGGAGCATCACAATCAGAATAACCGAGAAAATTAATTTGTTAACATAATTAAAACAATCATTTATGGAAAAGATTAATATTATATAATTAAATATATATATAAAAAACTCACTTATAAAGAAAGCTACGATCATGGAGGCCGGCAACAAGAGCAGAAGCCCCAATTTCTCTGACGAAAGCAGCAATTTTTCTACCCTCTTCATCACCCTCTGTCACAATAATCTCAACATTTGTCTGTAACATAAATAACCTACGAGTATTTGTAACAATAATCATATTCGACATTAATTATTTAATTAAGTAAATAATAATAATTAATTAATTTAATCAGAAGCTTACATTAGGGAAGGTGTTGCAGATATACAAATCTTTGAAAGAGAGAGCCAATTGAAAACCTTTTAAGCGAAGGCGACGAGTTTTCTTCTTGTTTTTAGATATTGTGGAGGGGAAGACATGAAGGAGAGTGAGTAAATCGCCATAGCGAAGAAGGTTCTGGAGAGCCCATTGCAGAGCTGTTCTTGCTGCTTCCACGTCTTCAACTACTACCACTATTTTCCTCAAATCCATTACCACTTGGCCGTCCTCTCTCTCTATAAGCTTTTTCTGATTTGGGATTTTGTGATCAAGACTTACTACCAAAACCCCATATTAGATTACTCTAGGCGTTGTTTTTTTTTTTTCTTTTTGGCTTTCTCTGTCAAGCAGGACCTTTTTATATGGTTTGGTAATATGGTTTTGTCTTTATCAAAGCTTGAAATATTAGAAAACAAGTTGTCAGTTTTTTATTTTTATTTTTATATTTCTCTCTCTCTAAATTCACATATTTTAAATTTATTATTATTATTATTATTTTGGATTCTCTACACAGTAACCTTTTCTTATATTTTGTTTCATGCTAATTCATTTAGTTCAATTAATTATTACTATTATTATTTTGGAGTCTCTACTAACCTTTTTCTTATATTTTGTTTCATGCTAATTCATTTACTTCAATTACTCATTTCACCCTGTAAATTCTAAAACAAAAGATTAAATTATGAGTTATTTTATTATTGTTATATAGTGTATACTTAATAGAGATCACTAAAAAGTTATGAAGTATATAAACCTCGTTCTAATCGTGTCTGTGTGTTGACTTCTCGTATATAAAATACAGCATATGTTTTATTTTATTTAATGTTTTATTTTCTTCCGTGTAAAATCGGTTGTTGTAGATCAATAATGTACGCACACACATAATCATGAATACTTTATATACGAACATGTTTACACACACTATAAGATTAGTTTTCGTATTGTGCATGCTAGGTTAAGAGCTTGCTCACTAACATTATCACTTGTGTTTTTGGTTCGCTTCAGATATGGGTATTTATGGATTTTACTCATCAATTTTTAGAACGAAAAAATGTAACTTTTTAACATCTCGATATGGACCTTGCTACCACCTTTACCACCACCCTTGGCGAGGTGGTTGGTAAGGTGGCAATTCTTAGAACTATAAATATCCCCTCATTTATCTTGTTTCTCACCCACGTTTTTGAGTGTCGAAACGTTGCCAGAATTCATACCAAGATTTGTATTTGTTTTGGAAATCAATTTGGTGAGCTAATTTTCGAGTGTAAGTCATTTAGTGAGTTAAGAGATCAAATTGTTGCATGTGTGCATACGTGATTTGATTGTGTCTTCTATACACGATTTGAGATCTATGAAAGACTTTTGTTCCTTAAAGTTATTAGTGTTTACACTTCATGTTACTGGTATGTTTACCAGTCACACTACAATGGGTGATGTTTGCTTTGGAGGAGAGACGGATTCAAGTGTTGAATCAAGACGTTGTGAAAGCAACAATAGGTAATTAGGATAGAGGTTCCAACTAGTATAGGTAATAATGATTTTATTTTCTATCAGAATTGTAACTTGTTTATTGTTTAGTGGATTATTTACTATTAAGTGGTTGTCTTAAGCAACCTGAGAATGTTACTATAGAGATATGGTTTATATGTGGGCTTATCTCATTACATCGCTTGTTATGCATAATCATGTATTAAGCTAGTACAATCTAAGTTTAAGGTGTATATGTTATAACATACTATAGCTTAAACTTTGATTAGAAAACATTTATTGTTTTTCTGATTTCCACTATTTGTATAATATTTGTTGTTTTTAGTCATTCGCTTAACTGATATTATTTTGTTTATGCTTCTACTATATTATCTGTTAAGTGTGTTGAGTCACTAAAAAGTATGTATCTCCTTATCTTAGTAGTGTACCGGGTCTTTGACTCTTTTAATTGGTATTATAGCATGATTTACACTTTTGGTCTTAATCGCTTCATATTGATCTTGTTAACTCATTTTTTCACACATACACACTCTTTGATGGAGTCAGGAAGAGGAAGTAATGTTGGTAGACTTTCGCTTTTCAATGGGTTTAATTATGCCTATTGAAAATCTAAAATGAGGGTCTTTTTATGGTCCCAAGAAGAATGTGTGTGGCTCCTTATTGAAAATGGCTGGACATATCCCACTAAAACTGTACATAATAATATTATTATCCCAAAACCTATGATCAAATTGACCAAGGAAGAATCCAAGGAGTTTGACTCGAAAAATAAAGGGCTATATGTTATCATCAGAGTTGTGTTGCCTGACGAATACAAAAAGATTCAGAGTTGTATGACTTCTAAATAGGCTTAGGATATTCTATAAACAACTCATAAAGGTACTTATGTACTAAAGAGATCCAAAATGTTAAGACTAAACAAAGATTTTGAATTACGCATTATGCAAGAAGATGAGACCTTCAACTAATTTTATGCACGGTTCTCCAATATTGTCAATTTGCTCTCACAACCTAAGTAGACCAATTAATGAATAAAAATAAATTGAAAAAATAATTGCCAGTCTACCTTATAGGTTTCATGCTAAGGTCACTGTACTAGAGTCAATGTACAGACCATGTGAGCTCATTGTAAATGAGCTAGTTTGTGACTTGTAAGCCTTCAAACTGCATCACATTTTACCAAGACAAGATCAAATTACTTTAGAGAAGGGAAAATCTTAGCCCTCAAGACTATTAAAGGAATTGAACCAATCAAAGATGTGTGTATAATAGGTAATGAATGATGACTTTGATCTTGATGAGACGGAAATGGCATTCCTTGCTCAAAGATTTACCAGATTCTTTAAGAAGAAGAAACCTTATTTTGGTACTATTAGGAAAGATACTTCAAGTTCTAAAACCTTAAGATCTACTAGAGATGATAAAGACTTAGAAAATGGTTATGAGGAACCGAGCAAAGGTTAGTTGAACAAATTAAGGTGCTTCAAATGTGGAAAGTCATGACACATTAATGCATAATGTTTTCATAAACTAAATTACACAAACAAATGTGCCATGAAAGCTGAGGTTAATCTTTCATATAGTACCAATAGTGATGATGAGGATGACAATGCTTATATGGCCTTTGCTGCCTCTAATAGTGTTACTGATCCTCTGACTATTACCTTAGATATTTGAAAAGTGATAGCTAAAGCTGATAATGATGATGATGTATAAGATGATTTGTTTGATTCTTATAATGCACTCTTGTTAGAGCACATCAAGTTTGAGAAGGCATAAAAAAGGCTTTGGAAAGCCTTGTTGAAAAAAGCGTGAGATATGTCCTTTAAAGAAAAATATAGAGGAAAAGAAGTCTTTTATTGATGGTTGAAAACTTGACCTCACAAAAAAATATAAGGTTATTCAAAAGCATTACTCAGACTTGCTTAAGGAATTTAATGTAAATCAAGAAAAAGTGGAGAAGCATGAGAAATAAATGAAGGTCCCTATCTTTGGTATAGTCAGAAAGTTGTTTATCACTTTGATCCCTTTTTTGATCAAAATACATTGGTTAAAGGATTGAAAAAGGAAATTATTGTCCCAAAGAGTACAAAGGAATACATAGCCTATTCTCTTTTCGAAAAGGAAGCTAAAATTAATCAACTAAATGATAAAGTTGAAATACTAAATAACTCTGCAAAAAATCTGCAGTCCTTTCTCAAAGAAAAACAAGATTTGATTATTGCTTTAGAGGACAAACATAAAGTCAATAAGAAGGAATAAGCCTATTTTACGTTTGGATTGAATAAAATGACCGCTAGCTCTAAGAACCTAAGTGACATCCTCAGCAACACTAAGACGTTAAGGAACCAACAAGATATTGGCTACATTCAAAAAAAATATGTAAGTACTCTTGTACTTGTGTCTGTTTGTTGGATTCTCGTGTAAAAAAACACGGTGTTTGTTTTATTTTACTTAGCGTATTTGTCTTCCTCTGTGTAATGTTGGTTACTACGGATCAGTAATTCACACACGCATATAGTTAGGTACCCTTTGTATGTAATCATGTTTACACACACCACGGGAGTTGGTTTTTGTAATGTGTATGCTAGGTAAAGTGTTGCTTTTTGACGAGCGAGTATGTGAGCGAGATGATGTTTTTACGTGGGATTTTTGGCATGTTTTAGATGCGGATATTTATGGATGGTACTTGACATTTTTGGAAATGGAGAAATGAAAATTTTTAGCACCTCGCTACCACCTTCACCCTCGGCATGGTATCTAGCAAAGTGTGCATTCTGAGTCCTATAAATACCCCAATCATTTCTCTTCTCTTTACCCATTATTTAAGAGCCAAAACTATGTCATAATTCATACCGAGATTTATATCTATTTTTAAAATTATTTTGGAGAGATAATATTTGAGAATGAGTCATTTTTTTAGTTAGTTATCAAATTGTTATCTATATAAGTAAGTGGTTTGATTGTGCGTCTACCTACACAAATTGTTACTTGTAATGAAATGTGTATCCCATGTGGTTGTGAGTTGATACATTTTCAGTTACTAATTAATGGTTACAAATCACACTATATTTAGTGGTGTTGGCTGTGGATGTAAGTTGGGTTCGAGTGTTGAACCAAATAGTTGTGGAAGCAGCAAGTGAAGAGTAGTAATAGGCAGTTTGGACAGAGCTTCTGGCTGATAGAGGAAATTGTGGTTTTATTGTTTATTAGTCTTGTAACTTGTTTACTATTTAGTGAATTATTTGTTGTTAAGTGGTTACCTTAAACAATCCGAGAATATCACAATATAGATTCGATCTCTATATGGGTTTACCTCATTATATCGATTGTTATACATGATATGATATTGTGTTAGTACAATCCAAGTTTAAGGTGTGTATGTTTCAATATACTTTAAGCTTAAAATTTGATAAGAAAGCATTTGTTGTTTATTGGATTTCTACTTTGATATATAATATTTGTTATTCAAGTTATCAACTTTCTAATATTATGTTATCTGTAATTTTGCTACATGATTAGTGTAAGTATTTATTTCCTTGTTTATGCAAGTTAGGATTGAGTTATTTAGGAGTTTATATCTCTTTACCCTACTCGTATATCAGGTCGTGGACTCTTTCAATTAGTATTAGAATGGATACACCCTTTTAGGATTAACCGTTTTGATGTTTATTTTGTTAACTCGCTTTGTCACACACACATTTTCTTTCTGATGAAGTCGAGAGAATGAGGTAATATAGGTAAACCTCCACTTTTCAATGGAATGAACTATACTTATTGGAAATCATAAATGAGAGCATTCTTATGGTCCCAAGGAGACCATATATGATTCTTTGTTGGGAATGGTAGGATCTATCCAACAAAAACCCTACCTAATAATATTGTTATACTCTAACCAATGATTGAGTGGATGAAGGAAGAATCTAAGGAGTCTTAATGGAACAGTAAAGCTTTATATGCCATCATCAGGGTTGTGACACTAATGAGTTTAGAAGGATTCAGAGTTGTAAAACTTCTAAATAAGCTTGGGATATTTTGGAAACAAATGATGAAGGTACTTCAACAGTTAAGAGGTCTAGAAGGCTAAAGTTGAATAGAGAAAAAAGTGATCGTTTTTAGTATATAAATTTAATTTCCTGAAATCTATACATATCCTTCATCCAATGATTATTCTAGTGAGTACTAATTCACTTTTGTCATTTTTAACAATTGTTATCCCAGATTTTTTATGTACCACATGCACTGGACTAACCCATTTACTATCAACAATAAGGTAGATAGTTCTTTCTTCTAACAGTTTAAGAATTTCTTTCTTAACTACCTCTTGCATGTTTGGGTTTAGTCTTCTTTTGGCCTCTTGTATGGGTTTAGCATCATCCTACAAGTTGATCTTATGCATACACATGATAGGACTAATGCATTTTCTATCCTTGATACTCTAACCTATGGCTTTCTTAAACTTCTTAAGCACTTTTATAAGTTTTTTTTCTTGGGTTTTGGTCTAGATTGAAAAAGTTATCGTTAGATAAGTTTCTCCTTCTCCTAAAAACACATATTTTAAGTGCTTAGGTAAGTCTTTGAGTTCAAGTTCAGGTGGATTGGCCTCTTTACTAGATGAGGAACTGGGTAGATTTAAAAGTTAATAGATTTTTTCATTAGATCATTACTATCTTGTTGTTCAAGGTACCATTTAGTTTCCTCATCTAAATCTCCTTCGACCTTTTCAAGTGTAAGAACAGTTTCAAGCTTGTCTTTTATTCTGGGTTGGGAAAAGGTGTTTTGGACAAGATTATCCAAAGGGTCAACATCGAATATTTCATCAATGCTAGAAATAAAAGGAAAGGGTGGAGAATCAAAAAATTTAAAAGGAACAGTCTCTCTTAAGACTGTTATTGTCAAATATCTATCTTGGACATCAATAATAGTTTTGGTAGTTACCATAAATGATCTACAAAGTAGTATTGTGTGCTCTCTGTCTAAGGTTGGATTTTCTTGCATATCCAAAACCACAAAGTCAACAAGTATTATCATTTTATCTACTTGTACCAGCATATCCTCAAATATTCCCTTTGGATACTTAGATATCTATGTGCAAGTTGAAGGGACATAGTTATGGGTTTTAAATCTCCTGAATCGAGTTGTAAGAATATAGAGTAAGGTATCGAGTTTATACTAGCACCTAAATCAAGCATTGCTTTAGCAACCTCCCTATTGCCCATAGTTATGTTTATGATAAAACTTCCAAGGTTTTTCAACTTATGGGGAAGTTGGTACTGAAGTACAACATTAGAAATTTTAGATACTACTACTCGCTCATTAAGTTCATACCTCCTTTTCTTAGTGGTCAACTCTTTGAAAAACTTAGCATTAGAAGGCACATTCATGATCACTTCTAATAATGGTAAATTCATATGTACTTTAGAAAGAATATTAAAAAGATCATAGAATTGGTTATCTTGTTTGGATTGTTTCAACCGGTATTGAAAAGGTACTTGTAGTTGGTGTGGTTATGTTGTCTTTTGAATTTTGGGAATGTAAGATGGCTCCTAAATGATTTTTTCCAAAGGCTTGTCAAGTTTAGCACTTGTCTCTCCTTTTTGCGAAACTAGAGTTTCACCTTTTTTGTTACTTGAACTACAAGGTAGATCTTTAGGGATTTTAGGTAAACTAGTATTGACTATCTTACCATTTCAAAGGGTTCTTACATCCTTCACTTGTTCGGATTGATTAGGCAACTTTCCTAGTTCTTGCCTTTGCATTTGTTAAGTTAGTTTCCTAACTCTAGCTTCAATTCTTTTAACCAAAGTCTCTATAGTGCTCAACCTTTGATTATTCATCAATTGGTTATCGTGACTAACTCGATTAAAAGCATTCAAGCTATCCTCTAAGGTTGGCTTAAAAGATTGTTTTAGCGGGTGAGGGTGGTTTTTATTTGGTCTTACTGTTTGACATTGGGTATAGACTTCATAATTTTTGGTGTCCAATGATGGTTAGGGTGATTACAGGTGTTTGGATGATACCTTTGAAAGGAAATTATTGCCTCCCAAGTTGTTAGAGAACCCGATTGTAAAGTAATGAACCATGACCAAGCTTTATCCTTGAGGGTGTAAGGAAAACACCCCATCCTAAGCTGGTCTTCATCAATTCTCTATAGTGGAAAGGTTTGGACAATAGTATAGAATTATTTAATGAAATGCAAAGGGTCTTCATTAGGGATACCATAAAAGGAAGGCAACAAAGAATAATGAATCTTTTTCAATTCATAGTTCCTTGCAGCCTCTTGCAATTGTATACTAAAAATTGCATTGCCAATGATTGGCATTGCATAGTCCTTCAATATTTTTTTCCTATCTCTAGCATCTCTCATGACTACTTGTAGTTAAAATTGATTCTCTTCCTCTTGCGTATCAACATCTAGCTCCTAAATTGAAAAATAGTAGATTTTTCTAAGAAAGATTTCTCACTTGACTAAATGTATAGGCTTAAAGAAGAAAGACGTATGGAACCTAAGTTAAAATTTAAAGAATAGACACAATTTTTGAAACAAATGAATTTCTATTATTTCATTGGAAATTTATTTTACATAATCTTAAAATAAAAACAAAAAAAACTAAAAGAAAAGAAAATACACTAATGGGTGACCTCCCACTTAGGATTAAAATTTATCGTCTTCTAGTAAGACATTGCTTAGAGATTTCATAATGACAAATTCAATGTCTCCTCTTCATTGAATTTATTTGATCCAATTTGACCATTCAGTTAGTCTTTGCTTTGTTTTTGCAAATGCTCAACTAACTGTTCCACTTGGACTTTCACCTTTTTTATAGAAGTTTTCATAGAGTCCAACCGTTGATTGGTTTTAGACTGGTTATCTCTACAGACTTGAATAAAAGAATTCAAGTTGTCATCCAGGGTTGGTTTACTAGGAAGGCTTCTTCGAATGAGCTGATAGAATTGTTGGCCCAACTGGTTTGAACTTGGGCGAAATAAGGGTTGTTTTGTCTCTAAGAGAAGTTGGGATGATTTCTCCACCCAGGATTATAGGTATTTAAATTAGGGTCGAATCTTGGTTTCTGTTGATATGCTCTCAAAACATTAACATGTTCAAGTCAAGCTGGTGCTTCTCCTTGATATGAACAAGCTTTAGTACCACGTCCTATGTTGCTACACAAACCATAATGCTCATTGTTGGTGTTAGTTTGAGTAGTGAGAAAGGAAACTTGCTTGGTCAATTGAAAAGGTTGTCGTTGAACTTCATTGTTGAAATCAATTTCATGAACTCCATCTCTTCTCACTCGTGAGCTTTTAGGTTAGGAATTCGCACCTAACATCTCAAAGAGGTTGTATGTCTCTAAGGCTATATTCTCTTCCTTAGATCTTCTGACAGCATTGTCGACAATGAACTGGCATTGTTATGTAAGTCCATCATAAAAGAATTGGTTCTACAACTAGAAGGGAAAGCTATGATGGGAGAATTGAGTGAGGAGAAATTTAAACCTATCTTAGGCTTCATGGAATAGTTCTCCTTCCATTTGATAAAAAGTGAAAATATTTGCTCTCAACTCTAATTGTTTTAGTGGGAATAGAATTTTCCCATGAATTTGTTGTAAATGTCCTCACAGGTCATCAGAAAACCTAGAGGGAATGACATTAACCAAGCTTTGGCCTTGTCTTTCAAGATGAAGGAGAAACACCTTATTCTAAGTGGATCCTTCTTTAGAATAACTAGAAGGAAGGTTTGGACTGTGGCATAAAAGTCTCTAATGAAAGAAATATAATTTTCATTAGGCAGCCCATAGAATGAAAGAAGCATGCAAAAAATGAATGTTTTTCAAGTCATAATTTTTGTACCACCTCGCCTAGTTGGATTTCGGCAGTTGCAGTGCCAATGATTGGTCTTGCAAATTCCTTTATGGTAGTTTCTTTGGTAGGTTGATGATCCCCTATTTATAAGAGTTCGGGTAAGGATTCAAGGTTAGGTTCGATGTTTGGTTTAGGTTTAGGCTGAAAAGTTTCAAAGTTTAAACTTCTTGACGAGTTACCTAGATTTATGTATGTTATCTATGCACGATATAAACGGATACTCTAAGAATCTCCTATTTTGCATAGACTATATAAAACTAAAGTTTAAGCACACTTGTTAAGCAAAGAAAAATAAACAAAATTGAATAAATTATACTAAACATTCAAACACTATACACAAAATAAAAAGAAAAAATAAATAAAATGAAAGTAAACAAATAGACTAAGAAAAAGAAAGAAACTAAAGTTAATTAATTTTTTTTTAAAACAAATTTAAGTTTAAATTTTTTTCATTTTTGTTAATTAAGAATTAAAAATTTTAAAAAAGTAAATTTTTATTTATTTATTTTTTGTTACATTTTTTATTAAAAATAAAAAAAAATTCTTTTTTTAATTAAATAAAAAAATCGCAATTACTTACAACACAAAAAGTTTTAAAATTTTGATAAATAATTTAAAAACATTATTCTTTACATGACAATGGTGCAAAAAAACTTGATGAAAGAAACCAACATCGGGTTAGCAATACCAGTTTTGCAAATAATTTGATTTTATATATGTAAAACTCTCATAAATGTACGAAATATTTTATAGAAAATGACAAGTATACTCTCAAGGTCGATCTAAGTAAGAAATATATATGATTTTTAATTTATTATTTAAACTTTTAAAAATTAAATTAAATCCTAAACATTCTATCACAATATTATGATTTTTTTTGTTTCCTAATCTAATAACATAAAAAAATAAACATAGATATGAATTTAATAAATAATTATGCAAATTTTTATCATTCATAACAATAGAGTATTTATGTATTATAATAATTAAGTTAATTATGTTTGCTCATATTATTTAGATTATTAAATATATAAATTGATATTTATTGATTCTCTTTTTTTATATATAAATATCAGACTTGGTGAGATTAGATATTATTTTTTAATTAAACAAATCAATTAACAACTATGGGTGGGATCGATAATCAATTTGGTTAATTAAATTAATTCTTTTTTCTAAGAGAATGAAAATGAACCATTTAAATGTCACATTTGGTGGGGTTAGACATTTTAAACTTTATTCAAAATGTTCAAATAAAACCTAAAAATTTAATTATCTGAGTACTAACTTTTAAGTTTTAAAACCATTACTGAAAATATGTTTTCAATATATTTTTGGAATAATAGTTCTTATAAAAAAATTGAAATAAAGTTTCACTCTAACTACTAGAGGATTGTATCAACGAATAAAATGACACTACTCTAAATAAGATCGGATAATTAAACCTTAAAATATAATTTTTAGATTTAAATTTGTAATGAAAAATAATATATTTCTCTCTAACATCCTTAATATAAAATCTTAAATAAAAATAAAAAATATTTATTTTATAAAAATATTTTACTTATTTAATATTTTGCAAGCATAAGAACGTTATTACTATATCATATTTACAAATAGTAACTATGTTAAATTTAATCATAGAAAAATAAAATATAACATATAAGAATAAAACATAAAAATAAATGTAAAGAACTCATATTAAACTCAAAAGAATCCTTATAGAACTTTGATTCTAATTTCGTTTCTGAAAAACCTTCAAACAGATTTACATTTCTGTTTATTAAATCAAAAACTAGAAATTTACAAAAGTATAACTAGTTCTTTTCAAAAAGATCTTTAAAACTAAAAAAAACTAAAAAAGCTCTTTAGAGAGGGAAAGTTAGAGAGAGAAAAGAGTAAGAAATGTGATATTTGAGGGATAATAAGGGATCTTTAGGGATTTTTAGCGATCTTGATAGATGATTTTTACAATAGGAGAGAAGATCCTTTTATAGGTGAGAAAAAGGCTAAAAAAGTGAAGAAAAAAAATATCTTGAAAATGGGTGTTAGACACGTTTCACACAGGCTGTCACACGTTAGGGAAGAGGTACGCGTTGTTTGGCACTGGCGCCGGAAGATGGGCGCAAACAGGGGCATGAATCTCGACATGAAATGGGCACAGATGCGCGTGGGACAAACTGGGCATGCTCGTGACTGCGCAAGACAAGCTGGGCATGTGCGTAACTGGGAAGTTTTGTCATTTTTTCATTTAACTTTTCCTCATTTTTTTCTCACTTATTTGTAGAATAAATTTATACTAATTTTAAATTTTTTGATGTATTGCTTTCATTATTTTTCTTTGAGTCTTTAAATTATTTTTTAAGCAAAAATACCTGAAAAAATAATATATATACCTGTGATTCTAAAAATACAAATTTATATAAAAATGATAAAATCATACAAATATAAATCTGCTTAATCAATAAAAGTACATTAAATCATGAACATTTTAGTGTTTTTTAAGTCACTTTCACAACTACTTGGTTCAACATTTGAACCCGATTTTCCTCCACAACCAACACAATCCAATGCGATGTGATTAGTAAACGTAGATCAATAACAAGAAGTGTAATCACTAACAAATTTCAAGGACTCGCAATCCTTTACAAATATCAAACAATGTACGGGAAACACAGTCAAATCACATACTCACACAAATGACAATTTGATCTAAGCTCTATAAATGACCTATGCTTGAATGTAAACTCTCTAAAATAATTTAAGAAACATATATAATTCTTAGTGTGAATTTTAGCAAAGTTTTGGTACTAGAATCAAGAGATGAAGGGTTTAAAGAAAAGAGAGGTATTTATAGAACTCCAATACCCACCTCGCCAAAGGTGGTGGAGGGTGGCGACGAAGGTAGTGGCGAGATCCATGGCAAGAGCTAAAAAGTCACATATTTGGTTCCAAAAATTAACAAGTAAATTCCATAAGTATTTTCACCTAAAACAAACCAAAAATACAAGTGATAGTGTCAACGAGCAAGTGAGCGTGTTAGCATGCACACTACAAAAACCAACCACATGATGTGTGTAAATATGCTCATATATAAAGTGTACCTTACTATATGCGTGTGTGCATCATTGATCTACAGTAACCAACCTTACATAGAAGAAGACCGATACACTAAGTAAAATAAATAGACATTGTATATTGTACACGAAAAGCCAACATACAGACACAAAGTACAAATGAACTTACAATTTTTCATTAATTTTTATAATAAATTATGAATGTTTAAAACGTTAATTTTACATATGCTTTTGATTTTAGAAGTCTTGTATTGTTATTTTTACTTTGTTATTTTTTGTTTAAAATTTTTACTTTTAGTTCTTGTTTTCTTATTTATTATTTTCTTTATTTATTTTAAATTTTTACATTTAGTTTAATGTTTGTATGTATCATTACTGAAAGTCCTCACAAGACTTAAACTCATCCATTAGGATAACTTAAGGATTTAAAGACTTGTCCATATGCTAAATGCAACCATATCAATCTACAGAAATGATTTAAGATAGTTTAATTTATTTATTTTAGTTTTTATTTTTAGTTTTTTGCTATTTTTTATAAGAGACTAATAAGAAACTGGTTAGGAGTTATGATGAATTCTTGAAAAGCACTCAATATTATGTGATTTATTTGCACTTTAATATCAAAATAGATTCGTATTTGTATAATTTTATTATTATTTTATAAAATCTATGTTTTTAAAATCACGAATATATTTTATTGTTTTTCAAGTATTTCCAACTTCAAAGTGATCCAATTGATAAACACTTGAAGAATTATACCTAAAAGCACTTAATTGTAATTAAGAAGAATAAAAAAATAACATATGTAAGCCTTATATTCCAACCAAATGTAAGGGGTGACATACTTGTGTAATTTATTTAGGGTAATGTTTTTAATAGTAATTAAATACAGGTTATTTTTATTCAAGAATTTTTACAATTTATTACTAAAAAATATATTAATAACATATTTTTCATATTCAAATTAAAACATGAAAAGTAGATGTCAAATAAATGAATCTAGAACTGATTCAATATTATATTATATTTCAAAGATTTTCATATGATTTATTATTAAAAATATATTTACAATATATTTTTAGTAATAGATTTAAAATTTAAAAGTTATATTTAAAATCTAATTTAGATAACCTTAAATATGAGTTTAAATTATCGGCCTAATCGAATGTGACAAGTTAAATTATTTGTTAATATTTTAAAAAATAAACATAATTAAATTAAATTAATTGAGACTGAGAGTATTATTTACATGTATAAAAAGAATCAATAAATTTATATTTATATTTCATTAACCTAATTAATTATACCAAACATAACAAACTATTTAAATATTTCATTAATTCTCCACTAATTAATTATTTGTATATATAACTAAAATTTGTGAAGTAATTTATCTTTTATTTTTCATTATTTTATATTACTACTTTAGAATTTTCGAACTCAAACTTTATGATATAAAATTATTTATTATTTTTCATTTTTAAAAATTTTATTGAATTATTTAAAAATCATATAATTTTTTTTAAATAAATCTTAAAAATATACTTATTAATTTTAATTTTTACAAAATAATTTATATACTTACGAGCTATATGTATCAAATAAAAACTTACTACATCAATGATGCCTCTAAAACAAGAGAAATAATCCAACCAAAAAAGATGTCTTCGAAACAAAAGCAATGCATCACTTTTAAGATGGTCCCAACACATTGTATCATATTAATCTTATGATTAAATATTTTTATGGTGCCGTATTCTAGTTTTATCTTAGAAAGTTCAGATTCCCTAACTCGAAATGCATTAAAAAATATTGAAGTACGTGTAAAAGACGGTATTGTTTTCATTTACTACAAGTAAATACACAAGTATTTTCATTAAAAATAAATACATTTACAATTTACTTATTTAGTGTGACTAACTTTATTTTATAATATATTTCTATCACTACTCATATTATTATTGCTCACAATTTATTTTCCCATTCTTCTCTTCCATTCAATTGACACAGTAGTTTGAATATTTCACCCGCTTATAACCATTACAAATCTACGTGCAATTTTCACACAAGTATGCAGAAATTCTACTCATCCATGTAATTTGTGTTATTCTTATTTTTTTTTTACGAGAGTAAGAAAATTTTACACAACTCTACTAAAAGGCCTTTATGAAATTCACAACATTACGAAGGTTTTCCGTTTTTGCTGGAAAATATGCTAATTTAATCCCCCTTAGATTTATGACATGTAGGTAATATTTAATTCAACACTACTGCAAATTATTTTCCCACCCAAAGAGATTCCATAACCATAAAATAAAAAGGTCTTGACACTTGAAGTGGTGAGAAGAGAAAGGTTACAACAGAGATCATGATGCAGAGTCGCAGACTCCAAAATTCTTGGAACCCTCCCTCCACTACCACCTTCCTCCAAAAACTCTTCTTCCCCCACAAGTCCAAGAAACATCTACTTTTTCATCATCCATTCCCACAATCAAACAACTTTACAAAGTCTCCCGCCGAGAATTCACTCTTGAAAGAAATTCCTTGTTTCTCCTCTTGGGTTCTCAAAGTCTAAACCAAATATTCTCTTCTTATGCACAAAATGCAGAAATCACTACTAGTACTATTTGTGCTATCTTTAGTAAGAGCACAAAAGAAAGCATTTCTAGATGGAAAACTCAACATTAGGGGTGACATTTTTTCAAAAACCATCCAATCGACCGTATCCAAGATTAAATCAATAGAACTTACAATTCTCTTATAAGGTGGTTAATCTCTAGTTTATGTCCTAAAATTTAGAAAATCAATATAATCAATCATTTAAAAAATCTGTAAGAAGTTTATTTCTTTTTGTTTCTAAATTCTAATTACTTTAATCATCTTTATTGTCGTAATTTACTTCATATTGATTTTAGATATGATACATATTTTAGATAACTCTAATTTTTAACAAAGTTAGACATTTTTAAACAACCATATAAAGAATATATAGCATGCTATGAATTCTTTTTAGTTTTAAGTTATGCTTTTGTAAAAAAAAATTGACAAAAAATAATAGATACAAAACACTAAACTGACCACCCTTAAACCGGCCACGTAGGTTGACTTTTGAAAGTTTATAAATCTGCTAAGGTTTTGGTTTTTTTTTTTCAAAACCACAAAAGATAAGATCGACTTGTTAAATAACTCTAGATATATTCTCATATACTCAACCATCCCCTCTACATTTGTAATCAAAAATAAATTAAATGCTCTATTAATTGGAGTGGGTCATATCTTATTTACTAATGGGACACCAATAAAATAAATAAAGACGGCTGGTGCAGCCAAATATGTACAAATAAAAATTACTCATTTCTAGATATCGCATTGTCATTGGTTTGTATGGAAATGATTACCCATTTGGAGTTGGTAGATTTACTACACATGTTAATGGAATAGCAGGTCTCAACTGTAGGAAGAAAGAGTTTGTTAAGATCATGCCAAAATATGTTCAAGATGGTGGTGTGAGATTATAGTGTGGATTCTGAGGTTGCAAGGAAGACAGAGCAACTTAGGCATTGATAGTCTAATTGAGGAGTGGAGAAGAATGAATGAGAATTGTAGAGTGGGACAAAAGAATTTAGCTGAAACTGGGGGGCACTGTTGTTTGAGATCCTTCAAAACCACCATCGAAACTGAAAGCTGGTTACGAGGAAAGGAAAGCTAAAGATTGACCAAGAGGAGGTTGGAGCTCAGAAGGGATCCTAATGGAATTCCTACGAAAGGGAATTAATATTTCCAGACAAGAAAACACAAATGTCAAAACAATTAAATATTTTATCTCACAATTTAATATTCTAAGGTTTCTAAAATGGAAATATAACTTACATTAGCAAAATCTGCTCTGATGAGAAGTGATCCTAATGGAATTCCTATTATAGAAGGGAAATAATATTTCCATAACAGAAAAAACTAATATCGGAACAATTAAATATTTTACCTCATAAGTTAGTGCTCTTGGGTTTCAAAAAATGGAAATACTGCTGACATTAGCAGAATCTGCTCTAACAACAGGAATACCCTTAAGAAATTAGATATATCTGCAACATTCTTAGGCCTGACATTTTATGAAACTTTCAGAAGCTATTGCATCCAAATTTTAGTTCTTAGTCATCAAAATTGCAATCAGAATAATATTGTAAAACAAAATACAGAACGCTGGCTCAGCAACTAGGAATTTTGATAGAATTAGTTTCTCATAACTTCCTATTAATTGATATGAACCTAATCATACAACAAGCGTACTAACAGCAAACATATGTTTGATGGAGGGTGACGAACCTGACAGGCGACATAAGAGCTGTTGTAGGAGAACGAGGTTTCAACCGCCCTTTCTCCAATGTTCTTGTCACCAATTGTGGCTTGCTGGAGTAACACAACACTGGCTCACCATCCATTCCATTTTTGTTAAAAGAGCAACTTACATGTAATACAAATAATCTCTCATCTTTTAGGAAGTTGCAGTTTAAGACTAATTGGCCAGTATCATTTTGCTTCATATGGAATTAACAGCAAATACAGAGACTTTGAATGGTTTCAAATGGGTGGTACCGGTACAAAAAGACATGAGTTCAATACGTTCTTACTGCTTGGGGTAGCAAAACCATGCGTGTTCTCGGAACTCAGGTTCATCAAATAGTTCGCTTCATTCTCTTTGGAGATGGAGACATGAAAAGGTTTCTAACAGAAGTGATGGGATCATCCACCTGTAAAGTCGTTTTAAAATAATCACACCAGACAACAGTGTGTGAATTTTTTCCCAAAAGAAAAATTAATATCACGAAACACAACATAGAATACAAGTATCTATATCAGTTTGTCTCTGTGCATCTAAATATAACGTGTACTGTCTATTACGCTGTTTCTAACCTATTTAAGATAGTACCATTCTTTCAAACCTATTTAAGATATTACAATTTGGTCTCCTACTTTTCAATTCACAATTTAATCCTTATATTTCTAAATTTGACAAATTTAATTCAAAATTTTTATTTCCATCAAATTGATTTAATGGCATTACACTTGACTGTGATATGACTTGACTTTTTAACTCATTTGACTCCTAACCTATTTCAAAATACATAATTTAGTCATAAACTATGAGAATTTATAATTTAATTCTCAACCTTTCAATCATGTGATGTGATAGTTAAGTATAATTATGTTAAATCAATTCGATAGAAATTGCAATTTTTGACCAAATTTGCAAATTTAAAAATGTTAGGTGCTATGTTATGTGAATTGGAAAGTTAAGGATCAAATTTTAGTATCTTTTATAGGTTAGGACCAATGGTCATCACCACAAAGAGAAAAATATACGGTAAAAGATTCATAATGACCTTTAGTATAGATGCAGATGGAGAAAGGTTAGGAGAAGGTGAAAAGCCTTCCTGACGTTGTAAAGCAGATAGTGTTTGTTTCCATCCAGGGATCCCATTGCCTATTGATGCAACCCATGGGCAAAAATGTCTATGCTGCCTGAAGGGGTCAAACTCCATAGCTTTATCTGATGGTAATTGTCCTAGATCTTTCTCTGGTATAAGAGACAAAGAAAGGTTATGAAAAACAATAACATGACTTCATCTGAAAATTAGGTTACAGGGGCTTAAGATTTACAATTTATGATTCAAAGTAATGCTTCTAATATTTATCAGGCAATGCACTTTTTTCAGATGAGCTCGTTAACATATTGGTTTTATATTTCCTTAGCCCTCTCCTATAGGATTCATAGTTGATGCAAGGTGCAAATAAGAGGCCGATACATAATGAGTAAGACACAACTGTAAAGTAATTAACACTCTTCCTAAATCTATACAAATACAAAAATACTGCATACTATTATTTGGAATGCGTGAAGCAACTGTGTCCATGTAACATAATATAGACCTAGTTGGTTAGAATTTACAGAAAATTGAGAAAACTGGATACGTATCCAAAACTTTATGACTCTAAATGTCCTAAAAGAGTCTATATAACATAGTCCCACACTCAGGTGTATAGCTAATCCACTGGACAATTTTTTTAATTATTTTACCCTATAAGAGCAAAGTGTCCAGAAAAAGAACTGATTAGCACTTTGGCTAAGAATAATATCTTTTCATTTAATAGGCTACTTATACTCTTCAAGTTGTTATTTTTGGACTTTCCGTTGACATTATAGCAAACTTATGTTTAAATTTCACATGCTTTCAAAAGCAATTAGATACATATGTGAAACCCCTTGCACATATTCCATCTAAAAAGAGGTGATGTATTTCAGTGTTTATGAATCTACTAGTGGAGGGATTAACCTCCTGGTTCAGCGACTAAATTCACGTCAAAATGTGGGTTACTATGCATTCATGACTGAGAACCAACATGCTTTAATGAAGTTCTAAAAATGAAAGGGAAGTTCTGTAATGTGGTGGAACATAAAGCAGGAAAACTTATTTTTTGCAGGTTGTTTAGCTCTCATAAAACAGTCCAAGTTAAAGCCCCATCAGTGACCTACCAACTTTCTGTGGTTTTAGTAGAGTTTAGCAATGCCTTTAAAGATTTGTGGTCATATATCTTTATACTCTGAGATCATAAATAAAAAAGACCAAGAGATATATTTACTGGGATACAGATCGTACCTGCAAATTATTGTATTAAGCAAATAGACTTTGCTTCAAAATCCAGAAAAAGAAATACCAACTCATTTGTCAAATTCCTCCTAGATTCTTTGGTAGCTTTCTTATTCATATTAGTATCAGCTACTGCTCTACCACATCTATTATCTATTACTCAACTATATACTTCAACCAATTAACTGCCTCATCATAGGAAAAAGGTATTGACTAAAACAAAATAAAAATACAAACAAACTACCAGAAGAGATGTATCTTTTAAAATAAAATAGATCATATATGTGAATTTTAGAGAAAAACGAACCTATAATTTGGATAGAAAAATTGCTTAAGAGTTTCGTAGAGCCAAAATCACAAATGGGACACATCACAATCAAGTAAGGATTCATGGCAAAAGGCTAGAAGACAAGAAATGTTATTTCGTACCGGTACTAGAGGACACAAGCTCCATGTTTACAGATGTTTGCAGCCTCTCTCCACTGCTACTTGTGCTATGTGTAACTGATGCACTTTGAGGAATGGTACTAGTTTTTTCAATATGAACATTGGCTTCTGAACACGGTGTAATGCATAAAGACACCTGCTGACCAGTAAAAGTAGCATCTTGACCATGCAAAAGTATATCTGCATCATTGAATGTTGGAATGTTTATTAATGAGCTATTTCTGTCATTTTCACTGTTTCTATCACTGTATCCAAGTGTTGGGATAACAAGGTCTCTAAAAGGAGAACTGTCAGGATCCCCTACTGCTTCCAATCCAATATGAGACTCATTGTGTAGGCGAGTAGTAACTAAGCCAACATTGCCTGTGCTCTCTGCTAGATTTTCCTTAATGAAATCATGTGTAGCACCTTCAAAAGTTCCTTCCGCATTGACATTTGTTCCTTCCAATAACTCACAAGTATCATTTTCTTTAACAATTTGATCATTTTTAACTTGGTTAAAAGATGTGAGATCCCTAAATACAGAATAGTCAGAAAACCAAGCCCTTAAATTCTGGCCAATAATTGGCAGTGAAATCATTGCTTTGAAGTTCTGCTTTGTTGGTGGAAGCCCCCCTGCAATTGTCAAATTTAAATTTGGAGATCTCTCTTTAGACAATGTTGCAGCATCTGTGTCAGCACTTGCACCACCTCTCCTATCTTCAGGATGATTTCCCGTACCTGAGCCAAGGGTTGCAGAATTGTTTTCACTAGTCAACTCTGTATATCCAACCAATTGAAACAATTCCACAGGCTGTGGGACTGTAGAAAACATCCACAACCCCACAGTGGCTCCACAAAGCTGGCAATCAAGAACAAATGAATTTGGATCAGATTGTATATCACTAGATGCATTGGAAGTTCTGTTTGCCACTGTAAGATCATCGGTTCTGATATGTTCCATGTTGATACTACCCTGCTGCTCATTAGCAGCTAAGTAAGATAAATTTTCCTTCCCAACAGGCTGCTTTGATCTGTTCTTAGTGTCAATTACATATGGTAGTGAGCGGAGTTCCCAGCCACATAAACTAATAAGAGTTTGTGCCTGCAAGATGCATGCTGAAATTTATGTTAAAAGTTTCTCACAAAAATTCAAACGACCAAGTAAGACTATCTAACATCAAAGCAGTCATATCATTTAATGCAAGTGCTACGTCACATGCAACATAAAAATGGACGTAGCTAATAAGCTGGAATCCAAAATAATTTATAGCTTGGATATGGCAGGAAGCCAAGGACAGGAATAGTACAGTGTTTTCTCATAGAAAAGATGGAATATAAAAATCTTTTAGCATATTACCAGAGGACAAAGAGAGGCTGTCACAGGTTATAAGTCAGAACTATAACAACAATGTAATAAAATAAAACTTATCACATTATAGTAAGATGTAAAATGATAAATGTAAAGGATTATGGGTGATTTACATAGCAGTATGGGACTCCCACACACACAAACCATTCTTACAAGAAAGACAAGGAGAAAGTTTAACAAAGTAGAATATCATATGTCAATAACAAAGAAAGTGATTCATGGATCCTGCAAGTAAAGAACAGCCAGACCTGATAATACAGCTTTGCAGATTCCATATCACAATCACCGCCAAGGCAATCACTTCTTGAAATATTAGCAACCCAATTGCCACATTCTTGAGTTAAAGACTTCTCCAGAAATTGCTGGAGCTTGGGGCTTTTCATATATTTAATAGTTGATGATGATATAACAGGAAGTGCAGAAAGTTGTAAGAGGGAACTACAGCGCTCTCTAAATTTATCAACTAAAACTGGCAGTGGAGATGGTGGAAATTGTGCCAGTGTTTCATCACAGGAATTGTCACTCCAAGGACAAAGTAATTTGTGCCCATTTTCCAGCTTCAAGCTAAATACTAGGGCCGCTTTCTCAACTGGAAGAATATAGATATTTCAAATTAAGCAAACTATATTAATATGAATATGATTAAAAAAACTTAGAGCCGTACTTAGTAAAGGAGACCGAGAACATGCCTTGCTCTTGACTCCAAGACGAAGGAGTAGAGAAGAGCAGGCGTGCTCCACAAGCTTCACAGGTTATAATATCAATATCAACATTGATCCAACCTCTCCTAGCACAGTTTAAAGCACTTACTACCTGATAATGAATGGAAAAGTATTGTTCAGTCCAGCAAAGAAAATAAATAATAAAGTTCATCAGCAATAGAAACCCATACAGTAACTTTTGAATAGACATTAAAGAATATAAATAAATATAAACAATATAAATCATATATGATATCAAAAGGAATGGGTAAAAATGACATGAAAGGACAAAGATAAAGTAATAACACAAAGAAAAGAAAGAAAGGATCTATGAACTAATTTCATACATCTCATCTTTGTTTCGGGGAAATGGATCAATTTTTACGACTGATTGAAAATGACTTGAACATAAAGTGTAGTTTAGATGATAAAGTTAAATTTTGAAAGAAATTTGTTGTTCTTCCAAGTTGATAATGGGAAATCTGAAGGTCTAGTGTGCTCTGTGCATAATTATAGATTGAATTATTAAAAACTTTGCTGTTATCTTGCGTAGCTTATCCAGCTAAAGAGTTCACTTCTCATAAATAGAACCATAGATATATGCTAGTTTACTTTCAGTTCGTACAACTCTGACAAAAGACAAAGCTCTAAATGCTAGACCGGCTGAATCATCCAAGGAAGAGCACAAGGAATTGGAATATATCCGTCAATGGTTCAAATCTTTCACTTTCTCTATGCATCTTAGATGACCAGAACTACTAAAAGAAAAATTACAGTGCACATCAGGGGATCCATTGAGGGTGCAAAAAAAACGAAATGCAAAATGACAGATTTCTTGACATGGAGATTAGAACTTTACATTAGGCTTCGCGAACCAAGTCATGGACTTAAATGTGGTCAACCTCCTCACAAGATCTCCATGATGCCATGGTCTACATTGTGGTGCCTCCACCACAGCCCTACTTGATTTCGGATCCACTAGGGCCAAAAGAGATGTTGCATCTGCTTTCCTTTTACCCCTCAGACTTGAAGAACTATACACAAAGACAATAACAGGCAGAAGAAAAAAAATCATCAACTAGAACAAAAGGTCCAAAGGGCAATTGACACATACAAAATCAAATACTAGGAGTGCATGCCTTTACATGCAATTTTCCTAACATTTGTAAACTTGAATACAAAAGAAGAAAGAGAAATTAAATGAAAAGTTGGTAGTTTTAACGGGATAAAAACAAAGTCAAAACGATACTGTCTGCCAATGGAAGCGAAATCTAGGAGACGAAAAATACTTTTCCAATATCAATCGAAGAGGTTTCATCCAATTAACACCTGGCTCTATTTGGCTGCTAAGAAATTAGACTCAAACAGGAGAAAAGAGAAATTAATATTTTTTGCAAACAAAAACCACAATATGAAGCAGTGGAATTTCTATAATTGGACCCTCAGAAAAAAATCTTGCTAGTCTTATCGATTTTCGAATTCGGTTAAAACCAATACAAATTAAAAAAAATTTAAAAATAGGTTTTCTGTTTAAAAACATTTTCTCGAGAACCAAACAGTATAGACAAATAAAAAAAGAACGAACCAGGAAGGAAAGCTCTTCGGCGTGGATTTTGGCGAGTGAAATAGCTTGTCCATAACCGTATGGAACCTCTTTTCAGAATCTTCAATCATTTTTTTTATGTATTTTGTTATTTTCACTATTTTGATCGAAAATCTTAAGAAAGAAATATATTTGAAGATATCGATGTTTTCATATTACTTTTCCTAAGGTTCAAGAAGGCTGATGATGAAGCTCATAAAACTCAGAATCAGATGCAGAAACTTGAGCTACCACGGGATATTCGAATTAGGCTCATCAATGACCTTTAAGTCGGTCGTGTAATTCTAAGCCGACCGACCCGGCTCGAGCCTGAAGTTGGGTTCCCGGTTCAGATTTTTTTTCTCCCTTTTTTTTCCCTTTCTTCTGAGACAGTTCTAAGTTGGCTTTAGTACTTTATAACTAGGCATGGGAGCATATATGTTGATACTAAATTACTAATAATCATAATTATCATACATTAATTTTAGATAATTTTAAAAAATAATTATATGTTATAAATAAATAACAATTTCTTATATTTTATTAAAATAAATGACATTAAGAAAAAGATAAAAATTAAATTAATCTTATTATTTAAATCGTTGATGTTATTTAATATCTGATTATTTTAGGTTGTTTTTTAAAAAAAATGGATCATGGAAGGATAATTTAACTTCATAATACAATATTTTAAGGACAATACACAATTTACTAAAGTTCTTTCGATCTCCAACCACTTCCTCCTTGTTTTTTTTTTTTCAATTTTTCATTTCAATCAATTTTATTATATTGGATCGATTTTTCTCGATGTGGTTTCTTTCTTTTAAATTTTAAGCTAATAAAAAAATATGAAATGATTTTATTGTTTGAGTATATTAAATATTAATAATAATATTTATTATTAAAATATTGAAACTTATAGCAAAGATTTATAGAATTATTGATTAAAAATAATTATAAACTGTTTTAAATAGCTAAGATTCAAGAAGAACAAATTTAAGGTAAATAATATTCTTAATTATATTTTTACAAAAAAATCCAATTTAATGCTTAAATTTCATAAATTTAACAAGGTAACAATGTTATTACAAAAATAGATTTTTAATATTGTTAATTAATTGAATTACTCAATTTGTTCTTGTAAGGATGTATGATGGCCTTATGAACATATCTAATATTTTTAAGTGTATTTTTCTTATTTTTAAAAGTAAATGTTGAGACTTGTTTTTCATATTGAAAATATAATATAAAAATAATAGTCATGTTTAAGAGTCTAATAGATCTTCTCCGTTAAGATTACATATACAAATTACAGCCAAAATTCATATACTTGATATTGATTCTTGATACTAGCTTGAGTTTCAAATAGTCTTTTACTATTTAGAATCTGTTAATAATAAGATGTTACTGCAACTACTAATTTGATATCAAATATTAATACTAATGCAAAGATAATTATCTCTCTCTGTCTAAGCATTAGAAAATGTCGTCTTTGTTGCATCAGCTTTTATTTCTTGCATCCTTTTTTATTATATTTAGTGTACTTACATCTTTTGCTAATAAGTCATAACCATGGCTTTCCTTAATTAGTAAGGCGTCCCTTCAATTTCTTTTTCAATGTTAGATATTTCAGTCTTTTTCTTCACAATTTTTTTCAAAAGTTAATTTGTTTCTTGAATTCTTAGGCCTTCCACGTGGTCTCACATATGCAAGATGATTTATATTAGATTTACAAGAATAATGAATCAAAATATTCAATTTATTAAAAAAATAAGTAATATTACTTAAATAATTAATAACAAGATAATAAAATTATATATATTGATATTTATAAATAACAGAGGAATTGAGTGATAGGAGAATTGAGTGATGAAAAATTTGAACTATCTTAAACTTCATGGAAAGGTTCTCTCTTAATCTAAAAGAAACTAATAATCTTTGCCCAACTCTGAAATTTTTAGTGAGAAGAGAATTCCCTATAAATTTATTGTAAATATTAGGGGTGTGTAAAAAATTCGATCATCCGATCCGATCCGATCCATTGATTTTTTATCTGATCTGATCCAATCCGATGGTCGGATCGGATGGCAAATTTCACTACGATTCATCTGATCTGATCCGATCCGACCAAAATTAATTATATATATATTTATTAAATTAAATAAATATATATATATAATATTTAAATCTGTATAATCCGATCGATATATTTAATATATTATTTTAAAATATATATAATAATTAATAAACCTAATTATTATTCTAATCTAACCTAACCTTAGTCATATATCTCATTCTTAACCTAATTTATTTTCCCAACTGTCTCCCTGCCTCCATGCCTCCATCTCTCTTTCTCCCTCCCTTCCTCCATTGCTAGTTTCAGACTTGAAGGATTCTCTGCTTCTCTACTTCTCTGCTGTTGTTGCTTGTGATTCTCTACTTCGTTGTTGCTCCTCCTTCTCTGCTTCTTTGCTCGTTGCTGCTCCTTGCTCCTTGCTCGTTGTTGCTCCCTCTTGCTCGTTCTTTGCTCCCTCGCTGCTCCCTCCTTTCGTTGTTGCTCCCTACTCTGCATGCCGTTATTCTGCTCACTGCCATTATTCTTTCGTTGCCATTGTTGTTGTTGCTCGCTTCCATTGTTGCTGCTCGTTGTCGCCGCTGTTGCTGCTCGCTACCACTGCTACTGCTCCTTGCTCGCTGTTCTTCATTATTTATATTGTTCTTTTATGAGATATGGGAAATTGTATTACTTTTGTAAATCTGCTTCTTTACATTTGGAAATCTATAAATTTGCTTCTTTACATTCTGGAAATCTATAAATTTGTTTCTTTACGTTCTGGAAATCTGTAAATCTATAAATCTGGAAATCTGCTTCTTTTTGTTTATTGTTTGAATGAATTGTTAAATTTATTAAAATAATTATTGTAATCGACATCGTTATTTACTTAATTGTATTATTTTTGTTTTATATAGGTTTGAACATTTTAGTCTTATTTTAATCTTTTTATTTGATTTTTTAAGGTTTTTTTAATTAAAATGATTTTATGTTATGATTTATGCAAAGATTTAATTTTTTAATTCAAAAATATAATTAATTAAGTTTATTGGTTGGATTGATCGGATGCTATCCGAATATTTTACGGATCGGATTGATCGGATGTAAAAGTTGATCGGATCGGTTGCGGATTATGATGTTTCAATCCGATCGGATGTTCGGATAGGATCGGATGAGCATAAATTTAACGGTTTCGATCCGATGAACACCCCTAGTAAATATCATCTCAAGTCATCATGAAATCTAAGGGGATTGTATTAGCCAATCCTTAACCTTCCTTACCTTTTAGTTTATAGGAAAAACACTACATTCTGAATTGGTTGTCGATGATTGTAATATAAAATTTTTAGACTATTGAATAAAAATATTTAATAAAAGAAATTGAGTCTTCGTTATTTAGACTATTGAATAAAAATATTTAATGAAAGACATTGAGTCTTCGTTGAGCAGTCTATTGAAGGAAGGTAATGTAAAAAAATAAATGTTTCTTAATTTATTATTTTGAACCGCTTGGCAATAAGAATACCAATTAATGACCTTGCATATTCTTCATAGCGATTTCTTTAAATTGTTGATTTTCTTCCATATTTGTTGATTCAATTAAGTGTCAAGATTTGATTCAAAGATTTATCCAAATAAAGATCACGGGATTTTAAAGTCCAACATTCTTAACAATCTATTAAGTTTATTTATATAATTTTTGTAAGGTGTAAGAGGATACCATAAGGACTTCCCACCTCACATAAACTTATACAAATAGAAATTAAAATCACCTATCTAGTAAAAAAAATAAAAAAAGATAAAATAAATAAATAAGCATATGAAACATTACATGTTTGTATACATAAATACTAAACATATAATAATTAAAACAATATAATAATACATATGTTAGTAAAACAAATTACACGAGAAATAATTTAGTATACAAAAATACTAAACATAAAGTAAAAGAATTAGTAAATAAATAAATAAAAATAATTTTTTCAAATAAATAAAAAGATAAGAAAAATTAAATTAATGTTTTTAAAAAAATCTTTTAATTTTATTTAAAATTTAAAATTTTGTATTTTGTATTTTTATTTTTTAAATAAAAAAATCTTAAAATTTTCAAATGTTTTAAGATTTTAAAATGTTGTTGTTGTTATTATTATATATTTTTTATTAAAGAAAATTTAAAATTTAAAATATCTAAATTTAATCAATAATCTATATATTTTAAATAAAAGTGCTTATCAATATTAAGTAAGTTATTAAAAAATGGATTGAGATTATTGATTCTTTATTTATTTTTAAATATTTTAAAATAAAATTAATTTTATCGTTAATCAATTATTAATTAAAGTTTTTTTACGAGGATTAGTAATTCACAATTGATTAAATTATATTTTACTCTTAAAGAATTAATAAATCATTTAATTGATTCTTTTGACGAGACTATTAATTTAAACTTTCATCAAGGTGCATAATTTTGGTTAATGATTTAAGTATCTAAAAACTAACTTTCAGATTTTAAAATCATTACAAAAAATACATCGTTAATATATTTTTCAACAATAATTATTATAAAAATCTTTGAAATTGAGTTCTAAAGATCTAAATACTTAAATTCAGAATTGAAGATTTGACTTTAAATCAAATTTAGATAATTAAATCTTAAATTTGACCTTTTCATTTATTATGAAAAATACTTCGTCAATATATTTTTCTTTTACAATTTTTATTTAAATCTTGATGAAAAAATAAAACTTTATTCATTTTATAAAAATTTATTCACTTTAATATTTCACAAGCATAACAATATTACTAATATCATATAGTATTTTCAGTCAAAATACTTAATTTAATAAATTATGAGTAAATTAAATACAGTATGTAAAATAATGCATAAAAATAATATATTTGAATTATAAGTATACCTTTATAAAACCTCAATATTGTTTTTATTTTTGAAAAACCTCTGTGCATAATTGTAAACATTGTTTATTGAATCAAAAGTAAAACTACTATATAACTATGATTATTCAACTCTCAATTGAGAGAGAAACTTTAAAACTACTAAAAGGAAAAAAAAGCTTGATATAAACTAAGAATTCAACTATAAAAAGAGCTATGAGATTAAAATAAAATTTTGGGTTCATTTCATTGGTGAGGAAAAAGAAAGAATAATATATGAGATAGGTAGGCGTCGCGACACACTTCTATTCCACGCCGCAGCATGAGAAAGGTTATACATACTTTGGCCTCGATCCAATTCGTCTGTATTACAATACACTTTTTTTCCAGTTGTAACCCGTGTTCCTTTGGGCAATTGAAATCCTATTTTATTTTACACCATTTTTGATGAGTTGGAATATATGTAAGCTTTACATATATTAATCTTTTTATATTTAAATATTGTAATGGAGTGCTTTCAAAAATTATTTTTTGAGTGTTGATCTGTTAAATCATTTTGAAGCTAAAATATCTAAAAAATAATAAAACATATCCTCTATTTTGAAAATATAGAATTACTTTAAAAGATAAAAAAAACTATACATATATAAATCTATTTTATCATGTAAAATGCGTAAAATCACTTTATATTAAGAAAAATAACCAAAAATAATAATAAACATAATAAGAACTAAAAAATAAAAAGTACAAATGAAAATAAAATGAAATAAATCAATGGGTTACGTCTCATGTAGCACTTGATTTAACATCGTTAGCTCAATGGATGTAGCTTTTAGCTAAAGTCAAAACCACTTGAAAGGTCTTGGTTGCGACCTTTTTGTTATTGGCTAATTTTTACAGCATAAGAATTGACAGTCTCTTTAGGATTGATCACAGTTTGTGAGGGGAGCTTTTTAGATATTTTTGCTTCAATCTTTTCACAATTGTGGCTAATTGGCTCATATGAGTCTCTAGGATGTGAATTAAAGCCTTGGTATCATAGTGAAATTTAACATTATGATTAACTAAAACAAGAACAATATCCTCTAAAGACTTACATTGAGTTGGTTGTTAAGGTTGGTACTTCTGAGGTGGCTTAGGATTCGGGAAACTAGATGGATATATATTGATTGTTGAGGAATGTAGTAGGCCTATTGTTTACATAACTAAAAATTGAATTATCCTTATATCTTGCATTATAGATGTTATAGTAGAAATCATACTGCACCTTTGTGGTTGAAAGCCTCCAACAATATTGGCTTGATCAAAATTATTATCTTGAAGAGTAAAGCATGTGTCAATAAAACATCACACTGAATAACACATGCTACAAGCCTTAACCTATCCATTAGTTAATTGTTGCATCGAATTAATTAAATTATTAACTTTAACATCTCATTTACCATTGTTTATAGATTACTATAGATACCAAATTGTTGGAAGTTGATTACCATAGTTATAATTAAATTTGTGACCTCAAGTAAAGTTTATTTCACCAAGGCTCTTTCACTAGCATCATTTACCATGCTTTTCTCCATGAGCAATAATCCTTCATGAAAATATTAGAGAAGTAATTGCTCACTAACTTGGTAGTAAGGAAAGCTTGTAAAAAATCTCTTAAATCTCTCTCAATATTCATATAGGGTTTTCACATTGAACTTCATGAAAATATTAGAGAAGTAATTTCTCACTAACTTGGCATTAAGGAAAGCTTGTCAAAAATCTCTTAAATCTCTCTCAATATTCATATAGGGTTTTCACATTGAATTATCTTATGCTACATATTTATTTTCTAATTTGTGTAGTTTTAAAAGATGGAAAGTATCTCTTCAAAAATAATTTGGTCATGTTAGACCATGTGAAGATAGTAACTAAAGAGAGATAATAGAGCCATTATTTTGCACCGTCAACAAGTGAGAAGAGGAATGCTCTAAGTTTAATTTTCTTTTTAATGATCGCAACTAGTTTTATGGTAAACCAGACCACATGAAACTATTTTTAAGTGCCTGTTGGGTCTTCTCCTCATAAGCCTCTAAAAGTAGGTAAAAAGTAAATTAGTAAATATTTGAGTTCAAATCCTATCTTCAAGTTTGGGAACACAATGCACCAAAGTTGTTGTTTCAAGTCAATTATAGCTAATTCCTTTGATATCATGTCTACTATTGCCATCTCTTTGTATTCAATTTCAAATTCACTTGAAGAAATAGATTATGTTGTATCTACTTGAAACGACCATTTTGATCTTAGATTGTAAGAATGTCATTGTTACATTCAAATCTTAAAATTAAAAGAAAAATAAGTTAGTAAAATACAAATAAAAAGTAAAATAACTATTAAAAATAAAATAAATAAAGAAAAAGTTTAGTAACTAAAAAGTAAAACAAAAATTTAAAAGGAAGTTAAAATTAAAATAATAATTATAAATTAAAAAATATTTCTTTTGATTTTTTATAAACTAATAATTAATGACAAAATTGTAAAACCAATTCCTAATAACGACGCTAAAAGCTTAATATACTTGAAAACATGCAAATATATGTGATCAAACTGTACAAGTGATAATTAATTTAAAAATAAAAGTTATCGAACCCACGAGACGTTAATTATTAACTTGTTAATAAATTATAAGGGGATTTTGAAAATAGTTTTTAACCACAAATAAAATATTAAATATTAAAGAAAATACATGAACAACACTAACCAAAATAAAATATGTGATTATAAAACAATTTTAACCATTAGCCTATTGTTTATCAAATTATATCATAAATCAATATTGAAACTATCCTTGAATTTTTAACTCAATCTTGGGCCATCCATGCACTAGTTGGAATGATTTCCAACCTATGTTTTCTTACTTTTTAATTGAAGTAGAATATTATTGTAAATCAATCATAAATCATAACAACCTAATCATAATTACTAAATAATTTATCTATCACATTATGTTCTAAAAATGAGAAAACTAAACTTCGCAATATCACAATCCTTAACAACATTTAACAAAAGCATCATATCTACTTGTCACACTTTCACAAAACAACAAGTTATTACTTCGAATAAAAATATTAGCGAATACAATAACTGATGAAATAAATAGAAATCTAACAAAAGTATCATCTCTATTTGTCACACTTTCACAAAGCAACAAGTTACTACTTCGAATAAAAATATCAACAAATATCTTAACTGACGAAATAAATATAAATCTATATATTTCTAAGATATGACGATAACATCTTAAACTACTATTAAATATATACATGCACTAAACTATTTAATTATTCTAATTTATACATGTATAATTATGAGATTTAAATTTATAATCAAACACATCAAAACTCAAGATGTAATCTAAAAAATCTTTATAACATTTTATTAATTAAAATTATAGTCTAGGGCTTGAAAATTGCTCTCAATCATATAAATAAATTAACTTGATAAAATTATAATTAAAATAAATAGAAGACATAGAAGAAATATAAGAAAGAATACACCTTAATTGCCTCTTAACTTCTATATTTTCTCTAGCTTTGTCTGTGGACCTAAATATTTTTTTCTAAAATCTATATTTATAATATGTAACTTAGCTTGTAACAGTTTAGATAGAACTTAGCTTTAAATCAGGTGTTAGAATGCAAATCCTAGTTCGCAGGGCGTAGTGCACATAAACTCGTGTCGATTTTAATTCCAATTCTATTCAAATTCATCCCAAAAGTATTGTGTCATGACGCATATATACTTATACAGTGGCGTGTCCTTAATTTTGATACTTTAGTGTTTTGAGTCCTCCTTGATATATCTTATATAAATATTTACATTTAGATCCTCCATTGTATGATGATTAGATTCTTGATTGTGAGGATTTGATTAGTCTTTTGTTATTTGAATCTTTTAAGTTCAAAATACTTGAAATACATAATAAAATACACCATGATTATAAGAACGTAATTTATACAATATTTAAGTTAAAAATGTGATATTAAAATCTAATTCATTCTTTTAATTCTAATAAATCACAAAATATGCGTGTTTTTTAGATAAATATCAACATTAATTTTGATTTTTTAATCAAAATTCTAGCTAAAATTCCTTATAACTATAGTTTTCGTATACTTTTATCTGTGCGACAAGCTCATTTAGTCTTATAATATAAAAGTATAGTGTTAAAATTTTTAAAAATTGAGATTTTTTTCAAGAATAAAATAATGTTTATATAATTTATTAATAAAAAATAAATAAATAAAAGCAAAGTAAAAAAAAGTGAGCATTTTCTCATTCTCTACGTGTAGTCTTTCTCTCATTTTTTAATATTTTTTTAATAAAAAAATAAAAGATTGAGTGAAGGGAGAGAGAAAATGATTGAGAGTGGGAGAGAAAGAAAGAATGAGCCACATTGAATGAGACAAAGGGATAAATAAAGAGAAATAAAAAGTGAAGGATGGAGGAGTTAAGCTTTTCTTATTTTTTTTTAATACTTTTTATTAATAATATATATAATTTTTATTTTATTTATGGAGAAATTTTAATTTTTAAAATTTTAAATTAATTAATCATATTTTAAATTATAAAATTAAATGGCTAGTCTAAACTGATTTAAAAAAAAAAAACAAAACCAACCTTTTAAATTTTATAGCAATAAAATTACACTTTTTTTGCTGAAACAAAAATAAAATAAAATAACACTGTGATATTAACTTATGCCCTCTAATTTAAAATAAATTGTATTATTTTTATTTTTATAAATTTTAAAATATTAATTAAAATAATTTTATTATTTTTTATATAACATAAAAAATAATAAATATGTTATTGAATTACGATTTATATATAAATTTAATATTGAACTTTTAAGTTGTTATAAGTTTATAAAAGTCGAAATTAATGTTGTCAATTTATCACTATTATTATTAATGTTTTTTACAGTATAAAAGGAATGTTAATCTATATTAAACATATAATAATAATGATAAATTTATAACATCAATTATGAGTTTAATGAAAGATAAAGTTATATCAAGTTATTTTTACTTGTTAAGATAAAATCTACTCAATATTCGAATATTCGGACTTGAAATAGTCCCATTTTTTCGCATTCACTCGGTAAAGACCAGACGTGGTTAGCGCGTCGATGCATCATGCACTATTATTATTGTACTTGGTACACGATATAAAAAAACAACGATACCAACTACCAATCTTAATGCCTAAACACGCGCAGGAAAAGGAGATCCCAGCCACATATACTCTTGAAGTGGCTCTCTAACCTAGACTTTTTTTTCTTCAATATATTATATTTCATTTAATATAATTATATATATCAAATTATATTTACTAATATTATTATATAAAATTATTTATAATTTATTATAAATTTATGATAAATATTTTTTTAAAATTATGAATTTTATTAAAAAAGTTTTTTCATTTTAAATTATAATAAATTATCAATTTAGATAATAAATTGTGATATAACGTAGTCAAGGATTTTTATCATTTATTTATATTTTATCATATAAATTAATTATTCCAATGTATTTGATATCATGTTATTTTTTATAGGAGTCAAACTTATAAATAATATATTGAATTATTTTATTTATTATTATTATATATATATATATATATATATATATAATATTTTCTTGATATTCTTAAAACATAACACATCTTCTATCCACTTCAAGAGTTGTTATTTATCTTATATTCTGAAATCAAAATATAATATTTATATATTTTTTTATAAGTTATTATAAAATTATCAAAAATATCTATAAAAATGTTATTTTTAATTAAAATATTATAGATATTATTTTTAAAATATTATTAAAATATTAAAATAAGTTGATAAATATATCATAATAAATAAATTTATTTATTTATAATAGTTAAATAATTAAATTTTAAATATTTTAATTGTATATTCTAAGTTATTTAAAAAAATAATTATGAAATATTTTAGTTAATTGATTTATAAAAATATTATAAATATTTAAATTTTTGTAAATTTTTCATTAATTTCTGTCACAATATTTTCAACTAAAAGTTCTATTTTCACATTTTTAACCTTACACCTGTCTCGTACAAATTTTTTCCTAACTTCTACTTAAACAACGAAAACAAAGCCTAGAACCTCTAACTCAACGCGCCAAGGAAGCGCGTCGAAAAGTTCAAAAACAAACGCGCCTTAGGGAACTGGGGTTCGCCCTAATCGCCTGCGAATGAGAACTTGGAACTCTTATCCTGAAGAGAACTCTTTTTTCTTGATAAAAGCTCCACTATAACAATCAACCATGTCCCTCCTTCTTCTGTTCTTTCTTCGAGAACTCGGATCATCAATCGGTTGATCGAATCATCTTTTGCCGCTATCATTCGCATTTTTCCCTTTTCTTTTGATTCAACTTGGTAACTCAGTGAGTCGAACTCGGTCGTTTTTGTTTTCCTTTTATTTATTTATTTTTGATTTGTCAATATTCAGATCCGTGTTTGTTTTTCTCCTAATTGTGTAAAATTGATGCGTTTAGGTTGATTATTTCGTTTTTTATTATTAGGTTAAAAGATGGACCCGATGGACATCGTTGGGAAATCTAAGGAGGATGCTTCGCTTCCGAAAGGTATAGATTTTGTGGATTTTCTTTAAATAAATTCCATACTTTGTTCATTTTTTTTAAGATTCATTCATAAGTCGATTTTTTTTAATAACGGTGGGCTATATTTGGGTGCTCCTTTTTTTAATTTTTTTGTTCTAATTTTTTTGATTAAATATCATGAAAAACATAGGCTTAATCGTATTGCATAATCCTAGTTTCATTATATATATATATGATTTAGAAAAAATATTTTTACCAAATCATCATGACTTTTGAATGAGTACAGTTTAAATATACATGTATTTCTAGTTGTAATTAAATATTTTTCTTGATTTTAGGAATTAATCATTAATTTAAGTTTATATATTTATTAATATGTATACTTCTAAATAGTTTTATCTAAACATCATTATGTTTTTTGCATGTTAAAAATGCAGTGCACCTGTATTTTTTTTATAACTTAAAAAATATTTTTTTATAAGGTGTTAAAAGTAAAATTATATGAATAACTGGTTAATATATAAACCGGATGAAAAAACATGTTAATACTCTGAGGTGGAGTGGATAAAAAAGGTGTTAAGTGGTTTGTGTACGGGGAGATTTTCATGTAGATGGCTAAGGTGTTTTTGGGACCTTTCTGATTCCCTTATCATCGAGTTTCTGAACTTTCAGTATGTAGCTAATAGCAGTCTACTTTACCATAATTATACATTTTAATTAGCTAAAGTTATGAGGATATATAATTAGCTGAAGATGAATTCAATCAGTCTTTGTATCAAAATTAAATAGGAAGGATAATTGAAGTCTTTTTCTAATTTTTGTATGTTTATTGTAATTTCTAGTATTTGCCATTGGTGTTGAGATCTAGAATGCTATTTGTCAAGGACTCAACATGTTCTTGTGAATGTTTAGTTGTCTAAATCCTGTACCTAGGTATGAGTTTTTCCACCATTCTGATTAATCTTGCTCCTTCTTTGCTATCATGGTCAATCCAATATAATTCATAGGTAGCTTAAACCATCTTGCTTTCTAATGTCATATAGAACGGAAGAATAGTAGAAGTAAATACATTTATTTTCAAATTATTCTCTTTCAAAGAAATTTTTGTGGCTATATCTTTTGACTGTACAATCATGTTTATTGTCATAGGTTGGATATGTTCTTCCCTAAAATCTCAATCAATTTCTGAGACGATTCCATCTAGACTTCATAGAAATTATTGTCTGCAAAACATAAAATCTTTCTTTTCATTCTAGGAACATATGTGTTTAATCTGAGTATTATAGCTTAAGTCTTTATCTCATAACTTATTATCTTCTCTTTTATGTGCTCGATGGACTTTTTTCCCTTCTCAGCTACCATGACAAAAATAATTAAGGAGATGTTGCCTCCAGATGTGCGAGTTGCAAGGGATGCTCAAGATCTTTTGATAGAATGTTGTGTAGGTGAGAGTTCTTTTACTTTAGGTAACTATATTTATTCCCAAAGACTCATGCATGTATTATAATCTTTTGTACATACTACATGCGTGCATTCTCTAATCTGTAATGGTTTAATGTCATTCATTTTCATTTAAATTTTTTTTTGTGTATCATGCATTTGTTCCCTTTATTGGTTCGAATCTAGTCAAAAGCCCTTTCCATGAGTCAAATTTAAATGTTTTAGTAGATACAGCAACGGGCTTTACTGGAAAGTTCAATCACATTATTTTATTGCAGTTTGCTACAGCCAAAATCTTCCTAGGTTTCTCAAACTAGCATGAACTTGAAACTGACTATATGAAATAGTAGAATCTCTCCATCTTCGTAAATTTGGATGAATACTGCATTACTATTGGGGCTTTTTTATTTACTGATAATCTTTATTTTTAATTTTTTCCCTTCTTTCTTTCCTGCTTAGTTGAACAGTTCTTAGTTTATTGAACAGGCAACTGGTGCTTGGTGATGACTGGTTTGTTTTAATTGTCATGGATGTATAGATAAGCTTGTGTTCCGTATCTTTTAATGATGATACTTTAGTGATTGACTGTTGTATCTCTGCACTCTAGTTTCAACTCTTTCTTATGGCACACTTTCAACGTACGATTTTGCAGAGTTTATAAACCTTATCTCGTCGGAGTCTAATGAAGTTTGTAGTAGAGAGGATAAAAGAACAATTGCACCTGAGCATGTGCTTAAGGCTTTAGAGGTATCTGATTCTTGAAACTCCTTGAAGTTTGAATATGATTTCTTTTATGGAAAAATATCACAAACCTCCTCGGGATTTTTCTTTATATCCAATCAGTCCCAACTTTAAAATTAATATCACCTAGCCCCATTCTAGCAGTAGTTAATATCATAATTGTATGTTTTCTAAATTAGAAATCATAAAGAATTAAAGATAAATGTAAGAAGATTAAAAACAAAAATACCGTAATTATTAAAATAAAATATCTGAGTTAAAAAACAAATTGTTTCTTTGAGTTAGAGTTTATGTATGTTTGGATCAAGATAAAATTACTGATTTGTCAAATGGTTTTGTTTTCGTCTAGTTAATTTATTGTTTGTATTTCTAAATGCATTTATAATGCATTTTATTATAGGTTTCTATATTATATCATTTTTTTTAATCTTTCTCTATTATTGTATTATTTTATGTTTTCCAATGAGTAAGATTGTCATTGTATTTAGCATAAACCTTAGGGTGCATGCTTGATAGAAAGTAGAAGTGTGGGATTACTGTGATATAAAGGAAAACTTTGGGGAGGTTTGTAATATTAGCCCTTTCTTTTATTATCTATTTTGTGGGTCTTCCATTCCAGGCATGACCATATAACCTACATTTCATGGATTAACTAGAGTACATACCCAAAATGGCTTTGTCAAGTTTTAATTGATCCTTTTGGCGTATTTACAACATGCACTGTCTCATGGCCTGTCCATTTAAAAATAGCTGAGCCGTACTGGTGTATTAGCGATCATCTAATTAGTATTCTATGTAATCATTAACAATAACATAACAGTGATACTAAAAGCTAATGCTGTTTTTTAGCTTGAAAGAAATAATAGCTTTAAAAACAGGAAGTTGCTAGCTAGCTTTCAAATGTGCTGATCAATAAGTTTTAATTGGCAATACAATTTTGTTTTGTGTCCTAGCTTTGCGTAATAGCCATCTATTTAGCCTTCCTCTTTCTTTCTTTTTTGTGTGTTTGACGATAACCTCGCCTTGCATATTATTGACATTAAATCCTAGCTGCATATATTTCTTTCAAAATACAATCTAAAGGTTCTTAAGATACCACATTATTAAGTTATCCTTATCAAGTCTATCCTTATCATCAATGGAAAATAGATCAAGAGTGAGGAAAAAAGAAATCCAATAATAATGACAAAGTGCTTGTTATTATTTTCATACTGTCCAAATCCATTTCCATAAAGGGAAACGAAATTATGTGTATGGTCAGAAGACTCAGAACTGAACATTCCATAAGAGAGTACTCAATTGCTATGTTTAATGCAGATATAAATATATTGGTTTCTATATCACAGTGGATAAAAGTCATATTATAGGAATATCAGTGCTAAGATACATGACAGTAAATAGATATCATATGCATACTCATTTGATTATGATGTTTCAATTATGTCATGACTTAGTTGGGTTTGAGTGATCTATCCACAGGTTTTTGTGGTTGGGGAAGAAGCTGGAATTGGGTTTTGTTTTCACCACCCTCTTCCCTTGGGATAAGGATTAACTTCGCAATTACTAATTGATCATGTGGATTATACACTTTAGATTGTTTTTCTAAAGCATGGGTTGTAGTATATAAAGTCAAGTTAGTCTTGTTAGACAAAGATGCAATGATGAAAATAAGGCAAGGAGAAGATCAAATCTTTTTATCTCCCATTTACCTTCGTAAACCATGAGTTACTGGCATGTTGCATTTTGCATCCATTTTTACATCATCTTTTGAGCGTACTATTTTATACCTCATGTAAATGTAGTTAGAGGTTGTAGTAATTTATAAGGGGAATAAAGTAAATGAGGTCATTTGTTCATAACTTCATTAATCGTATTTTTTTGGAAGGAAATATAAATGTTAGATGAGCTAACTATTTTTTTTTCCTGCTAGTCCCTTGTGTGTAACATGAAAGTTTGCATTTCCTGCTTTAAAGGCTTGAATTGCTGATATTGTGTATGTGATTTTTACCAGGTTCTTGGGTTCAGTGAGTACATTGAGGAAGTTTATTCAGCCTATGAACAGCACAAGCTGGAGACAATGGTAATGAATTATTTACTTGTTTATTCTCTTGTAGACTACAGTGAGATGGACACCACGTTTATATTCACAACAGTTTTGCTGTTGTGGGTTCAATGATAGTCTTTATGCAAATCTCTTTCTCACTATCAGATTTCATTGAGGCTGACGTATATTACGTTTGTGGCATTTGATTGTGGGGTTGATGATCCAAGTAAAACTCAAATTTTCTTTTTGATCTTTCAGCAGGACTTAAAGAGTGTGAAATGGAGTAATGTAGCTGAGATGACAGAGGAAGAAGCTTTGGCTGAGCAGCAGAGAATGTTCGCAGAAGCACGAGCGAGAATGAATGGGGGTTCCAATGCCGTCAAGCAACCAGAGCATGACCAAAGTTTAGAGAACTAACCTTAGGATCTGTAGTTTCATGAATTTGTAGATCATCTGAAACTTGTCAGTATGGTTCTATTATATCTTATAATATGATGTACAAAAAGAATTGACTAGTTAACTGGCCTATGATATTTAGCATTGTGGAGCCATGTCTATAAATTAATGTAATTAGCAAGGGTTCGTCCAGGTTTTTAATTAATCACTTGTCAGATCTGTATGCAAGTATTTAGTCGACTTTAGTTGTTTGAATATGTATTTAACACGGTGACTATACATGGGTTGTTGAATACTTGACTACATGTTGGTTTGTTTATGCTTGTAAGGACCATGTAAAATCGTTTAAAAGAGTGCTTCCGCACCGCACTAAAAAGGAAAAGATTTAAGTGCTTTCAGGGTTTAAATAAGCACATTTTGTGCTTGTTGATTGAAGCATATTATTGGCTAACACAAGCAAATATACCCGAAGTTTATTGGCCTTTTTATTTTGGGGTGCTAGGAAGGATTTCCTTCCTCTAATCAGCTTTTTGGATTTTGTGGAATGCTAATCGAAATACTATGAAAAAAAATGATGAAAGTATATAAATAATTTAACTATTTAATTGATTTTATTTTTAGTAAAAAAATATATGTATATATATATTTTTTTATAATATTAAAAAATATGTGCTAATTTATATTATAAGAAAATAAATATATATTTTTTATAAGGAATTAAAAATAAAATTTTAAAAAATTGTATCATGTGATTAAATCAATGACTCATTCTTCAATTATAATAATATTCACACCCAAAGATGGCTGATGCTTATTTCTAAAGTTTCTGATTACTTTCATTTAGGGAAATTGGCATACAAGTTCTTTGCCTTTCACAAGGCACTTTATTCCGTAGTGTTCAACACAGCTGCCATATTCCCCGATTATGTAGATAAAATAATAAAAATGATAATGAAAATAATTTTAAATATTTTTATGTTTTATTTAATTATTAATTTATAAATCACTTCAATAATAACAAAAATATTTATTATTTCTACACCTTTTCAGAATACACAAAATGTTTTACTTTCTTCACACAATTATATAATTATTTATTATTTATTTTATTTACAAAATTTTTTTATTTATAATTTTATAAATTTTATTTTAATTTCATCGTCATTTTATTTGGCTATCTAAATAAATATACTAATAATAATATTTTTATTATTTGAAACAAACATCACTTAAAATACTATTTACTTTCTCGAATACACGAAAGGGTATGGTATGTGAATATGCTATAATTTGTGATATATTTAACCGTTTTTAAAGTATCATGATATTTTGGTAATTATTTAAAATTATTAGTGTAAATATTATGAAGTGAATTTTGGTATATATGTTTTATTATTTTTTCTTAATTATCGTTGAAATTTTTTATAATATAAGTAACATCATGAAAAATATCGGTATTAATATCGAAAATATCGGTAGAAATAAAATAAATGAAAAATATGTTTTAAAAAATCAAAATAATTCGTAGAGGTTGCCAAGAATATTCGCTCATGTGAGTTGTAATATTATTGCCCATGTATCTAATCATTATGCCTTTATTTCTTTTTCATGCTTCTCAACTCAATTAATTATAGCTTTTATATATAAAGTTTTGTGATATTTTCCTACTCATCCTTTACTAGTTCAATATAGATAGTTCCGTTCCGCACCAAGTTTTATATACCCATATAGCCCAAAAGCCACAAATAACTTAATATATATATATTTCTGTTCCGCACCAAGTTTTATATACCCATATAGCCCAAAAGCCACAACTAAGTTAATATATATATATATATATTATTGTGAATATTTTTATTTATTTATGACATGTAACAATTTAGAAGAAAAAATTCAAAGTGGTGGAATTACATGTTTCAAATAGCATTTGATTGGCTTAAATTGAAAAAAAAAAAACTCTAAACCATGTCCAAATTTGTCTCCAAAGTGAAGCAAAAAATTCAAAGAGAATAAAAAATTCTCAAAACAATCACAAAAAGATCAACAATTAAAACGGGAAATAAGACCATGTAAGAGAACATAAGTCAAGAGTTAAGAGAAAAACTTAAAGACTATCAACAAAATAAAACAAGTGATGATAATGATGATGAAGTTAATATTGATACTTATTTAACTGATATAACTTCTAATGAAATGAGAGTACACAATGAAAAAGAAAGAAGAGCAAAGATGGAAAAATATTCGATATAAAAAAGTAATAGTTTAAAAGTTGGTGAAAGAAGTAACAAATTATTTTATTCTGACGTATTGTATTTGTAAGAGAGCCATAACCAACTGCCCTATTTTTGTATAAATCTAGAGGTGTAAAACAAAAATAGATCAGAAGTATATTCGAAGATAATATTTGAAAAAATATTGTCATTCTATTACCAAATTCGTTATTTATGAAAATGTAACTCCAAACAAGGCTTCCTCCCATCATTTTAAAAACATGGTAATTGATGTTCAACAAGCATATACTTAATTCTTTTACTAAGTGTTATAATTTATCAATAAAAAATTATTCTTTATGCAAAGTATATCTTTTAAACTTATTTTTATTAGTTTTTGGTTCATAACAAAAATGACATTTAATTGGTATAGTAGTTTCTTAGCTTAAAATGTTTATAATAATTAGTTGATATATGAAATTAAAAATAAATACTTGGACGTGGAGATAGAAGAAATAACTAAATATCTTAACAAATACAAAGAAAAGTAATGGAACATATATAGTTGCACTATTATGTTTGATAGTTGGATTGGTCCAATCAAATTGTCATCATAAATTTCATGGTTTATTCAAAAGGGATCACTGAATTCTTAAAATCAATAGATGCTTTCAATAATATCGAACACCATAGATACATTTGAAAGTTATTCAATGATGTTATTAAAAATGTTGGTGCAATAAATGTCATACAAATAGTGATAGACAATGTTTATGCATTTGTGAAGGTTGGGAAAAAATTATAAGCAATTATAAGATGTTTTGAACATCATTTGCAGTACATTGCATTGATATAATGTTTAAAGATATTGGAAAGAAGGAAAATATTGCAAAGGTTGTAAAAAAAAGCAAGGAATTTGACATATTATATTTATAATCATGGTTGGTTGGTTGCGAAGATGCAAGATTTATATAAAAAAAGTTAGTACTACTCGTTTTGCAACAAATTACATTGCAATATATAGCTTAATAAAAAAAAGTGACACTTAAACAATTATTTACTAGTGATGATTAGGATAACTATTAATTAAGTAGATCCTACACTAAAAAAATGATTGAAAGTTTGCCTTTATCCACTCAATTTGAAGTGATATGGACACTAAAATTTTCACTATATATATGTATTGTATATAAATTATTTGTTTGTAATAAATTTAATTCTTAAGTGATTAATTAATATTTAATTTTTTAATTATTTATATTATTTAAAAACTCTGTTAAATATATTTTAGTTTTTCTACTATTATGTGATCGAAAATAGGTAATGAAAATAGCAAAAGAGCTTGAAAAATAAATAAACAAAAAATAGAAAAATAGAAAGAAAATAAAATAAATACTCATCAAACCTTGAAGCAAACTCCCCCACCTTTTTTTTCTCTTTTTCAAAAGTGTGCCTTGAAGAGTGGAATGAAAGAATTTTAAAGGGAAGGGGATAAGGTGAGATCTCATCCGTTCATCAAAGGACTTATTTAAGGATCTTAGGCAATTGGGTAGCCCATAAGCTTGAAAGCCCACACATTTGGACCCATGTCTTTCTTCATCAATGGGAAAGTAAACTTATTGAATAGTGATTTTGACGTTGACATAAATCCATAACCGAGAATTTAATTGAAAATTTATAAAAATCATCGACAATAAGACATCATTGTGCACATTTTGGGTGCCAAAAAAAATAGAAACTCATCACACGAGCAATTGAAGACCACGTAAGAGTGGACTCGACACCTTTAGTGAGAATCAAAAAATAATGGACCTAGATGGTGATGAAATGGTAAAATAGACCTCCTAACTCATATGTCCAAACCTAGTAAGTATAGGGGATAATGTTAGGTATAAAATAGCTCACACCAAATGATATAATATAATAGGTCCTAGTTAAAAAATAACTCGTAAGCCAACCCCATCAGTGCCGAATCAAAGGATAAGTGTTAGTATTAGTTAAATATCTAACATGATATACGATTAATATTAAAACTCTTAATTATCTGATAATGAGATAATTAAGAAGATAAAGCTCTAATATTTAAATATAAGTCTATCACTATAGGTAAAAATTATTTGCATATATATTCTTTTATATAAATATTCGTCACTGTTAATCATTAAACTCAATTATTTCTATACATAACAACTTCTTCCCTCAACTACATATACTAAGATTTATAATCTTTACCTAAATATCTTTTTACATATTTCAGCATCACATAGAGAGATACTAGTCTCCTCTTTCTCATTACTCGTGCTTACTTAAGCATCGGAGAGTCAAAAACCACTACATCCCTTAAGGGTCTAAAGTCATAATGATGTGTTCTTTGTTTTCATGTACACAAGATGCAACAGGTACACCAATCATTAATGTTGACAAAAAACATCAACATATTATAATTCGATAAATCAAAGTTTTAGATTTATGTTCTAACATGCCATGAGCAATTTAGATTCATATTGAAAATAATTTACTATAATTCTTATAAATTCTTTGTCATGATTATATATTTAAGTTTTTTAATATTTCAATAAAATCTATTTTTTATCAAAATAAATTTAAATTTCAATACCCCTAAAATATATTTTTAACTCTCCTCTTCGTATGGTTCGAACTTGTCATCTAAATATTAAAAAAAAGTGAATTTTAATCATAGAAGACTAGGTAAACGACGTGTTTGGAATATAACTAATAAAGTGATTTGTAATGGCTATGATTGCATGGAAGTGGGTACAACGTAGGATACAAACTCTAGTAGTGTGAGGTCATCTTCTACTTAAAATATCCTTGCTTTTATCTCATGGATAAAAGTCACTGATTTACATCATAATAATAGTCTGAATGTAATAACTAATAATAATATTTTACTTCATTTAAAATATATCTCATCTCAAATTTAAAATACATAATATTTTCTATTAAAAAAATATAAAAAATATTCTCATTTACCAACTAAATTATTAAAACATAATGATACATATAATGTTCCTATAAAGATATGATACATAGGGCATTGTAAAACAACGTATAACATTTTGTAGGTGATCATCATAGCTAGGTATCCACAAATGAAAAAACTAATGTCATTGGAGATGACATGGACATAAACAATCTAAATCAATAATATTGAAACTAAAGTCATGCCATATCCCTAGATACCAATTGCCTTCTAGTGCATTTGTATATCCTTCCTGTGCACTGAATGAGCATGAGCTCAAACCAGTGTATATGTGTTCGTGCTTGTGTAATTGTTATTTCAAAATTCATATATTTAGATACATAAATTAGTAATATTATACTATAAAAGAAAAAAGTAGAAACTTGATTTTTTGACCGAATATAGTCGTAGCAAATTAAGAACACCAATTATTATTTAAAACTTTCATCTACACACTTAAAGATGAATGACTAACTTGTTCTACCTCTTCTGTTTTCAAATCCTCTTTATGTGAGTGAGTGTGAAGATGTCTGGTAAAACTGGTGGTGGTGTCCAAGAAATAAAGAACGAATGACATAATGAATGAGCATACAAGCATAGGAATAGGACCAAAAATCCACAATAGAAGAGCGAAAGAGATGTAGAATGCTCTCAAGCCAAGGGACCAAAAGAAGCTTCCTCGATTCAAATTTCTTGCAACGTACTCGATCGATTCCTTTTTTCCTTTCCATGATGGTACAGTAGCTAAGAAGCTTACATGAGCATAGTATCTTATAGACTGCACATTGCAAAGAAATGCAACAAGAAAACATAGCAAAATGGAGAAGTACTTTATTGAGTTAAGAGTGGAAGACTTGTTGCCATAGACTAGTCGTGATGTTGTGTTGCTAGAGATTGATGAACTGCTTGCAAATACACCAATCAATGAACTCAGTGTTATTGCTGTTGTTGCCAAAAGTGTAGATGCCATTATGTTGTTGCGTATCGTTTGAACTGTCAAAACACCATTCTTCATAGGATCCTGAAGATAATGCAATGAATATAAGATCCTGAAGATAATGCAATGAATATAAGATCTTGATAATTAAGACACAAAATATAATATAATGAAAAATTGTTTACAAAACCACGTAATAAGTTAAGCTTTTAAGATAATTAATTGTTAATATTTTTCCAACAATAACTAAGTGAAGTCAACTCTTAAAACATGGGGAAATAGTGTAATAAGATTTATCAAAACAAACATGATCTTTAGGAAATAAATTTGTCGATATCATTGATCATCATCTCATAATGAAGTAAATAACTTAAATACAAACATAAACACTATAGAACGTGATTGTGCCAACAGTATAGACATGATGAAAATCAAAAGGCTAATGATATTGCCACGCTAAATTTTGTAGCTTTCAGAGCAATTTGTCTTTATATCTTATCCAAAATTAAAGGTACTGAAAAACAATTACATTATAAGGATTAAAGTGTCAATTCAAAATAAATTACTGGAGAAGTATCAAAATGTGGTGTGGTAATATCATTTATCCAAATGAAAAATAATATAACGATATGAATTGTGAAAAGCGTGGTTGTGTTGACATTTAATGCATACAAGAGAAAAACTTCATAATAATAGTCTAAATCCAATCAAATTTATACAACTCAATTATAAAGGGTCCCTCCAATTTCATTAAAGTAAATGGTATAACTCAAACAGATTACAATGCATGTTCAGATTCCTTAAGTCAACCATATTCCTCAATTATCACTTCACTCAATCATTAAAATGCATATCCCCTCAAATGTTATTATAAGTCTTGTAATTCTTGTTATGCTTTTGATGGCACTTCCATGTGCAGACACAGAGTCTGTATTATTTTACTTTGTCTTTATGTATGTATGGTTAATTACTTACGGTTCAATATTACATACTCACATAATTGAAACACTTTATATGTTTGCATATTACACACACCAATAGAGAGTTGGGAGCATGTAATTGACATGTTAAGTTGTGTTTAAGCTTTTATGTTGATCTGTGGGTATTTGTGAAAAATTACTTGACGAAATTTTCAAACAAAAAATGACTATTTTTAGAGCTTGTTAAGGGCTTGTCAATGTGGTTAGCGAGGTAGCCGATGAGAGACTAACGGGGTATTTTGGTTATTATTCTCGTCATTGTGGCTATTACCCTCGCCAATGTGGTCAACGAGTGGTCAACAAAGTATCCTACAACCCAAGAGTTTTCTATATATACCCATTTGAAAAGGGAAATTTAATTAGAAAACCTAGCGAAACTCTTACAGTTTCTAAACTCGGGATTTTTCAACTTAAAATTGTTTCTAAATTCTATATCATCGATAATTTGAATGATTTTCGATATTAGTGGTATGTCGAGTGGTTTGCAAAATCATTTTCAAGTCGGTTAATTAAAAATTGAAATTAAGACCAAGATAGTTTACATTTAGGTTCATATGCATGAAATTGTATATACCTTTAGGATTTTATAAGTATTGGTTGTTGGTGATTGTGCCATATCACGTGGTGGTGAGCCTCCTGAAGAGAGCCATATTCGTTCTGATCGTAGTTGTTGTGCAAACAACAAAGGATGCAACTTAGGCACAGTTGAGCGTGGTGTTCCAACTATAAGAGGTATTAGCTAATATCGTTGTAAACTATTGATTTGTTTACATAGTGAATTGCTTGTTGTCGAATGGTTGCCTTAAACAATCCGAAGATGTTACCACATAGGTGTGAATCTTATATGAGTTTACCATGTTATATTGACGTGTTTGTATCATCACATGCTATGTTACTATAATCAGGATTTCATTTGAATATGTTCATACATATGAGGATCTGATTGTGATTGGAAAGCCTCTATTGCTTAGTTGCTTTATGCCTTTCACATGATATCTCCTTACCTTTTTATCTAGTACAAATGCCATGTGGTATGTTGATTATTATATTGTCTGTCAGATGTTTAATATATCTAGTTGTTTCTTTCTCCTTGCATATTTATCTGTATTGTTAATTGTTTACTTGTTTTTGTTGTTCGCGAGATTGAGGTGAGCCTTAAGGAGTTAGTATCTTCTTACCACAGTTATGCACAAGTCTTGGACTCTTTAAGTTTTTCCTTTCTTTTTTTGAGAAAAAATGTGCTAGTATTTTGACCCTTCACTACTTTTGAACACATGTTCAGAATATTTTCTTTTTGTACATGCGTCCTTAAGCACAAAGTTCATTGTAGGTCTAGCAACTTTGACGACATACGACCATTGGAGCACCTACACTTACCTCCAAAAAAAGTTTTAGACTATAAATACTACTCTTGAACATGTGCTCAAATTCGAAACACATTTTCAATTTTGTGTATGAATTAAGTAGGGATTAAAAATGAAAATTAATTCACATGGAGATCAAAAAGGAAAATTGTTCTTCTTTTCTAGTTTTACTTTTTCTAAAGAAATTACATGTCAAACTGATGGGTGGAATCATGTTTGGGTCGACCTTTTTATGACCGACATGTTTAATCTCAACACAGAATATGCTGCTATGTTACAAGGACACAATCATATAAACTAGATAGTTACAAAATATTTGAAGTCTATCGGTTGATATATGTTCATATTAGGTAGTGCAACTATATCATGGAAATCCTCTAAAAACATGTATTTCTAAGTCCATGATAAAATATGAATTCATGGATAAATGTGGCAAAGAGGCCTAATGGTTATGCAATTTCATAGAGGACATTTCAAGATGGCCAAAGCTTATGCCTAAAATTTGTATCCAATGTGATAGTTAATTTGCATTTAATAGGGCACATAACGATGTGTAAAATGGTAAGTCTCGACATATATGTCGAAAACATAATACCATTAGACAACTACTTTAACCTGTGGCTATCTTTCTTAACTATGCGAAATCAAAGGATATCATTGTAAATTTGCTAACCAAAGAATTAAATCCAGAGTTAGTTGAGAAATTATTGAGAAAAATAAGACTAAAGCCCTTAAAGAAATAATTAATACAACATAAATCCAACCTAGTTGATTGAAGATCCCAAAATCTAGATTTAAAGGAATAACCTAGTTGTATCAGAAGTAGCTAGATTACTATGGGAGTTTACACTCTTGTCCATTTCTATGATAAAATAGTGATGCATGCATGAAAAAGGTTAAGTTGTGTTTTTAATGATTATTATGTGTGGATAATTTGAGCGGAGTAATGCAGGTTATTCTTTGTAGATTAGTCTTATGAATAAGAGATCACCTATATGAGAGAAAAGTGAGACCGCTTCAAAAGAAAATTATGTAGAGCTTAATTCTTTAAAAATTTTCACAAAAAAAGGCATATGTTTATGATAAAAAAAACATAACATTGAAAACTAAATTGTATAAGGAAAGATTCATGTGTGAAGTATGTCATTTTTACATAAACGACATAACAGTTTAATGACATTGTGCCTACTGGTCAACCAATAAAGTAAATATACTTTCACAAAGAAAGGTTTAAAGTATATACATACCTATCCTATCTAAGTTTCACACCGTTGAACTCTACCCTCTTGTCAAATTGATTTGAGTAGTTCCTTTTTGAAAAACTCTGTCAATTTTCATTCATGTAGAGGATTATTGAAAAATGGGAATGTACGGATGGTGATATATCATTTTGAGTAGAACCAACTTGATATAAGTGAGTGATCTTAATTTGCATGATCAAAATGATATTATGGTAAATGAGAAATTGAGTCTCAGTGACTACCCACTGAATTGGAAAAGTTATTGTTAGTAGTAGTTTGTCCTATAGGAAAGTGAACTACTCCTTTAAACGTGAATGCTTGGTTACACTTTCCAAGTGTAGATACAATAATGCAATCCGTGTTTGCTACATATTTAGTTATTTCCACTCATTAAAAAAAACATGTTTCGCTCTTGAAGCAACGTTTTTATAGTTGTTAAAGTTATGATGAATTCTCTTTAATTACATTAGAAAGGAAAAATGTTTTTTTCTCAATGGTTATGTATGATATAATTCGAATTCTTAAAAGTTCTTTGAAGAAGCCTATATAGGTATACAATTGCGGCCCATTTGATCGATCATGTGAGAGAATTTTCCAACGTCTCAAGCACCCATGATTAGAGGAAAGAATTATCTTAATGATAATATATGATACATGAGACTCAATCCTCTCTAAATTCAATTTTGTTATGAACACTTGTAATTTTTCTATTTTTATAATTTCCTTATTTTATGTTATGTAATTTAATTTGTTGTTATATATTTTTTCAAATTTTATGTCTCTATTTCCTATTTTACTAACAAATTAAACTTGTGTTGTTATTAATTTTGGGTCAAAAGGATGTGAGCAAAAAGTTTTGTTAATTTACACAAATAGAGCACATAAATCCTCTAGTTTTTTAGAGAACCAGATAGATCATATTGTTTTCATAAAATCAACCCTAAAATTCTATTTTGTCTATTGACAAAGAAATTAGATCAGATTCTGACATGTTTTGGTCATATAACCAAATTTGTAAGGTTATATCAAGTTATTTTTTATCACCCTAATAATTTCAATAAAATTATTTTTTTAAAAATATCCTCATAAATTTGATAACATAAAACAATTTCTCGATCAACGATCAAAATAATATTTTAATGTTAATTTTTTGAAAACAAAAAGATTTATATGGTCTACTAAAAAGCTACAGGACTCATGCATTATACTTGTATGCAACCTTCACCTATTATTTTTTTTATCCCTATTATTAGCTCTTACTATTTTGTAAATACTCTTTTATAATGAGTTTTATATTATAATATTCATGAATTACTTTGTGTCTAATTTTTAACTTCTAAAAAAAATTACCTTTCGCTATCGAACATTTTTACAAAAATGATATATCAAACTACCCAATATAACATTTCGACTCCACCATGCCCATTTGTATCCATATTATTAATGTGGGATACTATTGGTAGGACTTTAATCCAATTTCATGTTTGATTTGAGGATTTATGCCTATGCAAGGTACATGATTTAACTAATGAATGAGGGGCGCGATAGTCTTTCCAAAATTTTATCATATTTTTAATTTCTTTTCCCTTCTATCTCCTCCCATCTGCCTCTAACATCTCCACCCCAATGTTTAATTAAGCTCATAAAAATATGCATCAAAATCATGCTGTAGCATACAAGCAATTTACTCCTAAAGAACATGCCAAGTCTCCCCCAATACAGTAATTAATTTTATAATCATATAGGATTCCTAATGGCACCTACGAGAACTGATCACCAAGTTGTGATTAATGATTCTATACTCATATGATTCTTAGTTTTTCTTCTAAAAAAAAATCAACTACAACTTTCTAAACACACACATACAAAGAGTTCTAAACACACACATACAAAGAGCTATATCTAATAAGAGATGAAAGAAAAGGGAGACTAACGGTCATCATAGAGAAGACCCATTGGTGACGAGATTCAGCATTAAGGCCGATGACTGTTCTTCTGGGATTGTGGAGTATTGTAAGGATTAACCACAAGTGGTATATTCCCAACACTATGAGACCCAAAGGCACTAGTACAAAATCCAAACGTTCTTCTTTCATCTTCTGCTCTGTTACAGATGAATTGTCTTGGCTTCTCTTCTCTCTGTTTCTATGGCAATTGGTACCAAAGTAAAAGACAAAGCTATTTTAAAATAAATAAATAAATAATAATAAAGTGAGAATAACGTTTCAATAAAGTAACAATAGTACCAAGGGAAATTATCGAATGTGTTGAAATAACGTACCTTTATACGCAATTAAAGATAAATTATACTCTATTTGAAACTGTTGATATTTATAGACAATATTTTATTTTAATAATTTTTTGGATAATCATTTTATTTTATCTTAATATTTATTTTATATTTTATAAAATATATAAAAAAATATAGATATTAATGTTTATAATAATTAAACTAAATAAATATTTACGTGATAAATTAAGATGAGATGTTAATGAGATCCATGAGATAATCTAATAATTTAAAAAAAACATCATATTTTATCTCACTTAATTTTAAATGAGATAATATGATAATGAAATGGTATTAATTAAAATATCTAATTTATCTCTACATGATAAGAATAAGATAAATAATAATACAAAAAATAATAAATGATAATTTATATTATAAATTTAATAAAAAATTATATAACATATATTTAAAGTTTGACCAATTAGAGTTACAATATAAATGAGATTAAATGATATGAGATAATGTTTAAATGAAATACAATAATATTGCATCAAGAGCCTATTAAAGACACCAAATGAGATATGAGATTAGATAAGATAATACATTTTACATCTTTAGTATGATCTACAAATGTGTTTGTTCTTTAGTTTTGTGATTTGTGTCACCTTAAAAGAAGTCACAAAGCACACTTGAAATAGATTATGTAATTTTTAAAATGAAAGAGGTTATACTTGTTCTTTTGCTCTAAGAAATAATTGTACGTAACTTATTACACTTTTACATGTTCTATAATTTTAATAAAGAATATCATTTTGGAACTAAGCTACTATTTTTTATCTGAAAATAAGTTACACATTTTTCACGTTTTCTTCTTAAAAAGAGAATTTCTAAAAAGGATTGTAGTGTTTTGAGATTTAAGTAAGTCAAGTATAGCTTACAAAACTTACCTTATACATAACACAATCTTCTCATGAAATTAAAAATAGCATCTTGTGTGCAATCTTATTTTTATTGTATTTTGTGTAACCTAAGCTTTACATCTTTAAATTTCCACTATTTACTCTTGTTTTACGAAGAAATATCTTAGTCATTCATTTTCCTATAAATAGAAAGCACCTCACTCTTGATTTTCTCATCTCTCGGAAAATCAATTGTTGGTATTTATGTTTTACTTATTGTTATTGTACTCTTAAAATAACTTTGTTTATTTAGAAAGAAAAGTCTTGTATTCGGTGATTAAAACATTAAAATAACTTTTTCTGTTATTGTTCATTGAAGAACAAAGGGATTCAATTGATCTAACACTAACTAATTTCAAAATTTGTGTTTGTCAATACATATAATCCTTATATAATTGTATGTGATTTATGTTTCAACCAAAAAATTTAAGAGATCATATGTTTCATTTTTGTCTTAGAAAGAATCATCTTTTAAGAACAAAAAGATAAAATTATATTATTTATATTTGAAAATATTTTGATCATAACTTCTATTGCTGAACTAATTAGGTATTTCTTAAAAAGCTTTACGAAGAGTTTTTATTCATACCATCTCTTAAATCCATTTCATCCCTACACAAAGGTTCAAAACATGCTTTGTCAGTTAACTAATAAACAAATGTTTAAGACTGAACTATTTGAAAAAAGTCTTTGATTTGTGATTTAACAACTAAAACTATATTCAAAAGTTTAAGACTAAACTAATAGAAAAATTCTTTTGATATTGAGTTTTCCAAAAAAATCAAAAGAAGATTATAATCTAGGAAATACATAAGATTGAATACTTAAAAGAAAAAAACCAAAATTCATTTGTAAAATAAAATGTTGTAATCATTTTATTTAGATAGTCAATTAATTTGCTAGATAAATTCCCATTGTTATTTTTCCATTTATTAAAAGAGATTTTTCATGCTAAAAACGTCGTGCTATTTATATTAACTTGGAGCTATTTATTACCGATAAACATATTTTTGACTTAAAAATTGCTATAATTTTAAGCATTAATTCAATGTTTTATCCTAAAAAATTTGTTAATTTGGAAGGAATTTTTGCGTTTTATAGTTTAACGAGTGTTTGGAAGAATATTGGATTAAATGAGCAAAATGAGTAAAAATGGAGTGAAAAATATAAAATCAAACAAGTCAAAACGAAAAAAATATTAACAATTAGAAAATTAGTGTGTTGTGGCCCAAACATTCACATGCCACAATGAGGTTCTCTTGGGTCTATTTGTATGTTAGCTTCAATCCATTATGCGATGAGGCACAAACAATTGCATGTTGTGACAAGGTGTTCTTAGGTAGACATATGGTGGCTCAGGTTGAATTCGAGTGCTGAGCCACAAACAATTACATGTTGCGATAGGGTTCTCTCAGCTTCTTGTGTGGGATTTGATTTTCATTGCACACCATAGGGAAAATAAAAGCATGGTGCGACCCGTTTTCATTAATTGTCTAGAAAACCTTGTATCGTGGTATGACGTGTTCTCTTCTCTCTTTCAAAAAGCCTAACTTATAAATACATTCTAAAACCCCTCCGAAAAGTGCAATAAATAGTAGCCAAAATTCTTCATCCAAATATATAAAAATTAGAGAGAAAACTCCATTGTCTTTTCCAAAGATTTGAAGAAGAGGGTCAACCAACTTCAAGGGTTTTAGAGATAGTATATCAAGAGGAGTATTTTTCAATGTAATATTTATTTCTTCTTAAGGTTTTGAGCATGGATTTTGTAATGAAATTAATGAATGTTGATTTGGTTACGAGAGGCTAAGTTTTGTGTATGGGATATTAGTTTTGTTTCCATTAGTAGATGAATAATTGGATGATTTTATTTAATTAAAGTTAATTTTCTTTTTCATAGCTTTTCATATCATTGTTTGTGGATTATTATTGACCATTCTAATTTATTAACAAAGTGACTATTTTAGAACTAAGCATTCGACACATCATCTAAGTTTAGTTGTGCACTTATGAACAAGAGTTTAATTTAATTACATTGATTTGTGTTAAATTATATGATTAATTTATTTTCCTAAAGTTTTTCAATTAACTAACTATAAGCCCAAGCAAGAAAGTAATTGGTTAATTGAGATTTGTAGGGGTTCGTCGTAATCATTAGGGGTTCTTTTATTTAAAAAAGGAAAAATCAGTAATTAACATTCGAAGTTATATTGTGAAAATCATTTAATTCATTCTATACATGAATGATTAGCTAGCTAATTTTCCATACTCATTAATCCATATTAATTCGACAACAATTTAGTAGTTTTATTTTAGTTATTTAAGTATTTTAGGTTTTATAATTACCTTTCAATTGACAATTTATAGAGTATTTAGTATTGCTCGTTTAAATAATTTAGAAAACAAGTATTGTTCGTTTAAATAATTAAGAAAATAAGTGAATTTTAAAACCACCACAAATTCCTCTAGAGATCAATCTTGGGATAAACTTATCATTAGTCTACTATTGATTCGTGCACTTGCGAACAATTAAAATTTGTAAACCAAGTTTTTAGCACCGTTTAGGGGATTTGAAATTTTGAATTGTTTATTTCTTTTTCTTCTAATTTGTTTTCTTAAATTCTATGTTTTTGTGATTTTATTAGTTTTTTTATTTTTGTTGAGTTATTTCAATTATTTTTATTTTTTTTTCTTTCTTCATTTCCTTTGTTATTTATTTTTAGTGGTTTTATTTTTTGATACTTTGATTTCTTCATTGTTTTTGTTAGTAAACGCAAGTTAGAGATCACTTACGAATAAACTCGCATATTTCGTAGACAACATTAACAGATTAAATGAGCATGCAAGTAGGCTGGATACTAAAATTCAAGAGAAAGAAGAGCTACATCAAGAGCCATTAGACATTAGGGATGCTATACCAAGGGAAATTGCTATAAAAGAGCATGCAATCATTGGCACTGTTACCTCCTACATATAGTTGGAAGAGGCAGCTAGGAATTATAAATTAAAAAATATTCATTATTCTATGTTACCTTCATTTTATGGTAATCTTAATGAAGAACCAATAACATTTATTCATGATTTTTATGCAATTATACAAGCACTTCTTTTGAAAGGACTCAATGAAGACCAACTCAAAATGAAGTGTTTTTCATATACACTCAAAGATAGGGTAATGGCTTGGCTCAAGAATCTTCCATTAGGATCTTAAACTATTTGAAGGGAGTTTACAACAAATTCATAGGAAAATTCTATTTCCACCAAAATACTTTTGATTTGAGAACTAAAATTGCTACATTTTCACAAATGGAGGGAGAGCCAATCTATAAAACTTAGGAAAGATTTAAGCTAGCTCTCGTCCAAATCCTACACCACCATTTCCCACTATAGTTACAAAAGCCAATTTTTCTATGATGTGTTGGCATAATAGTGTCAGTTCATTATGGACAATATTATATGTGGTATTGTAGAAAAAAAGACAATTGTTGAGACTTATGAGCTCAATAAGATGTTGGGTGATGATTCCCAATAGAAAAGTGCTAGTGTGAGAAGAGTTAGAGTGAATGAGATAGGTTGTGGAAATCAAATGTCTATGCAACTTGCAGAATTAACTAAGCAAGTCATAGTTCTCACCTCCAAAAATGAACTAACTCAAGAGGTATGCAGTATTTCTAGTACTTATAGGCACGGTACTAATAGTTGTCCTTTTTCTCATATAGGTACTAGTCATGAACAAAGTGATCGTCATACATAAATTGTATGTGGAATGAATACACAAGTATATGTATCGAAATAAGTAAAATAATGACGAGAAAAGATCATTTCCATAGAGATTATTTTATTATAAACTAATTTTTAAAACAAAAAATAAAAATCAAATTATTTTTGTGTTTTTAGATTTTAAGCAAACAAAATTAAAATAACTAAAAGTAAATAACAATAATTAATTAAACCAGATTTGATAACTAAAAAGATATATGAGAAAATAGTTAAGAATACTTAATCCCTAAATTTTCTAAACATATGAATCGCTAGAATCCCCCAATATAATTATCAATTAATGACATGATCAATTGAATTTAGCATGACATGTATTCCTCTCTCAAGTAAACTAATAGTAATTAATTTAATAACACTCGTATGTTAATTAAATTACAAACTACTCATTAAGTTAATCAATTATGGATAACATACATAAGAATCATACATCTCTACCTAGAAACTATGTATGTTATTTAATCAAGACAAATAATTAAATAATTCTCTCAAATCTATTTAATTGCCTTTAGAGATAAATTATTGGCCAAACAATTAATAGCATAAAAATCATATTAAATAATATAATTATAATTGAGGTAAAATATTAGATCATCAAATAGTGAAAATTAGGTTCATAAGATCCATATATTGATAAATTAACTACAAATAATTGTGTTCATAAAGCTCATATTTTTAATAAAGAAAGACATAAAAATTGATAAAGAAACTAGTAGAAGAAGGAATACAATCAAACTCTTGAATTATAGTGCTAATCTCATATTGAATCTATACCAAAATTTTATCTCCTTTTGAATTTTTTGTATCTTTCTCTCTTTTTAGCTCCAAAAATCGATCAAAATTATGTTAATAACGGCTCCTTAGGGTTTATAGGGTGATTAGGGGCTTAAATATAGCTCACGTGTAACTTGGATCGTCAGATTAGCTTCAAATCAAGAGCTAATATCAAAACAAGCAAAACTAATAATGCCAGCCAATCACAGCATGACACACGACACACATAATTTACTAGGTGAATTAAAGCACGATGCGTGGTAGGGGAGATCGTTCCGAGTCAACGCATGCTGAATCAGAACCACATAGAGCAACATGATTTATGGTAATGGATGGCGTGGCCCACGGGGAACAATCGCATGACGACACATGGCGTGAAGGTTTGATCGCTTTCCAAACTTGAATTAAACATCGTGTTGACACGTGGCACGTGCTACTTCACTCCTCACACATGATGATCTACGATTTGTTGTCCCTGCTTATATAGCATCTGTGTAGCATGCCCAGTCAGCTTCTCTGCTTGCATGGTAGGCCAAATGACAACTTCTGATTAGCCATGCATTAAAAATCCATAAAAATTTCAAAAAACTCCAAAAAATTACATTTTATCCCTTTTCACTAAAAAATTTATATTTAATATTTTTAGTCCCAAAAATACTATTTAATTAATAAAACAAGTAAATGTTAAGTAAAAAAGTGCACTAGTGACTATTTTTATAGAGTCATCACACCCCCAAACTTAACTCTTTACTTTTCCTCAAGTAAAACCAAGTATAACTAAATAAAATAACATGGGTAGCATATTCATAAATATATTTCTATTAGTACATGCATGTTTCACGAAAACTATTCTTCTCAAAAACCGTACAATCCTATGATAAGAAGGTTCGCATATTTATTAATCAATGTTCCATCAATACAAGAAGAGTCACACATGTGAACCTTTAATATGAGATTAGCACTATAATTCAAGAGTTTGATTGTATTCCTTCTTCTATTAGTTTCTTTATCAATTTTTATGTCTTTCTTTATTAAAAATATGAGCTTTATGAACACAATTATTTGTAGTTAATTTATCAATATATGGATCTTATGAACCTAATTTTCACTATTTGATGATCTAATATTTTACCTCAATTATAATTATAATTTAATTATATTATTTAATCTGATTTTTATGCTATTAATTGTTTGACCAATAATTTATCTCTAAAGGTAATTAAATAGATTTGAGAGAATTATTTAATTATTTGTCTTGATTAAATAACATACATAGTTTCTAGGTAGAGATGTATGATTCTTATGTATGTTATCCATAATTGATTAACTTAATGAGTAGTTTGTAATTTAATTGACATGCAAGTGTTATTAAATTAATTACTATTAGTTTACTTGAGAGAGGAATACATGTCATGCTAAATTCAATTGATCATGCCATTAATTGATAATTATATTGGGGGATTCTAGCGATTCACATGTTTAAAAAATTTAAGGATTAAGTATTCTTAACTATTTTCTCATATATCTTTTTAGTTATCAAATCTGATTTAATTAATTATTGTTATTTACTTTTAGTTATTTTAATTTTGTTTCCTTAAAATCTAAAAACACAAAAAAATTGATTTTTATTTTTTGTTTTAAAAATTAGTTTATAATAAAATAATCTCTATGGAAATTATCTTTTCTCGTCATCATATTACTTATTGCGATACATATACTTGTGTATTCATTCCACATACAATTTATATGGCTATCAATATATATTACTAAAAGTCAAGCATGAGTGTAGATAAGCACACACATTCAATTTCAACTCAAATCATTTAATCTAAGTAATAAAATTACTTCATACGATGTTTAAAATCTTAACATTCCAATCAAAACCTATATATAGAAATCAAATTTAAATTTAAAATAATAGGAAAAGTTTTTAAAATTTATAAGAAGTATTATCACTCATAATAAAACGATATAGGCTCAATAATATCTCAAAACAACATGATAAGAATGCACAATTACTTTGGACCATACCAAGGACCATACCAAATAAGATCTAAATTTATCCAAATATAATCAACCAAAAATTCATTTTTAGTGGTAGAATAATTAAGCTATACATCATTGAGTTTTTTACTAGCATAATAAATGACATGTAAATGTTTATCCACTCTCAGCACCAAAATAGCCCCTATAGCAAAATCCAAAGCACACATTTAATTTCGAAAGGGAAAGATTAATCAAATGCCATGATAATAGGTATAGAAGTTAATTTCTCTTTCAAGGTATTAAAGACAATAAGGCAATCATTATCAAACACAAAAGAGACATCATTCGCTAATAGATTACATAAAGGATGATTTATTTAAGAGAAATCTTTAATAAATCTCCTATAAAAACCTACATGTCCTAAGAAACTTCTAATCCCTAATATATTAATATGGGTGGAAATTTAAGAATTAAATCAATTTTAGCCTTACCCATTTGTAACACAATGCCTTGTTTAACAATAAAGTCATTTTTTTCCAACAATGCATCTTTCTAGATCTAAAGTAAACTTATACGAACAATCATCAAATGAGGTTCTAAAGATAGAAAAATCATCCATGAATAACTCGATGAAATTCTGCACCATATCCAAAATTATAGACATCATGCATATTTGGATTGTGGTAGGAGCATTCCATAGATTGAATGGAAACCTCTCGAAGGAAAGTGTTCTAAATGCACAAGTGAATGTGGTATTTTCTTGATCTTCTAGTGTAATTGGTATTTGAAAATATCATGAAACACCATCAAGAATATAATAAAAGTCATACCCTACTAATCTTTCTAACATTTGATTAATAAAAGAAAGGGGAAAGTGATCTTTCCTAGTGTACATATTTAGTTTTTGAAAGTCAATACACATCCTTCATCCCGTGATGATTTTAGTAGGCACTAACTCATTCTTATCATATCGTACCCCGATAATGCCTGATTTCTTGAGTACCACATGTACTGGACTATCTCACTCACTATCAAAAATAAGAAAAATAACTCCTACTTCTAAGGGTTTTAAAATTTCAGTTTTTCCTACTTCTTGCATAATTGGGTTAAGTCTTCTTTGAAATTCTCTCACAGGTTTAGTATTGTCCTCTAAATTAATCTTATGGATATATATAACCAAACAAATACGATTAATCTCTCTAGTACCCCAACCTATAACTTTCTTTAATTTCTTAATCTATCTCATTAGTTTTTCTTCTTAGGTTAGGGTTAAAGTAAAAGAGATAATGACTAGGTAGGTCTCCCTATCTGCCAAAAACACACATTTAAGGTGCTTATGTAACTTTTTTCAACTCCAACTTAGGTGGAATGATTTCTTCCCCTGATGGGGTCTTAGATGGATCTAAGGGTATATTAGGCTCTTCTATTAGTTTGACAATATCTAGCAATTCATGGTATTCTTTCGTCTCCTCATTTAAATATAAAAACTCATTCCTTGGTAAGGGTAATAACATTTATCCTCTCATCAGCCAAGGGTGGTGAGGGGGCCAAGACGTCAACAGGACACCAAAAAAATTGTTTCAAAAAGCTTTCATGTAATTTTACGCAAATACCTGCAAAAAAACACAAAATAAAAAACAAAAACACGAAATGCAACCTAACATGCATACTAACAAAACCAGCTCTCATAGTGTGTAAAACATGCAAACATGTAAAATATTTTCAACTACGTAAATGTGTGTAGTACTGATTATTAATCACTAATCTTACATAGAAGAAGATAAAATACTAAGTAAAATAAACAGATTTCATATTTTGCACATGAAAATGTTAACAGAAATACAAATGATCGACAGAACTTACATGTAAATTTAATCACTTGAATTGTAAAATGTGTTTTTTAGTCCCTAACTTTAAAAAAAATTAGTCAACTAAAGATAGGTAATATTATTTTAATAATTTTTTTATTAAAATATGTTCTTTTTTATTAACTAATTAAAATGCAATCGAAACTCACTCCGTTAACATTGTTAAAGTGGTCGTTAAATTGAAAATATTTCATAAAATATTTATTTTAATATTTATTGATTGTCATAGTTATGTTTTAATATTATATTAATTTTTATTTTTAAAAATATAAAAAATATATATTTAAATAATATATTGTTAGAACATTATTATTGTTTATTTTTCTTAAATAATTTCATATAAATTTCACTTTTTTTCTTGTTAATGACCCGTGTTTTAGACGTATTTTAATCGTTTAGTATTAAAAATAATACTTTAATAAAAAAATTATTAAAATAATATTACTTATTAAAACTATGATTTGAAAGGATATATCTTATAATATGTACATCATACAACTTTAAAAATTCTCCATAATGCTCAATAATAAATAATTAAAAACTGTTATTGCTAGCCCATCCCACTCATCAAATTTTATATTTGATTATTAACGCCTTAAAAGGTTTGACTAGCTTTCTAGGATTACCCTAACACATATCAAGCATTTAGGGGTGACAATAGTTTAGCAAAAATAAAAAGTTTTAATATGTTTTATTTCCTTAACAAAAAACACACCTAAAGTTTAATTCACTGCAAAAAATACTTCAAGATTTATTACCTTAAGACATTTTTATCATTATCGTCATTTTCATTTATAGCATTGTTTTTTAACATTATTTACATTAAGAATATGTCATATGATGTTAAAAAAAACAAATGAAAATGATAAAAATAATATATATATGACACATAAATAAATGTTAGAAGTGTTTTCGAACGATCTTTATATTATCAATCATAAACGTTAAATACATAAAATATATTTAATTTTTTTTTAAAAAAGCAACCTTTTGTCATTAAATTTTAACGTTAAATGCTAGATTGCAAAATTGATCTTATTTGTCAAGTTATGCTACTAGGTCCGAAATCGCTACCTTACAAATATTGTCATTTACACATTATGTTATTACAGGTGGAAATATTCAAGTACGATTTTCAACGAGATTGTATGAGGCCAAAGATTCCCTTCTCGTTCCCCATTTTCAATCTTGAATTTGTTCTCTATCCACATTTAAAATCTTTATAGTAGCATATCAATGATCTCTAATGAGAATCAGAAACCCAAGGAGATCTGAGGGTTATTTTAAATTTTTAGTAATTTATTTATTTTCATTATAAAAAATATATAAACTAATAATAAATATTTTATAATGAGAAGAAAAAAAAATTCAAAACAATAAATAATAAAAAAAAATACTCAAGTAAAAGAGAAAAAATAAAATATATATAACAATAAATATATAATACTTTTATACTAATTAGTATTAATAGAATCATGTTACAAAATAATTTGAAATAATAAAAATAAATTATAAAATAATAATAAGATTTTAGATTTTTAAAATTTAGATAAATAATTTAAATAATTTTTTTTATAAAAATTATTGATGTTTTTTTAAAAAGTACATATCATAAAGATGAAATATAAATAAGAAAAAGAGACAAAAATCTATTACCTTCAACGAAATTATATTTTAAACTCGTAATTTAGATAAGACATTACAAGTCTACTACTTTCATAAAAAATTAACCATAAAAAATATTTTATAACAATAATAAATCTATTTACTCCAAGAAAAATTGACAAGGCAAGAACTATCTCCATCGCAAGGGTGTGCACTAGTAGTAACATCAGTTGGGTTGGTCCGGCTCAAGAAAAAATTTCAACCCAGCCTGACTAGGTTGTCAACACACCATGTCAATAATCTCTTCTCCCTTGAGCAAACCAAAAAAGAAAAGTAAAAAGATAACCCCAGTTTTAGATTATTAATCTTGGACAAACAAAAATAAGAGTATGTTCCGACACTTCGTCATAATAGACAGATACACCTATAAAAGATTATCCAACCAGGTTCGGAAGAAAATGCTCAACCAGGTTTGATATTTTCTTCTTAAGCAAAGAAAAAAAATAGGGGTTACAACGCTTCATTTACAAAAAATGGTTTGAAAGCTTGACTGACCTGTACTCACCGTTATGTGAGCATAGTAACTTAAGCATAGATACTACATTTGATCTTACACAAAATATACATTTCGGCTAACAAAAACAATACTTTCAAAATATATTTACCCATAAGAAAGGCTTTTGCTATTCCCATTTCACTATACAGACTACTCTTTTATCTTTTCTTTGGAGGGTTGGCTGGCCAGAAACAAGACCACACCTGTGATCAGCAAGACTGAATCCAGGATTAAATGATGCAAAGTCCTCCAACCATCACATCACTTCCTCTGGATCAAAGGTTAAACGGTGAGAAAAGCCAAAATCAGCAACAATGGCGGAGCACTTCCTATAAAGGGCAGTCCATCTAAGTGGAGCACCACATTTTTGGTATGTCGGAGTAAACTCTTGATAATGATCAGACAAAAGTGTCATGAGGGTAATGAAGGAGACTCAGGAACAAGTCAAACACTTCAATATAACTAATAGCGTTTAAAACAATGCTCCTTGTTGAGCAAAAGGTTAAGAGACGAGAAAGCTTGCCTTTTACATTGCAAAGCTGAGATTCTATAATGAAGCTCTCGAGTTGGAGGAAAATTAGTAATTTCGAATCCAAAGAATTTCAATGTGAGCCTCAAACCAATGCTTCACATGCCGCGAATATTTGAAAGGACATATTAATGGAGATCGAGGTGGTTCATGAGTTCTTGGGGTTGTTCGCCTAAAGGATCCGCATCACATGTGATAAGAAATACAGTAATACCTAGACACAAATTAGAACTAGAAGCTTTTTGAAAGTAGATTGACACAGAAACTACATTAGTAACAAACCCATTCGTGGAGTTTCTAAACACCATCTTATACATCAAACTGCTAGTTAGAAGTTAATAAAACTATCCAGTACTAATTAAAACTTAGAAGCAAAAAAATAATATGGCATCAACTATGCACATTAGCAACAACAAAAAACATTAACCATTAAATAAAAAAAAAGATCTCCACAAGAGTCAAATCTCCCTGGGTTTGCCTCGAAGCCACTGTACAGTCCTGATCTTGTAATTGTTATTTACCTGAGTTTGGTTGTCTCGATTACCTCTGTTTGATTATACTTTTTCATTACGTTAATGAAGATCATTATCTGGAATTGCCAAGGCGCTGGAAGAGGAGAAACTATCTAGAATTGCCAAGGTACATTCAGGGAAGCTAATTCAGAGTTCTATCCAGTTGCGATCTACATGCTGGAGACAAAATCAAAGAGGAGGATTATTCGAATGTGAGGGCATCTAGGTTTTGTGAATTGGTACATGGTGAATCTTGTGAGAGACAGTGCAGGAGGAATGGTGGTGATGTGGTTGTCTAGTGTTCAATTTGATCGCCTTTTTTAGTAATGAAGGTACAATCAATCAAGAATTGACTGATGTGTAGATTGACATTTGTACATGGGCTGCGTGAAGATGTTAAGTGATATGAGGAATTTGAACGTATCGCCAACTCAAAGAGGAGGGATGATCTTCCTTGGATAAGGACTGGAGATTTCAATGAAATGGTACATGCTGATGAGAAAGGTGTGAGAAATTTTGATTTTACTTTATCTCTTTAGTTTAGTAGTTTTGTCAACAAGGGTGAGCTTATGGATGTGAAGGCTAAAGGTTGTTTCTTCATCTGGAGGAACGGCCATGATGAGGATCTCATTCAAGAGAGATTAGATCGTGTATTTGTCAATGAAGCTGCATTGTGAGTTCCCAGATCTGGAAGTTTTTGTGCCTCCTAATATTGGCTCTGATCATATTATTCTTGTGTTGAGTCTGAATGTGAAAGCTTTCTTTGGCTATAGAATATTTATGAGATAGCTTGGCAAGAGGAAGATGGTTATGATATTGTTATTGATGAAGATTGGGCTGGTGTGGCTAGTGGTAATAACATAAACAGTATGACTAAGAAACTTGGAATGTGTTGTCGCAAAATTAAAGCATGGAGTAAGCAAATTAGAGGCAACCCTAGGAAGCTACTTAAAAAATTATAATAGAAGCTTGCAATTGCTTAAATGAATATCTGAATGGCTCTGTTACTTGGAGTGAGCAAAGGCTTTAAAGGAAAAGAAATTGAGGAGATTCAGAGGAAGGAAGAGTTATATTGAGAACAAAGATCTAGGATTATTGGTTCCAATTTGGAGACAAAAAATTCTAGTTTCTTTCACAGACCTGTGCAGATTCAAAGAGTGTATAATAGAATTACTAAATTGAAAGATGAAGTGGGAATTTGGTAGTATGAATCAAAGGTTGTAGTGGATTTGATTCGCCAACACTTTGTTAAGGCTTTTTCCTCCATACAATGCCAAGGTATGGATGATGTTCTCAGGGTGGTTGACCCTGTTATTACTGAGGACATGAACTCTAAATTGCTAAGGCCTGTGACCTGTGACCTGTGACCTGTGACCTGTGACCTGTGACCTGTGACCTGTGACCCGTGAGAAGGTTAAAAAAGCTGCATTCAATTTGGGTAAGCTTAAGTCTCCTGGACCTTATGAGTTCTTTCCAGAAACATTGGAGCCTTATCTGCGATGATGTTTTTCAATCTGTAAAAGGTTTTTTTGACACTTGTTTTCTTCCTGAGTCTGTAAATGAGACTCATATAGCAGTGGTTCCTAAAATGCAACAGCCTGATACTCCTGTGCAATTCAGGCCTATCTCCTTGTGCAATTTCACTTAGAAGATAATTTCTGAAGTAATTGTGAATGGATTGAAGGTTATTATGTAATGAGTACTTTCAAGCTTCCTAAGAAAGTTTGCAAAAGACTCATGGCTGTGATGTTTCAGTTCTGGTGAGCAAGGAGTGAGGTTGCTAAAGACATTAACTGGTGTTCTAAAGAGAAGATGTCTAGGAGGAAAGATCAAGGGAGACTTGGGTTTTGGAATCTTGAGCTACTATTTAACATAGCCATGCTCACTAAACCAGCTTGGAACCTTCTTGTCAAACATAAGTCTATGTGCCAAGGTTCTTAAGTGTCTCTATTCCGATACAGTAAAGTTTGTCATGCTAGATGCTCCTCTGTTGGATCGTGGTAATGGAAAAGTGTTTATAAAGGGGTAAAGGTGCTGCAAGAAAACTGTATATGGAGTATAGGTGATGGTAGAAAAGTGAATATTTGGGATGATGGTTGGCTTGATAAGGCAGTTGCTTGAAGGGTTATAAGGTGGAAGGGTATGTAAATGTATGTGATCTAATTGACTAGCAGGAAAGTAGTTGGAGTGATGTTGTTCAAGGTTTATTTCCACCCTGGGTGGCTAATGAGATACTCTTTCTTCCTCTATTTAAAGTCCCAAGTAAGGATAGAATGATTTAGAGGCATCACAAGTCTGGTAGGTTCTCAATAAAGACTTGATATCACATGTAGTGTGAGAAACAAAAGGGGTATGGTACAATGGCTGCTACATCTTCTTCTCAAATTCAGCCTTGGCTTTGGAGGAAGTCGTGGAAACTTCAGATTGCTCCTAAGGAGAAACCTTTCTATGGAAAGTTTGGGGGAATGTTTTGCCAACAAAAGATAAACTTTGTAAGAGGAAGGCTATCTCAAAAAATTTGTGTTCTATTTATGGTGAGGGTGCTGAAACTATAAACATCTACAACTTGGGTGTAATTGGAGTGTGCCTACATGGTTCATATCTGGCTTGTATTTTAGTCAGGATATGGTACAAGTTAAGAACTTCAGTTGTTGGTTTCAGGAACAAATTAAGGAACTTATGTCTCATCCTGACAGTAATGAGAAGACTTTGGCTTATTTTTATCATCTGATTTAGGGTATATGGCTGGAAAGAAATCAATGTTTATTTTCCTTTAAATCTCCTATTAATGCTGCCACTGTGTTCAAAGCAAAGGCTTTTGGCCAGGAGTTTTGTTTGGCTTTAATTAAAGTCCAGTCTGTGCAGGACAATTGCTTCCTGAGAGATGTGAAATGGAGGCGTCCCGATTATGGGTTTCTTAAAATAAACCGTGATGCTTCTTATAAGCGCGGATGTCTTTTTGGAGCGGTTAGTGTAGTTGGATGTGATCATGAAGTTAGTTTAATGAAGGAGCTTCGTGCACTCTTAGCATTTGGAACTTAAGGCTATCTTGTGTGGCTTGGGGTTAGCAGGATGGCAAAGGGTAGTTTGTGAAACTGACTCTTTAAAGGTTGCTAGCTGGATAGCTGGTGAGCAGGTTATTGATTGTTGGATGTTGCTTCCTGTTTTGCAGGACATTAAGAGTTTCTCGTTTTCTGCTGTGTGATGTTCAGTGGATAAGTAGAGAGAAGAATAGGGTAGCTGATTAGCTTGCAAGGCATTGTTTGACATATATGTTTGATTTGTATGAGCTGCAAGACTTACCTAGTAGAGTTTTGGAGAGCGTATTGTAGGAACAATCTGATTTGAGGGTCTAATTTGGCTGTTATTTGATAAAATTTACTCTTATTGACCCAAAAAAAAACTAAGCACATTAAAGCCTAGTTCAGCACAAATAGAATATAGCAATGAAAATCCCTTCTCAGAGAAAAAGTCCACTAAATATCCCAGATAATTTTAAAAACATGTGTTTGTCCAGTCAACAAATACCAACAATGATGATCAAGACTACTATCGTGCAAGCAAAATTATAACAAAATACAGTACATAAAATAGAATCTTAATACCCAAAACCTATCACATTGTAACGAAATTACCGAACAGTGACAATGTCATCAATCTTCAGAATCATCCGGACACATTCTGCCGCCAAGGTGATTGCACTTGTGCTCACAAGCAATGGCTGCACCACATTCTCTTCCAAGATGTTTGTGATTTGCCCCTTCCTCACATTAATCCCAGCATTAATTTCACCCTGTGCATGGCGGTTCCTCAGCTCGGTCACAATCGTAATTGGGTTTAGTCCCGCATTCTCGGCCAACGTATAGGGAATAACTTCAAGAGCCTCAGCAAAAGACCGGACACAGTATCCTTCCATCCCATGCAACACCTTTGCCCAAGCACCCAATTGCCTAGACAACTCAATTTCCGGTGCACCACCACCAGCAATCAAAAACTTCTTGTTCACCAAACATCTGATCACACACAAAGCATCATGTAAGCTCCGCTCTGCCTCATCGAGAACCAACTGGTTCGACCCACGAACAACAACAGTTGTAGTTCGCCCCATATCCTTAATCCCTGTAATCTTAACAATCTTCCCATCTCCCAAAGAAACCTCCTCAACAAGGTCAGCATATCCCAGCTTCTCAGCACGGAAATGCTCAATATTAGCAATAGGCAAACAATTCAATGTCTTAGTAATGAACTCAATGTCATCACGCTCCACATCCTTAATCACCAAAATCTTAGCTTTAGCAAGATAATGCAATGACAATTCAGTTACAGCATCCCTCAAAATACTCTTTTGAATCAGCAAGACATTACAACCCGTAGCCTTAATCTTCTTAATTATACCCAAAATGTAATTCCTCTCCTCCTTCAATATCCTATCCATCTGAGTATAATCAGAAACCACAATGCTCTGCTCAATGTCAGTCTTGGGAGGTGAAATCTGAAACTGAATCACAGCAATCCTTGCATTCTCCATTCTAGTCGGTCCACCAGCGGCATGACTCACCTTTTTATCGAACACCAAACCCTTAACAAGCTCAGTATCATCAACAGTCCCACCAAGCTTCTTCACAATCTTAATATCCCTTAAATCAACCAAGTCTGGTTTAGCCGGATCAACAACAGAAAGAACTGAATCAACAGCAAGAGGAGCCAACAAAGTCGAGTACTGGCTCACAACCTTACTATTCAACGAAGTGCTAGCAGATTTAACTAGCGAATCACGATCAGATAACTCAACAGGTACAGCCATAGCACTAAGAACATCAACAGCTTTAATGGCAGCCTTATGAAGAGAATCGGAAATAACAGTGGGGTGAATACCGTGAGATAAGAGAGAGAGGCACTGCTTTAGGAGAGAACCAGCAATGACGACGACGGTTGTAGTTCCATCACCAGCGGCGGCGTCTTGGGATTTGGAGAGCTCGACTAGCATCTTGGCAGCAGGCTGAAGGACCTCCATTTTGTTGAGTATGGTAGCTCCGTCGTTGGTGATGATGACCTCGCCGTTGGCGGTGGAGATCATTTTGTCCATGCCTTTTGGTCCAAGACTGGTTCGAACCGCATCGGCGACAGCTCGGGCGACGACGATGTTTGATTGGCGAATGTCGTCCTTTCGCTTGTTGTCTATATAGGATTCGGTCTTTGAGGACGAACGGGTTTGGGACGTAACTGCTGGTGCTACTGCCGCCATTGAAATAGGTCTAGAGCTGGAAACCCTAAGGGTTTTAGATCAGACTTTAGGGATAGAGTCTAGACGGTGGCTTTGTAAATATGGAGGAAGGTTGGGTAATGAGTCTAATGACTAATGAGGGACAGAGGAATCGAGACGAAATAGTTTGCTTTTATCACTTTTTTTCCCCGCCGGGCTTGTGAGAAATGGTTGAAGTTAATGTATTTGTATTTATTTTTTAATATTTTAGTTAATGCTTTTTATACTTTATATTATTAAAAAAATTATTTTAATATCATAATTTAAATATTAATATTCTTTATTATCAAATTAAACGAGAGTGCTTTAAGAAAAAAAATTAATATTAAAAAATAATAATAATTAAATTAATATATTAAAAAGAAATGATTTAATAATATAATATATGAAAAATATTGAATTACATATAAGAATGATTATAATAGTTGTTATTTTTTCTATCCATATCTCACTATAATTATTAATAATTCGAATTTAAAAAATTAATAAAATAAAAAAAGTTTATAATAAAAGAGTTATGTAATTAATTTTTTTTATCTTAACGAGAAATATAATTGTAAATTTTTTTCTTAAATTTCAATAAATGTTATTGTCGAAGTTTTTTTTTTGAATTAAAAAAAATATAATATTTAAAATAACTAAAAGGTATAAGAGTACTAAAAAAACTTTAATAATATGAAATATAAATAATATCGATATATTAACTAGGATATATCTAAAGTATAATCTTTATTAAAAAAATATACCTATCATGTTTCAAAAATTACATTTTATATCTAAAATGTTATGTAAATAGATTTTTCAAATTCACTTAAGAGATAAGTATGATAAAATCATATAATTTGAGATGGATAATATTAGAAATAGAAAAATATATTTTGATCGACTAGAATGATAATGTTATTCAAATACCTAAATGTACAATATAATCCATTTGTAACAATTTATTCTCCAATTTAAAAAATTTGGATCAAAAGTAAATTGCATCTTAACAGATACTTCCATGATACAATGAGTGAAATTCTCGTATTTTGTTTTGATTATAATCCTTTTATGGGTTGTCTAAATAAAGCTATAGGAAATCGAAAAAGGTTGCAATCGTTTTGATCATTATATTTTATTTTGTTGCTTTAACATATAAAAGATTCTTCATGTTGAAAATTTTTATAATTAGCTACTATACATGTGTTAAAGATCTAAAAAAAAAACTATTTAAATCATCTCATTGTAGTTTTTTTAGCATGAGTGTTTATAATTTATGCATTGAAGATTACATTGAATGCATTTTGGAAATTTGTTTAACTACGTCTAGTACTCACTAGTCTAATATTAAAAATGATGCTACAAATCTTGAGATTGTAGGAAGTCTCACTTAAGAGATATTTTGTAATTTTACTTCTAGTAGTGAAACTTTAGAAATCTTCTTCTCATGCTCGTTAGGTTAGAATATTAGTAATTTTGATTGAAAAAGGAAAAAAAGATTTTTTAAATACTAACGTATCTTTGACTCTTTTTTAATATTTTCATGTTATAAAATTCAAATGATTAAAAGATCATATAGTTCAACATTAAAAACCAATTCATCATTTATAAATAAAAATATTATTATTTTTATAGTATAATAAAATCAATTTATAAACAATCCGTTCACTTAGTTAATTAAGTAAATTCCTTAAAACAAGTGATAATATTATGCAAAAAGAAAATATTTTCTAACATGTACTAGTCTAATAGATTAGGATAGTATATTAATCATGTCTTATTCATTATAATATGTTCATTTACATATGTATGCCTTTGTATATCTATGAACCTATACTTTCAAAAAAATTAGACTATTTTAAGTGTATATTTAAATTTGTATTCAAAGATTTCATATTAAATTATACATTATTACACGTTTTACGACTAAAAGTGAATTCTAGTTGTGGTGCAATAAACTAGAAATTTATTAAAGCAATTTCCTATTATGTTCCTTACATATGTTTATTTTTTATTTACGTGTCAACATAGGGTGTATTTTGTCTACTGTTTTGCTTCTTTGTCATTTGTCAAATGCTTAAAAAGGTTTACAGTTATATTCATGCAAATAAATTATAATGGACAATTTGAGTCGATAGGAAACAAACGAATGTAAGTTGGTGGAAAATTTATTTTTTTGGACAATTGTGATCATGATTTCCTTGGGATGTAATAGATTAGGCAGGTGTAGAATGATCCAAGGTTATGACCAATTGTGGATTGGTGTTATGCAATACTTGGAAGAAAAGGGTTTGAGGTCTTCGTTGTAGAAAGAGATAAGAAAGTTATGAACATTAAAGCTTATAGAAAAATAATTTTTTATGTTATGCATATACTTGAAGATGAATATCAAGAAGAATTAAACAAAGCATACCCTATAGTAGGATGTGTACATTAACCAACAAATGTGCAATAAAATCTATAAATACAAGAACTTGAACACTTGCTTCAACTATTTCCTTCAAAGGAATCAAACAAATGAGGTGTGCAACATGAACAAAGTGGATAAGATACTCAACTAACGAAGGACTAGTGATTATACTCAACCTAAAGGGACTTAAATTGGTGATCAATCTAGATACTTGAAAAGAAAAAGGGCAATACAAGATGAAGTAGATGAAGATTTACCTAAAATTGAAGATAAAAAATATGATAATGAATACAAAGGCAATGATGATGATGTCATGTTTGAGGCAAACCCAAATGGTATAGGGACAGAAGTTTGAAGGTGACATGAGAGAAACAGTTGACTCATATTATAATCCCCTCTCATGTTATTTTGATAGTGGAAATGAAAGTTTTAACGATGAAGAACATACGAGATAAGTGAAATGTCCAATATTTTGTCCAAGAATTGATATGAAAGACCTCTAGTTTGTAGTTGGCATGTAATTTAACAATAAAAACATTTTGAAGGATGCATGTAGAATATAAGATATTCTTAATTCTAAAAGGATTCGTTTTAAGAAGATTAACACTAAAGATTCACTACCAAATGTGTGTTTGGATCTAATTACAAATAATATGTCTATGTTGTTAGGATTGATAGAGTTAGATTAAGATATACATGATGAGTAGAATGAACACAAAAAGACAATGAGTTGAGTAATGAAAGTACAACACTGGGCCATAAAATATAAAGAACTTGGAGAGAATAAAACCCATTAGTGAATTGGTATGCTTGGTATTGTTTTAATTGAAAGTATAAGCTTAGAAATATTGAGAATGAAATTTTTGTTATTTGTCTTATGAGTCAAAGTCGTAGCCATAGAAAATGGGACATATGAAGTATCCCTTATAAACATGCAATAGCTGCAATCACTAAAAATAATTCTAAAACTTGTTGAGTATGTTAGTGAATGGTATTGTAAGTCCTATAGTCCTTTTCATTTGTATTGGGTTCCATATGCAAAATACATAATCTATTTATTTTACTCAGTATTTTTACTTTTCTTTGAGTAAGGTTAGTTATTGATGATCAGTAATGCACATACACATAGTTAGATACAATGTGTTTGAAAGCATGTTTTTACACACACCATGAGTTTATTTTCTTAATATGCATGCCAGGTTATGAGTAGTAATTTTTTGTTCATTTTAGGTGCGGATATTTATGAAAATTATTCAGTAAATTTTGAAACAAAAACTTGAATTTTTTGGTACCTTGTCGGACCCCTCGTGAGACCCTTAGCGAGGTGGTAGATGAGGACCCTTGACGAGGTTGGCCATTGAGATTAAGTGTGTTCTATAAATACCCTTTCTTTTATTGTTTCTCATCCAGAAAAATTGTAGCAAAGCTCTATCAAATTGATATATTATTTTTCTGTTTCTGGATCACTATTAGCTTGAGTGTTATTTAGTATTAGTGATTCGTGACTAAGTTAGAAAAATCGTATTCTTAAGTGATGAGTACTCAAGATAATATTTTATCATAGATTTTGGGTGATATGAATATCTATTTAGGATCATAAATCACCTTGAGTGTATTTTTGTGTTTGTGTTACGTTCTTGTGAGGATAAAATAGTTGTATTTAGTTGCAAGCATATAAGACTATATTACTAGTATGGTGGTGAGTTGTGTGTTGCTTGTAGTTGCTAGGATGCTACATATTCATAGGTAAGGAACCTGTGTGGTATTAAGACGTGTGTTCGGCTGAGTGTTACGAGTTCATTCTTGAGTGTAGTCCCCACATTGGGTATGTATAGTATGTGGTTGAGTGTATTTCCCACATGTGGTTTTTGGTGGTTCATGTTTGAGTGTAATTTTCATGATTGATTGTTCATATTATTATTCACTTTATTGATCTTCAATCATTGATCACATTGAGTAGTGTTGGTTTTGGAGGAAAGTTAGGTTCGTGTGTCAGACCAAGTCATTATGGAGGTGGTAAGTAAGGGCAGGAATAGACAGTTAAGGCAGAGGTCCTGAATGATAGAGATATTTGTGTTTATATTTCTATCTAGTTGTATATTTTTATTATTTTTAGTGGATTGTTTGTTGTCGAGTGGTTGCCACAAGTAACCAAAGAATGTTACCATGTAGGTGAGAGTTCTATGTGCATTTACCTCATTATATGATGGAGTTTGGATGATATGTTTTGTTATAAGTATAATCTGAGTCCTAATATTGTATGTTACCATATATAGGCTTAGGACTTCGATTAGAAAGCTACTTACTTTCTGCTTAGCATGCTTTATTTCTTGCATGTGCAACCTATGAATAGTTTATGTGACTATTAAAATAAACTAACTGTCTAATGATATTGTACTATTGTAGTATATTTTTGTTATTCCACTTCTTATAAGGACAAGTCCTTTAGGAGTCTGTATCTCCTTACCTTGGTTTGTGTACCAGATGTCAAATTCTTTCTTTTGGTATGTTATATTATGTATGATTGTATGCAGTAATAATACAATCATCAATTACCAAATATATTCTCACATATGAGGTATTGAAGTGATCGAATATCCTTTATAGCTTTTCATGTATGTATGTCATGCTTATAAATTGCTAGTCTCGACAAGAGCCTATGTGGCACATTGTCACTTATATGTTTAACACAGATTGTTGTTTTCTTATCCGCTGATTGATTTAACTGTGTGTTGGACTAAGCATGTAGTTTTCTTCCACTATGTTATCTACTTAATTCATGTTGTGAGACCTACTTATCAAGTTGGAGTAAAGCTCATGAAAAAATTCCATGGGTTATGTTTCCACCCCTCATATAGGTCCCAGTTGCCTATTTGGGTCAAAAGAATAATTGATCTCTACGAAATTGTTCCTACGTATGGAATTTTTCAATTGGTATCAGAGTAGGTCACCTCTATTTAAGCTTAATCGCCTAGGTGCTCTATTATCTACATATACACACATCTTTTATGTTTATGTCCATTGTCTGTAGTGGAATGAGATGTTGTTATTCTGTGAGGTTGTTTATCTCCGTGAATCTTTGTTGTTTGCATGTTTTCTATTTTCTTATTCATGCATTTCTCTTTCTCATAATTGTTTGTCATGCATAGTATGTTAATTGTAACTTATTGCTATGTCACACTGATTTTTAAGCGAGCATAACATACTAAGAAAACCATCCCCGTAGTGTGTGTATAATATACTTTCAATCACAGTGTAATGAACTATGTGCATGTGTCTGTTACTAATTGGCAGTAACCAGCCTTATACAGAGGAAGACAGAACACTGAGTAAAATAAACGCAAAGTATAATAGGACTTATAAGGTAGAAACCAAAATACAGGAGGAATATCACACTTGTTACACTAAGAGAGTGACCCGGTGATAGCTCCAAGTATTCTTGAGTCTCCTTCAAACACAAGTAATTCTACTCATATTGATGATTTACCTATTGCTCTCAGAAAACCAAATCGGTCATATACGCTCCATCCAATCTCAAAATTTGTATCTTACAAAAGTTCATCTACTAGATTCCATGTTTTTACTTCTAATTTTGATAGGATAAAAATTCTAAACAATATTCAAGAGGCATGGGTGATTTTTGAATGGAAGGAAGCAAAAGTGGAATAACTACGAGCTTTGGAAAAAAATGGAACCTAGGATGTGATGAATTTACCATGAGGAAAAAAACATGTTGGTTGTAAATGAGTCTTTACAATAAAGTATAAGGTCGATGGGACAATTGAATATCACAAGGCTTGCTTGGCTGTTAAAGGATTTACTCAAACATATGGTATCGACTATAGAGAGACATTTGCACTTGTGATAAAATTAGATACAGTTCGGGTTCTATTATATTACCAACAAATCTTGACTGGAACCTTTAACAACTTGACATAAAAGAATCTATTTCTCAATGGTAAGTTAGACGAAGGGATTTTTGCGATGCATTTCTCAATGGCAAGTTAGATGGAGATATTTTCATGTCTTTACCATCAGGTTTTTATGGATGGGGGGAGAAAAATATAACATGTAAATCAAGAAGTCCCTCTATGGCTTAAAACAGTCACCTAGAACATGGTTTGATAGATTTGTAAAATTGATTAAAAATCAAGGATGTCAACATGGACAGTTGGATCACACTATGTTTTTTAAACAATATAGAGATAGATTGAAGACAATTTTGATTATGTATGTTGATGATATAATCCTTCCTAGGGATGATTTAGTTAAGATTGAAAAGCTTAAGAAAACTCTATCTATTGAATTTGAAGTAAGAGACACAGGATAAATATGGTACTTTTTGCGTATGGAGATTGCCAGATAAGAAAACGTATTAGTGTCTCTCAACGTAAGTATGTTCTTAATCTCTTAACCGAAACTGGCATGCTTAGGAGCAAATCAAGTGACACTCCAATTGGAGGGGGGAATAAACCAACTGAAAAGGATAAATATTAGAGAATGGTTGGGAGATTAATCTACCTATCACACATAGATCTGAAATTGCATTTGCAGCTAGTATAACAGGTCAACATATGCATTTACCAAAGGAAATTCATTTAGGGGCCGTGTGTAGAATCCTCGGATATCTAAAAAGTTCTCCAAGAAAAAGATTATTTTTTAATAGAAGATAAAAAATATACTACTAGTTATTGCATTTTTGTGTGGGTAAATTTAGTAACTTGGAGAAATAAGAAGCAAAGTGTAGTAACAAAAAGTAGCATTGAAGCTAAGTTTCGAGCAATTGCACAAGGGATATATGAAAGATTATGGATACAAAAATTCCTAAAAGAACTTAATATCAAATTAACAGTTCCGTTCAAGGTCTATTGTGATAACAAAGCCCTCATCAACATTTCTCTCAATCTAATTCAACATGATCGAATCAAACATGTAAAAGTTGACAGAATCATTTGTATGATATACGTTCTAACGAAAGAACATACGACATATATCTTCACCAAATGACTTCCTCGATAAAGTTTCAATGATTTCATTTGTAAGTTAAACATGATCAATATTTATGATCCAACTTGGGAGGGAGTGTTAAAATCTCGATATCTTAGGGATAAAATAGTTAGGAATTAATTGTATATATTCAATTAGAGTCTGAATTAATATTCTCCCTGAGATCCTTTCTATTTCATTCATTGTATTATAAATACAAGGCCTATATGTATGAATAATTAATGAGAAATATATATTTTAATCCAAACCACAAGTTGGTATGGGGTTAATTTAGGATATCTATACTAGGGTTTTTATGAATATAGCTTTGATTTAAAGCTCGTGGTTATGAGCTCTTAAAATGATGCAATTTGCTTTTTGAGTGCAATCATCAACATACTTTCTTAGTCTTTACATCTTGGTATTGTTGATTTGAATTAGTAATACAATAGTTCAAATTTGGGTTGTTTTTTGTATTTGTTGAGGGAATCAAGAGCATGTCCTTAAGCCTCATCTACAATGAAGTTAGCTCCAAAAATTATACCAAAACTTTAAGCCCAAAACCCATTAATTAACCCATTAAAAACCATATCCCATTTTCCTTATATATATATATTACAATTATTTTATTAGCTGTGTTGGGGTATCAAGTCTACAACCGTTTCTTCTTCCTTTGCCAGCAGTTGCGTTGGAGTGAAGGAAACAAATTAAGTTTTTTTCCTATTGATATGACATTTGATTAAAAGCTTACCTCAACCCACTCTTCCTCTTGTCAACATTGTGCCAAGGAATCTCTCATTTTTTATTCTCAAATTTTGCAGAGCATATTCGAATAAAGACTATATGTAGTAAGCTCATTTGTATGGTAATATTTGATTAAATAGCTAGTTTGTTAATTTATCTTGTTGTATATTACCACTAAATTAGAGAGAGTTATTTTCTGTATATTTTTGGGTTTTGGTATATTTTGTGAAACACTCTAAATATCGGTGTTTGTATCTCCATTTGATTATTAGTGGATTTTTCTCGTTGTACCGTCTTTAGTGGAGTAAACTTTTCACATTGAAAGGTTGAATCACTTAAATCATTATGTGTTATTTATTTTTCTCATTGCTTATTATTTTGCTTTTACACATAATTATATATTTGTGCAACCAAATTGGACCCAAATTTTGCTTCTCTTAGTGCTAATTTATAACAAATTTTTATGAGAGTATTGAGTTTTTCTGTTATTTATTGTAATTGATCAAGTTTGCTCTTTTGGATTTATTTTGAGCTTCTGGTTATCTGATTGGTTTTATATTTTCTGGGTTATGCTTCTGTTTATTTAATATTGGATTTTCTGTCATGACGGCAAAATATAAAATTGAGAAATTCAATGGTAGGAATAATTTCAATCTCTGAAGAATGAAGATGCAGGTTGAATTAGTTAAAGAATGACTGGTTAAGACATTTGAAGACAAAGATAAATTATCAGAAAAATTGATTGATTAAGAAAAAAATACATTGATAGAAAATGCTCTCGGTTCAATTCAGTTATCCTTGTCTAATGAGGTACTACACGAGGTTGGGGATGAGGAATCTCCCGCTGGGTTAGGCTTAAATTGGAGAATTTGTATATGATCAAGTCTTTGATAAGTCGGTTATATTTAAAGCAACGTTTGTATGCATTTAAAATGTTAGAAGGTATACCTTTACACGATCACCTTGATGAATTTACTAAAATTATTCGTGATCTAAAAATGGTGGTATTAAGATTGATGATGAGGATCATGCCTTAGTTCTATCATGTTCTTTACCTTATTCATTTGAACATTTTGTTGATACCATGATATATGGGCGAGACACTATTTATTTGGATGATGTCAAAACAACTTTGAATTCCAGAGAGTTGAAGAAAATGTGTCTACTAGCAATAATGATAATAAAAGTGGTTTATTTGTCAGAGATATAAATCAAGAAAAAGGCTCAAGCAACAATAGAGGGAAGTATAGATCTAAATCTAGAAAAAGAAAATATAAATGCAACTATTGTCGTCAGGAAAGGCACTAGAAAATAAATTGTTTGAAACTCAAAGGTAAAGGAAAATCTACCACAACGCCCTTTGGTATTAATGATGTTGTAGATAGTTTTGGTTCTGATGGAGAAGATGTTCTATCAGTATCTATTGGTTCTCGTGGAGATGTTTGGATTCTTGATTTGGGTTACACTTACTATATGTGTCCTAGTAGGGACTAGTTTGCTTTTTATCAGTCTATTGATGGGGTGTTGTCTTGATGGGAAACAATGTGTCCTACAAGGTTGTTGGTATTGGTACTGTCTGAATTAAGATGCATAATGGTATTGTTAGGATTTTGAAAGATGTTCGTCATGTTCCAGATTTGAAAAAGAACTTTATGTACTTGGGTACTCTTGATTCATAAGGCTACAAATATGTAGTTGAAGGTAGAGTTTTAAGAGTTAGTAAGCGTACTCTCGTTGTTATTAAAGAGCAATTGTCGTGTGGCCTCTATATGCTTCAGGGTAGCATTGCTATTGGTAGTGTTTCAGTTTCGTCCTCATCAAATCAAGATTCAGATACTACTCGATTATGACATATGCGGCTTGGGCATATGAGTGAGGTAAGGATGATCTATTTTTAACAAACGAGATTTGCTTGGTGGTCAAAAAACTGAGAAGCTTGATTTCTGTGAGCATTGTGTCTATGGAAAGCATCGCAGGGTCAAGTTTAGTACAACCATCCATAAAACAAAAGATATTATTGATTATATTCATTCATATCTTTAGGGTCTTTCTTGCGTATTGTTTAAGTGTGGTGCCTGATATATGTTGACTTTTATTGATGACTTCTCCCATCATGTTTGGGTGTATTTTCTAAAAAACAAGAATAATGTGATCTCAAAATTTGTAAAATTCAAGGCTTGTATAGAAAATAAAATTGGCAATAAAATCAAGCATTTGAGAATTGTTATTGGTTTGGAATTTTATGAAAGTTAGTTTAATGAGTTATGTGAAAGAAATGGCATAGTGAGACACTATACTATGCATCATACACTACAGCAAAATAGAGTTGCATAACGTATGAATAGGACTCTCTTAGAAAGAGCTCGTTGTATGCTCTTTCAAGTTGACTTGAATAAATCCTTTTGGGCAAAAGCTTGTAACCATGCCTACTATTTGGTGAATCGATCTCCATCAACTGCAATTGAGTTGAAGACTCCGTTTGAAGTATTCTCTGGTATTTTTGTTAATTATTCTAATTTGAAAGTTTTTGGTTGTCCTACTTATGCTCATGTTAATGATGGTAAACTCGAGCGTAGGGCATTGAAATGCATATTTTTGGGATATCATTCTGGGGTGAAGGGTTATAGATTATGGTGTATTGAACCCAAGTCACCTAAATTTTTGATTAGTAGAGATGTTAAGTTTGATGAATTTTCTATGTTGGAAAAGAAAAAAAAAGTCTATTGTTATAGGTAAAGACCACAATGTTAGTGAGCAAGTGGAGCTTGAGAGTAGAGCTCCTAGTCGAGGGCAAGATGGCACTTCAGATAAGCCATTTGTGGATGAGATAGATGATTCTACTCATGATGTAGCAGAAGAGCAACATGAGAAACCATATAGTATCGCTAAAGGTAAAGGAATAAGAGAGATTCGATGCCCTCAAAGGTACATAGATGCAGACTTAGTTTCTTTTGCATTGTCTATGTCAGAGTCTATTGAGGTGCATGAACCTTCTAGTTATTGTAAAACTATCACTTGTGATAAGTCTGTTCAATGGCTGGTTTGTATGAATGAAGAGATTGAATCATTTCATAAGAATCATACTTGAGAATTGGTGAAATCGCCTAAGGGCCAGAAGATTTTTGGAAAAAATTGGGTCTTTAAGAAAAAGAAAGGTATACTTGAGGTTGAAGTAGCTAGTTTCAAGGCACATGATTTTGCAAAGAGTTATTGTCAGAAGAAGGATATTGACTTCAATGAAGTATTTTCACTTGCTGTGAAACATAACTCTAATTGTGTGATGCTTGCTATGGTTACATTGTTTGACATGGAATTAGACCAACTTGATGTCAAGACAGCTTTCTTACATGGTGAGCTTGAGGAACCAATATATATATGCATCAATCAGAGGGGTTTTTAGTTCTAGGTAAGAAAGATCGTGTTTGTTTATTGAAAAAATCTTTATATAGGTTGAAGTAATCCCCTAGGAAGTGGTATAAACGGTTTAACTTTTTTATGATTGATCATGGTTACTCTAGGAGTGATTATAATAGTTGTGTTTATCATAAAATATTCCATGATGGTTCATCAGGTTATTTGTTGCTTTATGTTGATGACATGCTTATTACTTCTAAGAATAAATATGAGATTCAAAAATTAAAGTCTCAACTTAGTGACGAGTTTGAGATGAAATATTTAGATACATCGAAGAAAATTTTGGGCATGAAAATTTACAGGGATAGACAAGTGGGCAAGCTTTATTTGACTCAAAAAAATTATATTAAAAAGTTCTTGAATGTTTTAGCATGAAAGAGTCTAAACTTGTGAGTATGCCGTTAGTTGCGCATTTCAGGTTTTCTTTGAATTTGTCACCACATTCAGAAGAATAAGTGTAGTACATGTCTCAGGTTCCATATGCTAGTGTTGTTGATAGTTTGATGTACGCTATGGTTTGTACTCGTCTAAACATTTCACATATAGTTAGTGTTGTCAACAAATATATAGGTAAACTTGGCAAGAGTCATTGGCAAGCAGTGAAATAGATACTTTAGTATTGAGAGGCACATCTAATTTTTGTTTGGTATATGATAGAAGTTCTAATACTAGTTACAGTGTTATTAGTTATGTGGACTCCGATTACGCTAGTGATTTGGATAGAAGAAAATTTTTGACAGGTTATGTCTTCACTCTTTCTCATTGTGCCCTTAGTTGAAAGGCTACTTTACAATCTATAGTTGCTTCTTCTAAGACAAAGGCAGAATATGTGGCAGCAGCAGAAGCAGCGAAAGAAGTTATTTGGCTTAGAGGTTTGGCTTAGAGTGTGATACACTTGATCAAGAATACTATGTATCATGAAAAAACCAAACGTATTGATATCAGATATCACTTCGTTCGTGACATTGTGTCTCAAGGTACTATTATTTTCAATAAGATTTCCACTACAGAGAATCCAGTTGATATGTTAACCAAATTATTCCATCTAACAAGTTCAAGCACTGTTTGGACTTGATTGGTGTTTGCAGTAGATGATTACCCTTCGGAGCTTTGAAAAATTTCATAAAAAAAACTTGCTTCCATTTTGAGCCACGGTGGAGATTTGTTAAATGTGGCCCAAAACTTGAAGCCCAAAACCCATTAAAAACCCTATCCCACTTGCCTTATATATATTACAATTATTTTCTTAAGTATGTTGGGGTATCAAGTCTGCAACCGTTTCTTCTTTCTTTACCAGTAGTTGCGTTGGACTAAAGAAAAAAAATTAAACTTTTTTTTCCATTGATATGACATTTTATTAAAAGCTTACAGCAACACACTCTTCCTCTTGTCAACGTTGTGCTAAGGTATCTCCCATTTTTTTTCTCAATTTTTGCAGAGCAGATTAGAAGAAAAGTTATATGCAGTAAGCTCATTTGTATGGTAATATTTGATTATATTACCAGTAAATTAAATAGAGTTGTTATATGAATATTTTTGGGTTTTGGTATATTTTGTGAAACACTCTCGATATTGGTGTATGTATCTCTATTTGATTATTAGTTGATTTTCTTTGAGTGTCGTCGTCAATAGAGTAGACTTTTCACATTGAAAGGTTAAACCACTTAAATCATTGTATAACATTTATTTTTCTCATTGTTTATTATTTTGCTATTATCCATAATTATATATTTGTGCAATCAAATTAGACCAGAATTTTGTTTCCGTTAATGCTAATTCATAACAGTTACAATAATTTCTATGCAAAGCCAATGGTGTTTGGAGTGACTTTTTGTTTCTTGCTGTTCGGAGGTTGAAGGGTAATTTATGATCAGAAAGTTAAGGTTATTTTTATTTTGTTTCATACTTTCATCCCTCTGACATGAATTATCATATATGCGATGGATGATTGCCTAAAGAGATGTTTGGGTCACATATTTTCTTTATTGGTTGGTGTTCATCTAGGTTTTTTTGAATCAAGCTATCAAATTCCTAGTCATAGAAGACATATACCTTATTTTGATTCATCTATTGTTATTTTGATTCATATTGTCATCCCCTTGACGTGAATTATCATATATGCGATGTGAGGGGGAGTGTGAAAGATTTGTTTGTTCCACATCGGCCAGGAGTTAGGCAGTAATGCTGCTTATAAGTCTGGACAATCCTTAACTCAATGAGATCTTATTAGGTTGAGTTAGGCACGCATGTTTATAACAAGAGCAAAGCAAGAACAAAAGAGAGTTTGTGAAGAATGTTTTGTATTGCTCTAAAGAGGTTATCTTACAACTTTCCAAAGATTGGTACTAATGAAGACCAATAGGTTTATTTATAGTGTGCCACCGAGCCTAAAGTTATGTCACAAGTTTCTAGATCCTACCATGTCTAGAATGTATAAAAGTATCTACATTGTTCTAGTTTTGTCTATAATATGTCACAAGTTTATAAGACCTTCTAGTTAAGGCTAGTCAACTCTAGAGTTTTCTAAGATTGTCTAGTTCCTTCATGCAAGTTCTAGGATCTTTTGGAAGCTTTTAAAGATTTTTACATCCTTCATGAATCATCTAACATGTTCTAGAATATTCTAACACCTTCTAACACTTTCTGACACATGCTAATATATTTTGAAACATTTTAGAGTTTTCCAAACTTGAGTTGAGTCCATCCAACTCTCGCTTCCTCTAGATAGGCCACTCTAGAACTTTCTCACGTAGTAACTTGTAGAAAAATCAATATCTTTTAAACAAGCATTATTTTTTTGGATTTTAAGGAACAATTTGAACGAGATGTAACAAAAGGCAACCTTCACATATATTTATTGTCAGAAATAAGTCAAGAATGTTTTATGAAAATGACCGAATGATTTGGTCTTATGATTTCTTTCTATTTATAAACTTTACATAATACAACAAACCTATAAAATACAACAAAGTTGTTTATGAATAACTGTGGACAGCTGTTTATGGACAGCCATGGATTGCTATCTATGGACAACTATTTATGGACAATTATTTACAGTTAAATAAACTATAGACATGAACTGTGTACAACTAAATAAATATGGATAACAAATTACAACAAAGTTGTTATGGATAGCTAAGCTGTTATGGCTGTCCATTGACAACCCCCCCTCAAATTGATGCGGGTTGATCAATAAATATCAATTTGCGACTTAAGAAGCAATGTCGATGACGAGTGAGAGACTTGGTGAAGATATCAGCAATTTGTAGTTCAATAGAAATATGTGAAAGAGTGATAACACGAGCTTCAAAGGCTTCACGGATAGAGTGACAGTCGACTTCAATATGCTTTGTGCGCTCATGATAGACCGGATTGGTCGTAATCTGAATAACACTTGTATTATCAGTATGTAAAGGTGTAGGATCGGTTTCAGAAAAGTCTAACTCAGCTAGCAAACCTCGAAGCCAAATAATTTTAGAACAAGCAAGAGACATTGCTCGATACTCAGATTCTATAGATGAATCACCTAAGAGCATACACCAACCAGTGATGGAACGACGTGTATCAGCACAGCTAGCCCAATCAGCATCGCTATAAGTAACAAGACGAAAAGAATTGCCTGAAGGAAAGAATAAGCCACAGGTAGAAGTGCCATGAACATAGCGTATGATCCAATGGACAACAACCAGATGAAGATGACGAGGAGCCTGAAGAAATTGGTTGACTTGTTGTACAACAAAAGAAATATCTGGTCTAGTGATGGTGAGATAGATAAGACTACCTACCAAATTCCGATATTAGTTGGGATCAACAAGTAAGTCACCTTCATCTTTGCGAAGCTTGACATTTAATTCCATGGGAGTATCAACAAATGTAGCTTCCTGTAGTTCATCTGTAGTCACCAAATCACTAGCATATTTGTGTTCATTGAGGGAAATACCAGTGGGGCTACAATGCACCTCAAGACCAAGAAAATATGCAAGAGACCCAAGATCCTTCATATCAAAAGATTGTGAGAGATGGGTCTTGAGCTGGACAAGTAAAGTAGAATCAGAACCAGTGATCACAATCTCATCAACATAAACCAAAAGGAAAACAATGCCCATGTCTGATTTTCGAAGAAACAATGAAGTGTCATACTTGCTCTGTATGAAAGAAAATTGTAATAAAGTGGTTCTAAATTTTTCAAACCACGCCCGTGGAGCTTGTTTAAGACCATAAAGAGAGCGACAAAGTTTACACACATTGGATGTTGGAGAGAAAAACAACCCAGGAGGTGGCTTCATATAAATACATTCTTTAAGATCTCCATGAAGGAAAGCATTCTTAACATCCATCTGATGTAGTGGCCAATCATTGGAAGCAGTAAGAGCTAGAATCGTTCGAATAGTAGTCATTTTAGCCACAGGAGCAAAGGTCTTCTCATAATTAACACCATATTCCTGTTTGTTCCCTAGGACAACAAGCCGAGCTTTATAATGATCCAAACTTCCATCAGAGCGAACCTTGACTGAGTAAACCCATTTGTAACCCAAAGGAACTATAGTGGAAGGACAAGACTCAATGTCCCAGGTGTGATTGGCCTCAAGAGTAACAATTTCTTCCTGTATAGCTTGGCACCAACAATCATGTTTGACAGCATGTGAGTAGCATGTGGGAATATCAAAATTGGACAATGCAGTAGTAAGAGCTGTAATAAAATTAACAGAAGAAAAACCATACCTATCAGGGGGTACAGACACTCGAGAAGAGCGACGTACTAGAGGCTCTGGTGGTGCTGCAACTGACTGACTTTGGTGTATGTTAGGGTCAGATATCGGGTGAGCCACCGGAAGAGACTGTGAGCGGGATTGTCTTGTATATACCATTTCTGATTTGAAGCGAGAACTGTTTTGAGAAAGAGCTAAGAACTGGTGCTCAAAGAAGGGAAGGACTACAGTAGAAGAAGAGGGCATAGAAGACACAGGAAAAAAATGTTGATTTTCAAAGAAAATAACATTCCTAGAAATGCGTGTACGATGTAATGTAGGATCATAGCAAACAAATTCCTTTTGACACACATTATATCCTAAAAATGCACATCTAAGGTGGTAAATGAACAAAACATACACAACCAAAGATACAAAGATTATCATAATTAGGTTGTTTAGTAAACAAACGAAAATAAGGAGATTCCATGTGCAAAACTTGGGAAGGTAAACGATTAATCAAGTGAGTAGCAGTCTTTAGAGCCTCAACCTAGAACATGGATGGAATAAAAGATTCTAACAAGAGAGTACGTACCATATCAAAAAGATGACGATTTTTGCCTTCAGCTACTCCATTTTTTTGAGGAGTAGCAGGACATGAACGTTGATGGATGATACCTTTGGAAGCCAAAAATACCTGAAACTCAGTGGACAAATATTCACCACCAGAATCTGTGCGAAATGTCTTAATATTTGTAGAAAATTGATTTTCAACATATGCTAAAAACTCGGTGAAAATAAACCCAAGTGAATCTGCTATGATCATCAATGAAAGTTACATAGTATTTAAATTTTTCATGTGAAGTAATCAGGGAAGGTCTCCAAACATCACTGTGAATAAGATCAAAGCAATGAGAAGTTCTACTAGCATGCAAAGGAAATGGAAGAGTTTTGCTTTTACTAAGTTTACAAGAGTCACATTCAAAAGGTAAAGAATAACGTTCTTTATTACCAAGAAAGCCCGAATTCATTATATGAGATAAAACTTGAGTATTAGGATGGCCTAAACGATGATGTCACACCATACTTAGATTAGAAATATTATTACAAGCAAAAGACTCAATAGAAGGAATTGGATAAAATACTAGAATAGGTAAAAGTAATGGAAACAAACGTCCCACTTTAGGTCCCTTCACGATCGACTCCCCTGTTACCTGGTCTTACACAACACAACCATCACCAGAAAAGTTAACAGTACAATTGTTATCAACTAATTGACCAACAGAAATGAGATTTGTAGAAAGTTGAGGAGCAAGAAAGACATCAATAAATGTAGAAGAAGCATTTCCAACAACTTTGATTGGCGAAGAACTGCCATTGGCCATCTGAATAGTAGATTGGCCAACATAAGGCCGAACATGAGAAAAAGTTGTGTGAGTATTTGTCATATGATTAAAAGTCCCTGAGTTTACATACCAAAGTGTAGTAGAATTTTTACCTTGAAATTCCATTGCAGATAATGACGAAATTAGCATCTGTTGCACCATTTCAGGAGTGCAGTAAGTTGCTGCGGGAGGTGGAAGATTAGGAGAAGCACCTAAGGAAGACACGTGCTACAGTATGTGCTATTAGAGGAACAACAACAGAAGTCTGAAATGCTTGGGCTTGATGATTATAAGGACGAATATGACATTTTTTGATAATATGACCATTTTTCTTGCAATAAGAACAACATTTTTTAGGACAATTGGGGGCAATATGCCCACATTCTTTGCAGCAAAAACATTACATATTTTTAGAAGGCATAGATGATCCACGCCATTGGGCTGCATAAGCCATAGTTGTCATCGTGGAATTTCCATAAGATTGTTCCAGAATAGCTTGAGTACTTAGACATTGTTCTTCGCGAAGTAACTCACCAAAACAAATATCTAGAGAAGGAACAGGAGATCTGTTCAATAGAGAAGAGCGAACTGATTTATATTCCGGGCGTAATTTCATGAGAAATTGATCACGCTGACTAGTCCTGTGAAGATTTTGAATAGTTGATATAGCAGCAACAAGAACATTTGCTGTAAGTAAATCAGCATATTCATGCCAAATAGTCAAAAATATCGAGTAATAATCCTGGATGGAAAGACTACCATGTTGGAACATGGAAATCGCATGTTCCAACTGAAAGCGACGAGCATCATTGTCTTGATGATAATTGTTTTTCAAATAATTCCACATGGAGTGAGCAGAGTGATGAGCCATCAAGTTGGTGACAATATGTGGTTCCATCGAACTAAGAAGCCAAGACATGATTCGAGCATCAAGTACAGCTCAAGAAGGAGAAGACACGACTTCCTTAGAGTTGACAGTATCAGATGTTGGTGTAACATCTGTGCCATCAATATGATTCCAAAGGTCTTTTCCCTTGAGAAAAAATTCAAACTAGAAAACCAGGCAGAGTAATTTTTTCCTGTAAACTTAACACATACTGGTGCAGTGTCCATTGCAAGTAAATAAAACCCGACAAATATTCAAAAAAATTAAAAAAACCAAGATAAGGACCTTAAACAGAGATTGTCGAAGAACACTTGTTTGACAAAAAAACGCTAGAAAGTATCAATGAAGACTTCCTCAGAAATATAATGCTGAAATTAAAGAAACCGAGAAAATGATTTTAAACAGAGATTGCCAAATAACACTTGTTCAGGCACAAACGCCAAAAAATATCAATGAAGATTTCCTTACAAATAGAAAACTAAATTTTTTTTCACAAAGAAGCTCTGATACCATGTCAGAAAGAAGTCAAGAATGTTGTATGAAAATGACCGAATGATTCGGTCCTATAATTTTTTTCTATTTATAGATTTTACAAAATACAATAAACCTACAAAATACAACAAAGTTGTCTATGAACAGTTGTGGACAGTTGTTGATAGTTACTTATGGACAACCATGGATTGCTATCTATGGATAATTGTTTATAGACAATTATTTACAGTTAAATAAACTATGGACAGTAGTTTTGTACAACTAAATGAATATGGACAATAAATTACAACAAAATTGTTATGGACAGCTAAGCTGTTATGGTTGTCCATTGACATTTATATAAATAACTAATTCTGAGAATTTGTTATAGAAATGCCACTAACTCATAAGTACTGCAGTACCAGTATTATAAATTTTGATACGTTCTACTGGAACAGTTAGAATCCTTAGAAAGTATCTTGGACGTGGGGATGGAAATTAATATAACTACTACTGCTAGGATTTGTATTTACAGGATGAATGAGCAGCACCTTTCCTGTGCTGCTTGTACGAGCAGTTATATGCATACTGGTTTATATGAAATCGGGTAGATGCTTATAATAAACATTGATTTTTTATTTCAAGCAGGTTGTTGTGGTCTCTGGCGAAACTGGTTGTGGCAAAACCACACAACTTCCTCAGTATATATTAGAATATGAGATTCAAAATGCTCGTGGGGCCGTCTGTAGCATTATTTGCACTCAACCTAGACGGATATCTGCTATATCTGTTTCTGAAAGAGTTGCTGCAGAGCGAGGAGAGCAACTGGGGGAATCTGTGAGCTGCTGTATCTTACTTCTGAATTTCAGCCATATATAAATTATCAAAGTTTTGTTATGATGGAAGGGTGATCATTAATTATTATGCTAAAATCTCTTCCTGTTTGAAAAAGGTGGGTTATAAAGTCCGACGGGAAGGAATGAAAGGGAGGGACACTCGTCTTTTATTTTGCACCACTGGCATTTTGTTGAGGAGATTACTTGTTGACAGAAACTTGAGAGGCATTACACATATTATTGTTGATGAGATTCACGAGCGTGGAATGAATGAAGGTAACTTTGGAGGTGCCCCAATGCTTCATATTCCTGTGAGTTTGGATGGTATTTTCTAATTCTTATTTTATGTTACTATACATGCTTGGAATTTACTACTCTCTTAATTGTAAATTGGAATTGTCTGAAAACTGTTTGGTTTTTGAATTATTTCGACATTCATAAGAGAAGATAAGTTGTACCAGAGAAAGCTAGAGTGGTTAAACCAGGCATAATAAGTTTGCTTTTTTCTGCCTGAAAATTTTGAAGTATTGTTTCTATCAGTTTGATGAGTGCTGAGTTATGTTACACGAATTCTTTTAAGACATCAAGTATCTTAAAATTTTTGGATATGTTGAACACTCCTATTTTTCTCAATTTTCTGTAAATTTAGACTAAGTTGGAGTGTCGAGTACCCACACCCATGTTCATGACCCACACCCATGTTCATGTTGCGTCACATGGACATGGTAACTTCCTAAAAATTGAAGAGTTCATGTAACATAGGTACACGGTTGGAGTAAAATTTTATTTTGAAAAATATAAAGGAATTTATTGTTTGTGTTAACTTGAAAGCATTTTAAATAACTGCTTCCCTCCCTCTTGTAGCTTGCAGAGTCGGCAAAAGCACAATTATCAGGCAATGCTTACGGTGACCATCTTGTACTTGTCAGAGCTTATGAGGGTTGGAAAGATTTTGAGAGACATCAATCTGGTTACGAGTACTGCTGGAGAAATTTTCTTTCAGCACAAACTCTAAAAGCCATTGACTCTCTTCGAAAACAGTTTTTTGGTTTGCTCAAGGATACTGCTTTGATTGATCATAGTTCAGAGAGTTGTAACACATGTAGTCATGATGAACAACTCATCCGAGCCATTATCTGCGCGGGGTTATTCCCTGGAGTATGCTCTGTTGTGGTAGGTTGGGCTGCTTTTATTTACATTATATTTTACCCGTTTTCTTTCTTTTTGCATTTTTTACAAGTGGCATTAGACAAGATTACAGTTACTTTATGGGAGTTCAAATTCTGTTCCACCGAACAAAGAAAAGTCTACAGCACTCAAAACGATGGAAGATGGACAAGTACTTCTGTACTTTGTAAGTTAAACTTTGGATGCTATGTTAGTATTTTTGGTTTGAGTGTATGGAAGCATTATTATCATAATGATCCTGATTTCACCATTCATTATTGTTTGTACTATACAGAGTTCTGTTAACGGTGGAGTGTTTCCATGGCTGGTATTCAATGAAAAAGTTAAAAGTCAATTTTGTGTTCCTGCGTGATTCAACGGGCATATCTGATTCCGTGATTCTTTTATTTGGAGGAAACATTTCCAGTGGTGGACTTGTGAGTCATAATCGTTCCTTGTGCTTGATAGAACTAGTGAATATTCTCTCTCCATACCCTCCTCCCCCTCCCTCGTCCTCCTCCTCCTCTCTTCCCTGCCTCAGAGATGGTTACACTAATAATGTATTGGTTTGATAGGATGGGCACCTGAAAATGTTGGGAGGATACTTGGAGTTTTTCATGGAACCTGAATTAGCAAATATTTATGTTAGCTTGAAGAAAGAGCTTGATGAACTGATTCAAGAGAAGGTAAGTTCTTCCATTTGTCACCATTCTATAATTTACTTTAATGTGATATTTATTAAGAAATTAGATATTAGTTTGGTTTGAAAGTAAATCTGGGTCTGAGATTCCATCAAACCATTCTTCATATAATTTGCTGGCATAGTTTGATCTTTTCTTTGTGTGTATTCAGCTTCTGAATCCCAAATTGGATGTTAAATCCCAGACAGAGCTCCTGTCTGCAGTGAGATTGTTGGTCTCAGAAGACCAGTGTGAAGGTAGATTTGTCATTGGTGGCCAGATATTAACAACCTCAAAAAGATTAAGACGACAAGGGAGACACTACCTAAGAAATCACTAAAAGGCGATAAAGGTGGAGGTGATAACCCTAAAAATCAGTTGCAAACATTGCTTGCCAAAGCTGGACAGCAAACATTGCTTGCCAAAGCTGGACATCAAACACTGTTTATAATTGTATTTATAATTGATAATTATATTTAGAGGATTTTAATGATTCACTTATTTAAAAAATTAAAAAATTAAATATTTTCTTATATAACTTTTTGACTTATATCTATGAGTTAATTAATTATTGTTATTTATGTTTAATTCTTTTAATTTTATTTTCTTAAAACATAAAAATACAAAAAATTGATTTTTATTTTTTAGTTTTAAAATTAACTTCTAATAACATAATTCTCATAAAAAACGATATTTTTTTTATCATTATATTACTTTTTGTGATACGTAAACTTGTGTATTCATTGCATCCAATTTGTGTTGATCAATGCTTAAGATCTTTAAAAAATTAGTGATTAGGAATGCGTATTTTGGTCCTTAGATTTATAACACCTTTGCTTCTTTAGTCATTTTTAAATTAATTGATTAAATGATGTGAAATGGGGTCTAATATTCATATGAACTAATTAGTTCAACGCGAGTTGAATGAAGGATATGAGTTCATTGTTATTGTTGTTCTTTTATTGTTCTAATCATTTGAAGCCATAGTTGTTTTTTCTTTTTTATACATATTTGGGTGGCATAACTCGTGTTGGTCTTCTCAATAAACATCGCGCGAGGGTCCTTTGAAGAAATTACGATCAAGCTTATATTGATATTCTTCACAAATTTTGAGTTGGTGTATTTCAAAATAATACGAAGGACCTCTAGCTAATTTGTGAAGGAAGGGTGGCTATTCGTGATAGTTGATGAGCCATAAATAGGTGTCACAATGATAAAAATGGGTGCTGCAAAATGATATTTTGGAAGATCAACGCATAAATGCTTTACCCATTTGTTTCTTTATGCCATTTCTTAGGCTTTTTTGGAATTCAATAAGTTGTTGTCCAAATTGCAATAAAGTTTGACGAATGTCTTGCGATAGTCCATTTAATCAATTTTCAATTCGATATTTTAATTTTTTCATTACAACATAAGTTTTTTTCGCGTCATGAACATTTTCACTAACCTTTCGATTACTTTTAATCCAACTCAACATCAGAGCTCAAGTCAACCTTCTGCTCTGATACCAATTCTTACGCAAGAGGTTTGAGATGATAAACATGAGCCAAATAATACTAAGGATGAGAAATTAATTCATCTATTGTCTTAGCTTCAAAAAAACACATTATAAATAAAATTTAATACCTAATTACAAAATAAGCTTGGGTTGATTCGTAGACTAACCAACTCAAGTAAACATAACAAAATATAACGAGGAAATAAAAAAAATAACAATAATAAAAGAAATAAATAAAACATAAATGAGAGAGTCAAATAAAAGACAAATCCCAATAGAAGTAATATTGTTTCTACGTGACACTACTTAAGTCTAAATCCATGTAATTTAGAATATATACAACCATTATAACAATTTAATAATAACATTATTATTTAATAATAACATTATTATTAATAGATATAAAAATATATAGGATATTATTTAATTAACATTTTATTTTATTATCTCTTATTTTTAATTTTATATCTAATAAATAATTAAATTTAGTATATGTAACTTACTCATTTTATTTAAAAATACATCTACGAATGACCTCGACATAATTTAAGCAAGAAATATAAGAGGGTTTCACGAGAAAAAATATATATTTTCTTCTTATTTTTTTTCCTTTTTTCCTTTTTTCCTTTTTTCCTTTTTTCCTTTTCTTCTTACTTTTTATTCTTTTATACGCATTTCTTCTAGCCACACTAGTTCTGCGACGAACACAGAGAGGCTATGTTGTGATAATAAAATTCATTCGCTTCTTATACCTAACGTCTTACTGTCAGAAACCCTAATTCAGCTAACGTCACTTATTTTCTGCAACTGAAAAAACTTCCACGACCATACTCTCTTTGGTCTGTTTCTTGTAATCACAAACTATGCCATGTTCGTCCATGTTTCGGGGCTATATCAAAACCATGTCTTCCAGTCCAACTTCTTTTACTCTACACAATACTCAGAAGACCCTAAAGCCACCATCTTTTTTGGTTGTCGTTATGAGAACCCATTACATCAGTTCTCACAACCATGGCTTCGGGAGAGTCCGCTACGTGCCGCGTCACATGGGTCGTGGGGATGTCATTTTCCGGGCTTCTTCAGGGTCAATTGAATCGGACTGGAGGAAGAGGCAGATGCCGAGGGTCAAGCAGAGGAGTGTTGCTATGCCCTTTTTGCAGCAGCAAAGTTTGAGTTATGGGAGGTACATTTACCAGGAAGAGTCGAGCAGCAGTGAGGATTCGGACGTGGAATTCGGGTCTTCTCGGCAACAATTGGTTGGTTTCTGTTGTGCCCATCTTGTTGAAATTATTATGATTTGATTTTTTTTGGGTGCTTTTGCGTTTGAATTCAGTTTATGATTTGGTTTGCTAATGCCGTTGGAGGCAATTGTTTTGTCTTTTAGAGGCAAAAATTTGCATGGTGAGAATACATGTAAGTTTGAAATACTAGGAGTAATAAAATTATGTCTGGTAGTTGCCCCCCCCCAAAAAAAAAAACCTCTTTTCAGAGAGAAAATCAAATAGGGATGACTTCAAATTAAGTTTAGAATGGGAAGATAGATGCGATGAAGATGAAGATCCTGAAGTTCATTCCCGGGGCTGGTATATATGTTATCATGTTTGATCTTCCTTGCTGAATCATTTTGAGAAGAAAAAGTAAATTTATATTGTAGCATGTTCACTACTTATGTGGCAGACTGTAACTAGGTGAATCATTTGGGAATTGGGTCTACTCATCTTGACTTTCATATAAGTTAACATGCTCAAACTTGAGATATATAGATATGCTATTTTGAGAATTCAGCTGGATTTTTGTGAACCAAGCCTTGAGGTTATATTTGGTTAGTAGTAATGGAATGTTGGTGGGATGAATTTGTGAACATTACTTTGCTTGGTTTGAAAATTAACACGGAATGTAAAGGAATCAATTCCATCAGGAGACAAAAAGTCTTTTGATCCGTGCCCTAGTTGAATCCATTGGAATGCAATGTTTTATTCACTTATTTGTATTATTCTTTTTTTCACCAGTGTTTCTTCATTTGGTTCATAATGAAGGTTTTTTTCCCTTCCAATTTTTCCCATTCTTTTAAAGATTTTGTGTTTCAATTTTAGCATTTTTTTTATTTCACTGCTCAAACTAATAGTGATGGTAATAACATTTCATATAATTCAATTTCATTGACATTACCATTCCCGTTAGTTTCCATTCAACAAGCCAAACTTGGTCTATGTTCGGTGGTTTACTTTCTTGGTCTGTGCTATAGAACCTCAATGAGTGTATTTGGTATATTTCGGAATCTGACTTGAGTATGAATTTTTAATTTTATTTTTGGTTGAGTTTTCTTTATTATTGCTGTTGGTTCATTTATTTGATTGGATAAATTTGAGTTTGCGATTGCATTGCAATGTTTAGTTATATGTAAATATCAATTTCTGTTTGCTATAGATTTAAGTGTCAATTATATGAAATAAATGCAAGATAATGACTTTAACATTAGAGGAGCCTGTTGGCAAATTTAGTGAGGAAGGTAACTACTCATTGTGGTACTGACCATTGGTGATGTATTAAGGACACAGGGAGAAGCTACCTTAAGTAACATTCATCCATTATTTTTGTGTTATTGACTCATATGTCGCAAAGCCACCATATTTTCCACATGTGCCCAAGTTATATCCAGTCATACAACAGTTGTTCAAGTGGATATATTGTTTGCTAATTGTGATACAGGTTGTCCAACAGTGTGTGCTTTAGGAAAAAATAGTGGATATATGGTAATTTTCTCATTATTATTCTTTCTTGACTTGTAGAACCAATGTATTGTGCGTTTTTTATTACTTTATTCAGACAACTTAGCTCTCATTTAACTTCACCAGCTAATATTTTATTTAGTCAGTTGAAATTAGTGTTGTGAATGTATTCCCAAACTTTAGACATTATGATTGCATTCCTCTTTACCATATTACATATTACCGTCAGTATTGACTCCTGAAGCTATTATTGAATATGTTCTTATCTTTGATGCTTCTATGAATTGTGAATAAATGCGGATGGGTTATGTCTTAAGTAGTTGCTTTCTTCTTTATTACGTTCTTCATGTTCTAATATTGGGGGCTCAAAAATGATACTTATTTCTATCAATGGGATTTTGGTTTTCAGAATATGCTTGGTTGATATTATGTTGTACAGACTGTTCATCATTTTCCAGTTGGCATTCTTCATTGTAATTTGTAAATGCCGATGCATGATTTCTATATAATAGATGAAAGGTTGGTGACTCTAATGTGGATATAATACTGGTCTTTGTGCAATGTTTAATCATGGTTTTCAGTGTGGTTCAACCATTGATAACATTGATGAGTGGAGATGGAAGTTAACAATGCTGCTCCGCAGCAAAGAAGAGCAAGAAGTGGTGTCAAGGGAGAAAAAGGATCGACGTGATTTTGACCAGCTTTCTGCACTGGCATCCAGAATGGGTTTATATAGGTATTATGGTTCTTTAGATTTGTTATTACCTTGTATGTATCCATTGATTTCTTTATTTTGTTTATTGCATCAACTCTTTATGATGTAATTAACTTTTGCAGTCGCCAGTATTCAAAAGTTGTGGTCTTTAGCAAAGTCCCAGTACCAAATTATAGGTCTGATTTGGATGATAGACGTCCCCAAAGAGAGGTAATTGTATCCTTGTGCATTTTGTCTTCTGTGTATTGCTATTTATTTATTTATTTTTGGATGAGAAAAAGAGGATGCCTTGCTTATAGTCGAACACTTTGACGAGTGCAAGCCCTCAAGTACCTCTTAACCAACTTATGGCAGGCTATGCTTCTGCAAGTTATTCATGTTACTGAAAGTCATGCTTTTGTTTTACTTTATGCTTCCAGTCAAATTACTGACTTTTTAAGCGTATGTAGGTGATCTTGCCTTTTGGACTTCAAAGAGAAGTAAATGCTCATCTTAAAGCCCATTTTTCCCAGAAGGCAATGAGTAGGGAAAGCTTTTCAGATGGTTCCTTCTCAAGAGCAAGCAGTAATGGAAGTATTGCTTCTGATGAGGGACTTTATCAGCAGAAGCCATTAATACAGAACAGTATTGCCATGGAGAAAATTCTCCGGGGGAAGGGCTTACAGCTGCGTAATAAGCAACAAGATTGGCAGGTTTTCTAGTTTTCTTTTTCTTTCTTGTTGTCACAGCATTCTAGCTGGCATGTAACTTGTATAATGTTAATTACATACTACTTATATGATGATTTTGCTGCACTTACGGACATACAACTACCTTTATATTTGTTCAGCTCTCTGAATGTTTATATTGTTGAACGTTTATGTCATTTGTAGCAACTTATGAGAAAATGAGAATAATCTCTCAATTCTTAGAAACTGGAGCCCATAAAAATGCCAAAAATAAAACTCTCTTATAAAAAATTGTGATCATTCTCACTATCATAAAAAATTCTTCTATTCCTCTTCATCTATTGGATTCGAAATATTGCTTCAACCCCGCAATTTCACAACACTCTTACTTTCGAAGCCTTGCTACTCTTCCCATACGTGTAGAATTTCTCCAGAATGGGCTTAGGATCTACTAAGAATAATCCAGATAGAAATGGGTCTAGGATCTACTAGGAATAATGGGCTTAGAATCTGTCGGAAATAATTCAGAAATTTGAAGGATCTACTTGGAAATATCGACATTGGAGAAATTGAAGAATTGAAAGGTGATTCTATTGATATTGAAAGATATATTACAAGAGGAGAGCACACAATTATTTAACAAGGAAATTCAAAACTCTTCTAAACTTAACATATTGAGCGGTCTAGACCTTATATAGGCAAAGTAAGCTCATTACAAGACAAAATTAAAATAATTTACATCTTTATTAAAGTAACTTTAATAAAGTCAAGATGCTCTAAGCATGTGAAGTTTGGCCCATGTGTTGAAGACGTATTCCATTAAGGCAAGTGGAGTTGAGCAATCCAAAATGAGTTCTGTCTACTTTTAAGTAGTAGAGGTTATCTGTTCCAACTTTAAGTTTCTTTAATCAGATGCTACCACCTGGATATTACTTTCAAAGGGTTCTAAGTTTAGTTTTTCATCGTTATCACTAGAGGTGTTAGAAACTGAGGCAAATAGTTTTTCTAATTTCATAGAAATGTAATCTTCATTTTTGTCCCTCATTTTTAATTGTTCAACAAGTGAATCCAGTTTAGTTTTTCCTTTGTTGCTTTTAGCAGGAATAGTTTTTAAAGATTGAAAGAGTTCAATAATTTGAAAGTCTTGAAAAACGTCAAGTGGAGTTTTATCCCACCAACGAGCAAATGATCGCCTTGTGAAGCAATGAAATGTTTCATGATATGTAATTACATAATCTCATTTTATTATCCATGGAATTTTGTATAAAGATATGAAGAAAATTAATGCATGATCTATGTCCACAACATGATTACGATTAATTTCTTCAAGTTGGTCAAATGCTTTTAAGACGTTTTTAAAAAAGATATCTCATATTGGTCCAAAAAATAAAAACCAGCTTGGAAAATCATGGAAAACATAATAATCTTCAGTTTTAAACTGAATGTACCATGTGTGAGCCTTCTTTGAATTTTGATGAAAGAAAGTTTGATCCCAAGTTTGGATGTAATTAAAATAATCGTAAGTAGTAGGTTGCATCCTATGATCTTTAAACTTTTCTCTTGTAAAGGAATTAATATTCCAATCTGTTCTTTTAATAACCATTTTAACTTTTAAAGTTGGAAAAACTATTTCTCTTTCGCATCTCATAGTATGAGTTATTTAAATGGATTATGTTTCTTTTAGAATTAATTTATAAAATTTCCTGGTTTTAGGAACTGTATAAAGATGTAAATTATTAGTAAGATATAATAAGGCTACTTGATCAGGTGTCTTGTTAACGTCTTCATTTTTTGTTAAGAAAATGTATTTTCTTGAGATTTCTTTAAACCCATCCCTTTTAGGGAGCTTAGAAGGAGATCATTGGATATTACTACTTGATGGAGAATGCGATGCACTCCTTTTGTAGTTTCCTTTGTTGGCTTTGGTTTTCTTCATGGCCTTGGAGATATTCTTTAGTCAAAAAATCTGGTAAGGAGTTAGTATCTCTTTTTATGAATTTGATATCAAAATCAAATGTCGAGAGAATAGCTTCTCACCTAGTAAATATTTGTTTAGAGGCTAGGTTTTTGACATCTTTTTCAAGAACGTCTTTAGCAGATTTACAATTAACTCTTAGTAAGAATTTTTGGTTTGGTAAATCTTGGAATTTAAAAATACAAAGAACTATCGCCAAGATTTCTTTTTTTATTGTGGAATTGTTCTGTTATGCTGGTTTTCATACTTCAGAAGTGAAGCGAACTAATGTCTCTTTTATAGACAATTTTTGCTTCAATATTTCTTCATACCCCTCAACAGAGGCGTCGGTTTCTACGATTTGTAATGAGTCGAGATGAGGTAAGGATAAGCATGGGAGCACTTTAGCTTTTAGCTTTATTTTTCTGATAGCTGTAGTGCAAGTTGGACTCCATTTTGGAGGATTCTTTTTTAATCTCTCATGCAGAGGCTTGGCATCCTGTTGAAGATTTTATAAAAATATGCTAAATACTTAAGGTTGCCTAAAAATCTTTATAGTTACCTTTTGTCTTTTAGGTGATGTTTGGTTGGGCTGAATGGAAGGGACGGAATGAAATCGATTACTAAAGGAGAAGGAATCACAATTCCAATTCCTTCTCCCCCTTTAGGAATCATGATTCTATTCACGTTTCAATTTTTTTTTCTAATTTTACCCTCACCCCAAATATAATCCTAAACTCAAATCCCAAATCCTAAACTCAAATCCCAAATCCCTAAACCCAAAACCCTAAATCCAAATCTTAAAACCCTAAACCCCAAATCTTTAAACCCTAAATCCCAAATCCCTAAACCACAAATTCCAAATCCCTAAACCTTAAATCCAAATCCTAAAACCCTAAATCCAAAATCCCTAACCTTAAACCCCAAATCCCTAATCTCTAAACCTTAAACCCCAAATCCCTAAACCTCAAATCTCAAATCCCTAAATCTCTAAACCCTAAACCCTAAATCCTAAAACTCTAAAATCTAAACCCTAAATCAAAATTCTAAAACCCTTAATCCTAAACCTAAAATCCCAAAACCCAAAACCCCAAACCCCAAATCCCTAAATCCTAAACCCTAAATCCAAAATCCCAAATCCTAAAATCCCAAAACCCTAAAACCTAAATCCCAAAACCCTAAACCCCAAATTCCAAATTCCAAAACCCAAAACCCCAAAACCTTAAACCTCAAAACCCTAAACCCCAAATCCTAAAACTCTAAACTCTTAATCCAAAATCCCAAATTCTAAAACCTTAAACCTTTTTTAGAAAAATAATAATTTTAACCCTAAATTTTAACCCGTAAATATAACCCTAAATCCTAAATCCCTAAACCTTAAATCCCAAATTTTAAACCTCAAAACCCTAAACCTTATTTAGAAAAATAATAATTTTAATAATATATTTTCTTTTTAATTAAGTAATAATTATTTAAAAAAATAATGATTTTAATAATGTATTTTGTCTGACGAAAAAATAGTAATTAAACGACATTATTTGAACTTTACTAAATGTAGGGGTATTAAGGTAATTTATAGCTTTTTTTATTCCATTCCAGTGCCAAACCAAACATTGTAATTCTGATTCCGAGCTTGATTCCAGTGGTTAAACCAAACAACATTGTTTCCTTTCCATTCCATTCTCATTCTCATTCCGATTCCGATTCTATTCTGCGAACCAAACGCCACCTTATATCCTATGAAATTTTTTCAACAAAGACTATTGACTTGTCTATTGGGGAAATAAATCCTTAGCCAATATTATGGCCTAAATTTTTTATTTCTGTTTGAAATAGTTTCATCTTTTTAGCAAAAACTACGAGGCATGTTTCTTTAACGATTTTAAAAACATGTTTAAATGCTTTCAATGTTGATCTATTGATTTAGAAAAAATCAATACATCATCAATATATACTATTGAAAATCTAATCTAAGGATTAAATATTTCGTCATAATTTTCTGAAATTCTGATGGGGCATTTTTTAGCTCAAAGGGCATGAATTTCATTCATAATGTCCAAAAGGAACAGTAAAATTTTTGTGTCTATCATTTTTTGCAATTTGGATTTGCCAATAATCGCTTTTGAGATCGAATTTAGAGAAGACTATCGCCTGACAAAGATGATTTAATAAGTCTTTTTTGTTAGGAATAGGATACTTGATCCATTTTGAAACTTCGTTTAAGGGTTTATAATTTATGACCAATCTAAGAACGTCTCGTTCTAATTCGTTTGCATTTTCTACATAAAATGCAGGGCAAGACCAAGGAGAGTTGCTCTTGCTAATAATTTACATCCTTATACATACCCTAAAATTAATGAATTTTATGAATTAATTTTAAAAGAAACAGAATTCGTTGAAATAACTCATAATATGAGTAGCGGAAGAGAAACAACTTTTTCAACTTTAAAAGTTAAAAAGAGTTATTACAAAGGTAGAGTGGAATACTAATCTCTTTACAAGAGAAATGTTTAAAGATCGTAGGATGCAACCTACTATTTATGAATATTTTGATTATATCCAAGCCAAGGATCAGACCTTCTTTAATCAAAATTCAAAGAAGGCTCACACATTGTACATTCAGTTTAAAACTGAAAATTGTTATGCTTTTCATGATTTTTCAAACTAGTTTAGAAATTGGTTTTTATGTTTTGGACCAATATGAGATATCTTCTCTGAAAATGTCTTAAAGACATTTGACCAATTCGAAGAAATTAATCGTAATCATGTTGTGGACATAAATCATGCATTAATGTTCTTCGTGTTTTTATACAAAATTCTATAGATAATAAAATGAGATTATGTAATTATATATCATGAATCATTTTCTTGCCTCACAAGGCGATCCTTCGCTCATTGGTGGGATAAAACTCCACTTGGCGCTTTTTAGGATTTTCAAATTATTGATTCTTTCAATCTTAAAAACTATTCTTGTTAGAAGCAATAAAGGAAAAACTAAACTGGATTCACTTGTTGAATAATTAAAAATTAGGGGCAAGAATGAAGATTACATTTCTATGAAATTAGAAAAACTATTTGCCTCAGTTTCTAGCAACTCTAGTGATAACGATGAAAAAGTAGACTTAGAACCCTCTGAAAATGATATCCAGGTGGTAGCATTTGATTAAAGCAACTTAAAGTTGGAAAAAATAACCTCTATTACTTAAAAGTAAACAGAAACTCATTTTGAATTGCTCGACTCCACTTATTTTAAAGGAATCTTATCCAGGACACGTCTCCAACACATGGGTCAAACTTCGCATACTTATAACATCTTTACTTTGATAAGATGTAAATTATTTTAATTTTGTCTTGTAATGAGCTTGTTTTACCTATATAAGGTCTAGATCGCTCAGTATATTAGCATCAAAGAGTGTTTTGAATTTTCTTGTAAAATAATTGTGTGCTCTCTTGTAATATATCTTTCATTATCAATAGCATGACCTTTCAGTTCTTTAATTTCTCTTATGTCCATATTTCCTGGTAGATCTTAGGCTCATCTTGGTTCAAAGGATTACATGTAGAATTTCTTCGAAAGAAGGATTGATATGACCTTGGAATGGTCCAAAGTATTTCCATATTCCTTTGTAACTTGGATCAAAGAAACTGTACAAAGATTGACATGATCATTGTTCTCTTTAGAGACGCTCATATATGAGTCTTAAATTACAAATTTTTTTCAAAATGTATTTGCACCCTTATATGCACCATCGTTATTCTCTCTCTCTCTTTTTGTAAGAAACATTATATTATATTAATTACTGTCTCCTTCAAAGTAGATTTTCATTTTTGTAATTTCTCCCATTTTCTTATTCGCATTGATAAAAATGATATGCTTCTTGCTTTTGTTGGTTGACTGGTTCATGGTATTGTTGTGATCTTTTTACTAAGTTACTCCTTTTTGTATTCCTTTTGTATTTGTAGTTTTATGAGAAAAAAGTGTTTTGCTTTTTTGATCTTATACTCGATTACATTTTGAGACCGTAGGAAAAATAGGCTAGGAGTTCTCTTTTTGTTGTCCATCGGCTACATAAGTCCATTTTAACAAAGTGGGACACTTAAAGTCCAATTAGTATAGTGTGAAGAATGAATCGAAAATGTATATTTCTGATATATAAATTGTATTTAAAGACTGCATATATAATATAAAATGATAACAGAAATAGAAATAACAAATCTAAATATCCCTAACAATCAAAAAATAATTTAAATTATAGCTAATCTGCAACAGAAACAATACATCTAATCTGCAACAGAAACAATACATTTAATCTTTGACTATTTTATCATTTAAGAAATTCCACGGTTGTTGGGATTTCAGTACTCCCCCTTAAACTGGATCATAAATATTGATCATGTGTAACTTGTAAATTAAATCGAACTTTCTTGAGAGAAATATAGGTTATGCAAATAATTTTGTTTTTAACTTTTTCCTTAATAAAATGTCTATTCACTTTTGCATGTTTTGTTTGATCGTGTTGAATTGGATTGAGAGAAATATTTATGGCAGTTTTGTTATCACAATAGACTTTGAACATGATGAATTTTTTTTACCTATAATTCTTCCAAGAGCTTCTTCAGTCATTATCCTTCACATATAGCTTGTGTAATTGCTCGAAATTCAGCGTTGGTACTGCTTGTAGCCATTATATTTTGTTTCTTATTTCTTCAAGTTATTAGATTTTCCTATACAAAAAGTACAATATTTGATAGCAGATTGTCTATCTTTCGTCAAACTTGTCTATTCTGTGTTTGTAAAAATTTCTCTCTATACCTTTACTTTTCTTACAAAAATGGCCCTTTTTCAGGGGAGTCTTTGAGATATTTAAGGATTTTGTATATAACCGCTAGATGAATTTTCTTTGGTAAATGCATATGTTGGCTTACCTATCTAACTACAAATGTAACGTCAAGTCTTATATGTGATTTGATCATTTTTATTGATATTCTTAATTCTTCATCACCTTTGCAAACTTATCAAACCACGTTCTAGGTGACTGTTTGAGTTCGCAGGGAGTCTTCTTAAGTTTACATGCCATATTCTCTTTTCTTTGTTTACGGAAACCTGAGGTAATGTCATGAATTTTTTTTCATCTAACTTATCATTGAGAAATGTATTCTTTATGTCAAGTTGTTGAAGATCCCAGTCTAGGTTTGCTGCTAATGACAATAAAACTCTAACTGTATTTAATTTTACAATAGGTGCAAATCACTGTATAGTCGATACCATATGTTTAGGTGAACCCTTTAGCAATCAGCTGAGCCTTGTAACATTCAACTGTCCCATCAGCTTTATACTTTATTATAAAGACCCATCATCAAGTTTTTTAACTTGTGGTAAGTCTACTACGTCCTAAGTTCCATTTTTTTTAAAGCCTGTTGTTCTTCCAAAACTGCTTCTTTCCACTCGAGAACCTCCCAAGTCTCTTGAGTATTCTTTGAAATTTTTATCCTATCAAGATTAGAAATAAAAGCATGAAATTTAGAAAACAATATTGTAAGACACAAATTTTGACATAGAATAGAGAGCACAAGATCGAGTTTATTTTCTGAGACTAATAGGTAAATCATCAATATAAAGCTTAGAATTACCAGTGTTGGAAGTGGACTGAAGGATACTTAGAGCTAGAGGTGTCTACCGGTCCGGTTCGGTTTTGGAAAAAAAAATTAACTGGATTAGACCGTTTATATTACTCGGATCAGATCAGGCCGAACTGTTGAAAATGGTTTTAATTAATACAAATCGGACCGGACCGTTTGATTTATAAAACCGTTCGGTCCGGTTTCCGGTTTGGTTCGATTTTTGGACACATCTAATGAGAAATAATATGAAAATTTTAATATATTATTAAATCAGTCCGGTTCGATCGGTTTAAAAATTAATATAACCAGATCGGACCGTTTGAAAAACGGTTTTAATTAATACAAACTGGACCAGACCGTTTGATTTATAAAACCGTTTGGTCCGGTTCGACTCGATTCAGTTTTTCGGTTTAGTTCGGTTTGGCCCGATTTATGGACACCCCTACTTAGAGCTATTATCGAGTCAGACTTAGTGTTTCGAGTGTAAGATTCTCCTTGTACTTTGAGTTTAGCCTCTTTGAATAAACAAGTATCTTTTTGTCTTTTTGCATACTAATATCTCTCCCCAAGTGTAAATGGGACATTAGAATGATATATTGTGATAGGTTTGATATTATTGTTCGGGATAGTAACCTTTTTTAATAGCCTCAATAAAGGAAAGATCAAAGTTAAAAAATCGAGTTTCACTTAAATTCTTCCCCTGTAGAGGGTGTTTGGAAATATATTGTGTTTTCAAAGAATGTGAAATCAAGATCAGTGAAGACCTTTTTATTAGATGGGTCATAGCACTTATAGTTTTTTTGAGTGGAAGAATATCCAATAAAAACACATTTAAGAAGCTCTTAGATCTAATTTATTGTGATTGTGAGAGTGAATATGCACAAAAGTAGTACAACTAAGTATTTTTAGAGATAGATTGGAAATAAGATGAGAAGTATGGAAATCATTTTTGAGTTTTTGGGGAGTAGTTTCAAAAGAGAAAACACGACTAGGCAATCGATTTATGAGGTAGGTAGATGTCAAAACCACATCTCCCCAGAACATTTTTTTTTCATATTTGAGGTAAACATTAGGGCACGCACAACGTTTAGAAGGTTTCTATTTATTCGTTCGGCAACTCCATTTGGTTGAGGAGTGTTAATACAAAAACTTAGGTGAATTATCCCATGGTATTGAAGATAATCCCCTAAAGTGACATTGAAATATTCAGTACCATTATCAGTGCGTAAAATTTGAATTTGTGTTTAAATCATAGAGTGAAAATTGATAAACAAAATCTGAACATAAGTTTTATCCTTTAATAAATAAACCCAACATACTGGGGTATGATCAACAATAAACATTACAAACCATTTTGTATGGGTATGATTTAGAGTACGAGGAGGATCCCATAAATCACTGAGAATTAGAATGAATGGTTGAGATGGTTTATACTTGAGTTTTGGTAATGAGGTACTTTGATGTTTCACTTGTTCACAAACTTCAAATTGTAAATCGAAAGTTTGGGAGATCCATTATGAAATGCCATAACAAAATCTCACTATTCCTAGAAACAGACACATAATCACAATTGACAATTTTACACTGTTTACTTACATTGATTTTCTCAAAGTAGTAGAGTAAGTCACATTCTTTAACACTACCAATCGTTTCCCTAATGATAGATCCTAAAATATACAAGATGAAGGAAGAAAATTAACAAAACAATTAGAATTTTTTGTTAACAGACTAATAAACAATAAATTGCACGATAATTTTGGAAAATGAAGAAAAGATTCAAGAGTTATAGAATTAGAAATTTTGGGTACTCCTTTTTCCCACAATAAGTGAGTGTCATCTGCAATTTTTACGTTAAGATTTCTAACACAAGGTAAATACGACGAAAAAAGATGATATTCATTCGTGATATGATCTAAAGCACTTGAGTCAATAATTAAAAGAGTTTTAACCCCAGGAGGTGGTATTTAGGGCTTTTAAAAAATTTACCTTTGTGGGCTATTGAACCAGAAGGAACATATATGCTTTGACTTGATGTTTGAAAACTCGAGAATATTTAAGAGAGTTATTCCATTACTCTTTAAAGCTCAAATTTAATTTTTGCCATAATGTCATCATTTTCATGTAAATTCGATGACTTCTCGGTTTCCATACTTCACCAGCCATAACTGAGTTTTGATTTCAAAGATTTGTGAGAAGTTTTTTGAGTCAGAATAGGTTTCGCAAACAGCGGTCTAGACATCCTTCGCACTCGACAAAAATAAATGTCTTCTTGGTTGAAGGTTTTATAGAGTGCACTAATCAAGTCGTTACCATGGAATTATGACTTCCATTTTTGGAGGTTGATTGGATTGGTTGGTGATAGCTCCTTTGTCTCGTTGTGAGGTAACATATTCTTCTTTTGCCATCAATTACCAGCTTGATAGATTGTGCCCACTCATAGTAATATTTTCCATTGAGTTTTTCGACTGAGTTAAATGGATGAGTTATTGAACCCTATAGAACTCATAGTTAGTATTTCTTCTGTTTATTTTTCAGAGGAAACAGATTTTCTATTATTGTTATTGATTTCAATCATTGGTGACAAGATCGAGAAATCCTGCTCTTATACTATGAAGAATGAATAAAAATCTATATTTTTGATATATATATAAATTGTGTTTATGGACTCTGTATATATAATACAAAATAACAGAAACAGAAATAACAAATCTAAATATTCCCAACAATTAGGAAATAATTTAAATTACAGCTAATCCGTAACTGAAACAATGCATCTAATCTTTGACTACTTTTGTCCTTTAAGATATTCCACGGTTGTTGGGTTTTCAACATAGTGATTTCAAAAAGGTAGGTTTTGTTAACGGAGAAATCTTGAGCAAATTTACCCAAAAGAGTTACCGTGAAGTCACGAGTAATTCAAGTGACCAATATATTAGAGCATTAAAGCCATTTTTTTCTTCACTTTATTAGTTTCTCCTCTTTCCTTACCCCATTCTTTTATTCTCTCTTTCAAGTTGCCGAATCACAGATTTAGTTGCTCTTATCTACCACTGCTCATTGGGTTTCAGGCTATATTCAAGGGGGTTTTAGGCTTTAGCTGCTTATTGGGTTTTTTTTGCATGAAGCAAAATATTAGAGACTGTGTTGAAATCCTGATATATTAGGGATTAAGTAGTTAGGAATTAACTATATATATTCAGTTAGAATTTGAATTAATATTTTCCTTGATTATTAGGGATCCTTTCTATTTCATTGTATTATAAATTGTGAGTATGAATAATTAATAAGAAATACATATTTTAATCCAAACCACATGTATCAGAGCAGGTTTCTCTCAAACTCTTTCACTAATGATTGAGGTGGTTAATAATAATAATAAGAGTGAGTTTATTTTAACTGATCATCTTAACAGAGAAACATAAAAGAGATCCATCTTGAGTGGTGGAAGACTCGATAATTCATCTATTTAACTTACAGTAGAAAAGCTTAACGAAAAAAATTACTATAAGTGGGCACAATCCATTAAATTAGTGATTAACGGTAAAAGAAAATTAAGTTACTTCACCGGGGAGACAGATAAGCCAGCTTCAACCAATTCTGTTAGTCTTAAAGATGGAAATCAAAAAATCAATGGTGACGGCTTGGCTTCTACATTCCATGAAGTCATTGATTGGGAAAGCAAATTTATTTCTATTAGTGGAAGATGTATGGGATGCAGCTCGAGAGTATTATATGGAAATTGTGGCATTATGGCAAGAAATTATATGGAAATTGTGGCATTATGGCAAGAATTGGATCTAAGCTTTGAAGAAAAATGGGAATGTATGAATGATAATGTATGGTATAAAAAGAAATTGGATAGTAAAAGGGAATTTGAATTTCTTGCTTGGCTCAACCGAGAAATGGGCAACGTTGGAGGGGGGTCAATCTCGGTTATTGACCACTCTAGTCGACACGCGAAGTTTTCGTAGAGGTGCGCTGCAAAGAACAAAGGCGTGGAGTAATGTTGGTGAAGGAGATGCTCAAATCCTCTAAGGGCTCAGCTTTATTATCTTGCTTTTTACTTAGGCTTAAGAAGACTAGGCCTCCACTGTGCACAACTCATTTTGGATTGTGGGTGTCATGGGCCTTAAACCAATGGCATTCAATAAGGAAATTTGAAAGTCGAGGGCCTGAAAAAAGTGAATTTCATCGAGGGATTTTAACAACTTGTGGGTTTATTGGGTTTGATATCACCGGGTTAATTTCTTATGGGCCTCAAACTGGTATTGGTCAAAACTAAATAAAAAAAACATCATTGGTGTGACCATTGTCACAAAAATGGACTTGTTGAGAAATATACGGAAAACCTGTGGATAGGAAACCAAGACAAAACAATAGAAATCATGGTTATCAAGCTTCAATTGATTATCAGGGGAAAACTCACTTTCAGTGGAACCTTTAATTCAGAACAAATGGAACAACTCTACAAAATGTTCTCTAGTTTCCAAACATTGGGTCAGTCCTCTACATGTTTCTTTTGGTTTAGTGGTCCACAAAGGAAATTTTTTAAAAGTTTTGAATGCCACCTCTCGGATGAAAACTCCTTAGATTATTGACTTTGGTGCTTCAGATCAGATAGTTGATGCTTATTATCTTTTCTCCTTAAATTTAACTTGTGCCAGAAATCTTAAAATAAAAATTGCAACTGACACACTCTCACCTATTGCCGGAAAAGGGAGGATCAAAATTTATGATTATTTAACTCTTGAGTCAGTTCTTCATGTTCCAAAGTTATCATGGAATTTATTGTCTATTAGTCAACTGACAAAACATTTTAGTTGCTTTAAATTTTTTCTATCATTTTGTGTATTTCAGGACCTATTATCGGAAAAGATGATTGTTAGTGTTGAAGAGTGAAGGACTTTACTACTTTGAGGAAGCTTAATGTGAGTGAACTGTGTCAAATTACGAACTATGGATCTACATTTGTTTCTAGGGATGATAAAATTTTGTTATAGCGTTTTAGAATGGGTCACCCTATTTTTTAATATATAAAACATTTATTTCTTGCTACTATTTCAAATAAAAAGTTGTCTGATTTGCAATGTGAAATTTATGAGTTTGCAAAACATCAGCATACCTCATTCCCAAAATCCAAATATACACCTTCTAAGCCATTCACTATAATCCATAGTGATTTATAGGGACCATCTCGTATTCTAAATTGTACCCATACAAAATATTTTGTAACCTTTATTGATGATCGTATTATTTGTTAAAAGATTAAATTGATGATCGTACTGTTTTTATCAGTTTTCACTCTATGATCTAAACATAATTTCAGACACAAAATCAAATTTTGCACATTGATAATGATACTAAATATTTCAATACAACATTGGGAAATTATCTTCAACATCATGGGATAATTCACCAAATTTCTTGTGTTGAAACTTCTCAACAAAATGAAGTTGTTGAACGGAAAAATAGGCACCTTTTGGAAGTTGCACGTGCCCTAATGTTTACCACTAGTATGTCAAAAATGTTATAGGGAGATGCAATTTTGACATCTATCTATCTCATTAATATAATGCCTAGCCGTGTTTTATCTTTTGAAACCCTTCTCTACAAACTCAAAAATTGCATCCTTACCTCTCGTCTTATTTTCGATCTATCACTCAAAGCATTTGGTTGTACTGTATATGTGCATGTTCACTCCCATAATCGAAATAAAATAAATTTGAGAGCTCTTAAATGTATTTTTATTGGATATCCTTGTATCCAGAAAGGCTATAAATGTTATGACCCATCTACAAAAGAAGTCTTTATTAGCCTTGATGTTATATTCTTTGAAAACATATCTTATTTTTAACAACTTGACATAAAGAATGTATTTCTCAATGGTAAGTTAGATGAAGAGGTTTTCATGTCTCCACCATAAGGTTTTTGTAGACGGGGGGAGAAAAATATAGCATGTAAATCAAGAAGTCTCTCTATGGCTTAAAACAGTCACCCAGAGCATGGTTTGATGGATTTGTAAAATTGATTAAGAATCAAGGATATCAACAGGTACTGTTGGATCACACTATGTTTTTTAAACAATCTAGAGATGGGTTGAAGACAATTTTGATTATATATGTTGATGATATAATCCTTACTAGGGATGATTTAGTTGAAATTGAAAAGCTTAAGAAAACTCTAGCTATTGAATTTGAAGTAAGAGACATGGGATAAATATGGTACTTTTTGCGTATGGAGATTGCCAGATAAGAAAGCTTATTAGTGTCTCCCAACAAAAGTATATTCTTGATCTCTTAACTGAAACTGACATGTTTAGGAGCAAATCAAGTGACACTCCAATTGGAGGGGGGAAGAAGGCAGAGGATAATGGAAAACCAACTGAAAAAGATAAATATTAGAGACTGGTATATATGTTGATGATATAATCCTTACTAGGGATGATTTAGTTGAAATTGAAAAGCTTAAGAAAACTCTAGCTATTGAATTTGAAGTAAGAGACATGGGATAAATATGGTACTTTTTGCGTATGGAGATTGCCAGATAAGAAAGCGTATTAGTGTCTCCCAACAAAAGTATATTCTTGATCTCTTAACTAAAACTGACATGCTTAGGAGCAAATCAAGTGACACTCCAATTGGAGGGGGGAAGAAGGCAGAGGATAATGGAAAACCAACTGAAAAAGATAAATATTAGAGACTAGTTGGGAGATTAATCTACCTATCACACATAGATCTGACATTGCATTTGCAGCTAGTATAACAAGTCATCATATGCATTCATTAAAGGAAATTCATTTAGAGGTCGTGTGCAGAATCCTCTAATATCTAAAAAGCTCTCCAAGTAAAGGATTATTTTTTAATAGAAGATAAAAGATATACTACTAGTTATTGCATTTTTGTCTGGGTAAATTTAGTAACTTGGAGAAATAAGAAGCAAAGTGTAGTAACTAGAAGTAGCGTTGAAGCTGAGTTTCGAGCAATTGCACAAGGGATATGGGAAAGATTATGGATACAAAAATTTCTAAAAGAGCTGAATATCAAATTAACAGTTCCGTTCAAGGTCTTTGTGATTCCGTTCAAGGTCTTTGTGATAACAAAGCCCTCATCAATATTTCTCTCAATCTAGTTCAATATGATCGAATCAAACATGTAAAAGTTGATTGATATTTTATCAAAGAAAAAGTTGAAGACCGAATCATTTGCATGGTATACGTTCTAATGAAAGAACATATGGCAAATATCTTCACCAAATGGTTTCTTCAACAAAATTTCAATGATTTCATTTAAAAGTTAGACATTATCAATATTTATGATCTAATTTGAGAGGGAGTGTTAAAATCTCGATATATTAGGGATAAAATAGTTAGGAATTAACTGTATATATTCAATTAGAGTTTGAATTAATATTCTCTCTGAGATCCTTTCCTTTTCATTCATTGTATTATAAATATAAGGCCTGTACGTATGAATAATCAATGAGAAATATATATTTTAATCCAAACCACAGGTTGGTATGGGGTTAATTTAGGATATCTGTACTAGGGTTTGATGAATATAGCTTTGATTTAAAGCTTGTGGTTATGGGCTCTTAGGATGATGCAATTTGCTGTTTGAGTGCAATCATCAGCAAACGTTTTTGGTCTGTACATCTTGGTATTGTTGATTTGGGTTTAGTCATACAATAGTTCAAATTGGGGTTATTTTTGCATTTGTTGGGGGAGTCAAGAGCATGTCCTTAAGCCTACTCTGCAGTAAAGTTAGCTCCGGAAATTGGTTACAATAATGGATATGCAAAGTCAATGGTGTCTGGAGTGACTTTTTGTTTCTTGCTGTTGGGAGCTTGAGGGGTAATTTATTATCAGAAAGTTGAGGTTACTTTTATTTTGTTTCATACTTTCATCCCCCTGACATGAATTATCATATGTGCTATGGATGATTGCCTTAAGAGATGTTTGGGTCACATATTTTCTTTATTGGTTGGTGTTCGTCTAGGTTTCTTGAATCAAGCTATCAAATTCCTATGTCACAGAAGACATACATTATTTTGATCATCTACTTTTATTTTGATTCATACTGTCATCCCACTGACATGAATTATTATATGCTTAAGAAATGTTTGGGTCTAATATTTTCTTTATTTGTTGGTGTTTGTCTAGGATTCTTGAATCAAGCTATCAAATTCCTCTCTCACAGAAGACATATACCTCGGTATTTCTGTTAGGAAGAAAATGATGGTGAAAAAACTTTATTTTTAGTGCAAGAAATGACACCAAAGTTATGTATGCTGACCAGTAATGGTGGGAAACAGTTAAAAATACACAGTACCCCTTAATTTATGATCATGTGCTACTCTGATTTCTCCGTGAGATTTTTCCTGGCAGCGTGCCAATTAGACTTAAGTGTCCCAATTTGTTAAAACGAAGGGATTAGTATCTACTAGTTTCAAACTAAGGGACTCATGTGTCCTCTTGACAAAACATGGGACCTTAGTGTCCTTTCACCCTTCGACTTAAAGTATTTGAGGTTTCATCGCCCCTATTTCCTATGTCACGTTATATTTTGTGAAGATGCTAATGCACAGTATAATAAGTTTATTTTTATTTATTATTTTATTTTGTAAATATGTGTAACTGATTATCGATTTATCTACAGGAATCTCCTGAAGGTCAAAAAATGATTGAGTTTCGAAGAAGTCTACCTGCATTTAAAGAGAGGGATGCATTGCTAAAAGCTATATCAGAAAATCAGGTAATTCAATATTATTATTTACTCTTTAGGTCATTTATGATTACTTGTTTTGGGGGAAGTGCTTGTTGGTGAAACTGCTTTTTCTATCTGCTTCCTCATGCTTAGATCTTAATCAGCTCTAAAGAATAGGCAGAACTCTCTCTTCAACGAAGCCTTTATCAGGAGGCTTTTCTTGTATTTCTTTGCCTTTTCAAATGTGGTCCTTCAAATGGATGGGATCAATTTTGGATGAGGGTGGCAGTAATAATTGATACATAGCTTTATCTTTTTCTTCTTCCTTGCAGCAACAGTTTATTGTGAAGGTTATAGCTTCAAGTACATCAAATAGTACATATCAAATATCCAATTGAATAAGTTTTTTCTCTGTGCTTCTTACTACAAACAACTGATGTAGCTCTTGATTTGACTTGTCATTCCTTCTAATGAATATTATTGGCCTTGAGTTTTTGTTTAATAATATTACTACCAATTTGGAGTCTTTAAAAAAGAGAAGTAGAGAGACAGAGAAGGGGGTTTTTGCACATGCAATAGAAGCCTTCACATATATTTATATAGATAACTAATTCTGAGAATTTGTTACTGAAATGCCACTAACTCATAAGTACTGCAGTACCAGTATTATAAATTTTGATACGTTCTACTGGAACAGTTAGAATCCTTAGAAAGTATCTTGGACGTAGGGATGGAAATTAATATAACTACTACTGCTAGGATTTGTATTTACAGGATGAATGAGCAGCACCTTTCCTGTGCTGCTTGTACGAGCAGTTATATGCATACTGGTTTATATGAAATCGGGTAGATGCTTATAATAAACATTGATTTTTTATTTCAAGCAGGTTGTTGTGGTCTCTGGCGAAACTGGTTGTGGCAAAACCACACAACTTCCTCAGTATATATTAGAATATGAGATTCAAAATGCTCGTGGGGCCGTCTGTAGCATTATTTGCACTCAACCTAGACGGATATCTGCTATATCTGTTTCTGAAAGAGTTGCTGCAGAGCGAGGAGAGCAACTGGGGGAATCTGTGAGCTGCTGTATCTTACTTCTGAATTTCAACCATATATAAATTATCAAAGTTTTGTTATGATGGAAGGGTGATCATTAATTATTATGCATAATAATGGTAAGTTTTGTTCTAACATGTCTCCAGTAATAATAAGAGTGCTAAAATCTCTTCCTGTTTGAAAAAGGTGGGTTATAAAGTCCGACTGGAAGGAATGAAAGGGAGGGACACTCGTCTTTTATTTTGCACCACTGGCATTTTGTTGAGGAGATTACTTGTTGACAGAAACTTGAGAGGCATTACACATATTATTGTTGATGAGATTCACGAGCGTGGAATGAATGAAGGTAACTTCGGAGCTCATTTACGTTTGGTTGTTTGGTTGGTTGCTAATTAGATGTGATTGTTAATGCAATCTTGCAATTTGTGCCAGATTTTCTTCTAATTATCCTGAAAGAACTTCTTCCTCGTCGACCGGATTTGAGATTAATTTTGATGAGTGCCACACTAAATGCTGAGCTCTTCTCATCCTATTTTGGAGGTGCCCCAATGCTTCATATTCCTGTGAGTTTGGATGGTATTTTCTAATTCTTATTTTATGTTATTCTGTTGAATGTCTGTTGAGCTTCACATATCAGAAAATATAGTTGAATTCCCATCTTGCTACAGTGTGTCTCAGTGCTATACCCTTTAGAATATCTAAAAGGTAGTTTATATTCCTTTTTTTGGGGGGTCTTGGTGGTCTTTATTCTTTGTTGCTGCTTCTTGCTACGTGACAATATCTTCGAAGAAGTCTCGTGCCTTCACATAACAGTAAGAGGTGTCAGATGAAGTTATTTCATAACCTGGATATAGAAACATTCTATTCCCCTTTTCCTTTCTGGGTTCATTTATTTGTGCATTGGTTTTCATCACTCCAGCATATGAAATTCTATGCAAAATATCTAATTACAGTTACTTGATTTCCCGGACGTATGACATCATTTTGCTATTGATGGGTGAAGGACATGAAGTCAGGGACCTCTTTCTACTTTTCTAGGGAAAACTCTAAATTTGGAAACTATGATTATATTATAAGTTAAATAAGCACTGGCTATTCAAACCCTTCAGACATATCTTAAATAACCCTATCTTTTCTACCTACAACCAACATTTTGCATTTCCATGGTATTTCAGTCATGAGTTACATGAGTTTTTGTTTTTATGTGACAGAAAAGAATTGTGGGGAGTGGGATGGAAGGTACGGGGAAGCAGAGCTTATACTATGTTAAAGTACTTGGTTTGGAAATCAAGTTATAAGCAGGGCACTTGTTGCCCTTCTTTGCCAAGAAAAATTGGTGCTGTAAATTAGGAGAAATCATGCAAACCCTGAGTGCTATTAAACAATAGTATAAATAGACAAAAGAAAACTTAAATCAGTACAGAAATTAAGAGGAAAATGCCATTTCATCACTATAAGCACAATAGTTTCGATAGTTTCGATAATAGCTTTCTTGGTAATGTGTAACGGCCTCTTTAACCTTTTTCTAAAAAACGAAGCTGGAGATTTCATCTCTAGCTGCACATATTTATGCCCAGAATTGCAATGCCCACCCTATTTATCCAGGACCAAAGAGATACATGAGCTTAGAGATTCCTTTTGACTAGATGGTATGATATAAAGAATGAAGCTCAGCCAGACAAAAAAAATCTAGCATTGGAAATATTCATCTAATTTAGTGGATTCTTCTCGTATTCCTTCAACAATCACCTATAGTTTATTGTAATTTGTAACTTTTAAAACCACCTATTCAACTTAACAATACACATTAATGGTGCCCGCATGAGGGAAGAATGGGAAATTATAAAGGTCATTTTCTTTGTTCTTTAAGAATTCTGTACCTGTGTTATGAGGAGTTTTTGAGAAAAAATCAGTTTTGTTCTCTTGCAATCTTGCAATCTTGCTTTTTGACTTTTCTTTTTGTTTTTCCCTTGTCATTTTCTTTTCTTAGTATATGCATACTGCATCCTAAGGAGCAACTGAAGTGCCCCATTTTTGTAGTTTAATTCTGTTAATAGTTTTGATATTATTAGCTAGAAAGAATGGATGCCACCTTTTCGCATTAGATATATTGGAGTCATGCTTAGCTGTTTTTGCTTTATTGTGATAACAGGGTTTTACATATCCTGTTCGTTCATATTTTCTGGAGAACATTCTGGAAATTACTGGGTATAGGTTGACTCCATACAATCAAGTTGATGATTATGGTCAAGAAAAGTCATGGAAAATGCAGAAGCAAGCTCAAACTTTCAGAAAGAGAAAGAGCCAGATTGCTTCTTCAGTTGAGGTATTTGAACATGAATCCAGCTACCTTTTATCATGGTCCCTTGGTTCTATTAGAAATCATTTCTTCCTTTATGAACAGAATGCACTTGAAGCTGCTGATCTTAGTGAGTTTAGTCCAAGGACCCAGGAGTCATTATGCTGTTGGAATCCGGACTCAATTGGATTTAATCTCATTGAGCATGTGCTTTGCCACATAGTCAGAAAAGAAAGACCTGGTGCTGTTTTGGTTTTTATGACTGGCTGGGATGACATAAATTGTTTGAAGGATCAGCTACACTCTCATCCTCTCTTGGGGGATCCTAGTAGGGTCTTGCTGCTAGCATGCCATGGTTCCATGCCCAGCGCTGAGCAGGTGATATCATTATTTACTTTCCTTTATGTTCTTGATAAAAATCATTTTGTTATGGTTTATCTAATGAAAAGAAAACCTATAGCAGATACAAATTTTTACATTTCTCTTTGTTGGGATGAATAGAAGAAATTGGATAATTCATTGCATCATTTACTACTTACATTTTATGGTTTTGTATTATGCTATATGCTGACACCATATGAGACTTGAGAGGATACGATGTTTGAGATCTATTAACTCCATGTTGTGTATATTTTGCCGATAGAGATTGATATTTGATAAGGCCGAAGATGGAGTGCGGAAAGTAGTTCTTGCTACAAACATGGCTGAGACCAGTATCACTATCAATGACGTGGTATTTGTGATTGACTGTGGAAAAGCAAAAGAGACAGCATATGATGCTCTAAATAACACTCCCTGTCTGCTTCCATCTTGGATCTCAAAGGCTGCTGCTCGGCAAGTAAGAGTTTTCTTATAATAATTTGATTATTTGTTTTTTTTAAATATATTGTGGAGTGAGGGACTCGAACTAGGAACTTGGAAACAACCTTTACCAACTTCACTAATAGTCCAAAAGTTGTATCTGTATAGTGAATGTCTTGAACCTCTATTTCTTATAAAGGCTTAATAGTTTATCCACAAAATAGCTTCTCTATGAGTCACTGGAACATGTATTTAACACGTTAATTTGATGATCTGTTTTATAGAGAAGAGGAAGAGCTGGTCGTGTTCAACCTGGCGAGTGTTATCATCTGTATCCCAGATCTGTATATGAGGCCTTTTCTGATTACCAACTGCCAGAGCTGTTAAGAACGCCTTTACAGTCCTTGTGCTTACAAATCAAAAGCTTACAACTGGGAAGCATTTCAGAATTCCTATCTAAGGCATTGCAGCCACCAGAACCACTATCAGTAAATTTCAAATCTTTTATTTTTTTCAACTTGTGTTCTTGGAAACTTGTAAAAATATACTCTCATGGTTTATTAACTTTGGTTTTCAGTTACCTTAACTTTTATCTTCTTAGATTAAATATTTTTTTTTTCATTATTTTAATCCCTGAAGATTATTGGTAATGGTATATCCATGGAGGTTTTGTAATTTGGTTAATGGTGTTTGCTTTGTAGGTTCAAAATGCTGTAGAATATTTGAAGCTTATTGGGGCATTAGATGAAAATGAAAATCTAACTGTGCTAGGTGAAGAATCCACCCCCCCCTTCTTGAGATTACAATATTAATATATTTTAATTTCAAAAGATGGAGTAAAATTGTAAATGTTGACTTGATGGTTTGCAGGACAGAACCTGTCAACGCTTCCAGTTGAACCTAAACTTGGAAAAATGCTCATATTAGGTGCTATTTTCAACTGTCTTGATCCAATCATGACAGTTGTTGCTGGACTCAGTGTCAGAGATCCATTCTTGATGCCCTTTGACAAGAAGGATGTGAGTTAACAGAAGTTTAATACCAGTGATGCCTGTTTATATTTTAGTATATCATGCTTTTATATTTTGTCTGGAACTAATATGACTCGTTCCCATTTATGCCTATTATCAGATAGCATGATATTTAACAGCTTAATATAAGTCTCTTTTGTCCGATATGTTATTGTTGCCAATAGTTTCATCAGTTCAGTTGATTAGCCATTCAAGTTATAATCTTTGTGCACAAAAGTGCATGCATGTTTTATTTTATTTTGTTTATGGAATTGTTTTGGTGGTTTTTCTGTCTTTCAAGCAAGTAACATTTACTATTATATGAGTTTTTTTATACAAGTTTGCGATGAACCTTTTGAATCACTATTTTTCTTATCAAATAAATGCTCTATGTTTCATGATTTAAATTCAATCAAATTTAAGAATCAATGTTACTATACATGCTTGGAATTTACTACTCTCTTAATTGTAAATTGGAATTGCCTGAAACTGTTTGGTTTTTGAATTATTTCTACACTCATAAGAGAAGATAAGTTGTACCAGAGAGAACTAGAGTGGTTGAACCAGGCATAATAAGTTTGCCTTTTCCTGCCTGAATATTTTAAGGCATTGTTTCTATCAGTTTGATGAGTGCTGAGTTATGTTACGCGGATTCTTTTAAGACATCAAGCGTCTTAAATTTTTGGATATGTTGGACACTCCCATTTTTTTCAATTTTCTGTAAATTTAAACTAAGTTAGAGTGTCGAGTACCCACACCCATGTTCATGTTGTGTCACATGGACATGGTAACTTCCTAAAAATTGGAGAATTCATGTAACATAGGTGCACGGTTGGAGTAAAATTTTATTTTGAAAAATATAAAGGAATTTATTGTTTGTGTTAACTTGAAAGCATTTTAAATAACTGCTTCCCTCCCTCTTGTAGCTTGCAGAGTCGGCAAAAGCACAATTATCAGGCAATGCTTACAGTGACCATCTTGTACTTGTCAGAGCTTATGAGGGTTGGAAAGATGCTGAGAGACATCAATCTGGTTATGAGTACTGCTGGAGAAATTTTCTTTCAGCACAAACTCTAAAAGCCATTGACTCTCTTCGAAAACAGTTTTTTGGTTTGCTCAAAGATACTGCTTTGATTGATCATAGTTCAGAGAGTTGTAACACATGGAGCCATGATGAAAAACTTATCCGAGCCATTATCTGTGCAGGGTTATTCCCTGGAGTATGCTCTGTTGTGGTAGGTTGGGCTGCTTTTATTTACATTATGTTTTACCCGTTTTCTTTCTTTTTGCATTTTTTACAAGTGGCTTTAGACAAGATTACAGTTACTTTATGGGAGTTCAAATTATGTTCCACAGAACAAAGAGAAGTCTACAGCACTCAAAACGATGGAAGATGGACAGGTGCTACTGTACTCTGTAAGTTGAACTTTGGATGCTATGTTAGTGTTTTTGGTTTGTGTGTATGGAAGCATTATTATCATAATGATCCTGATTTCACCATTCATGATGGTTTGTACTATACAGAGTTCTGTTAACGGTGGAGTGTCAAAAATTCCATTTCCATGGCTGGTATTCAATGAAAAAGTTAAAGTCAATTCTGTGTTCCTGCGTGATTCAACGGGCATATCTGATTCCGTGATTCTTTTATTTGGAGGAAACATTTCCAGTGGTGGACTTGTGAGTCATAACTGTTCCTTGTGCTTGATAGAACTAATGAATACTCTCTCTCCATACCTTCCTCCCCCCCCTCCCTCGTCCCCCTCCTCCTCTCTTCCCTGCTTCAGAGATGGTTACACTAATAATGTATTGGTTTGATAGGATGGGCACCTGAAAATGTTGGGAGGATACTTGGAGTTTTTCATGGAACCTGAATTAGCAAATATTTATGTTAGCTTGAAGAAAGAGCTTGATGAACTGATTCAAGAGAAGGTAAGTTCTTCCATTTGTCACCATTCTATAATTTACTTTAATGTGATATCTAATAAAAAACTAGATATTTGTTTGCTTTGAAAGTAAATCTGGGTCTGAGATTCCATTAAACCATTCTTCATATAATTTGCTGGCATATTTTTGATCTTTTCTTTGTGTGTATTCAGCTTCTGAATCCCAAATTGGATGTTAAATCCCAGACAGAGCTTCTGTCTGCGGTGAGATTGTTGGTCTCAGAAGACCAGTGTGAAGGTAGATTTGTCGTTGGTCGCCAGATACCAACAACCTCAAAGAAGATTAAGACGACAAGAGGGACACTACCTGAGAAATCACTAAAAGGCGATAAAGGTGGAGGTGATAACCCTAAAAATCAGTTGCAAACATTGCTTTCCAGAGCTGGACATCAAACAGCTGTTTATAAGACGAAAGAACTTAAAAACAACCATTTCTGTTCCACTGTCATCTTTAATGGGTTGAACTTTGTGGGGAAGCCTTGCAGCAGTAAAAAACTTGCTGAAAAGGAAGCTGCAACAGAGGCTCTGCTATGGTTACAGGGTGAGAACCATTCATCTATGACAGACATTAACCATATGTCTATGCTACTTAAAAAAAGTAAGAAGAAAAGTCAGAGAAAAACACCCTCTTTTCATGGTGCTAAGTGGACTTGAGCTGTTGAGGACAAATTTATTAACAATGCTTAGTGTTTGGGAAATTGAATTGTGAGGTCAATAGTTCGTTCCAGTTATGGATGGAGTTACAGTTAAGCTCAACAGCGAGAGATTTTTAATTCGTAATAGGCGACACCTTTTTGCAGAACATGACACCATTTCCAGGGCACTATTTGTTAAGGTTGATGAAAATATAGATGGCATTCCTTGAAGGTGGTAGACCCTATTTTGGTAAGAGATTGGTTAATCATAGCTTATTCTTAGAGATGGCCGATTTAGACAACTTCTACTAAAAGTCTTGACTGATGATTGTTTAATGAGCGCACTGCTTACATAGCACAAAGATCAAATTAATTGATCCATAATTATTGGTGCATCAGGTGAGTTTGAAGTGTAGGCTTGATGCATCTCAGAATAGCATTTGTGCCAAAAAGTACGTAGTTTTGACCTTTAAAGTAAATTCTGCTCGGTATTTTTGTGTAGGGAAAGTTTATTTATTTAATTTTTTGTTGAAATGTAGGGCAAGTTATTAGAAGTGAATACAGTTCGTAATAGTATAGGTATTGTATCTTTACCGTAAAAGTGTGCCTTAAATATTTGAAGCAATAATGCCATATGCATCCACCCAATCTCTCTCTAATGAATGTTCAACTATAAAAGTGTTGCAACATAGTGGTTCCCTCTTTCCTATGTTGATTCAACTTGTACTTGCCATATTTTTATAAACAAGAATCAATCTATTACTAGTTGGTTAATGATTGGGGCGTTTCTCTAAATAGTTTGAACTGCCTGCCTGATACGTTTGTCCATTTTAGCCTTGAAAGCTTTTAGACTCAGTCCTAAAGTAAGTATATTGCTTATCTCTTAGCAACGAAAGAAGCTTCACTGGTCCATTGAATAATTTATTTCATTACCTTTTTCATTCAATTTTTCAAAAGGTGGAAATTGGGTTCAATTTGGAGAAATTAGTTTTCGGATGAGTGATGCTTTTTCACCCGAATGCTTTTTAGCACGAAGTCTTCTTTTTCGGATTCACAGTAATGGACTTGTTTGTTCATTTCTTTCAAATTTTCCCAAGAAAATACATTTTTGTCATTTAATTGTAAAGCAAATGACCAATCACATGCTAATTTATTCAATTTGTGAGTGGATTCGGTGCGTTTGGAGTACTATAGTTTTTACTTTAATATCTTAAATTATCCCAAATTTTAACTGAGATTACCCAAACTTTTGTCATTCAAATCTTTTGAACTTTAGTAGACGTTATTATTTAATTAATTGAGATTTTTTACAAAAATTAATATAAATTCATCCATTTTAAGAGGGCATTTTTGTCTACCACATTTTTATTAACTTATTAATTTTTTTTAACAAATAATCTTTGGTCTCAATTATTTTAAAATTTCTTGTTAATCTATCTCGGAGATCTTTTGTTTTTTTGTTTTTTTAGGTCGATGACAATGCAGGATGGAGTTGATGGGGATGGATAAGTTGAAACGGATGAATGGTCGGGTTATTATGGTCTGATATTTAAAAAAAACCATAACTTAGATAGCTTAAATTAATTAAAAAAAGAAGATAAATTTGTGAAAAAATGTTATAAATAATGGTAGATAAAAATGTCCTTTATAAATAGTTTGCAAAAAAAATATCAATTAATTAAAATATATTGTTTAATTTAGTTAAAAAAATACCAATAACTAAAATTTGGATATATGAAATACCATAGTTGAAAATTTTAATGGTTTGAGATATAAAATTAAAAATTGGGTAAAATATAAAAAAAAATTGACAAAAGAATCAACATTCTATTTCTTACCATAAGTTTTTTCCTACGTTGATGGGCACTATATGTTATCATTTTTGTATCAATCAAGATGTTCAATCTTGATAGGACAAATCATTTCGAGCGATTAACTTAAAGAATTATGATTTTTTATCAAATTGGATCGAAAAAGTTTATTCTCACGTGACAATCTTATAAATTATTTCGTTTAAATTTAATGTGAATATAAATTAAAATAAATCATAACTCTTACTTATTTTGTATAGATAAATACTCTTACTCATTCTCACTTGATATAGATTTGACTATGAGTAATCTGTGCAAAAAATTTAATAGGAAGTAAAAAATTTACCATTAAAAAAATTAATGATGCACAAAAACTTTGATAGTAAAAAAAATTCCATAGTCAAATTTTGTATTTATAAAAAGCTTACAAGTGCATGAATAATTTATATTAAGTCTCCCAAGATTGTCTCTCAAAGAATTGCTATGATTTTAAAAAAATTAATCTATTTTCTAATTTAGTTAAGAAAAGAAAATACAAATCCTAAACATTCTAACAAGCTCTTGTATGGTGGGCAGAATTTTAAATCCTAAACTAAATGAACATTTAAGGAATAAAATAAATGAAAGCAATAAAACTATCTATAGTCGAACCTAGTATATGGGATTTTAGCGAGCATAATCCTTTATGGCATAATAAATTAAATTATTTAAATATAAGTTAGATTTATTGATTTAATTTCTTGTTAGATAAAAACTCTATAATCATAGTGAGTTTCCAATGATAATCAATTAATCAATTCTTCCTTAATCGAGGTTATAATTGATTACTTTGTAAACTTTAAGAAATATATATATACCACAATTCTTAATTGATTGATGACTTCCATGGATCAAGCTTGAGATTAAAAATTGATAAATAAGGTAGATATATTCTTTAATTATAAATAAACATTTGACATATCTTTAATCTATAATTAAGGTTGTTTTCAACCATCTAAATTAATGTAAATCAATAAAATTTAAAATATACTCTTACTCATTTTGCATAGATAAGCACAGATTACGCATCTAATGCTTATTTTTAAAATATTTTCTTTATTATAAATCAAGACTTAAGCACATCATTAATATATGATTAAAGATGCAAAGAATGTGAATAAGAATAAATCATAACTTTTATTTATTTAAAACATAAAATAATTCTTCTAATCATTGGAAGTAGATACTAAAATCTCATATACACATTACAAAGAGAAATAAAATATATAACATTAAAATTATTCCTTTTTGATAAAAATGATTCCAAATCTTTGAATATGCTGTCACTTTCTTTTTCAAATTCTTGGATCATCTTTATATTTAGAGGGTTTTCTCTCCGTATTTTTACATAGTGGAATGACTAACCTAAAAACTAAACTAAAACTACTCTTACAACTAAAGAAAATAAAAAGAAAACTTATAACTGAAAAACTAAGTTGTTGAGGTATAGGAGATGCTTTAGAATGGAAGAGAGTACCCCTTATATAGCTACAAAGAGAGTACCCCTTATGTACCCCTTATATAGCACACATTTTCCACCGTCGTAGCATACGTTAAATCTAGATGCTTTTCAATTATGATGCATTGAATTTGGATGCATTGAATCTAGATGCGTCGAATTTGTACACATTTCTTTAACTTCTTTTTGTCTCACTTCCTTACAAACTGGGTTAGTACATATGTAAGGTTTACATATATTATCATTTTATTCTTCTAGGTTTTATTTAAGTGCTTTCAAGTACAATTTTTTAAGTATTGTCAATTGAATCAATTTGAAGCTATAAATACCTGAAAAACAACAAAGCATACATGTGACTCCAAAAAGATAGATATGTTAAAATGATGATAAAATTATGCAAATATAAATCTATTTTGACATTAAAAATACATAAAATCATGTTATATTTAATGTTTTTCAAGCACTCATCAATGGCTTATTTTGAATAACAAATGAATTATTAGGATTAGAGCCCTTCTTAGCAATTTGTTAGCGCCTCACTAATGTCTATGATGAGCTGTAGAGGTTCAATGCTACAGATGAATCATTTTTTTCATTAATAATCATTCAATCTTAAAATATAAACATTTTGATCTCTTATTAACCTTTTAGTACTCTCCATAGAGATGATGTAAACGCTTAATGGCTTATTCTACAAGATGAAGGGGTGTTATTTAATTAATGTCCCTTTAATGCCTATACTTTGTGTGAGCATGGGATTCAATGATTTTTTTTATTCTTCTTGCACTTTTTCTGAATGATAATGTTGTGGATATTGTGTAATTTATGGAGGCTATGCTTCCTTGTGTTGATATTGATGTTTTCAATGAAATATTCAAAAGATAGGTTTTGTCTTAAGTTATCTATTGAAGATCCCCCTATTTTAGAGCTTAAACTATTACCTAGCCACCTTAAATATTCTAATTTGAAGGATAACGAGACATTACCATTAATCATTTCTTCAAACTCACCAAGAAACAAGAGAGAAGGTTTAAAAAAATTATTCCTTCCATTTATATGCATAAAATCTTAATGGAAGAGATGATTATTCTTGCTAGAGATGCACAAAGAAGGTTGAATTCAATAATGAAAGATGATACGGAAATGTGATTATTAGGTGGTTAAATACGAGTATTATTTACGCATATAAGATAGAAGGGTAAGTTCGGTTCCATGTGTTCTTAAAAATGATGGTACAATTATTGTAGTGAACAAAGCCAATGATCTCATTCCAACCTGAATGGTAACTAGATTGAAAATTTGCATGGATTACCGAAAAGCTAATAAGGGGACTATAAAAGATCATTTATCCTTACCTTTCATAAACTAAATACTTGATAGACTAGTAGATCATGAATTCTATTACCTTTTGGATTGGTACTCGAGGTACAATTAAAATTTCACCGATCCAGAGGACCAAGAGAAGATGACCTTCACTTGTCCTTATTGGACACTTTTTTTTGAAAAATGCCATTTGGTTGTGTAATACCCATGCAACTTTTCTAAGATGCATGATGACTATATTTTTGAACATGGTGGGCACATCTTAGATGTATTTATGGCCTACTTTTTTGTGTTTAGTAACTCTTTTAATGCTTGCTTACTTCTTCTTTCTTTTTTCTTGCAAAGATGTAAAGAAATCAATTTAGTTTTAAATTGTGAGAAATGTCCCTTCATGGTGAATGATCTTGGGTCATAGAGTTTCACCCAAAGGAATTAAAATTGATAGAGCCAAGATTGAGGTGACTAAATGTTGCCTCCACCATGATATTAGATAAGCAGATAATATTAGATAAACATATAATTATCAGTAGATAGATATTGTTTAATGAATAGAAAGTGGGTAAACAGTAAACACTTTTTAATTGGAATTTAAGCTATAATATGTTGTAACATACATATCTTAAACTCAAATTATACTAGCAAAATAATAGATCATGCATAACAAGCGATGTAATGAGGTAAACCTACCTAGAGACCATATTTATATGGTAACATTACCGAGTTGATTAAGACAACCATGCAGCAACAAATGATCTATTAAACAATAAAACAATAAAAACTCTAAAAGAAATAAAACCATTATTGCATCTATCAATCGGGACCCTTTTTTCTGAATTGCTTTCATAATAACTTGGTTTGACATATGAACCTAGCTTACCTCCTAAGCCAAATACTACCCAATATGATGTGATCAATAACACATAACAATAACAAGAAGTGTAACTACCCACAATCTTGATAAGTATCCTCAAATTGAAAATAGTCTATCTCTTATTGCACACAACAAGAGATACGAGAACTCAAAAGAATTGAATTTAGCTCAATCTCATAATGAGATTCTCACAATTTAAATAAAAATAGTTTATCTCATTATTTTATACTCTCTCAAACATATCACTAATATCATAACACAGTAGTGAAAATGGAATTCAAAATGATCAAAAAATTTGGTAGAATTTTAGTAGAATTTTTGAATTAATTAACAATTCATAAAGGGTAACTATGGAACTCAACCAGCCACCTCGCCAACCACCTTTCCAAAGATGATGGCGAAGGTGGTGACAAGGTGCTAAAAATGATATGGTTTTCATTTTCAAAAGTGCTGAGTTCATTCCATAAATATTCGCACTCAAAAGAAACCAAGAATTGAGAAACAACGTTGGCTCACTCGTTGAAAATTACAACACTTAATCTAGCATGCACACTAAAAAAACAATCCTATGATATGTGTAAATATGTTTGCATACAAAGTGTACCTAAATATGTGCATGTGTACATTACTTATCTGTAGTAACCAACCTTATATAGAAGAAGACATAACACTAAGTAAAAATCAATAGAGACCGTGTTTTGTACACAAGAAGCCAACACACAGATACATATTACAACAGAAATTACACATATAATTATTGACCAAATAATTCAAGCGTTAAGATCAAAATTATTAAATCAATTATTAATAAAGAAAATCTTTCAACTAAATAAAATCAATCACATGATTTTATGGGTAGGTTTATTAAGAACCCACATATGAGTGAATAAGAATTACAAGAAAGATAAAGAAGAAGATGAAGATCCAAATTTGGTAAAGAGTTCAATTATTCTTGTAATCTTCTTTCTAGTTGCATCCTCTGTATCTTTTGTTAATTTTGAACTTTTCTATTTTATGGGGGTGTTGTTGTGTATTTATAAGAAAGAAAAATCGAATCTTGATGTAAATATGATTGCTAATATTCTGATGGAGATATAATTAATAGGCACCATGTATCAAAATGATAAGATAAGTTGGGATGGGGATAAACTACAATGAGAATAAGGTACAATATGAATAAACTACGATGGGGATAAATACATCCACTTCCTTTCTAAGGTAATCCACCTAATCAAATAAAAATTATAAAAATTCAAAATAATAATATTTTTTTAATTTATACAAAATAAATAATTTTAACTTATTATTATAAAAAATATGTATAAATATAAATAAATTGATATATAAAAATGTGTATAAAATAACACTTATCAACAACACAATACAGATCTATATAATTACATAAAAAGTTCAAATATTAATTTACATTCTTCAATGAGTTCAAAACAAGTTACAAAAGGTTATAAAGTTCTAATAAATACATAAATATATTTAACAATAGTTAACTAAATAACGAGAAAAAAAATTTACACTTAATATTCATCATCTTTCTCATCACTAACGATGAATGCTAATATGTATGTCGCACATCTCTCTCATCCATTGATATGTTATTATATGCACTATTTTGTTTTAAGCTATTACAAACGATAAAGAACCAATGTTCAATGGTCGATGTAATATATAAAATATTTATAAAATTAAACTAAAGTTTGAAAACTTACATGAAATTCCATTATAGGTTTTGATAAGTTGTGTATAATTGTGTTAATGAATTTTATGATATATGTTTGGACATATAAATCGACTTGTAGCCTAGCACGAGCTGTAACCCAGAATACTTTGGATGACATACCTGACTATGCACACTTGAAATGCACTAGCAAGTAAGAGGTTGGTCCCAAGAACCAATCCCCCTGTAAGGTTGACCACCAACTCGAGCTAGGGACAACCTCAATCCATAAAATGTTAAACTTTATATCGATTGTATCCCCTAATACCCATATATGTGTACACATTATGTGATCGACATTTGTACATGTAATATTCTATAAATAGATGGACCTTTTATGAAATTTACACATTCAGTCAATTATTTTGACTTCTTTATAAGTTTTCTCTCTATAAATTGGATTAACCCCAAACATTTTGGCACCCACCATAGCACTTAGATTCTAAGGTCGAGTTTAAGTTTTTGAATTCATATTCTTTGGGATTTACTTCGAGCCTTAAGAGAAGCTTGGAAAATTAGACATGCCCAACTCACAAGCTACACTAGAAACTCAAAAACATTTGTCATGCACCACATGGTACGAATTCGCACCGAAGGATGGTCAAGGTTGGCCAACAAGGAAACAATGATGACTCAAAGAAATGCCTCATCCACTCTCAATGAGACCAGGGCTAAAGATAACCTTTATCATCAAGAGTTAGCTAGCCAACTCCTCGAACTGAGAAGAGAGCTCGAAGAAACTGGAAGAGAAAATAGGTCACTATGCTCCCAATCAGGAGAAAGGACCCCAAATAACCAAATAGACGATCCGATCAACAGAAAGATAGCTGGACCTAGCCAACCCGAGCCATACCAAGTGGAATAGGAAGATGAAAAAAACCCTTTCTAGCTCAACGATACCTAGTGATGGACAATGGATTTAGAAAAAAGAAAAGCTGGGAGGCACGATTTTAAGCACTAGAGAAGGCCAATAGGAAGCAAGATCAGGTCTTAAAGGTGGAAAATGAGAAACATGAGAAAGGTAAATTCCCTTATGACATGGATAGGGATTGTGAACAATTATGTATCTCCCCATTGTCTAACAAGATAAAGAACTATGAGCCACTAGCTAAGTTCAACGCCCCTAAATGCCCTTATTATTTTTGAAAAAAGGACCCATTAACACATATGCAACACTCCAAGATAGCCATGGCTCCTATGAGTCTCACCTTGAGAAAAAGAGATGTCATAATTTGTAAATTATTTGATGCCACCTTCTATAAAGGCGCTTAAAAATGGTTAAAAAATTTGGCGCCCTAATCCATAATCTTCTTTTCACAATTCACTAGAATATTCATCATGAATTATGCTTACAACAAGCCCTTGAGAAAAGAATCGCACCATATATTTTTTTCAATTGTTCAAGAGAGGGGAGAATCCACCAAGGAGTACATGAAAAGGTTCAAGAAGGAAAAATAGGAAATCATTGACTTTCCTAGCTCCATAGCTATAGAGGCTTTCAGACGAGGGCTTCTAAAGAATTATGACTAATTTGTGGAGTTAACAAAGATAGTTCCTCATACTTTAGAAGAAGCTTATGGCGAGGCAAGAAATTTTGTCAACCTAGAGAGAGCTAGGTCTAGTAAAATACCATCAAACTAACTTAGGAGTGGTACTAGATAAAGAAAAAAAGAAGGATAAACCCAGATAAGGCACATCAAAACAACAAAATCAAATGCTTCCCACCAAATAGTAGGGGGGTCGAACAATGGTCAAGAAATAGAGGACCTTAGAGGAAGTCACTTTCTCTTTTTAAAGGGGCTCTTTTGAGAGTGAATCTAACTCAAGTTGTAATGAGGATGGAGAAGGAACCCAATGTTAGATGGCCACTGAAGATGAAATCCATACTTAGGGAAACATCCAAATGGTGTGCCTTTCATAAGAATGTGGGCCACAAAACAAAAGACTGTAAACACCTAAAAAAAAAGATTAAAGAGTTGATGGCGAAGGGATATCTGAAGGACTTCATCGTAGAAATTGGAGACTAAAGAAATCTTCGGGATAAAATAAAGGTTCCAAAACCAACGGACCCATCAAGCGGTGTAAGGAAGCCCATAATGAGTCCAACATTAGGATTATACATACTAGGGGTGTCCATGGTCCGGTCTGGTCCGATTTTTCCTAAAAAAAATTTAACTAGATCGGACCGGACCAGACCGTTTGGCTTATAAAATGGTTCGGTCTGGTTTGGTTCCCAGTTTGGTTCAATTTTTTTATAATTTAATGAAGAATAATGTGAAATTTTTAATATATTATTAAACCGGTTCGGTCCGGTTTGAACGGTTTAAAATTAATACAAACCAGACCGGACCGTTTGATTAGTAAAACCGTTCGGTTTGGTCCGATCCGGTTCGGTTTTACGGTTTGGCCTGGTCCGATCTGGTTTATGGACACCCCTAATACATACCATACACGAAAAGCCTAGGATCAGTGGAGTCTCGAATAACTCGCACAAAAGGTTTGAAAGAGAACTACACAATGCCCCATATGTATATACCTTGGATAAGGCGAGACCTGCTACAGAAATCATTTTCAATGAAAAGGATGAGACCTCATCCCATCATGAGGACCTTTTAGTAATAACTTTGAGGATCAAATCTTGTGATGTATTTTGAATAATGATCGATACAGGGAGTTTGGTGGATCTCCTTTTTCTAACCACTATTAGGGCCCTAGGAGTAAAGGAATTAAACATTGTTAAGGCATATCTCCCTCTCGTGGGGCTCAATAGCAGTACCAGCTATGCAAGAGGAATTGTAGTATTGCCTGTCATGAAAGGGTGATAATAATGACCAATTTTGTGATCATCGATGTCCCAGCACATTACAACGCCATCTATGGAAGGCAATGGATACACAAAATGAAGACAGTTCTATCCACCCTTTATCAGGTAATCAAATTCCACACTGATGGAGGCCCAGAAGAGATGAGGGGAGACCAAGAGAAGGCCAGAATTTGCTATAATGCCACTATAAAAGATATGGCTCATAAGTAGCAATCACCGAGGGTTTTCCCTCAAAAAATACCATAGGGAAAAGGCCTGGTGAGGTTAGTCAACCTAAATAGAGTAAAAGACCTCTCGATGGAAGTTGAAGGAGAAAACCACCCCTTAAAAATGGATGGGAACTTGACGATGGAGCTAGAGGAATGAATCTCATAGTTCCTTATGACTAACGCAAACGTCTTTGCCTGGTTTAGGCAACCCCCAAGTATTGATCAACTGGTAGACGTCTTTGTCAGGTTTAGGCTGATGAGTTTCTTGGATTCATACTCCGGGTACCACCAAATCAGAATACATTGATAAGTGTATGCCCTTCTTCAAAATGCTTAATAAGAACACATCAGTCTTTTGGGATGATGATTATGATAGAGCCTTTGAGGAAATCAAAGAGTAGGCGAGCAACTGATGAGTGCTTAAAAAGCACTAAAATTACCATGATTTTATGCACATTAATTTTAAAAATATATATATTTATATGTTTTATCATATATTTATATAAATTTATCTTTTTCGAAATCACGGGTGTTTTTATTGTTTTTCACTTAAAAACGTAACTTAAAGACTCAAAGAGGAATACTGGAAGCAATACATAACAAATATATTAATAAATAAATGGGAAAAGGTCAACAAATATGGAAAAATTGGACAAAATGGGTCAAAAGGGTCAAAAATGTCAAAAAGGAGAAAATCGCGCCGCCGCGTGCAGCACGCCCCACATCCGTGCGCATCTCTCCTACTCCCGCGCGCACCGCTGGCATTTTGCCCCATTTTCGCGCACAGCCGCCCCCATGACATCATGCTGACGTCATCAATGACATCAGCAATTACACTCCGCGTTTTCACAATTTTTTAACATTTTTTCCCCTACTTTTTCTCTCCATCCTCACCTATAAATACCCCCCTTCTCTTCACTTCTAAACACACCTCAAAACACACTTATCTCTTCTTTCTTTCTCTCCATTTCTTAGTTTTTAGTTTTTTTTAGTTTTTCTTAGTTTTTAGTTAGTTTTTCTTAGTTTTAGAGTTCTTATCTTTTTGAGAAGAACTAGCTATGATTTTGTAATTTATTAGCTTTTTGATTCAATAAATGGGAGTACAAATTCCGCTTGGACGTTTTTCAGCAACAGGAATAGCATCGAAGTTCTGTAAGGATTTTATTTTCTTTGCAGTTATTTTTTATGCTTTATTCTTACATGTTATATTTAATTTGTCTGTGATTAAATTTAACTGTGCTGGCTGTTTGTAAACATGATATAATAATAACGTTGTTATGATTGCGAAATATTAAATAGGTAAAAACCTCTAAAATGAATTGATTTTATTTTTATTCAAGATTTTATATTAAGAATGTTAGAGAGAAATATATTATTTTTCATTACAAACTTAAATCTGAAAATTAGATTTTAAGTTTTAGTTATCGATCGATTTAGAGTAGTGCTCTTTTATTTGTTGGTACAAGCGCCTAGGTAGTTAGAGTGAAGCTCTATTTCAAAAGTTTTATAATAATTATTATTTGAAAATGTATTGACAACATGTTTTCAGTAGTGGTTTTAAAACTTGAAAGTTAGTACTCAGATAACTAAATTCTTAGGTTTAATTTGGACACCTTGAATAAAGTTTAAAGTGTCTAACCCCACCAAAGGTGGCATTTAAATGGTTCATTTTCAATCTCTTAGAAAAAAGAATTAATTTAATTAACCAAATTAGTTATCAACCCCACCCATAGGTGTTAATTGATTTGTTTAGTTAACAAAAAATATCTAACCCCACCAAAGGTGGTATTCATATAAAAAAGAGAGAATCAATAAATATCAATTCATATCTTTAATAACCTAAATAATATGAGCAAGCATAATTAACTTAATTATTATATCCATAAATACTCCACCATTATAAATGAAAAAATTGCATAAATGTTTATTGAATCTATGTTTATTTTTATGTAAGTAGATTAAAAACACAAAACCCCAAAATATCGTGACAGGATGTTTAGGATTTAATTTCGTTTTTAAAAGTTTGAATAATAAATTAAAAACCACATACATTCCTTCCTTAGATCGACCTTGGGAGTATACTTATCATTTTCTACGAAATGATTCGTGCACTTGCGAGAGTTTTATAAATACATAAAACCAAAGTATCGGCAGGATCGACGATGTCGGTTCTACCCGATTAGCAACCCCCATGTCTTGGTCAACCCCTTCCTAGGTAAGATTCTCTATTTCTATTTGGCTGTGATGCCTCAAACGTGCAACACTATGCTCTTAGCCAAAAGAAATAAGATTCAACACCCTATCTACTATGTCAACCAAGTCCTGATGGATGCCTAAAACAGATATCCAACCATTGACAAATTAGCTTTCGCTTTCATAGTTAGTGCGCGAAAGCTTAGACATTACTTCGGCTCATACACAATCATAGAACTCACCTCCCATCCACTCAAAAGTATCTTAATGAGGCAAGATATAGCAAGATGGCTAGCATAGATAGCCATAGAATTAGGAGAGTATAACATTAAATATATGACTAGAATATTCATCAAAGGACAACCGGTGGTTGAGTTTGTGGCTGAGTTTAGTGAGAAGCCAGAGGTTATCATCAACAAGGAGCAGAAGAAAGTGTGTGGGGTAGACCAAAAGAAAAAGCCCAATCTGGTAGGTATTTGTTGATGGAGCACACAACTTCAATAGTGCAGAACTAGGGGTGGTCATAATTGATCACGACAATAACTATTTTGAATACGTAGTCAAACTTGATTTCCAAGCAACTAATAATGTTGTAGAATAAGAGGTGGATATATTTGGGGCCATGACTGCAAAGAAACTAGGACTGGATAAGATCACCTTACATAGCGATTCCAGACTAGTGGTCAACTAGTTCTTGAGAACATTTGAAGCTAGGGATGGTAAGATGAAGGGATACCTAGAGAGGTTATAGTAAGAGTGCTCAAAATTCTCCAAGTTCGAGATCAAGCAAATAGCTTAAAATGATAATGGTCACGCCGATTCTTTGGCTACTTTGGCATTAGTATGGGAGTCTAAGCTCAACCGAGTAGTGTCAATACAATCCTGGGATAACCATCTTTGGAGGAAGTCGAAAGAAAGGTCAGGTGTGTGGATGCTCCCACTATCCCATGGTTCACCCCAATCTATAACTTCCTAGAAAAGGAAGACCTACCAAAGAACAACAAGTCTATAAAGGAAATTAAAGCCAAGGTAGGTCGATACATTATCAAAGTAGAGAGATTGTACCAAAAAAAACCCACTTGGGCCTGGGCTCTTGTGCATAGCCAAAGAAGGATTTGAAAGGTTGATTTTTGAAGCACACGAAGGAGACTGAGGTTCACTTTCATAAGGAAGGAGGTTTTCGTAACACATTATGAGACAAGGCTACTATTGGCCCACTATGTTGACAGATTGCACAAAATACACTCAGAAATGTGATAAATGCCAAAGGTTTGCCCTATTGTTACACACGCCTCCAAATACCATGAAGGAGGTGGTTAGTCCTTGACCCTTATACAAATGAGGGCTTGACATAGTAGGACCCTTACCTTTAGGAATGGGTCAAAAGAAGTTTCTACTTGTGGCCACTGATTACTTTTCAAAATGGATCGAAGCAGAATCCTTGGGAAGAATACTAAAGGAAAAGGTGATTCAATTTACATGGAAGTCTATAATTTCTCATTTTAACATACCCAGAGACCTCATCACCGGTAATAGGAGACAATTCATAGGATGAAACATCAAAGAATTCTCCCTCGAGTACAATATTAAGATGTGCCACTTAACGCCATATTATCCGTAAGATAATGGTAAAGCAGAATCTTCTAACAAGCTAATTATCAGCCTATTCACAATCTATTAAAGAAGAGGTTGGAAAGTGCAAAGGGAAGATGGGTTGAGGAGCTTCCTTGTACATTATGGGCTGTCAGAACTACCCCTCAAGGAAGCACTAATGAAACCCTTTTCTCTCTAGTCTACGAGACTGAAATAGTTATACCAACCAAGGTCACAATACCTACTACCAAATTGGTTTTGATAGAGAAACAAAACGAGGTAAGTAGGGTAATCGAGTTGACCCTTACAGAGGAAAAAATGGATGAAGCTATAAGAAGGATGATCGAGTAGAAAAGAAAAGTATCAGATTATTACAACATGATTGTGTGCTTTAAAACATTTTCTAGTGGTGATTGGGTTCTTAGAAGGGTTTTCTCTAACAAGAAGGAGTAGATGGTCGGTAAAATGGGTGTTAATTGGGAAGGACCTTACAAAATAATTGGAGCAACACTAGGAGGGGCCTACTTATGAAAAAGCATTGAAGAAACTCAAGAGGGCATAAGTTGGAATGCTAGACACTTGAAGAAATATCACTTCTAATGTGCATTAATTTACCACTTTCATGTAGCATCAACACATGCATATCTATAGATGACCCTCCTTCAAAAAATGGTTATTTCTCATAAGTCTCCCACTATTTTATGTCATGGGCTAATCTCCTAGGTTAAGAACTAGGTAGAGAACCTTGAAATTTGTGAAGGTCACGAGTTGTCCACCTCAATCAGGAACCATTCGGTGCTTTGACATTGAAAGGAGAGATGAACACTTCCAAGATCCCTCTCCTAGTATTTTATGTCACATGATGATCACCTCGGTTAAGAACTAGGTAGAGCACCTTAACACTTGCAAAGGTCACAAGTTTTTCACCTCAATCAAGGACTAGGTCAGTGTTATGATATTGAAGGGAGAGATAAGCACCTCGGTCATGAACCAAGTAAAGCTCTCTCTCCCACTATTTTATGTCATGAGATGATCACCTCGGTTAAGAACTAGGTAGAACACCCTAACATATGCAAAGGTTACTAGTTGTCCACCTCGATCAGGAACTAGGTCGACGCTTTGACATTGAAGGGAGAGATGAGCACCTTGGTCAGAAACTAGGTAAAATTCCCTCTCCCACAGTTTTATGCCACGAACTAATCACCTCGGTTAAGATCCAAATAGGGTATCCTAACGATTGTAGGTTTCATGCCTTAAATAACGTTCGAGCATCACAAGTGCATACCATAAAGAATATTTTCATTATTTGAAATTGCAAATCTTTTGATAAACTTATTAATACAAAGCTCGACCCCTTTAGAGGGTCAAAAGCTCTTCAAATGCTTAGACAGATGAATAATTTATGGATCATCAGTTTCTTACACTAAAAGCAACAACTCTGCCTAAATCTCAATAATTTTCTTCTGTGCATGGGTCACCGCTTTAGGATGAGTATACCTCATCATGAGCACTGCTCACTCAAATTCTTCAATAGCCTCTTTCACCTTTAGGATCACTCTTTCAAATTACTTCATATGGAAGCTCGCCCAATAGGATTCCTTATTTACAAGAGTGGCCATTTTAGCCAAGGTCCTCCTATCTCAAGATTGATTTTGGATTAACTACTCTTTACAAGAAGTGAGCTCACACTTATTCTGCTCGAAGGGACTTAACTTTCCCTTGAGTTTAAACACCTCAGCTTTTAGTTCCTTAAATTTTCTTTTAAGCCTACCATTATCCACTTTCAAACCTCAAATTGAATGTCTATTAGTCCGATCAAAATTCATAAAATTCAACCAAAAAAGATGGAGAAATTAGCAAAAAAATCTCTAATGCACGAATGAAATAAGTGTCCTTAACCCCTTTTACAGGGGATGATGTTAGGAACAGGAAAATGACACATGCTCCCAAAAACATGTGGGTAGGTCAACATCATAAATACATAATGATTCAAACAAATCAACTTTTTATTAATAAAATTGATTTTTTATTTCACAAAGTATGAATTACAAAGTTTGAGCTAGCGACCACACAAATGAAAGCAACATCGAGCTCAAAAAAGAAAAAAAGGATCATGTCTAGAAAATTATTGATCTTCGTGCCCTACCCTTGCACCTACGACCTTGGGCCCATCCTTGCTCTCATTATGGCATGATTCCTCTTCCTCCTCCTCTAGAGAAGGAGTATGCATGCATGAGGGAGTGACTGGGATACTCAGAATGCAATAATAATAATACTTGCCCAGGTTCTTCTTCTTGTCCTCTATCTTAAAAGATTCCATGGCTAGCCCATACCTCTACTCTACACTCGACTCTCTTCTTAGCCATGACATCAAGCTCAGCCTTTGCCTTCTAGGCCTCTTCAACAACAACCTCAGCTCTTTTTTGAGCCTCTTCAATCTCATCCTTGGCTCGCCTTTAAGCCTCATCGAGCTCGATAACACGCTGAGCATACTCATTCAACTCAGTGGTAGCCTTTTCAAAATTTCCTCTTTATCAAGAGCCTCACATTCATATTTGTTTGCCCTCTCCAATAGGCCAGTGTACCTCGACTGAGTAGATGCATGACCCTATTACTTTTGTACTAGCTCATCCTTCAAATGACTTACACTTTGAGCCTTGTTGAAATCATAGAGCAACACCAACTGAAACAAAAGAAGGGTACGAGGTCAAAAATATATATTACGAGCTCAAACTTGTAAAAACAAATATGTCATGAATAAACATAGAATGTGAGGTCATATCCTCACAGATAGCCTTGAGCTACTTCTCATGCGATTCAGTAGGAAATTCAACAAATTATGGAATGTAATTACTATTAGAGTTTTTTAAGTCTTAGAATCAACTCTTCAAAGTTATGTAAAAATATTATTAAGGTATTAGTTCATAAGATAAAATAAAAAAAATTAGATATAATACAAAATTTAAATTAATATCTAAATTCTTTATCATACATAAATTATAAATAAAAGAGAGTTTTAAATTCAAATTTAAATCTTTAAAAAAATTTTAAATTTTTGAATAAATATTTATGATTTGTGGTTCATAAAATAATAATAATAAATCTTAAATTTAAATTAAATTAATTTAATTATTAAATTTAAAAAAAATCTAAATAAATAATAAAATTTAAAAAAAATCAAAAATCATATTTCGTGGACTATAAATAAAAAAATTTAAATTTAAATTAAAAAAAATCAAAATTCAAGAGCTACTATTCTAGATACAGTTTCGTGAATAGAAAATCAAAAAGTTAAAATTTAAAAAAATCAAAAACCCAAAGCTACCGTTCTGTATACAGTTCGGGGAACAGTAACCCCAAAATTTAAAATTAAAAAAAATCAAAAATACATCTTAAAAATGAATTTAAAATTAATAAAATAAAATAAAAATTATTTTTTAATTTAATTTTTATTTTAAATTTCATTATCTAAATAACTAAATAAAATATTAATAATTAATTAAATAAAAATTTGAAATAAATTTTAATTTAATTATTAAATTTTAATAAATAATTAATAAAAAATATTAGAGTTTATCTTGAATCGAGTGTGCGGCAACACACATTAAAACCCAACTGCACGTGTGTAGAAAAAAATTGGAGTTAATACGGAACCGAGTTTACAGTGGCATAGAAAAACAGTTCACCTTGGTACTAGGGAATTAGTTCTTCTAAGTCTTTGTGCCACTAGTTTTTTATGGGAACGCTGCTCTTTTTAGAAGGATGATTTTTAAAAAGGCTTTACCCCACGATTCTTTTCTGTGAGCACTCTTGGTTAATATGTATTATGTTATTTAGTTTAGAGATTAACTTGTTTAATACTTCAAAAGAAAATTTAACAACTATCGTTGTTATTATGGCACCAAGCTAGTCTTTTTTTATATATTGTAAAACTCAGAATTCATTCTTATTTATTTTCATTCAAGACACTACATATTTATATACAAAGCTAGGGACACTCTTAGGTGACATACACTTAATACACAACTAAGATACCTAATACACAACTAAGATACCTAATACACAACTAATATATTCAACTAGTGATAGACATCTAATACACACCTAATACATAACTAATATCTCTAACACTCCCCCTCAAGTTGGAGCATATATATTAATCATGCCCAATTTGTTACAAAGGTAATCAACCTGAACCCGACTTAAAGCTTTCGTGAAGATATCTCCTAGTTGTTTTCTAGTCTTCATATATCCTGTAGAAATCAAACCTTGCTGAATTTTCTTGCGAACAAAATGACAATCAATTTCAATGTGTTTAGTTCGCTTATGAAACACAGGATTAGAAGAAACATGAAGAACAACTTGGTTATCACACCATAATAGTTTTAAGACCTACTTCATCCAAAAACTCATATATCCATATTATCTCAGACGCAGATTGTGTCATAGCCCTATGTTCTGTCTCTACACTCGATCATGACACAACATTCTACTTCTTGCTTTTCCATGAGACCAAATTTCCTCCAATGAAAATACAATAGCCTCATGTGGATCTTCTATCCACTTTGGAACCTACCCAATCTGTATTTGAAAAACATTCAATATGAATGTGTCCATGATTTGCATACAAGATACCACGTCCAGGTGCTCCTTTCAAGTAACACAAATTTGCTCTAACACTGCCTAATGATGAATTGTTAGGGATGATATAAATTGGCTAACAACATTGACCGAATATGCAATATCTGGACGAGTCATGGTAAGGTAATTCAGCTTTCCAACCACCCTTCGATATCTCTCAGAATCTTTAAATAGTTCCCCATCTCCTATAAGGTGGATGTTCGGAGTCATTGGAGCACTACAAGATTTTGCTCCTAATTTTCCTGTCTCAGTTAATAAGTCCAGGACATATTTTCTCTGAGATATAAAGATACCTTTTTTACTCCTTATGACTTCAACACCCTAGAAATACTTTAGCATCCCCAAATCCTTCGTGTGAAAGCGAATATGTAGGAAAGACTTAAGAGATGAAATTCTCGTAGTGTCACTTCCAATAATAACAATGTCATCTATATACACAACTAAAAGAATGATACAGGCTTCTGATTGTTTGTAGAACACAGAATGATCAGACTTGCTTTTCATCATACCAAACGTTTATATAGCTGGACTAAATTTTTCAAAATAAGTGCTCCATCTTAATGAGTTGAAAGAGATTAAGGAAGAGGCCTATGAAAATGAAAAATCATACAAAGAGCGTACTAAACACTATCATGACAAGAGGTTAGTTCCTAAGTCTTTTCTTCCTTGAATGAAAATTCTTTTATTTAACTCTCGTTTGAGATTGTTTCAAGGAAAATTAAGATTAAGATGAGATAGACCTTACACAGTTGTCCAAGTTTTTCACATGGAGCAGTAGAGTTATTAAATCTAAAGACACAAATAACTTTCAAAGTCAATGAGCACCGTGTAAAGCCTTATTGAGAAGGAGAATACAAAATGACCGATGTTGATTCCGTAATGATAAATTGATCCTTAGCACCACGAAGATGCATATTGCTGAGATGTTAAACCAAGTGCTTAATGGGAGGAAACCCATCTATGTAATTTTTCTTTTATGCAATTTTATTTAATTCGTTTCTTTGTTTATTTTATTTTAAGCATTAATATAATTAACGTTTTTAGATGTGTTAGAATTTATAGTATTCTATTTGTGAGCATACTTATTTCAAGCTGATGCTGGTTGCACCTTATTTTCCACATCAAATCATTAACACATCCAACATATCGGTAACTTTTATATATCTATTCTTACAATTTACATTTCTTAAACATTGTTTTCTTGAATCGATATTAGAAGTATACTTATTATTTCTATAAATGATTCGTACACTTGCGAGAATTAATAAAATTTAAAATGGATAAGTATTTACGAAATTGGTATTATCCCTAATTTCGTTCATCAAGGCAATAAAAAACTAATACTACATAAATGTGTTAGCGAATCCATAAGAAGAAGTTGATTAAGAGTCCAACTATCTTCCATGTTGACACACTCCTAGTGACTAAACTATCTTCCCCTAAACACAAATGACACATACATGTGTTAACAATTCTTAAGAAGAAGTTGACTAAGAGTCCAACTACTTTTCAGACACAGTCTTAGTGACTAAACTATCTTCCCTAAACACCAATGACACATAAATGTGTCAACAACCCTTAAGAAGAAGTTGACTAGGAGTCCAACTACTTTTCAAGTTGACACATTCCTAATGACTCAATTATCTTTTCCCAACAACACTTGGGGTTTATTCAGTCCTACAACCTTACCACATACTATGCACACATATATGAAAAGACATCCTAGTCTACCAAAGAAAACATGTGTCATGCATTCTAACCGCAAAAATCAAGCAAACAATTATATGTAAGAAACATGAAATAACTTGTTATAACAAGAAGTTGGAAACACATAAAAAGACATGACATGTGAAACAAGAGATTGCATACAATGCATATAACATGTCATATTAACAATCCTATTTATTCATTATTCATACAAAGTGAAGTCAATAAGAAGGAAGCATCATAAAATTAAAACAACACTACATAAACTCATAAATTGGACAAATAACAAGGATGCTAAACAAACGCAACACTCTCTCTAACAACATATATTTCACATACACTTCTTCCTCTAAAAGTGTGCATGTTAAGCAATAAATATGTTATGCATCATATTATCTCAAAACTCTCCCAAAATAAAAACATCTACACATAATAAAAAACAAACAATACAAAATAGGGAGGCACACTAAACATGTTAAGAAAAACTCACAAAAGAGAAGCATGTTAGTAGAGAGAAAAATCATCAATCTCACAAAACACAACCACAACAAACAAATGAGATGACAACGATGACATTAAAGAAGTCGGTACCTAATAATTGACTCGATGGAGTTCAACCAAAGAATCCAAAAATGCTTTGGATTGTAATCTCATATTTTTCATCAACTATTCCAAGAGGAAGGCACAAAGATCAATCTTGAATTTCATTTGTAATTTCAGATTTTTCAGCAACTGTTCCAAGAGAGTGCTAGGAAGGCATAGAGATCAGTTCATTAGCTCGACATTCTCTAATGTCAATAGCCATTGATATAATAAAAGGTGGCAAAATTTCACAACATTGACGACACACAGCCTTCATCTGAAAATTAAGAAAATATATTAGTAAGATGATAGTACTAAAACTTCCTAAATTGTAAACGTTAAAACAATAAAGCACTAGAGAACTTGTACATAACTATAAATTAAACCAGTTGTGAAGTACTTCTTAGTTTTCTTTACTCTTGCACAAAATTGAAGAGAAAAATCAACCCTAGATGTCCAAAATCACCCACTCGTTTTATGCGTATCTCTCTGTCATTCTAGCTTTACTTCGTTTGAGCAACTGTTTACAGAAGAAATAAGAACAATAAATTAGGGGAATTAAAAGTGATTAAAATAATTAATTAAATTTTTTTTATTCTTATTCAATGAGTTAAAAATAGAAATTTATTTTCCGTTAAAAAAAACTAAATTATAATTTAAAAAAAATATAAATATTAAATATAAATATTTTTTTTGAGAATTAAAAGAATTTTATGATAAATTTGTGAAATTTTTAATAAATCATAATTAATGTAAATGTACCGAATCCTATATTTGTTTCCTCCTTCCGTGACTTTATAATAAGTTCACATTTTCCAGAACAATATATATATATATATAAAAGTTCGACGCTTAGTTTTTCACTGTATCGCTATTATCCCTTTCTCGCTCCAATATATATATATATATATATAAGAACATAAGTTCGATATTTAGTTTCACACTGTATCGCCATTGTCCCTTTCTCGCTCCACTATAATCAAAACCCTAGCTGTCCACACATACCAGAGTTCCAACACCATGGGTAATTTTCCGTCTCTCTCTTGGTTGTATCTTAGACCTCCTAGTTTCAATCAACTTTCCATAATTTTCTTAAATTTTATAACGTGATAGATCTGCGACAATGAAGTTGAATTGTCGATGATCTAATTGCATTTAATTAAAGAGCGATATTGGATTATAATTATTATTATTTTAAAGTTTGATTCATTATTAATTAATTCTTCAGCTTGCTTATTTAGCTTTCGTCGGTAGAATCAGCAAATGAAGTAAATAAAAATTATTATACTTGTGAAGGTTTAAATATTATATGCAGATGTTTTATAAAGTTTAATTTAGTGTAGGATTCTTTACCATAAGGTTATATTTTGGTACTTCTATATTGTATTAAGTGGTGTATAACTCCTTTAGGACTGATGGATTAAGGAACTTAAATAAGTTAAGTTAATTGCATATTTTGATATTTAGGCTGCTTTGGAAAGTAGATTATGTTTCTCTCAAATATACAGGTTCTAGATACCATTTTTTGTGTGGCATCCTTCACAAAGATGTTATATTTAATTAACTTAGAATAAATGCTCTTTCTGGAAACTCAATTTACTGAATCTTGTGATGAAGTTGTTAGCACTTTTGAGAGTTAATAAATGGAAATAACTTACTTGGCAATTTGAATTTCTTGAAATGCTAGATATTGAGGAGGAGATTCGATCATTACAGCTTGACTCGGCAGGTAGATCGAAATAATGCAATTACTTTGACTTCTTTTGCCCGTCTTTCTTTAGAGTTTAAATATGATGTGCATTTTTGCATCTGTTCAATGTTAGAACATTATTTTTAACGTTGTGAATGGAGCTTAGTAGACAACAATGTGGTTATTGTTAACCCAGAAGAAGCAAAGCTTGAGGAAGTTGATAAATCTGATAGAGGGGAGGAAGGTTGGTATTTGACTGTGATAGTGTATTAGTTCACATTTACTGCTCCTGTTTTAGGGTGGAGGCGGTATTTCAGTTTGAGAAGGAATCATATGACACATGCTTCAATTAAATCTTAACTGCATAAATTTGTCGTAGATAATTTCTGATTAGCTATATGTAATGCCATATTTAGAGATTTTAAGTTGGTCTGACATTCAGTTGCTTCTAATTGAATTTTGTTGTATAGAGAATATATCTTTTTAGATACTTTCTTTTAGGTATATCTCAATCTTTCAAAAATTGTCATAAACATATTGTAGTCAGTGAAAAGCTACACAAACAGTTGTAATTGGCATTTGAGAGAGGGAGAGAGAACGTTTCTTGAGGGAATTAATTTTTATGGATTGTTACCCTTTTAGCTTTAGCTCTAATTATTATGAATGTTTGCGGTTAACAGAGTTCTATATGGACACTTTTACTTATAGGTAAGATACGGGGGAGGCAGCGAATGAAGAAACACCACTCATAACTATATAATGCAAGGAAGGAATATTCGTAATTTATTTGACTTGGTAGTGGACAAAGTAGGGGTGAAAATTCGCATTGCAACTAGAACACAAACAAAATTCTACTTGACACGAATTATTTTTATTTAGGATTTACTATTAGTTCCTTTATTGTTGTCTATTTTTATCATATAAATAAATAAATAGCTAAAAATAATTTAATTTTTTTATAATATTAAAAAGGGTAAGGTGCCGTTAATGTCCCTTACATGAGGAGATTTGTGTCAATTAGTCTCTTACATTATAAAATGTATCATTAAGTTCCTTACATTTTGTAAAATGTATTAAAGAAGGATAAATTTCACTATTTACTCAATATTTTAAGTTTTTATGATGAAAGTATTATGCGCAATGCACATGTTTCATTATTAAAGGGTATTAATAAGGATAAAATAATATTATTTTATTTAAGATATTAATAAAAAATAGTTTTTGTCATTTTTTGGCTGTTTTTTATAAAAGTAAAGGATCAAATGATATATTTTTTTTCCTAAGAGATTATTTGACTCCCCTTTGACCTAATGTAAGGGACCTGTGTGGCATGTTTCTCTATTAAAATGTATATGAATTTGGGTTGGAAAATACAAACATAAACAAACACACACACATACAACACTATACTATTGACACCCCTAGGAAAAAACTATTTAAGTGGGTTTAACGCATGAACTTGCCAAGTTTTTTGAACTTGTTATGTTACTTTTGCTTTTTTTTTTTCATGAGATTAGTCTGCTTTATAATAACTGAAGTCCAGATCCTAATGTGAATAATAATTTGACTATTATAAGAGCTTTTTCAGTAGATGACTTGAGGATGATGAATTTGGATTATCACATTTTCTATTTTGGTTGGTAGTAGATTATTTCAATTTTTGTTAGCAGAAAATTTAAATTTATTGGGAGTAGATATGACTTTCTTTGTGCTAGTTCTTGAAATTGTACATGTAGTTTATGTCAAAGTTCATAAGAATCATTGACTTTTTTTTATCTTAAATGGTTATCCTAATGGGTGGAGACACTTACAATGCTTATCAATGCTACCATAATATTGTATTGAATCAACATGGGACATTACCACTAACATCCCCCTCAAAGTGTGGGTCTTTGTATCTTGTAACACATGTATTTTTAACCTATTTTAGTATAGGGTCGAAAGTCATATTGATCTCTTTACTTAAACAAAATGTGTCATTTAGTCCCTTAACTTTGAAAATATGATATTTAGTACTAAAAAAACACATTTAGTAATTTTAAATTGATTTAAAAATAAATAAAAATTATTAGGGATATTCCAATCATAGATTGGGGATAAAAAACTATAAAAATTTAGTTCCCTCATTAGCTATGTTTATATTTAAAAAGACTAATGAACACATTTTTTATAAGTAAAATGACTAATAAGTACCTTTTGTGTTATTATAAGTGATGTTATTTAGTTATTTAGCTTTGAAAAGGGGTCAATTAAGGCCAAACTACATTATTTTAATTTTTTATTAAAATATTATTCATATTTTGATATAAAAACATCAAAATAATATTGGGGTTAAGTGACATCACTTTTAATCTAAGAGATCAAATGACACCAATGACTTGATATAAGAGACCTCTACTTCCCCGTTCCCTTATTTGTAATGGCAAAAAAGCCCAATATATTTACAAGTACAAAAGAATTAATAGTTCATTCTAAGTAAAAAAATAATTTGTGTTTGGATTGGGTTTGTGTTTTGGGTTATAGCCCGAATTGGGATCTTTAGAAGGGAGGGAATAGGATTCAAGAATTTGTTTTTGGTGTTAGCTTTCCCATTCTCCTTTAGGTTTAGTTAGTTTTCATCATCCTAGTAGCCTGGTGGTAAAGGTTATGCCTCACATCGGTTTGGATGTGGTTTCGGGTACCTCTGCCCATAATTTAGAATAGTTAGTGAGTGTTTATTTTAAAGTGGATTGTATTGATTGAAAAAATTTTCCTTTTCATCATTGATCATTGAGCACTATGAACATTCTTGCCCGGGTATCAATGGCGTGTTTTTATAACAAAAATAGATACTAGTGCACTGATTCTTCTTGTACAGATTAACATTAGATGACAGCTAATGGCCTTTTTCTTAATTTCAGACACCAAAGAAGACGTTCAAACACATCCTGTCCAGACCATTCAAGTTGACCAAACAGGTACTTTGGAAAGCATGTTCCACTTTAGTGAAACATTTGTTTTATTATTTCAGTTTACTTATTTTGGCAGGTGGTTCATATTAAAAGGCCTTATCTTTTAGCTATGATATTATGGTGCTGACTTTTGCTTCCAATTACAGCAAAAGAAAATGATAGTCATCCTGCAAAAGAGTCGGATGTGATTGAATCAAATAAGAAGCGACACCTGAATGTGGTGTTTATTGGTCATGTTGGTAAGCTTCTATTATGAGAGGTTGCTTTAATAATCCTGGCCTTTTTTGTGTTCTCGTTTAGAGTTGCTTAATGTATATTAATTCTGGTATTTGTGAATTGGTGTTGTGTGTCCAGTCAGATCGAATGATGTTATGGTATTGATTTTATGGTGCATAAAATTAATTTTCATGTATTGAAGTTCGAAATAGTAGAAAAATTCCATTATATTATAAAGAATTCAGTTATGTATTGTGATATTCTAACTATGTGAAATTTTCCCTTTGAATCTCTTAGGATCTGTTTTGTAACCAATTTTGTTTTAAGTTTTCAAAGTTAGTGTTGTTTGGTAATTAATTCTGCTTTTAAGTTCAAAATCAGGTTGGAACGCAGTTTCATTTTTTACACACATTTTTTATTATTTTTGAAACTTAAAAAAAAAGGTTTTAAAAACTATATTCCAAGTTCACTTTTCCCTTCATTAGTAGAAAATAGAACTTTTTATCAAATGATTTTTTTATTTAAATGAGTTAGAAAATAGAAAACTAGTTTCAAACACAAGAAAACAGAACTTGAAAAGCAAAACTTGCTAAATGAGCCGTAAATGATCCTTTATTAAGTAGTTCATTGGCTTTGTTTTGGGCTACTAATTCAAATTTTTTGCTTGTTCTTGTATTATGCTTCATCCACGTGGTTTAAATGATTAATGTGTTGTGTGTGGTTACAGATGCTGGTAAGTCTACAACCGGAGGTCAAATACTTTTTCTCAGTGGCCAGGTTGATGACCGCACTATCCAAAAATATGAAAAAGAAGCTAAGGAAAAAAGCCGAGAGAGCTGGTAAGATGACAATAGTTTGACTTATCATAAACCTCATTATCCAGCTAGTTATACCTTTGGCTCAGTAACAATTGGTTTATTTAGCATCCGGTTGATCTGGATTCTGTTTTGGGTTGTTTATGCCTTATCTATGGCCATGGTTTCAAAAAACATTTTGAGGCTAGCCTTAAGGCTTGCATCAGGCCTTTTTTCCACCTGGAGAGACTTGAGGCAAGCTTATTGGGAGTTGAAAAAATTATACACCTTTTGTTGAGACTTGAACATTTTTCCACGCATTGATGCTATGCACCAAGGCTATTGAGGCTTTTAGCCCTTGTTTCATACCAGGAAAAGAAAAATTGGTCTTCTTGAATGCAAAATGAAGTCTGTACTTAGACCCTTAGATTAAGCCCATTGATGTTTTTGCCTGATAAATAAAATACAAGGTAAAAAAACCAAAAATACTGACCAAGTTAAAGTAAAAGTGAAAAACCCTAGTTTTTATGGTGGAACTTATAAGCGTAGCTCCTTTTTCCTCTTCCTCTATCTCTACTCTAGTCTAGTTCTTTGTGGTTCCTTCTTCTTTCACCAACCTTCAACAATTTCATGTTCCTTCCAACATACATTTGAAAGAAATATCAGAGAAAAAAAAAATTAATATTCAGTTTCTCTCCACCATCTCTCTCAATATTTTCTTCGATGTGTCTTAATACTCAATGAAGTATTAATTGTAGTTATTGCTTTCCAACATTTTTTCTTTGTTTTCTAAGATGTTGCAAGATGATTGATTGTTTTAGCTTATAATGTCTTTTATTCATATGACTTGACTCTTTAAAGATAATCAGATAATAAACTTATCTGCTATGCTTACTTTACTGAGACTGGCTCTCTCTTGGTGGCAGGTATATGGCCTATATCATGGACACCAACGAGGAGGAGAGAGTTAAGGTACCAATCAGATACACTGTCTTATCTTATGTCATTGTTATTAACCCATGCATGTCAGTGATATTTGCACATTTGTATATTAGTTGACATTGTAATTCTGACTGCAGGGGAAAACAGTTGAAGTTGGAAGAGCTCATTTTGAAACAGAGACAACCAGGTTTACTATTCTGGATGCACCGGTGGGTAATTTTTATTTGTCCCCCCCTCCTTTTCTTCCTTTTTATTCAAAAGGGTTTATTATGTTGAGAAATTAGAACTGTAGGTACTCCATCATAGAAACTAAAATGAATGTGTGTTGTTTCCAAAAGCTCAAAACTTTGTTGGGTGATTTGAAGAGCTCTTTGCTTGTTATTTCATTAAAGATGGGGCACACTTTTTTCGTCAAGTTAGAAAGTTGATTTTTTTTGTGTGGAAAGGAACCAGTCGAAATGGGGTTTTTCTATTTTTTCTTGATAATTTATTGCAAATTTGCAAATAACAAAGGTCCAATTGAGACAATTCTATTACACAAACCAAGGGTTGGTTGGGAGTTGGGTGCATTGAGGAAAAAGGCTTTATTGGGAAATTGGCTTTGGTTGTTTCCTTTCAAAATTATTCTCTTTGGGATGAAGTCATGCAAAGCAAGCATGGCATGAGTGTGAACATGTTGGATTCTAGTTTGGAGATAAAATCTTCATGGTGTAACTCTTGTAGTACTTATTGTATTGATAAGCTTATGACTAATAAAAAAATATAAGCTCGTTTAGGTAGAAAGGTTTTTCTGGTGGAATAATGTAAGATTGGATTATGGAACAGAGGCCATCATTTTCTTCGTTGATTTTATTTGAGTAATTATCACAATCCGTACTTCTTCAGGTTCTTGGTCTTTTAACGTTAGGAGGGACTTAAGTGGTTGGGAGATTTAAGATTTTGCAGGGTTATTGTTGTTGGATAGGGTTTAAGTTTGTCCTTCCATGTAAGACTTATAGGTGTGTTTTCCTGTCATTTCTAATTTGAATGTCTCATTGACAATCCTGCTGGACCAGATTCTGAGCGTTTCTATTTGGTTAAGAAAATTCCTATTCCAAACAATGTTAGGTTTCGCGGTGGTTGGTGTTTTTGTTTTATGAAATAAGTTGCTGGGAAGCTTGGTGTTCATTTGGCAGCTCCAGCTGATGCTTTTGATTGCAAGGCTTTTAAAGGGCAAACTCATAAAATTGGCTCGATTTATACAATTATTGACAATCTAGTTTGAGTTATCCATATTTCACAATATGATTAAGTGCACCGTTCACATTTGTTTTATTTATTTCAAATATCCCCAGTTATGCACGTGTACATTTTTTACATACACATAATAGTAAAATTTAGGTTACATGTTCTTGTAAATTTATTTATTTTCCTTCACATGAGTCACACTTACTTCTCACAACTTTACCAAATGTTTATTTTGAAATTCCCACAACTTAAACGACGTTGTGAAATAGTGTTAAACTTGAGCCTATTTTGGGTGACTATCGAAATTTAAAAGGGGTGGATGCAAAGAGGAAAGTTGATGTTTTGTAGAAGTTGGATGTGACCTCAGTGCTGTGGGTTTTTTTGGAACTGAGTTTTTCGTGTTTGATTTCCTTATGGGCTGCTGCATCCAAGGAATTTTCAAATCTCATAATTTAATATACTGGGTTGTTTAATGTGTGTAATGTAATGTATTTGGGCTAGAAGGTTTTAGGTTTTGGCTTTAGGTATGTTAATTTTTTTCCTAGATACTTTAAACGTGTTTGGTAGTTTGTCCTTTTGGTTGCTTTTTTTCTCACTTTTGTTAGTTTTTCTGTCTTTTGGAAATATTTGGAAATATTTCGTACTGAAGTTTGTTAAGAAAGTTCCTTGTTTCTTATAACAGACAATTTGGTACCTCATATGGAGTTCTTGCATGTAGATAATGATCTGATGGACATTTTTTTTTTTTTGGGTAATGTTTGGTGTCATATGTTCATTTTTCTAATTTCTTGCTATAGGGTCACAAGAGTTACGTTCCAAATATGATTAGTGGTGCATCTCAGGCTGATATAGGAGTACTTGTAAGCATCACTCGTCTCTTCTTCAGTTTCTTGTTTTGATATAAGAAATCAAATGCACTACAAATAACCTGAAGTTTATTTATTTATTTATTTTTTAATTTCCACATGTTGCTCAATGAAAAACCATTGAATGCTCTTCTATACTTATTGCTTTCTTTTGATAAGGTTATTTCTGCTCGGAAAGGAGAGTTCGAAACTGGATATGAGAAGGGTGGGCAGACTCGCGAACATGTTCAACTTGCTAAAACTTTGGGTGTTTCGAAGCTGGTTGTTGTCATGAATAAGATGGACGATCCAACTGTCAATTGGTCTAAAGAAAGGTGTTCCATCTAATCTCTCTCATATGTTTGCCTGCAGCTTCTCACTTGTATTATAAAATTCTCATGGTATTATTATTGTTTAGATATGATGAAATCGAGTCAAAAATGATTCCATTTTTGAAGTTGTCAGGCTACAATGTGAAAAAAGGTAATCAGTTATTTATGAATAATATATCTTAATTTTTAGTTAATGTTTTATATTCCATGTTTTATTTGGCTTCTTGAGGGATGCTAGACTATCCTTCAATGCAGTGATTTTAATTATTGGAAAGCAATTTGTTTTTTGGTCTTGATTTATAGCTAAATCCAATTTCACAGAAATTATCCACTTGCAAGCCTGCTGACATACGTATGTTATGATTATAATGCCCTATTGTTAATTGGTCCAATGGTTTTTTTTAATTAGGAATTGCTTTGATATGGAAATGTCGGTTTTGTCTGTGCTCTAGTGGATGTGATTGATCGGAAATGGAATCTTGAATCCACTTGTCTTACCATGGATTTTTCACTTTTTCTGTGGTGAAAATCTTGCCTTTATTTTTTTAACCAGAAAGTGAATAGTATTGATTCTATTTACTATTACTAGGATAGTTGTAAACTTATAATAGGCATATTAAAATTTTGGAAATTATGACCAAAATTTTGGAAACGTTTTGGAATTTTTATTGTCTGAAACAGACACTGTAGAAGTTGATTTCTTCTAGGATTTTGATGAATTTTGAGAAATTTTGGTGAAATTTCAGTTTTAAAGCTTGAACTTTTTTTTTAAATAAAATAAAATAAATATTCAATATATCACACTTGAGATTACTACAAGTTAACAGAAATAATTTAATATATCTGGTCAATCATCAATTTTTTAATTTTAACATTTTTATATATTATACTTGAATATAGCTTATTTTGATATTAAGTTATTTAATGCTTTGGTTGCATTATTTATCTCAAATATGTAATGTGCCAATTGTGATCGGAATTTTAAGTTTCTATTTTATAATTAATCAAGAGATCTATTTTAAAATGTATTATATCAAATAATTCATTATGCTAGGTTGTGACGTCTTGTAACTTATAGTTCAAATATTTGCTTATAATATATTATTTTACCTGTGAAATAATGATGAATTATCAATTAAAATAATTGATCATAGAGTTTCTTCTAAATTTTTCAATTTTAAAAGTAAGTTTCTACTGTTTTCAAAATTTTCACCGATAGCAAAACTGAAACCTGAAATTTCCATCAATTTTTTTCGTACTGAAATGTTAACCGATACCAAAATTTTAATCTTTGATAATAGGTAGGCTACTTTTTATCATATTGCTTTCAAGTGGTGGTGTTTTATACATTTTAATCCATAAAAGATGGTGATGGATTGGTTAGGTAGGTATCTTTTATTTTTATTTTATTAATAGCTCTTCAGCTTTACTATCTTATATAATATAATACTGCATTTGTTTAGCCTTACGGGCTGGTTGGATTAATTATGCTTTGGTATAATAGATGTTTTGTTCCTTCCTATCTCTGGTCTTCTTGGTACAAACATGAAAACCAGAATGGATAAGGAAATATGTTCATGGTGGGATGGTCCTTGTCTTTTTGAAGCTCTCGATTCTATTAAAGTTCCTCCACGTGATCCTAAAGCTCCATTCAGGTATGTTTGGGTCTAATGTATCTGAAATTGTATTTGTTTATTTCCTCTGCTCGTTTTCTGTTTCACTTGTACTTTTCTCCACTTCATTTTGGTATTTGTTTCTCTTTATTGTACCTCACTTCCACGTTGTCTTTTGTGTCCAGATTTTTGGGAGTTCACTTAATGTAGCTTGTGTTTTATATTTTACCTTTATTTTAATTTTCATTATGATAAAAATGTTTCCATTCTTATAAGAACCGGGTTCTGCTTTTTTTCCACCCTTCATTTTATTATGAACATGAATTGGCCCCTATATATGTACTGACCTCACAGTTTTGAAGTTGAAATTGTCTTTCATAACTTGCTTCATCTAAGGAATTTGCTAATGTGTACTTTTTTGTTACTTTTTTCAATTGAAATGTTCTCTAAAACCTTTGGAAAGGTGTAGCACTTGAAGCTAATCTTTTCTTTTCCAAAACCAGTGTTTTTATGTAGGGTACTTATGTTCTGTTTTGTGTTGTGATGGTGCATTTTGATGTTTTTAAGTGCCACGTATATTGCTAGAGGAAACCCCTATATGTATCTTAAATAATTCTTTTTTTTATTTGAAGCTCATTATATCAGAGATTCTTATTTGTCCTTTTCTTTTTGAAGTTTCATCTTCCATTGTATATACTGGATTGTTAACGTTGAAAATTTGATCTATAGGATGCCTATTATAGACAAATTCAGAGATATGGGAACTGTTATAATGGGAAAAGTAGAATCTGGAAGCGTGCATGAAGGTGACTCATTCCTGATCATGCCAAATAAGGTTTTTTTCTATTCCTCTTCTACTTATTGCTTATAGATATGCATATGTTCACTGTTACAGAGATTGATATTTTTAGATGCTAATCTTCAGGATCCTGTTAAAGTTGTTGCCATATTTGTTGATGAAGATAGGGTCAAGCATGCTGGACCTGGTGAAAATCTACGGATAAGATTATCGGGTGTTGAGGAAGAGGACATATCCTCGGGTTTTGTTTTATCAAGTGTTGGTATGTACTTCTGGTATTTGGGGAATCTTAATGCAAATTTTTCTTGTAATTTCTTTCATGGTAGCATCAGAGTAGGTCATATAATTGGATTTATGTTCCTTGGCTGAGTGATGATTTGCTGCAACACAGAAGACAATCTTTTGCTCTTCTTATTTTCATGTGTGTGTAAACATAAGGGTTCCATTGTTTCATTCATTTTTTGCTGTGAATTTGCTAGTGATTTTGACTTTATGGAATAAGTTGTTCAAGGCGAATACCTAAGGGCTTGTCTGATAGCCGTTATAATTATCAATTTCTAATCTTGTATTCTATAATTTAGAAATTTGAGATCATGAACTTTTGATAACTCATTTCCAATTTCTATTTCCTAAATTCTGAAAATCAGTTTTGGAATTTGCCCAAATTTTGAAATCTAAAATAATGTCAATTTGAGAATTGAATTTCTAATCCAAAAGGTCAATTGTGGAATTGAATTTCCAATTTTTATGCCCTTACTCTGTCATATACCACATTACTAAAAATGATTAAAGAGTGAAGGGTAAATGAACATTTATCAAAAAAAGAAGTTTATATTGAATATTAGAGCTTCAAATTGAATATCCAATTTTCATTTTCTACTTTTCAAAATTGAAACTAGAAATTGGCTATCAAACAACTTTTTTTTTTTCTTTCAAAAAATTAGAAATTGGAAATTTAATTACAAAACTAAGGAATTAGAAATTGAAATGGTTATAAAACTGGCCTAAATCAGCTAAAAATTTATATGGACATCTTCTTGTTTTTTGGCTTGGGGGATTTTAAGGAGAAGAATTTATTTTGTATTCAATTTAGCTTCGCTTTTAGTTTTCTGACTTTAGGGTATAGATGAATCTTTGAAGAAAGACAAGGAGCAAGTGTAAGGGATTGTTTGACATGATATTTCTATTGTTGCATGTAAACCTTGATGCCTTTTCTCAAGTCTCTAAAAGGGAAATCATCTCTTCTGTTTCTTGCTATATGCTGTTGATATTTCAGTAGCATGGTTATTTTGAATCCTCTGATCTAGAGCTTTACCTGCTTGACCATTTATAAAGAACGATTAAGTTCATGTAGATTATGTTACAAACAGTGATCACATTCAAGTACAAGCAGTGTTCTTGGTTATAAAGTTTGGTCTCTTTTGTCCATGTACTTTCTTGTCTCCCTGTCTCCTACTGTCACTTCTAAATGCAAATCATTCTTTATTTGGGAGCTACCCTGTATCTGTTATGTCTAGTTTAATCCTAAGCACAATTTAATGCCTTGAATTGTATCATGTGTTTTTTTTTCCGGCTTGTAAGTTCTCTATGTTTCTGTTTCTGCATTAACTTGTGGATGTATGTTTTCTCTTCATGCAGCAAACCCAATACCTGCAGTCACTGAGTTCGTTGCACAGTTGCAGATACTCGAGTTGCTGGATAATGTATGAACAGATTAGCTTTCTTGCTATCTTATGGAATTTATCAAATATGTGGTGTTTTATTGATTTAGTTACCTAAAGATTGCACGTTGGTTTATGTAGGCAATTTTTACTGCTGGATATAAGGCTGTCTTGCACATCCATTCTGTTGTTGAAGAGTGTGAGATTGTTGAACTGCTTCAGCAAATTGATCCCAAGACAAAGAAGCTTATGAAGAAAAAAATACTATTTGTAAAGAATGGTGCCTTTGTTGTTTGCCGTATTCAGGTTTGCTTCTTATTTTTCCATAAACACCCCAGTTTTCATGGTGACAAAAATGCCCAAAAAGGGTGTTTAACCTACCTCTAAATTTGAGTAAATACTGAAGCAATTTTTCATGACATGTTTTTATAGTTTGTATGTTATGTTACTTGGACTCGTTATTTTGGCTGCTGTACCTGTGATCTACACGTTCTTTTTTTCTTTGTTTCTAAAATTTCCATCAGAAAAGAAGAGGGAAGAAATTTTTGACTGATTTGGTTCATATTTACATACAGCTCTGCCTGTTTCGCTTGCCACCCAGCACATATTAAATAAATATATATATCATAGTACTTAAATGTTCTTCCCATTCTATCTATTTGGATCTCTTTATGTCAGTTTGTTCACAGGTGAGCAACATGATATGCGTTGAGAAGTTCTCAGAGTTTCCACAACTGGGAAGGTTTACACTTCGTACTGAAGGTGATAAAACAGACTGCCATTACTTTTTTTTATGTGTTTATAACGTATGGTATCTCATGATTACATATATTTCTTTATAGGAAGAACGGTAGCTGTGGGCAAAGTAACCGATCTTTCTTCTTCAAGTACCTAAAAATGTTTCTGATGAGAAGGTTTGAATTTCTCTATGCTTCATCAGTTTTGCACTTTTCCTTTTAAATTTAGTTTGATATTTTTCAAATTATTTTTGTGGCTTGTCTTTATTGGCCATGTCATATTTTTAGAAGTGATGTGCCTCAGGAAGCTTGAACTTCAATAGAATTTCTTTTTTAGAGTTGGTGTTAATCATACTATTAAGAGAAAAGTGTCAAAGGGATCTTTTGGTCCTGTTGAATAGGTCATAGGAGTTGTTTAGTCCATCTGTTTATAACTAGGGTTATTTAATCCCTTTAATTTTTTTTAAAAATGGTTGATTAAGGAAAAAAGGTAATATTTTAATGTATTAGGAATATACATAATATTTTTGTGATATCAGGTGGATTTCATGTAGATTTAGGAGGGTAATTTCTGTAAGGCCTCTAAAATTAAAAAAAAACATAAAAACGTAAATATGAAAAAAAAACCTGACAAACTAAGTTTCCCTTCTTCGCAAGCCCCAATTAAGATTTGAGAGCCATAATCCCCATCCATAGCTAAACTTACGAGTGTTAGTATGTACTATGTACGACTTAGGGTAGCATGATGACGTGGAAATTCGTTATAACTATACATATCTTAGGATTATATATATATGTGTACTCAGTCTTATGATTGAATATAGTGAACTCATTTCAATCGTTCCATTCTCTAAACTTTGTACCTCCATTATGGAGAGAAGAACAAAGTTAAAAAACAGTGAAATGGATAGAACAATTGGATAGAAGAACATAGTTAAAAAAATAGAGACAAATGGAAAGAACTACTTAAAAAATGTTGAAAACAGAGTGAGGAAGAGAAAGTTTGAATGGAGATGGATATAAAGAGAAAAGGAAGAAATTTAATGGATTTAGAGAGAAATTTGGAGATGGAGGGGGGTTGGAAAGGTGTGAATGCTGAATTAATTCAGCAAGCTTAAAGCACCCAAAATGGCGTCAAATGCCTCTTTGGGTTGTTGGAAAAGGAGGGAATTAAGGAAATAATAAACACACCCCCATTAATGACCTCACATGAGATGCACATGATTTTGTAATCAGAAAATATTAAAATATTTCACGAACATTGCACTTTTTCCTTGTTTGATACATTTCTTCAATCTAAAGGTGTGAATGCTGAATTAATTCAGCAAGCTTAAAGCACCCAACATGGCGTCAAATGCTTCTTTGGGTTGTTGGAAAAGGAGGGAATTAAGGAAATAATAAACACACCCCCATTAATGACCTCACATGAGATGCACATGATTGTGTAATCAGAAAATATTAAAATATTTCATAAACATTGCACTTTTTCCTTGTTTGATACATTTCTTCAATCTAAAGGGACCAAAAAAACTAGTCGTAAGCAAAGGGATCAATAGATATAAATGGCTTAATTTAAGTGATTTTTATAACCCTGCTTCCTACTATTAACTGCAGTGTCTCGTTCTGGCTTATTTACAATTTGTAATTCTTGAAGATTTCTATAGCATTATCAAAAATAAACTTTGATCGTGATTAGCTTGATTTCCATTAATCTAAATTTTACGGGCTTGTATATAGTAGGGCTTGTGTAGTAGCAAGTTTAATTTTTTTTTGGGGAAATGTTTGGTGTAATTTAATATATCCTATGGGACAAGTAAAGAGTGATCTTAGTCAACAAAAAGGTTTTATAGGTCAGGCCCAATAAACGTTGAGTAATTAGATAATTATGACCATAGGTTAATCTCAATAAAGATATAAAAAACTCAATAATTATCTCTTAATTATTCTAAAGAGATAGTTACGGATAAATGTTAACAATATTACAGGTAATCCTACTTCGATAAGGAATAGTTATCAGAATAAATCTTTTTCCTATATATATTTACATTTGTACACTAACAGAGAATCACAATCAAACTTGATATTTTTCCTATATATATTTACATTTGTACACTAACAGAGAATCACAATCAAACTTGATATTTTTTCATAATCATAAAATGAGAACGTAGATCTTCTCTAAATTTCTTGTTACTGACTTAAGAATCGAAGAGCTAAAGAACACCCTCACGGTGGTCCTAGGTATTAACCGTTTTTTTTTATCTCACAATTTTTATAAGGAAAGTCTTATGGTTTTGATAAAAATCAGCATCAATAAGTAATAACAAAAAGATTTAAAGTTTACTAATGTGAAGAAAAGTGAACATTGAATATGGTTTTCAATTTTTTTTTTAAAGTTTTAAAAACAATAAAAAGTGTAAAAATGGAACTGAGTTCCAACCTGATTTTAAACTGGACAATAGAATTAATTACGAAGCACTCATTTTGAAAACTTGAGTTCAAAAACTGAAATTTGAAAACAGGCCCCTACATTTAGAGATGGAAACAAGTCAGTTTGGGTCAGACTCGATCTGACAGCAGTTCATTTTGAACTGAACCATTTCAAAGTAAACGGGTTTGGCTCGATTCTGGTAATATCTACGGATCAAAAAAACCGTCTGGTTGACCCGTATGTTTTTTGAGTTTTTTTTTTCAATTGAATATGAAATAGTATTTTTTAATATAATTGGAAAAAGTGGAACCGAATGGTGCTCCAAACCGATCTGATTTGCACAGAACTGTTTATAATAGAATGGATAATGCACTGATCCCCTTTTTTGCCTTGATATTTTCTTGCCCTGACCTGTTGGATCAAATTGCCATCTGTACCTACATTCTCCTTTTGTTTTGATCGATCTAATCCATTGTTTAGCTACTAGTGGTTTTATTGCAAAGTTTCCCAAACTACCAGGCTACCTACCAATATATGATGTAGTAGTTTCAAGATAAATATTGGTTAGTGTCATTTTATTCACTCTTGTTAAAGAAGAGGACTTGAAGCTTGTTCGAATCTTATGATCATCCAGCTTTTGGCTTGAATACCGTTCATTTATTAATTAGCAATTATCCAGCAGGTGTTCATCGTTTTTCTATAGATGGTAAATGCATATTCAAAGGTTACACTTAAAGATATTGTGCCTTTTTGTTCAGCCATGATATAGAATAAACATGCACCATTTATTCAATTCGTGATTGAGTTTTGTATTTTATGCAAAGTTTTGATTATGCTTCTTACACCTTTGTATCGGGGCAGATAGTGCAGATACATTCCAGTGGCAGCATTAAGGTCTGATGTAGTTGAAGATTCCTTGTTCATGGTGATGTATTGATTCTAATATTTGCCTGGAGTATATTGTAAAGTGATGCGGTCATTTAATGTTGCTGCTATTAATGTGTTTAGGAATGGGCTTTTTTGATCGGTATTACTTTCGGCAATTTCAGGGTATAGAGAGAGCTCTTCGTGTTTCACCCTTTGCCATCTTAATTTTGTTCTGACATAAATGGATGGTTTCATTGAACCTACTTGTAGATGCCCAAGTTTGTAGTTAAGCTTTATGGATATTACTGAGAAGTGATAATTTATTAGGAAAATAAATAAAAATTACATTTTTTTTGGGTAAAATATTAAACCATAAGAACATACATTGTCAGATATATTTAAATCTCGATACTTTTGGTTAACACTTTGTTTTCGATTAAGAAACATTTGGTATGGTGAACTTGTTAGATTGTATTTATAAAAAAAAGAACAATAAGAAATTGTTAGATTGTGTATATATCTTTGATTTGTGTGAATTCATAACAATTCCAATTTAGTCTGGCATTGCTTCCGATAAACTTTTGAAGTGGTCTATGTTTCTAGTATTGGGTTTTTTTAATTACCAAAAAAAGATTAAAGGTTATCATGAGCATTTTGAGTGTGTTAGTGTGTGGGGGAGGTTGTCAATGGCGGCAAGTTGATAAAGGAAATTTTTGGTGGGAATTGGGGACCTTAAAATAGGAAATGAGAATCCAAGATATAGAGGCGAACTTATTTTAAAAAAGTTAAGTTCTTGATAAATATTTTTAATTTTTGTGATAATAATAAGAAAACTAAAAGCTAATAAATAAACATGAAAAAAATAAATAATATTTATATAATATGGAGAAATTAAAATGCATGTAATAATAAATACAATTTGTTTTTATATTATACTTTGATAGAATTTTGTTATAAATTATTTTAAATAAAAAATAAAATTATTTATACTCATCATATATTTTTCCTTTTAATAGTAATCTTTTATAATATTTTAAGTTAAACATCATTTAAATGGAATTATTTAAATATGTTTAACATTGAGTGTATTCTAATTAAATACTTTTCAATATTATTGGAGGGTTTGTTACTTTAGTTGTACCACAATTTTACTTTTGATTTTTTTATCTATATTTTTGAGGTGGTATTTTATTGATACTTGTATTTAAAAAAAGATACAAATTTGATACAATTTGTCATTTAATTAGAGATTTGTCATATATGTAGTAATAATATATATACGATATTCTGAAAATATTTTTAGATATATAATTATTTAAACGATATTTAGAATATATTTTTAGATAATCAATTAATTGGTTATCCAAAAATATATTCTAAATAATTGATTATCCGAAAATATCTTTTGAATATTACATGTATATTATACATGTGATAAATCTTCAATTAGATGTCACATTGTATCAAATTGGTACATTTTTTTTAAATGGGGTACCTCTAAGGTTCCATCTAAAAAATATGGGTAAAAAAAATTAAAAATAGAATCGTGGTATTACTAAGGTAGTGAAGTTTTATTTTGTTTTAAGTTTTGAGTTATTTTTTGTTATTTCCTAAGTAATTATAAAATTTTAGTTTTTAGAAAATAAGTAAATGATATTTTTATAAAGGGAAAAAGGCACTTATATTTTAAAAGAAGAAAACATAACTTAAAGATGAAATATAATTGTTGGACGACGTATTAAATTTTGAGAGAAAAAGTAGAGAGATACATACATGTGAAAAATTGTACAGTGGTTTACATAGATTTACAAAGATATACTCTAAAATATACATTAAAGAGGTATAAATTACTGAATTCACCCAATCTTCACGCAAGGAACATGTCAAAGAAATTAACATGTGAGAAAACTAGTAAAAGATCATCCAAAAAAGTAAACCAATAAATAAGACAATTTACATACATTGCACTGTAAGGAAACAATAAGTGAATGAAGAAAAAGAGTCAAAAATTTGAACACACACAAAATGACATATTCACATATAGAAAATAACAAATAAAGAGGAAAAAAGTAAGTATCTTAACCTGAATAGATCACCCAAAAATAGTGATCAGATTGCATTCCTCTGTTTAAAGAATTTGTGAGGGGCAATAAGACTTGTAGATAGTCTCTGACTCATGTGATCATGAAGAGTATATGGAACTCATAGTTTTCTTTGTTTAAAATTTCTATAAAATTCAAAAGATTCATCCATATAAGTCAGGCAAGGCAGACTTTTTAAGGCAAATTTATTTCTTTTTGCTTTGTGCCTCAAGTGCATAATGCAACCAGCTTGAACATGCTCTGATGAGTCATTGTAGCTACATGCATTCAAGGGAGATCAATGAGAGTGAGGTGGAAATCTCTTATATGTAATCCTCACATATCTAGGGTACTACTAAGCAATATGGCTAGGAATGCCACAATGATGACAAGTATGAATAGACGTGTTCAAAAAACGTGGTCCCTAACTCTGGGGAGCAGTACCTGGAAGAAAAGAAGAGGAAGTTCTCACATTGACTTTCATATGAGAATGAGAAGTCAATTTCCCATAGTATTGTCTCAAAATCCCAAGCTCACCATAATTATGACAAGTGGGAATGGCAGTAGGTAAAGGAAATAGACTACTACTAGAGCAAAGAAAAGTGCTAACTTTATATGAATGGTTCACTTTATTAGGGGAATCTAGCCTAGACCATGCAACAAATTTACCTCTTGGGTTTATAGCAGTATACTTTGACTTTAGTTCTTGATTAGAAGCTTTGACAAACTTGGTAGAACCACCTGTAGAAGTCAACACCCCCTCATTGTACCCAATTCCAAGTCACTAAAAAACTTGACACTACTAAACATTAAACTACTACAAAAGGGGTATTAAAGTCGGTTCGCTGAACCGAGTCTAAATGAAATGACTTAAAACATAAAGTCGGTTCAACGTGTGAACCGACTTAAATTTTTGTTTTTACAAAATTTACTCATTTTCTATTATACTCAAATTAAAACCTGTATTCGATTACTAAATTACCGTGGTGTATTCTTCTCCTAGTGTTATAATACAAACCTACATATATAATATAAAAATTTATGCACATAAATAACAACACATAATAACAGAAAAAATATGAATAATAAGTGCATAGAATTAATAAAAATACTTACAAGAGTAAATGAAGTGACAAAATGAAGAAAATGAAGAAAAAACGGTGTTTTGTAAGTGAGAAATGGGTATAAAAAATTTGAGTATTTTGCTTAAAAAACTAAAAGATTAGTTAAAGAGGAAGAAAACCCACTAACCGACGCTGAAAATGGTGGTTATAGGTGGCGAGAAAATGAGAAAGAGTGGAGGAGGTTTTGGGTTTTTGGGTTTTTGAGAGTTATGCAACGCTTGGAATAGTTTTTGTCTAGGGAAGAAAGAAAAGAAAAGAATTTATCCATGTGTGTAGCATCGATTCTACGTGTCAACCGATGCTATCCACGTGTGTAGCATCGATTCCAGGTGTCAACCGACACTACGCTACGTGGATAGCGTCTGTTGACGTGGTGAACCGACGCTACATCCACGTGTAGCATCGGTCCGACACGGCAACCTTACATAGGATACTACTAAAGATGGTGTAGAATCGACGCTATCCACGTAGGACATAGCGTCGGTTGATGTTGTGAACCGATGCTATGTCCTACGTGGATAGCATTGGTTCTACACCGAACCGACTTTAAATTCATTATAAGTTATTTTTTTCCAAAAACCGACTTTCTATATCGACTTAAATATCCCTTTTTGTAGTAGTGAAATTTCATTCAACATTTTTGAGCTCGTTGCCATTGTATCAATAGCAATGGTGGAATGCGCAAGTTCTTTTTCTCATATGCTAAGTTTTTTTCACTGCAACTAAGTCTTCCTTTTCTTTGAGGAAGGATTCAAGATAAGAAGTCAAATTATTACGAATATTGACTCTCTTATGAAGTTGCTCAATCTCAGCATCCTTTTTTGTAAGCGAGCAAGTAAAAAAATCCTTTGAGCTCCCAATAATAATAATATCTATTTTTAACTGTTCAAATTCATTCTTCTGATTAAGAGTAGAGATAGGACTAACCAAAGATTCAGTAGCTTTACCACAAGTAGCAATCATCAACTATTCCTTAAGCTTTTCAACTTCCTTATGATTTACATTAAACTTTTCAAGAAAATCATCATACATTTTTCGAATGACCTCACACTTTTTTGTGAGATCATGTATTTGTTCATTAACAGAGGACTTCCTATCCTCTAGAGCTTTCTTTAACACACAAATTTTGCTTCTTTTTCCTCAAGGCAATAGCCTTTCTCTTATCCTTTTCAAACTGAATATACTCCAAAAGTAAAGCATTGTAAGAATCAAGAAATTTCTCTTTTTCATCTTTGACTACATTGTCTTTAGTAGTATCCTCTTGAATATTTAAGGTAGTAGTTGGAGGATCAATGATACTACAAGAGGCAACAAAAGCCATAAAGTTAGTATCATCCTCATCATTACTATTGGTACTATTTGAAAGAGTGACCTTATCTTTCATTACAAGTTTGTTTGTGCATTTTAGTTACTAAAATCATCGAGCATTAATGTGTCCTTGCTTTCCACATTCAAAGTGCCTTATTTTATTTAAGTTTTACTCGATTTTGTCAAAATCATTTTCAAAGTCTTCATCATCTTTGGTAGATCTTGAAGTTTTGGAACTAGAAGTGTCACTTCCAGTAGTCCTAAAAGGAAGTTTCTTCTTCCTAAAGAACTTGGTAAATCTTTGAGCAAGAAATTTTATTTCCTCCTTATCATGGTCAGAATCATCATTATAATAACTCAATGGTACACATATCTTTGATTGGTTCACTTCCTTAAGTAGTCTTGAAGGCTAAGATTTTTCCCTTTTTAGAAGTAATATGCTGTTTTCTTGGTGAAAGGTGATGCAGTTTAAAGACTTACAAGTCACTAATCAAATCATTTACATTAGGCTCACCTTGTCTGAACATTGACTCTAGTACAATGACCTTAGTATGAACCCTAAAAGGTAGACTGGAAATTATCTTTTCAATTTGGTTTTCTTCGTTAATTGGTCTACCTAGGTTATGAAAGAAATTTACTACATTGGAAAATCATGCATAAATTTGATCAAAAGTCTCATCTTCTCACATAATCCATAATTAAAAATCTCTATTTAGTTTTAGCATTCTGGATCTCTTAATTGAAGAAGTACCTTGATGTGTTATTTATAGAATACTCCAAGCCTGTTTAGAAGATGTACAGCTCTGAATCCTTCTATATTTGTCAGGTGATATAGCTTTAGAGTATATAACCTTTTACTACTCCATTTAAATTCCATGGAATCATCTTTGGCTCTTCAATCCTTGATTTTGGGATAAAGTATTGTTAGGTAGGGTTTTCATAGGGTAGGTCCAGCCATTTTTAACAAGGAACCACACTCAGTCTTCTTAAGACTACAAAAAGGCCCTTATTTGAGATTTCAAATAGGTATGGTTAAGCCCATTGAAAAGTAGAGTTCTTCCTACATTACCTTTTACTTCTAACTCTAGTAGAGAGAAAATGTGTATGTGAAATAACGAGCTAACAAGATCAACACCAGAATAGTTAAGCCCAAGAGGGTGCACCAACTCTAATACCAATTGAAAACATCTACAACCGAGTATACTACCAGGGTAAAGAGATGAAGAATACTTAAGGACTCAACCCTAGCTCACATAAAAGGAAAACAAATACTTATGCAGTACACAACAGAAGTACAAAACATATAATATGAATAGTAGATAACTTTAATAACATATCTCATGTATATAAATACAAAGTAGGGAAGAATGAAAAAAACTTTATAATCTAAGTTTATACTTTTAGTGTGCTGTTACATACACTCCTTAAACTTGGATTATATTAGAACAATATCAAATCATACATAACACTCGATATAAAGAGGTAAACCCATATAGAGATCGTATCTACATGGTAACATCCTTGGGTTGCTTAAGGTAACCACTTAGTAGCAAGTAATTCCCTAACCTGTAACAAGTTACAACTCTAATGTACCGTAAAACCACTATTACCTCTATCAATAGGGACACCTATCCTAACTAACTATTACTTCTCTTTACTTGCTCCTTCTACAATGATATGGTTCAACACTCGCACCCAGTTGTCCTTCACAACTAGTACCACTCAATATGGTATGATTGGTAACCAAAGATCAGTAACTAAAAGTTTATCAATTTACAACATCATGATACATACAATCCACTATTAATATCAAATCTCATATGGGAGGCATACAATCAAACCATGTACTCACACATAAAACAATTTGATCACAAACCACACTGAACAAACCATATTATAATATAATCTCACCAAAATGATTTCTAAAATAGATATGAATATCGATTTGAATTTTGGTAGAGTTTTGACACTAAAAATGTGGGTAAAAAGAAGAGAAATGAGTGGTGTATTTATAGGGCTCGGAATGCACAACTCACTAACCACCTCACCATGGGTGGTGACAAGGGTGGTGGCGAGCTTTGTGGCAAGGTGCTAAAAATTTGCATTTTTCTAGTTCCAAAAATTCCAATTACTATCTTAAATACTCACCCCTAAAACACGTCAAAGACCACAAGTAAAAATATCCACACAATCTCTCACGCTTGATTGTTGAAAACCAACACTCTACTTATCATGCATACTATGAAAGCCAACCCTGTGGTGTGTGTAAACATGTTTGCATACAAAGTGTACCTAATTATGTGCATGTGTGAATTACTGATTTGTAGTAACCAACCTTACATAGAGAAAGAAAAAAAATATTAAGTAAAATAACAGACACCGTATTTTATACACAAAAAGCCGACATATAGACACAAGTACAATATGACTTATAGTTGCTACCACCACGACCTCGATTAGCTTGATTAGGAGGATTATTACCAAAAGAGCCTTGCTTAGAAGAATTGTTAGACTTTGGTTTGTCAAAACTATTACATCCCTAAATGTAATTGGCTTGATGAACTTGATTATCCTTATTCTTATCTTGATGAATCGAAATATTCTCATAAGTCAAGAGTTGACTCTTTGCTTCATCAAGACTCGTATTACCATGATTAATAAAACAAATGCAAGAATTGAACCTTGGATTTAGACTACCAAGAATCAAGATTATCAAATCTTGTTCATTAATAGGTCTTCCTATTGTAGCATATTCACCAAATAGAGACTTCATTTTATCAAAATAATCTAGGATAGACATATTATCTTTCCTATTTGTTTGTAATTGCAATTTGATGTCCATTTTCCATTACTTTAGTCTTAGAAGTTAAGATATAATTTCGTTCAAGGCTTCTCTACATCTGAAATGCAGTTGATTTACTATAAACAACACAAAACATGTTTTCAAAAATTGAGCTATAAAACCAACTCTTGATAACTCCGACTTTGTGTCATTTATAATTTCTTCAACATCAAAGGCAGAGATTAGACTAAATATTTTCTCTTTTCAGATAAGAAAATTCGTTCGATCCTGTTTCACTCCAATAGACACATTAGTTGGTGGTACTGTAACAACAAGCTGTATTGTGAGAAGATTGCAATCTCTAGATGCTACCTGAACTATATCTTCTGTTTGAGTAACATTTGTCATTGATTAACTCTAGCACTCTACAGTTATTCCCAAGAAATGTTTTGCTATGATACGATGCAAGAACTCAAGATTGAGTTCTTAAACCATAGGAACCAAGAGAGAGAAGAGTTTAAGAATGTATGTTCTTGTATATTATTCAGTGAATGAATGAGATGATGAGCACTCAATGATGTGCTACATAGTTATATGCCCAACCTTTCATGCAGTGATATTCAGTTGTTATAACATAATTAGTTACATTAAATTACGTCACAACCAATACCTATAAAACACATGTCTATAAAACAAAAGAATTAGTTACATTAACTTACATCATAAACAATACCTATAAGGTAATGTCAATAGGACTTTAATTTTTATTTCCCTAACAAGAAAAGAAAAGAAAAAGTATCTTGATTAGAAAAAAGAAATAAATAAATAAATAAATAAATTGAAAGAAAAGAACTTAATTATACTCAAGGTCGTCTCGCCCCAGCAAGCAGCATATGGAATATTGGCAAGTGGCTAAGGCTAGTGGCTACCAAGTATTATAAAAGAAGGAAATGAAAAATAAAGAAAACGAAGTTTAAAGTAATTTTTAATACATTATGCAATTGATTATTGAACTTATCCATGGCTGCTTGCCTCTATCACATGCAAGTCCAGACAACTTCCCTCATATTTTACTTAAATTTTTTATGTTTTAATTTGTCAGGAAGTAGGTGAAAGATGAGGCTTAATGTGCTCATGTCAACGTACTGTAGTATGGTTTGAAAACTACAGTGTTTATCATATATCCTTATTTTTCATTTACTTTTATTATAGTATGGCAAGTAATTATATGTTTTGTTTAATTTGACAAGGAAGATTATATATATCCTCGTTATTAGATTTATTAGGAACAAAAAATATATGCATAAATTAAAAATAATTTGAAAACACAATAAATTTAATTAATAATATTTATCATATCTATTTTATAAACTTTGATTAAAAAGGGTGTCTATAAGGTTAAAAGAAATACCAATGGGCGTCTATATTTTTAATAATATTATTGAGAGTTGTTATGTTTACTTTTCTCTTTTATATATATATATATATATATATATTGCAAACTTATTAATTAAATATAATTTGATTTTAGCATAAGTTAACATATCATAATAAGATGTGGATTTATTTTTTAGTATTGTAATTTTACAATTATTATTTTTTTAATTACAAAGTGGCATATTTATATAAGAGTGCGTAAAATAAGGAAAAAATTAAAAATTTACGTGGTAGCTTCTGGATGAAACTTCAATAAGTTAATATATATGATTAGTAGGTAAACAATATTATAAAATTTTGTAGACACTTATTTCAAAGGGTTAAAATTACTTAATAAACTAAAGATAAAAATGAAATATTTGTTATTGAATTATATTTACACGTAACTATATGCTAAGGAAAACTTAAGTGTTACAAAAATTATATATTAAAAAATATATATGAGTGTGAATATAGAAAATATAACTAACTAGTTAACTAGATATTAACTCTAATATCTTCCTTGAATTGATGGAGATGGAATAACCGTTAATTTGACTTTGAAAGAAAAATATGGAGAAAAAATACTTCAAATTCAATGTACATTAAAGAGAGAACTAATCATCTTGAAACACATCAATAGCTAAGTGATCCATAACACTAGCTAAATAGAAACCATAATAGGCAACTTCAAGTACACACCAATAATGTTAAAAATCATCAAGACTAAGTGATACACAATAGTAGTCAAAGAGAAACCAGACTAGGATGCTTAAAGCATATGTCAAAAAATGCTTAGGTCCTTGCCTCATTGAATAAGAAGAAATTGAAGCAAAGCTCCAATACTCAAACATTGAGATGAGAAAAAATAAATGCTCATACTATAGCAATAAGTTTGAAAACATAATTGATCATACCAAAGAATTAATCATCGATTTTTGACAACAAAGACGACGAGTGAAAGTCCATATGAAGAAGACAACATTTATTGTTTTTTGTTTAGTGGATACACTGCCCATTTTGGGATCACAAAGAACAAGAGTAACACCAGTGAACATAAGAAAAAAACATAAGAAATCCACTAGTAAACAAGAAAATCCATAAGAAAATAATAAATTCAATAAAAAACAACACCAAGTGAAAAAAATAATTAGTCTGATAATCAGTGCATATCATCTATAGAATCCAAACCACATTATAAGATTTATGAATATTAGTGATATTCATGAACAAAACATTTAAATGTAATTTAGTTTCTAGGAACGTTTTTCAAGCTTTAAATGAATTGTTTAATGGACTAAATTATAATTGAACTTTATACTAGTATTAGGGATTCAATCTTTCCTACATATATAACCTAATACTTCATATTTTAATCAACAACATTCATTATAACTTTCTAATTGTTTTTGTGCTCTCTCCCTCTCTCAAAACATTTTGTAAAAATAATATCATATTCGTTTAGGTTTCTTTCTTTAATTAATCTATCAAATATTAGTGGTTGTATTTGATTGATTAATAGTCATATTTAAATTATGATATTTTGATTATATGTTCATGTAGCTTCTTCTTTATTATGTTCTTGAATGTTTGGATTAAATAATTAAGTTATTAATATCATAATTATTTGATTTGAATTTTTAACTTTAAAGAAGCTATTTTTATTAAACATATGCTTCATCTAATTGTTCTAGGATTGCCAGATGATTTAAAATTAACCAATATATTCTTGTATCTTCTAGTTAGGCTTATGCATTATTGAATTTGTTTAAGGATACACTTTGAACTTGTGTTATTGTGCTAAATTTTTAGGTACTAGTTGAACGATTTTGATTACTTGTGTGACTCAAGTTTATTGGAACGTTGGTCCTGATTCAAACACTTTTCTTGTGAAGAATGTGAAGAAAAGTAATAGTTTGTAAGTAGATTACTTGAGGACATTATCTTAGAGAATTGTTTAAGTCTTGGTCTTGTAATTGAACCTTATTTTCATAGTGAATAGTTCGGTGACCCGGTGGATTTCTAGTTTTCATCTTAGGTCAATGTTATAACCTAGGTTGTTTGCACTTAAAATATGGTGTATCAATCCTTATTTATTTTTGTTTTATTTTATTACACACTATTGCATGTCTAGCCTTTTGTGAAATTTTAATTAGGTATAATTTGATTAATTACCTATTTACCCCTCTAGCTAATTAGATCCATAGATAAAAAATTTAATTTGGTATTAGAGTGGGTCACTAGATATACTTAATGTTTGCATAAGACCTTGTTATGGATCATTTGAGAAATAGATCATCAACAACCCATGCTCCTTTCTTTGATGGGTCTAACTATTGATATTGGAAGTCTTGTATAAGAAACTTCCTACGCTTTATAAATGAGAGTGTTTAGAACTCAGTTATAGTTGGAAACCACCTACGGTTACCAAAGATAATATCTTCACTCTTAAATATAGGGACGAATGGATTGTTGTAGATAAAACTGCTAATAACTAGAACAAAAAATGTATTAATTCTATGCAAGACCTTTTCTAAATTCTATGTTAAATTATGTGATATTACTAACAACTGTACCAATCATGAAGAGAAAATTGATTATTTCCATGCAAAAGTCACTTACATTAAAAAAGGCAAGGATGTAGACACCATCAAAATTGAGGAACTCGTTGACTCATTTCAAATCTTCAAAATGAGTTTTCAAACACCTCCAACTAACAAAGGTATCACTTTCAAAACTACCATAATTGATGATAGAGATCATGACAATGATGAGGATGATAAAGAATTCAGACTCTTAGCCAAAAGACTCAAGAAAATCTTAAACCATAACAAATCATGGAGAAACAGGAAATCAAGCCATACAAAGCATTATAAATCAAGAGAAATCAAACCTATGAGTTTCGAAGATAAGAAAACTATACCTACTGGACCTAAATGTTATGAATGTAATGGGATTGGTCATATTTCACCTGAGTGTGCTAACAAAAATAAGAGAACTAGAAGGGCTTACCGTGCTACCCTCATTGATTCAGAAAAAACAATGATAATCTCAATCCTTAAAACAATTGTCGCACCAACTACCTAGTGTTCATTGGAACTATTGATGGATAATCCAATGAGTATGACATTGATGCTATTACATGCACGAATTACTTATAGAAAATGATAAATATATTCTTAAGATTAGTCTAAAGAAGAATAATTATTTAATAAATTCTTAAAAGTAAAAATAAAACCTAAACATTATGTCACAAAGTTTGGGTTTGAAATCCTAATCAAATGATAATAAAATGAAGATACATTCGATAAATTTTCAGACATTTATACATTTATCATACTGTGAAGATTTTATAGGATGTATTAGCTAGTTAGTTATGCTTGTTGCATATTAAATAGATTGTTAATAATTTGAATAAAAATTATCGATTCTTTTTTTTACATGAAAATATCCTAAAGTGAGGATCAGGATCATTCTCATTATTAATAATAAACCAATTAAAATCCTTACGTGGGGCCTGTTAATTGATTTTATTATTAAATTGTACTTATTTTCTAATAGATTAATATAACATTTAATTATCTTCCTTAAGTGGGGCCTGATAATTTAAACTTTATTCAAAGAGTTAAAATTAGGTTCAAGAATTTAACTATCTGATAAATGACTTTCAGATTTTAAAATTATTATAAAAAATATGTTATCAATATATCTTTTAATAATAATTCTTGTAAAAATCTTTCAAATAGATTTTATACTCCTACTATACATGTGAACCAAATCATTGATAAAAAAATAATACTCTAAATGAAATTCTGATAATTAAGTCTTAAATCTAACTTTCATATTTTAGGTTTATAACGAAAATTCTGACATCACTATATTTTATGAAATAAACTTTATAGCATTCTTAAATAGAAAATAATGCTTAATTTTGTAAAAATATTTTACCAATTAATGTTTTACAAGCATAGCAACTTTATTAATATCCCATTTATAATTTCAGTATACATGCTCAATTTAATAATTGATTAGAAAAGTAAAAATAAAATATAAAATAACACTTAAAGAATAACTTAAAAAATACATAAATATACCTCAACAGAGTTTTCTTGAATAATTTTTGAAAAATCTCCAAAAAAATGCCAATTTTTTATTGAATTGGATTTATAACCATTACATAAACTAAATTTTGTTCTACTCTCAATTGATAAAAGAATTTTAAGCAAAGAAAAGAAAAACTAAAATGCTTAAAAATACTAAAAAATGAAATGAATGATAAGGATGAGAGATAAGAAATTATTGATATAATGAAATAGGGGTCCTATTGATAGATTTAGAAAATTTTCTTAGATAGGTTGGCATTGTAGCACACAATAATCCACGCTATAACGTACCAAGGTATCGAGACAGTTGTATTGAATCCAAAAACATCATGTCACATCACACTACAATAATTCCATACCACAACACACACTATTATGCATGATTTTGTCCCTTTATTTTCTTGTATCATTTTTTATTGTTTCGTAGCATTGTAATGTGAATGCCTCCGATGTATTTTTTCAAGTATTGATCAATTTCATTTTTAAGCGAAAATACCTAAAAATAACAAAATATACTTGTAATTCTAAAAAGATGAATTTGTATAAAATAATAATAGAATTAAGTAATTACAAATATTGTTAATAAAAAATAATGCATAAAATCACAATATATTAAGTGCTTTTAAGGACTCATTAGAAATTGGCTCAAATAACGAAGGAAGTGATACTAAATTTTTGCTTACTCAATTTAATGTTAATAATCTTAATAAACTATTTATAGACTTATTGCACTCTAATAAAGAAAAATATATGTTAGTAGTTAAAGTAATCAAATTATGTAAAAAAGTCAAATCCTATGAATTTAATCCTTCCACTGTAGAAAAAGAAAAAAATTATATTTCAGAATATATTGATATTTTGAATCAAGTCTTGTAGATCTTAAATAGGATTAACAAAATTCTTGATTATGGAAAACCTTTGGGAGATAATAGAGGGCAAGGTTATGTAGATGAGGATTCTACGTCATCGTTCTCAAAAGCAACTTAATTCCTAAAACTCTCTAACACTTCTTCTTCAATTGCTACAAATACAACTTTAATGTCAAAGACCACATTTGTAAGGTCTTTTAACTTTATTCCTATAGTTATTAACTATACACAAAGAATTGTTGCACCTATAATTAATAAAATTGTTAAATTTGTGCTTGTTTGTCGTCATTGTGGTAAGAAAGGTCATATTAGACCCAAGTATAGATTTTTGTTGGCTACTACCCATTTTGTTATTCTTTTCCATGATTCTAGTTATAGGAATCATAATTACCATCCATAAATGAAAACTATGTTCAATAATTATACTAGAAAACATGAAGTTATTGGTTCAAAGAGGCAAGTGAAATTTAACACATTTTATTCTAGGACTAATTATCATTATCCTACCATGCATGTTGCATCTTCATTTAGGATGAATGTGAAATCTAAAAGTAATGCTAAGTTCGAGAACATGCCTATGAAGACTATGGTAGTTAAGTTCTAACCCAAAGAAATAAGAAAAACAAAATTCAAAAAAATTTGGATTAAAAAAGATTGTCTCTTTTTGGTCACTGAATTATCTTTATTGTTCACCTAGATACTTTTTATTTAAGAGCTTAATTAACCATAGGTGAGCATCTTTATTAGATTTATTTATTTCTATTTTATTTTTTATTTTTACTGTTATTTAGTGAGAGTAGATTTGTTTTAACAATGAAATAGACTTTACATACTACTTTTCGTTACAAACTGGACTTATTTTGATTGAATTATCATTGAGTATTTTGATTTGTGTACTTACAATTTTCTTTATATCTGGTAATCGATATTGACAAGAACTTACTCACATATCCACCAAACACATATGCATATCATGCTTGAAGTTTATAACCCTTTTTTATATTATAGGAGCTTGACTGCAAAATTGTGTTTGAGCTCCATCTTACACTTTCTAAAATGCTACTATAGAGAGACACCTAGTTTTGAGAAGGTTATCTACTATGATAGGTGAAACTATCGTAGTGAGCGATGAGAGCTACCTCACAACTAGTGTGAAAATCATTATATTAGGTTTTTGCTCGTGCATATTTCCTTAAAATTAATAATGTTAAAGAAAAACAAAAAATAAAAAGGCTCATGCATGCACAAAAGAAAGAACCACTAGAGGCTATACAAAAAAAAAAGGAAAAATAAATAAGTGAATAACCAATCTCTTATATGCAAAAATAAATGAGAGGAGAAACAATAAATAATAAAAAATATTAAGTTTTCTCTTGATAGATAATTTTATTTTGTGAAAGTAAGGATTCAATTGCAATTTTTTTATGATAGGTAATACTTTTATTTTGAATTTTTCATGGCTGGTCATAAATGAAAAAATTAACAAACTATTGCAATTCAAACATGATTCTTACTTTTGGATGATTGTTGATGTACCACTATATGTGTTAGTATGTCGTGTGTCTTGTTTATATATTTATATATGCTTTTAATAGAGAGTAAAAATTTAAGCAATATTGTTATCTTCGATTGAGTGTTTTATTGTAGTCATGTTTAAATAAGTCTACTACCCTCAATAACAAAGAAATTTATATATATCAAATTTTATAAATTTTTATTTTCTTCGACTTTATTTTGTAGAATCATAAAACTTATGGGAGTTCCTTTATTGCATATATCTTATTCTTGCTCGTATTAAATCTAAGCTTCAATATTATATTACATATTCATTTGATAAAAGGGAGGAGAGATAACACAAATAGAGGAAGAGTACCCAATGTGATAAATATTATTCAATGGGAAGGTTTGCACATAGGGTAAGTACACCTAACTTTAAAGAAGTTATATTTATTTAACGTATACTTAATCTCCTTGTTATAGGGTTGTTAGATAATTTAAAATTAATTAATATATATTTGAATCTTTTAGTTAGGATCATTCATTATTGAATCTATTCAAGAAAACACTTTGCAATTAATTGTGTTATTTTGCCAAATTTTTAGGTACTGGTTGAGCGAATTCAATTGATCGTGTAACACTATCTTGGAGGGTAGTTTAAGTCATGGCCATGTAATTAAATCTTATTTTCATAATGAATAGTTATGTGGTTCAACAAACTAGTGGTTTTCCTAATAAGTTATTGTTGTGATTTAGGTTGTTTTCACCTAAAATACCACGTGTCAATCATTATTTATATTTTTTTAATTTTGTTTATACAAAAATGCATACCTGGCTATTTGTGAAATTTTAATTTAACATAATTTGTTTAATTATCTATTCATCCCTCTAGTTGATTGAATTCATAACGAAAAACTTCACACACATGTTCTAAGAATTGAATACTAGCGAACCCAAGGAATAACATCAATGAGAAGAGAATGGAAAATAAATATCAACACAAACAAAAACCTTACAAACCTTGAGCACAGGCAACACAACCATGATATGTTCTTTCTTTACGAAGAAGATCATCCAGAAAAACAACCGCGGAATTTATTTACTAGGATCCATCTAAAGCTTTTTAGCTCTAACACTATACTAAATAAGCTAAAGTTTGAAATGAAATGTTTGTTATTGAATTGTATTTACAAATACACTAATAGCCTATTATATAGGCTTAGGAAAACTTAACTGCATTGGAAATTTTTTTAGTTAACATTTATAAGTGTAAACATATAAAATATAACTAACTAATTAACTATATATTAACTCAAATAGAAATACATAAGTGAGTGGTAAAAAAAATTGTTCCAAAGATTAAAATAAGAGAGGATATAAAATTATGTAATATTTTATATACATAAATTCTATTTAACGATGCATATAAAAGATTGAGAGAAAGAAATTAACCAAAAGAAATGTGCATGTGATCTACTAATATGATCAATTGATGTTAAAATTATATTTCTCCATCTTGTTGTCTTCTTGTATGAATGTCAGCACTTATAACATTATTAAAATTGCTTTTAAAAGAAATCACTTCCTTATACACCACACATAACACAAACTTCCAAAAAACCTTAGATCTTACATACATAGCAATTTATTGACAAAATTCCAAAATGGTGCACACATCCCCTAATTTATTACAAATTTTATTTTTATACCTTATCCCTCATTTTTTTAATAATACATTCTTTATTATATCCTTGGCTTGCTTACAAACTTGATGAGGAAAGTCGTGTGCATAACTTGTAGCAAGAACATCACATGTGGTATTTCCAAAATACTCCTTTGGTAATGGTGGTTGGAATCGAGTACAAGCATCAACGCTGATTCCCAACAATGTTGGCTGCTCATTCTTGTGATTTCTAGCCTTGCTTGCACATCTCTAAATGTATCCTGCTAAAGTCTCATATCTTGTATAAGGTTTGATACTTTGATCACTTAGATCTTCATTTTCCAACTTCTTTAGCTTCTCAACTTGTTCTTTGGTAAGCTTAAGAAGAGCATTAGTGGTTTCCGTGTTCATCATATGATCTCCAAGTAAGATAGGTGGATGAATGAACTCTGAATGATCTAAACAAGGAATAAGTCCAAAAGAGGGCTCACCAGTTCTCAATAATTTCCTATCTAGAAAAGGAATTAAAGCTAAAGGTTGACCACGAGCAAGTCTAGCCCATTCAGATAAAAAGTGTAACCAACCTTGTCCATCAGCAACAACATGTGATATGCTAAAACATAGGCAAATACCTCCATAAGTGAACCTTGTTATTTGAACCAAGAAAAGAGGTAATTCATGAATTGGAAAAGTATAGTCTAAAGTTGGGATGAGGAAATCATACATTGAGAAACAAGTGAAGTCACCATCTAGTTTGGATTGGGACTCAGCTTCGATGAACTTTACTCCCATGCCATTACAATTTAGTTCGAAACGACCTCCTTGTAGCAATTGAAGTCTACCTGCTAAAGGGTAGAAATGAACCAAAGTTTTGCTCAAAGATTGTTTAAGTGTATTGGTGATTATTTCAGGTGATGTGAGCCATTATTTTGTGGGTTGGTAAAAGTAGGTGGTTGATATATGTGTTATGGTGGAAGTTTGATCCCATTCTGAAAGAGATTGAATGTCTTTCCATGTTGATTTTGGTGACTTTACAATACAACATTCTTTAAACTTTAATTTCATATCTCTTTCTATATATGTTGACGTTTCAAAATATTGGTATTATATTTATTAGGAAGAAAATTGGGAGTAGAGAAGGCCAACTCAAGAACCACTCAAGTTGTCTTGGTACATATATCATGGAAGATAACGTCCTTATATACACATTTAACGTTGTGAGGTAGTTATTAGTATATTTAAAATTTATAAATACTTTAATAATTTATATTAATTTGACCTTTACAAAGACAACTAGGGAATATGATTGATAAATCAAATTTGCTTGGTAAAGATATAATGAAAGAAAACGTATTTTTATTGAGATATGTCAACGAGACTATTTCCAACTAATAGGTAGAAAATGAAATTGTTATACATCTAAAAAATTGAGTAGTGACATGGTTAATAATAAGTGTTTACAATGAGTAGAATGTGCATACACATGGGATAATCTCTACAAAGAGATAAATGATAAATACTAATATCTTAATTATCCTAAAGAGATATACACGGAGAGATAATCATCGTACATAATTTTGGTTAAGTATCTTCAATTAAGCAGCTTCAATTACAGAAGAAAATTAATTTAAATTGAAAAAAATAATAAGTTTAATTTAAATTGGTATTTATAATTGTTAAAAAATAAAAAAATTAGAAAGACTATTCTTATTTGTCATTTAAAGGCTATAACTCTTAATAAATATGCAAAATTATATTAATCGGCTGTGCACTTGGCCTCTGCAATTTGTAAAAGAATAAAAATAATTTTCATTAGTCGTACATATTTTGTTAATATGAATTTTTAAAAAATATAATTAAATAAAGAGTTGAGGATTTGTTTTTGCAAAGAAAAAGTTAATTGATGTAGATGTAGCCACGCATTCTTCCATACTTTACATTAACAATACTCTTATTTCCCTTAACTTATTCTATTAATTAAACTAAATTAATAAAAAAATTAATATTTATTTTAAATTTTAATGTTTAAAATTTTATTTAAATATCATTAATTAATTTAGTTACATAAACAAATTAAATCAAATTAAATAATAAAATAAATGATTTCAATTTAAATTGGGATATTGGTGTTATAATTAGATAATAAAAAAAGATTCTTCATATTTTTTGAATGAAAGACTATATTTCCCTATTTTCATTTATTTTAAAAAAGTTATCACTCCTAATAATTATGCAAAATTATAGATTAGTCATCGCTCTAAAATTATTAGTAAAATAAATTTAATTTATTTTTTTATATGTACACAATATAATTTTAAATTATATATAAAAAATTATTTTTATAAATAAATTTAATAAATATGATTTACAAATAAAATAAGATTATTTACGTGGAAAGGAGTAAATATGCTACTCTAACCTTTCCACGACAGCTATCTCTTATGGATTAATTATTCTTGTTCATACAAATGAAAAAAAAGTGGCAGTTAGCTTTTTCTTAATTTCGTTATCATCTTCTTTATTTCTTTCTTTCTTTATTATAAAGTACTATATAAAAATTTAATCTTTTAAAATTTAAATTTTTAATAAAAAAATCAAATAATAAGTATAATAATAATGTAAATATTTAAATATTTATTTTAAAACTATACTTCTCCATCTTATTTTCTTTGTATGAATGTCAACACTTATAACATTATTAAAACTACTTTTAAAAGAAATCACTTCCTTAAACAACACACATAACACAAACATCAAAAAAAAAAAACTTAAATCTTACATACATAGTAATTTATTGACAAAATTCCAAAATGGTGTACACATCCATTAATTTATTATAAATTTATTTTTATACTTTATTACTCATTTTTTTAATAATACATTCTTTATTATATCCTTAGCTTACTTCCAAACTTGCTGAGGAAAGTCGTGTACATTTTTTTTTTCTTTCATCATTCAGATAAGTTATAATATATCTCTATAGAAGTGCTTTTTAAAATCCTCAATATGAGATAATTGTAACTGTAAAGATACAACCACTGATCCATCACCGTTAGTACTTGAAATAAGAAGAGATTCTTCATCAGCATCATGAGCTCCAATAAAATTTGTATAAATCTCCTTTCCCCATCCAAAATCTAGGTCAAATAGAGGCAATGTCAACCAACTTACAACACTCATATTAGGATTCACATATAAAGGTCTATCTTGGCTTTGAAACCTTTTTAAGTCGGGTTGATTCTTCAAATAATCAATAGCAGACCACATATATTCATTTGTTACCTTCCTTATAGCTTCTCTTATTTTTCTTGTTGCATAACTTAAAGGCTTTGACACCAAATCACCTGCATAACTTGTAGCAAGAACATCACATGTGGCATTTCCAAAATACTCCTTTGGTAATGGTGGTTGGAATCGAGTACGAGCATCAATGCTGATTCCCAACGATGTTGGCTGCTCATTCTTGTGATTTCTAGCCTTGCTTGCACATCTCCAAATGTATCCTGCTAAAGTCTCATATCTTGTATAAGGTTTGATACTCTGATCACTTAGATCTTCATTTGCCAACTTCTTTAGCTTCTCAACTTGTTCTTTGGTAAGCTTAAGAAGAGCATTAGTGGTTTCCGTGTTCATCATATTATCTCCAAGTAATAGAGGTGGATGAGTGAACTCTGAATGATCTAAACAAGAAATAAGTCCAGAAGAGGGCTCACCAGCTCTCAATAATTTCCTATCTAGAAAAGGAATTGAAGCTAAAGGTTGACCACGAGCAAGTCTAGCCCATTCAGATAAAAAGTGTAAGCAACCTTGTCCATCAGCAATAACATGTGATATGCTAAAACATAGGCAAATACCTCCACAAGTGAACCTTGTTAGTTGAACCAAGAAAAGAGGCAATTCATGAATTGGAAGAGTATAGTCTAAAGTTGGGATGAGGAAATCATACATTGAGAAACGAGTGAAGTCACCATCTAGTTTGGATTGGGACTCAGCTTCAATGAACTTTACTCCCATGCCATTACAATTTAGTTCGAAACGACCTCCTTGTAGCAATTGAAGTCTACCTGCTAAAGGGTAGAAATGAACCAAAGTTTTGCTCAAAGATTGTTTAAGTGTATTGGTGATTATTTCAGGTGATGTGAGCCATTCTTTTGTAGGTTGGTAAAAGTAGGTGGTTGATATATGTGTTATGGTGCAAGTTTGATCCCATTCTGTAAGAGATTGAATGCCTTTCCATGTTGGTTCTGCTGGCTTTACAATACAACATTCTTTAAACTTTAATTTCATATTTCTTTCTATATATGGTGACGTTTTAGAAGATTGATATTATATTTATTAGGAAGAAAATTGGGAATAGGAGGCCAACTCAAGAATCACTTAGCTTGGTACATATATATCATGAAAGACAACATCCTTATATACATATTTAAGGTTGTGAGGTAGTTATTAGTATATTTAAAATTTATAAATACTTTAATAATTTATATTAATTTGACCTTTATAAAGACAACTAGGGAATATGATATTCTTTACCGGACAACTCAAATTTGTTTGGTAAAGATATGAAAGAAAATGTATTTTTATTAAGGTATGTCAACAAGACTATTTCCAACTAATAGGTAGAAAATGAAATTATTATACATCTAAAGAATTGAGTAGTGACATGGTTAATAATAAGTGTTCACAATGAGTAGAATATCTTGCATGGGATAATCTCTACAAAGAGATAAATGATAAATACTTATATCTTAATTATCCTAAAGAGATATACATGGAGAGATAATCATCATACATAATTTTAGTTAAGCACCTTCAATTGCAGAAAAAAAATAATTCAAATTAAAAAAAAATAAGTTCAATTTAAATTGGTGTTTATAATTGTTAAAAAATAAAAAATTAGAAAGACTATTCTTATTTGTCGGCTATAACTCTTAATAAATATTCAAAATTATATTAATCGGCTGTGGACTCTTGGCTCTGCAATTTGTAAAAGAATAAAAATAATTTTCATTAGTCGTACATATTTTGTTAATATAAATTTTTAAAAATTATAATTAAATAAAGAGTTGAGGATTTGTTTTTGCAAAGAAAAAGTTAATTGCTGTAGATGTAGCTACGCATTCTTCCTTACTTTACATTAACAATACTCTTATTTCCCTTAACTTATTCTACTTAATTAAACTAAATTAATAAAAAAAATATTTATTTTAAATTTTAATGTTTAAAATTTTATTTAAATGCCATTAATTAGTTTAGTTCCATAAACAAATTAAATCAAATTAAATAATAAAATAAATGATTTCAATTTAAATTAGGATATTGGTGTTATAATTAGATAATAAAGAAAGATTTTCATATTTTTCCAATTAAAGACTATATCTCCTTATCGCTCCTAATAATTATTCAAAATTATAGCTTAGTCGTCGCTCTAAAATTATTAGTAAAATAAATTTATTTTATTTTTTTATATGTACAAAATATAATTTTAAATTATATATAAAAAATTATTTTTATTAAATAAATTTAATAAATATGATTTACAAATAAAATAAGATTATTTACGTTGAAAGGAAGTAAATATGCTACTTTAACCTTGGCACGACAGCTATCTCTTATGGATTAATTATTCTTGTTCATATAAAAAAAAAAAAAAAGTCGTTATCATCTTCTTTCTTTCTTTCTTTCTTTCTTTCTTAGTACTATACAAAAAACTAATCTTTTAAAATTTAAATTAAAAAAAATCAAATAATAAGTATAATGATGATGTAAATATTTAAATATTTATTTTTAAAAAATAATATTTTATACTTATTACGAATCTCTATCTTATTATTTATTTTTTTAAAAGAAAAAATTATATTAATTTTAAATTAGAATACGTCAGAATAATTTCTCTCTCTTGATGTCTTGTTTTTGCATATTATAGTAATCATGTTGGGTCCACGAGCTTTGTGATTTTTATCACAGTCAAGTTTTGCATTTATAGAAGTAACATGCACGCATAATTTGATTTCTAAAATGCAGGTGCTTGAGTTATATCGTACATATAATTAACAATTTTTATTGTCTTTTTGTAAATAAAGACAGCCCATGATTCTTATGCTGATTTAGTAAAATAATCGCAGCAGCAACTGTCCCCAATATAATATTTTGAAAGTTGAGCCATATATATATATATATATATATGACAAATTTTTCAATTTATTGAGATCTGCTTAAATTTGATTAAATAATAATTGATGTCATATTTATAATTTTTTACATGAATGCGTGGGTCTCAATATAATATTTTGAAAGTTGAGTCATGACAAAGTTTCAATTTATTGAGATCTGCTTAAATTTGATTAAATGGTTGATAAGTTAGACATGAAAACGTTTTCAAATTATTAAATAGGTGATGTGGTATTTATAATGTTAATTTTTTTATTCGTATCAAAATATTCATAAAATTAAATTTTAAAAGTTTGTAAAATATAGATCTGATTAACCTAGAGGGGTGAATAAGTTATTTTTAATTTTTTATCAATTTATAATTTAATAACCTAAACAAATCGGTCAGACATGCAATCGTGTGTAAGAGTAAAGTGCGAAAATAATAACACACGATATTTTTAGGTGAAAACAACCTAGGCCACAATCATGACCTAAGAGGAAAACCACAGGTCCACCGGACCACCTAACTTTCCACTATGAAAATCAAATGTTCAAGTACAAACTCGGTCTTATGCTACCCTCCCTAGGATACTGCCCCAATGTACTTTACTTACGAGTCCCTGCTCTGTTTTCCACAGCTTCCAATATTAAGCGTAAGTGATCAGGCGAGCAGAAACATGATCCGTCATAGTTACTTTGGTTTTATCTATTTATAAAACTCTCATGAGTGCACGAATCATTTAAGTAGAAAATGATAAGTATACTCCAATTCGATCTAAGGAAGGAATGTATGTGGTTTTTAATTTATTATTCAAACTTTTAAAAGCAGAAATTAAATCCTAGCTTGTCTGTCAGCGATATTTTGGGGTTTGTGTTTTTAATCTACTTACATAAAAATAAACATAGATTCAATAAACATTTATGCAAATTTTATCTGTTAAAGCAGTGGAGTATTTATGGATATAATAACTAAGTTAATTATGCTTGCTATTATTTAGGTTATTAAAGATATGAATTGATATTTATTGATTCTCTCTTTTTGTATGAATACCGCCTTTTGGTGGGGTTAGATATTCTTTGTTAACTAAACAAATCAATTAACACCTATGGGTGGGGTTGATAACTAATTTGGTTAATTAAATTAATTTCTTTTTCTAAGAGATTGAAAATGAACCATTTAAATGCCACCTTTGGTGGGGTTAAACTGATTTAAACTTTATTCAAGGTGTCCAAATTAAACCTAAGAATTTAGTTATCAAGTACTAACTTTCAAGTTTTAAAACCCTCTGAAAACATGTTGTCAATACATTTTCGAGATAATAATTCTTATAAAAACTTTTGAAATAGAGCTTCGCTCTAACTACTAGAAGGCGATTTGCCGTCAGTAAAAAGTAATTACTCTAAATCAGACCGGATAACTAAACCTTAAAATCTAATTTTAGGGTTTAAGTTTGTAATGAAAAATAATATATTTCTCTAACATTCTTAATATAAAATCTTGAATAAAAATAAAATCAATTCATTTTAGAGATTTTTACCTATTTAATATTTGTACATAACAACGTTATTATTACATCATGTTTACTAAACGTAAACCATGATTAAATTTAATCACAGACAAATTAAATATAACATGTAAGAATAAAGCATAAAAAATAAGCGTAAAGAAAATAAAATCCTTCTGAGAACTTCGACGCTATTCCGTTGCTAGAAAACCTCTAGCGAAATTTGCACTCCCATTTATTGAATCGAAAAGCTAAAAAAAATTACAAAAACATAACTAGTTCTTAAAAAGGGAAGAACTCTAAACTAAGAGAAATTAACTAAAAACTAAGAAAAACTAAAAAAACCTAAAAATCTAAGAAAAGAGAAAGAAAGAAAGAGAAGTGTGTTTTGAAGGTGTGTTTGAAGTGAAGGGAAGGGGTATTTATAGGTGAGGATGGAGAAAAAAATGAGTAAAAAAATGTTAAAAAATATTAAAAAATGTAAAAATGCGTATTGGTGCTTGATGTCATTAATGACGTCGGCATGGCGATCACGAGAGGCAGTGCACGTGAAAATGGGGCGAAAAGAGCGTTGGCGCGGGCTTGGAGTGGGCGGCTACGCAGCAGCCTGGTAATGTTGCCTTGACTTCAACTGCGTGAAGCAGTCTGTCGATGCGGCGCGCGCGGATAGGGCGATCTTGTGGTATGTATGTGGGAACGTTCGAATCTTTTGACATTTTTGACCTTTTCGACCCATTTTGTCCAATTTTTCCATGTTTGTTGACCTTTTCCCACTTATTTATTAATATATTTGTGATGTATTGCTTCAAGTATTACTCTTTGAGTCTTTAAATTGCGTTTTTAAGCCAAAATACACGAAAAACAATAAAAATACCCGTGATTCGAAAAGACAAATTTATATAAATATATGATAAAACATATAAATATATGTATTTTTAATCAATTAATGTACATAAAATCATGGTTATTTTAGTGCTTTTTGAGCACTCATCGCACATACCGACTTGAACTTAACTTGCTAGTCCGCCGCGAAGCGATAAAAACTAAAAATTAAACTATCCTAAATCACTTGGTAGATTGACACGGTTGCATTTAGCCTATGCAACAAGCCTTTAAACCCACAGGTTGCCACTAGTGGACGAGTTTGAGTCTCGTGAGGGTTTTGATAATGATACCCTTGAAACATTGAACTAAATGTAAAAATTAAAAGAAATAATAACAACAATCAACTTAAAAACTAAAATTACAACAAAATCAAAATTAACGTTTAAGAATAAAGAAAACAACATATCACAAAAATGTCTCATACTTTTTAATCTCCTTTAAGATCATAATTAAAATCTCAAGCATAAGTTATTTTAATCTTTTAAGCAATCATGATTTATTATAATAATTAGTCGGAAATCATTTTCATATTTCATATCAAAAATGTATCAATTTAATTTCACCCAATTTCGGTGTCATAAATCGAATTAACCGACTCTATTCCTCACAAGTCAATACTCTCAAAACTCTTGAATCCTATGGGTTCAAACACTAAATACTAATTTATATGCGAAAGAGTTGATGTATAGAAATGAACTAATATGTTCGCATATGTATAAAGAAGAAAGGCTCAAAGTGTTATTTTGACATTGATCTCATGGAAGGAATCAAATGTATAAATTATAAAGATATCATATATAAAAATTATTTTCATGCATAAATCAAACTCATTAAGAAAAAATTTCCAAGATATATGCCTTTTACAAATGAAGAAAGTGCAATGACTTTTTTAAGGAATTACTTCCTATATCTTTCTTTTGTAATTAGCCTTTACTCACAACTTTGTAGGGAATGTGGGTCATAGTATGAAGATGATACTTATATTTTTTTATCTCTCTAATTTTTTTCAATATATGTATATTTTAGAGAGTGACAATGTCTGCAGATTGTACATTTTTTTGGATTTTGGTCAGGTGGTTAATTTTGTGGCTTTTCTGTTTGATCTTGGTTTAGGTAACCCGAGATATGTCTCTTTTTTTTGTAATATATGATCGTACACGAATGAGATAAAAGCATATACTATCAATTTCTACTCAAATCATTTAATCTAAGCAAAAATAATAATAAAAAATATACGACACTCTATTAAGATGAGAGAAAAAAATTCATACATTCAATATTAATGCCTATAGAGATCATCTAAGAATTTGAAGAAATAAGAAATGTGTTTGGAGTAGAAAAAATATATATTTCACTCTGAATAAAAGAAATTAGGCTCAATTATATCTCCTGACAAAGGTAGTCTCCACTAAAACAAATTCATAAACAGATTTTGGGTTTAATATAATTTCTACATCTTATCGAAATACTAGTTATGACAAAAATTAACTAATTATCAAAAACAATTACAAAATATTTCATGATATGTTTTCAAAAATTAATCTAACGATCTGAAAAGACTTAACTCTTTACTTAAATTTGATTTAAAGAAAATGATAAATTTTGTGAGAAAATATATTTTTTTTAATTTTTTAAATTTCAAAAAGTACTAAATCACACAAAACAAACACAAAAAAATGAAGATTTGAAAATAAAAAAAAAAAAAATTTAAATTTTTTTTTTTTTTTTTGTTTGAAATTTTTTTTTTTTTTAAATTGTTAAATCTTTTTTTTTTCTAATTAAGCATGGTAACTTTTCACCACCCCTGACCAAGAACTTACATTGTCCTCAATGTAACAGCGTAAATTAAAGATAAAGAGAAAAGAGAGAAAGATTACTATTTCTTGAGAATGTGTAAGTAGTAATAGAGAAATGCAAGTGCATTCATCATATTCATCGTTAAAGTGTATACGAATGATTCTTTGTGAACTTCTAACAACTCAAAAAAATATTTTTAGTTTTAACAATTTAAAAATTATTCACATATAATTAAACCAAAATAAACAATAAAATTAAAACAAATAACAAAAAAATTACCTAAAATGATGGGTTGCTTCCCACGTCAAGTGCTTAGTTTAACGTCTTAGCAAGGCGTAACTTGGCAGATTGCCTTTTAAGTAAACTCAATGTCCCTCATCATTGAGTCAATCAAACCTACAAGTAAGACAATGTTGTCTACTATCTTCATTTTCAAACATACTATTGATTTTCAAATTTTTACGTACCAAAACTAGGGGCATCTTGGGTTTTAGATAACCCGTCAGGTGCAAATCAAATAATTAAGGCATCAAAACACAATTGTACCTAGAAAAAACAAAACAACTAACTACTTAGATTGTAATTAAAACTTTAAAATTTTGGAGATAGTTTCAGAATTTTTTTTTTTTAATTTTTTTAAGTTAAAATAACATAATCGGTATTAGCAAAAGTGCTTCAGGAAAGAATGGTGGGGCAAAGGTTCCTTAAAAACCATCCTCTGTGACAGCGTTCCCGGGGAAAGACTAGTGGCACTGAGGCTTCCAAGAACTAGTCTCCACAAACCGAGACTCCTTAGATCTTTACTTTTCATGCTATTAAAATTAAGTTAATTAAGTTAAGTTAAGTTAAAATTTAAGTTAATTAAGTTAATAAAAAGGTAGGTTAATTAAGTTAATGAAAATCTAAGTTAATTAAGTTAGTAAATTAAATTAATTAAGTTAGTAAATTAAGTTACTAAAAACCTAAGTTAACTTAGCGAAAATAAAAAAAAGTAGTTAAAAAAATTTGAAAAAAAAAAAAAAAATTAAACCAAAAAATAAAATAAATTGAAAAAGTAAAAGAAAAAATAAAAGAAAATAAAAATTAAGCCAAAAAAAAAAAATAAAATAAAATAAAATAAATTGAAAAAAATAATTGAAAAAGGTAAAAGAAAAAAAAAAGAAAAGAAAAAACAACAAAAATAAAATAAAAAAAAATTGAAAATAAAGTTTTTGATTTTTTTATTTTTTTATTTTTATTTTTTGATTTTTTGATTTTTTGATTTTTTGATTTTTGATTTTTTATTTTTTTATTTTTTATTTTTTTTATTTTTTATTATAATTTTTTATTTTTTATTTTTTTTATTTTTATTCTTATTTATTTATTAATTTAATTTAAAATTTATTTACTTTTTTTTTACTTCAAATTTCAAAATGCAAAATTATTTTATTATTCATGCTATATTTTTTTTATTTATTACGAAATTGAAATTTGAATTTTTTTTTACTTTTCACAAACAACAAAAAATTTTTATTTTTTTTTTAATTTTTTAATAAAAAAAAAATCACAATTATTTACAACACAAAAGGTTTTTAAAATTTTGATAAATAATTTAAAAGCTATTCATCCCGCCTAAAGATAGGCCAAAACTTGATCAAGTATTGACAGGCATAATAGATCACGATCTTGTTACTTTGGTTTATCTATTTATAAAACTCTATAGTGCTACGAATCATTTAGAAAATGATAAGTATACTCCCAAGTCGATCTAAGGAAGGAATGTATGTGGTTTTAATTTATTATTCAAACTTTTAAAAGCGAAATTAAATCCTAAACATCCTGTCCACGATATTTTGGGGTTTGTGTTTTTAATCTACTTACATAAAAATAAACATAGATTCAATAAACATTTATGCAAATTTTATACGTTAAAGCAGTGGAGTATTTATGGATATAATAACTAAGTTAATTATGCTTGCTTCGTATTATTTAGTTATTAAAGATATGAATTGATATTTATTGATTCTCTCTTTTTGTATGAATACCACCTTTGGTGGGGTTAGATATTCTTTGTTAACTAAACAAATCCAATTAACACCTATGGGTGGGGTTGATAACTAATTTGGTTAATTAAATTAATTTCTTTTTCTAAGAGATTGAAAATGAACCATTTAAATGCCTTTGGTGAAGGTTAGATGATTTAAACTTTATTCAAGGTGTCCAAATTAAACCTAAAATTTAGTTATCCAGTACTAACTTTCAAGTTTTAAAACCACTACGAAAACATGTTGTCAATACATTTTCGGATAATAATTCTTATAAAAACTTTTGAAATAGAGCTTTCTAACTTCTTAGGGCCGATTGTACCAATCAAATAAAGAGCACTACTCTAAATCGAATAGGATAACTAAACCTTAAAATCTAATTTTTCGGGTTTAAGTTTGTAATGAAAAATAATATATTTCTCTCTAACATTCTTAATATAAAATCTTGAATAAAAAATAAAATCAATTCATTTTAGAGATTTTTACCTATTTAATATTTATAAGCATAACAACGTTATTATTACATCATGTTTACTAAGCGGCTTGACAGTTAAATTTAATCACGAGACAAATTAAATATAACATGTAAGAATAAAGCATAAAAAATAGCTGTAAAGAAAATAAAATCCTTCTGAGAACTTAGCTATTAGTTGCTAGAAAACCTCTAGCGAAATTTGCACTCCCGTTTTATTGAATCGAAAAGCTAAAAAAAATTACAAAAACATAACTAGTTCTTCCCAAAGGAAGAACTCTAAAACTAAGAAAGAAATTAACTAAAAACTAAGAAAAACTAAAAAACCTAAAAATCTAAGAAAAGAGAGAAAGAAAGAAGAGAGAAGTGTGTTTTGAAGGTGTGTTTGAAGTGAAGGGAAGGTTATTTATAGGTGAGGATGGAGAGAAAAAAATGAGTAAAAAATGTTAAAATATTAAAAAATGTAAAAATGCGTATTGGAATTCTTGATGTCATTAATGACGTCGGCATGACGACGGGCAATTTGCCACGTGAAAAATGGGGGCGAAAAGGCGTTAAACGCGCGTAATTCTTGGGTTCTGTATACAACAACTGTCGTACTGTACTTGACTTCAGTATGCTGTCTTTGAATGCCAATGCGATGGAAGCTAGCTGATGGGCCAGTCTTGTCATGGTATGCTTGTAGCACTGACGAGTATGCGATTCCGTCTTTTTGACATTTTTGACCTTTTCGACCCGTTTTGTCCAATTTTTCCATGTTTGTTGACCTTTTCCCACTTATTTATTAATATATTTGTGATGTATTGCTTCAAGTATTACTCTTTGAGTCTTTAAATTGCGTTTTTAAGCCAAAATACCTGAAAAACAATAAAAATACCCGTGATTCCGAAAAAGACAAATTTATATAAATATATGATAAAACATATAAATATATGTATTTTTAATCAATTAATGTACATAAAATCATGGTTATTTTAGTGCTTTTTGGGCACTCATCAGTAAGCTCCCTACAAATCAGATACGTTTCTAAAGTAACTGCAAAATAGTTAGCACAAAAAACACAAGTGCCCGTGTGTGTTCTAGAGCGGATTTAACAATGAATAATCCTAACTAGATGATTCAAAACATATGTCACTTAAATCAAATCAACTAGTAAATTCTAGAGCAAAAAGATTCAGCACAAGTTCCATAAAAATGACTTCTTTAAAGATTAATAATCAAATCAAATAACTATGATATGACAAAAACAATTATTTGATCTAACAATTTAAGAACAAAATTAAAAAAAAAACCATAAAAACATATTATCAAAATATCAAACTCTTTTATCAACGACTTATAAATTAATATATATTAATTACTTAAACATATTAATTATATATTAATCATCTTTATTGCGTGATGGTATTGTTCAACTTCCTTTATATATTATATATATATATATATATTACATTGTTCAACTTCCTTTATATTATATATATATTACTTACCTATATCTCGCAACGTGAAGACAATTAAACTCCTTTCCTCTGAATTTTTTTTTATCGTTTTCGGCAATATCACATATCAGTTTTAACTTCTATTCGGCCTCCGTGTATTCACTTTCTATTTTTCCCACTTCCACTCTAACCCTAATGTATCTATATATATATATATAGATAATAATAATACTTAATGATATTAGGGTTAGGATTAAATGTGTTTTGGTCTTAACTTTTCAAAGCCCATTAAAAACAAAAAAAACTTAATATTATCTTAAGATATATTATAAAAATATTTAATTAATAATTTCATAAATTAATTAAAGTTTGAATAAATATTTTAACATAAAATATAATTTCAGATTTATGAAAATGTGTTATTAAATTCATGAATGCAATCCTATGTGTCGTAGTTATAAAAAAACATACCTGAAGTACGAATATCTGGAACTTGAATATTTGTTTGGCTTTTCTTGATAAACTTGATAGCAGACCTAAAAACAAACTTACAAGTAAATATTTTGTCCACGAAAATAGCCAACACTCATAGTCCTTACAAACTCCCCCTTTGGCATTTTCGTGTGGCAAAACCTCTCACTTACTACATGACACTTATAAAAATTAGATAAAAATACAATGAGGTCCCACACTCCATAGTGGAACTATCCTATGGTCCGGTGAATCCATTTTCGCTGCAACTTGATAAGCCTGTAAGTAACTGAAATGACATTGACAAAGCATAGGACAACTTGGCATGAAAGCCTCATTGTACATTAGTTTAGTTTACATAAAAATAAGCGAAGTGTAAAGAATAATCATGTAGTATGCATTCATATCAATCAAGCTTAATTAAATATGTTCTCCCCTTATATGTATAACAAAATAAAAACATGAAAGTAAAAATTCTCTCCCCCTTTTTGACATACGAGAAGGACAAAGCATTAGACAAAGAATTGAAGTTAAACTCCTTCTAAAGATATAACAGTGTAAAATCAGAGTAATGTAAATGTACAATGTGCTTTAAAATCCCCCTAAGTTCTATGACACTCTAACTTAGAAACCAATTAAAAAGTAATAAATGAAAATATTTTTTTTTGTTTTTTTTAATTTGCATGCATAGCCACATAAGGTATTAAACTCATGTAATTATAAACAAGTACACACCCAATTGAGAACTCATCATTTTTTTAAACTCCAATTTTGATTATTTATCATATAAATAAATAAGTAGAATAGAAGAGGTGCACACGCACACTTCGCACATATAATGACATATTGACATTTACTTAAAATAGTATACATGTTTAAACTCCACAAATATGTCAATTAATTCATTTATGACTTATCAAGAAAGACTCAAAAGAAAAAAAATATCACCTATCATATAAAATTATAATCGAGTCTTCAATCTTACAAAATAAAATATATTTACTAAAAGAGGACTTAATTTTTTTATTTTTTTATTTTTATTTTTCTTATAAATGAGGTAAATGATATATATATTTTTTAACCTCTATTAGCTCTTTCTTTTTGTGCATTCCAAGTACAAGATTCATAAGCAATCAGTTTTTGCATAATCTTTCCTTTTTTTTTGCACGAGCCATAAACCTAGCACGATGACTTTCACACTAGTTGTGAGATTTGGATTTGGCTTACCAGTTTGAGAAATTATGATCAATGAACAGTGACTACGAATTGGATTAGATCTCTCCATTTTTCTTGAAATAATTGTTAGTTTTCAAGAAGTGTATTCTTGATGATGTTGTTGATTGTTTGACTCTAGTTTTACCCAGAGAGAACTGTTGTACAATTGTTTCTTGATAGTGGAAGTTTTGGAGAGGTGTGTCGTGGTTGTTTCCTTCCTACACCGGGAAGGTTTTTCCACGTAAATTGCTTGTGTTGATTTTGTGCATTTTTCATTTTTGAGCTCTATTTATTTGTTTCCTAAAATATTCACACAAAGAAGGAGAATAGGTTTAATTTCGCTGTTTAGAACTTGATTAAATTCGTATTGAAATTGTGATTCTCCCAACAAAGTGGTATCAGATCTTCGGTTATTATTGTTGAATTTCTTGTGTTGAATAATGGAAGAAAATTTAAGTAGAATGATTACTTTGAATGCTTTTAATTATCATACTTGGAAAGGAAAAATGGAAGATCTCCTTTATGTCAAACAATTTCATTTACCGGTGTTTGTCTCTGAAAAGCCAGAAAAGTTATCTGAAGAAGAATGGACTTTGTTACATCGACAAGTTTGTGGGTATATAAGGCAGTAGGTAGATGATAATGTTTTGAATCATATTAGTGGAGAAATACATGTACGGTCACTATGGAATAAACTTGAAGAGTTGTATGCTCGGAAAACAGGAAATAATAAAATGTTTCTTATAAAGCAGTTGATGGCTTTAAGGTACCAAGATGGAACTCCGTTGACAGATCACTTGAATACGTTCCAAGGAATAATCAATCAGTTAGCTGGAATGGGTATCAAGTTTGATGATGAGATTTAGGGGTTATGTTTATTGGGTTCGTTGTCGGACTCTTGGGAAACATTTAGAATGTCATTAAGTAATTCAGCTCCAAATGGTGCAATCAACATGGATCTGGCTAAGAGTAGTGTTTTGAATGAAGAAATGAGAAGAAAGTCATATGGGTCTTCTCAACGATCAGAGATTTTGGTTACAGAAAGAAGAAGGAGGAGTAAAAGCAGAGGTTTCAAGAGCAAAGAAAAAGGAAGAAGTAAGTCCAATAGGTTTTCTAATATTGAGTGTCATCACTATAGCATGAAAGGGCACATCAAGAAATATTGTAGACAGTTGAAACGGGATAACAAGAAGGAAGACAAAGAACAAGAGGGTGATGTTGGCAACGAAAATGATCGAGTTGCCACCGCTAGTTTAGAAGACTTTCTCGTTGTTTATAATGAAGATATTGTCAATGTTGCATGTCACGAGATCAGTTGGCTTATTGATAGTGGAGCCTCCATTCATGTTACCTCTCGAGAGGACTTCTTTACATCCTATACAGCAGGTGACGTTGGGACAGTGAAGTTGGGTAATTATGGCTTGGTTAAAGTCATTGGTATTGGAGATGTGTGTTTGGAGATGAATAATGGCACGAGACTACTTCTTAGAGGGGTAAAGCATATTCCTGAAATTTGTTTGAACTTGATCTCTACAGGTAAACTTGATGATGAAGGATATTTCAATACCTTTAGTAATGGTCAATGGAAACTTACTAAAGGTGCTATGATTGTTGCTCGTGGGAACAAGCATTCCAGTTTGTATATACTGCAGGCGAGACTATTTAAAGGCATTATTAATGCTATGACAGATGAGCTCATATCAGAATTGTAGCATAAGAGACTTGCTCATATGAGTGAGAAAGGTTTGGTAGTATTGACTAAAAAGAATCTTCTTTCTGGAATGAATAATGTTTGTTTAAGAAGATGTACTCATTGTTTGGCAGGAAATAAAAATAGAGTTTCTTTCAAGAGTTCCCCTCCTTCAAGAAAACAATACATACTTGATTTGGTACATTCAGATGTATGTGGTCCAATGAAGACAAAAACTTTGGACAGTGCCAGTTATTTTGTGACCTTCATAGATGATTGTTCAAGAAAGTTATGGGTGTACACTTTGAAGAGCAAAGATCAAGTATTAGATGTGTTTAAACAGTTTCAAGCCTTAGTTGAGAGACAGACTGGGAAGAAATTGCGGTGTATCAGAACAGATAATGAGGGAGAGTATTCAAGTCCTTTTGATGAGTACTGTAGGCATCAGGGCATTCGACATCAAAAGACACCTCCCAAGACTCCTCAATTAAATGGGTTGGCTGAACTTGATCTCTACAGGTAAACTTGATAATGAAGGATATTTCAATACCTTTAGTAATGGTCAATGGAAACTTACTAAAGGAGCTATGGTTGTTGCTCGTGGGAACAAGCATTCCAGTTTGTATATATTGCAGGCGAGATTATTTAAAGGCGTTATTAATGCTATGACAGATGAGCTCATATTAGAATTGTGGCATAAGAGACTTGCTCACATGAGTGAGAAAGGTTTGGCAGTATTGACTAAAAAGAATCTTCTTTCTGGAATGAATAATGTTTGTTTAAGAAGATGTACTCATTGTTTGGCAGGAAAGAAAAATAGAGTTTCTTTCAAGAGTTCCCCTCCTTCAAGAAAATAATGCATACTTGATTTGGTACATTCAGATGTATGTGGTCCAATGAAGACAAAAAATTTGGACGGTGCCAATTATTTTGTGACCTTCATAGATGATTGTTCAAGAAAGTTATGGGTGTACACTTTGAAGAGCAAAGATCAAGTATTAGATGTGTTTAAACAGTTTCAAGCCTTAGTTGAGAGACAGACTGGGAAGAAATTGCGGTGTACCAGAACAGATAATGAGGGAGAGTATTCAGGTCCTTTTGATGAGTAATGTAGGCATCAGGGCATTCGACATCAAAAGACACCTCCCAAGACTCCTCAGTTAAATGGGTTGGCTGAGAGAATGAATAGGACATTGATTGAAAGAGTAAGATGTCTTCTTTCGCAAGCTCAGTTGCCAAGATCTTTCTGGGGTGAGGCTTTGAATACAGTTGTACATGTTCTTAATCTCACACCATGTGTTCCTTTTCATTTTGATGTACCAAATAGAGTTTGGACTGGTAAAGATGTTTCTTATGATCTTTTTCGCGTTTTTGGTTGCAAGGCATTTGTGCATATACCAAAAGATGAGAGATCTAAGCTCGATGTGAAGACACGATAATGTATCTTTATTGGTTATGGTCTGGATGAATTTGGCTACATATTTTATGATCCAGTTGAGAAGAAACTGGTAAGGAGTCATGATGTTGTGTTTATAAAAGATCAAACTATACAAGATGTTGAGAAGATAGAAAAAGGAGTCCATCAGTATAGTGATGATTTTATTGACCTAGATCCGGTTCCTTTATCAGTACAGATGGAACAAAATGTTCAAGATCACTAACAGGGTTTAGATGATGTAGATATGCAAGCCGAAATAGATCACCAGACTACTAATCAATTGCCAGAACCAGAAATTCCACCCAGGAGGTCTACCAGAGATCGACGTCCTTCCACACGGTATGATACAGATGAGTATGTGTTATTGACAGATGAGGGAGAACCTCAATGCTATGCAGAAGCGATGAAAGATGGAAACAGAGCACACTGGGTTGGTGCTATGGAAGATGAGATGCAGTCACTGTATGACAATCACACATTTGAGCTGGTAAAGTTACCTAAGGGTAAGAAAGCTTTGAAGAACAAGTGGGTCTACATGGTGAAGCAAGAAGAACACAATTCACAACCACGATACAAATCTAGACTGGTCGTCAAGGGATTCCGTCAGAGAAAAGGTATTGATTTTGATGATATTTTCTCTCCTGTTGTGAAGATGTCTTCCATACGTGTTGTTCTAGGTCTAGCAGCAAGCTTGGATTTAGAAATTGAGCAAATGGATGTGAAAACTGCCTTTCTTCATGGTGAGTTAGAGAAAGAGATTTATATGGAACAACCAGAGGGTTTTAAGGTTAAAGGAAAAGAGGATTACGTATGTCGGTTAAAGAAAAGCCTCTACGGGTTGAAGCAAGCACCTAGACAATGGTATAAGAAGTTTGAGTCAATTATGGGAGAGCATGGTTACAAGAAGACTACTTCTGATCATTGTGTTTTTGTGCAAAAATTCTTTGATGATGATTTTATCATTTTATTGCTCTATGTTGATGACATGTTGATTGTTGGTAGAAATTCTTCAAGGATTGATAATTTGAAGAAACAGTTGAGCAAGTCTTTTTCCATGAAGGACTTGGGGCCAGCAAAACAAATTCTTGGTATTCGAATTTGTTGAGACAAGAAAAGAAAGAAGTTGTGCATGTCACAGGAACGGTACATCAATAAGGTACTTGAAAGGTTTCATATGGATAAAGCTAAAGTGGTTTCTTTTCCTTTATCTAATCACTTTAAGTTGAGATCGAGTCAAGGCCCTTCAACAGATAAAGAAAAGGAAGATATGGAAAAGGTTCCATATGCCTCAGCAGTAGGAAGCTTAATGTATGCAATGGTGTGTACGAGCTAGACATAGCTCATACAGTTGGAATTGTTAGTCGTTTTCTTTCAAATCCAGGAAGAGAACATTGGGATGCAGTAAAGTGGATTATGAGATATCTTCGAGGTACTTCCAAGTTAACACTTAGTTTTGGAAGTGGAAAACCAGTGTTAGTTGAATACACTGATTCAGATTTGGCAAGAGATGAAGATTCTCGTAAGTCTACTTCAGGTTATCTAATTACTTTCTCTAGTGGAGCAGTTTCTTGACAATCAAGATTGCAAAAATGTGTTGCACTTTCTACAGCAGAGGCAGAGTTTATTGCAGCAATGGAAGCCTGTAAGGAGTTGTTGTGGATGAAATAGTTCCTGAGAGAACTTGGTTTCAAGCAGCAGAAATATGTGTTATTCTACGATAATCAGAGTTCTATTCACCTAGCGAAGAACTCGGCGTTTCACTCAAGATCAAAGCATATTGATGTGAGGTATCATTGGATAAGGGATACTCTTAACAATAAGTTACTTGAACTTGAGAAAATCCATACCGATGAGAATGAATCTGACATGCTGACAAAAGCAGTGTCAAGAGAAAAACTTGAAGTTTGTTGTTCAATTGCCGGGATGGCGGATCCCTCCATCTAATCGGAAAAGGGGGAGATTTGTTGGGTTTTCCTCTTGGTTTGGAGGAGCCCAAGTGAAGCCCATATGGCTTAAAATCCCATGGAGTAAGAAGGGAAATTGTGTCATTTCATTGCTTTAATTAATAAACTCATTTAGGATTTGTTGTGTGGGAAAAAAATCTGAAGAGAAAAACGTGTGCAGAAAAAGCATCAGCTATAGTAGAAAAATTGCTCTCAGTTTTCAGTTTTTCCCTCTCCAGTCAGTCTTCATCAAGTGCTCCGATGGAAGGCCGTTTGTAGTCCGATTAAGCTGAAATTTTTCAGGCAGGTTAACGACTCAAGACCCTTTAATATGTACGGTGGGATTTGTATTTGGCTCACCGGTTTGAGAAATTATGAGCAGTAAACAGTGACTACGAATTGGGTTAGATCTCTCCATTTTTCTTGAAATAATTGTTAGTTTCCAAGAAGTGTATTCTTGATGATGTTGTTGATTGTTTGCCTCTAGTTTTACCTAGAGAGAACTGTTGTACAATTATTTCTTGATAGTGGAAGTTTTGGAGAGGAGTGTCGTGGTTGTTTCCTTCCTACACTGGGAAGGTTTTTCCACGTAAATTGCTTGTGTTGATTTTGTGCATTTTTTATTTTTGAGCTCTATTTATTTGTTTTCTAAAAGATTCACACAAAGAAGAAGAATAAGTTTAATTCCGCTGTTTAGAACTTGATTAAATTCGTATTGAAATTGTGATTCTCCTAACAATTACAACAGGACACAAGGACTAGTAAATAGTGTTATTATGCAGGTTAATGGAGAGGAAGATATACCAGTCGATAATAATGCAGGTAGCGTGCATGATAATGCAGCAAAGCCAGAGGTGCTAGTGTGTGCTGCAAGTGATAATGTAAAGGATAGTGCAGAGAAGTGCAGCTAGTGTAGTGCAAGTATGCGTAGCTGATCAAGATACATTACAGGCTGTCAACAAGAGCAATTCAGTAGGAAAAGTAGTTAAGGCTAGTGTACTATGTAAACTTGTTTAGTGTTAGTTACAAATTGCTGTACATAATTGTAGAATTTGTACTACAATTCATTTTGTATGCTGTATAAGTGTATGTACTGTAAATCAATTAATTCAATCAAGCGTCTTTACAGAAATTAGTCATTAAACTCTCTCTTTTCTCTTTTCTTTCATCTTGATTCTTGTTTAAAATTTCTCTACACAATCAACGCAATATTGCAGTCTCTCCATTCACATGGTATTAGAGTTTGAAACTCAATGAATTTCATGATCATGCTTGTCATGATCAAACTTGATAATCACAATTATATGATTTTGAGACACTAAATTTTAAAAATATTGCTCATTTTATAGCTAGATGCATATGTTTTAGAGTTTTCTCCACGTAAATTAAACTGTGATGGTTTAGTGAGTTTACAATACAAGGTATGGAAGAGGCAAGGCGAAAATGCTCGGGTGTTGGCTCATGGCATGCATGATTGATACAATTTCTAAACAAGTTGGAAAATTTGACATCTCTCTAGAAGCTTGGTCAGTTCTTGAGAATAATTTTTCCTCTAAATGAAGGACACGAATTGTACAAATCAAAGAAGAGTTGCATAATTTGAGAAAAGGATTATTGTCCATCTCTGATTTTGGGCTGAAGATAAAAGCCCTAACTGATGATCTTCTAGCAGAAACTTATCTAATTTATAAGAAAGAAAATTTGATGTATGTGTTAAGAAGTCTTGAAAAAGACTGACAATGCTTTCTCGACAATCACAGAAAAGATGTTAAGTGAGAAGGTAACAATCGATGATGCAAAGGCTCTTTTGCTAAGTCATGAAAGCAAAATTAAAAGAAGAAAGGTTGTTTAGGTTTCTCCTCTTCTTAGCTTTAATATTATGTCAAAGATGGAAATAATTGCACTCAAGGAAAATCTTATGATCTATATACATTTCCTAATGTGAATATGTTGAATCTTGGCTCATTACATCAATCTAATGGTTCTGGACAGTTTCAATAGTCTATGAGTGTTGCTGGACCAAGATTTAATACCAATTTTAATGATCAAGGTAGAGGAAGAAGTTGTGACCGATGGTCTAACAATAGATCACAATGTTAGTTATGTGGAAGGTAAGGCATCATATGGCATAGGTTTGACAAGAATTTTGTTCTTTCTCAGGAACAACAATCTTTTTCATCTATTATTTCTCCACTACTATATCAAATGATCAGAATAATCCTTCTAAATAGAATGCAGGAGGTTATCAAGCTCCAAGGTCTTTTGCATCTAATCCTAGTGTCAATTTGGCGTAAAATTATAAGTCTCAAGCTGTGACTCCTTTTCATCCTTAGCATGTTGCACCACAACAACAGTTTTTCCATCCAAATTTTTCAATGTTTGGTCAGTTTCATAATACTAGTAATTCAAGTGCAAATGAATGCAATCTATTATTTCAAACACCTTTTATTAATTCTTCAGCCTCTGAACAAATGAATACCCTCTTCACCCTAGGATTCACAAGTCTCAACTTAGCTAGTGTGCTATCCTGACTCTAGGGCTAGTCATCATGTTATGCTAGATCCAGTCAATTTGGCCACTACTCAGGCCTACGGTGGAAGTGATAAACTGATAGGTTGCAATGGAAAGGGTTTAAATATTGCTAATGTTGGTTATAATTCTTTTGAAGCTGAGACATATCCTAGGAAAACATTTATGTTACATAATATCTTGCATGTTCCTCATATTTCCAAACATTTACTTAGTGTGTCAAAATTTGCTCAAGACCATTCTACTTACTTTGGTTCCATTCTCCTTGTATTTTGAAGGATTTGGTCACCAAGGAGGTGCTTCTAGAGGGCAAAGTGAATCAAGGCTTTTATGTGTTTGATCTAAAATTTCATATATAAATCTTCAATTATTAATTTTGTTAAGCTAGTTGTTGCTATTAATAGCTTTCCTATTCATAAGTTTGCTTGTGTAAGTCATCTTTTAGATATTAATCTTTGAAAGTGTCGATACTTGTGATAAAGAAATTTCTAAATAATAATTATATTCCTTACGATACTAACATTTTTGATATATAATCTGTTTGTATTGTCTGTAAAATGAACAAGAGTCATGCTTTGCCTCCATATTCTTTTGTGTAAAATGCTTACAAGTAGTGTAATCTGATATATGGATTGCACCTATTGTTTCTTAATTAGTATTATTTTTTATATATTTTTTTATATCAATTCTTTTATATTTATATATTTTTTATTGTAATAATAAATTAAAATTATTTATTTTATATTTATTAAAAAATATTAATTTTCAAGATTTTTTAGGTTTTTTTTTAAGATTTTTATGAATTTTTATGAATTTTATTTTATGGGTGGATTAATTTAGAAAGGTAATGGATGTATTTCATATAGATACAACATACCAAACATGCAATAGATATCCTGCACCGTACTTTGAGCATCAATAAGGTAATTGAGACTACGCTAATGCTATCAGTAGATTTAAAAGTGAGAGGATCAGGTATAACCCATATTCTAACATGTACAATATAAAATGGTGAGCTCATCAATACCCATGCTTTTCAAATTGAAATCTAGCAAAGAAGTTCAACATTACACCTAACTTTATATTCTTAATACCATAACCTACTCCAATCGCTCAAAATAAGTCTCTTGAGGACATTGTAAACTCTTTAGATGCTCACACTTTAAAATTTTAGTAAGAAACTAATACTTCTTTCAAAAATCTAAAGACTCAATTGGGCCAACTGGTCACAGTAGTTGAGAGACTCGAAGCACAGGTAGTTGTCGAGTTCCCCTCCAAAATAGAAGCCAAACCTAGAGAAGGCATCAATACTTTCACTACGGAGAGTGATAAGCAAATAGAAGAGCCTCAAAAAGTCCCTATGAATGATTATTTAAAGAAGGAACTAGTGAGGAAGAAAATGCGATCACCCCTCCCCCTCCAAGAATCCAATGTATCACCAAAGGTAGTATTCAAACCTTTTTTTTTTTACAAATTACCATGTTTTATCTTTCACGAACATGTTTGATAATTCAATAAAGCAGAATCATGAAAAGGAAATTTTAAAGACCATTTCTAAGGTGCAACTACACACACTTTTAATGGAAGATATTGAGGAGGTACCTTGGTATAAAAAACACCTTAAGGAACTTCTTTTTACTGAAGATCTTAAGAATAACAAAGAGATAGGTGTTGGTAAGAATGTATAATGGGCTACTAGCTCCAAGGTACAAGGATATATATAATGGATTGATAGTTCAAAAGTTTGATATCACACCTTTCAAGATCTTTGAGGATGATGTATGATAAAAGTGGTAGCATCAGGCAAAAGACATTAAACCAAGCTCTTTGTAGGAGGAAATAAACCAAATTTATTTTCTACTCTATTTTTACTTATTTTTTACAATGCATATATAATGTACTTATATTGAGAACAATATAAGAATTGGTATGGGAGAGTGTTAACATATCACTATCTTTATTTTTTTTATTTACAATTTTATGAGCTTAGTATACTCTAGGTAGCATAATTTTTTTTTTTAGTAGTTATTTATTGCATTCCTTAGGATAGTTAGGATTAATAGACAGTTTGAGAATAATCACATGCTCTCTATTTATTTTCTAACATCGATGATGAGTTAGCTAAATAATGTGAGTTTAAAAGGGGATAATGAATATTGATAGAGTCTTAACCTTGTTCCTAAGTGAATGTAATTTTATGATAAATTTGCTCAAAACTTGCATGCTCAATAGCTAAATTGGTGATAGAATAATCTATTTGCATGACCTTGTGAAAGATGTTGTGAATCGCTTGAAATTTTGCTATACTTTTAATGAATAAAAATAGGTTGCTACAACTTTTCTTTAAGTTTATCAAAACGAATGCTAAATATACTTCTTGAAAAATTATTAAGGCAATAGGATTAACTTCTTTGACTAAATTATTTCACCCTTAATATTGTTGTCCTTTGAAGGGTAACCCTTTTAGAGAACCAATTTGAGCCTACATGAACCACTTATTTATACTCATCTTTACCCTTTGAAACAAACACATTAGTCATACTCTATAATTCAAAAAAAAAATGAAATTACACAAAAAGAGAATAAATTTTATGAAAATACTAGAATAAGATTTAAAAGTATCAATTATGTTATAACTCATTAGATGTCCAATATATAAAAAATAGTCCTTACTACAACATTTACCACACATATATAAAAATTAAAATAAATAAATAATAATAAGGAAAAAAGCATAAAAGAAATATAAAAATGGCTAAACATAATGTCCTTTTTATAGCTAAGGCTAGCTAAAAGGGCTTTGGGCCAAAAATACATATGCACGTTGCGACCCAATTTTATCCATGCCACGACTCGAGTTATGCTTTTATTTGCTTTGTTTTATTCTAAATAGGTCATTACGTGGCCTAATGTTTCCACATCATGACAAAGAACAAATTGCATGAATTTGATTTTAAATAGCATAGAGTGTGCTACAGCCTACTGTTGTCCATACTATAGCCCCGGATACTTCATTTCAATTTCTTGTTTCACCCCTTATAAACTGATTGGATCATATGTATTGTTATTTTATTCTTCTAAGGTGCAAATAAGTGCTTCAAATATGATTCTTCAAGTGTTATTATTTTAATCAAATTGTAGCTAAAAATACGTTAAAAAAATAACAACAAATACTAGTGATTTTGAACGAATAAATTTGCATAAATAATGATAAAATCATGCATATTCAAATATATTTATTACATTTAAGTATAAATAAATTCCGAAATATTATTACTTTTCAAGCACTCATCAAATCTCCAAGCAGTTTCTTACTAGCCTCTAGCAAAAAAGCGATAAAAAACTAAAAACTAAATAGATAAATTACATTAAACTAACCTAAATCATTTTCATAAATTAAAAGAAATCACTTTTTTAAACACCACACATAACACAAACATCCAAAAAACCTTTAGATCTTACACGCGTAGCAATTTATTGACAAAATTCCAAAATGGTGTAGACATACACTAATTTATTATAAATTTTATTTTTATACCTTATCCCTCATTTTTTTAATAATACATTCTTTATTATATCATTGGCTTGCTTACAAACTTGCTGAGGAAATTCGTGTGCATTTTTTTTCTTTCATCATTCAGATAAGTTATATTATATCTCTATAGAAGTGCTTCTTAAAATCCTCAATATGAGATAATTGCAACTGTAAAGATAAAACCACTGACCCATCACCGTTAGTACTTGAAATAAGAAGAGATTCTTCATCAGCATCATAGGCTCCAGTAAAATTTGTATAAATCTCCTTTCCCCATCCAAAATCTAGGTCAAACATAGGCAAAGTTAACCAACTTACAACACTCATATTAGGATTCACATATAAAGGTCTATCTTGGCTTTGAAACCTTTTTAAGTCGGGTTAATTGTTCAAATAATCAATAGTAGACCACATATATTCATTTATTACCTTCCTTATAACTTCTCTTATTTTCTTACTGCATAACTTAAAGGCTTTGACACCAAATCACCTGCATAACTTGTAGCAAGAACATCACATATGGCATTTCCAAAATACTCCTTTGGTAATGGTGGTTGGAATCGAGTACGAGCATCAATGTTGATTCCCAATGATGTTGGCTGCTGATTCCCAATGATGTTGGCTGCTCATTCTTGTGATTTCTAGCCTTGCTTACACATCTCCAAATGTATCCTGCTAAAGTCTCATATCTTGTATAAGGTTTGATACTCTGATCACTTAGATCTTCATTTGCCAACTTCTTTAGCTTCTCAACTTGTTCTTTGGTAAGCTTAAGAAAAGCATTAGTGGTTTCCATGTTCATCATATGATCTCCAAGTAAGAGAGGTGGATGAGTGAACTCTGAATGATCTAAACAAGAAATAAGTCCAGAAGAAGGCTCACCAATTCTCAATAATTTCCTATCAGAAAAGGAATTGAAGCTAAAGGTTGAGCACGAGCAAGTCTAGCCCATTCAGATAAAAAGTGTAAGCAACCTTGTCCATCAGCAACAACATGTGATATGCTAAAACATAGGCAAATACCTCCACAAGTGAACCTTGTTAGTTGAACCAAGAAAAGAGGCAATTCATGAATTGGAAGAGTATAGTCTAAAGTTGGGATGAGTAAATCATACATTGATAAACGAGTGAAGCCACCATCTAGTTTGGATTGGGACTCAGCTTTGATGAACTTTACTCTCATGCCATTACAATTTAGTTCGAAATGACCTCCTTGTAGCAATTGAAGTCTACCTGCTAAAGGGTAGAAATGAACCAAAGTTTTGCTCAAAGATTGTTTAAGTGTATTGGTTATTATTTCAAGTGATGTGAGCCATTCTTTTGTAGGTTGGTAAAAGTAGGTGGTTGATATATGTGTTATGGTGGAAGTTTGATCCCATTCTGATAGAGATTGAATGCATTTCCATGTTGGTTCTGGTGGCTTTACAATACAACATTCTTTAAACTTTAATTTCATATCTCTTTCTATATATGGTGACGTTTTAGAAGATTGGTATTATATTTATTAGGAAGAAAATTGGGAGTAGAGAAGGCCAACTTAAGAACCACTCAAGTTGGCTTGGTACATATATCATGGAAGACAACGTCCTTATATACACATTTAACGTTGTGAGGTAGTTATTAGTATATTTAAAATTTATAAATACTTTAATAATTTATATTAATTTGACCTTTATAAAGACAACTAGGGAATATGATATTCTCTACATGCATGATAACTCAAATTTTCTTGGTAAAGATATGACCGAAAGAAAACTTTTATTTTATTAAGATATGTTAATAAGACTTTTTCCAACTAATAGATGGAAAATGAAATTGTTATACATCTAAAGAATTGAGTAGTGATATGGTGAATAATAAGTGTTCACAATAAGTAGAATGTCTTGCATGCCGGTGGGATAATCTCTACAAAGAGATAAATGATAAATACTTATATCTTAATTATCCTAATGAGATATACACAGTGAGTTAATCATGATATTATAACGAATCTATCCAATCCCTATTTGTATTTACTATTGTACACTTCACACAATATCTAAAATCTCATATTTCATTCTCACATCATAATTGAGAACAACAACCATAAACACTCTCTTTTCTACTTTTCATAAAGCGAAATCTTACTTTTTTCTACTTTCTAAAAATATCATATTTGGTATTGATGGAAATTGACATCAACATTAAGAAATGACTTAATTTTCTTTTTTTTTCTTAATTGTCATAAGTTGGTGCAATTTTTGGGAAAATCAATATCTATTTCTACACTAAAAGAAGGAGTTTACCTTCTAATAATAAAAATCCAACAATACTCTTAGTTTTATGGTCCAAACAAATATAACATTTGAAGGAGTTTAAGACTCAATACATGATCAGGTTAGAGAGATACTGACTCTTTAAGAACTCATCTCAAGCTCGCTAACAATAGAATTAATATGATTAATAGATAGTCACAAAGGCAGCAAACTATAAACACATAAAACGAGAAATATGAGCAACAAATATAGGAATAAGTAATGAGAAACAAAAATAAATATTAAATCTTTCTAATCATATTTTAAACTTTAGTATGTTGTAACATACATAATTTAAACTCAAATTGCACTAGCCAAACAATAGAGCATGCAACACACAAGAAGTAACGAGGTAAACCCACATAGAACTCCTATCTATATGGTAACATCCTCAAGTTGCCATCAACAAACAAATCCACTAACTAACAAAATAAATACAACTTTGATGGAAATAAAACGACCAATACCTTTATCAGTTGGGATATCTATCCTAACTATTTATTACTGACCTCGTTTATTGTCTCCATAGCTACTTAGTTTGACACACGAATCAAAATTTCCTCCAAGCCAGCACTACTTGATGTAATGTGATTAGTAACCTTAGATCAGTAATGTGTAGTAAAGTGAAAAATCAAACTTAAGGACCACCCTCAAATCCCAAACTACTAATAACGTATAAAACTAGTACTTGGCTTTCCTTCAAGCTAGTACTACTCGATGTAGTGTGATCAGTAACCTAATCTCATAGTTTTGTTATCATATAGAGAGTAAAATAGTCAAGAACGCTCAATACTTTAGTACTCTATTTTACCCACAACATTGTAGCATAACTATTGAAACACACTTAAAATAATTTGTGATGTAAAAGTAATTTTCAGAACAAATTTGAGCAAAGTTTCTCATAAAAACATCACCTAAAGAAGTGAAACCCAAAGATCAATGTTGATCTCTTCACTATGAATGTTCTAAATTAGGTTTTTAAATATAAAGAAAGTAAGGACCGTTACCTACTATCTATGATGAGATGAGATCCTTGGTATCAAAGAATGGTATATTTAGACATCACACACAAAATCATGAAGGAGATATGAGTGATAAGTCTAGGATGAATACTACAAGATTGCTCTTGATAAGTTTCATAACATTCTTCAAAAGAATCTAAGAGAAAGGTTATATATTATCACAACCACGAGTAAAGTAATTAAGTCAAAAGGTGTTGGAGGATTAAAGTCATATTTCAAAAGCTGAAAACTTAGTACTTTAATGAATACCCCTATTATATGAAAATTCTACATGTGGTAAACAATCTTCCGAAGTTTTTAAATTCTTTTCAATAATAGCATGCAAAAAAGTAGATAAAGTCTTATTGACTGCTTTGATTTGACAATTAGTTTATGGATGACAAATAGTAGAAAATAAAAGTTTACTTCCTAACTTACACCATAAGGTCTTCCAAAAATAGCTTAATAACTTAAAAACAAAATAAATTTATTTTATAAAAATGTTTTACCTATTTAATATTTCGCAAGCATAACAATGTTATTATTATATCATGTTTACAAACAGGTAATCATGTTAAATTTAATCGCAGACAAATTAAATATAACATATAAGAATAAAACATAAAAAAACTATAAAAAATTCCTTTTAAAATTATACCTCAAAAGCATCCTTACAGAATTTTGATGCTAATTTCATTTCTAGAAAACCTCTAAACGGATTTGCATTTTCATTTATTGAATTAAGAACTAAAACTTTACAAAAAACATAACTAATTCTTCTAAAAAAAGAACTTTAAAACTAAAAAACTAAGAAAACTTTCTAGAGAGAGAAAAAAGCTAATTTTTGTGTGTTTTATACAATGGGGGAAATGGTCCTTTTATAGGTGAGAAAAGGCTAAAAAGGTGAAAAACTATCTCAAAAATTGATCTTGGACTCGTTTGGACAAAAATGACATACAAGTGGGGGCACTAACACGGCATGGGCGCTGCATGGCGCACACAGAGACATGTGTTGACACGACATGGACGCGTATAGGCGTTGACATGGAATGGGCGCGCTCTGACACAGAATTTGGGAAATTTTATCACTTTCTCCATTTTTTGGCTTTTCATCATTTTTTTAACATATTTGTGATGTATTGCTTCTAGTATTTTTTTTCTTCGAGTCTTTAAATTATTTTTGAACGAAAATATCTGAAAAACAATAAAAATACTTATGATTCTTAAAAGATAAATTTATATAAAATATATGATAAAATCATACAAATATATGATAAAATCATACAAATATAAATCTATTTAATCAATTAAAATACATTAAATCATGATAATTTTAGTTCTCTTTAAGCACTCATCAGAGAACGTATTGAGTGTTCAAGTTTATTCATGTAGGGGAGTAATACTTAAATGTTCTATTTATTGTTACTCATCACTTGTATCCATTTCTTCGCTTTTCTATTGTTATATACACTAAACTAATAATCAATGAGTCTTTCGAGATAAGTTGTTTGGGTATTTATGTTTTTGAATTTTAGTGTAAACATGAGCTTTCAAGATTCAAGCAAGGAAGGTTTCACTAGAACATAGGATAGTTATTTTTCCTATGAGCATTATGTAGTGAGCAAAAGTGGTTTTGTCACATGAATATGCCAAAGGGAGAGATTGTAAAGTTTATGAGTGTTGGTGATATTCATTAATAAAGCATCTAAATGTAATTTTAGTTTCTAGGTGTGTCTTTCAAGTATATTTGCAACCTAAAGAAACCAACAAGTTTCAAGGAACATATCTCAGGTATATCTATGTTCTTGTGCATGTAAAATTTCATATTAGACATATAGGAACATTTTGCATATAGGTCACCCCATTGATTGAGCTATGTCTAAATCAATCGAGCTTAATTACCTAGTTGAATTAAGTTTTACATGACTAAATCAATCAAGGAATTAATAATTGATCAATAGAGCACTAGATCAATCGAGATTAATAAGTAGATCGATCCACTTATTTCATATATAATTAATTGTTTCACTAGATCAATCAAGCTTGACTAGATCGATCGAACATTCGTGTTCGATAAATTAAGCTAGTTCGAGATCGATTGTGTGGCCGAGTTTTCAAGTTTGACATAATTTTTACTCGAGTTAATTTATTTTATTACTATATTACCCTTATGTTTAAAAGAACTTTTAAATATTTTCAAGGACATATTTGTAATAGAAATTTGACCTAGGGTTTATAATCATGCTATTTAATCATACAATTGGCTCATAATTTTGTTATCCACACAATAGCATTATTCTCTTCATCTTATTCTATCTTTCTTGTTTTGCTAAACTATTCAAGTAAGCATTTTCATTGAGTCAATTTGTCAAAAAAAATTGGTTGTATTTAATGAATTGATAAGCCTACAGTATTTATGTTTCACAATTTTGATTTATTTGATATATTTGTTAAATCATCTTGTTAGGATTATTTATTATTGAATCTGCCTTAGCACACACATTTGCACTAGTGTTATCGTGCTAAATTTTTAGGTACCAACTGTACGGGTTTCATTAACTCGTGTGACTCTAGTTCATCATAACGTTAGTCTCAATAAAAAAACCTTTCTTGTAAAGACTATGATCAAAGCAACAGCTTGTAAGTAGATTACTTGGAGGCATTACCTTGGTAGGTAGATTGAGTTCTTGCCTTGTAATTGGACCTTATTTTTTATAGTAGGTAGTTGGTAGTTTGGTGGATCAATGGTTTTCCTCTTAGGTCATTGATGTACCCTAAGTTGTTTTCACCTAAAAATATCGCGTGTTAATCTTTATATTTTCGCATTACTTTATTTACATGTAATTACATATCTAACTGTTCTGTAAAATTTTAATTTATCGTGCTTCCGTTGATCATATATTCACTTGTTCTTTAGCTAATTAGGTCCATAACTAAAATAAATAAATTTTCAATATTCAGATTTTTAACCACTAGCATAAATAGTGGGTTGCAAAGCATTGGGGCTAAAAAAACACAACTAACCCAATCATCATGGATATCACCATCGGTAATGATTTCCCAAAACTAACACAAATAGTGGGTTGCAAAGATTTAGGGCTAAATGAAAAGCAATTAACGCAATCATTATGGGCATCATCATTAGTAATGATGTATTTACACTCACCAAGTGTGTTCTAGAGCCTAACAGTACTATCATGAGAGATCGAAATGATCTAACGATTGTTTATTAAGAAGGAAACTGAGAGAACATATTTGGTGTGTCCTATAAACCTATAACCAAATACACTGGTGGCTAAGTCCCAGATATGAAGTTCGACATCCCAAGAGTTGAAAATAGTGAATTGAAACATTCTAGGGCGTGGATTACTCACAAACACAAGGCCTGTATTGTGACATTTTTGGTACAAAAGAGGTGGGGTTATGAACGAACAAGGACGGTCGTGCTAATAATCATAATTACTCTATATTCGTTTCGGGTATATTTGGTTAATAATAATCAATTATAAGTTAGTAATAATTTCCTCATTATTTAATCACATTTATTATTTTTTAATATTTATTCAAAAATATATTTAGTTTAAAAAATTAAATATTAACTTAATTTTATTTTATTACATTATTTAAAATATTGTTGACATTAATTTTTATTATTTTTAACTATTTAACACATATTTTTAAATAAAATAAAAATATATAGTAAGAAAAAATAAAATTCAATTTAATTATACAAAATATTGTGTATTTTATTATTAAAATTTTATTTTTCTATATAATTATATATATATATATATATATTAATATATGTTCGGTTTCAATTAAAAATAATTTCGATATTATAATAACTATGAATACTACATGTTTTATTATGTTTATTTTTAAAAAATTCTTAACATTTTTACAAATAATCATATTTTAATTATTTACTATTTTATCATCCTGGGTGGGTGGGTGGGTGGGGGATGAAAGGAGGATGAAAAGTCTTATTGGGTTCTGGAATGATAAGACCAGAAAAATGCTAGAAGGGTTAAAACGTAAATTTGTTTCTCCAAAACACGAAGGGTTCAACCGCTAATAGATTGAAAGAGCTGTTACCGAACGTTATAATTTCAAATTATTGGAAGTGGCGTCAAAATAACGCGCAAATAGTACCGACTTTAAGCTATTACCGCCATTATGTATAATATATAAACATTCATTCCCTCTCATTCTTTATCTCTCTCTATCAATAGATTACTTTTATTTTTGCGATCTTGTTCTTGCTACGAAACAGAAGAGTTGTTTGATCACACCATCAGATCCAGTGAAAATTTAGCTGCTCTCTTTAGTGGCGATTGAAATTTTACGAATCCAAAATGTCATCTGATTTCGCTCTGTCTCCTACTCTGAGCAAATTGCCGATTCACTTGCTGCGAATCGCCGAGCAAAGATGCGAAGGAGAATCCGAGTCACATGTTCTTCCACCGCAGAAGAAACTTCTGAACTCGATCGATGTGGTGGAGAAAATTTTGTTGAATCAATTGCGTGAACTCGAGAAAACGCCAGCGGCGATTGCCGTTGAGAATCAGAGGAAGATTCGCATTTTGATGTCCATGCGTTGAGGATCAATTTTATTTTCTTTTCAATTGTTTTTTTTTCTCCCTTTTTTTTACACGGTTAATTGTCTTCATTGGGTTTTCATTACATCCTTGAATTTCACCGTTGCATATGCATTTTTTGGTTGATTCTTTCAACCGTACAGTTCATTTGGTTTGTTTGTGTTTTAATTAGTGTTTTTTTTTCCTTCTCAGGGCAGACACCGACATGGCACTACCATGATCAAGTTATTTGTGGGTTTCTTTGGAAATGCTACATTCGGAGTTCTTTGCTGTACATTGATAAGCTCTATTGCACCTAGCTGTTTGCGCTCTGGCTGTATATTTTGCATTTTGTTCTTAGAACACTTGAGGAGAGAAGATATTTAGGTCTTTGTTTTATTGTAGTTTCAGGTCTCTCCATGGAATCGTTTCATTTCCCTTGGATAGATGGCCGCTTCCTCTCAGAGCAAAACCCTAAGCTGTGTTACAATGCTTGTGGTGACCAGGAGCCATGACAATTTATGGTAAGATTTAACGTATCCCTTCTTTCCCTAGGTTTTATTGTTTACTGTTTTTCAGAATTTTATATGTTCAATTCACTCAACCTGAGCATCTGTTCAGTTTGTGGTTTACATTACTGACTCTCTCTGTTGTTTATGATGCTTGAGGTTTTTGTTGTGTCACAAGAGAGTATACTGCAATTTGATTTCTTTTATGTTATCAAAGACTTTATAATAAAACTAACAGTAAAAAACAAGGGTAAATTGATTATGATGATATCAATTATTGTTTCGGATTATAATGCATTTAGTTGGGGTCTGTGCTATAAAAATTTCGTAAATTGATGTTTGATGATAAAACTACTCTCCATGTAGTGCGAAATTGTAGTTTTGTTGCTGAGCTATAGTTTTGTCAAAATGTAGTTTGAACAAGTTCTATAATATTATCAATCAAGATAAACAGTGAAGGGTTCTGAACATGTAATAGTTATACTCCTTTACGTTAGTAGTGAATGGTACTAGCCATAATTCTTAATGAGGATAGCTCGTAAGTCACAGTGTCCGAAGATATTATAAGGAATAAGGATATCAAAGTCGGAGAAGAGTCCAGACAACTGGTTGGTTTATGGTGTAACTTATCTTGTACTGTGTGATCTATGTATTCAAGAAGAATGCTAATGAAATATAAAGTTTTCTTTTTCTTAATAAATTTCTTAAGATGATGAGGGTATTAGAAGGTGTCAACTTAATTGAGATGTCCTGGTACACTTACGGATTCTTGTCACCTACAACTTGTTGGGAACACAGTGGATAAATAAAAGCAAATAGAACACAAGAAATTTGACGTGGTTAGACAAATTGCATAGTTTATACCTAAAGTCACAAATTTTACTAATATAAATTCTTGAATACAGAGTCTTGGTGAGAGTAACTTTTTAACACCATATTTTTATCACAAAAAACGATAACTAACTTGACTCTTTTTCTTGGCTCACGTTATCAATATTATTGTAAGATTTATACGTTTTATCAATATTCACCTCATTCTTAAATGTGGCTTGAACATGATGTCCAATCTGTTAGTCAAGAGCTTGAAGTGACTGATGACTAAACCATTGTATTTTCTACATATGATTAATAGCAGGTACTCGAGCATGTGTTTGCAGCCTTGGTGAATGCTTTACTCTGGTGGTTTTTGGTGTGTAATGGTGTATTGGCCACTGGTGTGAATTGAAGTTGATAAGTGTGTGTTACATCTGGTTTGGCAAGGCTTTTAGCTGTTTCAAATGCCATTGGCAAGAGGCAGGAGCTGGTGCATAGTGTATGTCTTAGTTATCTGTTAGGCTTGTTATCAGCATGTGGTAGTTAGTTGTTAATGCATATTAGTTTTATGCGTTTTCAGTTTGGCTATGCTGTTAGTCCTGTTAACAGCACATTAGGAAATGTACAAATAATATAGGTGTAATGCACTGTATAAACTATGACTCATAATAGGATTTACAATCCTAAAGTATCCAAAATCTTTTGCAACAAATTTGATAGAAACAATTGCTAAATAAAGCTTACATAATGTACATTTCACATCAATAAAAAAAAAGAGCTACTGAATTTTCTTGTACTTCCTTGCGTCTCTTCATCCTCATCGTTGTTTTTGTATTTTCTTCCTTTTTTTCATGTCTTCTTGTTATTTCCATGGTATTAGAGCTTTGTAATTAAAATGAAGAATAGAACTCGAAATCTAAATTAAAGAAATACAAGAAAAAACATTACAACAGATCCACACCAAGGATTCGTTACATTTCATAATTCTAAACTCATCAATGGAGCTTGACAAGGATACTTATAATGAGTGGAAGCGAAAAATGTATAGGATCTTTAGAAGCTATGAGTTGGAAAGTTCTTTCGTTGGTGTCTTTTAAGTGTCCAGAAAGACTCAATCAAGATCAAACTATGAATGTCAATTATAGATATTGGTTAAGACAAAATCAAATGATAACATCATGGTTAATTAGATCAATGTCTTAAGAATTTATAAAAAAGGTTAAAGCATGTGAAACGAGTTACCAAATGTGGACTGTGCTTGAGAATTATTTTGGCTTGCAACAAAAGGCTAAGATAATGCAATATAAGGCTAAGTTGAACTCGATCAAGAAATAAAGTTTGATAATTGAATATTTTGTACGAAAGGTGCAAGCCTTGTATTCTCATTTAGGAGATGCAGGGTGTCTAGTTAACGAAGAAGATCAAATCCTTGCTATTTGTAATGGGTTATTCTATTGTAGCAATTGTCCAAGAAGGAGGAGTGACAGTTCAAGAATTGGCTCATAAGTTGTTGGCTCAAAAGGGAAGGTTAGAACGACAAAACACACCCATTTATTTGTTATCATCTGTTAATCTTGCTATCAATGAGGCAAATTCTTGTAGAGTATCTATTTATTTTACTCAACAAAGAAATCTTGAGTTGCATGAAACAATAAGATTACAAATCAGGTAACAAATACTAGTTCAACAAATGTATACCAACCTCCTATTTTACCAACTCCTAAATCTCTACCCATATATATAATCCCATGTACACCAACAATGTATCCAACCTTTAAGCTAACAATCTTTGACAGTTTTTTTTTTTTTTTGCCTCAAATGCAAACTAACAATCCTAATCAACCTTTCTTATCTCAGATGCAATTTTTATAACAATCTCAATTTAATCAGCCACTTTTCTTTCAAAACCAAAACTTTGATCCTTATAGAAACAAAAATAACCTTAGATGCAATTTTTATAACAATCTCAGTTTAATCAACCATTTCTCTTTCAAAACCAAAACTTTGATCCTTATAGAAACAAAAAATAGGGACAAAGGTTTCACAATGGAGCAAAGCCCCAATGTCAAATTTACTGTAAGCGGGCATTTTACAAGTTCTTATCAGTATCATTTTGAAGCCAACAATACATAGAAGAAAACATAGATTTGATTAAATATGATAAAATTATACAATTTCAAATATATTTTAAACAGATCCTTACACCTATCTTGTAAAAATTATGAAAAAGTAAAAGATCATAAGTAGATTACTTTGAGGGTTTTATATATGAAGAATAGTTTAAGACCTGACTTTGTAATTAAATTGATTTTTTATAGTATAATTAGATGATTCGATTGATCGATAATTTTCTTCTTATTAATTGTGATCTAAATTGTTTTCACGTAAAATATCATGTGTTATATTTATCTTTATTTTTGTTTTATATTATTTATATGATTATATGTTTGATGCTTGATGCTTGATAATTTTTAATTAAACATAATTGATAAAATTTTCTATTCATTTTTGTTCTAAATTAATTAAATTTATAACTTATATTTTTACAATTGTATATTGGAGTAGTGTCAAGCTACAAATTAGTCATAGCACTTGAAAGGTTAATTGTTTTGACTTAATCACACTACTATGATATTTTCCTGCAGGACTACTTTATTTTGAACATTGGAATATATTGGTTAATTTATTTTTAAACAGTATATGAGAAGTAACTTAATTTTTCAAAAATAACATTTTAGTCTATTTTCTTTTTAAGTGAAGTAGTGTAATTTAACTTTTAAAAATAAACATTTTTAGTACATTTATTTTTTACAAAAATTAATTAATTTATTTTGGAAATTAAGTGATTTTAAGTAAATCATTTAAAATTAAATAACAAACTAATTAAAATACACAATTTTAAAAAAGTGAATGGAATTATAAAACCATTCTGTCTTGTATTTGTGATAAAAAAAAATGTGATATGAGTATAGCAGGCAATCCGTGGTTTTCATGAAGGCATCCTGTGAGAAGAAAGTACTAACTTTGTTTATCTGTAATTTTCTTGCTTGAGGCTCAGTCTTATCTCGTTTTCATGGGAGAGGTGTAATCCCTAGGTAAGGGGAAGAGAGAGAGAGAGAGAGATGGGATTAATTAGTCCCATTTCTTCCTTATTATATATGTTCAGTTCAGGCATGTAAGCAATTGTTTTTTTTAAGAATTCTAGGGAAGTTTCTAAAGGATCAGGTGGATCACTTTTTAAGATTATCAGTAGGAAATTCCACCAAATGTATCATAAAAAGTTTCTTTTAGATCAGTTCTAGATATCTGATTTTCTGTTCTGCATATAAATGTTAGTGTTTACTAATTCGCTAGATTAGAATGAAATATGCTCTATTTCATGGCACAAGTCTGTATCACTTTTATGCATACTACGGCTAGTAGTTGAGATGTCACTGTTCATATATTTCTTTTTATAGAATTTGAAAAGAAATCTCGGCTATGCATGCCTCACAGTGTTAGATTGATATGGTTAATTTACTGTAAACTGTGGGATCTCAAATAGGAGCGCTAGTGAAAACAACTATAAAGGCATCATCAAGGGATCTACATCTGACGGCTCCCAGAGAAAAGAATCAAGAAAAGTTAATCTTGATATAGAACAAATGGAGGTATAGAGTGTCTAGCTTGGGGCCCTGTCCTATATATATAGAGTTTACGTTCTATGATTGAGTCTCTTTTTATATACGTGCATATGCTTTACCCGAGAGGTAATTGTAATCCCTTAATTTGTAATGTACGTGTCGAATAAGCTGTTCCGTATAGTCCAGTTATTTTAAATTGATTTATTAAGTTTAGAAGTTAAAAAATTTAACTCAAATCTTATTTTAACTCACAAACTTAAATTAATATCTTATTTGAATTTATAAACAATTCATTCAAAGATTTTTTATATAAACATAAATTTTTTAGTTAAACTAATTTTTTTTTTACTAAGAAGTTGCATATATTTTAACACTTTTTTTGTTGATTTTTTTTAACAATCAAATTTTTATATAGATCAATAAAATTAAACCATTAATTTCTTTATTTAACTAATTATAATATAACAATCATATCGTAATCCAATATTTAAAAAAATAATATTATAAATTTGTGTTTAACAAAAATAATAAGTTAATCTATTTAATATCATAAATTTACATAAAAAAAATTAAATAAATTAATCTATTTTAATAAATAATAATAAAATAAATTACTCATGAGTAGATTAGTCCGATTCAAATAAAAATAAAGTTAATTTAACTCGTTTAAAAATAAAATAAATTAAATTGAGTTATAATTTATTTAAGATGAATTTGAGTCAATTAACACCTATAGTTTTTAGTGTGATTCACTTGATATAAAAGGTGTGAAAGATAATTCTCTGGAAATAATTAGATGATAGAAGACTTGCACTGGCGTATAAGTAGGTGTAACCATGCTGTTACTTTAATACTCCTTGTGCACTCTTCTTCATTAGTTTTTTTTTTTTTTTACTTCTTGGTTGCGTGGTGTTCCGTGGATACTTGCCATAACACAGTTGTTGCAACAAGGGAAGTTTGTATAAAAGGAAGGTAACCGATTTGATGTTGTGTTCTTCGAAACTGATTTTTAATTACCATTAAATATCAAAACTGATTTTTAATTACCATTAAATATTTAATTACCATTAAATATCAAATCTTTAATACTCCTTATTTTCAACCAATGTGTGACTTAACATCCCCTATCAACTTAGAAACTCAGGCCTAACTCTAAACCCAAAAATCAGCTTGTGAGTTAGAAAGTTGTTCAAATTTATAAATTCTGTCTTACTCTTGGGCCAATGTGAGACTTAACATCCTCCCTTCACATCGATTAGAGTCTAAATTTACGGTACGAAGACCGATAAGAGATGAAGAAACCAAGAGCCTAACTCTAATACCAACTTATAAACACAAGCCTAATTTTTAATCCAAAAATCAACTTATAAGTTAGAGGGTTCCTCAAACTTATAAACAACACTGCTGTATTACTCTCAATCAATGTGGGACTTAACAAAGTTATTTCTCTTTGCTGAAATGGCTCAAAGAGATTTAGGAATGCAAATCCAAATCTATGTGAGTTCTGAAATCATGTAAAAGGTAGAAAGCTCCACCACAAGGGACTCTTTAAATCAGCTGTGATGCAGTACACTAGAAAGGAAGCAACAGGGATGGAATAGAGATTGAGATTGTTATGGAAATGTAGAGTGTGTTTATAATAGATGGTAAAAGCTACGCTGTTTTCAATCAGAGAGCAACTTACTTTGGTTTTCAATGAAATTCACTTTTTCTAATTACTAAATTAGTTATTTTAATGAATTTTTAACAACTTTTCAGTAAGAAAATAAATCAATTATCACAACCTTAGTACGTGCGTGTATAACACAGATACTGTCCAGTAGGTCAACACCACATTTTCTCTCTGTTTTTCATCCAAGATGAAGCCATATTATTACAACTTTGGCATTAACAACGAAATGGATCCGACAAATTAAATCCATATTACCAGGATTTTATTTATTTATTTATTTAAAAAAATAAAAAATTATAAAAAAATAACATTCTTAAAACTTATAACGATAAAAATAACAATTTAATAATATTAAACGAATTTTAATCAAAGTTGTTAAGCATTGAATAGTATAAAGCCACTTAGTTTAAAAAAAACAATTATACGAACTCTCATTTCTGTAATTTCTATCATTTCCTAATTAACAGGAGCAAGTTTAGCGCCCCTAGGTAATAGGCCTCATATAGACAAAGACTATGGCTGCTAAGATCCGGTTTTAGTTTCAACTGCTTCTCTTATAATTTCACTTATTAGTAAAATAATATATTTTTTGATAAATTAAATGTCATTACATAAATAATTTAATTGGTTTGTGCTATAAGTGATATGATTCTCTATTTCTATCGTCATATATTCAAATTTAAATCTCATCTGTGTATTATTTCTTTTATTTAATACAAAATACATTTTAGTTCTCTCTTTAAAAAAATAAAAAAAATGAGAGGGGAGTATTAATCAAGTAATGTATATTAGCCTTCTCTCAAACTCTAATCACCATGTGTGAGTGAAGCCACATATTTGATAATATGTGTTTACCTTTTTGGTATCCTTTTGTTGCGTATATGAAGAGACCTGAATTGAATTAAAGTTTGGAGTCTCGATTCGGATGCAAATTCTGCGCAACCTTTTGCTCTTTCATTTGTTCAGAAATATTGCAATCTTAGCAAGTTATGCAGAGAGATTGTGGTGTAGTTTGGGATTTGGATCGGAGTGTTTTTTAGATATTGATGTTTGCAATCTACTCTTGTTTGGTAGTAGATTTTCTTTGGTAGGTTGTAATCATCATAACAGATTTTTCATATTAAAATAATAAATTATTTAAATCTTTGTTTCGAATTTATTTATCATTTTACTATTTTACCTGTATCTATAATTATTTAATTATGTAATTAAATTAAATTTAATTTTATTTTTATTCATGTTAATTTATAACAAATTGATGATACTAAATGTGAAAATTGACTAAAATTTTAGAAGAAATATTTTTTTTTCAATGCCAAAATTAGTCACTTTTACATATATGAACAAAAATGTAACAAGATAACAAAATGGGCAATTATATGTTGTTAATATAAATTTGTAAAAATTAATTATCAAAGATACTCATGAGTTTTTATCTTTTATCGTACATACCTCTAACATTTTTAAAATATCACAGACCGTTACATTTGATATGATAACTAAGGATAAAATTGTAATTGAATCTTCAAATTTGAAAATTTGTCATTAAAATCTCTTAGTTTGCTCATATATTACGAAAATGTTTTTTCCTAAACAAAAAAACCACCAATTCATGCATTATTTTATTGATAATTGAAACCCAAAATTCTCTAAATCATAAAAAATTATTACAATACCAAGAAATGAACTCATGTTAGCCAATAATTGATATGTTTTGTCTTTGTGTTCTTGCCAAGAACACAAGGATCGGTGACACAATGACAAGAGATAATGTTCCCAAAAACTCGTGTATAAATAATTATCTCTGATATTAAATTTGAATCTAATTTATTTTATTGACGAACAAAATATCCAAATGACACAAAAAATAACTTATATAGTATTTTTTTCCTTTGTCTAAATATCCAATCGTGTGTAAATAAAATAATATATAAATATAAATATTAACACAAAAATTTTAGGTGGAAACAAAGTAGGTCGCAACAATGACCTAATAGAAAAATCACGGGTCTACTGGACTATTTTATTATCCACTATGAAAAATAAGGTCTAATTATAAGGTTATGACTCAAACTACCCACCAAGGTAATATCCCAAGTAATCTACTTACAAGCTGTTGCTTTTATCATAGTCTCTACAAGGAAGGTATTCAAATCCGAACCAACATTCCGATGAACTCGAGTCATATGAGCTAATTGAACCCGTACAACTAGAACCTTAAAAGTTAGCATAATAACACAAATATAAGGGTGTATTATAGAACAGATGTAATAATAAATAATCTTAACTAGATGATTCAACAAACATATTAGATAAATCAAAATCAACTAGTAACCTTAGAACAACCAGTTTAAAACACAATACTACAAATATTGTAGGCTTATTGATTCATCAAACACAACCATAAATGTTTGAAAAATTAACTCAATGAAAATGCCTATTTAAATAGTTTCGACAAAACAAGAGAGAAAATAAGATGAAAAGAATATTGTTCAATAATGTTGTTGTGCAACTAACAAAATTGTAAGCCAATAGTATGATTAAATAACATGAGTAGAAACTCTAAGTCAAAGGTCTATTATAAATCTATCCTTGAAAATATTTAAAAGAGCTTTAAAACATAAGGATAATATGATAATAAAACAAATTGATTTGAGTAAAAATTAGGTTAAACTTGAAAACCTGACCGCTCGATTGATCTAGAACTAACTTGATCGATCGAACATGGCCTATCAATAGATCTAGTGAAACAATTAATTAAATATGAAATATGTGGATTGACCTACTCATTAATCTTAATCGATCTAGTGCTTTATCAATCGAGTATTAATTCCTCGATTGATCTAATCATGTAAAAATTAATTCAGTCAAGTAATTAAGCTCAATCAATTTAAACATGGCTCGATTGATTGAGTGATCTATATGCATCATGTTCCTATGTGTCTAATATAAAATTTAACATGCATAGAAATAGAGATATATCTGAGATGTGATTGTTAGAGCTCAATAGTTTCTTCGGCTTGAAAATATTCTTGAAAGATACACATAGAAACTAAAACTGCATTCAAATATTTTGTTTACAAATATCGTCAACACTCATAAACCTTACAACATCCACATTTGACATATTCGTGTGATAAAATCTCTCACTATATAACGCTCATAAGAAAAATAAATTTCCTACATAGTAGAACTATCCTATAATCGAGTGAAACATCTTTGCTTGAATCTTGACAGCTTATGTTTATATTGAGAAATAAAAACACACAACCAAAAAACTTGTCTGAAAGACTTATTGTTCATTAATTTAATGTATATAACAATAAAAAAATGAAGAATCATAAAAATGGAGTGAGTAAACAACAAATAGAAATTAAAAACACAACTCCCCATATAAGTAATATTTTCAAACAATATTTTTCAAAGTTAAATTCTCGATCAATAACTCTCTATCTTTATATATTTTCATTTAACGCTTAATAACTCTCTCCCTATTTTTGTCATACGAATAAATAATATAATCATAAAATAATGACAAGTAAGTTGAGCAAGTAAGTAGTGTATCTAATGACTGAAAAAAATAGTAAAAATTTTGAGAAGCTTTATAACAATCAAAATAAAGAGTTAAAAACAATATGTTTTCTAAAAAGAATAAAGCGCCCCTTATTTTCTATGACTTCTCTAAATAAATTCGAGTAAAACAAAAATTTATAAAAATTGATATATATTTATATATAATTTTTTGAATTAAAGGTAGTAAACTTAGTTTAATATGACTACAACAATACTTACAAATAATGAAATTAATTTTTTTCGAAATATAACTATCCATTGATAACATAAATAAATGTAGACAAGTCACACAAACATACTAACACATATCATGACATATCAACATTCACTAAAAATTAGTCCATTTATGATTAATCATGAAAGATTTAAAGGAAAGAGTATCACCTATCATAAAAAATTAAAATTGAATTTATACTTGCACAAAATAAGATTTACTTATTAAGAGAAAACTTTAATCTATGTATTTTTTTTTTTGTATTCTCTCATCTTGCATTATTATTTTTTTAAGTTCGGGATTGATTATTTATTTTCTTTTTGTATAACCATTTGTGTATCAACTATAAAAAATAAAGTTCAATTTATAAGGCTAAAACTCAAATTACCTACTAAGGTAATACCCCAAAATTTACTTATAAGATGCTGCTTTAATTATAGTTTTTACAAGAAAGTGTTCGAATCCGAACCAACGTTTCGATAACTTAAGTCACACTAACAATCAAATCCATTCTACTAGTACCTAAAAAGTTAGCATAATACACAAGTGTAAATATGTATCATCCAATATATTCAATAATGAATAATTATAACTAGATAATTTAACGAATAGATCAGATAAATCAAAATCATTTAACAATCATAAAATAATCAGTTTAAAGCACAATATCATAAATATTATAGGCTTGTTAATTCATGAAACACAATCACAATTGTTTGACAAATTAACTCAATAAAAAAAACCTACTTAAATAATTTTAGCAAAACAAGAGATAGAATAAGATGAAGATAATAATACTCAATAATTCTCTTATATGGTTAATAAAATTGTAAGTCAATGGTATTATTAAATAGCATGTGTGAAAACCCTAGGCCAAAGATCTATTCTAAATCAATCCTTGAAAATATTTAAAAAAACTTTAAAACATAAGGACAACATAATAATAAAATAAATTAACTCAAGTAAAAATTAAATCAAACATGAAAACTCGAATGCTCGATTGATCGATCTAGAACAAATTCGAATAATCCTCAATCAATTTAATAAAACAATTAATTAAATCTAAAATAAGTGGATCAATTTAATCATTAATCTCGATTGATTTAATCATGTAAAAATTAACTCAATCAAGTAATTAAACTCGATCGAGTAACCTATATGCATTATACTGCTATGTGTATAATATAAAAACTAACATGCATGAAAATAAAAATATAACAAGATGTAATCATTGGAGTTTATTATTTTCTTCAACTTGAAAATATTCTTAAAAAATGGCTAAAAATTAAAATTATATTTAAATATTTTATTTACGACCAAATCTAAACTTTTAATCCGAATAAATTAAGATACATGTTTTTGGAAAAGAAATTGAGCATTTTTATGCTTATATACAAGTTTTTGTTATAGATTGAGAGAATAAAGTAGATCATATCAATTCAAATTTGATCTAGAAATCACGTGATAAATCAGATGAAGATATTGGTTTATCGGTTAGAGTTTTTCGTTACATACACCAAATATTTAGGGCATAAAATGACATGAACCCTCTAATATCAGTATCAGTCCCCCACGGTGCAATAAAACGAGAAATTAAACTTGCCTATTTCTGAAATTGGTTACATTGAGGGTAATGAAACCCAAAAAAAGAAAAAGAAAAAAATAAGAATCCAAAACAGATCATTGAAGGAAAAAAATATACATGTCTCAGTCCTCTCTAAGACAATTTTCTGGCGTAGCACAATTGATTAATTCCTCACCATCTTCATTCTTCAATTCCTGAAGGAAAAAAAAAAGATTCAATTAATATATGTTGTATATATATTTTTAAATAAAAAATACACAAATCTCTCAAAGAGCCTATACTAATTGATAACAAACATGATCCATACTTGTGATTGAACTGCTGGGTTAAGGTGGTCTTTCCTTTCTTCTTCCTTTTGTCTAAGAGATCGAATTGGAGAAAATCTCTGCTACAAAAGAATCCAAATTAGTTACTATTGTTGATCAAGCATTATAAAAATCAAATTAGTAAAGTATTAATTAGCTTACCACAGATTGAGCATGGAGTTGTTTCAACCTGTACAATCTATCGAGTTCAATTTCCAGATTTTTCTGAATCTCTCCCCTGAATTCCAGTTCCTTCTTTTGCATCTCCAACACCAGATCTCTTTCCTTTAACATCTTCTCTGTTTTTTCTTTGTCCAACCTCAGTATCTCTAGCTTCTTCTTTATGGCGCTCAGTTCCTCAGCAAGCGATGAATCTAACTTCGTCGGAGTTTCGTAGACTGGAACTGGATCTGGATTATGGTTCTCTTTGTTAGAGTCTCTGTCGTCGAATTCAGGCTTTATATTTAGCTTGGTGATTGCTTCTACGGGATTTGCCGGAATGTTCTTTGGTTGGAGAGGCTTCCGACCACTTCTTGGTCGGATTTTTTGGTCTACAGACATTGGGTTTTGTTGAACCATTTGCATTTTCTGACGCCAGTGGTATTCTGCTTCTGTTCTGGTTTCCTTTCGAAAAGAATTATGTAAATAGAATATATATATATATATTATAAATTTTAAGAGAGGGAATTAAATTTGAAAGTGAGCAGGCGGGTAACGGCTATAAACTTGGGAAACGTTAAATACACTACTTTATTCCATAAAACAAGGCACAACAAGCTTAAGATTTCCAAGTTCAAATACTTGCCCTTTTAGCGGGACTTGTCACAAAAGTAGTTGTCATACTCATGACTTATATAAGTTTTATTTTTTTTCTCCCTCTTGCTAATATAAGTTCTTTTTAATTTTATTTTAGAATAAAAATATTTTTATACAATTAAATTTTAAATTTATTAAAAATATATTATCAACTTTAACGGAAATTAATATTTTAATTTATGTAAAATTTAAAATATTTTCTAAATTAGATCACACTATTGAAAAATTATTATACGGAATCACACAAATAATTATGTTGTGTGGTATAATAATGTTAAATAATGATTTTTTTTCTTTACTATTTTAATTTTTCTTCAATTAGTAGATATATAATATTGCTTGTACCATTTGAGAAATAAATAAGATTTTTCACTATTTTGTTCATGGTAGGACAGCTTAGGTTCAGATATATGGGATAGAGGGATATCGGCCAGAAAAGCTTCGAGATCGGCTGTGTCAATCTTCGAAGCAACCTCAGCTACAGTAACAGAGTTCATCAACTTCACAAAGATATGATCTCTGATAGTTTCTTCCTCAGATCTTTGAGAGCATCTATCTATAACATCTGAACCAATATTGTGTCCTTCAACACTTTACCTTGAAAAGAGTGCGATCTGAAAAAGATAAACAACCGTCTTCCAAAAACCTGCCTAGATCTGGCGCTATTGTAGATGTTCGTCTATATTTCGACAAGAATTTCTAGCTTGCTCTTTCTCGCTTCTTGCGTCTTCTTCTTCAGCTTAGGTTGCGCAATCTTTTGCTTATATCTCAATTCAGTGATTAAGAGTTCTAAGTTACCAAAAAAGGCTGAAGCCTTCAGACCAGTTCCATCAGAGATTCAAAACCAACATCTACTTTTATTTCAACTCTCGTTGGTTCAGCCACCAAATAAACTACCCTGAACCGAATTAGACAGAGATTCAATAAAGGTCCACCAGAACTCTCTATATCGCGAAAGATGTAACGGAGTTTACTAGGTTTAAGATCGGGGCATAAACGAGTATGTTTAGACCTATTAAAACAGACGAAGAGAAACAGATATTTCATAATTGTTCCGCAACAAGTACATCGCAGGCATAGAACTTGGACCTTTTTATCACTAGTCGTAAGCTTGTAATACATTGCAAGGAAAAATGATATTTGCACCATAGCTTTTATCGAGTAAAAATAAGGTTCTCTTGTTCTACCACTTATATATATTAACTTAGAGTTGCTTATTATTATTATTAAGAACGAGGGATATTAAATTGAATAAACAAATAAGAGTTGTTTTTAGTTATGGTATATAAATTAATCTTTATAGTTTGAGTAAACTCGTTTTTGTTAAGAAGATGGGTTAAAATTATGTTTTTTTTCATCTATAAAGTATGTAAGATATTTTTCAAGATGAAAGTTTTTTTAGAGATAAATTCTAATTCCACCTTATCAGTATTAATAACTTTAATGGACTGGAGTCGTCCAACAGCACTTACTTATCTTCAAACTCATAATAAGATTTGAACATGTCTCGATCATAGCAAACATGTCAAGAAGCACCAGTGTCTATCTATCACTCTTCAGAACCACTAACAAAATTGATTTCAGATATCATAGCAATAAGTTGATCTTCAATAAGGTTCGCCTATGAGGTAAGACGATTCCTATTCTGGTAGTTCCTGGCCAAGTGGTCAGGTCTGTTACAACTATAACACATAAATGTGTTATATCTTAAGGGGTTTGAGGTCCATTATAAGAGGATAGTTATGTTTCTATTTTGGTGGTTGCGTTTTTGGTTATTATTGCGATTCTGAGTTTTCATATTTCATGTGCTATCTTTTACAGTTCGTGTAATTGAACTTCCACATATTTGTCATCAATCATTTGGTACTTCATGTATCTACTGACATTATACCTCTTTGTTCCTACTTCTTCAGTGTCATACTTCTTTGTTCCTACTTGCTCAATGTCATACTTCTTTTGAAGTGCATCCTAAATTTCCTTAGTAGACTTATCAGAATAATAATAGTCATACAAGTCATCAACTAAACCATTGAGAATAAAGTTTTTGCATAGAAAATCATTTTCCATCCAGGTGTCTAAATCCTTTGTTGTAGCTTTAGTGTGAGGATTAGACAGTATTCGTTTTCCAGTAGTAAGACTAAAAGTGACATTTTTCATGGTTAAGAAAAATAACATTTTTTGTCTTCATCTTTTAAAGTGTAGTCCCTCAAAACGTAATGATTGTTGAGATCAGTAGTTAATATTTTTGTACACATGGTAGATAGAAATCGTCTTAAAATTGTTAGAACAAGTATGTTAAAAATAGCATAAGAACAATATTACCGATATACTGAAATGAACTGTTTGAGATGAGTCATAGACTAGGTCATTCTCTTTAAGATGTTTCGCGACTCTGCCCAAACTTGTGCAAGACAATCTTTTCATCCTCATGATAAAACATCCCAAAATCTTTGTTTTATATCTCGGAACTTCACTATACTAATGAATATAGGAATGCTACACCTCTAAAGTTTATGTTTCTCGAAAAACTCAAAACAATTTAGTATCTTCTTCTTTTCTTTCTAAGAGCTTTTTCTTCTTTTCTTTCTAAGAGCTTTTTCTTCTTTTCTTTCTAAGAGTTTTTTCTTCTTTTCTTTTGTTAGAGCTATTTTCAATTGATGTGTCTAAACTAAAAGTTGAGGTCCTCTATTTATATGTTTGAGAAAATGTGTAATAATTATGATAAATAACGGTTATTTCGAGATGGAAAGAGTAACGATCATTTTTAAGTAGAAAAGTAATTTGAATTAAAAAAATTCTAAAAAATAAAATGTCACCTCACCTCTCACACACACAGACGCACATGGACTTGGCTCAACACAGCACAGCCGATCAGACAGACGGCGACACGTGCATGTGTTTAATATCACATTTGCCTAAGTTTTCTCCTCTTCCACAAAAATGGGTGCCAGATCCAAACCAATATTCAATCTTTTTTTATTTATGCATCTTCTAAGTTATATAAAATAATAATGTGAGACAAAACTTAAAAGACTACAATTTAGCATATATATTTTTATTAAAATTCATATTTTCAACATAGCATGACAAATATGTGTTAACGTTTTATTTTAGGTCACTTTTATCTACCCAACTTACGAAAACAATCAATTTTAATTCCTTTATTTATAAGCTTGATTTAGAGTAAGGTATTAATTTGGGTAAGTTATGCAAACTAATGTACTAAACGAGTTATGTTCATGATTGATACATTATGATCATGAGTTGTTAACGTAAAAAATCATTATTTTAATTAAAGAAAATGACTCATTAAGTTTACGAAGTTTGTGTGATATTATTTTTATGTTAAATTGTGAGTAAAATTTTAATAAAATAATATTGTATTTAGTGATTTGTACTGTCTTATGGTGTTAATTGCTTTTGATCCATTTAATAAATTAGTGTTGTTTCATATCTTATTAAATAATATAGTTAATATTATATTTAGATTTGTTGTAAATTGGGTCACAAATTACAATATTTATTTGTTTTATTTATTATATAAATATTAAATAAGAAATAAAAGTGCAAAAAACAAATAACAAATGACAAATGGTAAAACATTTGTTAAAAAAACGATGTTATAATTGGAGGCATCAAAGCCTCTTCTTGTGTTATGTTATTTCAATGAATACAAAATATCATATAAATTTTCTGTAAATCAGAGTGGTGCAACGTTAGTGAGTCGTGGTAATCTGCTTCGGTTGGTTTAATCGTACGCATTTGCCCGAACCGAACGAGGTTCTTGATGGAAGAACCTTAATAAAGTATCGGGTCCTCTCACTATTAACTGCATAACAATTCAGATAGACCATCAATACGCAGAGAATAAGTGTGAGAAACCAGTGAAAGCATCGAACAGAAAATCCATTGGAATTCCCGTGTAAGTGCTGAAATTTGATCAATGACAGGAGGTATGTTTTCAATCCAATTTTGTTTCCGCTGCATTTAAATTATGAGTTCATATGGTTTTATGAACGTTTCTGGATTGAATTGAGACTCTAACATTTGGTATCAGAGTCATTTGAAAACAACTCTGTTTTGCTCTGTTGTTTCACGAGAACTGAAATTTTGGGTTTTTCATATTGATTGTTTTTGATGTATATGGAAATTATAAAGTGTTTCAATATTGATTTTTGAATGATTCTGTAAAATTAAACTTGAAAAACAATGAAGAAAATAAATCCAATTTGACGTGGGTATTTATTTCCTTCATTAATTAACTTTTTATTTAAAATGAAGTTTTTACTTAAAATTAAGATCATGAATCACTCGGAAATCGAATTCTGAGAATTTTGATAAAAAGAACGCTGGATTCCGTCTTCGGAATAAAAAGATACGGCTGAGTATCCGTTAAGGTCAAACCGGGTCAAGTTGACCCGGTTGAAGGTTGAAGATGAAGTTTTATTAAAAAAAAAACTTGCTTAATTTGGGAATTGAACCAGATTACAATGCAATGTTTGCAATGAGATGTGCACTTGACCACTGAGCCCGTTCTGTTGTGTTATGTAACAGAATATTTTTATATAGAATCAAAAGTTAGTTTTATTAAAAAAATCAAACATTTGGAATGTCTGGGACTTGAACCTTGGTCTCAAGACAAAGAATTCAAGAAGCAGACTAGAAGACTACAACACGTTATGTTTTGTAAAACGTGTAATATTTTATATATATTAGATATTTAATTTTATTAAAACAAAATAAATATATATATATATAATAATTTTGAATATAATTTTAATTTATCATATGTATAATATTTCTTATACATGTTATATTTATTTAAATAATTTTTGGACACATTAAAATTTTATTTAAATACATTATGCTTAAATTATTTGTTTTGGGTATTTATATGTATAAATTTTGTAATTAATTATACATATAAAATTGAGTTAAATAATTTATGCATAATGAAATTAATTTTTAATGGCTTTTATGGATTTAATTAGTGCTTATATTATTTAATTTTTTCTTGTATAATTTATTGTCATATATGCAATTTAAGATAAATAATATTTGCACATTTGAAATTAAATTAATATTGCTTATGGTTTTATGCAATAATTGAGCATAAGGATTTAATTAATATTTAAGTGATTCATATAGTTTAATTAATTAAGGAGTAGCCACACCATCTTTAATTAATTAAAACTATAATAAAGTTTATTTAGGATCACATTTAGAAAATAAATATTAATTGTAATTAATCATATGTGATATAATAAATCTTATCCCACAGGAATTTTTATTATATTTGTGTGATTAATTAGGATATAATATCAAATTATATTTTCTAATTTATCCACAGGGATTAGGAAAAGGAACATAATTTGATAGTTTTATCGTAAAGTTAGGATGAATTTAATTGAATTAAAACTTTAGCCCACAGGCAAGTTTTATGTCACTAGATTCATATTATTCATGATTTACATTGGTAAAGAATGACTATAGTTTAGGCCTCAAATTTTAATAAGCATATAATCTTTAATTGCAACTTCTCAACCTGTAAATTTCTCTGATATTCGTTGTGATATTTCCGATCTGAAAGGGGATAACTATAAAATATGGAAGGAAAGAATTCTCCTTCAATTAGGGTGGATGGATATTGATTATGCTATTAGGAAAAACGAACCACCTAAAATTACTCAAACCAGTACTCCAGAGAATATCATGCTTTATGAACAATGGGAACGATCTAATCGCCTTAGTATGATGTTCATTAAGACTAAAATCTCTGCTGGTATTTGTGGTTCCGTTGATCAGCATACCAATGTTCAAGACTTGCTAAAGGCCATTGATGATCAATTCGTCACTTCAGACAAGGCTTTAGCAAGCACCCTTATTATGAAGTTCTCTTCTTTAAGACTCACCAGTGTGAAAGGTGTGCGCGATCACATTATGCAAATGAGGGACATTGCGGCTCAACTTAAGCATCTCGAGGTTGAGATGTCGGAATCCTTCCTGGTGCACTATATCCTTAACACTCTCCCACATCAGTACGATCCATTCAAAATCTCGTACAATACACATAAAGATAAATGGTCAATCAATGAACTAATGACCATGTGTGTTCAAGAGGAAGGGAGGCTTGTTATGGAATTTGGTGAAAGTGCAATGTTGGCTACAACGTACCAAAAAGGAAAATCTCAATACAAGCATAAAGGAAAAGGGATAATTCCACCTCAAGCTGATATTAAGAAAGAATCCAAGTGTTTCTTTTGTAAAAAGAAGAGACACATGAAGAAGGATTGTATCAGATTCCAAAAATGGCTTGAGAATAAAGGTAATCCAACCTCGTTTGTTTGTTATGAATCTAATATGGTTAATGTTAATATTAACACCTGGTGGATTGATTCTGGATCTACAATCCATATTGCAAACTCCTTACAGGGTATACAAAATCTAAGGAAGCCAGTGGGAAGTGAGCAATACATCTTATCCGGTAACAATATGGGCTCACATGTGGAGGCTGTAGGACAATGTAGTTTGATTTTAAGTAGTGGTTTTATTTTAAAATTAAAAAAGACCTTTTATGTTCCAAGTTTCTCTAGAAACTTGATTTCAATTTCAAGACTTGTACCTTATGGTTATTCCTTTCACTTTTCAGAAACATCTTTCAATTTATTTAATAAATCTGATTGTGTTGGGAATAGTATTTTGTCTGATGGTCTTTACTGCATTAATTTACGAAATAATGCCACTCATAACGCTATGCATGTTCAAGCTGGCACTAAAAGGTGTATTATTGACGATGACTCTTCTACGTTATGGCATAGGAGATTAGGACATATCTCCATAGAAAGAATTAAAAGATTAGTGAAAGATGGGGTACTTAGTACTCTATATTTTACTGATTTTGAGACATGTGTGCACTGTATTAACGGAAAGCAGACTAAGAAGTCAAAGAAAGGTGCCCATAGGACTCCAAACATATTAGAAATCATACATACGGATATATGTTGTCCAGACATGGACATTCAAGGTAAGAAATATTTTATCACCTTTATTGATGATTTTTCTCGATATATGTATCTCTATATGCTTCATAATAAGAGCGAAGCATTGGATGCCTTCAAAAGCTTTAAGGTTGAAGTAGAGAAACAATGTGGAAAGCAAATAAAGATCGTGAGATCAGATAGAGGTGGTGAATATTATGGTAGATACATTGAGAATGGACAAGTGCCTGGTCCGTTTGCTAAGTTTCTTCAAGAACATGGGATAGTTGCCCAATACACTATGCCTGGTTCACCAGAATGGTGTAGCAGAAAGAAGAAACTGAACACTATTGGACATGGTGCGGAGTATGCTTAGCAACTCCAATCTTCCTAAATCCTTGTGGATTGAAGCTTTAAAGACGACTGTGTATATATTAAACCGAGTTCCAACCAAGGCTGTCTCAAAGACACCATTTGAATTATGGAAAGGTTGGAAACCGAGTTTGCAACATATGCGTGTTTGGGGATGCCCGTCTGAAGTGAGGATTTATAATCCACAAGAGAAAAATCTAGACCCAAGGACCATTAGTGGGTATTTCATTGGATATGTCGAACGGTCTAAAGGTTATAGATTTTACTGTCCATCTCACAACACTAGGTTTGTGGAATCAAGAAATGCAAAATTTCTTGAGAATTACTTTATTAGTGGGAGCGATCGATCCTAGGGCATTGGTTCTGAGAAAGATCATTCAAATGCTTAATATGTCACTTCAAGTAATGGACTGATCGTTATTGTTAACAACATGCCTCGAGTACAAATGCATGTTGAAGAACCAGTCTTGGAAGTACCATAAGCTGTTGATCCTGATCCAATAGATGTTGAAGTTCAACACATGCCTACAACTGTTGAACAGCCAGTTGAACAACATGATCCTGCTCCTCAGGAGAATGTTGATGCAACATTAAGAAGATCTACTAGAGTAAGGAAATTAGCAATACCTAATGATTATGTTGTGTATCTACAAGAATGTGACTATAATGTTGGAGCCGAAAATGATCCTGAGACGTTTTCACAGGCCATGAGTTCTGAGGTTTCGAACTTATGGTACAATGCCATGAAAGAAGAGATGGATTCTATGGCGTCTAACCGAGTCCGGGATCTCGTCAAGTTTCCTGATGGTGTGAAAGCCATTGGATGTAAATGGGTCTTCAAAACAAAGAATTGCTCACAAGGCAACATTGAGAGACATAAGGCAAGACTCGTTGCCAAAGGATTCACTCAAAAGGAAGGAATCGACTACACGAAGACATTTTCTCCTGTATCTAAGAAAGATTCACTTCATGTGGTCATGGCATTGGTTGCCCATTTTGAATTGGATTTGCAACAAATGGATGTGAAAACGGCTTTCCTTAATGGTAACCTAGAGGAAGAGGTTTATATGAAACAACCTGAAGGATTCTTCTCTAGTGATGGTGAGCATTTGGTTTGTAAGCTTAATAAATCCATATATGGATTAAAGCAAGCTTCCCGTCAATGGTATTTGAAATTCCATAACGTCATCACTTCATTTTGTTTTGAAGAAAATGTCATGGGTGAGGCGTATATACCAAAAAGTTAGTGGGAGTAAGATTTGTTTATTGGTGCTATATGTGGATGATATTTTGCTTGCAGCCAATGATAGGGGTTTGCTACACGAGGTAAAACAATTCCTCTCTAAAAATTTTGATATGAAGGATATGGGTGAGGCATCTTATGTCATTGGCATTAAGATCCATAGAGATATACTTCGAGGTGTCTTGGGCTTATCTCAGGAAACCTATATCAATAAAGTTTTAGAGAGATTTCGGATGAAGGATTGTTCACCAAGTGTTGCTCCCATTGTGAAAGGTGATAAGTTCAATTTGGACCAATGCCCAAAGAATGATTTTGAAAGAGAACAAATGAAAACCATTTCATATGTTTCAGCTATTGGAAGCCTGATGTATGCTCAGGTCTGCACCAGACCTGACATTGCATTTGTTGTTGGGATGCTAGGGAGATATCAGAGTAATCTAGGTATTGACCATTGGAAAACTGCAAAGAAAGTGATGAGGTACCTACAAGGAACCAAGGATTATATGCTCATGTATAGACGAACTGATGAATTGGAAGTAATTGACTACTCCGATGCGGACTTTGCTGGCTGTATTGATTCACGAAAATCAACATCTGATTACATTTTCATGCTTGCCGGTGGAGCTGTGTCTTGGAGGAGTGCGAAACAGTCCTTGACTGCTACTTCCACTATGTAGGCCGAGTTCGTATCATGTTTTGAGGCCACATCGCATGGTGTATGGTTGAAGAGTTTCATTTCCGGGCTTAGAGTAGTTGACTCTATTTCTAGGCCATTAAGATTATACTGTGACAACTCAGCTGCTGTATTTATGGCTAAGAACAACAAAAGTGGTAGTCGTAGTAAGCACATCGACATTAAGTATTTGGCCATAAGAGAACGTGTTAGGGAAAAGAAAGTGATCATTGAACACGTAAGCACTAAGTTGATGATTGCTGATCCTTTGACTAAAGGCATGCCACCAATGAAATTCAAGGATCATGTAGAGAAAATGGGAATTGGTTCCACTTTGTAAATGTATATATACAATTTATTAATGAAACTCTTATATATTGTGATATTTTCTCATATTCATGTGCACCTTAATTTATTTGAGAAAATATATATATTTTATTGGACCAAGAATAAATATAGGATTTATTTATTAAGTTTAGTTACCACATAAAGTATAGTACTTGAGAAACTAAATACATTGTAATACATGGAAGATAATACTCGCTCTTAGAGGACCTATCGCTATGATTCATGTGTTTTGTTACTCAAGAGAATTTCGCTTAACGTTTGCACCAAGTGGGAGAATGTAAATCAGAGTGGTACAACATTAGTGAGTCGTGGTAACGGTTCGGTTTCGTCGGAATCGTACGTCGGTTCCGAAACCGAACGAGGTTCTTGATGGAAGAACCTTAATAAAGTATCGGGTCCTTTCACTATTAACTGCATAACAATTCAGATACACCATCAATACGCAGAGAATAAGTGTGAGAAACCAATGAAAGCATCGAATAGAAAATCCATTAGAATTCCCGTATAAGTGCTGAAATTTGATCAATGACAGGAAGTATGTTTTCAATCCAATTTTGTTTCCGTTGCATTTAAATTATGAGTTCATATGATTTTATGAACGTTTCTGGATTGAATTGTGACTCTAACATTTTCTTCCACCTTGTTACTCTAACTTGGATTTAAGTGTCAGGGAGAAGTTAGACTCTTATATTGTAATACTTTAAATTTATAGGTTAGTAGAGAGAGAAAAATAATTATTTAAATTTCATAGGTTAATATATTGAAATGTTAAAACTTGTGTATTTTTTGTAATGGCCGATGTTAACATATAGATAACAAATAAAATACGACATATGTTACTTCTTGGAGCTCATCATGGCTTTTATATGCATCTCCTAGTCATCTTTACTTTCAAAAGTCATCTTCAATGGTATTTTCACTAGCTGCCTACTTTAAAATTGCTCCAATTTTTATAAATTATGATCTAAATCGGTAATAAAGCTTTGGTAAATAAAATATTTTAATAATAAATTAATGAGATTTATTCCTACCAACTCAATAAAAACTGTGAGTAAAATTACAAAATATAACTCTTAAAATTGGATACGATATGTTACAGATAACTCACATTTTGAATAGTAACTAATTTTTTATATCAAAAATACCCTTTTGGCCTTTCCGTGAAAGGTTTTTCGTTTTTTCTTTTTGAAAATTAATTATAGTTAAAAAGTGAAGAAAAAAAATTAATTTTTAGAATTTTTTTTACAATATTATTAATACAAGTTAATCTTTTTTTTACTTAAGGGTATACATTGTAAACATAATTCATTTACAATTTATTTATACATGGTTAGATTATCATCTTTTTTCTCTAAAAAAATGTGTTTTAATACTTCATGTTAAAAAATTAATGAATCTTATAAACAAAAATTACAACATTCGTATACCTTCATAATTTATTTTTTTCAATTAGTCATGAAAAATGTTTTCTTCATACTCTAATAGAATTGTTAGAATTTTACAATTTTTTAATACTTATATTTTTTTTTCCAACAGATAGAAGTTAACGATTTTTATTTTTTCATAATTTTTAGTAGAAAATATTAAACCATTCTCTTGAAAAAAACATGTTTCAACTCTAATTAGTTTCAAAAGGAAAGAAAGGCCGAAAGGGTATTTTTGACAAAAAAATAATTATTATTCAAAAAGAATAGAAAGAATACCAATGTTTAAATTGGAGTAGTAAAACGGAACATTTTAACAATATGTGACATTTGAGTACTAATATATTAATTGGTGTACTTATATTATAAGGTATTAATCTTTTTAAAACTTATAACAATAAAAATAATACAACGATAAAACTGAATGGAATTTAATTAAATGATGTTTAATATTAAATAAGTTTAAATGACTATAATTCAAATTGAATAACATTTAATATAAAATAATGTGTCAAATTTTTTTAAATAAAAATATATTAATTAAATAAAATAAATATTATTTTTATCGGGTGATATTTTTTGTTTCCCAATTAAATTGCAATTCATGAAGTTGGGTAATTAATGGGATTTGATTATATTTATTTGCAACTTCTTTCATTTCAACGAAAAATGGAGGTAATTTCAACTTTTATTTTGTAAACAATTAATAATAATGGTGGACAGGTAACTGAACAAAAATGCAAAGTTCATTATTAGAAAAACGTCTGCATCATTAAGGCGCAACTTGAAGAAAATTGTGGGGGCTAGAAGAAAATGCTAGGAATTTAATTATCTAGAAGAAAAAGGATAAATATCAATTATTAAATAAAGCTCAACAGCATCGTATTTTTAAATATATATTTTTTAAATTATATGTATATATATATATATCAACAATGGTGGTAATTCTTATGGAGGAAGAAAAAATATGAAAAAAATCTTAATTTACATACAAATATCGATCAAAGAATAAAGATTGTATCGATCCCATTAATTAACATACTAAGAACCGATTGAAGCCAAGAATAATAAACAAATTAATTAATAAATAAGTACTTCAACAGATGTTTGAGCAGCAGTTGTTCAGTACTTCTCTTGGATAGATGGTCGACAGTCCTTAATTCCCTGAAGGAGGAGACATCCCATCACCAGCCGGTACATCGGAAAGAGCAGCTAACATCCGCCGAACACTAACCGAGCGAACTGACCTAAAACTATTTAACCTCTTATTTGTTTTGGAGAAGACAGTCGATGAATTGGAAAGGATGAGATAAACCAAAACTTGAACCAACACAAACATCCCAATCTTAACCAAAATCTCTCCTAAACTGCTTTCCATGATCATCATCATCATCATCTTTGCTTTTTATTCTTAATTAATTTCCAATAACACACCAACTGATTAATTGAGATGGAGCTCCAATTAATGAACGAATGAATGAATGAAAAATATATATATATAGATCAGTTTAGATATGTAGAATACGAATCTGGGAATTGAATGAGTATATCATTTATATAGAAAGAGGTCAAAGGATTTATGTTTGACTTTTGCCAACAAGATAGATATAGATATTAATTACGTGGTATGTTTTCTAGTATGTTTATTGGTCAACATTTGCATGCAATTCTATGACCTTAATTTCAGCGTCAAACCCCATAAATTATTCAAAGAGCTAGGTTGGACATTATCAATTGTACACGTGCCTAATTGAATATTCTAAGAGTAGTTTATCAATTTTAATAATAATAAATTTATAATATATAATAATATTATATTAAAAATGAATATATCTTAACACCATTATAACATTTCAAAAGATATGGATGACAACATCCTTCAATCAATTGAAACGTAGAGAAAGAAAGGCATGTTACGTTATAGCCAAATTAATTAAATACTTGGTATCTTGTAAAAAATAGAGTAATAATAGCATTGATTATTTTAATTTTCTCACTTTGGCTGATAGTTTATGATTGATTTTCTCTTTTTTAAGTATCAATCCTTCAATTTTATGCAACCCTAGATTCACATTTAAATAAACCATTAATACTTGTAAATTTAAGTTAAAATCTTACAAACTTCGGATAAGAAAAGAGGTTGGTCACTTCCGAGGCTTAACAAAAAGAGATTGAAATTACATAAAATGTAAGTAATATTCGTAACCATAAAAATAATATATATTAATATTGAATATAATTTAATTCATCATAATTCAATAATAAACATATTTAAATAATAATTATAATTTAACTTTAACTATATTTAATTAAATGATTTTTAATGTTAAATAATTAAATTCTTCTTTAATAATAAAAAAAATATTAACTAAACATAAATGTATTGTTTTTATATTTATAAATTTAAATATTGATATTAGTTTTTTTCAAACATAATTTACTTATATGAGATGTAATCATTACTCACAAAATATATTTGAGAAATAGGCTTGTATGATTCTCTACTATTATTTTTATTTTAGATTAGAACTTAACTTGTAATTTTATTATTATTCTCATTATACACTTAATGATTAGACACATGTCTAATTAAATACAAAAGATTTGAATATATATCTAACTAAAAATTAAGAACTTTAATTTGGAGACATTATCTAATTTTATATATTAGAATTGAACAATTATTCAGCCAATAATATGAGAAAATATAGAAAAATAAATATGTGTAATAAGTTGTTCAAATACATATTAATCGATTATTGGTATCACATGTAGATTAAAATTTAATTAGTTGATCATTTGTCCAATTTGGCTATAATGAGTATGATCGTAGACCACTCAAAATTTAAATAGTTGAATAATTGTCTAGTTTAATTAGACATGTGTCCAACTCTACTATAAAGAATAGGATCATTGGCCAACCAAACACTAAGCTTTTACACAAATATCGATTTAGTTGGATATGTATCCAATTCAATTCCAATGAATGAAGTCAGCATCCAATCAAAACTAGGTAAGTTGGACAATAATTCAATTTAATTGGTTATGTGTTCAACGAATAGGGTCATCGACCAATCAAATTTCGACTAGTTTAACAACTATTCAGTTCAGTTGAACATGTATCTAACTCTACTATGGTGAGTGAAATCACTGAACGATCAAACTCAAACTAATTGAACAACCATCTCATTCTGACCAATCAAATAGATAAATATATAGTTAAAATTAAATCATAATTTATCAATAAAAAATGAGGACATTTTTATCATTTTATGTAAAAATTCAATGGGAGAGTCATATCTTATTTTTGACTAATATAAAATCATCACAGTATATAACATAATATATTTTTCATAAATTATGTTATTTACTTATTCTATTACTTATAATTTTTTAAAATTGTTATAAATATTTAGTTAAAATTAAATCATAATTTATCAATTAAAAGTGAAGACATTTTTATCAATTTGTGTAAAAATTCAAGTGAGAGAGTTATATCTTATTTTTGACTAATACAAAATAATCACATTCTATAACCTAATATATTTTCCATAAACTATGTTATCTATTTTTCTTATTACTTATAATTTTTTAAAATAATTATACTATATATGTATATTAGCTTACTATTTTTAGTAAAAATATATTTTAATTTCTTACCTATTAGTGAGATTTTAGTAAAATAAAATGAGTAAATACACGGTTATTAGTTTTATAAAATTAAGTTTTGTAATTTTTTTATAAAAATAACAAACTTGTAATATTTTATTTAATATATAAAGGTTTAAAATATATTTTTATTATAAATTTTTTAAAATATATAAAAAAATTATAATATTATTAATAAAAAACTTAATAATAAATATATTTAGATGGTTGATTTTGTTTCACGACGGATAATAGAGGGAATTACTCTCTTAATAAAGTAGGTTTCCACGACTGTACTTATTATGTGGCGCCAACTCAGAAAACTTTATCATATTCCCGCACTTTGAGACTTGACTTTTGTTGAGAAAGACTCGTGCCTATTGCCGTTCTTTGAAGTACAACCACAAATTTGCCCCATTCTTTACCAAAATGTGAAAAATTTATATTTATATTACATATTTTTAAATATATTATTTTAATAATTATAAATTTAAAGATTGATATTAGATTTTTACAACGTAATTTACTTATAAGAGGTAATCATTACTCACCCAATACATTTGAGAAACAGGGTTATATGATTCTGTCATTATTTTTATTTTAGATCAGAATCTAACTTGTAATTTTATTATTATTCTCATTATATACTTAATCATTAGATACATATCTAACTAAATACAATATATTTAAATATATATTTAACTAAAAATTAAAACATTATTTTAGAAATATTATTTAATTTTATATATTAAAATTGAACAATTATTCAACCATGAGAAAATATAGAAAAAAATGTATAATAAATTATTCAAATATATATTAATTGACTATTGACATCACATGTAAATTAAAATTTAATTAGTTGATAATTTGTTTAATTTGACTATGATTAGCTGATCGTTGATCAATCAAAATTTAAAGAATTGAATGATTGTCTAGTTTAGTTGGACATGTGTCCAACTCTACTTCGAAGAATAGGATTATTGGCCAACCAAACACTAAGCTTTTACACAAATATTGATTTAATTGGATATGTATTCAATTAAATTCCAACGAATGAAGTCATCGTCCAATTAAAACTAGGTCAATTAGACAACAGTCTAATTTAATTAGACATGTATCCAACTTGGTTCCAACGAGTAAGGTCACCAACAATTAAACTCTTAATAATTTGACAACTATCCAAGTTCAGTTGGACTTGTTCAACGAGTGAGATCAACGGTCGATCAAACTCTAATTAATTGAACAACCATTCAATTCTGACGAATTAAATAAATAAATATATAGTTAAAATTAAATTATAATTAATCAATGAAAATAAAGTAAAAATTTAAGTGGGAGAATCATATCTTATTTTTGATTAATATAAAATCATCACAATATATAACCTAATATATTTTTCATAAATTATATTATTTACTCTATATATATTAGCATGTGTATATGCTATTTTTAGCAAAATTATATTTTACTTTCTTATATATTAGGTGAGATTTTTGCAAAATAAAATGAGGCAATACAAACTTATTAGTTTTATAAAATTAAGTTATGTAATTTTTTTATAAAAATAATGAATTTATAATATTCTATTTAATAGATAAATTTTTAAAATATATTTTTATTATAATTTTTTTTAATATATATATATAATAAATTTATAATATTATTAATAAAACTTAATAATAAATATATTTACATGGATGATTTTGTTTGACGACGGATAATAGAGGGAATTATTCTATTAATAAAGTAGGCTTCCACTACTGTACTTATGATGTGGCGCCAACTCAGAAAACTTTGTCATATTCCCGCACTTTGAGACTTGACTGTTGAGAAAGACTCGTGCTTATTGCTTTGCTTTGCTTTGATCCAAGTACAACCACAAAGTTGACACATTCTTTAGATAAGTTTATCTTTATATTAATTATTATATTACATAATTTTAAAAATAAAAAATAATTTTTGTTTTTTAAATAAAATTTAACCACATATTATGTTATTATATTATAATTTATGTTAATCAAAATCATATCATTACTTATCCAAGACGTGTACGACTCTTTACAAACAAGTTTTGTTTTTGCAAATCTCCCGAGGATAATATTTATTATTTATTTCCTGCCTCATATGATGATTGATAATTCACATTGCGTGCCTAACACATTTTCACAAATGAAAAGTATTAAACCATTTTAATTTTAAATTTTCTATTTTTTAATTTTATAATTAGATATATTTTATATTGATGTTTGACTATAATTTTTATATTTTTATAAATATTTAATTACATAAAATAATTATTATTTATAAGTAAAGTTTTATTTTTAATCATACTAAAAAATAATCTATGTTGTTTCTTTTGAAACATATGTCTATAGTTATAAGTTTTTTATTCCTAATATAAATATATGTTTTTGAAAGAGTTAAAAGTTCAAAGAAGTGAATAAGTGAATCATATGAAGTGGTGTGTTTAAGAAATTACTAATAAAATATTTGAAAATTTTAAATGTTTCAAAGATAAACTAACAAAATTATCAAATTTTAAGTAAAACAATTTAAAATTTTAAAAAGAGAAGTGTTGGAAAAAAAGAGTGAGAAGGAAATGAATAATTGTTATTTATTTTTGAATTGTACCGAATAAAGATAATGTAAAAATATATCGTTAAAAAATATGTTGATCATAATATGTTTTTTTATAACATAGATAGTGTATGTTTTTAATGGGATTAAAAGTGAAATCAAATAAATAAATAAGTTATATCTATTAAAGTTTAAAAGAAATTACTAACAAAATATTTATGGAGTCATAAATCTTTAAAAGATAAACTAACTAAAATACTATCAAACTCGATATACAATATTCAAGGCAATTTATAAATTCAGGAGGATACAATAGGAAACAGGATCTTAATCTATTAATATATTGTTAATATATTAAAAATATTTTTTTAAAGTTAATTTTTTATTTCTATATTAATTTTATAGTAATATAGGAAATAGAAGTCCATTGAAGAGTTTCTATTTACCAAAAAAATTCTTTTTTTTTGTCCACTATCATTACTTATTTATTTATTATAATTTATATAAATAAAATAAGATTATGATAAACTTAAAAAAAACACAGACCAATTTCATAATTTCTTAGATTAGATAAAATTACATATTCTAGAATAATCAACAAAAAAAATTATTTATTTTAAAGCTTGGTGTGGATCTAGAAATCAATTTTCGACAATTGAACCTTCTCAAAATGTTTCTTTTTTTAAAAAACTAAGAAGATTTGTGCCAAAATAAAAGATGCATCTGATAAGTCTTGAAATACTATATTTTTGCATCCCTCGTACCAAATAATTCTTATTTTTTAAATTTTTGAAAAAAAATTTAAAATTTTTATCATACAACTTATATTTTAGTTTTGAATTTTTCAATCAAGTACAAATTATTAATGAATATTAATGAACACAATGGTGATTTTTTATTGGATAAACTAATAAATATATATTAAATTATCTTAAAAATTATAAACATATTATTTTATTTTATTGAATGACAAAAATAATACACAAATATAATTAATTATATAAATTTACTAATGTTGTGTCAAATCTACTATCAAATTCTTTATTACTAGTAAAAATCTATCAACAAAACTACTTCAATCTACTTAGTAACTGTACAAATCTACCACCAAAATATACAATAATAATATATTTACAATACAAATTATACTTAAGAGTTATTTTTATCATTTAATAAAATTAAATAATATGTTTGTAATTTTCTAAATTATCCGATAATATATTTGTTAATTTATTTATTATTATTTTTTAATTTACATAAATTTAAAAATCACAAGATAAATTATTTAATGAAAAATCAAAAACATTAACAAACATGCCTCAAATGCCTGTGAAATTATTACTCTTTTTGTTTGGTTTGGTTATTAAAACCAAAGTCAAGTCTCATATGTGTCAAATTTAACCACACATGGCCCTCAGTTGATGGTTAAAATAACATGAAATCAATATTTGTAAAGAAAATTGACAAATTGAATTAAATGGGTATAAATTGAAAAAGTTAAAAGTATTAAATCATATGAAGAAAAAAAGTGCAGAAACTAAAACATAGACAAGTAAATACTTTAGCCAAAAAAAAAAACCATCGACTAACTAATTATCCTCTTTTCTTAGGAAACAAATCAAGCTGGTTAAACTGATTATTGATTTTGGAAAATAAACCATTATATTCGTGATATATAATGAGGGAACCAGAAGTTGTAATCTGGAAAACACACTTCTGGGAAACGAAGGGAATATAAGTCCATATACATTCTCATGTGGATAAACTGCTGAAAGCAAAATCCCTGTAAAAATTTCAGAATGAAAATGACATTTTGTGCAACTGGGTAAGGTGTAAAGTGAAGCGTACTAAAAGGTCAGAGGTTGATGATCCACAACCACCAACATTGAGAATTTGAAGCTAGAACTCAACAGCATGAAGAAATATGAAAAAGGTATTTTTATTGGTTGCTCTAAGGTTGGTTCTTACTACTAGTTGAAACTAAAGCAGAACTACATTATCATAAAGCCCAACCTTGTAGAGACTGTAAAATCCGAAAGGTGAAGGACGAGGGACAAGGATGCACAATTGTCAAACAAGAGAAATCAGCTACTAGCCCTATATAGATAGCCACAAATACAATATACCAAGCAAAAGATAGGTTGAAACATCATCAGAATCATCAGTTGGAGATTTCCATTTTCCGAAAGCTATAGTCATTGAACTCTTTCATTCCTCTTTTAAGTAAGTCGCTGTAGATTACCTGTGTAATCAGAAAATAAGATGGATATATTGTTTATTTAACTATTAGTCATGCTTGTTTCAAAATGTTGTAGCATTTTAAGGCAGCCTAAAAGAATTGGCCAGACAACAAAATTTTGTGTTATGTTTCAAGCCAGTTATCAAACCTTAGGAATATTATATAGTACATACGAGTAGATATTATCTACAAGGCGATTCGGATAATTGGTTATCCTAACCGATTTGAACATGAAAACCACTTCTTAACAAAATCCTTAAACATAATAAATAGATAATTGTAGTATCTGGCAAATTTATACTGCTCTCTTTTTGTGACATTTTAAAGCCATGAAAGAGAACTAGCATTATCATCTCAAACAATTCCAAGTTAAGAAACAATTTCTTTTATAAATTAATGAAATGGTCAAGTTTAATAACCATGATATTAAAGCAGTAAATCATATTACTTTTAATTCCTAACAAAAGTTAAATCATTAACAGGAAAAGGAAGAACTAGGGTACAATCCAAATGAAACTTCTTTTTCTTTTTCTTTTCTGCTTTACTATTGTTTGATATATTAACTAAAATAGAAGACAAGAATTAAAAATTCTATTTTATTTCAAAATCTTCCTAGTAACTAATGTGAATCAGTCACGTCTTACCAACAACATAGCCATTTTAATTATTATTATTCAACTTCAATAACATCATCTATTCAGATTCTTAGATTGAGAATAACGGAATATAAATATTCCCACTATCAATACAGTAGATGAAAGAATTGAACCATGAGTGAGTGCTTTGAAAGGTAAGACATCATACTCTTTATAATGGTTCCTTACATTAATGATACCATGATTTTACTTTTTGTATCTTTTTTACCCAGATTTTTGATGTAGTACCTTATTGGTCCTCCCATTTAAAAAAAAAGTACCAATTTAGTGCAATTTGTCATTTAATTGGAGATTTTTCAAATGTATAATAATACATGTACGATATTCAAAAGACATTTTTGAATAATGAATTAATTGATTATCTCAAAATACCCTCTAAATATTATTAAATTAATTTATTATTTGAAATACTCTCTGAATATCACACATGTATTACTACATATGTGAAAATCCCCAATTAAATGAAAAATTGTACCAAATTGGTACTTTTTTTTTAGATGGGGTACAATCAAGGTACCACCTCAAAAAATTTGGATAAAAACGGATACTAAAAATAAAATTGTGGTGCTACTAAAGTGAAGAACCTCTTTAAAAATATATTGAGATTTGTTAATTCTACCGATAAAAAAGACTTTTCTATACTCTTAGCATCTAGTTTTGGTCTAAAGGTATACTTAATTAGTAATGTGGTACCATATCTATGCACACTACTCGAGTAGCCAAATTTATGAAGGAATCAATATCTCAAATGTAAAGCATCATCAGAGTTCTGGTGTACATTTCATTCCAACTCACTTCATTTTAGTTGCCTACCTTTTCCTCCTATTATCTTACCGAACTTCAACAAAAAGCGCCTCATTTAGATGCTCAAATTGCAAGGTTTTTAAAATAAATATTTCTACACACGCGCACCACACGCACATGTCATGGACGTAGCTCGAACTGACATTGCTGAAATGAATCATTGGACTACAAAGCAATTGGCAATCTTGAGGTCTAAAACGAGCTACTTTTTTGGCAACTGGGATGATTGGGAGTAGCTCTTGATATGAATAATTATTGGTATTCCAAGCAAAGTGAGACATAACTAGCAAAACAAGTCAGCCCACAAAACCTTAGTGAAAATAAGTTAGAACGATTGTTCAAAAGGCCTAAAGTCAGTTTAGTATACCAGAGTGCTTCCATTCACATCAATAGTTACAAAAATCCGAGAAATCTAGGTATATAGTTATATTAAGGAACAAAACCTCAGCAATTAGAACAATTGAATCAAAATGCCACAACTCAATTACCTATTTGAATGGCATGTCCAGCAAATAAGAAGTATTATACAGGCAGGCATTATAGAGATAGCAATCCAAGAAAATGTCATAAAAAATCTGAGTCATAAAGATACAGACAACATCTAAAGAAAGCATATAAGAAAGGAAGTAAACAACATAAGTGCAAGAGAAACTAAAATGGCTCAAACCTCGAATTTTCAGAAACAGAATTCGAGGGCACCTTAATGCCAGAAGTGTCAGCACCCATATCCCTACTGGAGCTCATTTCTTCCTCAACCACAGTGCCATTCAATCCAGCCCCACCTTCAAATGGCCTACTAGAAACAGTCTCAACACTACTAGTCCTCTCAACAGCACCAATCTCACCTCCACCCTGTTGTGCCATCTGGGTTGAGGACAATACAGTGCGCAATTCCATTTGAGCCCGGTGAATAAGAATAGCCCTGTCCCTGCTAGACATATACCAAATTCCTAAAGCATTCTGATCGTCATCTCCAGACCAATCAGCCCAGTAATCATCACTTCGCAACGCATCACCAAACCCCAAAGGCAAGAAAGCGCGAGGAGGTTCCTCAATGGGTAGATGAAACCGACAAACAGGACATGTATTATGAAGCCCAAGCCAACGAAGAATACAATCAGGATGATAAAGATGCTTGCAAGGAAGCTGTTTGACATCAACATCGACCATAAATTCGTCTTTGCAAATGGCGCAGAGCAAAAGGGGATCGGGTTCAAGCAGAGAATATGAGATTTTGAAAGTGGGAATCGAATCCAGAAAAGCTTTAGAAGCAGGACCATCCGAAGAGGAATTGGGACGTGGGTTTGGAGTGAAATTGGGAAATTCATCGTCGTCAATGTCGAAAGAAGGGTGATGGGTGGATAGATGGTGAATGAGACGGTGAAAGGCGGGGCTGTCGAGAAGGTAATTGTCGCCGGAGTTGGAGGTGTCCATGAGTTCAAGGAAGTCACCCGAACAATGGGGGCAGAGAAGAGGTGGGTTTAGGGAAGAGAGGAGAGAGACGCTCATGTCGCAGTGGTGGCACCAGTAGGTTTGTCTCTCAACTGGGTTGTTGTTCTCGTTCGTGGTATTGATGGTGGTAGAGGACATTGTTGGATAGTTCCGAACAAGAACAGAGAATAGATTGTATAGTCTGTGAATCTCGGGGTGATTTGGGAAAATGGTTAAATCGCTTTGTCTGATTGCTGAGGGAGTTGGGATTTGGAAGAGGAGGCCCCCCTACGGCCCACGGAAGCTCCTAGCTCCTCCAACTCTAAAAACACGAGTATTCGTCGGCTAGTCGTCTGTTGTTCTTTAGTTCGCTATCAATTTTCATATATATTTTTTATAGAACGCTAACAACAACGTCGCTTTGGCCGAGTGGTTAAGGCGTGTGCCTGCTAAGTACATGGGGTTTCCCCGCGAGAGTTCGAATCTCTCAGGCGACGTATGTTTTGTAAATTGTTTTGCTTCTTATTTAAAATATCAATAATAAAATAAAAAATTTATATATTCTTATTGTATCAATAATAAAAATTATTATTCATTTTAATTTAACATTTTCATTTTTACCTTAGATTTTATTATTTTATTGTCAATGTTGCTTAACACATGGAAAAATATGTTTCTTTTGTTATTTATAACAATTTTTTTAAATAATTACCAAATAACTTTTTTTTTAAATTGTAGAAAATGTTTTGTTGGTAATAATTTGAAAACAATACTAAATATTTCTTAATTTTTTATTAATAAGTTTTATATGAGTAAATTTCGTATCTAATATATATATTTTGCTCCATGTCAATGGGCTTTTGGGATTGCTTCCAATAATATGTATGGTTTGAGACAGAGATAGATGGATAGTAATGACTGAGATAATCTATCCTCTCTCCCTCTCTCTCAATATAAAGTCATATACATGAAGTTTCAGGCAATCGGTTCTAACAGTTGGATGGATGGCCCTAAATTTGGTACCCTAATCCTTGGAATAGTTTCAGATACTACTAAGTAGAACAAAAGTATCCTTTTGCTCTGCTTTTATTTTAGGTGCAAAAAGTATCCTTTTGTACGATTTAAGCTCGATTTTTGGTGAGAGGAAGCTTTCACAGTTACACTGAACATCAAATCAATACATTGACAGATGATTAAAACCATTAATTAAGTAAATTACATATTAATTAATTCATACATATGAAGTGGTTCCAGTACATTTCTTTTAAAAAAAAAAATTCATTTGTCATCATTCCAAACCATTGACAACATACACGTTAACGGACTGGTCAGTTGACACTTGACAATATATACCTTTTTATATATATTTTTTTAAATCACTTGACTATATATACTTTAAGGCCAAGGGATTATGATTACGAGGGTGTATCAAAATATGATTTTTTTTTATTCCTTTTTTTACTTTTGTAAATCTCCCTAAATATAATTCTTAATTTAGCTTAATATTTTTGTTATTTATTATAAAAATTTAATTTTTTTATTTTGAAAACGTAATAAAACAATAATAAACAATCAATTTTTTTCATTTTCATTTTATTTATTTTTAAATATTTTTCAATCATTATTGAAATATTATTTTCATATATTGTCTTAATCATTAAACAATAATGATTATAAAATAATTAAAATAAGATTAAAAAAATAAAAAAATTTTAAAATATAATAATTTGTTGTTTTATCATCATTTTTTTACTATAAAATGATTAAATTATTACATATTAATTAAACTGTTATAATTAGCATAATTAAGAGACTTTATATGCTTTGTGTTAAAAAAAATTCTGAAAACAATAATCATTTTTCTCTTCAGGTTCAATACTTTTAAAATACACATATTTTAACAAAAATTTCAAAAATTGATTATATTTTGAAATGATTTCACTTTAATACCCATAAGATTTATAAGATTTAGTTTAATTTTTTTAAATAACGATCAATACACCTCCTTCTTACTTATTTTGAAGCTTCTAAATGTATTTACCACATAGATAAAAATTACTTATAAAAATCAATTCTCGACTAATAATGTTACGAAATTAGTGTTATTATATCATTTTAATGCTTAGTATTTACTTGTTAAATTTAATAAATAATATTTTTGAACTTAAAATATTTAAATATAATATTTTTAATTTAAATTGTGATAAGGGGATAAAAATACAATTTTTGATTTTTTTTTAATTTTTAAGGTTTTTTTTATGAATTTTTTAACTTAGGTGCATACATATAAAAGATTCACACGATACACTTATAAATTTTCAAAAGTCTAATCAAAGCGCACCATGTGTTGGTCAAAGAGTACCACAAGCCACATGACAATGAGTTAACAATCGATGCATCATCATCCCCAATTAAGGAACGTCACGTGTGGCCATGTCAACAGTATTTTGACATCAAGATGTTCCATTCTTACAAGAACAAAAATAATTAAAGGTGTTAATTCCTTTGTAAATATATGTGCTAAACTATTATTGTTTTTTGAAAGATGTTCGACATCAAAATTGTAGTAGTTAAACCATTATTGACATCTGACTAATATTCCTTATTTATAATCACCTGTAATATTAGTCCTTAAAAAATAACCAATTTTTTTTGTTTTTGATTCTAACAATGAATCTATAACTTATTACATATATTGTAAACTTTTTAATAGTTTTTTTAACAACTAAGTATTCTTTTTTAATTACTGTGATAATTTAATTTTGGATCATGGAAATATCATAATGTATATATATAAAAAATTTCATTTTTTACTATCTATTTTTTCTTTTAAAACTACTCCTAAATATTCATGTGAAGCATCTCTTTCAATTATCATTTTATAATCTAGACCTTGATGATCTAAAGTTGGAAATTTTTTTACCCGTGCTTTTATCTTATCCATGTACAAAGCATCTTATTGAGTCCATTTCTAAACATGATTTTTTTCAATTTTGTTCGTAAAGGCTTTTGCATTTCTATAAGTTTCTTGATTTATGCTTCAACATACATTAAATATCCTAATAATATTTATAATTGATTTTTGTTTTTTAACTCAGTAAGAAATCCTTAAATGTTATTTAGTATATAGGGTTGTAGATTATGTTTGTCATCTTCAATTTCTATCCCTAAATACTTTTTCATTTGTTGAGAAATTACAGTTTTCTTCTTAGAAAGTATAAATGCATTTTTATAGAGTATTAGTAATATCCAAATAATGTTTATGTAATTAATTACTGAAAAATCAAAATATCATCTATGTAAGCACAACAAATATTTTATAATTTCTTAAAGCTATTATCCATATATCTTTAAATGATACTTGAAGTTTGTTTTAATCTGATAGTACAACAATCCATTGGAATTGTCATTGGGGACAACTAAATGTTATTAGTTTTTTAGATTTCTCATTTAGTTTGTTTAGCCAAAGTTCACTCTTGTAATCAAAACTTGAGAAGTTTTTTTTTTCTTTTTATTAATGATAATAATTATTTTTTCTTTGAAATAAAGTATCTATCATCAAGGGTCTTTTTATTAAGTGCTTCGAAGTTTATTACCATTCTCTATTTTTCTCTTCTTTTTTTTAGCTTATTTGTTGACTAAGAATGTTGAACTCAAGTAAGATAAATTACTTAGTATTATAACTTTTAGTTTCAAAAGTTATTGAATTTGTTTTTAAATTCAATTATATCTTTTGAAGTATAAATCAAAGATTTTACTCTAATGAATTTGTTAGGGTCTTTTAGTTTTTTGTTAATAATCATTTTAGATTTATTTATTTTTGAATCTAAATGATTTTTTAAGCTTATTATTTTTAATAATTTTTTGAAACTTATTAAAGCTTTATCTTCCTATATTTTATTAAAAAAGAATTTTTTTTTATTTTATATATCTAATGAAATATTTTTTAAATAAAGTATTTGTTGCTACTTTGTATGTATTTCATCATGTTTTCATTTTTTTATGTTATTGCATAAAAGTTGAGTTTGATATAGCCAATAGTCAAAACATTTTTTTATTTTCGACACATAAGTGGTTGCACCACTTAGTGTTGTGAGACTTATTTTGTCTAAATATTATAGAGGGTAATAACTTATAATAATACATTTTGTATTCACAAATAAAATGTATATATAATACATGTGATATATTTTCATATTTGTTAAATGCAATTTAGCTTATTCAATTTTATTTTCACTCGATTCAGTAATATGTCTACTTTTGTCTTCTCCAACAAATTCCTAATATATTTGATTTACTACAGTATCTAAATATTTCCGATTTATAGGAACATTCCCTTACATTTGTTAATGTTATTGTTAAGTTAAATTGGTAAACAAAATTTTAACAATTTTTATCATTTTATGAACTACTAACATTGTACTAGTTGAAGGGTTTAATTGTATGGTTAGAAAAGTTTGCATAATTACTCATATTATAAGACCATTCATCTAAAACTTTTTTCCTATCTCTTATACAATTTAAATCTAAAAAATTAGATATATAATTTTCATGAAGTTTGAATTATGTTAGGATACTACCTCTATTTTTTCAATGTAATCATTCTTTCATTTTGGATTTTTGTTTTCTCCTTAAGGAATGTTAGGTTCTTATGGCCTTTGTATTTTTCTTTTTTCTCTACGTGGATTATATGTTCCTTTTTAATAAAGAACTAGTAATAAAATTGATTTCATATGAGTTTCTAGTTTAGAATTAATTTCACTAATTATTATCATATTATCTTTTTGTTTGTTTGCACAAAATTTTCATTATAATATCTTCCTAGTTATAACAAAAAAAACTAGCTTTTTTGTGTCTCTGTTCTCATTGTATATAAATTGTTATAATTATTTTCTATATTCTATTAAATTAATATTATAGTTTCTTCTTTATCTTTGGTTTTTTCTCATTCTTTCTTTTCTTATTCCTAAGTATCAATAAATCTCATCTCCTATATGATTATTCTTTTAATCCTACAAATAGATCAAATTTATAATTTATAATTTTATTATTTTTAGGTATATTATTTATATTACTTCTTAATTCTGTAAATTTTTTATGTATATCTTATTGTAATTTCTTATTATAAATATATTATCTTATTTCATTTATATCTTAATGACTTGATATTTAATTTTTATGTTGTATATTATTTAAATTTTTCATTATTATTATTTGATTTTTTGATACACTTGTTAGGGTTTTCTTAAAATCTAGTTTCTATATCCTGTAATTTATTTTTAGATATTATTGATATAATAACGATATTTCTTTCTTTCTATTATTATACTATAGACTAATGTTTTCATTATTTTAACTTCTTGTTTTAGATCTATCACATTTTTTTTTTGTTAGAGATTTATCTTTTATGATCTATAAAGATAAACCTTAATACATTATTATTTCTTGTTACATTACCTTTTCATTTTAGTATCAAATATTCTTCTTTAACATCTAAGTTTCATTATTCTAAAATTTCAAATTTTGTTAATATTTTTGGTATTATTATTCGTCTAGTTTCTTGAATTTTTTTATCTATTTCTATTAATTCATTTTATTCATATATTGAATTATTATTATTGTTTGTTAATAAATATCCTAGTATATGGTGTGTTAAAAATGGATGATTTTCTTCTTTCATTAGATCTCTTATTTCAAATTCATAGGCTAATTATAACACTTGATTTAAGTTCTTATCATTAACCTTGATGACAAATCTAGAATATACCATGAATTTTAATTTTATTAGGTTTTTATGGATCATTTCTAATAATACATTTTCTATTTATTATTCTATTACGTAACATTAGTAATTTTATTAGTATATTTATTCATACTTTAAAATATGTTTTTATTAATATTTGGATTCCTCTTTTATTCAATTTTTTGTTGTTTTGAGATTTTTGATAATTTATACATAATAATTTCTTTATTAATTAATGATATATTATACATTTTTTTTAATTCTGTAATATTAATACTCATTTCTTTATTAATTATTTATAATAAATTATATTTTTTATTGGAAATATTTTCCCTATTATGAATCTTCAAATCAATATTCTTCTTTAAGATTTAATCTTATTTTTTATATTTATTTAATTTTTTTATTAATTACTTTTTTTAAAAAAATATGCCAAGATATTTAATGTTTTTATTTATATTATCTCATGATTATTTCTTATTTTTTCTATTTTTATAAATAAAAAAATCATTATTCAATTTCATTAATTTTAACTTGCTTTAAAGTTAAAATATTTTTAAACTTTATTAATATTTAAAGCATTTTTTAATAATTATCCTATTTTGATATATTTCGATGCTAGTATAAGTATATAAGAAAAAATTAATTATTTTTTAATTTTTAAAATAATTATGATATATAATAAATATAAAATTAACTAATATTGATATTTTCTAAATATTATTAAAAAAAATTAGTAATACACATTCATTCACAAAGATGCATAAAACCGATTATTACAAGCCATCGAATAGTTAAAGCACTCACAATTTTACATTGTTTGGGCAGCACAGATTAGCCCTTATTTAACATTTAACAAGACGATGAAGACTATTGAGTATTTTACTTGGAGGCTTTAGATGCTTCGAGATCAGCAGCTTGTTTAAGAAAGTTAGGATCATCATCTTCAAGAACCATCTGAATAGGAGAAGAACCCAAGCCATCAGCGATGGCTAGCATAATCTTCTTCATCTCGGATCTGAACTCCTCTAGATCGACGGTGCCGCTGCTATCACAATCGAATTTGTCGAAGATTGAATTGTAAAGTTCGCTGAGTTGCTCTGGAGGAGTCGCAACGTCGATGCCGAAGTGAGCCTCAATCAACCGCATCGATTCGAAGGCCTTGCGAAGCTCAGATCGAGAGAGAACTCCGTCTTTGTTTATATCAAGTGATGCAAATCGCTCGTCAACGCTTTTATTGAAATGTGTTCCTTCGTTCAAGAAGTCTATTACTGTAGCACCGTCTATGATAATCACTCCCATCTCTCACTGGCTGATGTCTCCGCTATCTCTCCGTCTAGAAGTGGGTTCTGTGCTCTCTTGGTCAATTCACACTTCTATCGCTCTCCGGTTGTGTTTGGATAAGATTTGTATTTATTTCCTGTCTTATGTCATTGTTTTTAAAATTTCACAAAATTTTAAATAATTTAATTTTTTTATAATATAGTTTTTTATTTTAAAATTTTAAAATTATATATATACATTTTAAAATTTATAACAATATAATATATATATATATTAAAATTATATTTTTTTTTAATTTTTAATTTTTTAAGGATTTGTTATTTTTACCTAATCATATTTCTATCAAAATTTTATAAATCCATCGTATTTTGAAAAAAAATCTTTTAATATTTATGGCAGAAAAAATATTTTTATTTAATATTCATATTTTAAAAAAAATTCTAATTTAATTTTCTTATGAACAATAGTAGAAAAAATTCAATAAAATATTTTTGGATAGAGATAAAATGAAAATTACACCAATCATTTTAGTACTTTTCCAACTTCTGTTAACGTTATTTTTGGAAACAGAGTAAATCTTGAATGGTTTATCGACCTAAATCTTGCATTTAAATAAAAATATTTGATAAAGGAAACCATTCAATTTCTCCGAGTTAATTAATAAGGAATTCAGAAAAGACGAAGATCAAGCCAGAAACAAGAACCAAAGTGGAAAAAGAAAGCAACAAGAGCAAAATCCCTCTTCTTCACCAAAGAAAAAGACAACTCCTTCCCAATTTCACAAGAAATAACACCAAATTAAGTACGATTCAAAGAGATGAAACGTAGTGGTTAAGACTTTATATATTACAATTTAGTTATTTAGGTTAGGAAAATACGAACTAGAAAGTCTCTCTTACTATCACGGAGTTATAGCAAATATATGCAATGATTAAATTGGAATTTTAAAAGAATGTGAGAAATAAATCAAAATATTTTTCATATCACGAAGGTTAAAAGAAATATTTTTAAACATATTCAATTAGTAAAATAAAATAAAAAACATGATTATGGCAAAAGTAACAAACACATTTTTTTAACTGTGTAACAAATCACAGAACAAGTTACCTCAAATAGAAATTTTCAATACAAACAGAAACAAGTAGTAACTAGGATCCTACAAACCCATAGTTAACCCTAAAATACAAAACAAAAGTAAAACATAAGAAAAATTGGGCAACGGAACGAACCCTAGATCTTGAAAAAAATCAAATCAAGTTAACCACGAAATCTAAGATCGAACTGGGTTTTGGAAACAATACTTACCCGAATCTGGGTCGTGAGCGACGACAGTACAAATAATCGGTCGATAAAATGCGAGCAAGAGAATATAATTAAAAAAAACAGTGAGAAAAGAATAAGAGAAGGGATAGAAGCTATTGTAAATGTCGAGCGAGATGCTAGAAATGAGAAGTTGCTGGGAGAGGTCGTCGTCAATTTCTTGAGGCACGACGCTGCTCGTTGAGAGGGACGAAGACGCGAGCTCGGGAAGCAAAAAATGATTTAGGAAAAAAAATATTGTGAGATTCGACTTAGGGAGAATTAATATTATATATATATATAATTAAGTAAGCGTTTAAAGGAATTTCTATAAAGAAAAAAGGAAGAAAAAAAAGAAAGAGATAAAAAAGTGAAAAATTTAATATATATATATATTATAAAAGAAATAAAATATATTAAATTAAATTAATAATAGAAAAAAATAAAAAAAAATTTCAAATAATTTTTTTATTTTTTTAAATTAATAATTTATAATATATTATTTTATTTTAATTTTAAAAATATTTAAAATTTTATTATTTTAATTATAATCTTAGTTATTTAATAATCGTTGTTATATAAATTTATTTATATATATTTAAATATTTTTTATGATTTAATCTATAAACACTATTATCGATAAAAATGAGACTATATATACATTATATTTTCGATTTTTATTAAATCATAGTTAAAAATTCGAGACGAAAAATATATATTATTATAGTAGCGAGGAGTTGTTGATTTGTAAGACTGCATCGGGGATGCCCTCCGATCTCATGGCACAACCTTCTTTCTTTTCATTTTGGAGGTAGTGGCAGTCGACCAATCCTTCTTTTCATTTTGGTGGTAGTGTCAGTCTATTCCTCCTTGGTCGACTGTCAGGAGGTCAGGAGGTCATTTAGAGGCATGTTGCCAAGATCCATATCGACGAGTTATGTAGTCTTAAGAATATCGTAACCTTGTGGTATTAGCTTGAAATTAGAGCCAAATTCGACCAATTTGTTCTTTTGTTTCTTGTTCGGTTTAGGTTTTTTAACCACCCGAGTTAATAACAATCCAGACCGTAGTCTTATCATCCCGAAAGCTACCATCTGGGACATTGACAAAATGTATTTCCAGGAAGTCTGAGCGGGCAGCTGGCAGCGTTGGTGGCGAAACAGTGTCTTCAGGTTCACCTTTACATCTAGCTCCCTAAATGAGAGGAATCAAGTTGCTTCTGTCTATGGACTCCTATAGGCTTGAAACATAGAAAAGGAATTGTTGATATATAAATACGGCTAGGGTCCGACGAGTTTTGCTTAAGGGCGTATATATGCCTCTTTGAAAGCATCCTGGCCTATTGTGAAATCGAGCTACTTGCCTAACAAAGTTATACATAATAAATTCCTCCAAGCATTGGAAAGTATCTGGCTAAGAGATGTTTGGGTAGGAAAGAATTAAAAATACATTTTATTCTTATTGTTAAAATATTTTAGGTCTCCTTTTTTGGTTATTGTGTCCTTACTCTTAATCTATATAGCATAGAACTGTGAAAATCAATGTTACAGCTTATGAAGAGAATCTGAGCATTTGGGACTAGGCAGACTAGAAAATAATTAATATTATTTTTTATTGTTTATATGGTTGACCTAAATACTAAATCCATTATAGTTTCGATTATTTGGAGCTCCTAGATTTGCTGTTACTCCAGAAACGGAAGCTTCAAAAATAAAAAAAGAGCTAGAAGATTACTCATATATATCCCCATCAACTACAACACAATAAAGATATATAATATTCTGTCTCTTTCTTGATACCCAAAAATAAAAAGTAGTGAAAGATTATATTACAAAGAAAAACAATATTACATCCCATCATTCTGTTACAAGCACATGAACAAAAATATAAAAAAGAAAAGTAAAAACGAAATAGAAAAAAAAAACCATCCGAGAAGTTTTGCATAGAATTAAAGATGTGCTGACTGACCCAGTTGGTTTTTTGTAAAGAGTTTATGGACAGATGAGAAATTAAGTTAGGCACTTCATCTACTGAGAAGAGGAAACCAACGTTCTTGTAAAGAAGACTGATAAGAGATCATAAAAAGGAGAAAAACAAGCAAAAATCCAACACCCCATGGAGTTCCTCCAGCTCTATGAAGTGATTCTTTCTCAGGCAAAGGTATTATTGAAGGAAACTTTCTATAACTGCTTTCAAAGTTGGAGAGTAAGTGTAGAACAAGTAATAGTACCAAAGGTGAGATCATCAAAATCAGCTTCACTTGATCAAACAAATCTTCTAATATTGACTCATAGTTGCTGTACCAGGATATCCCAATAAAAATAAGCAGAACAAAGAGGAAGAAACAAAGGTGCAGAGGCAAAGCAGGTTGTTGAGACTGAGAAGAAGAAGAAGAACTAGAGTAATAGCCACTAGCCATTCTTTCTTTTTTTCTTTTTTCTTTTAAAAAAAAATATTAATATTAAGGCCAAAATACTGAGTATGAACTCTCCTATATTTCTTGATTTTTGCTTGTTCGAATCTGGGGAAGAGTTTATGGTGATCAAGATGCTTTTTATAGAAGAGGTAGCTTAGTGAGGTTATAGCTAGCTATATTATTTTTTATATAAAGTGAATAATGATTTAAAATAGTTGCATACACGTTCACAATTTAACGTCTTTCAACCATTTCTTTATTATCTTACATTTTAACCTTATATTCTATTAATACAATAATCTATCATTACCCTATATGTCACTACTTATATAAAATAATATATATTATATATTATGTTTCCATGTTCCTTATCTATTTTGTGTTGATATAACATTTTAAATTCATATGATTTAACTCTTAATCTTTTTAAAATTTAAAAAATTAATTTCTCTTAAATTAAATAATATATTTAAATATGATAAAACTTGATTTTTTAATTTATTTAATTTCTAATTTATTTAAATTTATAATTTAATTATTAATTATTTAATTATATAATTATTAAGTGAAATAAATTTGCTAGAAATTAAAATTTTATATTAATTTATTACATATATAAATTAAAAAATTAGTGAATAAATTTTAATGCAAAAGGTTCATGCTTTTGACAACGGATTGCTTTGGGAGACGTGAGAGTTTTACGTGGTTGACACTGAGATTCACATTATAAAACGCTTACAAATTGGATGTTGCCACGTACCACCGACCAATGGACCATATATTGAGGTACATGATATGGTAGCCAATAAAAATTTAAAAATAAAAAAATCATTGTATTTTTTAATGAGTATTCTTTTATGTTATAAATTATAATATAATGATAATTAATTTTAAAAATAATTATAAATTAAAATAAAAAATTTATTTTCTACTTATAAATAATTATCATATCAATTTAAATAATATTATTAATTTTAATAAATAATAAACCTTTTTTAATTGGGAAAAAGTTCAGAGTAGTTATATTTATTGCAGCTTAGGTCCAAGAGCAAGTGAGGTTAGGTATTGCCGTGGACATTAGGAATAGAGTGATTAGGAATAAATAAATAAATAAATGGCGTGGGATTATATTGGGATGATTATGATTAACAGGCATCAAATATTCTATCATCAGTTTGAGAATATTTTCCGTACTCTAAAAGATTCTTTTTATGTGAGAGAAATAAAAAAAACCTTAATCTTTTACAAATAATTTATAACAAAATTATACTTTATTATCACATGTATCATAAATCTATTATCTTTATAAAAATAATAAATTTATACATACTCATTTTCGTCAAAAAAAAAAATTTAATATTATAAATCTATTATTTTTATAAAATAACTTTATGTAATTTTTTTTGTAAAATTAATGAAATTGTGTTAAATCACCTGGTATATATAAATCTAAACAATTCATATATAAAAAATACTAATAAGAATAAAAATAAAATATATCCGTAATATATTTATTGATTATAAATTATGTTTTGTACAATTTAACAATGTTATAAGGTGAATAATGAGTGGCATTAGTCATTAAAAAGTTTTATGGATCGTTCAATAAGTATTATCTTAAAATTATATAATTATTTTATAATTATCCTAAATAGATAATAATAGAATGATAGTCACAATATGGTAACAAATTTAGGTATATGAGTAAGAGATATGTATTGTCTTATTTCTAGTCTTTATATATACATATGTTATTATGCACATTCACACAAAATAAATAATAATTCTTCACTCATATCTTTCTCAGATCTAATAGCATATACAAATTCTCTTTTTCATATTCACGTAACAAAATTAAATCTCATCTTCATTCTTTATTCTCGTTACAGACTTAAGCATCGAATGAAAAAAAGACGCTTTATTATAATGGTTTGATATTTTAACGAGTTTCTATATGTCACATATCCATGAAGTTTGGTTATATATGGTATTGATTAAAAATTAGTATCAATATCTAGTGTCATCAGTGGTAAACGAGTGTATTCTAGAATGATAAAAAATTAAATCTCTAGGATATTCATAAGTGTTTTCCAAAATTTGTTTTAAAAAAACTATATATGACTTTGTAAAGAGATTGTCATGCTGAAAGGTTTTCTAAAAGAAGGTCTTCTATTAATCTAATATACAAAATCTTTACAAGACTTAATCCTTTGTGCTTCCAAGAAGAACCATGAATCAATCAACTAACTTTGATACTCAAGCCTCAATCGACAATTATGAGATCCAATGGGCCACCCATCTACTTGTCTTTTCGGCTCCCTTGCAACCAGTTGGAGCTATAGACCATGTATATACGCTTGTCTGTCCACAATAGGCCAGAAGGTCAAAAGAAGAAGAGCTCATGTATAATTATGTTTAAACATGATGAAAAATACACTCTACGTATTCTTAGAGCACCTATTATAGCCACCAGCTCCAATGCCCAAAATGCACAATGCCAAACTTATAGACAAATAGGCGTGATTGACTTTAATGGGATCCAAACCCTAGAGTTGGCCAAATAGAGTCTACTTGGGCCATCCAAAGATGTCTAGCAATGGACACCTAAACATCGTCCCTCCATCCATGCATCTTGAACCAATTGGAACCAATCCAAAAAACGTTTATCCTCATGATCTACATGACCACCTAGAGGCACGTAGGCATGGTCATTTTGTCCAACCCGCCATGCTAATCATGCAGCTTCAACAGCCAATGGCTACACCAAAAACCATCACCTTAATGATGTACCGAATGTCTTTCATCTAACTATTGACTAATTTTTCAAACAATTGAAAGACGTGAAATAAAGGTTGAACTAATGTAGACTCTTTGATTTTGTAGTCTCTACTAAGTCCCTATCTTTGCCAGAAATCAAGGCCATCCCACTCTTAGATCAATTCAAGATGCCCAACAATAGCACATATGGTGGCACAAAAGACCCCCTAAAGAACCTTGAAAACTTCAAGGAGTGGATGGTCTCAACGTCTACATTGATGTAATAAGGTCGACACATTCCAATTGACATTGATGGACAAGACCAAAACTTAGTACCATACTCTCAAGCCTAACACCATCAATTCTTACTCAAAAATGTAGGAATCGATTTCTCTCATTCTTCTCGGCCAATAGGGGAAGACCAAATATTATGGCACATCTAATGACTTTACAATGGGAGAAAATAAGTCCCTAAAATATTTCTTTGATAGGTTTAACTTGATAAAGATACAAGTGGTAGATTGCCTAGAATTAGTGGCCATCACGGCCTTACACAAACCCCTATTCCATAAAGCCCTATGGAGGGACACGGAGAACAATTTTCCCACCACTTATGCGAAGGCCACCCAACTGATTAACACATACATGGACTTAGAGGAATGGTCAACTATGGGAAAATCATGAACCCCACAAAAGAAAGCCAATGAGCAGTAGAAGAAGGGTAGAGATGAGCTTGCACACAGTGAAACAAAATGTCCAAGATGGAGCAAAAAAGAAAAGAAAAGAAGACTAGGAAAAGAAACCCTAGCCGTTCTAGGCAAGGTTTCCAAACTTACAACCTCTCAATATAATAAGAGAATTCATGTTGATGCAAGTTAAGCATTAGTATATATTGTGCTGGCAAAAGAAACTCAAATATGTTGGTTGGGACAAGTCTTGATATTGTAGATTTCACAAAGATAATAACCATTCAACTAAATAATATTAGGAGCTAAAAGATGAAGTTGAGTAGTTGGTCAGAAAAGGGTACCTATAAACTTTGTCAATGACCCAAGATAGTAACAACAATAGCCATTGCGACGTGTTCCTAACAAATGCTCAAAAGCACTCAATATATTGTGATTTTGTAAATGAGTTATGATTACAAATATTTGTATTTACTCATTTTTATTATTATTTTATACAAATCTATCTTTTTAAAATTATATGTATATTTTGTTATATTTTAGGTATTTCAACTTAAAAAGATGAAAATGATTAATACTTAAAGAAATACATTTGAGGTACTCCATTGAAAACGTTTCAACCCAAAAAAAATGATACAAGGAAGTAAGGGAACAAACTCACACAAAATAGAGTATGTCACAACGGGAAATTATTGTGTTCCATAGAGAGGTGCTTTTGGACACAGTATAACTATCCCTAATCCTTCGCAGGCTGCAATGGAGAAACATGCCTATCGTGACACGAGATGCTTGGACTGTGTATAATGCATATGTCAGTTACGTGCATGTTGTAGTGTACTATTATGTGTTGCGATGAAACCTCTCTAAGTTAATTTCCTGAATCTATAAATATGACCCACATTCTATTATATCAATCATCCTTAATCGTTCCTTTCTATCCCTTTCTTCTTAGTTTCTTTAGTTTCTAGGTTTTTTTCTTTTGTTAGTTTAAAGTTCTTTTATCATTTGAGAATTTAACAAATTTTAATTATGTAATAGTTGTAGATATAATTCATTAAAATTCAAGCATTTTTTTTTAGATTTTTCAAAAATAATTCAAAAAGATTATGTTAAGGTATCTTTGTGTATTCTTTTTAGTTATTCTTTGTGTTATTTTTACATGTTATATTTAATTTTATGAGTAACTATTAAATTAAGTAGGTCTGGTTGAAATTATAATGATATATTAGTAACATTGTTACACTTTATGGAATATTAATTGGTAAAATATTTTTACAAAATTAAATATTATTTTTTATTAAGAATTCTCTAAAATTTATTTTAGAAAATATAGTGATGTTAGAATTTTTGTTATAAACCTAAAATATAAAAGCTGGATTTAAGATTTAATTAGTTGAATTTGATTTGAAATACTACTCTTTTATCGGTGATTTGGTTCAGATGTGTACTTGAAGTATAAACTTTATTTTAAAGATTTTTATAAGAATTATTATTAAAGGATATATTAAAAACATATATTTCGTAGTAATTTTAAAAGATAAACGTCATTTATCACGTAGTTAAATTTTTGAACCAAATTTTGATACATTGAATGAAGCTTAAATTGTCAGGACTCACTTAAGAAAGACAATTAAATGATTTATTAATCTTTTAAAAAAGAAGCATAATTTAATAATAAAATCAATTAATGAACCTTACCTATAACTTTTAATTGGTTTGTTATTAATAATGAGAATAATCTATGCATTATGATTTTTCATACAAAAAAAGGAGAATCATTAATCTTAATTCAAATCTTTAATTACCTATTTAATATCGAGCAAACATAATTAACTACTTAATATATCCCATAATTTCTCCACAACATTATAAATGTCTAAATGTCTTAATGTTTATTGAATTTATCTTTGTTTTATTGTCATTAGATTAGGATTTCAAACCCAAACTTTGTGAAATAATGTTTAGGTTTTATTTTTGTTTTTAAGAATTTGTTGAATAATTTTAAAACTATATGATTTCTCTTTAGACTGACCTTGAGATTATATTTATCATTTTTTATAAGTGATTTGTGCACTTCGAATATTTTATAAATTTTACAAAATTTGTATGTAAGAATTTTTATGCATCCACCTCCCCTTTCAAAGAAAGGGAACAAGCACAAGTACATAAAATCTAAGATGTTATAGTTATAATAGGAAACTATATTGGAGGCGATTCAAACAATGCATAAAATCTAAAAGGCTAGCTCAGGCTAAGAGGCCCTACAGGTTTCCTATATACGTAGCCCAAGCAAAGACCAAAAATTGGCGGGTTTAGACATAACATTCCCGAAGAGATAAGCTTATAAGTTATATGATCCTCATGTTGATGCCTCAGTGGTTACCCTTCTGGTGGCCAACATCAATCTACAACGAATATATATTAACTAATGTGTTCTTAATAGTACTTAATATAACGTGATTCTATTCACTTTAAATAATAAAATAGATTTATATTTGTATAGTTTTATCATTTTTTTCTAAAAAGCTATCTTTTCAAAAATTACTTGACCTTAAGTAATAATTAGATAGTTTGTTAATTTTTTAAAAATAGATCATAATTTAATAATTAATTAATTGGTAATCCCAATATTAGGATATTAGTTAGTTTGTTATTCATAAAGAATCTAATACCTACTTGATGATACTTTTTTATTAAAAAGGGAGAATCAATAATATTAAATCACATCTTTCATAACTTAATTAATATTGAACAAACATGATTAACTAATTAATCTATTCTATAAATTCTGCACTGAATGAAAATATTTATTTGTCAATTATTTGTTGAATCTATATTTATTTTTATGTCATTAGATTATATCTTTAAAAACTCATATTTTGTGATAGAATGTTTAGGTTTAATTTTTATTTTTAAAAATTATTCAAAAACCATGTGATTCCTCTATAAATCGACCATAAAAGTATACTTATCTTTTTAATACACAACTCATGTACTTGCAAGCTATTTAAAAATATATAAAAATCATTTTGATCAAATGAATTGAAGTTGATAAGGGGATTATGTTATTTGTAACCTGATACTTAGATGGAAAAGTCATTTTATGGTACAACAAAGGTATTATATTAGGACATGTAATTTCTAAGAAAGGAATTGAAGATGACAAGGCAAAAATTGAGTTGATTGCAAAATTATCACCCCTATATCTGTTAAGGGAATTAAAAGTTTCTTAGGACATGCAAGTTTCTATAGATGATATATATTAAAGATTTTCCTAAAATAAGGCATTATTTATACAACTTATGGTCAAAATATGTTTATTTTGATTTTAATAATGATTGTCTTGTCCCTTTAATACTTTAAAGGATAAAATAATATGTCCCTATTATTTTGGCATCTATTTGGTCTCTTCCATTTAAAATAATATGTGATGCTTCTGATTATGCAATAGGAGCAATGTTGAGACAAGAAGTAGATAAGCATTTACATGTCATATATTATGCTATCAAAACATTCACATCACTTAGACTCAAATTAATTATTCCACCATTGAAAAAAAATTCTTTATTGTTGTGATTTCCTTATATAAATTTAAGTCTTCCTTAATAGGTTCTTAAATAATTATGCATTATAATCATGCTATTTTAAGATATCTATTAAGTAAACTTAATGCTAAGCTAAGGGTAGGTTACTCTTACAAAAATTTAATATAGAAATCAAGGATAATAAAGGAAATGAAAACTTAGTAGCTAATCATCTGTCTATGATAGATTTCTAGTTCAATTCTATTGAAGGTAATAGTAAAGAGGATATTGTAGAAAAAATTTTTGATGAAAAATAATTTTCAATAGGTTCAAATCTATGGTATGCTCACATAATTAGTTATCTTGCTATTGATGTTTTGAGACGTAATTTTTTTTCAAGAAAAGAAAAGTTTTTACATTGTTACAAGAAATACTTCTAGATGACCTTCATCTATTCAATATTAGTCAAGATCAACTTATCCAAAGGTGTGTGCCTAAAAAAGAATAGAAGAACATTCTAACTTTTTTGTCACGAGTTTCATTCTAAAGGCATTTTGGTGGTAACAAAATGGTCCTTTAAAGATAATATAAGCAAATTAGATGAAATGCATTTGATATATAATTTAATTGTTAAATATTTAATGTATAGGGTATTGACTTTACATGTCCTTTTCTCCCATCTTATAGTAAAACAAATAATAATAATAATAAAAGACATAAAAGACATAAAAAATTAATAATAATAAATATAATATATAATATATGTGATACAAGCAATTTATGATACAAATAATTTATTATACAACAATATAAGTTAAATACATAATTATAATAAGTTAATTAGGTATATCATACAATAAATACATGTTTGTAACAAAAATACTAAACAAAATATTTAACAAAAAAATAAAAATAAATTTAAAGAAAGGAAACAAAATAAATTGAGTTAGTGATAAAATGAATAAATAAATAAAGTTAAAAAATAAAAATTTAAAATTTGTACAAAATTACTAAAAAGGAAAATATTCTAAAAAGAAAATTAGGTTAATTAATTAATAACTAAAGTAAATTACAATTTTTTTATTTCTTTTTTATTTGTTAATATCTCAAGTAAACTATTGAATGAGTTGGCTCATTTATTTGAAAAATATTATGTTTGATATTTTTAATTTATTATTTTTTGAAATACATTTGTTAGTTTTTCCTTTTTTTTTCTTGTATAAACAAAAAGTACATGTGACATTATAAAGTTACATAATTAAATTATCTTTCACATTCTCATTATTTTTAAAATTTATTTATCACAATTTAATACATACATTAGTCTATATTTTATTATATAATTAACATTTTCTTAGTAAATGTTAGTCTTAAAATTATTTTTGTGCAATAAAAATCATATTTTGTTGACATATTATACACATTGGTATGGTTGATAACACAAATTTACCACCTATTAAAACATTATGATATTAATAATTTAATTTAATATAAAGAGAAGTAAGGATAAATATATGGTGTGTTAGTTGGATTGATAGCACGATTTCTTAAGTTCTACTTTCGATGACATACAAATGAAATGTTGAATGATTTACTAAATGACGTACGAATGAATCGTTGAGTGATTTACTAAACTAGTAGGATATTTAAGTTAGTTTACATTTTTTACCAAAATCGCTTCCGATGTAAGGGTTACCACTATTGTGGTAAGGTATTACCATATTGTGGTGAGCCTGACCATGATACTGAGTGCTAATGGTAAGTCTTCTTACATTGGGTCAATGCTTTTCTATACCAAGCAAATCTCTTACCATGAATTCTATTTTTATCTAAATCGCTTTAAGGTAAGGTTTACCATTGTTATAATAAAACATTACCTTGTCATAATAAATCTTATTACGACACTATATATCAGTGATAAGTCTACCCACATTGGATAAATACCTTCTCACATTAGGCTAATACCTTATTATGAATTTCATTTTCTTATCACTTATCACTATTGTGGTAAACCTTACCTCTAAATGATTTTGGTAAATAATAAAATATTACCTAAAATTAGATAATTTTGTGTAATTTTTTCATGGAACACGAGAATTTTCTTTTATTTCAACTTAACTAAGAAAATTTGATGTTTCTCCAAAGATCAAAGTTTGCACTACTTATTAATGTTTGTAGAATTTATCACAAAAACATTTCTCACCAAGTGTTTACTCTCAATTTAGTACGAAGGAATCAATTTAGTTCTTCATCTTTTAAAAGTGTCACATTTATTGAGTATATATAAGGGCTTGAGTGATTTTAGCAAGTTCAATATAAGTTCTAATCCCATTCCACTTAGAGTCATTCACGTAAAGAAATTGGATTCTTGTATGAATTATATTATCACTTTTTTTTTGTTTTTGCTTTCCATGCCACATTTGTATTCTCAAATCCTATTTTAGTGTCTAATTTTAATCAAATTAATTTATTAGATTAAATTCATATTTATTATATAATAATTTTAATTTTAAAAAATTACAAAATATCTTTTGTTTGTCCAATAAGCACTTACCTGCATATTTTGTTCATTCTTATATAATTTTTTATTAATTAATTAAATAATTATTTAATGCAGCTAAATAATATATAAATTAATTTTTATCAAAATAAATATTTGGCTACCAAAATTGTCGGTTTATCCTCTAAATAAATTTTGACATTTATGACAATCATAAATTATTAGTATATATTATTATATATTTTGATTAAATAATTAATCTATAATTATTTATTTTTCAAACACAACATAATTCGATCATTAGTCTGGAGTGAAGTCTAGGACCAATATCAAGACTATGTTTAATTAACATCTTAATTAAAATATCAATCTTGTAAATTCTAAAACTATTTTACTGAAAACCTTTGATTGAAATCTTGAAACATGTACCTATTATTTACTTATTTTTTTAATATTGAGTAATTTATTGATATAATTATTACATGTTATCTAATTGCAAAGAAAAAAGTAAAGAATAAAAATGTTAAAAATTAAAAGTAAAGTAACTAAATCATAATGAAAAATAATAAGTAAACAAAAATATAGAATATATAAAAATATATGGTTTATTTTTGTAATATGTGAATATATAAATCAATTAATTTAAGGAAAAAAATTATTAATTATTTTACTTTCACAAAATTGACATATTGATCGTTTGATTTTAAATCGATGCATTTTAATAACTTTAATGTTATAATTGTATATATTTTAATTATTTTAAATAAAATTTTATCATTTTAATTATTTTATTTTTTAATTCTTTCAACTATTCAGTCATTTTCTTTTTCAATCTTCTACCGATTTTCTACTAATAAAATTTATCTCAATAAAACTTAAGTTTTTTATTAAGAAATTATCCAAGAAAATAATATTTTTTAAAAAATAACTGAAGTATTGAATAATACAATCATAAAATAAGTGCACTATAATAATATATATATATTTTCTCTAGCCTTAGTGATATAATTGAGTCTTTTCCGTACTATTATCACTTTTTTATTTATACACGTAACAAAATTTATTAATATTTTATCTTATTTATCATGTGTATAGTAAAAAATTTGAAAATAAAATATAAAAATGTTCACTCTAATATTTTCAAAATTATTGTTTATATTACATAAATATTACTAAAAAAGTAATTTAAAATTTTATATTATAATTTAATATTTAAGTATTTTTAAAATTAAATAAAAATATTATAAGATTAACAAAAAATATAATAATAATAATAATAATATCTTTTTTTAGTAGTACAATATTATCCAAACTTAAATTTTAATTTATATTATAATTTTTTATTAATTATAATATTATTTAATAATAATAATATTAAAATATAATTAATTTTAAAGTTAAAAAAATCACAAAAATTCCTGTTGTGATACTATTAAAAGTAGTCGGAGGTATTAGTTTTTTAAAGTGATATTATTATCACAATATATTTTATTATTGTTATAATAATTTTTAAATATAATTAATTTTAATGATATAATAACCTTTTATCAAATGCCTGGGCCAGTCGGTGAAAAAAACAAAATATGTCAATAACAGCAGCCTCATGCAATGACAAAAATATTCCTTGAATTTCTTCGAGTAAATGAAACATTATTGGAGTAATATCGTCTTTTTACCAGTCCAAAGCGTTACGTTTCTTGTAAGATCGGTTATGGGCTTTATGGCGGCATAGATTTGCGAACACCACCTAAAAAGGAAGGAAATAGGAGAATTAAAGATTCATGGACAAACGTCCAAACGAAAATTCGAGTTCTGGATAACCCTAGCTTACCATATCTTCACCAATATCCATTTATGGGGTGGGTAATTCAATGATTTGTCGTGGATATTCTCAATTTCTCTCAAAGATTTAAACTTTAAGGAATAGGTTTGATTTTGTATCTCCTCCTCCTTTGTCCCCTTGTATTGTCTTTGCAAATAGTTAACATTTACTTATAATATTGTTTTCTCTGCTTGTTTTAACGCCATTAATTGTTAGTTTATTTTGTTGTCAAAAGGCCCATTTTTAATTTATTTTTATTTTTCTCTTGTTTATGCTTCCGTTGTCAATCAGCTATTTGGGTGTTCCTAGTCCTGGGGAAACCTTTGTTTTTATGTTTCTTTTCCTTTTTTGAATTGTTTTTATACTTTCCTGTCGTTTCCTTTTATTTTTTAGCTATCTAGACATTACTAGTTAGTTTTAAGGTTAATTTTGTCATTGAAAGTAGGACAAGTGAACGATTTTAATTTAGAAATATATACAACCATTTTCTGTAAGTAAAAAAATTATAATATAACTTTTCTGTCGTAGAACGAACCAGGAATTTATGATTTCAAATTGGGATTCTGCAATCCCAATCTTTCTGTTTAGTGGTCTTCATGTTACTCATACTTACAAGCTTGTATTTGTACTTTGCAGGTATTCTGTAAACCACTATGGGTAATTTTGTTGAAGATGATGAGTCCTTGACCAAGCCCATTGGAAGACTGCCTGTCTTTTATTATGGTGTTGGTCACATGCTCAATGACATTACTGCTTCCTGTTGGTTTACTTATCTCTTGCTATTCTTGACAGATATTGGACTTTCACCACGGTATATGCTTTGAAACAGTGTTGCAATTAGAGTGGATCCCTATAGAATCTATCAGGATTTGAATTTGGATTTATGCATGTATTCAAAGACTGGATATTCATTAAGTTCCTTTTTCTTTTTATATATCCACTTTACCTAATTTTTGAAATTTATACTCCTTTTGATATTACAGGGATGCTGCTATTGTTATGCTTTCTGGTCAAATAGCTGATGGATTTGCCACTGTATTTGCTGGTGAATTGGTATCATGAAACTCATTTCTCTCATTTTCGTGACAAAGAATTTGATACCCAGAATTCTCTTCAGTTTTTTTTTTCATTTGTATTTATATCTAATATATCTTTTGAGTTCTCTTGTTGAGAAGTGATATACCTGATTTTTCTTTCCTGTTTTTGTCATGTTAATCACAAAATCTGAAGTTGTCTTGGTGAAAATCAATCTACAAAAAATTCACCTTGGTTAAACAATCTAAATCTAAATACATTTCTCCACATCCAATCACCCAAAAAAAAGTAAATATAAATAAATAAATAAATAAATCATGTAGAAGTTCCAAAAATCCTAACTTTTAAAACAGTGCTTAACAAGGCAGGACCTTCACTAACCCATTGCTTTGTGATTGCAAATAATTTTAACCTTTATTTTTGTACTTCTTTGAAAAACAAATAACATAAATTTTCTTCTCAGCTTTATGGTTTGCTTGGAAAGATTAAGAGGCTTCATTGTGGTTTTTGGATCAAATTCAGTTTCTGTAGGCTATTTGGTCATTGAATACTTTCTTTTCCTATACTGTGGGACTAACAAAAGGCTGCTCTTCTGAACATACAATTTTACTTTCATAGCGTGAAAAGTAATACAGAAATTGAATGTTAAGGATGTTACTCACTTTTGCAGAGTCCACATCTGAATGATCAAAAGCCTCATCTTGGGGCTTGGGGCTTGGTGATTCTTCAAGAAATAAATGCTAAGCATGGTTGTGCAAGTGTTATTATCACCCCTTGATGTCTAGATATATGCTTGATAAGTGACTGAAAATAAATACACCTATAAAAATTCTTTATTAAGTGGTATACTTCTAATAATTCTTTGTCAGTTGCTTTTATATTCAGCATTTTGCAATTGGAACCTATGTTTTCTGCAAGTGATATTTTTTTATAATTCCTTTCTTGGTAGATAGATCGCTTTGGACATTTCAAATTATGGCATGTTGGAGGCTCTGTTTTGGTTGCTATTTCATTTTCTTCAGTTTTTGGCGGCTGCTTACCATGTACATTGTTTGCTACATCTTCATCAACTTTGGAAACTATTAGTTATAGTACCTTTGCTGCAATCTTTAATGTGGGTTGGGCTGCTACTCAGGTTGCACACATGTGAGTATTTCCTCCATGTGTAAATTTAACCTGCTTAAGGGTATGTTTGTTACATAGTACTAAAGACTCCGACCGTAAAACTTTTGTATATTCATGTGTTTGGTTATGAACTGGAACTGTATTGTACAAAATAAAAATTGTACGGTTATGTAAAAATTTAATACTAATAGTGAGTATGGGTTTAAACCGTACTGGACACTTTGCTTAGTCAGTCTAAAATTATATGTCTAGACTTTTTTTTATTTGAAGTTAAAAATGAATTTTTTAAAAAATAAGAAAAATATAAAAATAAATTAAATATTAATTTAAATAAATTTTATAGTAAAATTATTTTGATAGTTAAGAAAACTACATAAACCAAAATAAATACTATTTTAAATATAAACTATTTTATTAAAATATTTATCATCAATTTTATCTACTATATTACATATGTTGTCGCCAACCACTGAATGTAATAATTATAATATAATTCAATACAGTTCAGTTCAATGCAATTTTATTTGATTTATCCAATATGGTGCACAAAACATGCTCTACATGTTTTCGTTGAAGGTCTATGGTGAATTGCATTACATTGAATTCAACAAGCAGAGTGGTGCTGGCTAGTTGTCGTAATGCCTTTACTATGGTCAGCTTCCTTCTTTATTCAGTTGTTTCAACATTTAAGTGCAACTTTTTCACAGTTACATTAACTGTCTTGTTCTTTTTATGTTTATCAAAGGTTGCCAACCTCAGCCTGTTCGCAATTGCTTTTATTGTCTTTAATACAAAAACCGGAAAAACACATGCTGATATTCAAAATCAGGTAAAACAAATTGTTTCCTACTTATTAGTTTATTCGTTTTTAGTATGAGTTCTACAACTTCCTTTTCTTTTCCTTTTTTTTTTTCTATAAATGAGCAGTATCGCTGGATTGCATATTTTTCAATATTCATTGGTTGGTGCTTCGTGGGCATATTTCTTCTTGGAACCAAAGAACCAAGGTGTGCTAAATCATTTTTCACATATTTACAATTTTCAAGTGGATTAATGGATTTTGTTCTTTCCTTTACCTTTTTCTACACCCAAACTCAGAACTTATATTCCATAAAATACTAAAATTTTGCCGTTGCAGTTAGCTGATAACAGCAATTGCTTTAATTTCCAATGTAGATTAAAGGTAGGTGTACATGGGAACAGTCATGCAAGGATCGCATGGACTTACTGGTTCAAGAGAGCTTTGTATTATCAAGTTGCTCTTGTGTACATGCTTACCAGGCTAGTAGTTAATGTTTCACAGGTAAGCTAAGTATGTTTTTTTATAGTTCGGTTCATTATGTTAGTTTTTGTTAGTGAAAAAAGAAACTCTATCTTGGATAGACTATAATTAAGGATTGGAGAGTTAGTTATTCTGGATTTCCAAGAATAAAAACTGTAAGAATTGAATTCTTGGACAGGAGACGATGCAAAAATAAGTTGCCAGACCTCTTAATAAGAAATTATTTTCCTTTTGAGGCAGTTTTTTGTTCTTCCCCCCTTTTCTGTAGTCTCTTACAGCTTGCCTTCCTTCTGCTCAGGCATATATTGCGTTCTATGTTATCGACGATCTACACATGGCTCAGTCATCTAAAGCTTTAGTATGTTTATAACTGTATTAAATTTTGTAGACTTTTAGATTACTCATTAGGAATAATACAAGGCTAATTGTCTTTAATAAATTGATGAATTTAGGTTCCTGCAATCATCTACATATGCAGTTTCATTGTATCTGTTACACTACAGGTCTGCTTGTAAAACCCACTTCATTGGTTGAAAATTCTTATTGCATCTGTTATACCCCTTTCTTTGATTTTTACTCCTTGAGAGTAGCGACTTCTTATTGCAGGAAATTCCTTGGACTGGCAAACGTGTGAAAGCCTATTACACGGCTGGAGGGATTATTTGGATATTCTGTGGTGCAGGAATTCTCATTTTGACTAGACACATGTGTGGCTTTGTTTATATCCTGTCAATATTTATTGGAGTGGCAAATGCCTTGATGATGGTATGCCTCAAAGTCTGACTATTTATTTAAATTTATTTTGATGGAGTAAAGTCTTAACCGTTATGTGTAAACTCATTAAATAGGTTTGAGTTATGCAAATATTTACAATCTAGTTTCAGTTAGTCTTATTTCACGATATATTTCGGTCACTATTTATATTATTGTTTGCTTTCTCAATTTTCACTTTTACACAATTGGCACATACTTGAGTGAAAATTCCACACTTGTAACACGATACATGTCTTTGTGGAATTTTCCCACAGTATGTAACTTTCCATTTCAAACGTGTGTGAAAACTCTACACATCCAACTCTACATTAAAAATTTCATTTAATAAAGTCATCCTCCTTTATGAATAAGTAAAAATGGACCCCAAACCTGGTGATTTCTATTAAATGTAATGTTTCCTATAGTTAACAAATCATTTAGATTTTTATCTTTTAAAGGAAGATAAGTAAAGGTGCAATATTCCTTTACGAGAAACGCGATTCTTGGAATTTTGTACTTATTCATTTGTTTTTATTATGGAATAGGTCACTGGGGTGAGCATGCAGAGCATCCTAGTTGATAGAGATCTGAATGGCTGTGCATTTGTTTGTGGGTCACTGAGCTTCTTGGACAAGATGTCATGTGGCCTTGCTTTATATGTCCTTCAGTCATATCAAAGTAAGATGAATTTTCTTTAACCCTGCTGCCTCATAGGATAAACTTTCTTTCTTGTAGAGGCTTTTGAGTGTATGAATGTGGACATATTCAAATGAAGAATCAAAATGTATCTTTAATTATGTAGAATGAACAGTAAAGTTCGTGGTCCTTGTTGAGTTTTACTGCTGAAGAATTTCTTAGCTTAGTTCTATTTTTATGTATTTACTTTTTTATAGTTGTATTATTTAAAAAAATAAAAAAACCATTATAATGGTTACTTACTAAGGACATCTCTCTCTAGCTCTCTAGATTTTGAAGCCTAAAATAGGAAGTACATGTTCTATATAATCGAATTGGTCCTAAAATAACATATCAACTTGTACATATATACATATTTAGTTATATGTACAAGTATAACTAGATATATATGTATATATATATATATATATATATGTATGTATGAACCAGCTGGCATGTTATTTTGGGACTAATTTGATCTTGTATAACATGTTACATACTATTTAGGACCTGGAACTAACTATCCTGGAATTAGTTTTGCACCAAACCATCCATAGAGTCTGAGGAGTTCAACAAGTGAAAATAGTATGCCAGAAAGCCATATAACAGAAGTACACTAATGTATTGGTTTTGAGATTTGTTATTCGAAGGTGGAGGAGAGGGCTTTCAAAACTTTTTATTTGTATATTTTTGTTTGATATCATACATTTCAATGCAGGTCCTTCCTTACCCATGCAGGAACTCAATTCAATTCACGCATACATTTCAGTCACACGAGTTGGTTTAGGTCTTCTTCCAGCAATTTGTTCACTAGTTGCGGTGGGAATAACGTGTAGTATGAAACTTGACCATCCTTCTTCAAGGCTTATAACAGAAGCATTGTTGCAATAGTTTCTTCAAGGAAGCAATTTGGCTGAAATAACTGTAATTTGTTTCAGCAGTTGCTTAACTTTCATAGTTGTATGTTATATACACTGTCTATATATTGTGTTCCCTGAGAAAACAAATTTTAGGTTAAAAATCAGGTTAACTACTCAAAAGACATTGTATCAAAAGCTATATTGTGAACACTGCAGGAACCATTTTGTTATTGGCCTGTAAGGGCTGCAAGAAGTGTTTGTTTTCAGTGAGATTGTATATTCATTTACAGAAAATGGTAATAATTTTACACATTTAATATAATTATAATTTTATTCTGAAGAAGTTTTGTTGTTCTCAATTCTTGTAATTTTTATTTCATTTTATTATTGGCTTTAATGATTGATGAACAACTGATCCAGTTAACCTGGTACTCCATTATTTTATTTACCGAAGGTATACATTTTTTTTTGAAAAGGTTTCAATGTATTCTACTAATTTATTATAAAGGTTGAAAATACACTTGTGAATGTCAAGTGCAATACTGATAAGGAGCAAATGTCTTTTATGAGAACATTTGTTCTTACATTATAGATAGCAAAATAGGAAATGCCGGACCCGCTCAAGAGCCAGTTCACTTAGGCAAAAATGCCTAGAGTATTGGCTAAAGAAGGCCCCCGATCAAATCAATATTTTTTTAAATAATAATAAAAATGAATTTTATTTTTTTCATTTATTTCTTTTCCATTAAAGTATAAAGATAATATTACGACATTTTTCACATGATTAAAAAACATATGGATTATAATTTATCACTAATCTTTATAAATTTACATGTAGCATTAGGACAATCTTGGTCACATACAGTCTTTGTGTTTTGGCTTCCACATTGTAATTAAAATATTTATTATTAAGCTTATGTTTAGAGAGACCATAATGCTAGATGTTCATAAACTCAACTTCAGGGATTACTCTCATTATTGTAGTGATTACTTTTGAATATCAACAAGGCACAGTTGCACTTGTAATGATTAGGGGATAGGAAGTACAAAGTCCTTTATTCAAAATATCACATCTCAGAGTATCTGGACATTACTATGCAATTAGTAACATCGCAAAGTTCATGTACTTGTTCTTTTCTTGAGATAGCTTTTGCTTCTTTTCACTTGGAAAAAACATAACTTGGCAAATGAACTTAGCAAGACCACCACCAACTGGTCCAACATTCACATCTGTTTCTTTAATCCATAGGGATGGTTCAATTGGTTTAGTTGCTTGGAGAATATTTTTGTAAGTCCGATTGTACTCGTACTCGTATGTTAGCTTCCTTGTACAAAACACGGTACATGTTTCATTTTACTTAGAGTTTCTGCCTTCTTCTCTGTAAGTTTAGTTACTGTGGATCAATAATTTATATACGCACATATTTAGGTATACTTTGTATGCAAACATGTTTACACACCACAGTGTTGGTTTTGACATGTTTCAAGTACGAGTATTTATGGATTGTACTCGGTATTTTTAGAAACAAAAAAACGTAAATTTTTGGCACCTCATCACCACTCTTGCCATGGACTTCACTACCACCCTCACCACTACCCTTGGCGAAGTGGTTGACGAGTTGTTCGATGAGTTCACAAGCGAGGTCGCCGATCGTTGGAAAATATAGAAACTATTACTCCTAAATGTTCTCCGTCCATCTCTTCTTATTGAACTAACACTGGTGATAATGATCAGTTCTCCCTACAAGATTCCTATGATGAACTTTTTATGACAATATAAAGTTAAAAGGGTTATGAACAAGATTCATAATGATATTTCTCAAATGGATAAAGAACTTTTGAATCTTTTTGATCAATTGCTTAACCTCAATTTGGATAGTGATAAACTTGTAAACAATTTGAAGGTAAGTCTGGACAATCATATTAAGTCTCACAAGATTCTGTTATGGGATAATGAAAAGTGTCTTACCCGAATAAGTGATCTTGAGAAAGAAGTTTGGGATTGAGAGTCTGAAGCTATTAGAGATCAATGCACACTTAAGTCTTCTTATAATTCAAGAGTTGTATGTAATCTTAAGAAAGAAACTTGCTTCCTGGAAGATGAAAAGGCTATCCTAGAACCCTTATTGGAAGATTGTGATGTTGAGCTAACTAGACTTCATTCTCGTGTTGAAGCTAACACTAATAAAGTTATTCTTCTTGAATCTAGCCTTCTAAAAAAACATGAAATAATTGAAATTCTTCTTCTTCAATAGTATTTTTGAGAGAAAAATTAAAAAAGCTGATGAAATTGGAAATAAGTGGTCACTTGAAGATACGAATTTTGAGAAGTTATTAAGACGTAAAGATGTTCATACTTTCTCTTATACTTTGGCTATTATTCAAGAACATTCTTTTATCATTGAAATTTTTGATGATGACTCCACCAATAATTTTATGAGTGCTCAAAGCCTATCTCTCTCTCTTTCTCCTATTTCTTGCAACCCAGGTCATCTTGTCCCTGCCTTCTATCAAAAGAAGTCTCCTACTTATAATACAGATATGTTAAGTCCCGTGGAAGAACTTCTAAAACTTTTCATTGCTTTCTATATGGAATGATGCTATGTTGATATTGAACGAGTTTAAATATTTTCTCAAAATTGATAACTATAATCAAGATTTAAATTGCAATATGGTTCATACTACCTTGAAGGCTCGTACTTCTAGCTATTGGTATTTTGATAGTGGTTGATCAAGACATATAATTGATAATAAGTCCTTCACCAATTCAAGTCACACCAATGATGGATCAGTTACATTTGGTGATGGTAATAAAACATTGATCAATGGTAAAAGATCTATTAGCATCCTTGGTTTCCCTTAACTCAATAATGTACTATATATGGAAGGAATTAAGGTTAACCTTATTATCATCACTTAAATTTGTGACAACAAATATATTATTAAGTTTACTCAAATTAACTGTATTGTGTATGATGAGTCGGGTAAAAATTTGATCAGAGGTGTTAAATCTGATGATAATTGTTACTATGTAGGAACTCCTCTTGAAGTTGTTTGTAACAAACTAAGTATGAGCATCGAAGAATTATGACACCAAGATTTTGAGATGTTAATTATAAATTGTTGAAGAAAATCTCAAATGTCAAAGTTGTTTGAGGTCTCCCTTCTATTACCTCACTACCTGAACACATTTGTGGTCATTATCGAATGGATAAACAAAGTAAGAATCAACACAAGAAGAGCCAACACTTGTCTACTACTATACCTTTTCAACCTTTTCACATGGATCTGAAGGGTCCTATTCAAACTCTTAGTATGAAAGGAAGAAAGTATATGGTGGTTATTGTTGACGATTTTTCTAGATATACTTGGGTGTTGTTTCTTAGAGAAAAATATGAACTCTTTCATCATTTCAAGATCTTATGTATCAAGTTACAAAACGAGAAATATGAAACCATTGGTACTATTATCAAAATCAAAAGTGACCATGATAGAGAATTTGAAAATTCTAAGTTTAGTGCTTTCTATGATGAAATGGGTATTCAACATGAATTCTTTGCTCCCAAGACTCCCTAACGAAATATGATTGTTGAAAGAAAAAAAAGCGTAATCCAAGAGATGGCCAAGGTGATGTTGGCCAATAAGAATCTATCAAAGCACTTTTGGGTTGAGGTAGTTAACACTGTATGCTATACATTGAATCGATGCTTCATGAGATTTGATAGTTGTCAATCTTTATATGAACGCATGCATAAAAAGAGAGAAAATTTTAAGCACCCTCATGTGTTTGGTAACACGCACTATATTCTCAAAGACGAAGAGAATCTAGACAAGTTTGAGGCTAAGAGTAATCTTTGAATATTCATATGATACTCTAACAATAGTTGTGCATACTATGTTTATAATTTAAGAACATCTACTGTCATGGAGTCGACCAATGTTGTGATTAATGACTCTGGTGCTACTAAACTTGTTAAATTAAATGATAACGATATTCTTGGTGAATGGAGTTCTTCAGATAGTGCCATCGGTAATGTTGAGACTCATCTAACAATGACTCTTGTTGATCCTCCCAGAAGTTTTGAGAATGAAAAAGATGGTGATCAAGGAGATTTTTCATTTTCTAAGTGGGAAAAGAAAGCCCATTCTATTGACTACAACATTGGTAATGTGAAAAGAGGTATTGAGACAAGACATCAGCTACAAAAGACTTTTAATTACATGTGCTTCATTTCAACTATTCTTCCCAAAAATGTAAAAGAAGCCTTACATGATGTACATTAGGTCAACTTCATATAGGAAGAACTTAACCAATTTAAGAGAAATGATGTTTGGTGTCTTGTCCCCAAACCTCCAGACAAACATGTTATTAGTACTCGTTAGTTGTATAAGAACAAATAAGATGAAAATGGAGTCATTGCTAGAAATAAATATTGTCTTGTTGCACAAGAGTATACCTAGATTTAAGGGATATACTTTTATAAAACCTTCGCTCCTATTGCTTGTCTTAAGTCTATCAGAATACTTCTTGGTCTTGCCTATTTTTTCATGTTTAAGTTATATCAAATAGATATCAAAAGTTCCTTTTTAAATGGAATCATTAAAGAAGAAGTTTTTTGTGGAACAACCAAAAGGTTTTGAAGACCCATACTTTCCAAATCATGTTATGAGACTAAAGAAAGCTCTATATGGATTAAAAAAAGCTCATCATACATGGTATGAATGTCTCACTATGTTTTTCCTCAATTATGGTTTTTTGAGAAGAGGTGGTGACAAAACCTTATTTGTCTCAAGAATTCAAGGAGAGGTCGTGTTTGCTTAAGTCAATATTGATGACATTATTTTTGGTTTCAATAAAGGTGACCTTGCTCAAAATTTGGTCGCAACCATGCAAAGTGAGTTCAAGATGAGCTTAGTTGGTGAACTAAAATTATTTCTTGGTTTTCAAATCAAACAAATGACACATGAGATCTTCCTCTCATAAGTAAAATATGCCAAGAATCTAGTTTAGAAGTTTAGGTTAGATAATGCCTCTTTTGTTTGAATCCTTATAAGAACAATTCTGAAAGTCCATCAAGATTCTTTAGGTAACGATGTTGAGAAAAATTTGTATAGAAGCATGATTAGGAGTCTTCTATATCTAACTGCTAGCTTCCCAGACATCTCTTCAGTGTTGGAGTTTGTGTTAGATACTAGGCTCACCCCAAAGAATCACATCTAGCTGTTGTTAAAAGGATCATTAAATATGCCAAGGGTACGTTAGAAGTTGGTATTTGGTATCCTAGAGATACTACTGTAGAGTTGATTGGTTGGTTACTTTGATGCTGATTGAGTTGGTTGTAATGATGATAGAAAAGTACTTTAGGTGGTTGTTTCTACTTGGAAAATTTCTTGATCCCTTAGCACAGTAAAAAATAGATCTCAGTGGCTGAATATATTACTATTTGTTTATACTACTCTCACTTATTTTGGATGAAACAAATGTTATCTAATTACGGTATCTAAGTTCAAGATCATCTCTTACATTGTGACAACACCAATGCTTTTTGTATTTCAAAGAATCCTGTCCAACACTCAAGGACAAGCACATTAATATCCGTTACAATTTTATAAAAGAATTTGTTGAATCAAACACCTTGACTCTACAACATATATGTATTGATCGTCAATTTGTTGATATTTTCACTAAACCTCTAGATTTTCAAAGACTTGAATCCCTTAGAAAAGCTATTGGTCTTTGTCTCTGACCTTGAGAGACTATTTTTATGTCCTTTAGATTTGAATGAGATTGAAGAATTTTGCTTACCTTTTGCTCTTGTGTTTTTCCTCTTCTCTTTTATTTGTTAACTTTGTTTATTGGACGAACCTTCTTTCTTCTTGCGTTTTGAAATAATTTTGAAGTTCTATAGTTGTTTTGTGATTAACATGCCTTTGTTTTAAATTACAATAAGGTTGTCTTCATATGTGTTTTTCAATAAGCTTATGTATAACTAAATTCTTGCATTTTCCTAAAATGTTTTGTTTCTTTTACCCATGTCTTAACATTGTGAATTTATATGATTGTTTTTGAGAAGTTTGTGTTCCTTGCTTAAATGATTTGTATGACGTTAATAAGCTTTAGAATCCATGTGTAGTATCTCTCGAGGTGAATTCGTAGGTGATGCTTAGATAGAAAGATGATTGAGGCCTTCTTTGATTCGTTTGATCCTTTTTGCTATCCTTGTTTACTTATCTTTAATTTCCTCTCTTAAGCCCTTTTGTTAGACCTTCGTTTCTTTATACCTACTTAGTCATCTTAAATGATAAATCTCGCTTACTTGACACTCCTTTTGTTTAATTTCAACTTTGCCTTACTGAATTCTTTTTCTTTGGGACTGGATGTATTCCTCTCGAGCAAAGAATGCAAACAAAAAGGAGAAAGAAAGAAAAAGAAAAAAAGGGAGAAAGAAATATATGTTTTTATAAAAAAAGAGGGAGAAAGAAAGAAAAATAAAACAAAAAACAATGGTTTATTGAACTCTTGTATAAATATATTGAAGAAAATCCCTTGTTTGGGAAAGTCCTTAAGTGATTCATTTTAGGAGGTACAATAAATTTTTTATCTGTTTAATAGATAACCTCTTTTTGTTATGAGTTTTGTACTTGAAGTGAAAATCTGTTTTCTAATGGTATTCCTTTTTTAAAAATGTTTCCTTCTCTTCTACTCAAACCTCAACCTATCTTTACAAGCTTTGGAAAACCTTTTGATTTATTCTAAGCTTGCACTTACATTAGTGGAGAGAGACTACTTGTGAACTTATAAAGTTTGGTTCAATAGTATATTTTTCTATTTGCTTATTTCACTAAGCTCTTCTTAATGTTGTATAGAATAAACATGTTTTGCATAGCACACACTGAGTTTGAAATCAATTTTCTAGTCATGCTCTTACTTGATTGTAGCATGGATTGATAGCCCTCTTTGAATTTGCTCTATCTAATCTCTCTTTACTTCTCATTTCTAAAGTAAAACCAATGATTTATACTCTAGAAGACAAAATTAAATTTGAAAAATAAATTTAAGAACTTTTGTAACTAAAAGTAATAATCTCAAGTAATTCACTTCACTCTTGTTCGGCATTCTTAGTAAAAAAAGAAGCTGAAAAAAGAAGAAGAAAAAAAGATAATGGTAATAAACTTTAAAACATTGAATAAAGAAACAATTTATGGTGTATACACTATTCCAAATAAAGAATAACTATTATCATTAATAAAAAGGAAAGAAATACGTCTTGAGTTTTTATTGTAAGAGTGGATTTTTGCAAATAAGAATAGATGAAGAATTTCAAAAAGTAACAACATTTAGTTGCCTCAAGGACAATACCAATGAATTGTTGCAAGAATAGATTTTGGCAAATAAGATTAGATGAATAATCTTAAAAATTAACGACATTTAGTTTCTCCAAGGACAATTCTAATAGATTATTGTATCATATGGATTAAAATAAGCTGTAGGTATCTTTCAAAGATATATGGATACCATTTTTGAGAAATTATAAAATATTTTTTGTGTTTATATAGATGATATTTTGATTTTTTGTAATGAATTATATAAACATTGTGGATATTATTAATATCTACAAGAATCTAGAAAAGAAGGCATTGTATTTTCTGAAAAGAAAGCAGTAATTGCTCATTAGAAAATTAAGTATTTATGGTTGAAAATTAAAGATGAAAAATATAATCTATAACCCTATATAATAAATAACATTCAATGATTTCCTAGTAAATTGAAAGACAAAAACTAATTACAAAGATTCTTAGGATGTTTAACATATGTTGAAGTATACATAAAAAAATTTGCAGAAATGAGAAAACCTTTACAAGCAAAATTGAAAAAAAAATTATGTCTAGAAGTAGATAAAACAGGATACTCAAAATATGGATAAGGTAAAATTACAAGTAAAAAATTTACCAATTTTATACTATCCAAGTTCAGATGATAAAATAATAATTGAAATAGATGTTTCACAAAAATATTGGGGAACAATATTAAAAGCAAAAGTAAATGACAAAGATATATGGACAAAGATATACTCAAAATAAATGTTTCACAAGAATATTGTAGGTATACTTAGGATATTTTCATGGTCTATAATTAAATTATTATAGTAATAAAAATATGTTAAAACTGATAATAAAAAATTTGGTTATTTTTTAAGAACTAATATTACAGGTGATTATAAACAAATAAGATTAATGAAATGATAATAGTGGTTTAATCACTACAATTTCAATGTCGAACATCTCCCAAGAAACAAGAATTATTTTGCAAATCTTTTACCAAAGAATTAACACCTCTTACTATTTTTATACTTATAGGAATAAAACATCTTAATATCAAGATTAAGATAAAGGAAAAATTGATAAAAATCCTTCAGAAACAATTAGAACTTTTATACTCGAGAAGTCTCTTATGGAGACAAAAAATAAACATAAAGAACTTGTTTGTTCAAAATAACTCTTAGAGTCCAAAAACTCTAAAGAAGAATATTCATAAAAAAATCAATGTAAAGAAGGTAAAACTTCTAAAGAAAGAATTTAAGATGAAAAGAAAGAATTTAAGATGAAAAGAAAGAACCTAATAGTTTAAAAGAGAGTAATATCTCTGGAATATAAAACTCAATTGGATTGATGAAGCAGAAAAAGAGGAACATAAAAAGATTTATATGGTCTATAATAGCCAAAAACCAATAATCTAAAAGTGGATAGGAGTAAGTAAATCTATTATTGAGTTTAGTGGAGTAACTCGTAAAGTCTTTACTAACAGAATATAGGCTAAATGTAGTTATGTCAATTACAAAGTACCAAAACTAATAACTTCAGACGAGATAGTAATGAATTACTCTGTAACACTACAACAATAACCAATAGCACTCAACGGGTTGATAATTCTAGGAAAAGTAGTATAGCCTCCAATACTATTTATAGGGTATCTCTCCCAAAAACATTAAAGATAGTAAGACATCAGTGTTATTTAGGGAAGCATCCGCCTAAAAATTAATTAGTCCTTCAAAATGAAAAGGATCAATACAGAAATCTCAGCAAACCCCAATGGTTGAGTTTCTACAATTTGGCTAAAAAATCTATCCAAGAACATATAGAATATATGAAGTTCTATATTATAGAAAAAGAATTCCATGTAAGGAGTAAATTCAATATTTTGGAAGGAACTGATCTAATATTTATTTACAAAGCTTTCCATGCAAGACTAATATAAAATATATATCCAGGAATTAATTTAAATGAATTAAATTATTTCTTGAAAATTTCAAAACAACAATTAAGAACTTTAGGAAGAAGATAAGAGCAAGTGACAAGTCTGTTTATCTCAAATTTTTCAGTTCACTAATGGGCTGAAATGAGAAAATATATATCAATCCCTACCATTTTATCAAGCTAGAGATTTCCAATACAAATAGAGAAGTTTCTAAACCAAGGCGCTTCCAGGGAAGGAATTCTACACAGAGAAACTCTGTGTATTAATAGGTCAAATGTAAGGTCAAATTTACTATAAACTTAAGAAAATTGATAATTTTACTAAGATCAAAGTAAATTTCTAAATCAATAAAATCATCATCACTTCTAATAAGAGTATGACTTTCACCGAAGAAGATGGTGAAAAAATCACCAATTTAAGATAAATTTTACTAGTAACAACATTAAAAATTGGTCTAGAAACAATGAATGTTTTATGCTTATATGCCAAAAAAGCCACCAAAGATCACAGATACATTTACTACATTAAGCATTGAGAAGATTTTTGGTAGAAAATGACAAGGAAGAATAAGAGGAAGAACAGTTAGTAGAAGATGACAAAGAAAAATAAAGATGTAGTACTCACATCTTTAGTTAGCAGTATGTGCTAAGAAAAAATAATATCTGAAATTGATAAACCAAAAGGCAATAAAACAGATGAATTATTAAAGTAAAGATAAAATATTAATTCCTATATTGTAAACATGGATTCCATGTGCTATAAATGAAACTCTTATTTTCATTTGAAGGCACAATAAAAACAGAGCATACAATTTAGAAAACACACAGCTTCTAGTATAACAACCCTTTTATCCAAAAATTCCAGCCAGTAATTATGTACCTAATAATTATGAATAATTAAGAATTTTTTCAAAATTTTTAGTTGATTTTAGAATTGTAATAATTATTATATTATGAATAAAATAGAGTGCAACCACTCTTTTCTAGTTAGTCTAAATTGAACACCATCTCTATACGGATGCATAATGCTCACTATTATCAAGAAGTTATTAAGGTTTAACAAAATTGAGGTATAATCGGTGTAATAAGAGAAGTTTTTAGTTGATTTTAGAGTTGTAATAATTATTATATTATGAATAAAATAGAGTGCAACTACTCTTTTCTAGTTAATCTAAATTGAACATCATCTCTATACAGATGCATAATGCTCACTATTATCAAGAAGTTATTAAGGTTTAACAAAATTGAGGTATAATCGATGTAACAAGAGAAGACAAACAAAAGAAAAGAACCTAATAAACCTATTAAATTTAGATATAATAATTATAATTTTTAAATTATTTAAGGATCTTAAATGTTTAAATATTTATTTATATCAATTTATAATACTAATAAATAAGAAGATAAAGATAAAAATGATATAATATTATGATAAAAAATTAAAAAATTATCTTTAATCAATAATATATAAGAATTAATAATTAATGTTAAATAGTTAATCATAATTTATATAATAATAAAGAAAAATATATTTTTAGGCGAAAAGTTAAAAGAAAAATATATTCGTATACGAAAAATTAACACGTTAACCAGTATTATTGATATTAAATCAAAAGTTGAAGCATTATTGTTATTTTTATAAAAGTTAGCGACATATTGAAATTTTCTCGTATATAGATAGTATTGGTAAAATTTGGACGTTGATTCACAGCCAAAGTGCCTTTATAAAATCCCAGACAATAGTTCATCTCTCGTGGCTCTGTGTCATAGTGCAGAGGTGGGAGTGTAGTGTGTAGAAGAGGAGATAGTGGAGAACAGAGAAATCGAAAAAATTCAAGGCAGAAAAATTAGGGTTAGGGTTTCCTATTCAACAATAGGATGGCGACTGTGGATCAGGGCAATCTCAACTTGGACGAACAGATTTCACAGCTGATGCAGTGCAAACCATTGTCCGAACCCGAGGTTTTTCCTCACCCATATTTTTCTGCCATTTCGTTTACCTGTTCCTCTTCAATACCTGATATTTTTCGACATTTTTTTTTTCCTATTACTCTTTTTTTTCTCATCATTTTCAACATTTTGTTTCGGGTAATGAATCTAAGTTGATTTTACTGAATATGTTGTTTTCATGGAAGATCTGTAATTGCCTTTAAAAAGTCGGGTTGAAAAGTTTGGTTATTTACATGATTCGAACTTGATATTTACAATTTAAGAACATTGAATTTTTGGGTCTTTCATCTTTTAGTATTTTCACGCAAGATTGATTGAGCTGGCGAACCCGCTTCCTTTTTCTTGTATCCATATTTCTTTTATTTTTGTGTTTGTGAAAATTGAAAAATCTGGGTATTATTTCTCATGGATTGAGCGAATTCTTTTTTATTCCTCGTTTCTTATCAGATTATTGGTAAAGTTGGCATTTTAACATTTAATTTATTATATTTACTATGGGTGCTTGCTTTTAATGAATTACTTAGAACTTGAGCAGAATTCAAAATGAAGGGTGGTTGGGCCAACTGTGAAGTGGAAAACTGAGAATATAATGGATGCTTAGTCTCTCTTATGCTCGCATTCATATCTTATAATTAATATGAAAGATGGGATGATCACACTTCTTTGCTTGTGTGGATGTAGGTTAGAGCCTTGTGCTTGAAAGCAAAGGAGATACTTATGCAAGAAAGCAATGTTCAGGTATCACTCACCACCCTTCCATCTTAATTACATATATTTCTTCCATTTCTCTTTTGCTGAATATTAGCCGCCAATATTGTAATAGCTTATTTAAGTATTGTGGTGTAAGCCTCAAACTTAATTTTCAAAGAATCCTTAAAGATATAAATAATAACAAATATGAATCCAATAATTATGAAAATAAAAATTAATCAAGGAAAGTACATCATACTCTATATGGAGACGCAACTTACATGGTAGAGCACTCGATATACATTCGAGAGGTGTGGAGTTCGAGACATAAATATGCTCTAATTAAAGAATATAAAATATATCTATATATAAATAAGAAATGGTAACACATGAAATGACAATTAATCCAATTAGGGGACATTTCTTCTATGAAAAAGAATAACACCTTGAAATTTTACAAGAGAGATAAGTAGATAACTAAAAACTAATTAATATTATAGGGTTTCTAATTGTGATAGAAGTTATTTAAATTTCAAACTGATTAATACACAAGAAATTGAACAAGCATTGAAGTTAACTTAACAATAAGATTGTGAATTCATTACTGTGTTGAAAGAATTAAAAAAAGTTGCCTTAATTTGGGTTGTATGACATGTGTTTTTTATTTTATTTTTAGTTCTTTTTAAATATTTTATTTTTTTATTTATTTAAAAAAAGTTGGATGAGATTCCAATGAGTTATTCATGACCCAAGTTAATTTTTTTTATTTAACAAAGTTGGATGAGATTATAATAAGTTATTCATGACCCAACATATAAAAAAATTAAATTTTTTGAGCCTTAAGCCTCAATTGCCTCAAAGCTAGCCTCAAGGCTCGTGCCAAACAAGTAAAAGGCATAAGCCTCAAATTTCATCGGTACTGTTTTTGTGCACCTTACCTCGAGACAAGCCTCAAGGTCCTCAAGGTTTGCCTTAGAAAGGCCTTTTTCCCACCTGAATTGAAGCAACTGATGTCTAGCCAAGAGACATTCTGTGAAAATGTCAGCATAGTTCAAAGCACTCATGTCCCTTCTGTTCTTATTCCTTTTAATTTTATACGATATTTGAATTTAGGAATTGTATTGCCACGACTCTTGCTTATTGTGACAATTCTCCAATTACATATCCTTATGTTGTAGTGGTCAATTGTTTTTCCTTTCATTTTTCAACGTGTTTTGACATATTAATCAGGTGTCAGTCACTCCCATAACACGTACATTATGTGTAAGAGTCTAAAGGATGCCCCTTCTTGCACTGAAGGAGAAAGGCCTAGGTTTTTTCTCATAATGGAGCATGGTTGGAGGTTTATGTAGAATTTTGGCATTGACTCATTTTTTGTGAATTTTTTAGGTCAGTGGAAGAAAGGGAGGCTGTTATTATGTTTGACTTTTTGTTGCTTAATTAATTTTTTTTATTTTATTTTTGGGTCTGGTATGATTTTTTTACCTAATTCAGAGAGGCTCAATGCTCTGTTATATTCATGGGTACATGGAGAATGTTGGATCAACTTTGTCTTGAGCCTTAAATAACATAGTCTGCAAGTGATTAGGAATAACCTGTTTCCTTGTTTATAATTGTGCACACAACCATTTTATTCATTTATATTTTTATATGGAATTCACAATTTCAACTAGTTTCTAATTCTCCATAATTATCGAATGAAGATTCTGTTTTGGTCTTTATTATCTGCTTGGATTCATAAATTTTTTCTCTAGTGATTATATAATGGTAAGATTAGAATTTGTTTCCTTTATACTGCCTCGCTTTCTTGTTTGCAACTTTGTATAAATGTAACTTGCTACTGGGTTCCTAAACATTTTCTGAATTAATTGTGAACCAAGACTCTTTCATTTTAAGCGTAACTGGATTCCTTAAGCGTCATGTTTCTTGTGTCCAGCCTGTTAAAAGCCCCGTGACCATTTGTGGAGATATCCATGGGCAATTTCATGATCTTGCAGAACTTTTTCGAATTGGAGGGAAGGTAATGTCTGTTCCAACTTTGATGTGTATATACATGTCTACAATTACTTAAACATGCTTAATTACTCTGTGATTAGCATAATTGATGGTGATATATTTATAAAGCTGTGGCGCTAGCTTTGCTAAACTTGTACCACAATATAATATTAGTTTAAAAATGGTAGATGTCCTCATATCAGATGCCAACATCAATCATGCTCATTATTTTAGCATCTCAAACCTTCCCAATAATTTGTTGTCATTGTGGTTTGGTCTTCATCTTTACAAATTGTAGTACATAAGTCATTTCATTTGCCTTTAGTGGTCCTATTCAGCCATCCTATACTCAGCTCTTAACAAAGCAATGTTGGTTGTTTGAAATGCATACTCTAGCCTAATCTAAGAGCATGGTATGGGATTTGAACCGAGAACAAAGTTGTTTCTCTTTGGGCACCAAAATGGTTGCCTGAAAATATATCCTAACCTCAACTGCTGGGCCTGTGTGCTGGTAGTTTTCTCTTTTCTGAAAATTCTTCCATCTTTTTTATGGCTATTTGTCAACTAAAAGATAATAAGATATTTTCTAAGTGTTATTTGCTTCAGTTTATTAAAATATAGAGCTTTCTCTTTCTCTTCTTGTTCCTGTTACTGTCATTTATGTTTATTTATGCATCATAGAGTTTCTTTATTCATATAACGACGTTTATATTAATATTTTCATGGCATTTTCAAAATAAATGATACTGAGATATCTCGAAGTGTAGCTTCAGCAAATGAACATATGGAGCCCTCTGATCATGTTCCTTTCATTTATGTTTGTCCATGTATCATGCAGAGTTTGTTGTATTTCTGTTTATTTGAGAATATAAACACAATAGACAAAAGACACGAAGAATGGACTTAAGGCTTACATGGCATATTTGTTATACAGTATTAAAGATCTTAACTGTATAATTTTATATAGTCATGCGCTTGGTTGTGAAATAAGACCGTGTCGGACAATATAAAAATAGTGTGGTTATGTAGAAATTGTATACGATCAGAGGGTGTGAGTCTAAATTGTATTGGACACTTAACTTAATTTGTCTAAATTTTCAATTATAAAATTATGTATTTTAGATTTTTTCTTATCAAATTAAAAATATATATATTTTTTAAAATGTAATAAAAATATAAAATAAATTAAATATTGATTTGAATAAATTTTATAATTTAAAAATATTTTAAATATAAATTATTTTATTAAAATATTTATAATCAATTTTATCTAACTATATTATACAGTTTGTCACCAAACACTATTTAGACTAATTATAATACAATTTAATACAATATGACTATACTTAGTTTATCCAATACAAATGCTGGTTTGTCAATAGTTTGAATTGGTTTTTGTAGGGGAGAGAGTCATTTCTTAGGCCAAAGATAGAGCCATAATTTTTCTGTCTTGATCTGCTTTGATTGCTCATCCATTATTTTCAGAAGCTATTATGATGAGTTTTGTGCATAGCAGTCATCGGGAAAATTGCTGAAGGGTTTATTTGCTGAAACTTCATTAATTTGTTGAGGTCTTTTTTTACCTAACTTAACTGTTTTGTGATTCCATCTGTTTGGGGCTTTTCTTTTCTCTTTTCTCTTTATATCCCAATTTAATACTTTATTTCATATGTGATTCTGCCCACATGACATTTATTTTATTTTTTTGGTTGTACACATGTGACATTTATTGCTATCATGTAATAGTGTCCAGATACCAACTACTTGTTCATGGGAGATTATGTAGATCGTGGGTATTATTCAGTCGAAACTGTAACAGTGAGTTCTCATTTGACTTGAACTCATTTATTTGGCATAATGTATTGAGAGAGTTTTATTGTAATATTGAAAGTCAATTCATTTTTTGTTCAGCTTTTGGTGGCCCTGAAAGTGCGATATCCTCAAAGAATTACAATTCTTCGAGGAAATCATGAAAGTCGCCAGGTGATCAATTATTCATTTCTCCTCGTGCATTTTTTGTCTTCTTAAGAAACTGCTTCTGCATGAGATGTGGCTCTTTGTTTGGGATATAGTATCTCTTACTTATGATGGTGGTTCTTGTGCATGCTATTTATTTCTTTTGCAGATTACTCAAGTTTATGGGTTTTATGACGAGTGTCTACGAAAGTGAGTGTCTTTCTTCCTTGGTTAAATTTTTGGCATCAGTTATTCGCACTTGAATTGTTAGATATGTGGTGTTCTGCACACAATCTTTCTGTCTTTCTCTGTGAACACACACAGTGCACACTCTTCCAAGCACACATTTTGAGCTTGGCTGAGTTGAGCCTGAACAAGTTTGGCACATTTCTCAACAAATAAGCATGTTAGACAAAAATATGTTTTATAAGGTGATTTTAACCTGATTCACTTTAGTTTGGTCATTTTCTTGTAATATGTTACTTTGCTATTTGATTTAACCCTTGATTCTTTTTTAATTTTTGTTCAGGTATGGTAATGCTAATGTCTGGAAGATTTTTACAGACTTGTTTGACTATTTTCCATTGACAGCCTTGGTTAGTGGTGTCATGTTCCTTTATATCCTTATCCTTATGTAGTTTATAGTGTTATTTATAATTCTACCTTAAGTTTCTGTTTTATTCATTTAGTGAGGATGAAATATGCTTTCCGTTTCCAGTTTCATTTTCCTTTTTTTATTAACTTAATATGCTAGCATAGCTTGTAAGATCTTTTGATTTTGATAAAGAGGACCTAAAATACAAAGATTCCATCCCCCAAGCGTTCCCCCATACCCTCCAACTGGAGTAGTCAAGAAAACACCTAAGTAATTTTATTAGTATTAAGGAGCAAGTCCTAAAAAGTTGTAATTAAGAACAATTTATTGGAAGGCAATTAAAAACTTTTGGTTTCAATGTTTTTTTCTCTCTTACTGAACTCAGCATAAAAGAGTTTTCTCAATATATGTTTTTGATATGCCTTTTAACAATTTTTTGAAAGCAGCTCTCTGATTTTCTCTTTTGGGCTTGAGCTGTATTGAAAATCTTTATTATTTTTTTTTAAATGTTAGTTGTATGGTTAAAGACTTAAAAGTGCACAAGTTTTTAAAAAGCAGTTTTATGCCTTGCGTTTTTATTGCATGAGGCGAGGAGTAAGCCTCACTTTAGGAGTCTAATATAATTTTCATCTCATGATGCAAGTCCTAACCTAATTATTACTAATAATGAATAAGCAAAAACTAATAAATTAACGTTCATAAAATAAAATAAAAATATATAATAATAATCATAATTCAATATTGAAATGGTCACGAAAACAAGTCAAAATGTAATTTTGGGAATATTAGCAGGGAAAAATACTTATTTTTGTTGTTTGTTTTGCCTTATAAGAACTAGTTCTTAGCCTAGTATTAGTTGGTATTGTGTCACTCTGGATTTTTGATCCACCCATGAAAAAAGATAATACCATAAGCAAAGAAATGTTGAGGTTTATAGCCTCAGTAGCCTCATTGTGTAACGCCTAATTGTATAAGCCTCAACCGAAAAAGGCATAAACCTCAAATAAATCATTTGATGCTAAGCCTTAACTTGTTAGATAGATGAAGCTTACTAAGGCAAGTCTCAAAATAGCTATTTAAAACCATGAAAGTGCATGATTAATCCTTTTCAACCTCTTAGGTATGGTTTATTACTATTCACATAAGAAGATAATGGATGAATTATGTTGCTCTCTAGGTTGAGTCTGAAATATTTTGTCTGCATGGTGGACTATCTCCATCCATTGAGACCCTTGATAACATTAGAAGTTTTGATCGCGTCCAAGAAGTTCCCCATGAAGGGCCGATGTGTGATCTCTTATGGTCTGACCCAGATGATCGATGTGGTTGGGGTATCTCTCCTCGTGGTGCTGGATATACATTTGGCCAAGTGACTCTCCAGTCTTATGCTATTTTTTGTCTTTAACTGGATATTAGTTGTTTCTTCATTTGTAATCTCATTTTTGCAGGACATATCTGAGCAATTCCATCATACAAACAGTTTGAAATTAATTGCTAGAGCTCATCAGCTGGTTATGGAGGGGTTTAACTGGGCGCATGTAATTTCTAATAATTCTCACTTGTGTGTATTGGCATTTTCTCTTTTTATATGGCTTAATTAGTTTTTCGACATACTTTTTACAGGATCAAAAGGTTGTCACCATATTTAGCGCACCCAATTACTGCTACCGCTGTGGAAACATGGCATCTATTTTGGAAGTTGATGACTGCAGAGGACACACTTTTATCCAGGTTACTTTATCCCACTTTCTATCACTGCTCAAGCACAGTATATCATGAAAACAAAATTAGTTTCCATTCTCAAAATCTTGCCAAATGTGGTTATTTGGCAAGAATTTTATTAAATCCTCCTAGATTTTCATTGAAACCTTTGTTGCCATCTCCTATAATAATGGTTTTAGTTACTTTTTAAGTCTGTTGACAGATTTTTATTTCAGTCTAATGCTTGTTTTGCTGAGGAGTTTCTTTATATTTTGACTGCAGTTTGAACCAGCTCCTAGGAGAGGAGAGCCTGATGTAACTCGTAGAACGCCTGATTACTTCTTATGATTGATCTAGCACGGAAATACTGACTAAACGATGGTGTATTGTTATTTATAAGATTTAAGATATATGTCAATACCAAAGTGGTGAGAGGTGTGGGGCATTGGTTCGAAGTCCAGACCATGTAGAGCATACTTATAACAGAGTTTGATACTTGGCGGGATTTCCTGATTGCGGGCAGGCAGAGCGGTGTAGCTGGCAACTATATTATCATTTCCTTTGTGGTGTTTTTGTTTTTGTTTGTTTAAATTAAGATTCATTAGATTATAATTTTATCTCCAATTTGTTTTTCTTCAATTGTAGCATTTAGAGATGGAATTTAAAGTCTTAAACTGAATGTCATCGGATTGCCCCGATATTTCCCATCAATTTCTGTGTTGTAGGTATATGGACATCATTTGTCAATCTATTTTTATTTTTTGCAACAAAGTGGATCGCTTTATTGTTTGATTTGAGATGTGCGACAGTGGTTAATAGCTTGGTTTATTATTGATTTCAATGTCTCAAAAGATTATTGATTCCCTGCTAGAAAATACCAGTTCAATAAACCGGAGATGTAGAATAATATCAGAGAGATCGTTGCATGTGAAAAAATTTCCCACAGACTCCAACCATTTCCCAATCTTCCATTCCATAGCTGTTCCTTTTTCCTGAGTTGGTTTTAAACTATACAAATCGTGATATTACTCATTCTTCGTGACTTTGCTCCAAGAGTGCTCATAGCTCTATGGACTCATCTTCCAGCGTTTGGCTTGGTTTTCGTCAACCTATTGTGACTGTTCATCTCTATTGGTTGATTTCATCCTTTTCTCTGTTGATCCTTGCCTAGGCTCATTTTTTGTGATTTCCTTCTCTGGCGCTAAGCTATTGCGATTTTTCCAACTAAATTGTTTCTTAAGGCTTGTTCTTAGTTCCAGTTCTTGTGATCCTCATTAAGTTTGTTGCTAACATTGAGTTTCTTTGGAGATTCACTTGAAAAGGAAGCTGGATCAACTATTTTATCTCTCGTTGCTCCATTGATCTCTTGGCGCATAGTTAATCTTGATAGAGACGAGTGAATGAATCCTTATTTCATCATGTGTCTTATAAATCATTATAAATGATTACTGTGTGTTTGTTACCTTTTACTATGTTACAGAATAAGGAATGAATTATTGCTAAGTTATTTTACCATATTACCTACAGTTATGCTTGATTTAAACTCACGAGACTTTGTTACGAAACTTGCAAATTCTAAACAAAGTGGCAATAGGACAATGAGAAGATTATTTGAGAAAACATATGTATTTTATATTCATTGTTGACAATTTTTATTGTATCAATTGAGATACAATATATTTATGAATATGAAATTGAACTCCGAATAGGTTAAATATGACTCTTTTACGAGGGATCAAAATTACTTAAAATTAATATTATTAAATAAAATTATGGTATTTAACGACATTATATATATATATATATATGTATATATATTAATATTTATGTTTGTATTGATAAAAGTTTATGTTTTCGTGCCGACTTAGAAGTAAATTACTAGTATAGAGCTTATACACGTAGATGTTATCAATTGTTACACAATTCATTAGTTTGTATGAATTATTTTGTGAACGTGATAGATATAGAAAAAAATGACATAGAATTGTGTACACATAATTTATGTACACATAATTTATTGCCAACAAAAAAAAAAAGAAACTTTGATCTCTAACAAGTTATTTATTTATTATTTTTTTAATCTTGAATTTTAATAGTCATTTTCTTTTTTAATTTATGTGCGTTGTGCTTATTGTACATTTTTTTTGTATCAATTTCTTATGCATCTGTGTTGACAAATTGTCACTGATAAATGCATAGTTGCAATCACCTAGACAAGTTAAACAATTAATGTTGGGTTCGTGTTCACTTTCATTATACTATCTCTTTAACTTAAAATGGACTCAATTAAACAATATGATTTGATAGAAATTCTCTCTAGATTAAATTGTTCTCTTTTCTTCTTTTATTTTTAAATAATTTTAACTTTAAATTGCATCAATTTTTTATTTAATAACAAATAATGTCAATGTAATATTTAAATAATATAATTGCACTCGTAATATTTCTAAGAAAAAAACCTCTAAGAACTGTTAACAAAATATAGTTGAAAGATGATCCTCTCACCCATGTGATATAGCTAGCAATGATGGCAATCACGCAAGGACCCCCAGCACAATTCTAACGACAAGAATGCCATATTAGCACTAGTATCCAAATTTAGTTGCAACCATTATAAGCATTGCATTTTAAGGATCAAATTAATACTGAAAATTAAATAATAGTAACTAAAATGGAAATCAGATTTATTAAACGAAACTGTGACTAAGCATCCACTGCATCAGAGCCTTTCAATTCATCAGAATTTGACCTTGAATTCACTTCAATTAAGGTTGCATCCTCAGGTGGATAATATGTTCTAATGTCAACCACATTAAAAGTGTTATCAATTTGCCAATCATTCAGTATCTCAATGACATTCGAATTATCATTAATCTTCTATAAAATGTGAAATGGACCATGATTACGAGGCTGCAGTTTTATATAAGAACTAGATGGCATGTGTTGCTTGTTCAAATTGACCATCACCAATTCACCAACATGGAATTGCTTAATCTTGCTATGTCTGTCAGCTCTAAACTTATATTGTGCATTCATATCTCAATGTGCTCCTTAATTTTTGGATGAAACTTTGCATAGTCTTTTAGCCCAAGAGCTAGCAGCTTGGCAAGATACATACAAAGATTAGGAATCTTAGTATAGACTATCCTTAATGGAGAATGATCAGTGGTTTTATTGACCACTTTGTTTAGAAAAAAATCAATTTAGGAAAGGAAAATGTCCCATTATTTAAGTCTGTTTTGAATTAAATATCTCAACATACTACCCACTGATCTATTAACACTTTAGTCTGTCCATCGGTATGTGGGTGGTATACACTGTTGAAGTTTATTGTAGTGTCAAAACATTTCTAGAATCCATGCAAGAAATGTCTCATAATTTGACATCATGATCAGAAGTAATTGAGCAAGACATCCCATGCAATTTCACTATTTTTTTTGAAGAAAAGAGTGGCAATATTATTGACATGATGGACCTTTTTACATGCTACTAGATGAACCATTTTAGAGAATCAATCCACCAACACTAAAATGGAATCAACTCTTCATTGGATTAGGGAAAATCCAAGGATGAAGTCCATTCTAAAGTCTTACTAAATTGTTGTAGGGACCGACAATGGTGTGTATAACCCATAGTGATGCGAACCTTCTAGGCAAACAACCCTAGAAACTCACAGACTCAAAGGAATCGAAACAATCAATTTGTTAAGAATGTGTTGAAGATGATTGGATTAGAACCCTAAGGAAACAAAGTCATTAGAGCTTTAACCTTGAGACGTCACAAAGGTTTATCACTCCTTTTGATAATTCGAATTCAAGTATTTAATCAAAAACACAAGAAGGCAAAATAATAAGCTCTTTGAAATAAACTTAATAAATGATCAAAAGGTTCTTCCCAAAAAATTACATGGCTACTCTTTTATATAAGCAACAAACTCTAAAAGAAAAACCCTAAATGAAATAGGCTTATTTACTTGTGAATTGGGCCTAATCAATTCTTAAAAAATAAAAGATTAAAAGAACTTATGATAAATAAAACATAAAAGCTTCACAATTAACTAAAATCAAAATTGTTTCTTAAATTAATCTTTGCATCTAACTTGATCTTCCTAATCTACCATTTGTATAAAAATATAATAGATCATCCTTGGTGAAGTTTTGGAATCCTTGAATTTAGTTTTAGATTTTTCTAGTACAACCTCTTTGTATTGCACTTCTATGATCAAGCCTTGCAAAGATTCTTTCATCCTTTTTGTGCTTATTCTTTTCCTAAGTCATACAATTGAAACCAACCACACAAGAGCTTAATTGTGCTTAAAAAATTGAAACAAACTTTTACATTAAATTAATTGATCAAACATTTGTGATTATAAAAATAAATAAACACAATATAAATAATATAAATACAATATATGATACAAACAATTCTATACAACTATACAAGTTAAATAAAAAAAATAAAAATATACAATATATGATACAAATTTATTATACAATGATATAAGTTAAGTAAACAATTACAAGAAGTTAATAAAATATATTATACAAGAATTATGTTAGTTTATAGAAATATTAAACAAAATAGTTAACAAAAAGAAATCATAAATAAATTAAAGTAAAATTAATAAAAAAAACATAATAAAATTAATTTAAAATTTAAAATTAAAACTAATACAAAATAATAAAAAGGAAAAAAATTCTAAAATAAAAATTAAGTTAATAAATAATTAAATATCTAAATTCAAAAAATTTAGAGTTTTTTCTTTTGGGGAAATATCTTAGACAATTAAGATTTATTTTAATAAAATTTTATATTTTTCAAATGTTTTAAGATTTTAATTTTTTTTATTCAAATTATCTAAACTCAGTGAATAAATTATATATTTTTAGATTTTTGACTTTCAAAAATTTTTGAATTTTATTTTATCAAGAGATCTCTTTAGATATTTTCTCCTTTTTTACTTTTTAAATTTATATTTTTTTAATATTAAAAATAAAAACAAATCGCAAATATTTTTTAAGATCTTGACAATAAAAATTTTAAAATTGTATTCTTCTCCTACAACTATGCCAAAATGTTTTTGATGAATAGTTCGTAAGTGTACGAATCACTTTATAAAAATCGACAAATATATTTCCAAGTTCAATCTAAAAATAAACTACATAATTTTTAAATAATTTAATAAAATTAAAAAAATAAATAAACTTAAGTGTCCTTTTATAATTATATGGGTTTTGAAAGCCTATTTTATATATATAAAATTAAAGATAAAATTTATACAACAAATATTAGGTATATAAATATTTAACATTTTATAGAGAATTCATGAGATATATTAATTAGTTAATTATGATTACTCACATTAATTATGTTATTAAAAATATAAATTAAAATTGCTAATTTTTTTTATGAAAATGTTCGGGGTCTAAATGTTTTTGTTAATAAAAACCAATTAATTTCCTTAGTCAGATCCTACCAATTGATTAATATTAAATTATGATTTGTTTTTAAGAAAATAACAAACCATCTAAATCAGTGCTTTTGTTGAAACAAATAATTTAGACTCTTATTAGGCGTCAAAGTGGATTTAAAAACTATATTTTAAATTTTAAATTTATACAAAAAATATGACGTATATATTTTTCTGTAATTAACTTTGTATAATTCTTGAATGAAAAAAATAAAAATCAATTTACTTTATAAAATATTTAACTAAATTAATATCTTAGAAGCATAACGACATAATTAATATCTCATAGTAATTTTCAATTAATTATGCTTAGATTTAATAAGTGATTAGTAAATTAAAGATAATACGTAGAAAGATACATAAATTAATTCTGAAAAAAAAGAATATATTTAAAATTTATACCTTAAGTGGATCCTTGAAAGTATAGAATTTCAGTATTTAAAAAACCTCCAACTAGATATGTTTATATTGATTATTAAATCAAAAACTATTATATTAAACTAAAAAAATTACAAACTTAAAAATTATAACAATTAAGAGAGAATTTTTTTAAAAACTCAAGAATGTTCTTGAGTTGGTGTCTTTTTAATAGTAAGAGAGGTTTATATAGGTTGAAAAATTCTAAAAAAAGGAGGAAAGAGTGGATTGTGAGGTCGCATGCCGCGACACATTTCTTCTACCGTCGTGACATGCATTGATTTTGTACACATTTAAATTAAGTTTTGATACACTCGCACCATAACACATGTTAATTACTGTCGTGGCCCATTTAAATTGCATGTCTTCAAATTTCTTTGTATTTAACCCCTTATATCTTGATTGATATATATAATAATGCTTACATATGTTATTCTTTTGATATTTTTGGTTGTAATTAAATGCTTTCAAGTATATTTTTTCAAGTGTTTATCAATTGAATTATTTTGAAGCAAAATATTTAAAAATAACAAAATATACGTGTGATTTTGAAAATATAAATTTTTAAAATAATTATAAAATTATGCAATGTAAATTTGTTTGACCCTAAAGTGCAAATAAATTACATAATATTTAGTGCGTGTTAAGCAACTTATCAAGGGTAACACTATAACTGATTGTATATATAGCTTCTATAGCACCTATTATTTATACAACGACATGGTGGTGGAATGTTGCATCATTTGTTAACGCTTTTATTTTTTTTAGATATTAACAACATATTTAATTATAAATTTTATTAAAGAATGATTTGTATTGTTTTTTTTATTATTTTAATAATACTCGTAGTTGATGAGCTAAATGAAAAAAAGTAGTACTATAGAGATGTCAACCTAGTTAGGATGTCCTAGTATATCTCTAAGTTTTATCAACTTTAATATTTCATCCAAAAAATTGCAATAAATAACCATTTGATTAAAAAAGAAAAAAAAAAAAAAGACGAAAAGAGATTCATCCATTTATTTGCTTTTCAATTAAGTAGAGTAGAGATTATTTTCACATGATGAGTCATGTGACTAAACATCTTAGAGAGATTAATCAAGTGGAACGGCAAGTAATTTATAGATGATGTTGAGTTTTCATCACCAAATTATATTCTTCCTACTCATCAAACTTACATATCTTCGATATAACTTCATATATACACATGAGCTACTTTAGTTTGCTCTACAGTTGGGTTGTCATACGTGAAGGTATAAATTCGAATACTATATGAATGTTGATTTGAGATTTATTTCTCGCATGTCGTGTATACTGTATGATAGCGCTCCTAGCATATACTTGGGTGCATTTATGCATGGAGGGAAAGCCTTGATAGATGGGTGAAATTATTGTGCATAACTAATAATTTGGAGAAGTTTATTTTGTGACCAAATAATAACATTCTTTGTTCTAACTATTAATTGATTTATTGTTGGGAACTAATAATAACATTTCAACTAATAAACTATATCAGTTCAATTATATTCTTATTTTATTTTTCAAGATCTTCCCAGTTTTCCTCATACGCTAGTTCCTATAAATTGTACATGTATTTGAAAATTCCTATGAGGCTTTGATGAGCTAGCTAGCTCTCCCTATTGTACATAGGCAAAACAAATAAAGAATTCTAATATTTTTCTCTGCATATATACGTATTTAATTTCTTTACAAGCCAGCTAGCTGTCTACTTCCATTTAATTGTTTCATTTGAGGAGAGAAACTTCTAACTGTAACTCAAATTGAGGGCCCAATTGAAGTTTTGGGGTGCAATTAATAGAGGACTGGGTACTCAAAGGTACGTACAAAATCTCACATGCATGTATCTTAATTTCAATATTATGTCTATATTTTGTGCACTGTGTTTCTTTGATATATCTCTATTATTATTGCTTCTTGAGTGTGTTAGAAACATTAATGAAAATCTGATTTCATATCACACCAATAAACTTCATAAAGTTCAGGTAGTTAGAGCAAAAAAAAAAATATATATCATTATATTACATTACAACATGATTACATAATAACATTTGCCCTAATACAAACACATCTTCAATTAAGAATATGTTTATTTACTGGGTAATTTGGGCTGGGGTTGGGTGGAGTACGAGGCATATAACGAGTTGGTGTTAAATTAAACTCAATCTATCATAGGGATTATATGATGCAACCGTTTTTTTTTTTAATTGTGATAGTTGAGATGAGGTACTTTATAAGTTAATGGGATTGTTGAGACAAAGTATTTTATAAGGAATTTTTTAAATGACATGTAATGATCCCATCAATAAGATAAAAGATAAAAGATAGTAGATTACTAATACCTTGTAAAAGTAATATTACCTCTGTATATGAGAGAATATAATTAGCTAAAAATATAGAGAGAATAAATTAGATTTATTGATTGAAAAATTGAAAAACTAGAAAAGAAATAGAGATAATTAGAGAAATGAATAAAATATCTTAGAAGTTTAAATTAAAATACACAACTTATATCACACAGAAATATAAGTAAATAATCAATGATACATAATATACATTAAAATAAAAAAAATATAAATAATAAGTGTAAAATGATTCATAAAAATACTTATAAAAGTTAAATGAAGTGACAAAACGAAGGAAACGAAAAATAAATGGTGTAAGTGAGAAAATAAAGGAAAATAGATATGAATTTTTTTGAATATTATGCCAAAAAAATAGTAGATCTAGAAGAAAAATTAGAAAGAAATAAAATTTATTTAACAATGTCGAAAATAATGGTTGAAATTGATCGAAAAATAAGAAAGAAAACAAGAGGTATTGGATGGTTTTTTTTTTGTAAGAAGTAGGAAACAACATTGTTGGGGAAGAGAAGTAGATAAAAAGAAAAAAAAAATAAAAGATAACGTCGGTTGATATGTATGATCAACGATATCAATTACATGTTGATCCTACGTGTGAACTGACGCTACACGTTGGACGTAGCATCGGTTTTATGTATTAATCGACGCTACACGTGGCTAGCGTCATTTCACACATACAATCAACGTTAATTTTTATAATTTTTTAAATTGATCCATTAACAGATCGATTTAAAATTTGTTATAACTCGATTTTGGATCAAAATCGAATTTAAATCTCAAATTAATTGCTATTTCTTTTTGTAGTGAAATAAACTTATAAAGCATAAGTATAACATAATCCACCCAAAATCTAATTCAAATCCAAATACAAAAATCAGATACATAAATATTATATAAATAAAATAGTAAATCTTCGAAACCCAACAATATCTAATTATATCTAAATATCCTTGATTATCTATTCCTTACTCCAATCATTTCTCTCGATCAAGAAAAAAGACTCCTGTCCAGTGGTAGAGCTATAAAGAAACAATCAAAATTTCAAGAACAACTTCAGTTTCCATGGTTCGAGTATGAGTAACATCAAACATTGTAATAACCCAAACTTATCAAGCAAAATTTCCAATAACAATAAAGGAGCCACTGGCATGCCTCGGTTAGGAATCAGATTATTTCATTTGAAATTTGTATGTATAGTCTTATTAGTATAAAATTTTAGCAAGTATGCATTAGATATTACAAAATAAATGTTCAAGAAGGTCAACAGTACGTAGTTCCTTCTAGTCGAGGGTCATCGTCACAAATTTTTCCAAGACATGGCTTAGGATTATCAAGACAAAGTGAAATGTGGGAAAATATTTTTGAAATTTTTTAAGCATAATAACTGAACAATGCATATCGCGAGGTTTCAGTTCAGTTGAGATAAAAACATGTTTATGATTAGTGGACAGGTGAGTAATCTCATAAGTAATGGGTAAGGAACAAGCGCACAAGGGTTAAGAGAATGTTGAACAATGGAATTAGGGGGTGGTCAAAGGATGCATTTTAAAATAGGGATTGTTTAACAAATCTAAAAGGAGCCAATATATTGATAAAGTCCCACTTACATCATACGTTTAGCTTCTAATGTACATATAGATGAGTATAATCTTTCATCTTATAATTTGGGTTTTGAGACGAAATTAGCTTCAAATTTAACATGATATTAGAGTCAGGTGATCCAGTCTGGTGTGGTTTAGACTCGCTCGTCACCCGATCGGTATATTCTAGAAGGATAGACCCTTATCGATGTGAGAGAGAGTTTTAAAATCTCACGTCGAATGGACGTTAAATTTTTAATCCACATATAGATAGAGATAATCCTCCATCTCATAACCTGGATTTTGAGATAAAATTAGGTTCGAATTTAACACATATCATCAAGAATCGATATTGAACTAGTTTTATGTTAGCAAGGATGTTGTCCTGATTTTGTGTGCTGTTTGGTTTTTCTTATTATCTTTTAGAATTATTTAATTATTATTATTATTATTTTTGGTTCAGGCTTCCGGAGGACTATTTTTTTTAATCTATATTTTTTTCAGATTTTTGTTTAATTTAAAAACTAAAATAGAAAAGAATAAAGTAGAGGTTAAATAAGAAAAAGGGACGCTAATTTACCTAAATTAATTCGATTTACATTTATCTAAATTTAATAAAGATGAGTCTCAAACTAAATATAAATAAACTTGCTTAAATTTATTTGAATTATTAATCATATATTTTTTTAATTAATTGAGTTTTTTTTAAAATACTCGTTAATACAGACAATATTACCTAAAACAAAATAATATAAATGAGAAAAATAATGATATAATAATTAATCTATCACATAATAACATATATTAATATCATGTTACATAATCATTTAAATATTAAGATTTAAAATTATCAATAATATGTTTCATATTTCAATTTCAAACTATAATATTTCACAATATTTTTAATTTAACTTTTGGATAATAAGTTGACTCGAACTTAGCTTAAACCCAATTCTATTTCTTTAAATTATTTGAGTTGGTTCGAATTTGAATAAAATTTAATTTAATTATTCGAGTTTTTTTATTTGAATTTTATTTGATTAATCAAGTTACACCACAAATTTTCATCCCTAATAAGAATAATTCAATAGAAATTTTTTCTTGTCATTGAGACGAAAAAGAATTTAGAAAGATAAAAATCATAAGAGATTTTTTTTGAAAGAAAATCAAAATTTAATTTTACGAAAAATATCAAAAATATCGTCGATATCAACATAAATTCATGTAAAGTAAAAACAAAAAAAATATAAAAATTATCTAAAAAATTGAAATTTTAGATAACAAAACTTAAGATAGAGAAAATTAAATAATATTGTATTTAATAAAGTAGTATTTTTAATAAATTAATATCTATATATCAAATTAAAAAATTAAAATAAGTGAAAATATGATGCTCTAATATTAAAAAATTAAGAAATTATGGTATAATTACATCCAAAATGATTTTTTAAGAAGTTCAAAACATATATTATCTTGATTCAAGTCAAATTTGTGCTATGATTTTAAATATAATGATTAAGATACAATGAATATTTTGCTTGATATGTTCATACTACTCCTTCGTAAGTAAAAAAATGTTAGTTAACCCAATAATTATCAATTATTATGGAGGGTTTTCTATGTGCCAACACAATTACCAGTTGTTTTCTATGTGCCAACTCAACACTAATTACTCGTAACAAACTCTATTATTTAAAAAGTACAAAAATAACAAAACTGAAATGCAATCAACCAAGAAAACTCGAATGCAACTACAAAAAAACTCATCACATGGCACCCTCCATTACCGAACCTATAAGCCAATGCAATTACCTCCATCTCTGCATCATTATCCTGTTCAGTCAAAGAATTCGACCCAGAATTCATTGTGGTCATTCGGTGGGTGATAAGTATAGATATCAGCAATAATGAATGTGGAGGAGAGATGCCAGTAAGAGGGAATGTCAATTATGTAAGCATTACAGTTGATCTTCTTCAAGATTGTGAAAGGTTTATATTTCATGTTTTGCAACTTTGTACGTCCACGAGGTAACCTGTGCTTGTTTAAATACACTAACACCATTTCACCTTCTTCAAATTCCTTGAACCTGCTGTGCTTATCTGCATAATCCTAGCTTGTATCTAGCATTCATCTTGTCGATGTGTGCCTTGATTTCTTGATGGAACTGAATGTAGCCTTAAGCCCATATTGTGCTATCTTGCTTCGAGGATCGGTAAGGGAATTTATATCAACAGTTAGGTGTGGAGATTTGGTATAGACAATGGAAAATGGAGAGTGATTAGTGGACCTATTTTCTATGATATTGACGTCAAACTCCACCTTTGGCGAGACTAGATTCCATTATTTAGGTTTGTCACTGACCAAGCACCTTAGCATACACTCCACTATTCTATTGAGGGCTTTAGTTTGTAATTGGGGGGTGGGGGGAGGGATATGCACTACTAAAATTCAATCCAGTATGGAACTTCTTTCACAGTTCTCTCCAAAAATGACTAATAAACTTAACGTCCTTATCAGAGGTGATGGAATGTGAAATCTCATTGAAACGAACTATTTCTTCGAAAAACAATAGAGTGGTGTGATTTGCATCATTAATCTTTTTATAGGGTAAAAGGTAAACCCTTTTAGAAAAACAATCTACCACCACTAGAATTGAATCGACTCTTCTTTGTGTGACCGATTGACTGACTGTCAAACTCAGAATAAAATCCATACTCATATTTTTCAATATGGAATTTGGTATTGGAAGTGGTGTATAAAGACCAGTGTTTTAAGTTCCTCCATTAGCACATTGACAGATTGCACACTTTTGCACAAACTTGGTGATTTTCTTTTTTAATTGAGGCCATTAGTACTTGTCTTCAAGTAGTGATATTGTTTTGTCATGACCAGCATGAGCAAAAGGTCCTCCTTCATATAACTCTTTAATAAGTTGTAGTCTCAAGGAAGTGTTTGGAATGTGATTTTCTTCAAAGAGATATCCTTCTTGAATATGAAAATCACCTTTTTTCTCAAAGTTCTTGCATTGCAACCATATGGAATTGAAGTCTTCGTCTCCTGCATATTGGCTGGGTATATTGTCAAAGCTAATTAGCTCATTACACAAGACAATTAACATAAAGTGCCTCCTATTCAATGTATCTGCAGCCTTGTTCATTTGGCCAGTTTTATGCCTAAAGATATATGTGAATTGTTGAAGAAAAATGACGCATTGAGCATGAGTTTTAGAAATACTCCTTTGAGAGTTGAATTTTAGAGATTGGTGGTCACTTTGAAGTACAAATTCTTTTGGAATTAAGTAGTGTTCCCAGATTTTTAATGCTCTAATGTTAGCATAAAACTCTAGCTCATATATTGATCATTTACATTGAGTTTCTCACTAAGGAATTGCACAGGTCTTCCATCTTCGAAAAGCATAGCTCCTATGCCAACCACCGAAGAATCAGTCTTTATCTCAAAAACCTTTTGGAAGTTAGGCGAGCTAATAAAGGGGCTAAACTCAACTTGTCCTTTAGAGCTTGAAAACTTTTTTTCTGTTCTTGTCCCCAACAGAATTGACCCTTCTTAAGACAATTGGTAATTGGTGCAGCCAATGAGCTAAATCCTCTTATAAATCTCCTATAAAAGGCTACTAATCCATGAAAACTCCTAACCTCATATATAATACAGGGTGTAAGCAAGCTCTTAATTGCTTCAATTTTTTTTGTTATCAATAGCTATTCTTTTTGCACTAATGATGAAACCAAAAAATAATAGTTTTGTTGCAAATTCACTTTTCTTTAGTTTTAGGAAGAGTTTATTCTCCCTGAGTAATTGTAAGACAACTTTCACAAGAATGAGATAATCAATTTCATCTCTTGTTACAGATGAGAATATCATCAAAATACGCAACCACAAAGCTGTTTGTATAGGGCTTGAGAGCTTCATTCATAACTCTCATGAATTTACTAGGGTTATTGTACAATCTAAAAGGTATTAGAAGCCATTTATACAACCTCTCTTTAGTCTCGTGTGCTGTTTTCTATTAATCCCCTAATCTTTTGCAAATCTGGTGATGACCCTGTTGATGGCACGAGTATCAACACATATTTTTATTGAACCATCGTTCTTTGGTACCAACAATGTAGGAACTGCACATGAGCTTATTATCACGATTTTAAATTTCAAGTAGCGATCGTGCGGCACTTAGCATGATCCGTTGCACTAAGCCTGCTTTTCAATCCGAATGAAACACTCCAAAGAGAATAGAAAGAGAGTTTGTAAAGAATGCTTTGTATTGCTCTAGAGAGAGTTTATCGTACAAGATGCTAAGAATTCCCAAGGATGAATACAAATGAAGACCAATGGGTCTATTTATAGTGTGACTCCAAGCTTAAGGTTATACCACAACTTTCTAGATCATTCAAGGTCTAGGATATACAAGAGTGTTCTAGTTTTATCTACAATATGCCACAAGGTTCTAGGACCTTCTAGCCAACTCTAGAGTCTTCTAGGTTTGTTTAGCTCCTTCATGCAAGTTCCGGGATGTTCCGTAAGCTTCCAGCGGCTTTTACATCCTTCATGAACCATCCACCACGTTCTAGAATATTTCAGTCCATTCTAACACCTCTAAGCACATGCTAGTATTCTCTGGAGCATTCTAGAGTCTTCAAGGCATGAGTTGAGTCCGTCCAACTCTAGCCCTTTCTAGACATCTCTAGGCCACTCTAGAACTTCCCATATAGAAAAGTCTAGATCCTTTAGACAACCACCATTTATTTGGATTTTGCGGGACAATTTGAACGGGACGTAACATTATGCTCTCCTAAATTAAATTTTTCTCAAGTAGTTCATCAAAAATTCCTCGCAAAATCTCACATTTATGTGGACTGAGTTTATAATGGGGAAGGTTTGATAAGCTAGCACCTGGGATGAAGTCTATCTAGTGTTGTATATCCCTCATGGGTGGCAATTCAGATGGTAGTTCTTCAAGAGATAGAACACCATGTCATCTAATAAACATTGCACCAAAGGTGGGTGAGTACTAACCTCTCTTTTTTTTTTCCTTGGTGACAAGTGCCAATATGAGCTTGTTTGTTCTAACCTCATAAACTCATGCACTGTGTTGCTTAACATGATTTTGGGTTTGTGCACTTCACTTTGGCTGGTCTTGAATTCTTTGACAGAAGCAGAAGGCATGAGTGTTATCTTTCTCTCTTTCCATTCAAAGACATATACGTTCTGTCTCCCTTTATGAGTAGCATCAACATCATGTTGGCATGGTCATCCCAATAAAATGTGAAAGGCATCCATCACTACAACATCACACAACCACATCTTGGTAATGCTTACCAATTGAAAATTGAATTTCACAATTCTTCCGCCTTCACTTCAGTTCTTTTCTTTATCCAGCCAATTCTATAAGGCTTAGGGTGTTTATTAGTGCTAAGTCCCAACATTTTGACTAAGGTCTTGGGCACTATATTTTCAGTGGAACCACTGTCAATTATGATTTCACACACCTTGCTATTAACTGTGCATCTTGATCGAAAAAGTGCATTTTTCTGAAAGTGATCAGGTTTTTTAGGGGCAAGCAATAGCCTTTGAACTATGAAGGAATAAGCTAGTTCCCCCATTAGCCCCATGTGTGGCCTCAGCTCCTTCATAAGTTTCTTCTTCCTTTTCTCCTTCAGTTTCACTCTCACACTCTTCAATGAGATAAGCAACACGTCTCTGTGGACATTGGTTGGATCGATGACCGATTTGTTGGCAGCTAAAACACTTTCGAAAAGGCTTAGCATATGGATTTGGTCTTTGGTTAGTGTTTGGTGGGTTGTGTATAATGTTGGTGTTTGGTTGGTTATCTGTTTTGGATGTGGGTTGGGGTTGAATGGTTCTTGTTTTGTCATAGTGTGGCTCATAAAGTTTCCTCCTAGTGCTAGCAATTTTCTTTGCTCTAGAGAGTTGTGCCTCAGCCTTGACAGCCCTGCTGATACATGTATTATTATTACATTAATTTGTTACTGCTGATCAACATGTCAAATATGGTAGCTAACCAATATTGAATTAAACAACGGTGATATTATGTCTAAGCCAGTCGGCATGAGACAAAGATCATTCCGACGTGAAATTCCAAGCTTATAATAAACTACTTATATATCCTTGTCTTTATATCAAACATCTTTGTTTTTGGGTACAAAACTTCTGTTATTTTGTTGTCTTGGTTTTGTAGAACATACAATAAAAAGGACTTTAATGGAAGCCATAAGTGGAGGAAGATTAGAAGTAAGGAGGATACATGTAATATATTTTATTAGTTATATGGGACGAATTGAACATCCCCATCTTATTCGTCTTCATCATCATCTTAATCGCAACGGTGTTTATCTTCGAGGTACTTACTTTAATTTAGAACCAGAGTGTTAATGAATTTAACATTTTTCCATTTAATTGATATATTGTTTTTGATGTACTTGTGTTTTTAATTTTGTTGATTTGAGTAAAAGATGTAAAGAGGTGGCTAGCAGATTTGAGAGGTAAAGAAATGCCAGAACGCTATGCTTGGTCCTATAAAAGGTTCATATTTTTGTGACTCATTTAACTTTTTAAATTTCAGCTTTGTTTGGTTACTAGGAAAGTTGATGAAAAACAAAAATTATGAATGTCAGGAGGTACAAGACGGGTCATGTTTGGCAAGATTTGGTAGATGATGACCTTATCACCCCAATATCCGACAATGAATATGTTCTTAAAGGATCCCAAATTACTGCTCCACATTTTGGTGATATTTTTATTTGATAATAAAGCTTCTTTTTTTCTTTTTAACCCCTTCATATATATCAAAGATGCCATGCTTTCTTTAATCCAATAATTTTGTAAAAGGATGCATTTTATTTTCAAAAAAGTAGAATTAAAGTGCACTTTTTTGATACGAGACTAAAGCATACATTTTATAAAGATACGATACTAAAACTTTCTGCTATAACACTAAACTGCTCTTTTACCAAAAAAATAAAAAAATAAAAAAGCTAGAGAACTATGAGCCCACTTCTCCCTTCATAGGCTGATTGATTATATTGATATTGATATGCAGAAAAGAAAGCCTCCAAGTATCAAGAAAAGCCTTCTATTAAGTTAGAACAGAACAAAGAGGCAGAGAACATATACGAAGATAAAGTCCATTTTGAAAAAAACCCAAATTCTAAAACTACAGAAATCACAGAAGAATCGAATGAGCTCAGTTCAGACAAATCAACTTTAATTGTAGAATTTGATGCAATGAAACTTGAACAACAACAAGAGAACTATTGCCTAATCACACAGAAGAAGAAACAAGTACAAGAACAGAAAGATAATTTTGACAACATATCTAGTTTCTATCTAAATTCACCACTATTGCCTAAGAAGAAGAAGAGTAATAATCATATTGGCATAGAAATGACTGATACACAAGCATCAGCCTCTTCAGGATCATCGGGGACGACGTCATCTTTGGAATCAACCAACAGAAGGAAGAGTAAGAGAAATTCAAGTGGAACTTCCAACGTGTTTAGAAATTTGATTACTTGTAGGGGTTTGGATACTAATGACTCAGTGTTGGTCATGTCCAATTGTTCTCACAAAAGTAGTGCAGACACAAATAAGGAGCAGTCAAATGGTACAAAAGATTGTAAGTTTTGTGGTCTTGCCATTCGTAAAGGTGAAACGTTGGTAATGTCTGCTAAGGTTTTTGGCGGTTGTTGTGATCAACAGCTTCAACAAATCCAAAATAAAAGGTATTTTTTAATTGTAAAAATGCCATTTATTTGTATTATAAGTGCAAACGAACAAAATTATCACAGAATTTTCATAATTTATCTAAATCTACAGCTTAGTTTTTAAATATGATAAATATACCAACAATCTTTTAATAATTGTAATAGAAATATCATCACCGTCATTTAGGTCATGAAACACTTAAAATTAATCACGTGGAGTTCATGTAAAAAAAAATCTTTAACTTTTGTTACTTAAATAACGGAAATCATAGATCTATAACACTTGTAAAAAAATTAATTTATTGTCGAGTCTAAATATTTAGTAGTAAATTTTGACAAATTATAAAAATTGTGGTAATTTTGTTGATTTACCCGATATAAAGAATACTAATTTAGCAATAGTTGGTTTGTTTGGCTTGGATGTGTTTATGCAGGAGAAGTGTTGATGGGAGATACAACTCTTCAAAGAAAAAGCAGCAGAGTGAGTTCACTGAACAAAAAATAGTTTCTTCAGCATATAAGCCAGTGGATGAGCCCAAATGCACGCAAGTGTCCATTTTCTTATGTTTTATATTGTATTTGACCATTTCTTTTCTCGTGTTAAAAATTTCAATGGCAAACTTTAATCAACTATATGATCATACTTTTGGTGTGAACACAAATTAATTAAACAAAATAAAAAATAACATATTCTAATCCTATTCTTTATCGAGACAAATATAATGTTATGTATAAAATATACCAATTAACGTGCTATAAAACTGAGAGAGAAAACACCAAATGAAACACTAATAAAAAAGTTATTACTTTTTTTCATTAAAGAAAATGAGTATGAAATAGGAATGAGAAGGTAGAATTGAACTTACCTATACATTCTAGTATTCTTAATTAGATGATTAAAAATCTCTCATTTTTATTAATTATAGAATTAGAAGTGACTAGTTGTAAATAAGAAGAATAAAGTGTCAATTTTAACATAATTATAGAACTGTTTAATAATATTTTTTCAAACTGTACGTGATGGATGATTATTTAGGATATATAATATTTTACGATGATTTGTGGAAAAATAAATAAAAGAAACATAGTTTTTATTAGAATAATGCTGAGATGAGTTTGACATAAAATATCTTAATTTATAATCAACTTTTTAACATAAAATGTCAATTTTAACGCATTGTATACTAATAATGTTGAGAACACGCATTGTATACTAATGCTTGTATTATTTACTTAAAGCTTCTTCAATTTTAAAAGGCAAAAAAAAAAAAAATAAACAAAAAGCACCTTAGCCAATTTTGAAGCACTTTCGCTAAATTAAAGAAAAATTCCAAACAAATCATTTGTTCTTTTTCACTTACTAAAGTTTAACTGAAATATGCAGGCTGTGTGGAAAGACATTCAAGCCAGAGAAAATGCACTCACATATGAAGTCTTGCAGAGGAATAAAAGCTTTAACCAAAACAACTTGAAGCTTATGCTAAGATGACACCATCTCATACTTCAATTACCACATTTATCACTACTCTTCTTTTACTGCTTATTTTGTCACCAATTGAATGTAGTAGCCAAAGGTACTCACTAAAACAAATAGCTTTTAGTTTGTTTTTGTTCTTATCAAGTTCACAGAGTAGTCACTTGTGTTCTCACATTTGAATACATCAAAACAATACAAGTTCAAAATCTTTGTTAAAAGTGATTCAATTTTTGTTACTAAAGCAATAAACATATTGACTATGCCCAAATTTTGATTCGTATAGAGATAAGATGAAAAAATAACAGCTAGGGATATCAAGAACTACATATAGTTTAGTCCATTTTAGAAGACAATCTCTAGCTTATGATCAAGGTTAAATTATCAATTAAATTGTAACATAAAATAAATGAAAGTTAATACCATGGGTATACTTAAATTTCCTTTAATATTCCAACCATACAGTTTATGTGGTTGGGGGTGGAATTTGCTACTGAAGTTAGAGACAGATGTCTTGTTAGAATGAGAAACAAGATGTTTCATGCCTCACATGATAGTAATTCCTCAATTGCTCTAATAGATACAGCCACAGGACTGTAAGAAAAATTCTAACTGCACGAGGAACTCAAAACATGTCTTCCATAGTGAGTTGTAGGAGTCGATTCTGTTAGTATTCTGGTACGAATTTATTTGTGGGAAACTAAAGGTGTTAAATTTGCTGAGATGACTCGGTTTGCTTACTCTCAGCTCATGGGAGTTATAACTCAGCTCAATTTATTTAGTTAAAATTGATATAACTTCTTTAAATTTTCAATCCTATCACCTTCACGAGTGCCATCAAGTTGTGATTGACTCTTTTAAGCTTGTTGTAGTAGAGATGCAACTTCAGAGCTTTCTTTATAACAATAAAATCTGAATCCTCTTCTCAATGAATCCTCCAAATGCTTCAAAAACGATTCATCAGACACCAAGAGAAGTTTCTTAGCTAAACTTGATGCATCATTTTCAATCCAATTCCCATGGACTGCATCTTTTCCGCACTCATTTTTCTAGCAGTTGAAAGAAAGCTTTGAGAAGGAGACAATATATACCTTCTTAAAAGTTGAATTATATAAAAAACTATTGACTCATTTTCACTCAACTTAGGAATAATAGCTAACCATTCCTACCAAAAGCTTAAGTTGTTAGTAAGGGGACGTCAACTATCTTTTATTTAGCCCATTACACTTAACCCAGAATTCGAGTTCTACCAGGACACATGGATATGACCCATTATGAACCATGCAAGCCAAGGGGTGGGTCGTAGTCAAACAAGTGACGCATCACTCCCTCCCTCGTAAGAGAAGTTCGTCTTTAAACTTACGCTTTTCGGAACTCGAATCCGGAACCAGGCTCTGATACCAAACTTAGGAATAGTAGCTAACCATTCCTACTAAGAGCTTAAGCTGTCGGTATGGGGCACCAATTACCCTTTATTTAGCCCATTATACTTAATCCAGAATTCGAGTTCCACCAGGACACATGGATATGGCCCACCATGAACCACGCAAGCCAAAGGATGGGCCGTAACCAAACAAGCGACGCATCACTAGGTATTAACTTAAGAATAGTAACTAACCATTCCTACCAAAAACTTAAGCTCCAGTAGGGGGCGCATACCGCCATGCCGGACCGTTACACTAGACCCACGTGTTCGTCTCTCAACCCTTGGATGTTACGACACCAAGGTGATATGGAATCCACCATACCCACGGATGTTACACACCGTAGTAATTGGGATTCGAACACGGGACTAGGCTCTCATACCAAACTTAGGAATAGTAGCTAACCATTCCTACCAAAAGCTTAAGCTCCAGTAGGGGGAGCATACCGTCATGTCGGACCGTCACACTAAACCCACGTGTTCGTCTCTCAACCCTTGGATGTTACGGCACCAAGGTGATATGGAATCCACCATACCCACAGATGTTACACATCGTAGTAATTGAGATTCGAACACAGGATCAGGCTTTGATACCAAACTTAGGAATAGCAGCTAACCATTTCTACCAAAAGCTTAAGCTCCAGTAGGGGGCACATACCGTCATGCCGGACCGTCACACTAGACCCACGTGTTCGTCTCTCAACCCTTGGATGTTACGGCACCAAGGTGATATCGAATCCCAATTACTACGGTGTGTAACATCCATGGGTATGGTGGATTCCATATCGCCTTGGTGCCGTAACATCCAAGAGTTGAGAGACGAACACGTGGGTCTAGTGTGACGATCCGGTATGACGGTATGCGCCCCCTACTGAAACTTAAGCTTTTAGTATGAATGGTTAGCTACTATTCTTAAGTTTATTTGGCTTTATTCTACCTATATTAACATAATTAAATAAAAATTAAATTTTAACTCTATTTTTATAAAGATATCACATATTCATTCATCATCATATATTTATCAACAATTTAATTTATTTGTTTAAATTTAATTACGATTATTAATTTAAAATTTATAATCTTTCGTACCAATCGTCCATTGTTAAAATATTTAAGATTTTTTTTCTTAACTAATTTAAAAAATAATTTAATTTTTTAAAACAATAAGTTAATTACTTTAGAGATCGATATTGAGATAACTTATCATTAATATGTTAATAATTTATGCACTCTTTTGCAATTAAAATTTATCCATTGTATAAAAATAGAATTAATTATTACTATGCCAATAAACTCTACCACTTTTGTAAGGATAAAGTAGGTAGTTTTATATAAATTCTGTGATACTTTAAAATTAAACTTTTTCTAATGGATTTTTGTATTATTTAACTACACTTTAACTAATATTGCTCATTCTAGTTCTTTTCACATGTCATTACACTATGCTATTGTCTAATGGTAAAGGAGATGATTCTTAAGAAACATTAATCTAACGAAATATACTTCCAGCCCACCATAACTGAAAGCGTGGAATAATAATAATAATAATAATAATAATAATAATAATAATAATAATAATAATAATAATAATAATAATAATAATAATAATAATAATAAAAATAATAAAAATAATAATAATAATAATAATAACAATAATAATAATAATAATAATAATAATAATAATAATAATAATAATAATAATAATAATAATATCAAAGGGTACTTACTGATGAAAAAATAAATAAATAAACAAAACTTTGGGGTTGGTAACACCTTGCATCATTATATGTTATCAATTCAACTAGTTGTCTCTATAACTTTGGAAGGTCTTGATGAGTGGTTAGAAAGACAATCAATCAAAAAGAAGACATTCCACCTTTTAAAATACCTTTGAACTACCAATTAACATCAAATGTTCCTCCCTGATCAAGCAACACCCTTACTATATAGTTTTCCCCTCAAAGCAAAACAAAACAAAAAAGGAAAATATATAACTATGTGAACGAAATATAAAGCAAAACCCAATAACCATTCCCTTGAATAAGTTTTTAAGTTAGCTATATGCCTATTCAATATGGGAAGTGGGTTCTGCAAACGCCATTATGACATTACCATGTCAAAAAGAACTAGAAAGCCCTTGTTAAATTCTGCTATTATATTGGCCAGTTCATCAAAAAATGGTGGAGAATCAAGAGAGATCACCTCTACAACAACTATTGATGAAAGCAAAGACAACAATGACTTGAAAAGTAGCTTGAAACAACTCATCAATGGCAATGAAAAAGTGAGATCGAATTTCGGTCACGGTGAACATGAGAGGAAAATCAGCCAAGGAAGGAGTATTAATAATACTTCATCATCATCACTTGGACAACACTTCTCAGAAGATCAAGAAAAGCAATTACAAATTGTGACAATGAAACAAAAGGAGGGTTTACAAGGTATGAAGTTGAAGAAAATGGTTGGTCGTTATGCTAAGGTTTTGACAAATTTGATTAAGGCAAAACGTGATCCTTCTTCTCATAAAAAACCCATGATTCGGTTAAAAATGTAATATCATTTTTATATTAGTTATTATAGGTAGTTGATCGATCTTTGTTTATTAAGGCTTATATAAGTCAATATAAGTTAAAATTTACTACAATTTTACAAATTATAATTCAATACGAATAGACTATTAATAAGAGATCGTGATTCTGTAAATTTTTGTGTGAAATCTATATGTTATTTATATGTATTTACACATGGTTTGAGGGTTGATTTGTTGTCCATTTAAGATACATTTCTAATAGGAATATGATACACTTACATTTGTCATATTTAAAGCTTAAGAAATATGTAAATCATAATGTTTAGAAAAAAATTAATTATTTTGTCTATTACTATTTATTTTTACTACAATATGTTAGTTTGATTAATGTTCATAAACTCATAAATGTATATAAATGTTGTTGGTTCTTTTTTCAATAGCTTAAATTTTCGACATCCAACAACTTCTAACATTAACTTAAATAAAAATAGAATAAATTTTATCTCAAGACCATCAAATGTTGCTGCCATAATTTAGTTAAATTTGCTTTGATATGTTCTGATTTTACAACATAGATTGTACTAGAGCTAGATTACTTTCAACCAGTATAGTCCTGGCCAAGGAAATTCAAGAAAAGCCTTTCTAATTCCCTCTTAAACAATAGAATAAACTTTATCATCATTCAAAATAATAAACAAGAAAAGAAAAATATTAAAAAAAAAAAGAAAGAAAACTCATCAGGATGCTTCTGCAATTTGGTTTCTCCTATTAATAAAAGGAGCAAATTCAACTTTAGGTGCTTCTTGAACTTGAAATGTCAAACGACCATTATTTGCAGCAATTTGACTAGTAATGCCATCGCCTTCTTGTTCATACATGGAACCTTCAACTTCTTGACCTGTTTGTATTACAAGAATAGATGTATTCACTATAGAATTTGATGTACTTACCAACATGTCTCCTAATGGACCTAGCTCTGGACATTCACTCCAATCCGATAATCTTCCATTCATTAATGGACACAACACTTGTTTTCCTCGTCCAACCACAATCAAATCAAACTCATTTCCTAATTTTTCTATAGTTTGCACCATCTCATTTGCATCTCCAACCATCTTATCTATAAACTTCACAAACATTGATGGATTGCCACTTGTTTTGAACCTTAATTGTTCTATATATTTATCATCTAATTTCTTTTCCATTTCATACTTGTCATTATTTTTTTTATCTTTTTTATCATCATCTTCTCCTTCTTTTGATGAATTTATTTTCATAACATTGACAAATCTCATTATTAATGAACTTGTCCTTGGATTCTCACACATTCTCCATACATAAGCTAGTGCTTCGCGATCATCTGGTCCACCCACAAAGAGCATAGCAATATGGCATCTTATTTCACTAGTATTAATATTATTATTACTATGTTCAAATTCAGAGGAATATATAATTGTTGACAAATTCAAACCACGATCTAAGAATATAGCAACCGAACATGTTGCAGTATCCATAACACTTTTATTGATAATTCTAAAAGGAGAATTAGCATTTTCTATACCACCTTCAAATGTGGATTCCTTGTGATAAGACAATATAATTAAGGTTATTTGTTTCTCCTCTGCAATAGTGCAAATGTCTTCATGCATGGTTTCATAGGAAGACACAGCTGTAAGATGTTCGACGAAAACACTTTGGTTTCGATTCTTGAGACCAGTAAATGAATTAGTGAAATGGTTGCTTGAATTTGAGTCAACATAGTTATTGGCATCATGTGTCTTGAAAGTGTCTTGCATGATGAGCATGGCTGCATTACGACTAGCAAGTTCAATAAGTTGAACAGCAAAAACATAAATAGGTGATTGCTTGGTAGAATTTGAAGCTTCAATTAGATTGATAAAACCAATTGTATTGCGCACTGAGGTAAGGCAAGTAATAATTCTGAACTCTGTGTTTGGTCCTATGCTTCTTATGGTTTTCTGCTTGTATTCTCCAGAATGTTTAACAACTTTGTATGTTAGGGCTAGAATTGGTCCAACAATACTTGTCATTGTCCAAATTGCAATAATCATTATACAAAATTTTTGGGCATCCAAAGCCTACATTTTTCACAATGAAGATAGAGTTAATTAATAATTAGTCACTTTAATTTCACAACTTTTTCATGAACACTAAAATGACACAATTTTGAATTTGATGCTTCATTTGATAAAAATATCATGAATTGAAGACCACTTAATGCATCTAGTTTGTTCATTCGAAGGCATGATATTTTTGTCCAAATGATCAATGTATATATTCTATAAATTGTATCATTTTTGTTCATTCTTTCATTTATATCATGTAACTTGTGGGTCTAGATTTAAGCCCTAGATTAATATGTTTTTAGAGTTTAAATAAAATTTACCACAAAATAATATTTCAACTTGTAGTTACAAATGTAATGAGCATATATTATGAACAAAAAGCACATATCATATATTAATTGCTATGTAGAGTACATATTAGTTTTATGTACAAAATGAAAATGTTATTTTGGAATCAATTTCACTATAATTCATAATAATTTATATATATATGGTCCATACTAACATTCTTGTACTTAATATCATTTATGATATATGGACTTTTTTAAGACACTAGGTGTCTTAAATTTTTGTACTTATCTTGAAACAATTGTAAAAGACAAGAGAGAGATGAAAGTTTGTAGAATAATATCTTGTAATGAATAATTATATAGTTATTATTCATACACAAGTAATAAAATAGTAAGGAGAATGAATGAGACTATAGCTGTAAGTAACTAACAAGTCTAACAAATTCATTTAAGTTAGCTCTAATTTTATACACTTAAATAAATTGTATCTCATATAGGCTTACATCCCTATCAAATATATAGCTTAGGAAACCATATGCAATTTGATGTTTAGAAGGAGTGTCAATATTTAAAAAAACTAAACTACTTTAACAGAATGAAGATAGAGCAACTAGAATTTTCAAAATAATACTTGTATATATTGATTATATAGGAGCAAATGTTATAAAAAAACAATGGCATTTACACAAGTAAAAAAACTACAACTAAAAATAGTCTAACAACTACTTAAGTAGTAGTTTGTTAGTTACAACAAACTAATGTTACAATGAAATCAACCTCCTATCTCAACATCACATAAAATCATAGGCATATTACATAAAATCATAGACATACTCCCATTGATTTTACATAAAATCATAGCCACGGATGTCACAGTGTTGTAGCAAGTATTTACATAAAGACATAGTCATAGATAGCGCAATGTTGCAACAAGCATGACATAAAATCATAGATTTTTTTTCATTTTTGTTATGAACAAAAGAATAAATGATCATTCATCAAGCAAGTTAAATTCTTCTTTATCCTTCATATCAATATCCTACCTCAAATTTAGGGTCATGTTAATGGCCCTAAGTTTGCTTTGTAAATCAAGAAATTGTATAGTAGGAAGATGTTTGGTAAGAATATTAGTTTTTTGATCAAAAGAAGAAAAAAATTGAATACTGAGTTGGCCAACCAACACCCTCTCCCTGACATAGTGACAATCAAGGTCAATATGCTTTGTTTTAGAATGCAAGATGAGATTAGAAGTAAAAGCTATTGAACATGTATATCACACCAAAGGACAAGAGTATCAAGAATGATAATATACATTTCACTTAAGATGGAAGTAGCGTATGTTATCTCAACATTTGTGGAAGTAGCTTACTTCTTTACAGATCATAAAATAAGATTTGCACCTAAAAATACACATGCTTGGTGCTAATCATTTGGTATCTAAATAAGAATCTAATCACCATTCCTAGAACCATTGATGAGTAGCTTAATCAATGGCTTAGATTCAAGACCAAATCCTATAGTCCCAGCCAAATATTTTAAAATTCTTTTAGTTGCATACTAATGTGTGTCTAAAAGATTAGACATGTATTGAAAAAATTTATTGATGGAAAACCTTATATCTGGTTGGCTTCCAATGATGCTTCTATATAGAATTGATAGGGAAACCATCTGAGTCAAAAAGTTTCACAAAAGACATTATATGGGAAACCATTAGTTTGACATCAATAAAATAAGTCTTTGGTAACAAGGCCTCGATGTATTTGGATTGATGGAGTAATAAACCGCCATGTCTGAACTTGATGACTTCGATACCCAAGATGTAATGTAAAGTACCCATGTTCTTAAGAGATAATTTTTTGTTGAGAAGATCAACAAACGATGATATTTTATGATCATAAGAGCCAGCGATGATAATGTCATCAATATATACCAAGTCACACAAATGAAAATCACTATTAATCAAGAAGATAATAGAGCCATTAGCTTTAGATTTAATGAAACCAAATTTGAGTAGGGTATTACTCAATTTATCTAACCAAGCTCTTAGGGTTGTTTTAATCCATAGAGAGATTTGAGCAATTTTCATACATGATTAGGTTGGTTAACATAAAAAAAAACCAAAAACCTGCTTAATGAAAACTTCTTCTGTAATGGTGCCATTTAGAGAGGCATTGTTGATGTCTAGCTGTCTTAAAGGCCAGTTAAATGCAAGAGCCATAATAAGAATAATTTTTATAGTGCCAAACTTCACAATAGGACTAAATGTTTCAAGATAATCAAAACCTGCTACTTGAAAGAAGCCTTTTTTCACAACTCTAGCCTTTAGTTTACCCAAAGTACCATCAAGTTCTTCTTTGACTTGAAAGATCCATTTGTTATCAATGATATTATTGTATTGTATAAGAGGTACTAGTGTTCTTAATCAAAGCTTCAAACTTATATTTCATAGCTTTAAACCATCCTTTGTCTTGAAAAACCTCCTTAATAGTTTTGGATAATGGTGTTTTATAGGTAGCAAAGAATGCTTTAGATTGAATAGTTATAGCCTTGGATGATGTCATAATAGGATGAATGCTTATTGGAAGGGGTTTTGTAAGAGGTGTTTGAGAGATAGAAATAGAAAGACAATTAGTTATAAATAGTTGATATGAAGTTGAAGTTTATTTGAATAGTTGTTTAGTAGAGAAAGTGGTATATTGTATAGAAGAATTATCAGGTAAATTGTTATTGTGAGAAGAAAAATGACCAGATGGAAGTTCAATAGGAAAGATTTTAAGAGGAATAGAAGTAGGCATAGTACTAAGGATAGGCTTGTATAGAACAGGTAGAATAGTTCTTATTTGACATGACATATAAGGCTCTATATGTTGTTTGATTTCAACAAAAGGGAAATTCATTTCATCAAACACAACATTACAAGACAACATGACTTTACCAAAAAAGGTAAGACATTTGTACCTTTTATGCATAAGGTTATAGCCAAGAAACACACATGATTCATATTTGAAATGAAACTTATAACTAAGATAAGGCTTTATAAAGTGATAACATTTACAACCAAAAACTCAAAAGAGTGTATAATCTGGTTGTTTGGATGTCAAGACTTCATAAGGTTGTTTGAGATCAAGAGTTGGTATAAGTAACATATTTATGAGAAAAATAGAAGTGAAGAAAGCCTCATCGCAATACTTCAAAGGCATATAGCTTTATATAAGCAATGTAAGTATCTCAATAACATGCATATGCTCCCTCTCTGTCAATCCATTTTGTTGGGTGTATAGGGACATGAAATTTTCCTTCTAATTCATAGGTTACTAATAAATGGTTGAGAGCATCAAACTCTCCACCATCATCAAATTGAATCACCTTTATTCGAGTGTGAGTAAAAAAAATTTCTTCATTTTTGAACAAAAGAAAGGCTTGCCTTACACTATATTTTGATTTGAGAAAGTACATCCAGAAGTGAATGGGGTAGTCATCAATAAACAAGATATACCAATTAAAATCATTGGAAGATAACATGGGTAATGGACCCTAAATATTTGTATTCATTTTTTCAAGTAAAATAGAGCTCTTATTCACTGATAAATTAAAGGATAGTTTATTCCACTTGCCCATTTGACAAGATGAGCACGTAACACTTTGATCACCAAGTACATTAGAAAAATTTTCAAAACTAGTAAGGATTGTTTTAGCTATCTTTTCATGACTACGACCTAGTTATTTGTGACACAAATCAAATATATGATGAAATTTATCATTATTTATTGTGCTAGATCTTGAATTTGAAGAATGAGAGTCATTAGTAATATGAACCTGAGCTACATAAGCTAGTTTGAACAAGTTGTGATCCTGAAGTCTGTTATTGAGAGAGATTTTCAAAGTTACAGCCTATTGTGATCTTGAAGTTTGTTGTTGAGAGGGATTTTCAAAGTATACAACCCATTGTTAAGCCTTCCTTTTAAAAAGAACTACCCATTGCCTTGTCCTTAACACAACAATATTCAAGATGAAATTCCATGAAAACCGAGTTGTCTTTAATGAATTAAGAAACACTGAGAAGATTCTTTGTTATCTTAAGAACATGTAGTATGATCTTCAAAAAGAAGTTTATGTTAGAGTTTTTAATAATTGGGAAGGAGTTCATACCAATGTTTGAGACTTGTAAGGCATCACCATTGCCTACCAAAAGTTACTATTTTTGAGTATTAGTCTTTGTTGTCATAGAAATATTAGATAGATAGCTTACATAATGAGAGGTTCATAAATCTAGATACCAAGAAAGGTCACTAGAAATCAAAGAATTGTTCTACTAGTGTACATTTCTAAAGAAACATTTGGGAGTGCTTGGGGTTGGCTGTTAAGTTTCCATTTGTAAACTAAGTGTAATTTGGATATTGAAAATTAGGCAAGTTGTAAAGAGGAATATGATTGTGGGCAAACTGAACTTTTCATAGGGACAATGGAATTTATTTGAGAAAAAGATTGATTAAAAGTTGGTGTTTTCAAAATAAGAATATTGTTTTGTGTCATGTTAACTGATGATTTATAAGATAAAATTTGAGAGAGAAAATAATTGGTTTGAATTTTATTGAAAGGTTGGGATGTGATTTGAGAAAAATGACATGAAAAATTCACAAATGTTTGTTAAGGAAAGTAAGGTTGTTAAGAAAAAGGATGTAAGGGCTGATTGATTGACATATTTTTTTCACTAAAGGTTTGATTAAAAGAAGCTTGTCCTCTTTGATTAGTGACATGAGCAAATGATTAATTGAATCTATATCAGCATGATCCAACAAAGTGCCCAATTCTTTCATAGATTTGGCATCGTGGCTTTGAGCCATTGTTGTTATTGAAACCTTTACCTTTGTTTCTATTTCTATTAGGATCAAAATATTGGTTTTGAAAGAACATTTGTTGATCCATGGGTTGTTGAAAATATGTCTCATTTTCATTCATACTAATTCCATAGATTCCATTTATTGTATAGTTTTGATTATAATGACAAAAAATTGAAAGCAGTGTTTCCATTGTAGCCATTATTTACAGAATTAGAAGAAATATTTTCTTGAATTACTTCATTTGGAATATTGAAAATCTGATCGACAACATTGGCATTTGTTGACAGCAATCCAAGACTTCCTTTTGAGGTAGCAAGATTTACATTTGATGTAAGTAGTAAATGTACTTCAACATTCCTTCATTCAAGTCTCCATTTTTAAGTAAGAAGTTTGTGAGACAATTATTGAACAATAATTCCACCTTCTTAGATAGTTTCTATGAATTATTCATAATCATCATCCAAGCCATTACAAATGGAAAGAATTTGATCTTCCTCATTGACTATGGAGCCAGATAATTCTAATAACGAAGCAATAGTTTGAATTTTTTGTATGTAATCCCTAATCGACATACCCTTTTTATGCAATTTATATTAGCCTTGTATTGCATAAATTTGGCTCTCAATTATGTAACAAAATGGTTCTCAAGAATTGTCCAAATTTGATAGCTAGTATCACAATCACTCACTTTCTTGATGAATTCTTGAGCCATAAATTGATTAACCAAGAGGCTATATTGTGATCTTACCTTACCTAGTACCAAAAATCTTGATTAATAGTACCATTTTCATTCATCTTCATAGAACATGGTAATACACCATATACGAAACCATCAATTTCATAACTTCTAAGAACTTTAATTATCTGTTTTCTCCATTTAAGATAGGTACTTTTGTCAAGCTTGATTGATGATATATGATTGTGAAAAGTAATTAGTTCTTTTTACTATTATGATGTTCACATATTTCTTTGCATTTCTTCAATTGGATTTTTGAAATTGTTCTTCATTTTCTCTTCCTTTAAAGATTGCTAAGCTCTTGATACCATCGAGATTTAAAGGAACTAAACTACTTTAATAGAATGAAGATAGAAAGTAGAATTTTCTTAATAATGCTTGGATATTGATTTTTTGGAGAGCATGTTATCAAGAAGATAAGACATTTATATAAGCAGAAAATAGCTTAACAACTACCTAAGTAGTAGTTTGTTTAATTACAACAAACCAATGTTACAATAACCTATACAATGCATAAAGGTAGGTGACAAGCCTATAGCCATTTTCTATGCTAATGTAGACAACAAATCTAACAACTATTTTCAACAAGCATAAAAAAAAGGCATAGGCAACATTACATGAAAATAACCTCTTATCTCTACATCACTTAAAATCATAGGCATACTACATAAAATCATAAATATACTCTCACTGAATTTACATAAAATCATAGCCATGGATGTCACAATGTTGCAACAAGTATTTATATGAAATTATAGTCATAGATATCACATTATTACAACAAATATGACATAAAATCATAGATTTTTTTTGTCATTTTCGTAGTGACAAAGAGCATAAATGATCATTCATCAAGCAACTTAAATTCTTCTTCTTCCTTCATATCAATATTGTAAACATGACATCCTGATAAACCACGAAATCTCAAATAAAATGAAAATTAATTTTCACATACTTTATCATAATATGCATAATAGGGTTTGCATTCAAGTGTTTAGCACTTAAGCTATTAGTAAAGAACATTGTTTTATTTTTTGATATGATTTATAACTCTTTCTACTTTAAGTTTTACCAAATGACTTCACAAGATGCCAAATCATGAGTTATATATTTTTCTTCTTCATTAGAGCATGACATAACCTTTTGATTAGAAGACATCTAGGAAATTATGTTATTATCAAAATTTATATAATATGCTCATGTTCTATGCCTATTATGATTAGGTGCACTAGTTGAATCAAAATTTGAAAACCCTATAATACCATACACATTAGAATTAGTACTGAAGTCCATAATTAATTGTCCCCGTAAGGTATCTAAGCACCTTCTTAATTGCTTTGTATATCATTTAAGAGATGTATAAATTGACAAAACTTGTTGAAAACAAGGGCAATTTTATGGTCTTATAAGCATATAATATTGTATTGCTTCTATAATACTTCTGTAAAGTGACATCCTCAAGAGGATTCCATCCTACTTGGATAAAATATGACCAATAACCATAGTTGTCTTGCAAGTTTTTGAAGATACAAGCTAGCCTTTGAAATTATCTAGTTGATCTATGATGACTTAACTACAAACTACCTTGAGACCTTTTCATCTCAATACCAAAGAGAAAATGCAAGTCTTTAGATACTTAGGAGATAACTTGGAATTTAAAAGATGAATAAATGAAGTAACATAGTCTTCTTTGGTAACTATAATGATGATATATCATCAATATTAACCAATACAATAGTAGTACGCACACCCATAAAGTAGAAAAATAGAGAAGTGTTAGCCTTGGAGTAATGAAAACCTAATCACATAAGCTAGAACTAAGTTTTTGATACCAAGCTCAAGCAACTTGTTTCAACCCATTCAAAACTTTTCTCATATTACACATCCAATCATGATGTTGTGTGTCATTTAAACCTTGTGGTTGATGCATGAACATAGTCTCTTAAAGCTCTCCATTCAAGAATACATTATTCACATCTAGATCCCTAAAACTTCATCCTTTAGATAATTCTAATGAAAGAAGCAAACGAATCGATTGAGATTTAACCATAAGGGTAAAGGTCTTTGAGAATTTAATGCTCTTAACCTAATGACATCCCTTAGCAAAAAGTCTTGCTTTGTACTTATCTAGCTCACCATTACTCTTCCATTTTGTCATAAAAACCCACTTGCACCCTATGGGTCACTCTTTGTAGGACATAGAACCAATTCCTAAGTACCATTAATAGTGTTAGGAACTCCTTTTTCAAATCCAAATCCATTTCTACAATGCCTTTAGCATCATAATAACTATTAGGTTCAGACATAATAACTCATTTGGTTGGAATAGCTAAGACAAGGAAAATTATAACCTTTAATGAACTAATTTGTGATCTAGTAACCATATGATACTTATGAAAAGGTTGAACAACAAGTGAAAGATTAGGGTCTGTTGGAGAAAATTGATACAAGTAGTAGCAAATAAAGGTGACTAAGACATTAAAATAGACTATGAGGTATATAAGAATATGCAAAGTGTTGACCTAGGTTAGAGCTTGTGTGCATTGTAATGTCAAAAACAAAGATAATGTAAAGATCCAAAAGACATAACAATAGAGAAATCATATTGCTTTTATAAAATAATTCATAAGGTATATGAATGACAAGATGTTTGGATGGTAACCTATTTTGAACATAAATAGTTAGTTCTAAAGGCATAGATCCAATTTATCATAGGCCTACTAGACTATATAAAAAGTGTTAAACCTTTTTCAACTACCCTTATATTTTTTGATTAAACAATTTCATTTTTTGTAAAGTATATGTAAAAGTGACTTTGTGTTGCAACCTTACATTACCAAGTTTAGTGATAAAGAGAAACTACTTTCCTCTAATAGACTAGATTGTCTAATTTTATTGTTGAAATTTTTTTCAACCATGTGCATGAACCTCATAAAAGAAGTTTGTGCTTATCCTTACTTTAAGAAAGAAAATCCAAGAAGGACAAACAATAGAACTAAAGTATTTGTCACATTTCAAAAGAGAAATTTGTACAAGTTTGTTAAACATCTCTATAAAAAGATGTGCTAACAAATGATTTCATGTATTATTAGAGTAAAAAAAAATCATAATCACATATAAAGTATGGATGAGTATTGATAGTGGATGAAATAGATAGAGGCTTGACTTGACTTTCTATAGAGTAAAGTTTTCATTAAGCCTTCCCTTTGGCCAAAATAGATTTGTTCATGGAACTATTAATCAACACACAATCAGCAAGAAACTCAATAATGACATTATTATCTAAATGATATTATTATCTAAGTGACATTATTATCTAAGTAAAGTTTTAAAATTGACATTATATTGTGTGAAAGAAGTGGAGTATGTAACTATTGACCAAGTTTTAAGACAAACATAAAGTTGAGAGGTTGTAGAGAAGAACCAAAACATTCTATAGATAAGGAGGAATTATTACCTAGAATACTAGAGTCAGGCTAGAAAAAGAGTTTTTGGTGTTCATAATGTTACTAGCATCATTGGGTGAGATGGTAAGTACCTCCTGAGTCAAGGAACCAAGGCACATTAACAAAAGATGTCAATGGAGAAAAGGAACCATTGGCTATTATATAAAAAGGTGAGAACTGAGGCATGAAACCTTTTCAATGAAGTATGTTATGAAGCTTGAAACATTTATTTGTTGGATGACTAGCTTTGCCACAAATTTGGCACTGTATACGTGGTCCACCACCTAAACTACCTTTCTTGGTCTTAAACTGAGAATTTTACTGTTAACTTTCTTAACTTGATTATTATTTTATACTGCATATTATCTTGCAAGTTTCAAAAAGATCCACTAGCATTACCAGATGATTTAGAAACAACATGTGTCTCAAAAGAACCTTTTAAGGAAAGACTAAAAAATTTAGCCAAATTTGGTTGAACAAGTCTACTCACATCTTATGAATTTTGCAATTTAAGTCGTCTTTTATAAATCATTAATTGATTGAGAAATTTATCAAAAGACTCACAATTATATCTTATTGTGAAAGAAGAGGCGAAATGATTATAATTGGAATCTAATCCACCAATCATATAGAGGATTAGATCACAATCAACTATAGCCTCACCAATAGTAGCAAGGTAATTAGCGATGGTTCAAAGATGAATCACATAGTCATTGACAAAAGAAGATGTAGACGCATATTTATAATTCGAGCATAAGAAGAAGCAGGGTGAACTTTTCTAGTGAGCTCCACTCTTTAATAGCTATAGCACCATGCCTTAAATATGGATGCATCGATGAAGAAACAAAACAATAGAACCAACTCTTTACTAGATTATTCGACCTCTTACAGTAATTAAATTGAGGATTGATTTGAGAATTCACCAATTGAGTTGGAGAAGGGCAATGATGATAGATGACAACATCCAATCCATATGTGATGATATAGAGAGCACTTGATCATGCTATACAAGGTAGTTGGATTGATCTAGTTTCACTAAAAATGTGAGATTCACAAGTGGGGTACCCAAAGTCGAGAGAGGCGATTAAGCACATTGGTTTTCAACAACAAACTTGACATGACCTATTATGGAAGGAGGTATCCCCATTAAATGTTCCAAAGGATCTTGAAGATGAAGCTTTGACACCATTGAAACAATTATAGAAGACAAGAGAAGAGTATAAAGGAAGAGAGAGATAGCTTGTAGAATAATCTCTTGTATTGAATAATAAGCATTGAACTACTATATATACATAAGTGACAAAAGAAGGAATACGACTAGGTTTTTTACTAACTAATAAGTCTAGCATACAAAGTTAAGTTAGCTCTAATTGTGTATACGTAAGTACTCTGTATCTCATATAGTTGAACAGTATCCGAGTAATAGACACACTTATTTTCTTAATAAGAATTAATTTTCACAAATTTAATGTACCAAGTACCTATATCATGTTCATGTTGTGTCCAAAGAGCCATAGAGAATATCATGATATAAAAAAGGAAAGAAAAAAAATAAGAAAATAGTTACCCGCATGTCACGTCCAAGACTCAAGATAACGAGAGACATTAAGCCTTTAGCATTCATGAGTATACCAAGAACAAAACTATCTTGAAGTGGCATTTTGTTGATAAAAAAAGAAGCGAGGAAAGTAGTTGTAGCCTTAGAAATAATAGACAATACAACAACCACACCAATAGTCTTTAAGTGAATTCCAGATGTAGGAGAATAAGACCTAAAATCAGTTCTTAAACCAACAGTTAAGAAGAAAGTAGGCATCATAAGCCCAGCAACACAGTCTTCAATCTTCTCCATAATCACATGTTTAAACTCTCCCTTTGGCATTGCTAAACCAAATAAAAAACCTCCAAGAATAGAATGAGAACCAATATAATCAGCTGTAAAGCCACATAATCCCACAGAAGCCAAAACAAAACACATGTGAGTGTCGTTGTAAGTTTCATCTTGGCTTAAACGTGGAATGAGCCAAGCAAGAGCAGGACGAATAACGAACATAAAAATTGCAATATAGGCAACAACCAAAGGTATTCTTATGTAAAATTTATCTGGATTGCTAACAATCATTGAAAAGATAAGAAGAATCCAAGTAAACATGTCAGTTATAATAGCAGACGACAAGGCTGTTCTTCCAACATCAGAATATAAGAGTTTAAAATCTGCTAGAATTCGAGCAAGGTCTGGAAAATTTGAGGTTGTCAAAACTACACCCCAAAAAATGTATCCACGACTTTGATTTGCACTTTCATAAACTAACTTCTTTTGTGATTGAATAACATAGAAATACATGGCAATTCCAATAGGTAATGGGATTAAAACACCAGAAATAGCAATTGTTAGAGCTTTCCTACCAACACGAAGAACTGGTTTGATATCAACCTCTAATCCAACCAAGAACATGTAGAAAAGTAAGCTCAAGTTCCCAACTGTCTCTAATACCACAATGCTTTTGAATGGAAATAAAATTTCATGACCAAATGTGGTTTGGCTTACAACTAAACCACCCAATATCACCGCACCCTACATGTTTTAATCATAATAATAATAAATCTGTTAACACATGAATCATATTTGACTAGTTATAATTAATATGAAACATTGCATACATGATTAACTTTGATTTCAAAAATATGATATTTTAGTCATTTTTTAGACTTTTTTTTATATTATTTTATTCACTTTGTTTTTCATTTTGTGTACTACTAATATGGCTCAAATCTATTCTATATAAATTTGTTTTCAAGAAAAATAAAAAAATGACAAAAATATGTTCAATTAGTGAAAGAAAATTACCCAAAAACACTAATTTAAAATAACGTAACGTTCGATGTGATTATGTTACTCGTATTAATAATATATGTAATCTTTAAAAAAAAAAATTCATATTTAACTGATTTCGATTATTAAAAAGAAGAAGAAATAATAGTAATAAAAATACTTATTTATCGTGAAATTTTACGGGATAAGTTATAAATGATCAAATAATAACGCAAGGGAAAAAGAAAAAAAACTTACAAGTATCTCAGCAGATATGCGTGGTACATGCAAAAGTTTGAAGATTAATATTAGAAGAGTATTGAGAAGAAGAATGAGGACCAATTGCAATGTGAATTCAGGCACTGTAGACGTGAAGGGGTTTTCGGTACGCCATAGGCCAGTATTATTATAACTAGTGCTTATTGTTTTGTTGTAACAAACAATTGCATCCTTTAAAGCACTCTCTTGAGTAATTATACACCATGAGTAGTTTTTGGATGCAATATTACCACACATTATTTGTTTAACGTCTCCCATGATTTTTTTTTTTTTTACATCGATCAAATTAACCTTAATATTTGTTGATCTTTGACCTTCCTCTTCTTCCTCTTATATGTTATGTTTCATCTTTACATTTACAATTACAACAAGCTAGACAGATTAATAAAACAAAATATTCTGTCCAAGATGAGGATATATAAACATGGATAGGTGGGAATTAAAACAAAAACAAAAAAAAACCCCTTGGAGAAGAATTGTTCTTTTTTTTTTAAATATATTTTAAACTTCCTTAGAAATAAGTTATTTTATTTTGTTGAAGGAAAGACCGTAATGCACGGTCGAGCATTCAATTTGTATGTTTATGTTCTAGTTCAAATATCATGTTTTGTTTTTTGCACCTAATTTACTACAGGTATTCTCGGGACAAGTTGATTGAATTTTTTAAATTAACTACAAACAAATCATGATATTAAAACATACATTCGAGTAAGTTGTAGATTTATATTTTTAGATTTTGAATTACCATAATTATGTACATTAATTTAAATTATGAAAAAAATTAATTAAAAAAACATATAATATTTGAAGATAAAATTTATACATAACTTATAATTTGAATTGAGTTTGAGCCGAAATTGTAATATAAATGGTTTATCTTTAGTTCGATCTTAAAAATATTCAAATAAGATCAAGTTAAACTTATTTAGACTTAATCTAACTTTGAGTTATATAAATTTTTCTTTTAATCAAACTAAATTTATATTCTTAATTAATTACATACTCCATTTTTTCTTTTTATTATTTTTTTATTTTTCTTAATTTATTTGTTGAGGTTGTGTAACAGATTTTGATTTTGAATTTGGATAATACATTTTAATTTTTAAAAAATATTAAAAAATTTGATAATTTTTATTACAAAAATACCTTATAAATATTAAAGTTTATTATTTTTAACGAATCATTTATCATTAAAATAATCTAACTAAACACAACATTTAAAAAAAAATTGTTACATTAACTAAATCATGCATCACTAATATAAAACTACCGTAACTAATTTAGAGTAAATTAGAGTCGATTTGTTGGATTGAGATCTCTTAAAATTATTCTTTAACACATTTCTTAGTTGATTTACGTGTGTAAGACCAACTTAATTCTATATCAATCCTATGTCTCAACCTATTTAGAATTTTCTTAACCAAATTCTAAGTATATTCCTTTAGAAAAGCGTGTAGCACGAACATTACTATATAACAACAATGCACACTTACACATTATTTTTTTAAAAAAGCACATTACTATAAAACATTACCATGCACAATCGGCCAAGGAACCACCACCTCCAAACATAGGACCACCATTGCCATGCACAGGACCTCCGTTGCAAATCACTTGATATCTGTTGTGGGTCACTAAACCTCTGTCACAAGTCACCACATCTCTACTGTCGGTCACCGATCTTTTATCACTGGTCACCACTGCCAATCACCATCCCATGCCACTGCCAACCATTGAATCCTGCAGATAAAAGTAAACATGACAAAAGTCAAAAAAGTAACTTTAAAGGTCAAAAAGTAAGCTTTTGACACAAATGCTTTTTAGGGCCAAAATATCTCGCGTCTTAGAATGTGACATAATTTCTGAGTCTCATTCAACCATTTTATTGTACAACATCAATATAATATATATCATGAAATAATTATTCATATTTCTCTTTAATTTAAATAATAAGATACACATATTAATTGAAATCTATAACATATACAAATTATCTGGGTATAAAAGACACAATATTTTAATTAAAAAATAATTTATATCATATCGTGTAATATTAGATTCATGTTATGAATTATAATTCAAATTAACGTCTGAATTGTAAATTTTTTTTATATATATTTATTAAAAATTATAGAATTTTTAGAATATTTTTTCTATAATAATATAAATACCACTATGATAGTGGCACTTTTAATATGAATAAAAACATGCGTACAAAATGTAATTATCATTCTTACTGTTCAAAAGAAGATATGTGGAATAAAATGTAGAAGAGATCGAAGATAAACATCAATATGAAAAAGAAATGATATTTCGAAAAAGAAAATAAAATATATGCTAAACCGTTAATTCTTTTATCTTACAAACACTTTGATCTCTTAATATATTTCTTGCGCGTACTTATTAAAATTTAATATATTTAGCTTAAATTATTTATAATAATTAAAATTAACATATAAAAAAACTTATTACCTGTATTATTTAATCTCATCATTTTTAAAAATTTAAAAATATAATAAAAATAATATTAAAAAATTAATGAATTAAAATATTAAATATGATAAAATTTAGATATCAATAATTATAATCCAAAAAAATATATATAAGTGAATTATAATCCAAAAATCACATTCTTTATTTGAATATAAATATTAGTTAATTATGTTTTACTCTAAAAACATAGGAGATTAGTTATAAATATGTTCAAAAATATTTATTTAATTATAATTATGCTTATAATATATATGTATTAATAAAATCATACTCAATATTAAACATGTTTAAATTTGTAATTATATCTATAACGTATATGTAACGATAAAAACATCCTTAAAATTGAATATTTTTTTATCATTATCTATATTTTGTAATCATAATTACAACTAAATAAAGATTTTAGATATAATTGTAACTAATCTGGATGAAAATAAAATATAATTAACTCATATAAACACAGAACAAATTTCATAAAATTAATAAAAATAAAATTTTTAATTTTTAATTTTTTTATTATAAAAATAACATATCTAATTTATATATTTTTATTATTAAAAAATTATGTTAAATTATTTTATATTAAATACTATTTAAATTAATAAATATTTTTAAGTGTTATTTTAATTTTAAAAATATTAATTTTTAAACTTTTTTAAATAATACTACAACAACTTGAGTCACTAACCATAGTGAAGGATATTGATGTACAAGCTTCCGGTTGTCACAAGTAACAACTCTTTGACAATAAAATAAGTAAAGAATTTTGTTAAAAATTATAAATATATTATTTAATTTTATAAATAATATTTAAATATTATTAATAATATAAATTTATTATTATCGTAATGAATCTATTATAAACTCTTTTTAATTAATATAAATTTAATAATAAATTATTTTTGAGGGATCCAAATTTATTATCAAATTTTTTATTATTATATAAATTTATCATCTAATTATCAAAATAACATAATGATATATTTGTAATATTAATTATAATTAAATTTATTTTTATTATTAGATATAATTAAATAATATATATATATATATATATATAATTTTTATGATAATTTAAAAATATATTTATTAGTTTTATAATAAACTATGTTTACAGTTAATATTATATAATGATTTAGCATCCATATCTTTAATATTGTATGCGTTAAAAGTAATTAAAAATTAAAAAGAAATTTATCTTTTTAAATATTATTAATATTTGTTTCTTTTTTTCTTTACATAAATAAAAGTTTTCTTTGTCATTAATTTATTAATTTAAAGAGATACAATTCAAAGCCACCAGCAAAACTCTCAGACAAAAATATGAAGTATAAAACAATAATTACTATTATGCTTTTAAGAAGACAAATATATAACAAATAATAAAAAATAAAAGAACTAGACAAAAATCAATATCTTCGACTAAATAATAAAGCTCGAACGAACCATAAAAAAACCTTCATCTTGAGTACTTGAGAGATCAATGAATCTAAAGTCTTATGCAAATACCATTAGAGACCAAAGCTGAGAAGATGGTGTGATGAATGGGTTCGGAACTTCCTTCAAAACCTGACAAGCCAACTCTCACACAAGCAAAAGCACACAAATGGTACAAGAAAGAAAGGAGATTTAGGATTTTGAACGAGGATGGTCCTTGTATTAATACTTGTCATAAAATGAAAATGTGGGTAAAAAAAAACGAAATTCCTCCGTACAATAATCTTAGTTAAGAAACTTTCAAACTTCATCTCCACTCCAATTCTTCTTAACCTTAGGTCCAGTAGGCCCTTCCTCCCCTAATAACTCATTTGGTAGACTCTTCACAAACTTCCGAAAAGCAGATTTAAGCTTCCCAGGTAAAACCTTCTCAATCTTTTTCACTTCTGCAGAATCATAAGTAATATTTGGACCCCATTTCCTAAAGTAGTTTACTAATGGTGGCTCAGTTATATCTTTTCCCAAATACTCAGCTGCAACAATTGAATATCCTATTCCAGTATCAATTACCATGTTACTTTTACCACTATCATTCCTTATTCCAATTCCATTACTCCCCTGAAGCATAAGGCCAGGCTTTGAATATAAAGCATGTCCATTTAAAGATGCATAAGCCACTGATTTGTTACCATTTCGATATTCAAGTTGAGAAGCGTCAACCCAGTTACCCCCACTGTGTGCTGATAAGTAGACTTTATGCAATTCTCCAGTGAAATTACTGATTCTTAGTGTTATATGTTCCCAGTCCCCCACGTGTTCGCCAATTTTCCCCAATGGAACATTAAGAAGCTGAACCTTAGCTCTTGCTGGACCATTGAAAGGGAAGAAAACCCAGATTGCTATGTCAGTAAAAGTTGCACCAAACATTGGTTTTATGTGTAAATAAGCTTGGGTGCTGTTCAAGTCTCCTTTTTTAACTCTCGCTTTGGCTTTTTTGTCTACTGGCAGATCTAACCAATAAGCACCATCGTTTGACTCACCTTGGGGAAGATTAGAGCCTGTGGGTTCAATTGGAACAGCTTTTGACTCTTCACCTTTCTTGTAAAGAAGTGCCCCATTGGAAAAAAACCAAGTGACTGAACATGGATGGTATTTTTCATCTGGGTGTAAGTATACAACTGGAGAGTAAGCTTGAAATAGTGCTTGAATTTGGTTTAAATTAGGCATCGAAGATTTTTTGGGTTTATTGTTTTTCAAACAAGCAATTGATAAAGGCACAACAGCATCACCATTTTGGGCAATAAATGTGCCTACACTAACACCCTCTTCTTGGATTCCCCTGTTTCTGGGTCTAAGACTGTATACATTGAACCCATTAGCATCACTAACAGAGCCTGGTCCCCAAATCCAGAATTCAGTTTCACACTCTTCAGTGAGATCAGATCTAACACATCTGATTTTTTCAAGGGAAGGTTTATCAGCAGAGTTTGTAACAACAATGCCCGTGGCTTTGTAGCCTTCAGGAGGTGTTGGTAACCAAAAGTAGCCATTTCCATCTTGCTTAATTTTCAAAGACTCACTGCTCCAAACTAGAGTGTAATCAAGTGGTCTCTTGAGGGCTTCAGAACCTGAAGGGTCTTCTTCTTTAGCAGCAAGTGCCCAACCGAAGAGAGGTTTGTTGTTAGGCTGGCTATAGCAGCCTAACATATAGAACCCTTGTGGAATTGATGTGGGTTCAAAAAATGTTGCCCCAAGATTTTCTGATCCACCTTCATGGGTTGCCCAAACTTTGTTGAAAGTTGATATCTGACAAACTTTTATTCCTTCAAGAACAATTACTCCACTTGCAAATCCTTCACCTAAAATATGATGAAAATGTAACAATTCAATATTAATTAAACCAGAAAAGACAAGAGAATACATGGTGAAGAAAAAGATTAGTGATATACCTGGTGGCCACGTTGGAATTGGAGAAGGAAGCTTGAATTGGGTTTCAATAGGCAAGGGCTTACTTGTCTTTGTTACATTTCTCATTGAGGAAGACGACAAGGTAAGGAAATTTCCCATACTGATGTTTTCCAAAGATTACTTTTTTTTTCTTTTGCTAATCTTGAGTTTGCTAAGATTACTATTGGGATTTAAGGATTTTGAATACTAATGAAACACAAGGTTGCTAGGAATATAATAAAGAGAAAACAGCAAGAAGCATATTCAATTAACACTGATGAGGTGTAAAGAAAATGCTTTTTCTTTTTTGTCTTTTTTTTTCTGCTGAGGAAAAGAAGATATCGAAAATAAAGGAGACATAAAAAATACTAAGTGCCAGTTGTGACGTGCAAAGGAAGCTAGTTTGGCTTTTGTACATCTTCTCTTCTACATTAAGCCACACTGCTTTGAACATCAATGTGCAATATAGTAATTGAAGGTGTAATAGTGCTTCCTATACAGTGACAAAGTTCGCTAGTAAAAGTGTAAATAACGAGACAAAAAAAACTCCACCGATGTTTCAAGAAGCTTTAAATAAGGATGTAATCATTGGGGTTCTGTCTTTTAAAAGAAGAAGCTGTTCTGCTTAAGTATTAGTTCTTTTTAATTCGTATTTGTTCACTGCTATATACATTATAAATTTATTAATATTTTAAATAATACGATCATTATGTACAATTATATTTAACAATAAAACATAACATTTTAGCTATATTTATTAAACTTGAAGTGCAAATATTTTAATTTTGCTTGCTATATGGAAATAAAACCCTTAGCATTGGAGATGTATATTTCAAATTTAATATACGTATATTTTAATTTTACTTCCTATTTGAAAAGTGAGACTTGTCTATGCACAAGACGTTACAATTAGAAATTGTCAGTTTAACTGTCGTTTTGGATATATAGTTATTTGCATCCCCAGTTCAATTTTTATAAAAAAAATAAAAAAAAAATCTAACATGGGATGGGTGTAACAGATATAATTATATTGATATCCGTATCTAAATATATTATATTTTTATTTAATTAATTTATTTACTTATTAAATTAACAAAATTTTGGTTGGAGTCTCATATTCATACCTTAAATCTCAATCTCATTAACCCGCCTTTTATCTTTTACTCATATCTTCGTATCAAATCTTTTATTTATTAATAAAAATTAAAATACGATACTTATTACTTATTAGCTGTCCCCTACTCCCACCGCTTGATTAACTAGTGTATACTGAATCTTCCCATTTGGCTCAATGATAAAAACCCTATCGCAGCTTGCCTTGCCAGTAGCCACTCGAGTCTGTCTACCAGTTGGCCTTGCCTATCGCCGGTAAGTTTTATCTTCTTTTTCATTTTTTATCAATTTTGGGTAAGTTCTTTTTACGGTAACCAATTGTAGCCTTGTACGTCTTAGATTGTCGCCCTCTAAATTGACAAGAAAGACTCTTATTAATGAGATTCCGTTACCTGTTTTTGCTAGTTAGACATTACACACCTTAGAAAGAAAAGGTAGGGCTTTTACACAAGGGTTATTCAGTACCCCTGTCTACCTCATCCCCTCATGCACCATAGCACACCTTGCTTTCAATATCCAATAAGCCACATTTGACAGCAATACACTCCACAAACTGCATGCTTATGATTTTTTTATAGAACCAAGCTAAATCAGAGACTTTCCATGCGCTCTTTGCTATCGAAAATTACCAAAGTGCATAACTTAGCGTCTCACTACCATACTCACAACACAAACAGCGTGCGTCTTAGACTGCTATCTAGTAAGAATAAAGGATTGTAATTATTTAACTGTATTCATTTCAAAATATTTAATGCATTTTCATATTTCTTCTAAACTTCGAAAGAAACATTTTTGATTTGGATATTTTTTATTACATACACCACCCCGTTACGGATAAGCAAAAACTGTTTCCAAATTGTAACAATTTTTGTATCATTTTAAATATGTATTTACTACTTCGATTTTGGAAATATTTATATCAAAATTTATTAATTAATTTGATTTAAATGATATATGTTTTGAATCATTTAGAATTTATTAATTGATTTGATTTAAATAACATATGTTTTGCATCATCTAGTTAGGATTATTCATTATTAAATTCGTTCTATAACACACATGAGTACTTATGTTAACCATTTTACAATTAATTCGTGAACGTATCTAATTGACGAAAAGTTTATTGAAACGTTTGTCTGAAAATTACTCATATTAATATTAAAAATTATGAAAATAACGTAAAAATTTGTAAATAAGATATATTGAAACAATATCTTAAGAATGTTAATATAAGAATGAGTTTATAATTAAATATTTGTTTTTTATATTGAAAAGTTAGGTGATTAGGTAGATCGATGGTTTTTCTCTTCGATTATGATTATGGAGATTGTTTTTACATAAATATATCGTGTGTTATTATTTCACTTTTATAATTTATTTTAACATGGTTTTTTTAGGTTATTATTTTATAAATTGATAAAAGTAAAAAAATAACATATTAACTCATCTGGTTAATTATTTCAGTTCCTTATTTTATAAAATTTAATATTAAGAAACTAATAAAAAAATTTGATAATATTTATAAGATAGTAATTTTTCATAATAACATATATTTTTACAATTAAGAGTATCAAACAAACTCGTAACTCATAAAACAAAACGACGGCAATACCGTGAAAGCCGCCGGCAAAGCCTGTTTATAATTGTTGTAATGACAATTAGTTATATATGTAACTATTTTTGTATCCGTAAACATAATTACATTAATAAAACTGTTTAAATTAATATATATTTTATAAATAATTTATGAGATAATATTTATTTTTATCTAATATTTTATGTTAATATTTGATTTAAAATATTATATTAATTCTAAAAAAATAAATAATATTATATTATTTAAATTTAATAAGTATATAATAGTGTTTTGTTGAGTAATATTTGATATTATTTCGTAATTTTTGATTTTAAAAAAAAGTTTTTGCATAATTCTTTTAAATTTAATAAGTATATACAAACATTTTCGTATTTGAAAAAAAATTAGAGAATATCAAACAAATAGTTAAAAAACTAACAAAAAACTGAACGAGATATAATTATATATTAATATTTATTTGTGCATTTAAAAATTAGATAGAAACTAAAAAAATAAAAAATCAAAATCAAAACAGTAGACATTAAACTAACAAAATAACTATTTATAAAAAATGTATTTATTTTAGGAATGTTTTCATATTTATTTATATGTATAAATCAAAAGTATTTATTTTAAAAATATTTTTATATTTATTTGTATGTATAAATATAAAAAATATATTTAATTTAAGAACATTTTTGTATTTATTTGTGTATAAATAAAAATATATATTTAATTTAAGAATATTTTGGTATTTATTTATGTGTACAAATATATTTATTTTAAGAATATTTTGGTATTTATTTGTGTGTAAAAAAATAGCATGATGAAAAAATATAGAAAATAACCAATAAACAATAAAAAAAACTAACAAAAACAAAAAATAAAGAAGATATAAGTGCATATTGATATTTATTTGTGTAATAAAATAGATAGAAAATAAAAAATTAAAAATAATCAAAGCACTACACAATAAAACTAACAAAATAATTATTTATAAAAAGTGTATTTATTTTAGGACATTTTGGTACTTATTTGTACATATAAATAAAAAGTGTATCTATTTTACACATTGGTATTTATTTATGTGTATAAATAAAATATATATTTATTTTAAAGATATTTTAATATTATTTGTGTGCATAATTAAAAAAAATTATTTTATTAACATTCTGATATTTATTTGTGTATAAAAAAGTAACAAAATAATGGAACTGAAGAATAACTAATGTAGATAGTTATGGTATTTTTGTATTTATTTTAAAAATATTTTAATATTTATTTATGTATAAAAAATTAAAAAAAATGAAATTAGAGAATAATGAATATAGATACCTAAAGGGAAAAAAAGGGCAAAATTAAAAGTTAAAAAAAATAAGAAAAGGAAACTTATTGAATAAAAAAAGAGGAGAAAAAGGAGAATGATAATGTATTTGGAGGTTTTTTATATATAATGATAATTGGCTGTATTTTATTAATGTGTTTAATTCTTTTAGTTGTTAGAAATGAAATTTATTATTAAATTAATTAAAGAATTAATTTATTTTTAAATAAAAATGAAATGATTACATGTAATAATAAAAACATTTATAATTCTTGAAAATTAAGGGTACCAAATACCATGATAATGAGTGATCATTCTTGACAAAAACAATGATGAAAGTTCCATCTATAAACTACAAAGGCACAAGTCAAATGGAAAATCCAAACCATTTACCGACAAAATAATAAACAAAACGGTTGACTCTAAATAAACCAAAACGACGATCAAATCAAAACAACCCCTAGCATTAATCTGGGAGGAACTAAATCACTATTTATTCTTCCTCAGTTTTATCAATCAACAAAGTTATATACCATCACCTCAAAAAATAAAAAATAAAACAATGTTTTTTTCTACCTTCAATATCATTATTCTCTTTATACTGTTCATTTCTCCAATTTCATGCCAAAATGGAATCATTAATGTGTGGCCGAAACCAAGAACCCTTTTGTGGTCTAATCCTGAAGCCCATTACCTCTCTTCAAACTTCACCATCTCTTGTCCACACCACCAGTACCTCTCTCCAGTCGTCAATCGCTACTACGATCTAATCCTCAACGAGCACTATCGTCCACTGATTACCCCTTCTTCGATCAAGTTCAATGCCTTAGCTCTTCCATTGCAGAACCTCACAATCACTGTTTCCGACCTCGTCGCTCCACTTCACCATGGAGTCAATGAGTCCTATACTCTTGACATACCCAATAATGGAGTATCTGCCATTATCACATCTCAGACTGTTTGGGGTGCCATGAGAGGTTTAGAGACCTTTTCCCAATTAATTTGGGACAACCCTTTACGTGTGGCAGTCGGATTGTACATATGGGATGCTCCATTGTTTGAGCACAGAGGGGTTATACTTGATACTTCAAGGAATTACTATGGAGTTGAGCATATTTTGAGGACTATAAAGGCCATGAGTTATAATAAACTGAATGTTTTTCATTGGCATATCACTGATTCGCATTCATTTCCTTTGGTGGTTCCTTCGGAGCCTGAATTGGCTGTTAAAGGATCTTACGGGTCTGATATGCTGTACTCTCCAGCTGATGTTGCTAGGATTGTGCAGTTTGGTTTGGAGCATGGTGTTAGGGTTATGCCTGAAATTGATGCACCGGGTTTGGTTTCTCTTTCTCTGTTTGTTTTCTTTACTTATGTTTTCTGGATTTTTGCTTTGTTCCAATGGTATTGCTAAAAGGTCTTATGTTATGTCAAACACTCACCAACTGTTTTATTGCTTTCCTTGATGTTTGGATTTTTTTCTTCTTCTTGTAAGTTGAGATAGGTAGGTTGTGTTCAATTTTCTAACAAGAAACTCTGTTGATTTTGTTTATTGACATATGAAAAGAGGGATAGGGATAACAAACTACTATCTCGTTGGTTTTAACCTCATATGCCTTCTTTGTTTCTTATGCTCCTCCATGTTGTTGTGTCCAATATAGGAATCTTGGTTGCTCTTTTCAATTTTTCTAGTGTGAAACTCTTTTTAGTTCTATTTGATGTTTTAGGAGGGAAAAAATCTATGAATTCTGTATATTGAAGAGAAAAGAATGTACACTCTCTTAGCCTTCATTATAATAATTCTGTCTGCAAATCTTATCTGTGATGTCCTGTGCTAAACATAGGAAATCTTGGAAGGTGTTGAATCATGTGTTCCTTCCAAAAAGTAGGAATATTACCAAAAGTAGACATTCTTGATTAGAATTAAAAAAGTCAGTTTGTGGTTTCTGTACAAATTTTCTACTATATGAATCTATATGAGATTTTATCTAATTTTTTCCCTATTGAGTATTTCTTCAATATCAGAAGAATGGACGAGTTTGATTGTTTAATAAAAAATCAATACCTTTCATGATTTGCATTCTGCCCCCCCCCCCCGCCCCCCCCTACATGGGTACTGTGATCTAAAAGATTGGGATTTGGAAGTTTTTGAGTCATGGCTTTACCAAAAGAAAGGTTCTGGATTTTAAAGTTATGTAGATTTAATATATGTGGTAGGTAGATTCTGTTCCAATTTTATAGCATAAGACACTCATCAGTTCTATTAAATTTATTTTGCTGATTCAATATCACTACGATGCTTTAAGTTTTACTAATTTTCGCAACTTAATGACTTATTGCAGTAGCTGTTTTATATTTGCAGGCCATACAGGATCATGGGCTGCAGCCTATCCAGATATAGTGACCTGTGCTAACATGTTCTGGTGGCCAGCGGGAGTGAGTTGGGATGACCGCCTTGCATCAGAACCTGGCACTGGTCATCTAAATCCATTGAACCCTAAGACCTATCAAGTCCTCAAGAATGTCATCCGGGACGTAGTCAATCTATTTCCTGAGCCATTTTACCACTCTGGAGCTGATGAAATCATTCCAGGCTGTTGGAAAGCTGATCCTACCATTCAATCTTATTTGTCAAACAATGGAACTCTTAGTGAGTTGCTTGGGATCTTTGTCAACTCAACCTTACCTTATATTTTGTCTCTTAATAAGACTGTGGTCTACTGGGAAGATGTTTTTCTAGATGACAATATCAAAGTGCCATCCTCATTACTCCCTCAGCAGCATACAATCTTACAAACATGGAACAATGGTCACAATAACACCAAAAGGATTGTTTCTTCTGGATACCGAGTCATTGTGTCATCTGCAGATTTCTTCTACTTAGACTGCGGACATGGTGAATTCCTAGGGAATGACAGCAGCTATAATCAGCAAACAGGCAGTGGCGCAGGCAATGGAGGATCATGGTGTGGACCTTTTAAAACGTGGCAAACCATATACAATTATGATATAGACTATGGATTGACTGAGGAGGAGGCCAAATTGGTGCTAGGAGGGGAGGTAGCATTATGGTCAGAACAAGCAGATCCCACAGTTGTTGATGCACGGATTTGGCCACGAACTTCAGCAATGGCAGAATCATTGTGGTCGGGAAACCGGGATGAAACAGGTAAGAAAAGGTATGCGGAGGCAACTGATCGTTTGAATGAATGGAGGAATAGAATGGTAAGTAGAGGAATTGGAGCTGAACCTCTTCAACCACTTTGGTGCATTAGGAACCCTGGCATGTGCAACACCGTTAATTCCTTTGCTAGCTGATTTTGTATTTGTTCAGAAGATAATTCAAATTTCAACATATTACCTATTGCTTTTCTTGTTTTTCTCTTCTTCTGCAGAACATCCTACCAATTTCTAGCCCCCCTTTCACTTACTCTAAACACAAGCTCTACTTTCTTTGTTCAAGGTTATTGTTCTGCCTCTGCCCGGCATTTGATTGTAACTGCACAGTAAATGCAATATTATAATCCAAATGCTCCTAAAGAACATTAAATTCAGGAATTGGGACTTTTTGAACTGTGATTTCTTTTATTGAAAAGAATAAAACAGGGGAAAAGAATTCATGCCAATGTTTTAGGCAAGTTAATAGTTTAAAATCTCCCCAAGAGGCCTGCAGGCACAAAGGTAAAATAAATGGCTGGTATGGAGTCTGAAGGCTGACCATGGCCGAAAGAGTTAAGTTAAAAGGTGAATTCTACTGGGATCCTTTTAAACTTCAAAATACATACTCTCAATGTGTAAAATCATAAGGTGATGTGTCTTGAGAGTATGTACTTGGAGCTTTTTATGGATGAATTTGAATTACCCAAAGTTAAGTAATGGATGGACTGGAGATAATAACAAATCCTCATTCTCGAAACCATATCATTTTATTATAAAAAAATAATTAAGACCATATATTTGACGAGGTTGACAAAAAGAAAAAGACCTGATTTCACCTATACTTGTTTCTGTTTTTGTTTATAATGACATCGGTGGAAAAGGTTTAGACCAGAAAAAAAAAGTTTATATGAGGCAGATGAATGCTTAAATGGTATATCTTAATATTTTTAAAGTAGTATTATGGTTTAAATGCATGTTATAACTCCTTTCATATATAGAGTTTCATTTTTAACTCACCTCAAGAAAAAAAACCATATGTTCATTTTTCTTACAACATAAATGAACTAATATTTTTTAATATTTTATGTGTTAGGTTTATGTTAGTATTAGCGATATTTGTAAAACAAAATGTTTAATTGTAATTTCAGTTTTTAGTTGTGTCTTAGAAGAATATTTCAAGTTATAAAAATTATCATACCTCAACAATCACATATTAGATATATTTCTATTTTCATGCATATTAGATTGCATATTAGACATAATAGGAAAATATATGAATTTGAGCCACTTGATCGATCGAGTAATAAACCTGATTAATCTGAATTTAATATATGACTAGATCAATCGTAGGATATACTTGATCGCTCCACTTGTTTTTAAATATTCGTTAAATGTATTCTGGATTGATCGAGTGGATGTTTGATTGATCGATAAATGTACTCAATTGACCTAGAAATTGAGTGGATTGATCGAGCAAGCAGTTATCTGATTTTAAAATGTACTTCTAATACGAATTGTATTAGTTTTTTAAGTATTGTCTTTATTTCTTAAAAGTGTTTTAACTGATTTTATGAAAAATATGGTAATTCTACTTTAACCTAATGTGCTTCAAAATATTCTATAAATACAAACCTAAGCACACATTTGGAATCAACCACACAAGAGTTATTGTGCTTACTCTTTTCATCTTTTATTCTCTATCTTGCTTTGTTAAAAAAAAATTAAGATTTTTCACTAAGTTAAATTTATCAAACATCCATGGTTGTTTTTGATGGATTAACAAGCCTACAATAATAATTATGTTATTGTGCTTTTAACTGATTGTTTAAGAGTTGTTATTTGTTTTCATTTTATCTAATATATTATCTAAATAAACTAGTTAGGTTTTTTCATTATTGAATCTACTCTAGGACATACATTTGAACTTGTGTTTATGTGCTAATTTTTTGGCTGACAGAGGTGTGGATTCGATTAACTTGTAGGACTTGAGTTTGTCGAAACGTTGGTCCAGATCCAAATGTCTATCTTGTAGAGAATGTGATCAAAGCAGTGGCTTGTAAGTAGATTACTTAGAGACACTACCTGGATGGGTGGTTTGAGTGCTAACCTTGTAACTGGATACTTATTTTTCATAATGAATAGTAGGCGGTCTGGTAGATAGGTGGCTTTTCTCTTAGGTCATTAGAGTGACCTAAGTTGTTTCCACCTAAAACCCATATGTGTTGATATTTTTATGTCTGTATTACTTTACGTACACGTGATTGTTTGTTTAGATGCTTACAAAATTTTAATTTATCAAACTTTCGTTGATTAGATATTTAGATCCATAACTAAAAATGAACAATCATTTCGTCTAAAACCCTTACTCCTTGCTTTGATGGGTCAAATTATCTTCATTGGAAGGCTCATATGAGAGCCTTTCTACAGTCTATTGATGAGAGTATATAAAACTTCATCCTTTATGGTTGGAAACCACCTACGGTTACCAAAGATAATGTTGTCACACTTAAGGCTAGGATAGAATGTACAGTTAAAGATAAAACTAGTAGTAATTGGAATAAAAAAGGTATTGTGTCATATTTAGTGTTGTATCTATTGATGAATTTTGTTGTATTTCTCATATTGATATTGATAAGCTTGCTTGGGATATTTTAGAGTTTGTTCGTGAGAGCACTTGATCGAATACGAATTGTTTGTAATAAATACGCAATTATATGTATAGCAACAAGTAATATCATTATAAAAAAATATCATTCTCATGGAGATTATGTTATTATAAACTAATTTTTAATACCAAAAAAATATCAATTTTTTTGTGTTTTATGTTTTACGAAAGAAAAATTAAAAGAACTAAAAATAAATAAAAATAATTAATTACCTCTAATTTAGTAGCTAAGAAGATATATGAGAAATTATCTAGGAATACTTAACCCTCCAATTTTTTAAACATGTGGATCATTAAAATCCCTCCAACATAATTATAAATCAATTACATGATCAATTAAATCTAACCTAACATGTATTCATTCTTCAAGTAAACTACACACCATATTGTAATTAACCTAATCACACTCTCATGTCAATTAAATTGCATACTATTCATTAAATTCATCAATTGTTGATCACATACATAAGAATCATACATCTCTACTTAGAAACCATGCATGTTATTTAATCAAGACAAACAATTAAACAATTCTCCCAAATCCATTTAATTGTCTTTATAGATCAATTGTTGGCTAAATAATTAATATCATAAAAAATAAATTAAATAATATAATTAAATTGAAATTATAATTTGGATAAAATATTAGATCAACACATATTAAAAATTGGGTTCACAAGACCCCTAAATTAATAAATTAGTTAGACATAATTTTGTTCATAAAGCTCATATTTTTCATAAAGAAAAACATAAAAATTGATAAAAAAAAAAGAGAAAATGAATTATAATCAATCTCTTGAATTATAGCACCAATCTCCGCTTGAATGCCCACTAAAATTGTATCTCTTTTTGAATTTTTTTCTATTTTTCTTTTTTCTTGGCTCCAAAAATTGATAAAAATTATGTTAATGTCGACTCATTAGGATTTATGGGGCAATAAGAGGGTTAAATTAGGCTTAGGTGGAATCTAAACTGTCAGATCAAGGGTTGAGATGAAAAAAAAATAACATCGTTGGTGAATAGAAACACGACACATGGCACGAGGGATTTACATGGCGAAGCAGCACGCGATGTGTGGCATAAGTAGACTGGTATAGTCAACGCAGATGAGTCAAAACCATATGGCATGATGTGAATTGCGGTTACGGGTTGCTTGGTGCCCTAGTGGAAATAATGGATGAATTAGGGGATGACACATGGCATACCCGTTGAATGCACATTAATAATCAAAATGAACATCGTGTTGACACGTGGTATGGCACTGCATCACACAGTACACATAGGGTTGAGATATTTTCCATTTATGCTTACGTGGGATCCATGTGACTTGCCTAATCAGCTCCCCAGCTTGCGTGGCATCCACATGAAATCTTTTGATCGGTCTTACATTAAAAAATTCATAAAAATTTGGAAAAAAAATTAAAAATTCTCAAAAATTATATTTTCACCCTTTTTTCACTTGAAACTTCATATTTTAATATTTTTAACATAAAAAATACTACTTATTGAATAAAACAAGTAAATATTAAGTATAAAAGTACACTAATGACTCTACTTTCCTAGAGTCATCACACTTCCAAACATAACTTTTTGCTTGTCCTCAAGTAAAGCCAAGTCTACCTAAATAAAATAACATGGGTAGTATATTCGTAAATATATATTTATTAATACATGCACATTTAGAAAAAATATCTCCCTTAAAATTTGCACAATTCTATGACAAAACGGTTCACATATTCGTCAATCAACGTTTCATCCAATGCATGAAATCAACCTATATGAGCATGCTAATCAATTCAATCTTAGAACAAGTCTCATAAATCTATTTTCCACATATCTCTCCACTAATATAAATATGCACTTAGCTAAATATCAATAAAGGTTTTACATGTTTGTAATATAAGACTTAGGTGGGGGTTGATAAATGAAAACATTTAGGCTCTTTCCACACCTTAGCTTTCTTTTTATTCACCATGCACTTTTTAATTACAATTGAGCTTTAATTTTATATTTTAGTGCATCATTTTTTATCATTCTTTTCATATTCTTTTATTCCACATCTTTCTTTATAACTTCACAACTCCTCAAACTTATTTTCAATTTTATTTTATTTTTCTTCAGAGGGATAATATTATTGTGAGTTTTTCTTTTTCTTTTTTATTACTTTATAGGGTATATTACATTTCACATTACTCTATAGAATTACATATGATTGCATTTTTTCTTTCATATAAGCTAAAATTATAGGGGTTAAGATAATGCTGACTAGTTAAGCATAAAATGTGGCTTAAATATATAAAATGTTCTTTCTTAGGCTTAAATGAGTGACTATGGATATTAATAATGGTTAACTCGAAAGACTTAATCGATCCAAATAAGACCTAAATCAATTTTTTTGTTAAATACTATTTAGAATTTTGTCTCAAATGATGATCAAATAGATTCTAAAACTTGGTATATCTTATCAACTCGCATAACTTACTACAAATTTTCTCTCAATAAGAACACCAAAATCAATAATGACATGTGCATAAAAATTTGAATCAATCAATCAAAACTAGCAAACATATCACATGTTTAATGTAAATATCTTAATGAGCATGTTACGCTCTTTATCATAGTCATGATAACTAATTTTTATCATTGAGTTCATATATTTTATATTAAGCATGCTTCCATATATTTATCAATTTCTACCCAAATCATGATTGAAAACATCCTAAAAATTAAAAAAAAATCCTAAAAATTGAAAATACACAATAAATACTAAAAAGTAGAGAATAAGTTTCATCCCCAAAACTTAAATTGCACATTTTCCCCAATGGGCACATATAAATATGAAAAAGTAAAAGGAAAAAAAACTCTCTTACCTTTGGTACACCACATCTGTCATTAAAACTGCTCAATCTTATACCATTACTCTCCATATTTATTCGCCTATAAAACAAAGATAATAAAAATATAAGTAAAATAACATTGGGTTGGCTCCCAACCACTATCACGTTTAATGTCCTTGACTAGGCGGTCATATCAAGTCCTAAGGTATATCTCTTTGTGTCCATTTACTTTGAGTTTGCCCAAAAAAAGTTTAAGTCTTGATTTGCTTAATAATATTTTATGTTTCGGTTTAAACACACGGTACTCAATTCTCTTATCATGCCATATTTTTGTTTTCTTTTTGTACTTTTTGGTATTTTCATATGCATTTCATCATAGCTCATCCAATTTATGTATTTTTATCATCTTTTTCACCTCTTTGTTCGACTCTTCTACTTGCCTACTTGATTGGGGATGGTAGGGAAAAAGTGTGGGGTATAGCCTTGGTGGTATTTCAATTGATGGTTTGAGCTTAGATACTATCTCAAAATTCTCCATAAGAACATTAGGTATACATATGGGAGGTGTAGCTTCCAAATAGTTGACACAATCAACAATATCTATTATAGATTTCATACTTTCACAATTAAAATAGATTGAATTGTTTCTTGGTGAGTTTACTTCATTATTCATAACATCTGTGTAACAGTCTTAAATGTGAGCAACTCAACAAATTTTTTTAAATTATCATCATAATTAGTAACATTTACCCTAAAATATTCATTAATATTTAAAAAATTTAAATGTTACTTGTTCATCTTGCACCCTCATTGTAAGATCATTTTTTTGTACATTAATGAGTGCTCTTTTGGTTGCTAATAATGGATGACCAATTATGATAGGAATGTGATGGTCATCTTCCAAGTCTAGTATGATGAAATCCACCGGAAAGATGAACTTATCTACTTCTAGCACACCTTCTACTACACCTTGAGGTTGCTTAATTAATCTATATATTGTTTGTAATGTTATCTAAATGGGTTTGGCTTTACCAATATTTAATCTCTTAAAGACTGATAATGACATAAGGTTAATGCTTAAACCTAAGCCACATAATGTTTTCTTAAAGTGGATGCTCCCAATAGTGTAAGGGATGTCAAAACTACCTGGATCTTTTAGTTTTTGGGGTAGTTTTCTAGTAAAGATGGCACTATAACCTTCAGTTAAGGTTTTTGTTTCATTATCTCCAAGCTCCATTTTCTTAGATAGGATGTCCTTTAGAAATTTGGTATAAGAAGGCATTTATTCAAGTGCATTTGTAAATGATATAGTTATGTGTAGCTTCTTGAAAACTTCCAAGAATTTTAAAAATTGCATATCTAACTTTTTTTTTGTAGTTTTTGAGGAAAATGAATGGTAGGTTTATACATATAGCTTTTCTTTGGCTGAATTATTTCCTTTTTAGTGCTCTATTTATCCACATGTTCCTTTTTATCCTTGTCAATTTCTCGTTTCTTCTCATCCTTTTTAGTCTTATGTTCCTCTTCATCCCTTTTAGTCTAATATTCATCTTCATCCTTTTTAGTCTCATATTCCTCTTCATCCCTTTTAGTCTCATGTTTCTCCTCTAGAGTTTTGCCACTCCTTAAGGCAATGGAATTGCAATGCTCCTTACCTTTTCTTCTTGGGTTTATAATTGTGTCACTTAGAAGGTTACCTTGAGACCTTTGACTAATAGCCTGGGCAAGTTACCCCATATGATTCTCTAAGTTTCGAATTAAAGCCTCTTGAGTATACACTTTTGTATTTACTAACTAGATGAAGTCTTTCATCATCCCCATTAAAGTATTTGTATTGTCCTCAATAAGTGGCTTCTTATCTTGAGCTTGTGATTACTGTAGCTAATGAAAATTAGATGGTGTAAATGATTGATAGTTGAATTGATTACTAGCTTTATTATTGTTATTCCAAGAGAAATTTGGATGTTGTCTCCATCTTGGGTTATATGTGTTCGAGTATGGATTATTATTTTGATTCACATTATCCATATAGAAAGTTGATTCAAGATTATTTGGACAATTATCAAACAAATGAGCTCCACCACAAAAGACATAGAACAACCTTGAATCTTAAACTTGGTTTATACCCGCTGGCGAGTTTTGAGTCTCCAAAATATTCACCAAAGATGACAATTGAGTTATAAGTGTGCTGATATCATTTATCTGATGCATTCTGGTTACTCTTCTTATGACTATCATTCTGTCCATTGGTTATTGATAATTATTGATAGTTATTTTATCAAGTAAATCATAAGCTTGATTGTAAGATTTGACTAGCAAAACTTCATTAGTAGATGCATCAACAATGGTTCTTGTTTGAGCATTATGACCATTGTAGAAAGTCTCCATGCTTCATATAATGAGTCTCCTTTATATTATTGGTAGGAACTAATATCATTCCTAAGTTTATCATTCTTTGTGAGTAGGAAATATTTCATTAAGAATTTTTTTGTCGAATCATTCCAAATTGTAATGAAATCAAGTGGTAAAGAGTTTAACTAAGTTTGAGCACGGCCTCTCAAAGTGTAAGAGAATATTCTAAGCTTAAAGGCTTCCTTAGTCACACTATTGAATTTCAATGAATTTCTAAGTGACTACTTGTTTTTTTATTGATCTAAAAGTATGATCGATTTTGAGATCTAAAGACAAAACTTCATCCTTATAGACTCTGTTTATGCAATAGCTCAAATGTGTTTCTAAAAACACTAAAAAAGATGTTAAAATTAAATAAAAATAAAAATAATAACTAAATAACTAAATAAATAATTTAAAATTTTGAAAAATAGATAAAGGAAAATAACTAAATAAATTAAAATCAAAATTAAAATTAAGAAAAATAACTAAAATAAATAATTATTTTCTAATGCTTATAATTCTCGGCAATGGTGTGTCAACAACTTGATCGAACAAAAACGGTGGGTAATGAATATTCAAGTATACATATCGTAACAAGTAATATAATGATAAAAAATATCGTTTCCACATATATTATGTTATTAGAAATTAATTTTTAAGACAAAAAAATAAAAATCAAATTTATTGTGTTTTTATATTTTAATAAAAAAATTAAAAATAAATAATAATAATTAATTACCTTTGATTTGACGTATAAAAATATATACGAGAAAATATGTATGAATATTTAATCTTTTAATTTTTTAAATAATAATTAAATAAAAATTTATCTTAAATGGGTTTGTTACTTTCCTTCCATGATGTGATTTCTCTATAAAACAGTATTTTAAGGAACTGTTATTCGAATTATTTTATATCTTTCTCTTCTATTAGGTATTTTTTAATAAATGAATATATTAATTTAAAATTTTATTGAATTATATATACACAAGAAATAATTAACAATTTTTCATGTTGGAAAGACAACACGAACAGATTCAGCTCTATTAAAAACTGTAGGTTTTTTTAATTTTTTTTTACATCCTTTAAATCTTGTTTGACATCAAAAAGAGTTATTAAGTGGGTTGTTGGAAATGGATGGAATTAATTACAAAAGGTAATTGCAGTTTTGCTGAGAAAGAGAAAGAGAAAGAGGCAGAAGAGACTGTAAAAAAGAGCTCCAATAATGCAAAGTAGGATAGCAGACAGAGTCTTGCTTTTTGGGTACTTGGGGAATAAAATGCTGTCTCTCTCCCAAGATTGGCGTGTAGAGTGAGAAACTCCTTTTACTTTCTCTCTTGATTCTGATAAGCCAATATTGTACCTCTTATTTCTCATGCAAAAATGAATTTCAAATAGGAAATATTTTAATAAAGAAAAATAATAATTAATATGAAACAACAACTGTGTCACTCATTTATTTATTATCTCTCATCACATTGTGGCTTCTTTCCACCCATTCTTCCCCTTTACTTGCTTTTTTTTTTAATTTCTGCTAACAAAAGAAAGGAACCTCTCCCACATCAATACAAAATTTTGAATACTATGACCCTTATAAAGTTTTTTTTTATTTTTTAATAAAAAATAATATTTTCTTAATAATTTTTATTATCAACGCAATAAAAAATATTTAAAATATTTATTTTACTTCTAATATTAATTACAATTTATTGTTACTATTATTAGATAAAAAAATTCATTAATAAAATATTCTTATAATAATACTAATTTATATTATAACAATATCAATATATAATTTTTTTAATGAACATATAAGTAAATTTACACAAATTAAAGGTATAATATCATATTATAACCTCTTCACAAATACAAATACAGTTTCATTTAGATATACAAAGACAAAGCTAGAAATTTTTCATATGATTAACTTAAGGCTAAGTTTTTCAAACATATTAACATAAATAAAAATTAATTACAGTTATAAAAAAACTTCATAAACATCATAATTTCTTAATAATGACAAAAAAATAACATAAACTAAATAAATATTAAATCATTTAAATTAAAAAAGTTACTCATTGGCCCTTTTATTTATAAAAGATATATTCATTAGTATTTTTACTTATAAGAAAATAAACTAAACGAAATTAAGTCATTTAAATTAAAAAGATGCTCATTATTCTTTTTATTTATAAAAGATATATTCATTAGTATTTTTACTTATAAAAAAAGAAACATATAAGAACTTTTAATAGTATTAATAAAATTTTATTGATAATTTTTTTAAAAGAAAATAATGCTAAGGGTATTATTATAAAATAAAATGACAGAGATAATCCTGATAATTTTTTATAAAATATTTTAAAATTACGAAATAACTTTTTTGACACATTTTTTAAGATATAAATGACTAAATAACATATTCTCTAACTTAAAAGACTAAATGATACATTTTGTATAAGTAATGAGACCAAATTGATCTTTCATCTTAAATTAAACTATTTAAAAAGTATTTAAGTTTTACACGAAAATGATGACATATTTGTGAGTATGTTAACACTTGACAATAGAAAGAAACACTCTCTAAGTGGAGCTTGATGCTTGCAAAGGTTATCTAGTTTTCAATACTGTTATCGAAATTGTCAATTACACCAAATATTTATAAAATAGCTCGTAAGTGCACGAATCACTTATAAAAAATGATAAGTATACTTTCAAGGTAGATCTAAAGATGAATCATATGGTTTTTAAATAATTTAACAAATTTAAAAAAATAATAAAACATAAACATATTTTATCACAAAATTTGGGTTGAAAAATCTAATCTAATAAAAATAAAGATATATTCAATAAATATTTAACTAATCAAACATTTATCACACATTAGAGAATTTATGTGATACATTAGCTACTTAATAATGCTTATTAAATATATAAGTAGATTCTTAAAATTATAAATTAAGATTATTGATTCTCCCTTTTTAATAAGAACATATCCTAAGGTAAGAATTAGATTCTTATGTTAATCAGTTGTCAACTTAATTCTATCAGTAGAGATAAGTAATTATTAATTGATTGAATTTTTTTTTATTTTTAAGGAATTAATAAATCGTTTAATTGATGCTTTTGGAAAGACTATCAATTTAAACTCTCATCAAGATATCTAAGTTAAATTTATAATTTAAGTATTTGAAACTAAATTTTGGATTTTAAAACTATTATGAAGGATATGTCATCAATATATCTTTTAATAATAATTCTTATAAAAATCCTTAAAATAGAGCATGCCTCAAAATAGATTTAGCTAGTAAATATATAATATCTAAGAGTATTACTTTAAATTAGATTCAAATAATTTAAATCTTAAATCTAACTCTTTTGTTTATTATGAAAAATAATGAGACCACGTATTCTTTAAAAAACTTTGGTTTTAATATTGAAAATGAAATAAAACTTAATTCATTTTTAAAAAATGTTTAATCCACTTTAATATTTTACGAGTGTAACAAGATTCATATTATTCCATATTATTTATAGCTAGACATGTATAGTTTAATAAAATATCAATATATCAAACATATGGCATGTAAAACGGTATTTAAAGATAATCTGAAAATAATACATTTAAATATGTCTCAATAAAATTCTTAGAATTGTTTTATTCTAGAAAACCTCTAAATAGAATTGAGAATTTCTTTTGTTCTAGAAAACCTCTAAATAAAATTGACGCATTGTTTATTGAATTGAAACTATAAGCTATTACATAAACAAGATTTACTCAACTCTCAATAGAAAGAAGAACTTTAAATACTAAAAGAAAAAGCTAAAAAGCGTAAGAGACTAAGAAATGAAAGGAATAAGAAGAATGAGGGATATTGATTACAATGAAAATAGGTTCATATTTAAAGATGGAGGAAAAGAGAGAAATATAGATTTTTAGACTAACACCACGACATACAATTGTTTCATGTTGTAGCATACAGAGGTTATACACGGTTTTGGCTTGATCTATTACATTTGCGCTGTGGCATGCAACTTTTTCACACCATAGCCTACATTATATTTAGGATGTGTTGATGTCACTCCTGTTGCCTCGTTGCAGCACACAAAACTTTCACACTGTATCATCCTTTGTTATGCATCACTTAGAATACTTTATTTCTTGTATTTCTTTTTTTAAGTTGTAAAATATATGTAATGCTTTACATATATATCCATGATTTTGTAAATGTAAAGTTTATGTGAGTGTTGACAATATTTGTGAGTAAAAGATACAAATGTAATTTTTGTTTTTTAGGTGTCTTTCAAGAATATTTTTAAGCCCAAGAAACTATTGAGCTCCAACGATCATATCTCAAGTATATCTCTGTTCACATGAACATTAGATTTCATATTAGACATATATGAACATTCTGTTATTGGCCACTCGAACAATCGAGCCATGACTAGATCGATCGAGGTTAATTAGTTGGCTAAATTAATTTTTACATAACTTGATCTATTAAGGAATTAATACTTGATCGATAGAGATCAATGAGAAGATCAATCCATTTATTTCCAAATCAATTAATTGTTTCACTAGGTCAATTGAGCTTAAATAGATTGATCAAGTGGCCATGTTTGATCTATTGAACTAGTTCTAGATTGATCGAGCAATCAGATTTTTAAGTTTAACTTAATTTTTAATCGAACCAATTTGTTTTATTATTATATTGTACTTATGATTTAAGATTCTTTTAATATTTTCAAAGATACATTTGTAATAGACCTTTGACCTAGGGTTTTCACTCATATTATTTAATCATACCATTGGCTCATAATTTTGTGAATCACTTGTGTTATTGTGTTAACTTTTTAGTTGCAACCTGTACGAGTTCGATTTACTCATGTGTTTTGATTTCATTGGAATATTAGTCCAGATCCAAACACCATTTTTATAGAGACTGTGATGAAAGCAACAACTTGTAAGTATATTACTTGGAGGCATTACCTTGGTGGATACTTTGAGTCCTAGCCTTGTAATTGAAAGTTATTTTTTATAGTGGATAATTAAGTGATTCGGTACACCGATAGTTTTTCTCTTGGGTCAATAGTGTGACCTAAGTTGTTTTCACCTAAAAATCTCATGTGTTAATCTTTATATTTTCACATTAATTTATTTACATGTGATTGCATATCTAACCGTTTTGTAAAATTTTAATTTTTCATACTTCCATAGACATTCTATTCACCTGTTTTCTTGCTTATTAAGTTCCTAACTAAAAAAGAAACTTTTTCAAAAAATATAAATTTTTTTTAAAATGATAGTAAAACTAAGTGAATAAAAATTTATTTAATTATTTAACGTGCATAAAATCACAATATATTAAATTTGTTTGAACACTTATCACAACCCTCAACCAATTTCTTACTAGTTTCTTAGCAAGAATAACGAAAAGTAAAAAAAACTAGAAATAAAATTAAAATATCTTAAATCATTTCTATAGATTAACACGTTGTATTTAACATATGTAATAAGCCTGTAAATTCCTAAGTTATCCAAATAGACGAGTTTAAGTCTCGTGAGAGTTTTCATATATGTACCCACAACAACAAATTTAAAATACAAAAATTAAAAAAAAAACAAATAAACAACACATAAATAAATAAAATTTAAAATAAAGTAAAAAAAGATAATAAAATAAAAAGAATAACAAAACTTCTCGTGCTTTTTAATCTTTTTAGAAATTACAATTTAAATCAAAGGCATAAACTATTTGAACATTCTAAACATTCATGATTTTTATAATAATTTGTTAAAAAATCACTTTCATATTTAAATAAAAATGTATCAATATTAATTTATCAATCTCAGTACAAGGAATCTATATTCTCTTCGACTCTATCCTTACAAGACATACTCTCAATAACACTAATTGTATTTATTCAAGCACTCGTTCAAATGTATATGCGAATAGAGTTTATGTATAAAAAGAAACTAATAGGTTCATATATGTTTAAAGAAGAAAAGGTTCAAAAATAGTGCATAACTATTGATCTCACCAAAGGAATCAAATGAAAGGATTTTATAAAAAAAATGATATATTATTTTATAAATATGCCTTTTAGGAGATAAAAAATGCAATGACTTCTTGGAAAATTATTTTCTATTATTTTTCTTTTGTATTTAACCAATTCTCACAATTTTGAAGGATATTAGGTCATAGTATGTAATTCATACTATTCATTTTTCTTTCTTTCTTTCTTTTATCTCTTTTTTATTTTTTAATTTTTTATTAAGATATTCTTTTTTTTTAAAGAAAAGATCCATGTATAAATTGCACATATTTTGAATAATAAAGTGAATGATTAATTTGTGACTTTTTTCTTTTAATGATTTAGGTAACCCTATATGTCTCATATGTCTCTTTTTTTAGAAGGTCATGCAAGAATAAAAAGAAAGACGTATACTTTTAATTTTTATTTAACTTATTCAACTTAATTAATAAAAATAAATATATGATACTCTATTAGATATAAAAATCCTAACATTCAATGCAAAAATCTATAAATATCACGTAGCAATTTAAAATTAATAGTAATAATGTTTAAATGAGTAGAAAAAATATCATCACCCATAATGTGAAGATAATGGCTCAAAATATATTCTTACAAAATAATCTCTACTATTTAATTCCTCAATTATAAGTGTACAATCACTGTAATTATTTTAAAAATATATTATATACAATTTCAATAAATAATTTTTTTAGAAGTATATAGCATGCCATAAAGTTTCCTAAAATTAAAAAGTTTGTATTATTTGATCTTTTAAAAGAAAAGTTATTCAATTTTAATTATAATTTAAAGATAAATTATATTATTTTAATGATTTTATATTAAAATGTTATTTATTTATTATGTGAATGAAATACTATTAAATCAAAATTTAATATTAAAATATATATATATATATATATTAAAATAATTTAAAATATATTTTAATTTTTCAAAATTAAAATAAATAAAATATTTACAATAAACAAATATTTTTAAAAATATTTTTCACATCAATTATTATTCTATTATTTTAAAATCTTACATTTTTATCATATTTTAATCTCGTGTAAAAAAATGGAATAATTATATATAAAATTCTATCCGGATAGTGTTGTACCTTTGGATTACTAATATTCTTGTTTTTGTATTATTTTTTATATATATTCTCATCAAATACTTTTATTTAAGTTAATTTTTACCATAATTTATACCTATGAATTATTCCACTTCGTTGCAATTAATATTGAATTTTGTGAATTTTGTCAAAAAATATATATATATATAAAGTTTAAATAAAGATATTTGATTACATGTTTTATTTGAAAATATGATAAAAAAATATTAAAACAAAAATATGGGTAATTTAAAGATATCAATTCGAATGGGTTCTAAACTATGTTTTGTGTGTTCTTTCTAATGACTTCTATGGAAAAAAGAAATGCACACACACGATGTTTTAAAAACTTTATGGAACTGAACTATTGTAACAAGAATAATCTAGGAGCATTCAATCTTATATAAGTCTTTGAAACATTATTTAATTTTGTGCTTTCTATTTTATTTTATTTTAGAAACATTCTTTCATTTTGTGATTCTTTTCTTTTTCTTCTTCTTCATTTTTTATTTATTTATTTATTTTTTGTGCTTTTCAAATACGCATAGAGAGCACAAACTAGAAGAACAATTTACTAAAGCGATAAAAACTAGAAGAGCAATTCGTTTTCTCAGTTAGTTTTCATCAAATTCTTCCAAAAGTGCAGAAAAGCTTAAAAATAAACACTTCTTAATAAAAGAAGACAATGTAAAAACTGTTTCTGGAATAGAACACACAAAAAAATAAAGTGATTTGTTGACTCCTCTACAGCACCACACATAGGATAAAGGTTAGGTGATTGTACTCTCCCTTATACACATGCAAAGAGGGAGGGATGGGATGACACTGAAGTGGAAGCTAAAGCAATGTTTTTTAATGAAATATCATTAATAGCAATTGTAACCATTGGGGTATATTTGTACACAATTTTTACTTTATACTTTTGATTACCTTCAAAAACTGAAAAACGAAAGAAAAGAAAAAGTAATAAAGATTGATATCCTCTTTTGCAGCTTTTGATGATCATGAGAAAAATTATTTGATTGGTACATGATAGCATGATGCCACTAAAATTTACTATTTCTTTTAATATTTGCTAGTCCCTATAAGCTGTGATTATTAAAAGCTACTACTTTTTTCGTACTACAAATCCGCAGTACAAATATATATATATATAATTGAAAAAAAAAACATGATATAAATTTTCACAGTATATAGCACAGTAGTGCTAAGTGCAACAATAAGTAAAGAAAACAACTAATTGCCATGTAACAAAGCTATAACTAAAGAGGGGAGAAAAATAGAAACAACATAACAGAAAAATTCAATAAAGGAGAGTATATATAATGAAGGTAGGTTGGTCTATCATAAGCTTTCTACAACCAAACTAAGCTCTATTGGTATCCCATCCTTCCAAAAATTCTCACTTTCTCTAACTTATTGCAAACTGTTGAGTAGTTTTTTTTTTTCCCTCTTAAAACCAAAGAGGAAGATAACAAGCTAGTCATACCAGCTTTCTTTGTATCATACTTGGGGTACTTCAAACAAAAAGGGGTGGGTGGTTTTAAGGGAGATATTATATGAACAAAAGACAAAATAAATAGATTTTTGAAGGTGAAGCAAGCAAAAGTGTTGAAACAAAGGGGGTGGTGTGGGGGGTGGGTTTTAGCCAAGTGATGCGCTCAGGAGCTTGTGCAGTTCAGCAGACCCTCACAGCAGAGGCTGCTTCAGTTTTGAAGCATTCTCTTAGCTTAGCAAGAAGGAGAGGCCATGGTCAGGTCACTCCTCTTCATGTGGCTGCAACTTTATTAAGTTCAAGAACTAATTTTTTGAGAAGGGCTTGTCTTAAATCTCAACCACTATATCAAACATCTCATCCTCTTCATTGTAGAGCTCTTGAGCTCTGCTTCAATGTTGCTCTCAATAGACTTCCAACAACTCCTGGTCCTTTGTTTCATGGCCAACCTTCTTTATCCAATGCTTTGATTGCTGCACTCAAAAGAGCTCAAGCTCACCAAAGAAGGGGTTGCATAGAACAACAACAACAACAGCCACTTTTAACAATCAAGGTAGAGTTGGAACAACTTGTTATCTCCATTTTAGATGATCCTAGTGTTAGCAGAGTTATGAGAGAAGCTGGGTTTTCTAGTACGGTTATTAAGAACAACATAGAAGAAGACTCCTCTGCTTCCTCTGTGTTCTACAGTAGCTCTGGTGGAGTTTACTCTTCTCCTTGTTCACCTTCTACAACTTATCAAAATCATGCAGATTTCTGGAAAACCCATTTCTTACCTTACTCTAGTGAGCAAAACCCAGTTCGTTATTCCCCTCAAAAGAAAGTTTTAATCAACCCCATCATAGATTCCTCTGATTCTGTGAAGGAAGATATAAAGCTTGTTTTTGAAGCACTCTTGACAAAGAAGAAAAGGAACACTGTAATAGTTGGGGATTCTGTGTCCATAACTGAAAGCCTTGTTGCAGAAGTAATAGGGAGGATTGAAAGCGGAGTAGTTCCTGAGGAACTTAAACCAACCCATTTGATCAAATTCCAATTTGCACCACTTTCTTCAAGGTTCGTGAAAAGAGAAGAAGTTGAAACAAATCTTACTGAACTGAAAAGAAAGGTGGATACTCTTGTATCAGGAGAAGGGGGAGTTATAATATATTTAGGAGATCTGAATTGGACAATTGAAGAGAGGGAAAGAGGATTAATCTCCATAACTAATAGAGGAGAATACTCTTGTGGTTATAGTCCAGTTGGTCACATAGTTTCAGAAATAGCAAAGTTAGTCTCTGACTCTGACTTTGTTTGGTTATTAGCCACAGCAAGTTATCAAACGTACATGAGGTGCCAAATGAGACAGCCTCCTCTTGAAATTCAATGGAATCTTCAAACTGTTTCTGTTCCATCTGGTGGACTTGGTTTGAGCCTTCATGCCTCCAGGTTATTCATTTTATTTATTTATTTACATATTTATTTTATGTTTGATTATATATAAAATTATTTATGTCATTACATGTCCTTGACTTTTGATGCATACTTTCTATAAAAAAAAAAAAGACTTTTGATGCAATGTTTTCCTCTAGTGTTGGTCTTGTTTTGATGATAGCTTTGTTTTCGTAGTTTTCTGTTGTTTAACCTAAAATATTCTGAGACAAGCAAGATTTAATCAGAAAAAGTATGGTTGCTGTGATAATACGAACCACACAGTTCTTTTGTCTTCAACATCGTTTTTGTCTGGATATAGCTGTCTATGGAGTACTGATTTGTTGCAGAATTTGTAGAAATACGATGATAAAATTTGTTTATTCAAGTCATAAAATAAAAAACCTTACTTTACACTATGTGAGATTCTCACACACATATATACATAGACAAATAGGTAATTTTTTTACATTTTTATATCTTAACCGGTGTGATTTATTATGAAAATGAAGAAATTTGTGTAATAATTTGTACCCAGTGTTCATATATATATATACTTAAATTTCTGAGTATGTATCTTGGTGTTAAATATGCAATTTTTCTTAATTTATGTAGCTCTCTACTAAATTAGAATGGTTGAGGGCTAAATATAAGGGGTTGTCATATTTAATCAAAAACTTAGTAACCAATCGAATCAAGATTAGTTTTAACGTACACTTTTTGGTCCAAACTGACTGTTAAAACCAATCTATTTTTATTATAATTACATTTTAATTTTATTATATTTATAAAATTTATATATATATATTAATATATTTAATTTACAAACCTAATCACGTGTATTCAGAATAAACATTTTTATTATCGTACTTCACTTCATATTAATTTAATATATGGTATATGTTTTTAAGTCTTTTTTAATCAACTTTAATTTTAATAAAATTAAATATTTTTAAATAACAACATAAAGAGAAGATATATCATGATAAAAATACTTCTTCATTCTAAATTATATTTTTGTAAAATAATTTTTAATAAAAAATAATAATTATAAATACACCAATCCTATCATCAAGGCTTATTTTTGGGTGTTATATGATAAGGTTTTCGTTATTTTTAAATCGATTCAACTTATAAAATAAGTTAATAACATATTATAATATGTAAACAATCATTTTTATTCAATATAATTTACATGTTAAAAATGGACGTTGAATGTAACATATTGTGATGTATAAAATTCAAGTCTTCTTGTATTATAAAAGTAACATCTAACAAAGTTTTGGGTTTTGTATACAAAATTGGTTTAAGTGGGTATATGAGTGTCAAAAGAAGTGAAAAATGTAAAAAGAAGTGAAACACTGAAACGTACTCTTTTTATATTCTACAGGGAATAATACTGACATTTCGTCCAGAACACAGAGAGAATTTTGTTTGGTTTCTTTCTGCACTTTTTTTTTTTTATTCTATTGTATGTATCTGAAAGAGAGCTTTCAAGATATGTATCTTTTCTATGGAGCACCGAAAGAGCCTATACAATAAGCAAAATAATATATTAATCTTAAAAGGCTAAAGAATGTCCAGAACACCACCATAAAAGAACTTTAAGCACCAATTATTTATTATTTAATTATCAGACATATTTTTACTTCAAATATTTTATTTTATTAGTACTGTATTAGTGTTCAAAAAGCCTAATTAGTTGAATTTAATTCCGACTAATTGATCATTTGTTACAATTATACATGGCAGTGTCCATGACTCAAGCATAATGTTCTCTCAGAACCCAAGTGAAGTGCTAGAAACTAAGCCATTTGTTACAAAAGATGAACAAGATCATAATAAGCTCAGTTTTTGTTCAGAATGTGCCTCAAATTATGAAAAAGAAGCTCAGTTGCTTAAGTCAGGCCACCAAAAGTTGCCTGCCTGGCTTCAACCACATGACAGAGAAGCACATCAAAAGGTACAATTAAGAGGGGACTTTGAGGCCCCGAAATCACAGGATTATTGGGCTTAAGTGAAAAATGTATTAGACTCGCTCATGATCACAGGAATTATTAATTTTTTTTCCCAAAATCTCTAAAACCCATCCATGATTGGGCCCAAATTGCAATTTTGAGTCCCTTTTGTCAAAAGTGAACAAAAAAATTAATCACAAATATTAAAAAGAAGAAGATAAAAGTAAAAGTTAGAAAAGGACTTTCATGGTAACTAATTTGATTATCTAAATTGGAATTTCAGGATGAATCGGTTGATTTGAAGAAAAAATGGAACAGATTGTGTCTTAGTATACATCAAGGAAGGAATAATTATCAGAGTCATATTGGCTCAAGTTTATGGAACAGTAATCAAAGCCCATATGGAAAGAACCACCCATACACTTCAACATATCCGAGGTGGTCTATTCCCGAATCAAATTCAATTTCCTTTGCTGATTCAGCTTCAAAGCTTGCACAAAGCTCCAATCTTGTGCCTCGATTCCGGCGACAACAATCGTGTGCAATAGAGTTCGATTTTGGCGGTGGAGCCCAAAAACATAAGGTGTTTGAACCAAGTTTAGATTCATCGAAAAGTAGTGAAGACATAGGAGTAAAGATCACTCTTGCTTTGGGAAATTCTGTGTTTAGTGGAAGAACAATGGAAAGAGTTGAGATATGTAAGGTTTTGAAAGAGAATGTACCTTGGCAATCAGAAACCATTCCATCAATAGTGGAAGCAATTTATGATTCCAAGTCACTGAATCAAGATACTTGGCTGCTGATTAGGGGGGATGATTCAACGGGAAAAAGAAGATTGGCACTTGCTATAGCAGAATCAATTCTTGGTTCTGCTGATTTACTGTTGCATTTGAACATGAACAAAAGGAATGATCTTTTCAACCCACCATCTGAAGCTCTTGCCAAAGCCTTGAAAAATCAAGAAAAACTTGTTGTGTTAGTGGAGGATGTTGATTCAGCTGATACCCAATTCATGAAATTCCTAGCTGATGGATTTGAGATTGGAAAATTCAGAGATGTTTGTAGAAAAGAAGCAGATAAGGGCCAAGCAATCTTCATTCTCACAAAGGGTGACACCACAATCAACAAGAAGGCTCGTGTAATTCAAATGGGACTAAAGATCACTGAAACAACAAATAGTTCTTCGATTTTCAACTTTGATCGCAAGCGAAAAGCCGAGTGGGAAATGCCTTACTTGTCCAAGAATCCAAGAACTGAGGATAAGCATCTGAGCAACAAGAAAGATTTCTCAAGGCAATCAAGCTTCAACACCCTTGACCTCAACATCAAAGCCGATGAAGACAACGAAAGCGAAGAGAAACTCGGAGAATTTAGTTCGGTTTCAAGTGATTTGACTCGGGAGACCAACACTGATCCTCAAAACCCAAATGCGTTTCTTGAATCGATTGAAAACAAGTTCGTGTTCAACCGAAGCCCGGCCCGAGACAGAGAGATGACGGAGGTTTTCTTGTCGAAAATGGAGCAGTGCTATGGGGAGGTATATGGGAAACAAAATGTGAATAGTTTTATTGTAGAAGAGAATGTATTAGAGGAAGTGAGTTTTGTGTGTGGTTATTTTGTCAATAGCTTGTTAGAAAAATGGTTAAAAGACGTTTTCGAAACAAGTTTGGAAACAGTTAAATTTGGAGGGAAGGATGGGATACTTGTAAGGCTGTGTTTGGGTGGTAAAGAAAGTGATTTGGAGGATGGGTTTATGGGTTCATGTCTTCCTAAGAAAATCCAAGTTTCTCTCAAGGACTGAGTGGCTTTACGTCCACACAGATATCCTCATGTAGTTTGCAAACTATTTTAGTAGGATGTATCCTTTTCTTGTGTTTTTATTTCTTAAAATAAAAATTACTTCTCAATTTTTTTTCCCTACGAAAATTAATTACTTCACAATTTTCCTTTTAATTGTTAATTTCTTAAAAATAATTAGTTAACCATTCACGCACACAAAATTTACACAGAACAAAAAAAGAGAAAATACTATTGCATTAACTTATGATAAACTGTTAGTGTTTGATCCGTTGGGTACTTAACATAGAGGGTCGTGTCATTGCTTGATCCATCAAATACCTAGCTATATGGATCGATCAACCCATATGTTAACAAAAGTAAAAAAAAAAAAACTGGACTAACTTATCGATTGACTAAAAAAAAAAAGTAAAAAAAACTGGACCCTTTCTAGCATGTATGAATCTTTTTTCAATTGAACTGATAGATAGAGCACACCTTCAATTAATCAAGGAGTTAGAGAACACACTTCAATGCCAAAACCCTGAATTGGGATGGTAATGAAGTTTATATTCGTTAGATCTAACTCCAATTGATCTAATAACACATTATACTATTGATCTAGCACACATAATTATAACTCTTTTAATCCGAAGTGTCAAACAAGAACAAATAATTGTTTAAATTATTTGCACTTGCAAGGGTTAAAAATAAACATGTTGGCAAAGCTTTTTAGTTCTTTTTTGTTCCATGCAACTCAATTTAGATATTTTTAGCTGTCTCTTAAAAATCAAGGCTCTAAAAAATCTAAATTTTACTCGTTATGTATTGTTCAAAATCATTAATACTTAATAATCCTCACATTAAATAAACAACATGTATTTATAAAACTATACTTATTGTTAAAATTATCTTTATAATATCTTTGTTACTATTTATTATAAAATTTTAATAAATACTTACCTAATGTAATGAAATTTTCATTTTTATTCTTCTCTAATCATATTAATTTTCATTCTTATTATATTTATTCTTTTTTTTCTCTTAAAAAAAATTAGAAAAATAAAGTGAATACTGGGCAATGTTTTAATTGAATCAGCCCTAACATAATGTGAGGATTGAGGAATGTTTTTAGAGTGGAAAGTGTATATATACCTACAAAAATAGCTCCTTTTGTTTGAAAAGAACAGCTCCAATTATTTAATATAAGATTACAAAGAGAAATGTTTGTGACAAACATCTATTGGACTAAATAAAGACAATTAGATAAAAGTAAAAATGCTTAGAAGAATAAACCTTACCAAAACGAGCAAGATGATGGGTCATGTAATTTGCACTTTTGGAACAAAATTAGACACTTATCCTACCATACAAACTTAGATAACGATAAATGTCAACCAATATTAACTCATAATAGGAATCCTGACACTTGTTTTTGTTAAAGGATCCTTATCCTACATCGGTTATGAGATCAATAACAGTATTGGTTATAAGTCTAGACAACCCTCTAACTCACAAATTGGTTTTTGGATTCAGAGTTAGGCCTGAGTTTCTAACATAATATCAAAACAGAGTCTGATCCGAGTGGATGCATATGAGAAGTGTTGGGTTTTCCTCTTGATTTGGAGGAGCCCAAAGGAAGCCCATGTGGCTTAAAAGCCCATGGAGTAAGAAGGGCAATTGTGTCATTTCATTGCTTTAATTAATAAACCCATTTAGGGTTTGTTGTGTGAGTTTTCTGCAGAGAATTGCAGAATTGCGAGTGTAGCAGCAAGGCGAAAAAGAAGCGAGCTTTTTCCCTCTCCAGCCAGTCTTCATCAAGTGCTCCGATCGAAGGTCGTTTGTGGTCCGATTAAGCTGAAATTTTGCAGGCAGGTTCACGACTCAAGACTCTTTAATCTGTGCGGTGGGATTTGGATTTGGCTCACCGGTTTGAGAAATTCTGAGCAGTGAACAGTGACTACGAATTGGGTTAGATTTCTCCATTTTCTTGAAATAATTGTTAGTTTCCAAGAAGTGTATTCTTGATGATGTTGTTGATTGTTTGCCTCTAGTTTTACCTAGAGAGAACTGTTGTACAATTGTTTCTTGATAGTGGAAGTTTTGGAGATGAGTCCGTGGTTGTTTCCTTCCTACACGGAAGGTTTTTCCACGTAAATTGGTTGTGTTGATTTTGTGCATGTTTGATTTTAAGCTCTATTTATTTGTTTCCTAAAAGATTCACACAAAGAAGGAGAATAGGTTTAATTCCGCTGTTTAGAGCTTGATTAAGTTCGAATTGAAATTGTGATTCTCACTAACAAAGTGGTATCGAATTTGTGGTTATTATTGTTGAATTTCTTGTGTTGAATAATGGAAGCAAATTTAAGTAGAATGATTACTTTGAATGGTTCTAATTATCATACTTGGAAAGGAAAAATGGAAGATCTCCTTTATGTCAAACAATTTCATTTACCGGTGTTTGCCTCTGAAAAGCCAGAAAAGTTATCTGAAGAAGAATGGACTTTGTTACATCGACAAGTCTGTGGGTATATAAGGCAGTGGGTAGATGATAATGTTTTGAATCATATTAGTGGAGAAATACATGCACGGTCACTATGGAATAAACTTGAAGAGTTGTACGCTCGGAAAACAGGAAATAATAAAATGTTTCTTATAAAACAGTTGATGGCTTTAAGGTACCAAGATGGAACTGCGTTGACGGATCACTTGAATACGTTCCAAGGAATAATCAATCGGTTAGGCTGGAATGGGTATCAAGTTTGATGATGAGATTCGGGGGGTTATGTTTATTGGGTACGTTCTTGGACTCTTGGGAAACATTTAGAATGTCATTAAGTAACTCGACTCCAAATGGTGTAATCAATATGGATCGGCTAAGAGTAGTGTTACGAATGAAGAAATGAGAAGAAAGTCACAATGGTCTTCTCGGCGGTCGAGATTTTGGTTACGAGAAAGAAGAGGGAGGAGTAAAGCGAGAGGTTTCAAGAGCAAAGAAAAAAGGAAGGAGCAAGTCCAACGGGTTTTCTAATGTTGAGTGTCATCACCGTGGCATGAAAGGCACAAGAAATATTGTAGACAATTGAAGCGGGATAACAAGAAGAAAGAAAAAGAACAAGAGGGTGGTGTTGGTAAGGAAAATGATCGAGTTGCCACCGCTAGTTCAGAAGACTTTCTCGTTGTTTATAATGAAGATGTTGTCAATGTTGCATGTCACGAGATCAGTTGGGTTATTGATAGTGGAGCCTCCATTCATGCTACGTCTCGAGAGGACTTAACACATCCTATACAGCAGGTGACTTTGGGACAGTGAAGTTGGGTAATGATGGCTTGGTTAAAGTCATTGGTATTGGAGATGTGTGTTTGGAGATGAATAATGGCACGAGGCTACTTCTTAGAGGGGTAAAACATATTCCTGAAATTCGTTTGAACTTGATCTCTGCAGGTAAACTTGATGATGAAGGATATTGCAATACCTTTAGTAATGGTCAATGGAAAATTACTAAAGGTGTTATGGTTGTCGTGGGAACAAGCATTCCGGTTGTATATCTGCGGGCGAGACTCTTCAAAGGCGTTATTAATGCTGTGACAGATGAGCTCACATCAGAATTGTGGCGTAAGAGACTTGCTCACATAAGTGAGAAAGGGTTGGCAGTATTGACTAAAAAGAATCTTCTTTCTGTAATGAATGATGTTTGTTTAAGATGTACTCATTGTTTGGCAGGGAAGCAAAATAGAGTTTCTTTCAAGAGTTTTCCTCCTTCAAGAAAACAATACATACTTGATTTTGTACATTCAGATGTATGTAGTCCTATGAAGACAAAAACTTTGAGTGGTGCTAGTTATTTTGTGACCTTCATAGATGATTGTTCAAGAAAGTTATGTGTATATTTTGAAAAGCAAAGATCAAGTATAAGATGTGTTTAAACAGTTTCAAGCCATAGTGGAGAGACGGTGGGAAGAAATTGCGGTGCATCGTAACGAGATAATGGGGGAGAGTATTCGTGTCCTTTTGATGAGTCTTGTAGGCATCGTGGCATTCGACATCAAAAGACACCTCCAGAGACTCCTCGGTTAAATGGGTTGGTGAGAGAATGAACAGGACATTGGTTGAAAGAGTAAGATGTCTTCTTTCGCGGGCTCGGTTGCCAAGATCTTTTACGGGGTGAGGCTTTGAATACTTGTACATGTTCTTAATCTCACACCATGTGTTCCTCTTCGGTTTGATGTACCAAACGAGTTTGAATTTGGCAAAGATGTTTCTTATGATCATCTTCGTTTTTGGTTGTAAGGCATTTGTGCATATACCAAAAGATGAGAGATCTAAGCTCGATGTGAAGACACGGCAGTGTATCTTTGTTGGTTATGGTCTGGATGAATTTGGCTCTGATTTTATGATCCGGTTGAGAAGAAAGCTGGTAAGGAGTCGTGATGTTGTGTTTATAGAAGATCAAACTATACAAGATGTTGAGAAGATAGAAAAAGGAGTCCATCAGTATAGCGATGATTTGATTGACCTAGATCCGGTTCCTTTATCAGTACAGATGGAACCAAATGTTCAAGATGACCAACAGGGTTTAGATGATGAAGATATGCAAGCTGAAACAGATCACGGACTGCGATCGGTTGCCGAGAACCGGAGAGAATTCCACCGGGAGGTGCTACCGAGACCGACGTCCTTCCACACGGTATGATACGGATGAGTATGTGTTATTGACGGATGAGGAGAACCTCAATGTTATGCGAAGCAATGGAAGATGGAAACAGCACGTTGGGTTGGTGCTATGGAAGATGAGATGCGATCAACGTATGACAATCACACGTTTGAGTGGTAAAGTTGCAAGGGTAAGAGAGCTTTGAAGAACAAGTGGGTCTAGGGGTGAAGCAAGAAGAACACAATTCACAACCACGATACAAAGCTAGACTGGTCGTCGAGGGATTCGATCGGAGAAAAGGTATTGACTTTGATGATATTTTCTCTCTGTTGTGAAGATGTCTTCCATACGTGTTGTTCTAGGTCTAGCCCAAGCTTGGATTTAGAAATTGAGCAAATGGATGTGAAAGCGCCTTTCTTCATGGTGAGTTGGAGGAAGAGATTTATATGGAGCGACGGAGGGTTTTGAGGTTAAGGAGAAAAGAGGATTACGTATGTCGGTTAAAGAAAAGCCTATACGGGTTGAAGCACCTAGACAATGGTATAAGAAGTTTGAGTCGGTTATGGGGAGCATGGTTACAAGAAGACTGCCGATCATTGTGTTTTGTGCAAAAATTCTCTCGATGATGATTTTATCATTTTATTGCTCTATGTTGATGACATGTTGATTGTTGGTAGAAATTCTTCAAGGATTGATAATTTGAAGAAAGCGGAGTTGAGTAAGTCCTTTGCCATGAAGGACTTGGGGCAAAAACAAATTCTTGGTATTCGAATTTGTCGAGACAAGAAAAGAAAGAAGTTGTACATGTCACAGAACGGTACATCAACAAGGTACTTGAAAGGTTTCATATGGATAAAGCTAGAGTGGTTTCTTCTCCTTTATCTAATCACTTTAAGTTGAGATCGAGTCAAGGCCCTTCAACAGATAAAGAGAAGGAAGATATGGAAAAGGTTCCATATGCCTCAATGAAGAGGGAAGCTTAATGTATGCAATGGTGTGTGCGAGGCCGTACATAGCTCATGCGTTGGAGTTGTTAGTCGTTTTCTTTCGAATCCGGAAGAGAACATTGGGATGCTGATAAAGTGGATTATGAGATATCTTGAGGTACTTCCAAGTTGACACTTAGCTTTGGAAGTGGAAAACCAATGTTAGTTGGATACAGCCGATTCGAGATTTGGCAAGAGATGAAGATTCTCGTAAGTCTACTTCGGGTTATCTAATTACTTTCTCCGGGTGGAGCGGTTTCTTGGCGATCCAAGATTGCAAAGTGTGTTGCACTTTCTACACGGGCGGAGTTTATTGCGGCAGGCTTGTAAGGAGTTGTTGTGGATGAAAACGAGTTCTTGAGGAACTTGGTTTCCAGCGGCGAGAATATGTGTTATTCTCGCGATAATCGAGTTCTATTCACCTAGCGAAGAACTCGGCATTTCACTCAAGATCAAAGCATATTGATGTGAGGTATCGTGGATAAGGGATACTCTTAACAATAAGTTGCTTGAACTTGGAGAAAATCCATGCGATGAGAATGGATCGACATGCGACAAAACGCAGTGTCAAGAGAAAAACTTGAAGTTTGTTGTTCAATTCTTAGGGATGGCGGATCCTGTCTAATCGGAAGGGGAGATTTGTTGGGTTTTCCTCTTGATTTGGAGGAGCTGAAGGAAACGTGTGGCTTAAAAGCCCATGGAGTAAGAAGGGCAATTGTGTCATTTCATTGCTTTAATTAATAAACCCATTTAGGGTTTGTTGTGTGAGTTTTCTGCAGAGAATTGCGAATTGGGTACTGTAGCGACGAGCGGAAAAAGAGAGCAGTTTTTCCCTCTCCAGCCAGTCTTCATCAAGTGCTCCGATCGAAGGTCGTTTGTGGTCCGATTAAGCTGAAATTTTGCAGGCAGGTTCACGACTCAAGACTCTTTAATCTGTGCGGTGGGATTTGGATTTGGCTCACCGGTTTGAGAAATTCTGAGCAGTGAACAGTGACTACGAATTGGGTTAGATTTCTCCATTTTCTTGAAATAATTGTTAGTTTCCAAGAAGTGTATTCTTGATGATGTTGTTGATTGTTTGCCTCTAGTTTTACCTAGAGAGAACTGTTGTACAATTGTTTCTTGATAGTGGAAGTTTTGGAGAGGAGTGCCGTGGTTGTTTCCTTCTACTGGGAAGGTTTTTCCACGTAAATTGGTTGTGTTGATTTTGTGCATGTTTGATTTTAAGCTCTATTTATTTGTTTCCTAAAAGATTCACACAAAGAAGGAGAATAGGTTTAATTCCGCTGTTTAGAGCTTGATTAAGTTCGAATTGAAATTGTGATTCTCCTAACAAGAAGCTCGTCCCATAACACTCAGTTATAAATCCACCACCGTCCTTAATGTGAGGGAAGTGTTAAAGGATTATTGTCCCACATTGGTCAGGAGATCGGTAGCAGTACTGATTATAAATCTAATAACACTCTAACTCACAAATTAATTTTTAGGTTCAGATATAAGTCTAGATTTTTAACAATTTTGAATTTTTTACACCACCGCTTGTTAATCACTTTCAACCTCAATATGCCTTTCACCCTTTTTCAAAAGCAAGCTTAGAAGCTTCACGCAGAGCAAGTAATTCAACAGTAAGTGGGATATGTTAATGCTCCATTTTTATCGCCTTGGCACGGAGGAAACCACCTGTGTGGTTTTGTGCTAGAAACCTTAGACCAACATAGTTTTCAATGTCTACCCATGTTATATTAGAATTCAACTTTACACAACCATCAGAAGGTGTGAAAAAAGTGTCTGAGAAAATTCTTTATATTTTTTATATATTCATGTTAAGAGACAAAATGCAATATATATATATATATATAATAAGATTTGATAATAATTAAATCTTAACAAATCATGATCAGAAAGATTTAACAAATCTTACCAAGGTATATTCCAAACTTAAGATACCACTTTAATCGGAGAGGTTCTAATAGAAGACTAAGGATTGTCCATACAAAAATAGCCTTTTTAACTAGCCATTTACGAGGGATATACTAAGCACATAGCAAAAAGCATCAAAGCTTAGTTTATTCGATACTTTTCTTATTAATCAGTAAATAACTTATATTCGATCGTTATTTGTGTATAAATTCGCTAATCTGTCTAAGCCATCTAAAATGCAGTTACACATTGTTCCTTTAAATTAAAATATTTACTTTCATTAAAAATATTAAATTCCTTACGTCATTATATATGAATACTGCACAGATGATAACTTTAGTGGATGTTAACAAACTTCACATTTTAAAATGATAGCCCTTTGTTATCGAATAACAAAAAGGAAAAAAAAATTAAATAAATAAATGAACCTTTTGTAAGAGGGAATAATAATGCTAAGCAAAAAATGAAAGAATCGAACAATGTAGACCTAGAATCATTCATCTATTAATCATGGCTCCCTACTCTTGATTTTATAGCGTTTTATAAAAATTGCATTTCTAAAGAAATATTTAATTATAAATTAATGTGTAGAGGTACAATCGAGCTTGGATCATTCTTAATTTTGTCTATAAAAGCTATATATATATATATATATATATATAGATATATATATATATATATATATATATATATATATATATATATATATATATATATAGTTATAAAAGTTCCACTTTTAGTAATTATTTAAGTGTTAAAATTATTTGTGTAAAAAGAAGCTACACTTTTAGTAATTATTTACTTGTTACAATTAATTGTGTGAAAAGTATTACATTTTCTTTTTTAAAGATAAAATAAGTGACTTAAGTAGGAAAAAAGAAAAAAAATACAATCTAAGTTCATACTTTAAATGAAAATATATTTTAATTTTTTATCTATTAAATATGATAACACTAATTCGTTATTTTTATAAAAAGAGTTATAGAAATCTATTTTGTAAAGATAATGGATTTGTTATACACAAGGAGAGTTATGTTTTTAATTTCTATTATATGATTACTCACTCTTAGGAATATTATTCACTTTTTATATTGTTATATACATTTAATTAATGAACAATGAGTCTTTTGTGACAAGATATTTAGGTATTTATGTTTTTGTTTTTCAATGTAAACATGAGCTTTTGAGATTCAAGTAAAGGTAGTTTCACCAGATCATAGGATAGTTCTACTATATAAAATTTTAATTTTTCTATGAGTGTTATGTAGTAAGAGAGAAGTTTTGTTATAAGAATGTACTAGATGGAGAGATTGTAAGGTTTATGTTGAGTGTTGGTGATATTCGTGAATAAGATATATAATTATAGTTTTAGTTTTTAAGTGTTTCTTAGAAGAATATTTTCAAGACGAAGAAACTATGGAGCCTCAATGATCACATTTTAGGTGTATCTTTTTTCCCGTGTACATTATATTGCATATTAGATACATAGAAACAATATGAAAATAGGCTACTCGATCAGCCGAGTAGTGACTAAATCGATCGAGCTATATTACTGGTTGAATTAATTATATATATGACTAGATTAACTAAGGAGTTAATACTCAATTTATCAAGCATTACGATAGAGATTAATGACTAGATTGATCCATTTTTGTGAGAATTAATTAATTGATATATTGGATCGATCAAGAAGACATTCGTTCGAGCAAACTATGTACTCGATCAATCGAACACTTGATTAGATAGATCGAGCAACTTGAGCTTTAATTTTAAAATCTATTTTTAATACGAATTGGATTATCCTTTTATTATATTGTTCTTATTCTTTAAAACTTTCTTAACTAATTTTATAGACAAAATGGTAATTTTACTTTGACCTATATCAAAATATTTTATAAATATAAACCTAAGCACACAATAGCTTAATTGCGTTTATTCTCTTCATCATCTTTTATTCTTTCTCTTGTCTTGCTAAAAATTTTCAAGTAGTAGGCTTTTAATTGATTATTCTAGAGTTGCTATTTGTTTTTGAATTATCTGATTTATTGTTTAAATCAACTAGTTATAGTTATTAATTATTGAATCTATTCTAGAACACATACTTTCATTTATGTTTATGTTTTACCTCTTTAGGTGACAACAATATGAGTTCGATTAATTCGTGTGATTTGAGTTTGTTAAAATGTTAGTCTGAATCCAAACGTCTTTTTGTAAAAATTATGATGAAAGTAGCGGTTTATAAGTAGATTACTTAAGAACATTAACTTGGTGAGTAGTTGGAGTCCTGGCCTTATAATTGAATACTTATTTTTCATAGTAAATAGTTATGTGATCCAATGTATCGATGGTTTTTCTTTTTGGTTATTGGGGTAACTTAAATTATTTTCACTTAAAAATCTCATGTGTTGATCTTTATTTTTTATATTATTTTATTTACACACGATTGCATGTTTAACCATTCTATGAAATTTTAATTCATTATATTTCCGTTAATATTATGCTAATTAGATAGGTATATCCGTAGCTAAATAAATTAACTTTCATGATGATTTTTATAATGTTATAGAATTACCAATGGTTGTCGGTGCTTCTTCGCACTTGTTCAATTACTCCAACATTTAAAGTTTTATCTAATTATTGGTTACTTATTTATAAGAATTCAAAGAAGATACTACTGTAATTTCTTGAATTCAAATTATTTTCTACATGCTTTTAATTTATTAGGAGTTAAGAATGATGCAAAATAGATGATATATATTAGTAAAATTATTTATTTATTTATATTTAACATTTTAAATTTATTATTTATCATTTAATTATTTAATTTAACATATAAGATTATTATTAAAAAAATTATATTTATCTAATTTTGTTTTTTTAATCTTATTAATAAGACGTAATATTATATTTATTTTTGAGACTTAAATATGAATTGAAATATAGTTTCTCCTTTATTATTTATGTTCTATTTTCCTTTAATTATTCATATTCTTCGAAGTTTTAAATTTTTCCACTTTGTCTATATTTTCACTTTTTCTTCTATTTATCTCTCTAGTCTGCATCAGAAACAATCTAAAGAATAAGAGACTCAAAAATTTTAGGAAAACAACTTATTGGTTTTCTGAAAGATAAGAATAGAAAGGAAATTAAAACCCACCACCAATAACCGCAATAAGTAATGTTATGATCATACATATATATATAAAAAACACAAGAAGCTAGTTGACAAAAATAATGGAAGCTAGAGCAACATCCTCAGCAATAAGAATGGTTAAAGCTCATATATATATATATATATATATATATATATATATATATATATATATATATATATATATATGGGTATTACAAAGGTGATAGTGAATAAAGGAGATTACCAAAAATGTTACTAATTTTCTTCTAACTGTTCCATCGTCCATCACGTTCACTTGGGAATTAAAACAGCTCTATATCTAGAGTAAGAAGGGCTTCTCTTAGATTCATTTGATGACTTTCGTGGAAATTGGATTTCAATAATTATTAATAATGCAACACCTGAATTGGCAAGATGAGCTTTTGAAGATATGAGCGGATCTTTTCAGATTTCAAGTATATATACATCTTTGTATATATATATATATCGCAAAAACAGGTATATATATCTTTGTATATTTGTAATATATTTAACGTACAAACTTAATTAATATTAATATATGACTATTTAGCGCCAAAAAAGAGAGTAAGAGAATAAAATTAAGTGTTAGAGACATCTTTTAAAATGTATAGAAAATTTGAGATCAGTATGAACTTAAAATAAGTAAGCTACTCTGAATGATACTATCAAAGTGTAGGCTAGGGTTTTTTTTTTCCTATGTAATAAAAGCATTTTAAAGTAGAGATTTCCAATAAACTTTTGAAAAAATAATGCATGTTATCTATCTCTATTACTTTATGATCATGAAAAAGGAATAATGATGTTTACCCCTCAAATTATTTGTCCTTCATGTGTACTCTTTTGACTACAACAAATTGAACTTTTTGTAGCCATAATAATAATATTTACTCTGTGTATATACATTTTGTTTGGTTACAATAATGACTAAGAAAGAAATGAAATCATTATATTTCATTGGGATAACCGATAAAAATAAAAATAAAATGATTTAAAATAAAGTAATAAAATATATATATAGTATAGAACATATTACTTTCTACTCCACTACAGCCAGTAACATTATACGTACGGTTTCACATTTATATTCTCCACATACTAAATCATTACTTTGACTTAAAAGGGTACACATTGTTATAAGAAAGGTTACACATTATAGCAAACTGTATGATTACATCGAACGGCGGATGTGGGTCCTGTCTTCCTAAATTTGAACACTCATGATTTTCTTCTTTATAATAGAGATGTGCTATAAATAATAGTGTTAATTACTTTAATTATTAATATATTGTAAATAGTAAACACCAAGCCTCAATACAATGACTCATAGCACGGGTGGTAACTGATGCTTAATTTGAGTAAGTTTAAATTATCAGGACTGAAATTTAATTTAGCCATTAAGAGTGAACTAAATCTAACACTATTAATTACATTATCAAAAATAATGTTATAACAATTAATTAATAGTAAAAAAGTATATATTAATACTATTTTATTAATTAATTATTTAAATATTAATATTTAAAATAATTTATATCATATTTTAAATTTCAACAATTTCAAACTATAATATGATTGACAACATTTTATATATATATATTACAAAATTAAAACATTCTTAATTTAATTTTGGGTTAACGGATTGTCTCTAATTCAATTCAATTTTTTCAAATTATTTAAATTCATCTGAATTTAATATAAATTTATTTTGATTCATATTCAATTAAGATTCAATTTTATCAATTAAATTATGAGAAAAATTACCTCTTATAATTTAAAGTGATTTGTTTAATTAATTGAGATATTAATATTATGCTTAATTATAAGTTAACTACTAAATACTTCCATTTTCAACTATATAAAGGCTCTGGCTCTAAATGTAATATAATAGGAGATGCAAGAATAACGATACTCTATTATACTTCTTCTCTCAAAATTTTTCTATTATTTTCTCTAATTTTGATAATGGGTTTAGTATGCATGAAATGACTCGTACAAATTATTTCACAAATTTTTAGTACATAATTACGTTTTTGTGCGCGCATGAAACCCTTGATTACATCTCGACGAAAAACTGGTAATTGAGAATAACGTATCAAAATTAATTTTTTTATCAATATTATTAGTATCTTTAGTAGCCATATAAATATTACTTTTTTTCTAAGTTATCTGTAAAAATAACTATATGTTTAAATTTCTTAATCGAATATCATGATTTTTTATCGTATTTTTTTCCTTTTCTCTTTGCTTTTGTTAAGTCATTTTTTAATAGATCACGTAATGTCATGGGTCTTTTAATATGGTAGATTTATTTCTTATTATTTCATGTGATGAATTTTATAAATTTAAATGTATGCCTAGAATTTGTTTTTGTTTAATCCATCATTAAATCAATTTGTTGTTGTTGGTATTACCGTTGTATGTTTTTGCTAATGTTTTTAAAAAAATATTTATTTTAATTTTCTTTTACTTAATATATTCAAAAATCGATGAGTGTTATGTTATAATTTGATACAATAACAACTTATTGATATCATAAAAACATTCATTTATTTTATGTGTAAGATGGAATTTTTTGTTAGATATTATTTTACAAATACTAAATGGCTTTGTGTCAAAGTCTCGAATGTTTTAAAATCCTTCTTCAATTTTCTTTATAATTAGATTGACTTGAATCTTTTTTTTTAACTGATATATATTAAGTTTTTTAATTGCCTTTATCAAAAACATGAAATAAAGCAGTACATTTTTCATTCATTATGAAAAAATAAAGCTTAAAATGTCGTTAATTGTGGATAAAACACAGTTTTAAGGGGACAGATATATAAGAGGAGATTAAAAAAAAATGAGAGAGAAGGAGATAAGTTGAAAATGGCGGGATGAATTGGCAATAAATATAACAGCTGAGCTTGAGAGTTTGGCGAGATGCGGATAATGACAATTTCTAGTTTCTACGGACACGAGAACAGCACGTTCATTATTTAATAGACATTTTGAAGATTTATAGGGATATCATTTAAAAGCAATGGTATTTATGCCTAGCAACGGTCATTCTTTAATAATCAATTATTTGGGTTAATAATCTTAAAAGTATTATAATTTCATTTTTATTATTTTTTTAATTATATTATTAATTGATATTTGCTGACTTAACAAAAAAAAAATGTATCAATCTTATACAAAATTAAAATTAAAATTAAAATTTTTAACATATACATGACAATTTTTCTTTTAACATTTTTTCTTCTCTCCCCCTCGAACCTCCTCTCCCTATCTCTCCTCTTTCCTTCTCTCTTTCTCTCTTTTGTTTTTTCCCTTTCTATCTACTTCAAAATTAAAACTATATAAACATGAAATTGTTTCTCTTTCGTACAAATAATTTTATAATTTTATGAGTAATGCACTTACATGTATTTCTATATTAATTATGTTTCGTTTATTTAATTTAAATATTGTATAATAATTGTTATTTTTACAACTTGAATTATATCTTTTATTGTAAAAATATATATAAATGTAAAATAAATAGATAATAATTGATGTGTACATTAAAGTAAGAGGAGAGATTGCATGAGAATTAAAAAAAATCTAAAACATTAAAATTTTCATTTAAAGACTCAAAAATGATGAAAAAATTGTTTCGATTGTAAGGATAAAAAGAGATTTAAATCTCCGTTCATTATATGAAATTATTTTATTAAATTAAGACTTTTTTACATGTAAATATTAGCAAAACACTAATTAATAATGAAGATTAAAAAAAAGTTTAAAAGTTGAACTAAGCTAGCGAACCCTTATCCTTTTATCATTTCTCACTTTTATTTTAAAAAAATTATTTAACTATAATACCCTATTAACTTATTTCAAATATAGTTCATCCATAACTAGGCCCAACTTTTACTCAAAACATCACATTAAAAAAATTCGTTTCAAAGATCATCTCCGATCCACATAAGATTTACTAAGTGGATAAAGGATTTAATATAGTAAATATTTATATTTAATAAAAAAAAATTAAAATAAATATATATATATATTAAAAATATTAAAATAACCTTAAATAATAATGCAATGTTTTTCTTATTTAAAATATGTGTTATAATTATTAATTTTTATTTTATACATTTTATTCTTAAATTTACATGATACTTATATTATTCATGAAATCATTTACAAACAACTTTTGCAAATCATCATGGGAAGTAAAACATTGCTTCCAATTATAAGAAAACTACATATAAATATAAAATCCTAGTTACATGAGCGGAGGATTTTATTGGATTAAATTATATCTATTTAAAAAATATAATACTTTTTATATATTCTTTTTAAAGTTATGATACCACTTACTACCCTCTTTTAAAATCATAAACTACGAATGCACAGTAATAAACTGTTATAGGCACAGCCTACCCAATAAGTGGAATTTGCTTAGCCTTCCAAAAATGAAAGCCAACTCCACATCCTTTTGAGTTGCGACAAGTATATTTCTCAAATAATTGTCAATGAGTTTAACTGATTTAGCTGATATTATTATTGTCAATGTAAGAAATACATCTTAGTAGTATGGCCGATAATGAAGATGGTGAAGACGAAGGGGAAGACAGCGAGGAAGACAGTGAACTCGATTAATAAACAAAGCATGTTTGGATACACAGCCACCAATTTTCTTACTAGTGATTTTCATCCGTGACACCCAAATGATAGGCTCGCTCGGCCTTGATTTAAAATGTAGGAAATGAACAATTCTGTGTTTGGTTAGTTTTGTTACACTAATTTTTGAGTACGAAGTTATATCGTATTTATTTTACTCAAGTTATGAAAAATAAAATTAAAAGTGAGGTCCCGTTGTACCATATGGTACTTGTATAATTGTATTTCTGTTTTTTTTTCTTTTTAGTTTGTTTGGGACATTAGGTGGGATGATTTAAAAGAGAGTTATTTGACTAAACGAAAATATATTGCAATTCGTTTTTAGGATAGAGAAAAATACGAAATAGTTTGTAATGGTTTAGAGTGGTTTTGCATAATCATAATTTGTAATGGTTTATAAGAATTTCGCACACTAATATGATTTGAAATGATTTAGAAGGGTTTTTAAGTGGTTAAATTGAGAAGATGAAGTGGAAGGTGTACAAAGAAGAGTTATGATGTGTTAAATTATTCATTATCAAAAATTACATTATTTGTTTAAAGTTTAGAGTGAGTGAAAAAGAGGATGAACATCAAATTTTAGAAATTTTTAGATTTATTTATTTATTTTTAACGCCATAGAATAACTAAAGACTAATATAATAGTATAAATGAAATTTGATGGCAAAAATTAAACTAAAATTAGTTTAATAATATAAACAATGCAAATGAAATAATTCAATAATATATATATATATATATATATATATAAATTTGCCCAAATTAAACATACTTTGAATAATAAAAAAATGAAATGAGCAAGCAAAATAAATGTGATAATGAGAAAACATATACATAAATACAAAATATTATCACAAGTTCAAAGAAATCATTTTTAATTAAAGATACAAACATTATAAATAAATTAGTGATATATTATTTAAAAAAGAAAAATTCAAAATAAATAAATTTTGTAATAAACATTTTATCTATATTTCTCAATGACTTCAATGATACAACAATATCTACAATATCTAAGATATTATGTTCAAAAAGCAACATTTTTAGAGATTTTAGTGACGAAATTTTCTCAACGTCACAACATTTTCTCTAAATGAGATGAATGTTGCATATCGATGTCGAGATGTCAAAAATTTCATTAACGTCACAATATTGTCACCGACGTTTCAAGCCTTGCTCAAGAACTAGGTAAATTGGACCTTTTCAACTCATCAACTCTTAAAATAAACTGGAGCTAAACAAAGCTTGCTTATTTGACATTACTAGATAAACCAATCTTCTAAATGTCCTTCGTGGACAAGTATTACTCAAAAAATGCGTATGTATAACACGTAATGACATATTCCCCCCCCCCCCCTTCCTTTCCTTTCCTTTTTACTATGAATAAAAGTATCCCTTGTGTTATCCTGGTCCTCTTTGGAGTTGATATCTTGCACCTCTCCGCAACATCAGACTTTCACATCTCTATAAATATATATTTTTTACTTTATCCTTTTTCAATTTTCATAAACATTAGAAAACCCAGAAAGTACATTCTAATTGCGTTGTTTAGAAATGCTACAAAAGATTTCAGACAATTTTTCAATAGGACACTTACTTTTGATGACTAACCAATATTGCACAAAAGATAAGACAGCTCTGTTTGCCAAAACAGAAGAGGTTACACACGTTTTGGTGGCACATACTGCACACGCTCATCTTCACATAAAGTCTGCAAAAAGTCCAAGAATAGTTAACTAAGAATATCATAGGCTCAAAAACATTCAACAAATAAAAATCTGATTCAAAATCAAATAAAATTACATGGTAAAGTCAAAAACTTCAACACCCAAGCACCTATAATCTATCTAGGACATGACTGTCATGAAAATAAATATTCCAAAAAGTTCAAAACTAAGGGCATGTTTAGTCGGAGAGAATAGAATTAGCATTAGAATAGATATCCCAATTCCTTTGTTCGCTTGCACTTTTTAAGGTTAGGAATTAAAATTCCTTGGGGAACGCCTATTCCCTCTAGATAAGGAATTTGTATTCTTCACTATATGAAAAGAATTGTTATTCATCTTCTTAAAGGATTAGAGTTTAGTGCATTATTCCGTTATGATAAAAGAACAAACTAATAGGAATTATATGTATTTATAATTCCTATTCCACGTTTCTTATTCCTAAGAATTGCTATTCCTAATTTACTGGTAATTCTAATTTTGTGAACCCAACATATCCTAAAGCAAAAAATACATGTCAAGCAAAGAAAGGGTATGGATGGTCTTTTCTCTGTTTTTTTTTTTTTTTTTGAAATGTGTATCTGCTGATTGCTTCTAATTTGGTTTAAGCCATGAGTGCGCAACCATAAGACAAGTAATAAGTTGATAAGAAAAACAAATATATCATACAATCAAGAATCAACTAGACCAATTTTGAATATCTTGAAGATTGCATCCAACGAAATTAAAAGAATTGCTGAAATAAAAAATGAAAAGACGGTATTCAATAGGTGTAAGAGAATTTTTTGACAAAAATAGATAGCACCACTAATTTCAACAGTAACTTCAATGCTAATACTGAATTGAATAATGAGAAGGAATTTAAATTGTATATATAGAGGAACCAGCCATTTTAGATGTATAAAAAATGAGCAATCCTAGTTTTGAATTATTTTATATTCAGGCCTTGATAAACACCAAAATGCAATGCATGCAAGAATGTGCATGAATTTGGGGAAGCAACTGCAATTTTAAAATCGTCTAAAGCTATTATAATCTGCCCTATGCATCTGCAGCAAATATGGACAAGCCAGTGATGTCTGATTGAGATCTTTAAAGACAGTTCAGGAGCATTCACCACTTGGTGAAATTTAGTTCACTAGTTACAGCAAGATTCATAGCTTCAATGTCGTGTTACAGCTTGTGTTCTAAAAAGAAATGTCAGGCTACAGCTTTTTCTTATAAAAAAAAAGTCATGTTACAGCGTGAATCTTAGCAGTCAACAGTGTAATGGTTTACAATGAAAGTAGACAATCAATAAGACGTACAATAATGATTGTTAACAGAGACTTTGAGTCCCTGATAGTACCAATACGACAACAGTACAAGAGGATAAAGCAGACTGCAAGATAATTAAAGGAATCAATTTTAAGAGAAATGAAAATGAGCTTCACCTGCAAGTCCTCCGGGAGAGCCTCAGAGACAGCAAGAGTGTAACAGCCAGGTGCAAATTTTCCTGCAGCATAAAGGGTTTATGGATGATTTTGAAGAAAAAAAAGAAGCTAAATTTAATCGAAGAGACTAACAAACAAGAACTAGGAACATCAAAATGCGGCCAAGTTAGCTACTGTTTCACAGTTTGGTATAAAGAGGAAAGCTAAGGTGGAATGATGAACAATCATAAGTCCATAGTGAGAATCGAAAGTAAAAAGAGAGCTGATTTTGGGGTTCAAGCGTACCAATTCGAAGCCAACGAGCAGCCCAACTTCTAGAAGGATCCATAACCGATATTATCCTTCAATAAATACAATAGTAATTGTTCAACAGCAGAACAAGAATAATAATTACAAACAAACAATTTTAAAAGGAGATAATTTTATTCGTTGATTTTTTGATTTTCTAATAATTTCTTGTTAATATAAGGAGTAATAGCAAAGAACTCGAAGTAGAAAAATGTTAGCAGGTAAAATAATATATAGAAGACAAAAGCAGAAAAAGAGAGAAGAGTAAAGAATACCCATTGAAGTTGGAGGTGGTGCAATCGCCAACACGCTCGTGATCTTCTTCCATTTTGAAGAATGGGCAATTCTCACATCCAGATTCTCTAAACTGTATTGTTTATAAATTATAAATAGAAAGAGAGAGAGAGAGAGGGAGAACAAAAATATGAGAAACCCTAAAGAACAAATGGCTAATGGAGGAAAAAGGGAGAGAGAGACCTGATCGTAGGTCTTGACAAGGCGACAACGAAGACAAGCCCTGAGTTCCTGGCCGAAGCTCGTGGGTATCTGAGCAGGTGCACTTCCCATTTTTCTCTTTCGACCTACTGAGGACTCTGGAATAGATGGCTATTTCGAAGCAAAGCAAGAAATAGGTCTCAACCGATTTGAGGGCCATTTGCCTCAGTCCCTAAAAGGTTCAAAACAAATTTGGAAATTGCATAGACGGAAATTCTTGAGACATCATGTTATTATAAAATCAATTATATATGAGGAAATAACTAACACAAATGATGCTTAAAAAAATTTCAAAAAAATAATAATAATATAACTAATAACAATAAAAATAATATCCATAAATATTTAATTAAACGACGTTTAATTTTAAACGAATTAAAATAATCGAAGTTTAATTTAAAAAATGTTTAATTTTAAAATATTTTATGTAAAATAATATGTCAAATTTTCTTTAATAATAAAAATATATGAATTAAACATAAAAATATATTTTTTTTTATAATTTTTAAGAATATTATTTTTATTTCAATTTTAAACGAGTTAAAATAATCGAAGTTTAATTTAAACAATGTTTAATTTTAAAATATTTTATATAAAAAAATATTTCAGACTTTCTTTAATGATAAAAATATATGAATTAAACATAAATTTTTCTTTTTATTTATAAGTTTTAAGGATGTTATTTTTATTTTTTATTTTAAAAAATTATCTCTTACAAAAATATTTCTTCCTAAAATCACAATATGTTCGTATATTCTTCCCTTTTATCAATCTTAGAATATCACTTTCTTCTTTTATTTTCACCACTTATCATCAACTCACATTTCATAATAATTATCTCAACAATTTATAATATTCAAAATAAAATATACATATACAAATATACGAAATAAGAAGATAAATATTAAAAAAAATTGAATAAAAAAGCTATAAAAAATATTTATGCTACTAATACTTTTATTTATGCAAATTACAAACCGAACCTCTTTAGAAAGTTCAATAAGTCTTACCAAAATCCTTAGAAAGTTCATTAAATCTTACCAAACCTTCTTTATATGATTCAGTACACTTCATGGAAACTCCTTTGTAAGGTTCAATTGACATTAACAGACATCCGATAGGCAATATATTTTTAAAGAGTTTGGTAGACCATACCAAACATCTTCTTGAAGATTTGGTAGTTCTTAGTAAACCTTGTATTGATGGGATGTTTGAGGGTGGATATCCAAAGGTTAAATCGATAATTTCACTAATTTTTAGTATAATTTTAATTTTTTTTAAATTAGCCAAATATATCAAGTAAATTGTGAGATGATTCTAGAATTTCTCAATTTATAACACCTATAGAACTTATAATAACAAAAATAACACTCAATAATATTAAACTGGATTTAATTATATAAAATTTAATATTGAAAAATCTAAATAGTTATAATTCAACTTAAACAACATCCAACCAGTAATTTTCATAATGAAATAATAGATTTTATCTTTTTAAAAGGGTAAAAATATATGAGCTCAAAATAAAGAGTTTTATTTTGTATTTACAAGTTTTAGGGTGTTATATTTTTGTTATTTTTCCTACAAATTTTGAGACCTCTTGACTATTATTTTTAATGGGCTCATAATCATTTTAGACCAATTACACGTATTAGAGATATAAATTGGGATATGTTATCTCATTAACTCCATAGTATAAACCATTAATTTTAAGAATTTATTCTATCCTGTTATATTTATTTTTTGATAGGATGAGATGGTATAAGTTGGTATATATCATTTGTCTTAAATAGATTTATATAGGACAAATAAAAATACAAAAAATAATATGAAAGATCAAATGTGATTATCTATAATATAAAAGTTTAATAAAAAATTGTAAGATATTATAAATTATGTAGTTTTTTATGTTTTGTTGGATCCTAGTGTGCAAAATATGAAGTCTATGTATGCGAGCTGACGACGTTTAAACTAAATTATCAAATATTTAACCTCCTTTTTCTTTTTACCTTTTTAAATTTTTATGTCGTTGTAAATATAATTGTAAGTAAGGGTCATTATCCATAAATAATTAAAAATTTAATTATTAATTACTAATATAAAATAAAATCTTAAATATCACAAAAAATATACGGATTTTTTAAAATATTTTTGTAGAAAAATAAAATAATATAAAATTATAATAAAATATAAAATAAAATATAAAATATAAAATTTTAATTTAATAAGAGAAATATGTGATTATAGAATTTTCCTTGCTACTAGATTACAATTAAATTTATTATATTATAATCCATTCAATTTCTAAATCTTAAATTTATAATAAAAATTTAAGATTCTTTTTATTTTTTTCATTTTAATTTTAAGAATTTAATTTTGGTTTAAAATTTCTTAATTTATAATTAACTAACAACTCGATTATTAATCAACCTAACTTATAAACAATTTAAAATTACGATTACTAGATTTAATTCATATGTTGCATTATAATCTAAAATGTAATAATTAAATTAAATGAAATTAATATAATTAATAATTTATAATCTAAGTATTTAATATTAATTGTTATAAAAATTACAACTTGTTACTCTAATTAAAAAAATTAAGAATTTCATACTAACTTTATAATTTAACAATAAACGAAATTAAATGTCAAATTAGTTATACAGTTAATTCAAGAATTAACTTGTTTTGATATTTAAATATGAAATTAAACACATCAAGAAATTAATAATTGAAGGTTTATTCATATATAACATAATTCATATATATTAAATCATAATTTATGGCTTTAAATTATTCATAATAATAATGAACTATTTAATTAAACATTAAATTTAATACATATAATAAATTAATTAAATAATTCATAATATAAAGAGAAAGATAATACAAGAATTTTTTTTTAGGCAAAAGTGAAACCAATACATCAACCTCTAAACTTATTCTTGAAATTTTCTTAAATGTTCTTCAATTTGTTACAATTTTTTTCTCTCTCTAATATTTTTGAATTCTTCTTATCAATCTCTTCAAAATAACATTTTATAGGTATATATATAGGAGTTTTATTTTGGATTTTATGATCAAATTAAGTTTGAATCGTGAAAAGGAATCAAATAAATACACCAAATTGTACCATATGTATAAATAATAGATTAGGAGTTAAATAAGGAGATGTTGCACTAGGAAAGAAAGCTTATAACCAAACGACATATCATTTGGCGTGATTGAGGATCGGTCCAAACGACTTGTCATTTGGAAAGCATCTGAAGAAAACAATGCGAACTAAATGTGTTGTGTGGTTAGTATTGATTATCGGCATTGCTTTTCCTAAGTGCATTCATATATAAGTACATCCATAATGTCTACTTAAATTGATAATTGGTTATCTAACATCAGTGATTAATTTGATTAAAATTGACAATTGTAACACTTATAATGGTAATGATTGTGGAGATTATCGAAGTGGGATGTCAAAGAAGTGAGATGTTTACAAATTGGATTCTCACGTCTAGGAGAGTAATTGAAAGATAAGTAATTTTATAATTTAATTGTAATTATCGGATGTCTTGTGGTTGGTAAAAAAAAGGAAAGTTTTATGAGAATTTTTCAAAAAATAAAAAAAGTTAATAATATGACAAAGTGAAATATCTCTCGCTACATCTTTTATGAAAAAATAAAAATAAAGAATAATTCAAAAAAAAAAAACTAAAAAAGTGTGTTAAAAAAAAGGAAAAATAAAAAAAAACCGTTAAAAATATTAAAGGATAAAAGTGAAATCGCTAAAGCCAAACCCCTCCCTTCCGCTATGCCCTAATTTCATTCTCTCCCCTTTCCACCAACGCCGGTCGTCAAGTATCCTGCAGCTACATTGCCGCCGACCATTTTATAAGCCAATAGTCTTCACAGTCCACTCTCCCAATCTCGTACCCTTCAAGTATTCTGCTTAGTAATAGGTAATCTACGCTACAGGGCTCTGTTATATCATATTGATTTAATGGATTTCATTTTTGTTCTTTATACATAGAGTTTTCGACTTGTATGTTTTTATGTTACTATGATTTTAGCTAGTTTTGTGATCGGATATGATGCTTTATGTGCGTCTGAATCGTTTAAGCTATTGTTGTCACTCTCCTCTCTTTTTATATATTATCATCGCCAGCACTTTCAGACTATTTGTGCCTTTTTTATTTTATTTTATGCGGTAATAATTTTGAGCGAAGCTGTGAGCTATATTGATAACGTCACTTGTCACTCACATATATACATTTCAGCCATTACCCTTCTATGGTTTAGTGTTGTCTTGGTTATTTGGGTAACAATTCTTCATAATTAGAAGAAAATTTTGTGCTTCCTCAACGCAAAAGACTATAAACCAGGAAAAAATTTCAATTTAACATTCCTGACCCTGATTTTGGAGACACTTTTGATTTGTTTGGCTGAGCTTGATTTTTAACTATAATGCAGGGGCACATCGTATTTGAACCACAAATTAGTACACTTTCTCAAATCTAGGGTGACAATTTGGCCACTGCATAACATGCATTCACGAATCCAACACAGGACTGTATTGATTATCATTTTTGCTTGATATCATGTCATAGTACAAGGTCAATTAAATTGAAATCAAACATCTTGACATGTAGCACACAAATGAACAATGTGAATATGCAAATAATCCAATGAAATCAATAAAAAGAAACAACTTGAACCAAACAGGTTTTGCAGTAATGTTGGTTCAGCTTGAATTGAAAATATTTCTAGTAGATTGGTTACATTGTGGTTTTATGTTTTTATTCCAGTAATCTGTTTCAATTTGAGTTATGCTAAGTTAAGAATTGAATCAATGCTCAACTATACTGTGTTTCCCTAGAATAGGCCAGCCTTCACAATGCTCAAGTTCTTGTCAAGGGTGAGGATTGAATTCAACGCAATGGACCCACGCACAGCCTCATGCATGGAATTCTTGGCGCAGTGCAATGCTTCAAAGGCTAAGGAATCCAATCCTTCCTGCCAAGTTCAGGTTAAGCGTCGAACAGATGATGAGCCCCCCAAGATCACTGTAACCTTTGTCAATGGAGTTGAGCAGGTATTTGATGCCATCTCCACCCCTGCCCAAACCATACGACAACTCATCCTTGAGAAAGGCCAACTATCGGAGACTGAACAAATGTTTCGTGAAGCTGGCGAGGCTTGGCCTGTTCTTATCCCTCCAGAGGAGCTCCATCAACCTGCCCCTGGAACCAAGGTACTAGATCATTTGGTCAAATATGGACATCAGTTGATATATATTAGACCATTTCTAAGTAGTCTTGTAGATCCCATAGCTCTTGCAGCTGCAACATACTTTTTTTTTTAATAATGTGGGATAGATTTTAGACATTTGTTTTTTCTGCTTGACCACATTAATTCATTAGTTTGTTTACTTTGGTCACATGAACTCTACTGTTTCTCAAGGCAAAAAGTGCTATTGTCTTTCATATTCTTATGTTGTGGTGTGATTCATTTGGCAGCCAAGGAAAGCAGAAGAGAAGAAGCAGTGACTATATTAACCAGACATTTTGCTTCGGATCATCAGGATTGCTTGGTATGCTACATAATCTTTAACCGTAACAATTTGACAAAGAGGTTTGCTTTATCGGAAACATGTGCCAATGTGCTATATTCTAGCTCATTGATCTGCTAGACTATGGAAAATATTATTTATATATTGCCTCAGAATATGTCACTCTGTAAGAATAATGGGTCACAAGTGTTCACAATGTTGTTGCAAATGAGACTACCAAATGGTAGTAGACGAAAGATTGTTCTGTGAGATGTAATAAATTTCATATTTGCCTCTTTTTGAAGCAATATATAATTTTCTGTGATCAAGCTTTTGGTTTACAAAAGCGAGAAATGTTCAGTTTTTTACTATCAGAAGCCATCACAATTAAGGGTATAAATAACGGATGCTGATGTTATTGCCTCTTTTAACTACTTAATTAATGGTGATATCCAATTAAATGCTGATGTTAAAAAAGATTAAGGGTATAAATAACGGATGTTGAAAATGCTGAAGAAAACATGAAAAATGGGAATGGATGAGAATTAAATAGGTCACTTTATAAAATTACCCAGCAAATAAAACTCTTATCTATCATGACCATCTTTATAATTTTTAATTTTTCACGTCTTTATTATTTTTATATAGTTTTTTTAAAATAATATATTACATATAAATTTAATAAAACAGGTGGAATCAAATGTATACCAAAATTGGAATGATCCTGAAAGTGGGGATACCACTGGAAGTCTGGACTAGTGGTTCCTCGACCATTTTATGGGTGAAAAGCTGGAAAAAGTTAGTTTTCATCCAAATTTTTGTTTAAATATATATGAAGCAAATTGAACTTTGAAACAAAATTTCGTCAAGGAAAAGTGATGTTTCACTTTATTTAGATTTAATAAATTGAAGCTAACCGATAATTGCGTATATTAATTTAAAAATGATATAATTGTGGTGAAGATAAATGAAAAAATTGTATATATTAATTTAAAAATAATATAATTAAGGTAAAGATAAATAGAAAAATATATGGATATGAGAGATCAAAATAGTGTTTTAACCGTGTTATTGTTATTTTTACCTAGAAGTTTTAATTTTATAACTTTAAAAAAATAATCTTTAATCCTAAAAGCTTAAAACTAGACTTATGTATACCTTTTTAGAGAAAAGTACAAGTGTTCCACTTAAAAGTAATAAGACTACTACACTCCTTTACTTAAATCTACATGACAACTTTTGCCTTCTCTCTTATATTTCATATTAACTTGCCAAAGCTTGCATTCGTTAGTCTAATTCGCCCTTGCAATTGGACGTGCTGAAACCACAGCTTCGACACAGCTAACTCAGATTCCAAAAGTGGTTAATCTAATGCAGCCAAGTTTTAACAACAAAGGTCTCTGTCCAGAAAATGTATGTCACGCTCTCGCGCCTGTCCTTCTTCAATATCAAGAATTTCAAATGCTTAGAGCTGTCCTCAAAACAAATATGGTCAACCCTTGGACCATAAGTTCAAACATTACACAACCCGAATATATGGAACTGTTACCAAAATGGAAAAATGAATAAAGAATTATAACAAGCAATAATCATATAGTGGATCCAAATGGTACTAAAATATCAATACTTGCTCTTATCACATCAAGAATCTTGGCTTTAAATAACTTTTGCCAACTTCAAGTGATTATCTGACCAGAGCTTCGGTTTTCTAGGACGCAAATACTATGGTAGTCGATGAAGCTCTAAGGCACAACAGCAGCATGCTTAGCACTTTCCTTGACCATTGTCTTAACGAAGAGCTCACCTGCCCTATATGATGATCGGACCTGAAAACAATAACACATATTCACAGTAAGAATCACTTAGTTGAACTAAACTTTCAAAGATTACTCTTATAAACAGTTTCATCCCATCAAATATAGAAATACAGACAAAAATGCAGATTGATATATAATCAAGACAATTCACCATCAAGTAAAATATTCATTTTGACTAAAATAAAGTCATTTGACCAAAAAATAGGTTGTTTCATATTTGCTGTGTGGTCTGTGGAGTAGAAGAAGCTGGTGTTTTAAGTAAAATGAAGAAAGAAAGGTAAATACTCTGCATAAAACTAGCAACACAAAGATCTTACCAATGGTCCACTAGCTACGTATCGGAATCCAATAGACTCGCCGTATTCCTTCCAAAACGCAAACTTCTCCGGAGTAACATATTCTTTCACTGTCAAATGTAATGGAGTTGGCTGCAGCAATTTAAAAAGTTTCAACTCAATAACTTTGTGGCAAACATCTACCAGGGAAGCAAGTGTCATACAAGCAAAGTAAAGGCTATCAGATGACTGCCTCATACTAGAAAAGTCGGAAACAATTTATAAAATTGGAATTACTGTGGTTTCAATAGTGCTAGCCATCTTTTTAGCACCCACAAAGGTAAAGATGGCAAGATCAAAATCAATGGGCAGTCAACCTAAAAGCGTAAAGTTACTTCCGTTAACAAACTCCAAAGCTTCTAATGGTCAGAAAGCATTATTCTAATTAGATGGTAGGATGTATTTGCAAGTTAGCAAACCTGTAGATATTGCCCAAGTGTCAAAATATCAACACCTATAGCCCTTAAGTCTGCTAATGTTTCCTTCAACTCATCGTCAGATTCTCCAAGGCCAAGCATTATAGAAGATTTTGTTATCATACCATTTTTACTGAGCTTTGCATGCCTCAGAACAGATAAGCTCTGCTTGTACCTGCATCATCATTGTAAATAAGTAAACATCACCAACCATTGTAACCATAGAGTGCAAGCAATACCATACTAGCTAGACATAATGACCATTAATCTGGATTCAATGACCTACTTTTCGAAGTTCGAGTGAAGACTTAGCTAGGTAAATAAAGTGAAACACTTCATTACAATGATTCAATGACTTACTTAAAGATGCAAGATATCATGACCAGGAAGTGAATTTAACTTTCAGAAAGATACACTGAGAAGGAAAGAAAAGAAAGCAAAACAAAATGATGTAGACCAGTACTCATGAAGCATGAAGCATGTATGAAGATCCATGACATATATAAAGTTTTGTCCTCACCTAAAAGAATATTGATAGTAGCTTTATCCAATGAATCTTACGATTTTGTTAGGCTATTGTTACTTTGTGTCTGTTTTGACATTCTGGGGGGTGTTTTATGCAAGCGTAATGTTAGTACCTCCCCAATGCCACAGTTTTAGGGTTTGATCTGCCTTTACGATTTAGGTTCTTGTTTTATATTCTCTCATTTGTTTTCTCCATCCTCTTCCTGCATCACGAAGTTCATCATGAAACATTAGCATGTTGTAGGATTGAGGGCCTTCCTAGGGAGTCACTCATCAGCTCCATGCAAAGCACACTTAACTATGGTTTGTAAGGTTGCTTATATCCTTCTTAAAACCAAATGGTGTTACAAGGATTAAACCATTTAACTTCACCCCTCCATAATTCCTAGGTGGTTGTTGCCCTTTTGTAGGCCCAACACATCAATCATACCAAATGCAGATCCTTAAAACTTCACTCCTAGAGCTGCTGAGAACTGTCACACTGATTAGCATTCATACAGATCAAGGTGTCAATCCACACTAATCCAGCATCGGCAGGCCAAAAAGAATAAAGTTTACAACATAACAAATGCATTCGTTCAGGTTATGCCATGCTTTTGCCCAATAGCCATAAAGGAGCTTCTTATTTGTGCTCAATCAACAAGCCCATCTTCTGTAGCAGCAAAACATGTTCACACTCACATTTAATTAAATGAATGTGCAAATTATAACATCTTCCCTTAAGGTTTGGTAAAATTGTAGACTGCCACCAGAAGTTTCAAAATAGACAAATAGAGTCCTAGAGGACAATCCAAATTATGTCATTTTGACATTTTTTTCGTCATTGAGGGGTCAGTCTAACTTTTAAACTTTATCTAGGCAGACTGTAATCTTGCAAAACTGAAGGAGAGTGTGTGTAACTTCCAACATAAATTCAAGCAGAGTAATCACAGTTATATTGGCAAATGTTAAATCCAAGCATTAGGTCTCTGAAGATCATGATTTCTAACTTAAAAGTTAAAACAGTGTAATGTTTGTCATTCCACACAACTAACCACACCGAACAGCTCAAGGATGTAGTGTGTAATTCCATCTCAATTTTAGAAATTCCATATTTTTACCTCTAGCCACCTCTCACCCAGTAATACCTAAGGATCCGCTCAATGCCAATTACTACTCCAAGGATTTCGAGCCAAAAGACAATTAAAAAATAGGCAAAACACACAAAGAAAAAAACAATGTTTGAAGCAAAAAATGAGAAAGAGAAAAAGGCTAATAGCCTAATACTGCAACTCACCCTGCTCGAGGATCTCGGACAATTCGTTGAAGTCGTTTTACGGTCTCAATGTTGTGAGCAAATACATCTAATCCAGAGTGCACCAAAGTCTCTACAGCATTCAAGTCTCCCCGAAAGTCAGAAGTCAAACACTCAACCATGATATCAGGCTTGAGATTCTGCAAAATGAGTGTTTTGACAGAGACGTCAATATCCTATTAGGCTATTACCATCGACTCTCCCTAAATGAAGGCCATAAAGCAATAGAAACCCACTAAATGTCTATAACTGGAAATCACAATAAAGACCTTCATGGATTTGACAGTCTCAGCAAAATGTCCACTTCCACCGTCAGGTATGTCATCACGATCAACACTTGTCAGTACAATATAATCCACTCTACAAATCATAAAATACAAACAATTATAAAGTACTACAAAAAAGGCAGTAATACATAAGATGCAAAACTTTGAATTGTCACTGAAATCAATCACAAATTTTCTACAGGGGCAAGGCAAACAGCAACATATTAAAAAAGTTTAAGTCACAACCTCTAGATATATTAGGCTAAATTGGTGGGGATAAGACTTGACAAACCTTCATGATTAATTAATTTATGTTCAATAAGAAAGCTCAAACCAATAGATTAGAGATGGAATCCAATGACAAGTACGTCAAGATAAAGGTTAAGAATTAAAAATTAAGCCTGCATAAGAATGTCTACTTTTAAACCAAAATTCAAAGGACCAAAAAATTAAAAAAAGAAGAAAGTAATTAAAATTAAGGTTACCCCCAAGAAGCAATAGCAAGAGCAGTGTGGTGGGGTTCCATGGGATCAGGGGGAGGAGGGCTTCGGCTGGTTTTGACAGCACAAAAACGACAACCACGAGTACAAGTGTCACCAAGAAGCATAATGGTGGCAGTAGCAATACCATCCCCACCTCCATTCCAGCATTCTCCAATGTTAGGGCACTGAGCTTCCTGGCAAACCGTGTTAAGTTTCAAGCGAGAGAGGATCTCCTTGACCTCCTCATACCTCTGGCCTTGTGGGGCTCTTTGCCTAAGCCATCCTGGCTTCTGGACATCTGGGTCCCTCCCTGTGAAAGGACCCATGATTGCATTTCCACTCATTTTCTTGGCGTCCTTGACCTCCTCCTCCTTGATCGACATTGACTCGCATCGAATTCTACTACCCAGATGACCATTTGTGGGAAATTTAATAGGTTTTGGGAATGGGATTGATAGAGCAAGAGACGCAGATGAAGATGACGAAGCTTGAGTCACTGTAAACCCACTATGAAGTTGCTTCTGAATCATATCTTCTTTTCTTTAAGACACTGTCTTTCAGAACAGGAAAAAACAATTGACTGGGTTTTGATTTTCTAAGGAGGAAGGAGAAGTGAACAGAGCATTCGACTCTGTCAATGTTTTATGCTTTATGTCTGGGTCTCGAGATCTCCGTCTCCCCTCTTTCCTGATTGAGTATGCGTTTGATATTATATTTGTGAAGTGCCTAGTGAATATCGCCTAAGTTGATTGGTCAGAACAAAGCCGGGACTGCCCACCAGAAGGGTTCGCCGTTTCCCGTTTCCGTTTGGTAAGAGTAGTTCAACTAATTTATGAAATTTTGAATGGTTTACAAAAAAATAAATTTATTTGATTTAGTGTGTGCATTATGTAAAATTATAAAAATAATATATGTTTATTGTTTACTACAAATCTAGTGGACCCTTGTCTTTACATTTTTGTTTGATTAATGATGAAATGAGAGAAATGTGAAAATCAGAACTAAATTAAATTGTTGTTCAAAGCTTTCTTATTATTATTTTTATACTATTGAAGTCTCAAAACTCATTTTTAAATTTAATGCAGTAGTAATGAATTTAATGTTCTTGAAATGCGTAAGAGTTTAAAATTTATTAGCTAAAATAATTTTAGCTAAGATTTTGACATTGAAGTAAAAAATGCAAAGATTTATAATTTTGAGCGTGACTTTGCAATTTGAATGTGTAAATGTGTAAATGCAAAGGATTATATTCCTATAATCATATAATTCTCAACTACTTATTGTAACATTTTACATAGTAATATATGGTGATAAATAAATTTAGTTATAAATATTTTATGTTCAAAAGTATCACAAGAGAAATAAATCAATACCACTAAATGTCACTCTAATTCATCTTGATTTTGAAATAAAAAATTAGTTAAATGAGATCAATATTTTACTAAGCAACTAGATAGAAGTAGTTGTACACTTGTCTTGGGGCTGTGTAAAGATATTGTAGTACTTTGATTTATGTTTCATAATAATGTTAGAATGGTTTATCTTGTTTACTAGAAAATCACGCATAAATTATATAGGTTAGGTAGCTTTAATAGTCATTTATTTAATAAAAAAATATTTATAGTTTCTTATTTTTCTTAAAAAATAATTATAATTTATGTTTGATATGTATAGTATTAATTTTATATTTATTTTTTGTTTTGTTAATTAACTTTACTAATATATGAAAAAACATAAATCTTTTTGTATAAAAATAACAATTATGCGATATTTTAATTAAATCTTATATTGAACTTTTTATAATAATGTTGTAATGTAATGTATAAGTTCTTTAAAAAATAGGTAAGAAGGTAATTTTTATTGAAAAAAAAAATATAGGTAAATATTATAAACCATCAACTGTATCATATCATTCCTCAACGAAGGTTATCGAAAATTTACAAAACCACCAACTCCTAAAGGATCGAAGCTATTGAGAGATATGCTTTAGTCATTTCTTTTATGTAAAGAATTTTAAATAGTTTGGTGTTATATGTCAACATTTTTTAATGAGGAGATCATTTAATAATGATTATGATAACATATGATTTGGTATAAGCACTAAGGATTAGTAGACTTAATATGGGCAATGAAGAATGGGAGTTTAGAAAGAAAGAAAAAAAAGGCATTACATTTGGTAAAGAATATTTTAATGATGAAGAAAAGATAAGCCGAGAGTTTGTTGAAAATTAATTTGTAAACAAGTTAAGGAGAAGTGACGATGATAAGTGAAGTTGGCATGTCTTTACAACCTAAATATATTTTTATTGGGTAAGGAAATGAGAAACAATGTAATGTTGGAACATGTAGACCTCCTTGATAACATGGAACTTTTCAATATTATGTCATTAGTGGTCATATATAAGACTTTGGTTGAAGGTTTGAAAAATAGAAAGGAAGATAAGACACTTCGTTCTAAAAAGAGCAATGGGAATAAAAATACACCTCAAGAACAAATATGTCTCATACTGCATATAAGGATTTGGATATGCTTTACAGGTATGTAATGATATGTATAATTTAAATAATTTATTTATTAAATTTTATGATATTACTTTATATATATATATTTGATGTCATGGACTATGAGTATATAAGGCTATCCTAAGGTTGTCAAGGTGTGCTAAGGCATTCAGGATCGAAAGAAATTTAAGTTACTTAATTATTTATAATTATTTATTTTTTTATTTTAAAAGAAATTTGATAAATATTTATTTGATAACACATTTTTATGTATTTATTTTATCATATGTTTAATGCAAATTTATTGGATTAGGTAACCATGTTATGTAAATTAAATCCGACTTAAGGGAAAAAAAGAAAAGATGCATTATAAGTTTGTTGAAGCTTTGAAAGATAATTGGAAATGTTCTGTCGAAGAGGATGTTGGACCCTGTAAGACACATGGGTATTTCAAGTTGGGATGATGATGAAGTTGTTCGAGACATTAACAATTCGAAGAAAAGTCAGGTATTATTAATACATGATTTGATAATATGGTGCTTGGCTATGTATAACTGCATAACACTATAATATGTTAAAAACTTTTATACAAGAAGCTTAAATAATTAAATAATAATTTGAATATTTTACATGAAGTTGCTTCATCAGTTGTTCAAGAATTAAGGAATACATTGATTCCTCTTTGAAGTCTTTTAAAAAGGAGTTATTAAAAGATTTCAAAGACATGATGAAGAATTTTTTTGATATAAAATATGTGAATTTTATTGAAAAAAAATACTTTATTATTTAAAACTAATAAAAATTAAACTAAATATTTAACATAAGGTTTAATAATCAAGCAAACTATAATACGAATGAAATTAGTCAAAGGAAGAATGTTCTCCAATTGATGAATATGAAGTTGAAGTTAATGATAATGACGAAGTTGAAAAAGTTTTAGAAAACACAGATTGTGGAATTGAAGTTGATATAAAAATTGAGATTGAAGAAGAAATAGATCCAAGGTGGTACTAAATTGCAAGGAATTGATAATACCTTCCATGACATAGAAATAGAAAAGGAAAATATTGGTGATGATGTTCTCAGTTCTGATGATGAATCGTTGAAAAGGAAGGGTAATGATAAGGTTTATCAAAGAGCTAAAAGGAAACACATAATTGATGACAAGCTCTTGACTCTCGTAATGGACTTCGAAGATTTCGAACTTGAACGTGAAATTTAATGGATGAAGGACAAAAGAAGGTGACATAACTTATCTATATTATTTCCTTAGAGAAATTGCCAAATTATTACCAACTTTTTCGTTTACATGTATAAACATTTTTATATGTGACTAATATGAAAACCTTTAAATTGTATAATATGGAGGAATATCTTGTTTAGTTGATGGATTATTTCTATACAAACCTTAGTTGCAAGCACTGGAAGACTCCCATCGATTTCTGAACGAGGAGGTATTAGAATATATGCAAGTAATCATTATATAATTTTAAAATTTAAAATTTTCATCATTACTTATATCATTTGTTTGTGTTAAATTTGTATAGAGCACATCAATGTTGTAATGTGTTTTGCAAACATTATTCATTGAGACTCATCTTATCACTCAATCATTTGTTACAATGGACACAACACTTGCGGTAAATTTTTTTGTAAAGATGAATATATTTTGGTTTAATTGAATTATAAATAGTATTAACAAGTAGTTTAATAGTAATATGAATTCAATATAGGCTAGAGTTGAAGAGATTATTAAAATGATGGATAAAGAAGGTCTTGATAATTCGTACCTAAATAACACCAACTTGATGGACTGTGCTCGTGGTGCAATTAAATCTCCTTATATCCTGCCATGGTGTGAGGTTGATTTCATTTATATACCTTTGCTTGTGAAAGGCAATCAAGCTATACATACCCCTTATCTAATCTATAATTTCACAACCAATTGTACTGTGATTGCCTGAAATGTTGGTGACCATATAAATATAAAACAGCTGTACTTGGGAGTTTCCATGCGAAGTTAACTGACAATTACGAAACTGACCATTGCATATGTTCATATAATATCAATCCAATTATTTCCACTTTCTTCTGGGCAGCTAAAATTTAGCAAACAGCTAAATAAATAAATAAAAAGCGAGAGTATTTTTCAAGCCTTAAATTTTTTCTTTGATCTTCTTGATGTCCAGAGAGAGTTTTCAAGTCCCTATGCTTACAAATTAAAAATATGGTTACCTATGATGCTCCTTGAATGACAGTGACATCTTGGGATACCCATCCAAACAACTCCCAAGTCCTATCGATTTTTCCCACAACTATCAAGCACAAAACTTAATCAAAAACATGTTGCATTTTTTTAACCCTGCCCAGTCCCAGTCTTTGTGAATTGAGGAAGAGTGATAACCGTGGGGAAGGAGAGGAAAGTACCACACGTGTTAGGTCTAAAGGTAGGTACACTTTAAGTCCCTTTGTTATTTGTAGTTTACAGTAAGAATAAGTACTAAAATAGAGAGAAAAAATATATGGTATATTGTTCATATGGTGGGAAACTAACAAAATGACACATATTACCTTAATTAAATAGTCAAAAGATCTACACCGGCAAAAGGAATTATCATTACCAAATTTTCAGTGAAAGTTGAACACCTTTCAAACTGTAACTGCTACACCATTCAAGAAACTAGAGGACTATAGAGGTTCTGGTTAAAAACTAGAGGACTATAGAGGTTCTGGTTAAAAACTAGGGCTAAAATGTATGTCTATGAGGATAATGAATAAGAAAACCTAGAGGTCCCCGGACCTGGGGAAGGGGGGGACTTAAGGAGAGAAATTCTTTGGATAGGTAGCCATAGCCCAATATGATAACTAAAATTTAAAGATCATAGGAGATCATTTTAGTTAAAAAAAAAGGGGGACCTGAAAATGTTTCTGAAGAATAAATGCTCTAGGAAAGTGTAACAAAAACCAAATCGTTCATCAGTGGATGGTGCATTGATTTACGACATTGCAATAGTACAGGTAAGTGGTAACAAGTAAGAACAACATATATTCTGCTAACAACAACCAGTAGAATCTAGTAATATGTCGTGAATTCTAATACTCAAATACCAAGCAGAAAAAACAAACAATGAAACCAAAAAATGATATTCAAGGAGCATCATAATTCATAGGTACTAATCATTTTCGTAAAAGTAGAGACCTTTCTCGTTGGAACTTATAAAAAGCAAATTCTTCATTATTAGGTGCAGCGATTTACACCATTCTAATACTAATAGCATTTAGTTACATGTCGTGAATTCATACACACAAATATGCAGCAGAAAAAATCAATTACGAAACAAGAAAATAGCACATAAAGTCGGAGAAACATATGTACATTCCGGTAAAATACAAGTAGAAATGGAGCTGACCACGAGCTATACCCGCGGTATGTTGGAGAAAGAGAACCCTGTGTAACCCTTATAAGCATAATAAGCAATCCGCGTGTAATAGAAGCCCGGAAGGAACAAGAGTCCTCCAAGTAAAGCAAAGAAAATCCCTGAATTTTCCAAAACAAACAAAAACCCAAAACTCAAAATCTCCCAAAACACACAAAAAAACCTAATACAGTAGTAATCGAAGGTGAAATATAATTAGATACCATGAGCTCGATCACCACCAACACGGTTGTGAGCCATGAAAGCACCAATGACGATGCCGAGAGTACCGAAGACGAGGAGTGAAACGGCGAGAGCAATCTCTCTGATGGGAGGCTTATCGTTGACTGTGTACGAGTTCTCCATCATTACGTCCTCGTCCGTAATCGAAAAGGCGTGGTCGAAGTTTGCCATTTGTGATCAGAAGAAAGTAAAAGATGGTTTTGAGTTTAGAGGAAAAGAAAAAGAAATCAGATACGCACCAAACCTTTCAGAATTTTTCAAAGGTTATGATTTCCGTTTAGAGTTTGTCCCGTGAATCCGTGAAGCCTACGCGAACACTTGCGACGAAAGACGGAAAGAGAGACTGCTAGATTTTGAATTTTTTTCTTAAAAAAAAAAATTAATCTTATTTTAATTACACAAAATATCTTTTTATAATTAAATTATGTTAAATTGATTAATATTAATTAGTTAATACTTCTTGGCATCTTACTATGAGAATTTTTTTACGGAAATTTGTGTAAAATGTATTAAAATTTGCATATCTTAGAAAAATTAGATAAACCTAAAAAATGTGACCAAAAGTTACCCATTTTATGCATCATTTTTAATTATGATCATAAATCATCTTATACTTACTGTTTGAACTTGAATTCTCATAGAGCAAAGGATATCTGGGCGGGTATGGTCTAGATGGGTACTAGTTTCATAAAATCTGTGTATTTAAGGACTAGATCATAAGTTCGAGATTGGAAAAGGGCGAAAGGAATGAGTAAAACGATAAAAAATTATGGGGCTGCGCCAGATATTCTTTGCTTTGTGAGAACTCGAGTTCAAACAATAAAGCATCCTTTTTGCTAAAGATATCTACGTGGGGGTCTTGGAATCCATGGCGTTGATACTCAAGGCTAGTTCTTGACTAAACAAGACGATCATCGCCAGACATGCATTTCTTTAGCGCTTTCCCAACTTCGAACCTGTGGAACCTGTGATCTACCCCTATAGCCACAGATTCATGGAAGTTGGTACCATCTAAACCGTAGGTTCAAAGCTAGGGAAGCGCTGAAGAAATGTGTGTCTGGCAATGGTCGTCTTGTCTAGTCAAGAACTAGCTTTGAGCATCAACGCCATGGATTCCAGGGTCCCTACGTAGATATCTTTAGCAAGCCTGCCCAGATATCCTTTGCTCTGTGAGAACTTCGGTTCAAACACCTACCATATGTTATTAATATTATCATAATAAATCACCTATAGTCATAATTTTTACCAAAAATCTTCTTTATTATTAAGGTCATAGGTTTATTAGAAAGTAACCCTATTAGAAAGTATGGTTGTATGTTAACTTATAGTCATCATTTTGATAAAATTTGTGGTCTTAAATATATACAATTTGAGCATCATACATATTACTAATAACATTAATAAAATACATACACCATATTTTTCATACATAAATGTCAACACCAAAATGACAAGACTTACAAAATCCACTTTATGATTTACTATAGTTTGTGAGGGGAGTTTTACATAAACTTGTTCCTCTAATCTTCCTACATTTATGGCTAGTTGGCTAACTTAGCTCAAAAGGTTCTTAATGAAAGAATTAGTTATGGATCCAATTATCTAATAGTGGAATATCAGTGAAAGTAAGTGAAATTAAAAATTCGCAGAATGGTCATATATGCAATTACGTGTAAATAAAATAATGTGAAAAATAAAAATCAACACACTATATTTTTAGGTGAAAACAACCTAGGTCACAACAATGACTTAAAAGGAAAACCACTAATACACCGAACCATCTAACTATCCACTATGAAAAATAAGTATCCACTTATAAGGTTGTGACTCAAACTACTCACCCAAGTAAAGTCTCTAAGTAACCTACTTATAAGCTGTTGCTTTCATCATAATATCTACAAGAAAGACATTTAGATCTAGACCAACGTTTATATAAACTCAAGTCACATGGATTAATCTAACTTATACCTCTATCACCTAAGAAATTAGCATATAAACACAAATGCAAGTATGTATCCTATAGTAGATTCATTAATGAACAACCCTAACTAATTAATTTAAACAATATATCGAATAAATCGAAAACAACTTATAACTCTAGAACAATCAGTTAAAAGCACAATAACATAATATTTTTGTAGACTTGTTAATCCATCAAACACAACCACAAAATATTTGATAAATTGATTTAATGAAAAAACATACTTGAAAGCTTTTAGCAAAAGAAGAGAGAGAATAAAAGATGAAGAGAATAAGCACAATTAAGCTCTTATGTGGGTAGTTTCAATAGTGTTCTTAAATTTATATTGATTAAATATTTTGAAGCACTTTAGGTCAAAGTAAAATTACCATATTGTCCATAAAATCAATTAAATAAGTTTTAAGGAATAAGGACAATATAATAAAAGGTCAATCTAATTCGTATTAAAAATAGGTTTTAAAATCAAAGCTCTGGCAGCTCTATCAATCTAATCAAGTACTCGATCGATGTATAGTATAACAATTAAGTAATTCTCAAAAACATAGATCGATCTAGTCACTACTCGATAAGTAATTCTCAAAAACATAGATCGATCTAGTCACTACTCGATAAGTAATTCTCAAAAACATAGATCGATCTAGTCACTACTCGATTGGTCGAATAACCTATTTTCATATTATTCCTATATGTCTAATATGCAATCTAATGTGCATGGGAATATATATATACTTGAGATATGATCGTCGAGGCTCAATAGTTTCTTTGACTTAAGAATATTCTTTTAAGACACACCTAAAAACTAAAATTATAATTATATATTTTGTTCACGAATATCGCCAACACTCAAATAATCCTTACAATATCCCATTTTGACATATTCATATGACAAAACTTCTCAAAGAGGGGTAAAGAAGGACAAAAAAATTGGTGTCTTGAAAGTTTTAGACAATTCAAAGACGACTTAAATCCATCCTCTATCCAAGTAGCACCTAGGATTTCTCCTCAAGAGACACTAAAAGTAGATTCTAGACCTTGTTTGAGACAGAAAAATCATGAAAACATAAATCCACACAGACCTCTCAAAATAGTCATAAAAATTCACAAAGTTAATGACATGTATAAGAGAAAAAGTTCATTTTAAATAGAATACAAAATTTTAGCCATACATTTGTTCAATGAATACACATGTCATAACAATCATATTTCAATCCAAGTCAAATGCATGCCAATCATATATCATCAAGGGTCCTTCTAAAATTCATTTTTCATGCAATAGAATAGCAAAAGAGAAGAACGTGCAAAACAATTCTAAGAAGAGAGAGAAAGAGAGAAGAAGAATATCAAACGACCATACAAAAAAATATATTTTTTATTTTCAAAGTAGTAAAGGAAGATAAGCACAATTTTGAAGAAATAGACAAGTAACGCAACAACAAACAAGTGCGATAACAAAGTTAGCCTTAAAGGAGATCGTAGGCCAAAAAGACAAGTATATGCATCAAGAGAAACTATCATTGTAAATTGTACAGTGTTTCCTCTAGAAAGAGAAAAGGCAACAAACTACACACAGTTGCCTCAAAATAGAAAATTGACAATACTCACATCATTGCTAACTAAGAGAAAGAAATAACCTAACCAATTAGTGAGAAATACAAGTAACACCGCTAAGAGAGAGAAGAAACAACAAATGCTACAAAGACATCTAAGCGTGTGAGAAAGGTTTAGGTTTCAACACAGAAAAAAGACACGCTTAGATAATGTCAACACCCAAAACACCAAGAATGCCAACAAGACACACTAGTCTAGACACAACAATGCATGAAATCAAGATTTGTAAAGATAGGTAAACAATTTAAATGACATACAAATGCATATGGCAAACCCAAACATGCACAGTACATAAAAAGCATCCATGTATACAAACTTGTAACACACCTCAATTTTCTCCAAATAGACATCTAAAGCACAATAGAAGGAGGTGTAGGTAAAAAATGAACAATAATCATCAGGAAACAAACAAAGAACTAACACTTAACATATTAGGTATAATATAAAAAGAACCTAGTAAAAGAGAAGACATATATTCTAGATGACATGACATATGAATGATAAGACTGTAAGAAGAAAGATCTTAATACTTTGATAGTACACGTTGAAAAAATGTAATGTGATGCTCATGCAAAAAGTCACAAGCATGGTTTTGCTCACAAAATTTGGAATCACTAATATCGAGCAACACATAAAGTATTAATGATTCAAAAATAGAAAGATGATCAATTTAACTAAGCTCTACTACCTCTTTTCTAGATACCAAATTAATATAAATGAAGGAGTATTTATAAAACTCAAAATTATCACCTCATCGATCACTCGTTAACCACCTCACCACCACATATGATGAGATCCTTGGCAATCGTGGTGTCAAGCTTGGTGGTCAAGGGATAAAAAGTCATATTTTTTGATTACAAAAATTGAAGTATTTTTCATAAATATCTACACTTGAAACGAACCAAAAAACATAAGTGACAATATCAATTTACTCACACGCTCGCTCGTCAAAAACTAACACTCTACTTAGTATGTGATGACTCTATGAAAATAGAGTCATTAGTGCACTTTTTCACTTAATATTTACTTATTTTATTTAATAAATAGTATTTTTTGGCTAAAAAAAATTAAAATATAAACTTTTTGGTGAAAAGGGGTGAAAATATAATTTTTTGGGATTTTTCTAGAATTTTTCTGGATTTTTTTATGAATTTTTAACGCAGGACCAATCAGAAGCTGCCACGTGGCATACCACGGAAGCATAGGAGCTGACTGAGCAAGCCACATGGATGCCATGCAAGCACGAAGAGCGAATCACGTTGCACCGTGTGTGAGGAGGAGAAACACGCACCACATGTCAACACGACGTTCAATCCGAGTTCAAAAATTAGTCAACGCGCTATTACACGTGTCACAACGCTATTGCTCGAAGCATTCCACCCGTGCACCACGCCATCTGTTCCCGTGAATCACGTCGTGCCATGTGGTGCTGATTCGACGAAGGTTGACTCTGACTAGTCTCCCCTACCACGCGTCTCTCTCTGATTCGCCCAATAAACTTCTGATGCCACGTGCCACTCTATGATTGGCTGAAACTGTCAATTTTGCTTGTTTTGATCGTAACCCTTGATTTGAAGCTAATTGGACGGTCCAAATCGCACCTGAGCTTTATTTAAGTCCCTAATCACTCCATAAACCCTAATTTGCCTCTATTAGCATAATTTTGGTCAGTTTTTAGAGCTAAAAAGAGAGAAAAATATAGAAAAATTCAAGAAACGACACAATTTTGGTGGATATTCAAGAGGAAATTAATTATACAATTCAAGAGATTGATTGTATTTCTTTTTCTACTCTTTTCTTTATTAATTTTATATCTTCTTTTATGAAAAATATGAGCTTTATGAACGTAATTATGTGTAATTAATTTATTAATCTAGGGATCTTATGAACCTAATTTTCACCATGTGATGATCTAATATTTTTTCTCAATTATAATATTAATTTAATTATATTATTTAATCTGATTTTTATGCTATTAATTGTTTGACCAATAATTTATCTATAGACAATTAAATAGATTTGAGAAAATTATTTAATTATTTGTCTTGATTAAATAACATGCATAGTTTCTAGGGAGAGATGTACGATTCTTATGTATGTGATCCATAATTGATGAACTTAATGAGTAGTATGTAATTTAATTGGCATGAAAGTGTGATTAAATTAATTATTATATGGTGTGTAGTTTACTTGAGAGAGAAATACATGTTAGGTTAGATTCAATTGATCATGTAATTAATTGATATTATATTGGGGGATTTTAGTGATTCGTATATTTAGAAAATTGGGGGATTAAGTATTCTTAGATATTTTCTCATATATCTTTTTAGTCACAAAATCTGATTTAATTAATTATTGCTATTTACTTTTAATTATTTTAATTTTGCTCTCTTAAGATATAAAAACACCAAAAAATTGATTTTTATTATTTTTAGTTTTAAAAATTAGTTTTTTTTAAAATAATCTCTGTGAAAATGATCTTTATTTATCATTATATTACTTGTTATGATACGTATACTTGCGTATTTATTGTACATATAATTTATGTGGCGATCAGTATGCACATTATAAAAACCAACTCCATGGTGAATGTAAATTTACTTGCATGTAAAATATTCATAACTATATACATGTGTGTATTATTAATTTATAGTAACCAACTTTACATTGAGTATATTAAAACACCGAATAAAAAAATAAACATCATATTTTGTATATGTGAAGCTAACACATAAACACAAGAATAATTGGATTTACATTAAGTTTTTCCTATTTAATTCATATATATATATATAATGTTTATATGAATAAAAGAAATATTTTAATAAGTTGTTATTATATATTTGTTATATTTTTAAAAATTTATACAAAATTTTACTATTTTTATAATTTATTTTAAATATTTATCCATATTAATAATATTTTTATTCTTTCTCTCATTGAAGCGGAAAACTCAGTAAAATTGTCATAGAGAAGACTTGATGGTTGATACCAAATAAAAAACTTGTGTATTCACACAAAATTATGGTTGTTGTAATTTGTGCTGCAACACAAAACAAATGTTGTAGTAACCCAATATAAATTATACTTAGTTTGTTAATAATATTTATACACTCACCTATTCATCCACACGTACTTGCAAGCTTCAAAACTATCACTTCATAATATCCACGGAGCATGTATCATTACTCACATGAATTAGTTACAAATAATTATTAATTTTTTGATTTATAAAGAGATTTGAATTTCGAGCATAACAAATAAATAAATAGTGATGTTATATAATAATAATTTTATTAATAATGATTATTATTAATATAAATAAAATAGATATTTTGTATGACAATAATAAAAATAATTATATAAATATTATTACTTAAAATAAATTGGTTATAAATAATTTAATTATTTATAATTTAAAAAGTGATTTTATAAAAAAAGTACGAGAATAATTATGCAAAAAATTAACTCCTAAAACTTACTGCAATTCTTAGATTTTATTTATTTATTGTGTTTGGGAATTTAAAAAAAATTAGCATATCAAAAATTTGTAACATAAAATTAATAATGTTAAAATTTATAATCATTAAGAATAATTTTACATGTATATAATAAAATTTCATCCCAATTAATGTTTTTTTTTATTGGTTAATATAAATAGGATTGGTTATTAGATAATATGTAATTTATAGTAATTAATAAAAAAATTAATTTATTTTTGAATTTTAAATATATATCGAATGGAAATGAGATATGTTTTAAAGTTTTTTTTATAAATAATATTTTTTATATTTATTTTATATAGTTTTACCGTAAAAAAGTTTTCATTTTTTGATTGTTATAAGTTTAAGATTTTATTTTTTTAATTTCACTTAAATATATGGTATTAATGAGTCTGTGAGTGTCAGTTAATATTGTAATTTTTATATTATAGTACAAGTGAGACCTAGGGTCTTAAAACGGAAAATTATAAACGATTATAAATATAATATAATTGTGGGAATTTGTAGTTTAATTTTGTTTTTAAACTAAAAGTTACAAAAAAAAATTATAGTTATATTACACTTATATATAATAAACAGACAATATTTATAATTCTTCATATTTTCACCCCAATCGAGATAATTTCCCGTCTTAAAACAGAGAGCAACAGAGGAAAAGCACCAGCAGTTGCTATGGCGACTGTGACTATGACTACCAAAACCATGATCAACCTGAAACCCAGTCCACCCTCTCGATTCCTACAAAATCATAATCCAGACTTCAATCGAAGAACCTTCAAGTCTTTTGCACGTCATAGTCTACAAACAGAATCATCACTAGGAAGAGCTGTATCGCTTGTTCACCAATTCGACCCTAAAATCCCCCTAGAAGAAGCTGTAACTCCACCCAGCTCATGGTATACTGAACCTTCATTTCTATCTCTGGAATTCGATCGCGTTTTCTATAGAGGCTGGCAAGCCGTTGGTTCGTTTCTCTTACCCTCTATCTATGATTACTTACAGGCATGCTCACACTTATGGTACATTTATTTTCTTCTATCCATTTTTTTCATTAAACCTTTGAAAGTAGAATCGTTTTGATGGATCTGGAATCACGACCAATCATCTTTACTAAAACAGTGACCGTCTAAACAATCCTGGGCAGACTGTTTTTATTTACCTTTTTCTTCTCATTTCTGAAAAAGAATAATGGATTACAAATGAGAAGGGACTAAGCTGTATTTTCATTGAATTAATTTAGGGGCACTTCTATTTTAGGACTGTCTAGTGGTGAAGGGTAAGAAAAAGGTATAGTCTTCATTTTATCCCTTTTTTTAAGTATCCAAACTAGGCTTTTAGGTTTAGCTGAAACATTTTATCAACGGGAAAAATGGATTGAAAGAAAGGGGAAAAGAGAAGGGAAAGAAACTAAATGGTCAATGCTTTGTAGGCTGACATTGCTCTAAAAGACTATTTTGAGGCTCCTCAAGGCGTGGCTTAAAAATTATTTCCGAGGTTATAGACTCAGATGGTAAATTAAGGCTTCTGCTCTTTGGTCTGAAATGCATGCCTTGAGATTGAGACTACAGCTTCAAACAATTCCTTTCTTAAGTTGGTTTTGTGGGTTATCTATAAAATCCTAACCTGATTTCATTAAATATTGAAAAAAGGTAGAAAATAAGAAATGATAGAAACAAAATGAATATAAGAATCTTACAACATGAACAAACATAATGATTATGAGAATCTTCCTTTGCATGTTCTACTTATTTTCATGTTTAATTGCGTATTAGATTAATATTTATTAAATGTTCTGAGGTTTTTTAAAGTTAAAGTTTGAGCTTTATGACTCGAATCACCTTGAGGTTTACACCTTGCCTTGCCAAAGGAAAACTCATTGGTACTTAAAATGACCTTTTTACAATAATACTTGAAATTGATCATACATCAGAAATGGGAAGGAAAAAAGTGACTCTAGATATTGCCATGCTCTAATTATTTGCCTAGAAAATGAATCATCAAGAAACTTAGTTCTATTATCCAAGGCAACTTGCCTTGTATTGTATTGACATTTGCTCCATGTAGGCACTTAAGTTGTGTGGGTTCAAGTCCTACTAATGACAAGTGTACGTGCGTGGGTGTGTGTCTATAAATGTTCATTAAAATTAAAAATAAAAACTTGGTTCTTTAGGGTAACATTTCTATCATTATGAAGCTAAAACTTTTTGATGTCATAGACCACATGGTTGAGTTTGTTTTAATCCCTTGGAGACTTTTTTATTCAAATCTTTTTTCACCATCGTAGTTTCTTCTACACAACCTATCATGAAGGCAATCACAGCTTTGCGAGGACGAAAAAAGAGTGAAGGGGGGGGGGGGGAATCTTTGCCATGTCATGCAAATAGGAATAAATTATTTTTTATTGTATTTACTATAGTCATTGTTTTTTTCATATGCTTTTGATTTCTGATTTTTCTTAATATCACTTGATGGTCAGGATATACTGAGCAGATAAAAGATTGTCGTGACTTCTTTACTGGTAGGTAAATTTTCACTTGTAATGACCTATCCTCCACCATGACGAAATTTAGTCATCAAGAAGAGATAAGATATACTTGTAATGCATTTATTTATATCTGTATTTAACCCTTCCCCATCTCAAAATTTACACTTGTATCAGACTCGGGAATGTAGAGTTTGTGGTGTGTCGAGATGATGATGGGAATGTTCATGCATTCCACAATGTTTGTCGCCATCATGCCTCGGTTCTTGCATGTGGCATTGGGCAAAAATCTTGCTTTATATGCCCTTACCATGTGAGTATACTGACATTGCTTAGTTATGGTCTCATAGATGATCAGATGACAAATATAGATAGGGATGTCTCTTTGCTTTTCTATATTATAGTTTCTTTCTGCAGAGAGAGATTTTTTTTTTTTTTGTAAAACTTTGTTTAAATGAAAGTTTACACCTCATATTGCACCTCTTTTGAAATATGCAAATTCCGTATCTTTTTTAAGGGATGGACATATGGGTTAGATGGAGCACTTCTAAAGGCAACTCGAATAACAGGAATTCAACATTTCAGTGTAAATGTATGTTGTATTATCATTGTGGTAGCAACTTTGTACAACTATTATGAAATATGTACTGATTGGAGGGAGTAATCTTATCCATCTATGTGGTCTTGGGTAGTAGGATTTTGGGCTCATACCAATCAAGGTAGCTACTTGGGGTCCATTTGTTCTTCTCAATATAGAGAAGGAAGTTCATGGTGATGTAGACCTAGTTGCTGATGAATGGCTTGGTAGCTCCTCAGAACTACTAAGTAATAATGGGGTTGATTCTTCACTTAGCTTTGTATGTAGACGGGAATATACTCTTGAATGTAACTGGAAGGTATGGTTCCCTACGTGGCTCATTTTTTGTTTGATAGTCTGAACTGGGACTGGCTCATTGAAGATCCCAAACTTATCTAAAATTTTTGTTTCCTTCACTTCTTTCACTTTCCCTCTAAGGTCAATTTTTCTTCCTATTTATGTCTGTGTGCTCTGTGGTGCATGTGTGTAAACACACACATTCATGCTCACTTTCAGGTATTCTGTGACAACTACTTAGATGGTGGTTACCATGTGCCATTTGCTCATAAGGGCCTTGCATCTGGTCTCAAGCTTGATTCCTACTCTACAATGGTATTTTCACTTGCTGTTTTTCTTACTTTGGAATCCACAATTCAATTTTTTTGCTGTGGTTCCATGAAGTCTAAAACTGAGGGAAAGACCTTGGTTTTCTGTAAAGTGCTCAACTTGTTTTATGGGAATAACTTGCTTTCAAATCCTTTATAAATAGAAGTATTAGTTTGATTACTCATTTGAATTATGGTCTTCCACTAAGCTCCATGTCTAGGATACTTTTTCCTCCGTGGTACAGATATTTGAAAAGGTCAGCGTCCAAAAATGTAAAGGTAGCTCAACAGAATGCATAAATGACTGTGATCGGCTTGGATCCGAAGCTCTATATGCTTTTGTTTATCCTAATTTCATGATTAATAGGTACTTCATTATGAAACTGTTGTTTATTATCATGTTTATTGTGTCTGTCATTTTGTTATGCTAGTTTCTACTCAGTTATCCTTGGAGCTTTATGATGTTATGATAGGTATGGTCCATGGATGGATACCAATCTAGTACTCCCATTAGGACCCCGGAAATGTCGAGTGATATTTGACTATTTTCTTGAAGCTGCTCTTATGGTAAGTTTTGTTTCTATTTGTTTATTCATAACAGCCTATTATTTTGTGTTTTTGTATTTACAAATGTCAATTATAATTTTTAATTGTTGTTTTAATACTTTCCTAAAAGGTGGGGCCAAATTTAGGCTTTCACTTTTGAAATGGACTTGGTACTATTCTGGCACAAAACATAGAACTGTAGAAGTCTATCAAGAACTATGAACGTGTATTTATTTAAATCTGTTGGGTATTTTTGTTCTAGTTTCATGAGTGAATTGTATTGTGCTGAACTCTGATCGTAGCTCTTCTTAAGTTGTCATGCAACGGTGTTGTTTATGTATGTTTCATTCAGAAAAGTGGGTTGATAATAGATACATGCATCTTTGAGTTATCCACAAAAATCCGGAGTTGCTTGTCAAATATCATCCCTTAAAAGTTATACCTGGTGGCTTAGTTTTGGTTAATGCATTGCTTGAAATTTCATTTTTGCACGATAAGCTTTAGCGTTCTGATTTCAGAAGGAAAGTCTGATGATAATGGTGCCTTTGGAGCACTCCATTTAAGCTTAATACTTTTAGGCTTGATAGCTTAATAGTATAGAGAGAAAAATGTCATATAAGTCCTTTACACCATGTTATTTGTGTCATATAAGTCCTTTACACCATGTTATTTGTGTCATTTAGTCTCTTAAAATAAAAATGGTATCATTTAGTTCCCTTAATTATGGATAAAGAGGCAAATTAAGGATACATTATACAATTTTAATGATTTTTTTATTAATTTTATTTTGTCAAATGATTAAATGCTATTACAACACGAGTCTTTAACAATAAAAATTAATATGAAAAAAATTTTACAAAATATTCTTTTCAATTAATTGCTACTTTTTTACTTTAATGTTATATTGTTTTTAAATTTTTATTAAAAAATAATATATATATTTAAATTACTTTCTTTCTGAACATTATTATTGTTGATTTATTTTTAAATAATTTCATATTATTACTTGTATCCTTTTTAAAGACTTGTATTTTAATCATTTTGCAGGAAATAATAATATTTTAATAAAAAAATTATTAAAATAATATAAATTTATCCTTAATTGATCCCCTTTTTCATAACTAAAGGACTAAAGTGACAATTTTTTTTAACTTAAAAGACTTAACGACACAATGACTTAATTTATATGGATCCTCATCCTTGTATAGATTATATCATTTCCATATGCACAGACAAAGCCACACTTTATTCAGAAGGGGCACATGTCCTCCTCCTACTCAATTTTTTGATAAATTTTTACCTATGTTGTATTTACTAATGTGCTTATTTATTTTACAAAAATATATAATAGTGTCCTCTCTCAAGTTTGTTATTTGAATATTTTTTATTTCATTTTGTCATACTACATACTCATTTAACATTTCCATATATTTTTCATTTGTACTATAATATTATACAATTTAGTAAATGGACTAGTAGAGTAGTATATTGTTAACATCTGCTCATAAATTGTACTTGTTCAATTATTTTACTAAGTATTGGTTCTTAAAAAAATCATAGTTTTTGTCTTCCATACAATTTAGCTATTCTTTGTTACACCATATATAATTATATAATTTTTTGTTATTATTTATTCTATGTAATATTGCTTGTATCTATTTTTTTCTTTCACGTACTTCGATTTTTATGTCTTTATTATAGTTTATGTTGTTTAATTTCTTTAATTTTTTTTTGTCAATTTACATTAATTTTAAACAATGGTATTTAACTTTATTAAACTTAGTTTACATAGTTTTTAGTTTTTATTTAAATTGTATAAAAATACGTAATTGACATCTAATATAAGTGGTCTAAAATTCAAAAGCATTGAAATTTGTTAAATTTTTACAATATCTACCACAAACTTTTCCACATTATTTTGCAATAACTGGATTGAATAAATCATCCATTTTTAGTATTATCATTCCCAAGATGCCGAAGTCGTCTATTTTTACTATTGAGTTTCCGCACGGTGCCCCTCAATAAAAATCCTGGCTATTTCCCTGCTAATATGTGCTCCTTGAATCTCATTGAGTAGAAGCTTTGTTCAAGATAAGATGATATGCAAGCACATGATTGTTGCCTTACTTTTGATTGACTCCCATGATAGAATTACTCAGGAACATTTTTCTGATGATATGCAAACAAGGCAAGTTTACGTTTCATTCTGATAGTTTTATATAAACTTATCATGGTTGATGCTAATGCTTGCATATATGTTCCCATCATGCTGTTTAATTTATCTTACGTTTTGATCTAATGTTTATAATCTTTAAAAGAAGGTTACAACTTGTTATGCAGCTGAGACAAGTCATACTTGTTAACAAAGTCTTTTTTTTAACCTTCTGTTTAAGAGTCTTTAAGGGCAAAATGCTACCAGGGTACACTAACTTTGAAAGCACTTAGGTTTACTAACTATTGTGAGTAGGGGTGGAGCTATACATGGGCTAGGAGGGGCTGTAGCTCACACAAATTTTGGAGAAAAAATTGAGTACTACCAATTTAGTCTATATAGTTATTGACACGATTGAGAATACACAAGTATATATAGTCATGCACAAGTGATAAGCAATTTAAGAATGAGGGTTGTCGTACCCACGGGGAGATGTGATTATGAGACTATTCTCACCATTGGCCTACAATTTTATTTATCATGTCATGAATGGAAATTAGTTTACTAGGTTTTAAATCACTTTCATAATTTAAATTTTTTCTTGAATTCATAACTTTAGCTTTATAGAAATCTAGGCCTGTTTAATATTTTTCATCTTTTCTTACCGTGCATTGAATTAATGATACGATTGCTAACCAATTTAGAAGTTTGCTTATTAGATTTAATTTATTCATTACATTAAGATCTAAAAAGATGATAACTAAACTAAACAAGATTAAAATCATCGCTTAACTTTTAACGTTGATATTTAATTTTACTTATGACAGTAGTCATAAGGTACCACTTCAAAATAAGACGTAGCGATTACTTACTAACATTTTAAAGTAGAAATAAAACATATTCATGCAATAACTAGTTATAATTTTTACATTCAAACATAGAATTAAATACATCAAGAATTAAGAATTAAAATTAAAATTATCATTATGTTAAATTAATTAAATCATAGTCTAGGGTTTAGAATTGCCCATAATTACATTAAAAATTTAGCTAGTTATGGATTTTGTTGATGTAGGTTTCTGCTCAGTTTCTTTAAGACCTAAAAAAGAGTAACAAATGTTAAAATCTAAAGGAAGACCACTTAAAGGGGGATAATGCTTCCAATTGGACTTTGATGTTTAAGTCAGTTAGGTGATCAGTGAAGAAGGTAGGGTTGAATATGTCTATTTTAGGGTTTCGAGTACTCGTGATTGTATATGAAATCATAGTTATTTTCATAATTTTCTAGGAGATTTAGTGTACCTTAGTTAAATATAGTATTCTTCTTTCATAATGACTTGTATGAGAAACTTTTGAAAAGTTTGGAAATAATCCTAATCCATTGATAGCCAGGAATGCTAGTTCGGATCAAGATTAAATAAAGAGTGAATCTCATGTAATTATCCAATTGGGCATGGAGAAGTTTTTGTGATAATAGAACTCTGGAAAAGACGTATCCGATACTGGGAGCGGAAACACTCCTTTCTGGAGACAAGTTAGATAATATGTTGTTTAAGTGAACAACGTCATAGAGATTGCCATTTTCTCTGGAAGCTGATATCTTAGGTCATATGAGGTCCTTAAGATGGTGTAGATTATACTGTAGGTCTGTGGAGGTCATGTGATATGTGAAGGGGTTGTACCTAATAGATATATGATTGGTGGAAGTTGTTAAGAGCTCTCTATCAGTGCATATCAGGGTCATAAAGGCTCATTCCTTGATGATGATCGAGGCATTGGGAGAATCTATCCTGTTGTTTGGAGCTATCTAGTAGCTCTATAGAGATATAATAAGTATCTGTCAACATTCAGGAGCTTCTAGGGAGCTCTTAACATGTGTTGTGCTTATTTCTGAAGGTCTTGGGTACTCTCAGAGTTTTAAATGACATGGCAAGATGCTGATAATTTTTACCCTCAATAGATTTCCCCCTGCTCTATGACTTCACATGGAGGTTGGAAAGCTGATAGAGCATCTTATCTTTTGAGGTGAGGTGGATGTGATCTTTTTGGATTGGAGAGTCTGAGTTTCGTTGTTATTTTCCAGCTCAAGAGTGTACTTGGATAGTCTGGCTGTTTATAACCGTTTAAGAAGGTGAAGAGAGTAGTTGCTTTTTAAGAGTCGTTACTCATTAGGTAAGTGTGGGAGCTAGTGGTAAGCATCCACTTGAGAAGAGAGGAACCCAACTTATAAATACGGCTCAGGAGGTCTCTAGGGTTCACATTACTAATTTTTATTCTCAAAATCTGTGTGAATTTCAAGCTTGAGATTTTCTTAGCATTCTGTTTGGAATTTTTGCACATTTTCTCTTGATTACTCATGAATCTTTAAGGTTAGTGTTTGCTAATCACTTCAATTTTATTTCTCAACTATGTCGAGTGAGCGTACTCCTTTTCCTTCTCATGAAAGCTTTTTGGGCTATAGTGAGGGCACTTTTGGTGATCCTCTCCACGTTGAGTCACTAATGACTCTTCCCCTAGGGGTTCTACCCTTCCTCAAGCCAGAAGGGTCCTTTGCCCTGAGTTTTTTTTCAGATTTCTTCTTCTTCTTCTTCTATTATGGAGAAGGATATTCTTATTAGCAGAAACAAATATAAAGTTCCTAACTCTGATTCTCAGGGCTATGAAGCTTGATGAGAGAGCTTGCAGCTTTTCCCTTGATTTTGTTGTTTCTATAAAGTCTTTTTGAAATCGAGGCTTCGTTTCCCTCTTCCTTACACCATCAAAAGCGCGATATGTAAATTTGGAATCGCTCCTTCGCAACTCATGCCTAATGGGATAAAAAAAGAAAAGATTGTGTTTTATGAACTTTCTTTTATCATGAAAAATGTAAGTCTTAAATTTACTCTCTTATTTTCCCCACTTTAAACATATGGATATGAGATTTAAATTGTTCAATTATTACTATTTAAACTATTTTTTAAATTAATGCAAGACATAATGAAAATTTATCATATTCTAATATTTAAGCAAGAAAAATGATGGTGCATGTACTTATCGATATAGCAGCTGGGAATAAGTATATGTTTATAAACAATTGGAAAATAAACTATCTTAATCCTTTTCTACTATTTTTATTCTAAAGTTACATATATAAAAAAAATTACAAATGTAGTGGTCATATTAGAACAAGATTGATGAGAATACGTTATGTTAGATTATTTCCGAACCAATCCTTATTCTCAAAAATATGTTAATTAATTTGGTAAAAAATAAAAAAATGAATTTAACTAACAAAATTTAACATAATACTGGTAATTGCAATATGACGAATTGTTTTGTTAAATTATGTCAATGATGTTATAAAAGTGATTATTTTAAGCTAAATTTACCAATAAATTTAAAATTTGTATCAAATTTATTGAGCTAAAAGATAATAGAATAAAACAAATGTCACAAAAATAAGGGGATGAATTTATCAATTGTATTAAATATAATATAATAGCTAAGACATAGCTAGCGTGTTCCTCTTGAAACAAATTTCTAGGTTTGCCCTCTGGAGTAATTTAGTTCACTAGTTTTTGACAAAGTATTATTTAAGGATAAATAGTCATTTTTTTAAATATATTTTTCATTCATTTTTTTCCTTTTTATTTTAAAAAAATGCTTCCGTAATTATTCATTCATGTTAAAAGTTTCTTTGTCAAATACAATTGAAAAAAAGAAGAAGCTGGACCTAATCCCTGCTTTGATCTTGTATTGTCACTTTTTTAAAATAAGTTGATTAAACTGTTAACATAATGGATATAAGTGCTCCAGTTACAAGTGGATGCACAGCCATCCACCGATTCTTACTCTTCATTTAATCTTTTTGTGGGCAGGATGACAAAGCATTCATAGAGGAAAGTTTGAAAGATAGCGTAACAGTACAGGTAGGAGAGTACTTTATTTTAATCCTGCATTTTAGTACTAATATTTCTATTACAATCAGTCTTGGTACGATGTAACCATTTGATATCATTACTATTACTTTTTGGACATAAATGTAATGAACATTTAATTGTGGATGCACCAGATGGAGGATGTTGTATTATGTGAAGGTGTACAAAGAGGACTTGAATCACCGGCATACAATGTCGGTAGATATGCTCCAAAAGTTGAGCATGCCATGCACCATTTTCATTGTCTGCTTTATGATAGCCTTAAAAAATGACTTTCCTGGTCGACATGTTGTGTTATATTTCAAAAATTAGTTGGTATTTCTACTCTAATTTCTCTGGCCTTTTCTGCATTTCTATAATAATATTGTAATGATATTTTCGTGGATGTTTCAAGCAGCCAGTTCAAGACCAAGGAAATTAAAAGTCCTAAGATTTGTCCTTATGTTCTAGTGGAACAGAGAAAAACATTTGTTTGAAGACAGTATATAATTAGCATTTTTCTAGGTGTATTGGAAAAGGTTTTAAGAAAATGTTATTAACATCCTCATCAAAACGGAAACACGTGAAATAAATGTTTGAATGTTTACGTATCAACCTAAACATTCTCTATATAAAACGTGCCAAGTGCCAATGCAACAAAGGATTACAAGGTCGTAAATTCTAACTATCATTACAGTACATTTTCAACCTTTGTATCGCTTAATAGCTAGACTTTTTTCTATGATGTTGTAGGGTTTCATTTCATGATTGGATATGAAATTCTCTTAAATGTAACATACATGTATATCAAAAAGGTGATTTAATTGCATTATATATTATATATAATATTGTAATTGATTTATTTATACAGTTATCGAATTATTAAATATATAAAGAGTGAACTAAAAATTATTTCCTTATAAATTATGCATGCATTTTAGTATATTTTTCAATTAACTTTCAAAACACTATTTAGAGCCCTAAATCTTGGATGATTTGAGATTTTTAAAAGTTTTTAGTTGATCTAATGACAACGGTTTGGTTATACTTGATTCTAAAGATATATTGATGCGGGGGCATTAGAGTAAAAGCTAAGAAGTTCTAACTCTACTTCCTATTGTCATGTATGAATACTACTTGTCATTTATTTCCTTTGTATTTTATTTATACTTTATGTTTAAATCCTGTTTGATGAGCTTGGAATTAATTTGCGTATAGAATAGGCAGAGATGGTGTCATGGAAAGGGAATTTTGGATGAAAAGATATACCGAGAACTTTCTCTTTCTTGTTTGTCACTCTTCTCTATGAATAGGACCGAAGTAGTCCATTTTTCAACAAGAATTCATCGAATTCTTGATTGTTATGGTGTTTTTAAGCCATTTAGTATCAGAGCCTAGGTATTCTTTGTGTGATATCGATGGCCAACTTAGGTGATGAGGCAAAGCGACTTGTAGAAGAAAACCTCATAGTTCAAGTGATGCTCATGTATCTTCGAGAATAGGACCAAAAATCAAAGGCCGTTTATCGAACCTTTCTAGAAGAATTTCGACAATCAATGACTCACTTTCGAGTTGAGTTCATCTCTAAATTCCATAATGCCACTGCCCATCTTCAACCCATAACCCCGAGCCTATCGTACTGCTTACTTGAAGCTCGCCACCCGTCTAATCACCTTGAAGTTTGCAACCCATCTACACACCTCCCTAAAGCTCGTAACTCATCAGCCCAGCCACAAACCACCACCTCCTACCCTTTGCCTCATACTGCCTCATCTAACCTAGACTCTGACTTTCCAAACCCAACTGCTTTCAGTGGAACTAGCAGCAGGAATCATGTAGTGACTCCTCGTCACACAAAATCTGGAGCATACCATACACAAAACAGAACCCAATTCCTAGAAATCGAGCCTAGCCATTACACCCCAACACCCTATTTGCGTCGCAACCAAGATTTCTCTGATTTCATAACAAAGAATGAATTTCTTGTTATGGTGCGTTATTAATATCAGTGAGTTCCTTGACTTGTTAAAATCTATTGATAATTACTTTGAATACATGGCAATTCCAGAAGACAAGAAAGTTAAAATGTTTGGTATAAGTTGAAAGGGGGATTTAGTGCTTGGTGGGATCAAATCCAAATCAATAGGAGGAATATGGGGGAATTGCCAATCAACTTGTTAGATTGGATGTGACAACTTATGTACACTCATTTTCTACCTCCAGATTATTAACAAACTTTATTCGGGCAATACCACCAATTCCAACAGGGGAGTACAAGTGTGGTAGAATATACCGTGGAGTTCCAAGAGCTGCAAGCTAGGAACAATCTTAATGAGATTGAAAATCAAATAGTACTTGGGTATGTCACAGGACTTACAAAGCCTTTGAGAAGTAAACTGGATGTTAGAAATGTCTTAAACTTTCCCGAGGCTATTACTATGGCTACCAAATTTGAATCACAGCTTGTTGGACAACCCTTTCCCTAGAAAACCCATACCATAACACTACGACTACGAAAATAAACCTATCACCAAACCAACTTCCTAATTTCATAGGCAGCTCACAAAAAAGGACCCCCAAACCGAAACAGTCATCCCAAACATTCATGAAAACTACCCATGAACCCACAAAAGCCAAACCCATACATCAAACCCGGTACTCTTTAAGTGTTCTAAGTGTAACCAAATTGGCTATCGATCAGGGGAGTGCTCTTTGAGAAAATCTATGCACGTATTTGAAGGGATGGAAGGTTATGAGGAAGGTTATAAGGACGTAGACACGAGCAATTTGATGAAATTGAGTATTGATGGAAGGATGAGGAGAAAATTTTGTGTAGTACAATGGTTGTTACTCACTCTTAGAAAACTTGAATAGCCTCAAAGAAACAACATATTTAGAATTTGTTGCACTATCAACAAGCAAGTGTTTGATGTGATCATAGACAGTGGGAGTAGTGATAATATTGTTTCTTGATTTGTCACTTCTAAACTTGCGATTTATCTTATTTTGGACTAAATATTATGAAAATGCTTAATTTATGTTTAAGTATTTCAACATAGGTGGAACGATAGCAAATAGAGTAAAAATGAGACAAAAGGGGAAAAATCAGCTCATGCTACGACGATCACTTTTGTGTGTCGCGAGGCGCATTGTTTAGTATGCATTTAGCAAACACCATGCTGTAGTGGGCACTATTTTGTGTTGTGGCACGCCTACTCCCACTGGTGATCAACAAGCTCCATGTTGTGGCAGGCATTTTTCTGTGCCATAGCTTGCATTGTTTCTAGTCGAATTTTGAGATGACGTTTTTAATCTTGATTTCATCCTTAACCCTTAGATCTTATGAGAGTTGATCTAATGGTCTATATTAAGTCATTTAAACCTTAATTAACCCTAATTAGCAAGATACTATATGATGTCTAGTATATAATCTAATTGACATGATACTATGATTAAGTTAAATACTATATGATGTCTAGTTTACTTGAGAGGGGAATGCATGCTAGGTTAGATTAGGTTAAGAGCAACTAAAGAAAATTTATAGAGTTGGGTAAGAGTGGGACTAAAGAGATTACTTTTTTTATAGGCAACCATGAACAAAATAAAGAGTCGATTCGATAATCTAGAGTCTATCTAGTATGGCGAACTCCTCGTTGGCTATGCTTAGGAAATTGGGGGTTAAGATTCCTACATTTTTCTCAAATATTTTTATAGTTGTTGAATTGTGATTTGAGTGATTAGTTGTCATTTTTTTGCGTTTTTTTATAAAATTTCCATTGTTCAAATAACATTCTTAGTAATCATAATGGTACTCGGTTATAAGTTACACAACTTCTTTTGGGATCGATATCCATACTTGAGTACATTATATTACTTGCACAACCCGTACACTTACGGTTGATGGGGAGTTAATTACTTGTAACATGTATAAACAACGGTTACTATTATACTAGTTTGGACCCTTTAATTTTTATTTTAGTGTTTATGTTGTATGCCTTGGTTAACAGTTAATAATATCGTACCTTGTGATCCAAAAATAGAGAGAATCTTACACCACTTAAAAAGGGAACGGTTAGCATAACATCAATCAGGGGTTATGGAAGAACAAGGGGATCAACAGACTGTAATGGTCCCTAAATCTTTAAGGGATTTGCAAGTAGCCTTTACTTGTTTCCTTTTTCACTAAGGGACAAGGCTAAGGCTTGGTTACATTTAATACAATCTGGGTCAATCACTACGTGGGATCAATTGGCTTTGAAATTTTTAGTAATGTACTTACCACTTATAAAGAAAACTAAGCTCAGAATCGACATAACATCTTTTCATCAATTTGAAAGGGAATCATTTTATGAACTTAGGAACACTTCAAAGAGCTATTAAGGAGATGCCCACAACATGGTCTTTCCACTTGGTTGCAAGTGCAAACATTCTATAATGGGTTAATGAGACAACTAAGGACTATATTTGATGTTGTAGTTGGGAGAACTTTAATGAGTAAAACTAAAGAGGAAGATTTTGAACTGCTTGATGAGATGGAATCCAATAATTTCCAATAGCTTATAGAGAGGCTCAACCCAGGAATAGTAGATGTAGATACCGTAGCAACAATACAAGCTGAAATAAATTATTTTCTATTAGGGTTAACTAATACTTTGGATGTTAGTCCTGTAAGGGTGAATATGGTACAAATCCCATTTGTAGTATGTGATGATTGCAATGGACCTCATTTTACTTAGACATGTAGGAACCTTCCTGAAGTAATGAACTATGTCAACAATCAAAACCATAAAGGCAACCCATACTAAAACACATATAACCTAGGATGGATAAACCACCCAAATTTCTCTTGAAATAATAACAACAATCAAGGTGGTAATCAATTCAACTGTAAACTATTCCCACCATCAGGCTTTCAACAACTGCAATCACCATAAGCCCAAAAAAAGAAGCTATCTAGTGAGAATAACTGAAGTACTTTAACGGGCAAGACAGTTTGGTATCAAACCATGTTATTGATATCTTAGAAATAAATTATTTTTTAAAAGTTGTTTTTGTCTCAATTTATCTACTCGTAAAAGAATAGCTAGTAAGAAATATGTGCAAATTAACTACACTAAGTAAAGATTGAATTTAGAAAGAGCTCAAGAAGGAAGGTATAACTTACTACCAGGAAGAGTTGTAAAGACTTGTTTTCTTTACTTCAACAAAGCATCAAATTTTGATATCTCTATAGGGTGGTTTCGAAAGATACGATGTATCATCTATCTTCAAAACATGTTAACACCAGCTACATTTTGATTTTTTGGGAAAGTCAATTGTTTTACTAACAATTCATTAGTTTTAATCGATTATGGGAGCAACTCACAATATTTTTTTTCGAGATATAGGAATTTTCTAATGAATTGTAGCAGTCATTTACCACATTGAACAAGTTGAACCAAAAACAAGCTAAGTTCTTAAAATATTCTTCAAAGTCTCAATCAAATGATTAGATCTTATACTACTAGTATTTTCGTGAGACAATTCACGTAATATGTAATAATTTCTCAAGATAATTGGATCAAAACAACAGATGAGGATTACATTCTACTTTTAGCTTTGGGGCACAAATACTCAAAGGAATTTTTTAGGACAATGTCAACAATTTGGTTTGTTGTGAGGATAACCTTTTCAAGAACAATCCTCCCAACCTTATCGTCGACAAGGTAGTCTTTCCAATAACAACCAAATCCTTTATAAACAATAGATCAATGATGTTGGTATGATTTTACTATACAACCCATGGATACGAGTGTTTTTTATACTTGTGCCACCCATTCTTTCAATTCATTAACGTGTGCCCAAATATTAAATCTTACAAACCCCTCACTTTGAATACTCCTCTTCAATCTCTTATGGTGTCCTTTATGCCTATAAAGGTTATGTTTTATGGCGAAAAAGGAATGGACCTTTTTGGTGTTTTCCTTAAGTACTGTTTAGGAGGAAGATAGAATTAGACAAGTGCTTGAAAAAAACTCATATTCAATGATTCTAATGTGCTTATTTGGAAAAAAATAGCTTTGATAATAGAATTTTATTTTATTATTTATGCAAATCTATCTGTTCAAAATCATAGCTATGTTTTTTTGTATTTAAGGTGTTTTAGTTTTAAAAGAAATAAATAATGTCAATATATGAAGACACAACACTTGTAACACTCAAATAGCACCTAAGAGCTTAAAATACTAAGGCATGCAACTCTATTATCAAGAAACAAGCAATATGTAAAAGGCACAAGGAAAATTTTAGACAAAAAACATGTGTCATAGCGAAGATTATGTGTGCCATGGATGTTGAAATTTTCATGCCATAACATGATAAAAAGTTTGTCATGGCGTGGTCCTCTTAGGTTGTCTTATGTGAGTGATGTTCAGTCCTATGCCATGATAGGGAAAAATGCATATAGAAGTACACAAAGTTAAATTTTGAATCCTATCCCTATTTAGTGATTTTCTTGTAAATAAAACAATATGTATATATTGGGTTTGAGCTTTCATTTTAGATAGAATATGTTAGATGTAGTTTTAGAGTAGAATTTAGATGAAGCTCTGATAGCCATTCCACCATGATATACAAATATAGATAGATAATCTCCTTATTGTGAAAATATTCAAGGATTTGAAGAAACCATTGACAACTTAGTCAAAGGTCTGGAATTGTATACAATAAAAAAGGATACTTTTATCAAGTTATATTATTATTCTCTTTGTAATATGATGTCTTTCATAGTTGAATTTACTTTTGTTAATTGAACTATAATTGACTAATTTTGTAATATGAGATTTTTGTTTTTCCTTCCAATGATTGAAGAACAATTTTGTGTGGTTTAAGCAAATAAAAATTTCTAAATTTATTTCTTGTTTATAATCTTTAAATCTTTAATTATAAATTGACGATGGATTAAGTTTATTTATAATTAAAGAAAATCTTTTTGAATTAAGTATTAGAAATGTCATATGTACTTAGTTTTGTATAATAAATGAGAGTCTAATTTAATTTCATTGATTTGTATTAGAAGTGTCATAAATGTCAAATCTTGATTTATAATTAAAAATATATTTGGTTTAGGTTTACCAATTAATTAATTTACATAATTTTCTCAATTGTCCAATTAAAAAATTTCAAGCTCAACCAATGAAGTCTTTGATTAATTGAGAATTGTGTGGACTCATCATGACTATACGAGTTTGCTTATTTATAAAGGAAAAAATAGTAAATCTAGCTAGTATTTAAATTACTTAATTCATTCTTTTAATGAAATATTATGCTTGCTAAGATATCATATTCATTCATCATCCTAGATTTAGAGTTTAATTTACTTACTTTTTTTAGATATTAATTAATTTAGAATTTATAGTTCTTTTCTAGCAACCAACTATTGTTAGAGTATTTAGGAAATGTTTTTCTTAACTACATTAGATAATAAACTAAATTTTTAAAACCATCATAATTCCTTAAGAGAATGACCTTGGGAGTATACTTGTCACTTATTATAAGTGATTCGTACACTTATGAGTTTTTATAAAATACAAAATTTTTGCATCAAATTTTTGGGATCATTGTTAGAAAATTGACATTTTAAATTATTTTTTTGTCTTCTTTTTAGTTATTTTTTGTATTTTTTTTTGTTTTTGTGATTTTCTTTCAATTTTATGATTTTGTGAATATGTGTGATCTGTTTAGTTGTTTTTGTTCATTTTAATTATTTTTTATTTTTTTTATTTCTTTTCATTGATTTATTTGCTATTAGTTGTTAATTTTATTTTTTATTTCTTTCATTTATTTTTCTTCTGTGATCACTTAGCCACAAATAGAGCTTATTTTGGAATCTTTAAATATAGGAGATGATTTACCAAGGGATATTGCTACGAAGGAGTATGCAAGGCCAATTATTAGCACTGACATTGTTGCTATATAGTTGGAAAAGGTAGCTTAGAACTATGAATTGAAAATAAGATGCTTGGACTTTCTTTAGAGAGTTCTACTCAATTATACATTCATTCTCATTAAATAGTTTAAATAAAGACCAACTAAAAATGGGATGTTTCCCACTCATTTTAAAAGAAAGGACTAAGGCATGACTAATGACTTTCCCACCAAGTTCCCTGATAACTTGGGAGGAAGTCTATAATAAACTCATAAGAAAATACTATTCTCATTAGAAAACTTCTGATTAGAGAACAAAGATTACTACACAAATGGAAGGATAATCATTTCATGAAGCTTGAGATAGGTTCAAATTATTTATCACTCAATGTCCATATCACAGCTTCCCATTATAGCTACAAGATTAATTTTTCTATAATGAGTTAACACAATAGTGTCAATTTACATTTAACAATGATGCATGTGGAACTATGGGGGAAATAACAATCTTATAGATGGATGATCTCTATGGAATGTTGGGTGCTAATTCCCAATAAAAGACAGATAGAGTGAGAAGAGCTAGAATTCATGAGATAGACTCTAGCACTTAAATGTCTATGCAACTTGTAGAATTGATCAAGCAAGTTATACTTATTGCCACTAAGGGCATTCTAAATAGAGAAACATGTGGAATGTGTAGTAATTATGGCATGGTGCTAACATATATCCTTATCAAAGAGAACTAATTATAGGACCTAAACAAGTGAATGCAATGAAGGGTTATCCACTTAGACCTAGGAATGACCCTTATGTAAACACTTATAACCCTACCTATGCTCTGAGCCAAAATTGCATGTAGGGGCAACAATACATCTAACGCATACCTGGTAACTTTATGAAAGTAGAGTCATTAGAACATTTTTTACTTACTATTTACTTGTTTTATTTAATAAATAGTATTTTTGGGGATAAAATATTAAAGTATAAACTTTTTAGTGAAAATTGGTGAAAATATAACTTTTGGAGTTTTTTTGGATTTTTCTAGAATATTTATGAATTTTTAACGTAGAGTCAATCAAGAGCTACCACGTAACAAGCCACATAAGTAGGGGAGCTGACTGGACAAGCCATGCAAACGCCACGTAAGTAGGGATAGCGAGTCATGTTACGCAGTATGTAAGGAGAATGAACCGCACACCACGTGTTAGCACGACCTTCAATCCAAGTTGGGAGATTGGTCAAACCGCACTAACACGTGTATCCATTCGATTGCTTCCTGCTTTCCACCTATGCTCAATGCCATCCATTTTCACAAATCACATTACACCGCATGTCGCTGACTCAACGAGTGTTGACTTTGACCGCTATAATTGGTTGGCGTTGTCAGTTTTTCTTGTTTTGATCGCAGCCCAAAATCTGGAGCTGATCTAATGGTCTAGATCACACCTAAGTTGTATTTAAGCCCTTAATCATCCTATAAACCCTAAAGGTATATCATTAGCATAATTTTGATCAGCTTTTGGAGCTAAAAATAGAGGAAAATACAAATAAATTCAAGAGGGATACAATTTTGGTGGAGATTTAATATGAGATTAACACTACAATTCAAGAGATTGATTGTATTTCTTCTTCTACTTTTTTTCTTATCAATTTTTATGTCTTTCTTTATGAAAAATATGAGTTTTATAAACACAATTATGTGTACTTAATTTATTAATCTAGGGATCTTTTGAACCCAATTTTCACCGTGTGATGAGCTTATATTTTACCCCAATTATAATTTTAATTTAATTATATTATTCAATCTGATTTTTATGCTATTAATTGTTTAGCCAACAATTTATCTATAGAGACAATTAAATAGATTTGAGAGAATTATTTAATTGTTTGTCTTGAATAAATAACATGCATAGTTTCTAGGCAGAGATGTATGATTCTTATGTATGTTATCCATAATTGATGAACTTAAGGAGTAGTATGCAATTTAATTGATATAAAAGTGTGATTGAATTAATTACTATATGATATGTAGTTTACTCAAGAAAGGAATACATGTTAGGTTAGATTCAATTGATCATGTAATTAATTGATAATTACATTGAGGGGATTTAGTGATTCACATGTTTAGAAAATTGGAAGATTAAGTATTCCTAGATATTTTCTAATACATCTTCTTAGTTACTAAAAACTTATTTAATTAATTATTTCTATTTACTTTTAGTTATTTTAATTTTGCTTCCTTGAAATATAAAAACACAAAAAATTGATTTTAATTTATTTTTGTTTTAAAAATTAGTTTCTAATAAAATAATCTCCATGAGAGCGATATTTTATTATCATTATATTACTTGTTACGATATGTATACTTGGGTATTCATTGCACACACAATTTGTGTGGCGATTAATACCACACACTCTACCAAATAGATTAACTTTAGAGGATAACTTTAATTCTTTCATTCAAATTAGCAAAAACAACCAAATTAAAAATAATCAAATGTTGGACTCTTTGAAGGTATCAATGAAAAGAGAGCAAGTGAAAATGGGGTAACTGGCTAAGTATTTGCAAAAGTGAGCTAGAGAATAGTTACCCAATCAAAATGAACATATGAAGGCTATTACAACCATTCACAATGATTAGTTGCTAGATGTTAAGTTCCTTAAGCTTTATAATTATTTACCTACCTATGTAGGGAACACAGATAATTATAATGCCATCTCCAAATATCCTAAAAGCTTTGATGTTAATATCACCATTGCTGATAAAAAGGACGTAAATATTTTGTTAAATCTAGGTACAAGTATTAATTTAATGACATATTCATTATATTTAGCTAGAAATGGGTGAATTGAAACCCAGAACCATGTCCCTACAATTGATTGATAAATTTTTAATTTATCAAAAAGGCATGGTAAAGGATTTAATAGTATAGATAGATAATTTTATTCCACCTATAGATTCTGTTATTGTTGATGTGCAAGAGACCCTAAAAATGGGCAAGGAGCACGATGTATTTCTTAGTAGGCCATTCATGGTCTCTACCAAGATAATTAATAATGTGCATAATAGGAGTGTACGAATGATAGTCTTGGAAGGGACTACACATTTTCAAGTACATACTAATACAAACTCAATAAGGAGGGTGATATTGAGTGAATTAAATTCTACAAATTGTAATCCCCCCAAGTAGCATTTGGATAAGACGTTAAACTAAGCCCTAAATGAGAGGTAAATGATTAAACTTCTTTATTTTATTTTATTTATTATTGTTTTGGTTTTTGTTTTTATCTTATTTTTATTGTCTAGTATATGATTTTTTTATTTATAGCTTAGCATTATGTTTTTCTAGTTTTTAGTTTTTATTTTTTTGAAAAATGTTTATGTTATTTAAATTTTTTTAATTTCATATATGTTTGGTAACGTGTTATTCGTGAGAAGTATATATTGATTCTCTATGTGTGATAGAAACTAAGTTAGATGATGGATGTAACAAGAGTAGTAACCATATCAACGTACTTGATAACATTGTGCTATTACAATCGGGTAACTTTTCTTTTCTTTTTATCTTTTTCTTTGATTTGTATTTAAAGTATTTATGACAACGTAGATTCTAGGTTAGGAATCAAAGAAAAGTTACTTATAAAATTATGGTTTTTAAAAATTTCTCAACATTTATTTGCTTTTGTTTAGTTGATCAGGTACATTTACGTCAATTAAACAATACAATAAAAAAATTTGATACTAAATTATCATGTTTTTAGTTCATTTATGGTTATTAATCGAGTTTATGCATTTTTTGTTTGATGTCTTAAACATATTCAAGGATTATTGTAAGAATTAGTCCTATTCATAGTTTATATTTCATGCTTGGATGTTGATATTGAGATGAACCCAAAATTGTTGTATAGCAATCAAATAGTAGAGACTACCTTGTGAGATTATTATTGAGCCTCTATAATTTTATTCTACTCTTTTAAACAAATTTCTTATTATTTTAAATTGTTAGATGATCTCTATAGATTTTGAATTAAATATTAGGATTTTAAACATATGATGAAGTATCACATATTTATTTTCATTGCTTAGATTAAATGATTTGAGTAGAAATTAAAGTGTGTGATTATCTTAATTCATGCTTGAATTCTAGTAAAAAAATGGAAAATATGTATGGGGTAGCCTTAAAAAAAAAGAGCCAAAATAGCCACTCATCGTAACACATAAAATGTACATGGGTCTTTTTTCTTAACACACACAGACACATACACACACGCACACACACAGAGAGAAGACCAAAAAAATAGTACGACTAAATACTATGACCCTAAATTCTTGAAAGTATTGCGATAATTATTGCAAAAAATAATCAATTGTATTTTCATTCATCTTGAGTCACATATTTGATATTTTTGCTTAATAATTTTGATTGAGGTATGATATGAGTAATATGATTTCTTCAAAATCCAAGAATTTGATTCTTTTCATGAGATCAATGTTATACACATTTGAGCATCTTTTTTATCATATGGGAACCTTTTTGATTTATTCTCTACATAACTTATGTTTGTATAAATCTTGTTGAGTGCTTGAACCTATATGATCAATGTGAAAATAAGAGCATATCTTGTAAGGAATAGAGTTAAAGCAAATTCATATTCTTAAAACTAGGTTTAGGTGAGTCAATGTTAATATGTACTAGTAATGGGGCATGAATTTGTAATGTGTAACTGATTTACACGATAAATCTTGATCCCTTGAGATTTTGGATGAACTTGTACTTGAGATTTTAATTATGAACTAAAAAGAATCTAAAGCATGAGAATTTTGGTAGTTTTTTTTTTGTTATTAATCTTTTTATTTTTAGATTTTGCATATAGGATGTTCATGGACATCAATACTGAAAGCCCTCATAAGACTTTAACTTATATATGAGGGCCACCTAGGGGTTTAAAGGCTTATTGTATATGCTAAATCAAACTGTGGTATCTACAAAAATGATTTAGGTTAGCATAGTTTAGTTTATTTATTTTTCTTTTAGGATTTTAGATCACTTTGCTTGCGACAGACTAGCAAGAAGCTGGTTAAGGGTTGTGATAAGTACTTTAAAAGCACTCATATTTCATGATTTTAATGTGCTTATTTGGAATAGATAGGTTTGCTTATAGCATTTTATTTGATTATTTGTGCAAATCTATTTGTTCGGAATCATGGGTATGTTTTGTTGTAGTTTAAGTGTTTTAAGCTTCAAAAGATATAAATAATATCAACACACAACACTTGATGCACTCAAATAGCACATTAAGAGCTTAAAAGACTAAGGCATGCAAGCTTTACTTCCAAAAATAACCAATATTTAAGGGACACAAGGCAAATTCAAGACAAACAATGTGTGCCATGGCGATAAACTATTTGGAAAACATACTGGGCATGTTGAACTTTTCATGCCACAGTGTGATTAAAAATGTGTCGTATTTGTTCTACGATAGGGAAAAATGTATACCACGACACCCAAAATGAAATTCTAAATTTGACCTATGTTCATCGATTTTCTTATAAATAGACCGATATTAATTCAATAGTTTGAGCTTTCATTCTACATGAAATAGGTCGACCATAATGTTAGAGTAGAATTTAGATCAAGCTCCCATAGTCATTCCACCACCATATATAGATACTGAGAGAGAAACTCTTTATAGAAGATCCAAGGATTTGAAGAAGCCAATAACAACTTAGTCAGAGATATGGAATTTTAGTTTTTGCTTCAAATGATTGGAATAAATAAAAGTTTCAATTTTATTTCGTCATCATATCTTTAATTATAAATTCATGATGTACTAAGTCTTGATTTATAATTAAAGAAAACATTTTAGAACAATAGACTACAAGTATGCATTGCATTTACATGTATTCTCGAAGTTTTTTCATTTATAGGTCTCCAATTTTAACCATACATGGCCTTGAAATTGGATGACACATTATGTCTATGAGTTTACCACCCATATGATGAGGGCTTATATGACGAGAGCAATGATCAATACATCTAGTGTATATATGTATGAGTATAACCAAACATAGGGTCAGAGGAGAACCCACATGCATCTCTAAGGTTGATCGTGCATATGCTTTCATATTTTGGTGTTGACTAATAAATATGGAGGCTATACTAACAAAACAACAAAGAATTCAAAGCATCATAATATATACTACAAACAAAATAAATAAATAACAAAAAAATAGAAAATAGAAAATAAACAACTAAAAGCAAATAAATAAAAGAAAAGAAATAAAAATAATTGAAAGAAACGAAAATAACTTAAAAAAACAAATATTAACAATACCACAAAATAAAAATAAAATCACAAAAATAAAAAATTATGAAAATAAACTAAAAAAAATAAATAAACACTTTAAAATACCAATTCTTAGGTAATGGTACCAAAAAATTGATTCAAAACTTTGATTGTTTATAAGTGTATGAATCACTAACAAGTTAAAAATAAGTTACCCGTGGTCGATCTTTAAAGAATTAGCCGATTGTTTTAAAAAAATTGTAAATTCTAAACTAATTAAATGATTAGGATATCGCAAGTAAACTAAATTATGTCCCAAATAAGAAAGATAAATCAATATGAGAAATTAGTGAGTATAACCCTTAATGAAAAAAACAAATTAATTAATTTAAATAACAAATTAGATTTACTAATTTTCTGTTTAAGTAAGAAAACTCATATGACCATGTGAGTCTACATAATTCTTAATTAATCAATAAATTCTTAAATTGAGATTGAAATTTATTAATTGAAATACCTAATAAAAATATATAAATCATGATTTTTAATTAATAAATTACTTTTTAGATCGGACTTGAAAATAATATATTAGTAAACCTAAGATAAGTATATTCTTTAATTATAAATCAAAATTTAATCCATCATTAATTATAAATTAAAATTTAGTCAATCATTAATTATAATTAAAAATAATTTATATCATTTAATTTAATCTCAATCATAATTAAATTAAGTATAATTAATTTAACTACAAAAGACATTAGATTGTAGAGAGGAAGAGAAAATATAACAATAAAAATACCATCTCTTAATATGTGATTTCAGATCTATGAATTGATTGTCATTGCCTTCTTCAAATCCTTGTATCTACTTAACAATTGAAAGAGTATCTCTTTTTATCTATATATTATGGATAGTGGGAACAACTAGGTGAGCTGGTGGCTAGACATATGCCTTTTTTAGTTTATAAGGGGTTTAGTGTGTATTTATAAGTTTAATTTAGGGGTCAAACACGTACACTATGCATAATTTTTGACCTATGGGATGTCTCATGCTTAAAATTGTACCGCAACGTACATTGAATTTTAAATGTTGAATTACAATTTGAGAGGCTTGTGTCGCGGCATGGTATATGATGGGCTACAGCGAGCATTGAATTTCAAAAGACACATAAATGGATTCGATATGCTTGTGCTACAACACACATAAAATTCTAAAAATTACTAGTTAGAACCCAAGAGCACCTCACTACGGCATAAAATATGTGTGGACTATGACACGCATAGAAATTCTGATTTTTGACATTTTGGTTCTTTGAGACTTATTTGAGTTGCCATTAATTATCCTGTTTTTATTCTTTTTGCTAGTGTAAGTCCAAGGTAATTCTAAAAGCATTTTAATCTACAAAACATAAAGCAAGATAGTAATAGAATAAAATATAAAATAAACACTTACAAACATAACAAATAATAAGTCAAAATAATATTCATTAGACACTATTTGTCTCAAATAATATTCATCAGACACTACTTGTCCCTTCAGATTGGTGAACAAATAGAAGTAATGAATAGCACTTTGAGGAATATGCTGAGGTGACTAGTGATAAACCAAAATAATGGGATTTCATGTTGGCACAAGCTAAATTTGATTTTAACAGCATCGTGAACAGATCTATAGGAAGGGCTACATTTGCTATTGTGTATGCTAAGGTTCCCCAATTCCCTACAGATTTGGTGGATGTTGTAGTCTTCAAGAACAATATTTTTTTACTACAACTGAACCAATTCAAGAAATGGTAGAGAAGTGAGGCAACTTTTGTTGGAAGTCAATGCTAAATATAAGGATTAAGAAGAAAAGATTGAAAAAATTTCAAGTAGGAGATTTGGTGATGGCTCATCCAAATTAGGGTGGGACTCTTGCTGGGACTTTTTCAAAGTTGTAGGATAAGAGAATTAGTCCATTAGAATTATACACAAGGACAGGACAAGGTATATGTTTTGGACTTACCCTCTTTTCAAATTTCTCCTACTTTCAATGTGTTTGATCTAGTCGATTATCATCCAACTAATGACTCTCCAATATTCTCATCCACTGTTGACTCGAATGCTTTTTAGGAAGAGTGGACTGATGCAGGGTCATTAGGGTAAAAGCAAAGAAGTTCTAACTTTTATTTTCTATCGTCGTTTATGAATAGTATATTACTTATCGTTTATTTCCTTATTTGTATATTTTGTTTTATTCCTTTTTGATAAGTTGGTTATTGATTTGCGTATAGAATAGCTAGAGAGGGATTAATGGAAATGGATTTTTGGATGAAAAGACGTGTACTGAGAATTTTCTTTCTTGTTTGTTACTCTTTCTCTGAAGATAGGATCGAAGTAATCCATTCTTACAATAAGAACACATTGAGTTCTCGATTGTTATTATGTTTTTAAACCATATTTACACGAGAGAAAAGATGGGTGCATCCTTCTCAAGTCTTACTAGGGTTTCATTCTTTTCTATTACACCTTTCACCTTCCAACACTCTACCTTACTTTTTCTCGACCTACTAGCCTTTACCTTTCCATGTCCATAGTCAACTTGAAACCCCAAAATAGCACATATATATTATTCATAATCAAATCAATTCTAAATTAACATATTACCTTATATATATCATGTATTTACGTGTACAAAATACACATTATAAATAGTTCACTATGTTATTTTAATGTCAATTCAATTATATACAACGAACTCATCCAATCTTAACCATTAATTTCTTCTACTTTACTAATTCTCTACTTCTCCAAATCCTCCTTCATGCTCTCTTCGAAGAAGAATCACAGCCTGGTCGAAGCTGTCTATATCTATTGATTTGTCTCCCTTTAGTTGCTCTGCTATGAAGTCAAGAAAAATGAATCGTGCAACTAGGGACTTTGGCACGTGGAAGCAGGATTCGCAGCTGTATTTTACAGTGTTCAATTTTCATTTGATTTGAATTGAATTTTTAGTTTTTCGGTTTATCTATAAATTGTGGATTTCTTGTGTCCGTCTTTGAAAATAAGTATGATCATTCCAAATACATCAGTATCATCCACTAGATATCGACTACTGTTCATCAAACTTCTAATTCATGTGCCTTGAAATCGTTGACTACACTTTCATAATTCGCAGTCTTTTTGCCACAATCCTTGTCATGTTAACTACACTTGATCTTAGCCAAACGGCCGAGAAATGTATGTAAACTTGAACACCACCACATGCTGTCATTATAAATATCATTTCTCTAATATTTTCTATTGGATCGGAAGCCCACTTTCATTCAATCTTCTCCACTCCATAAGGTATTATATCGATCATAAAACAATACAAAGCTCGTGAATTATGACTAATAATAATTTTCATAAACGTAAAATCAATATACAATGTACATAAACACGTTAGAGAACAAAAGGCACAAAAACTGAAATCTTCCAGTAATCCAACGCAAAACAAAAAATTGCACAGGTAAAATCAGTCAAACATGAGCCCCATAAAGTAAACCTTTTTTTGGTTTCATTGTTAGCAGATGATGGATAGAACGTTGGTGTAACATATTGCATTGCAACTCTCATATTTCTGATCAAAGCTAAACTTGGTTCTCCGTAAATGTTTATCATATTCATATTCTGTACGCAAAAAAAAACACAAAAAGGCCCCTTTAATCTCCAGACAGCTCCGTGCATTGATTTCAACTAATGACTAACTGAAATTGAAAGGGGGGAAAAATCATTGAAAGAAAAGCTCAACAAAAAAAAAATAGCCAGTGGACTATAATTAAAGACACAAGGCAAACATAAATAAAATAAAAGGAAAATTGAAAAATAAGTTACTTCGTGAAGTTCTTCATCGACAGCAGAATGCTCTTGTAAAGAAAGAGCTTAATGGAGTTTCTGGAACAGGTATCAATTTCCCAAGAACTCCGAGCGGCCAACTGGGAGACAGTAGGAGCAATAGAGAGAGTTGTCAGTCAAGATGGGAGCATATAATCAAAAGAATAAACACGTCTTTGGGATTTCTGTTCTCATCATGCTTTTTTCAATGTCTTCTAAAACAGATTTTACATTTAGCCATGCAATTTTCAAGTGTAATATAATCAAGCACATATTCAACCAGTTTAATAGTATAAGATATCCACTGACCCGATGATACCAATGACAACAGAGATTAACCAATGCTTCCAATTCAGCCTCACTGTGGTCGCAAACTTCCCAAGAAACTCAATAATGATGATCTAAGAAAAAGAACTTATCAGGAGACACAGCATTGGCCAAATTCAGTAACACATATGTCCATAAATAATTGCAATCTCACCTGAAGAACAACAGTGATTCCTATGATTCCCATAAAGAGATAGTTCTTTGTAACTCCACGGAATATATTGTATTCATCTGGCTTGCGGGCATTGAACTCGTTAAAAATCTGCAGTTGTAACAGACACAATAGTGTCTAGTAATTGAAAACACAAGCAAAAGACAAATGCAGAGGGAGAGAGGAGAGAGATAAGATCTTTTATCATATTGGGGAGGAGTTTTCCAAGTCCAGGGAGTGCAGAAAGCTGGCCAAACCTAAGGAGAATTACCCAACTGACACCAATAGTCATCTGATTGTGACTTGGATCAGCACTAACTATATCTAGACCATCTCTTGATAGTCTTCTCTATCCTAGTCATGTTAAAAATGAGCCAAGTAGTTCAAAGCAGTAACAGAGCAATACCGTAACTCTTACAGGCTTTTATATCGTTATACAGCTCAATAGCTATTACTCAATTGGAAGACAAAATTTAGCAAATCAACATTGTACCAAAACGAAACAGAAGAACCAGAAAGTTATTTATGAACAATGAATGCAATTAGCTTTCCTTAAGACATTCTTTTGTCTCACAATTGCGATTCTATTTCTACAAGTACAGGTTTATGTTGAAGATTACATTGTTAAAGGAATACTTGATCTTGACACTTAAAATTTACCGTTTTTCACGATTTCCTGACAACAATCATACATTTGGTACAACATTCACACTTACCAGCTCAAAGTCCAAAAAACCCACACCTTTCAGAAAAAAAGGAGGCAAACTTTTACGAAGCAAAAGTTAAGGGGATTTTTTCCCTACTTAAAGGATCCTAAGTTTTAGAAACAACAATCATACATTTGGTACAACATTCACACTTACCAGCTCAAAGTCCAAAAAACCCACACCTTTCAGAAAAAAAGTAGGCAAACTTTTACGAAGCAAAAGTTAAGGGGAACAAAAGCCTTTTTTCCCTACTTAAAGGATCCTAAGTTTTTTAGAAACAGATGCAATATCTCACCCAACAAAAAAAATTAAATCATTGGCTTTTCATTTCTACTTGAGGATTTTAAGACTTACTTGACAAAGGACAAATGCATTGAATATCAGTGTATTTTTCACTTTATTAGCGTGGTCCCTTCCATCGTGTTCCAAGTTGAGTATGCTCTTACCCCGGAAATTGAGAACAAGTAAGACACTGACTTGATAAAAGGCCTGGAGGTCGGAGCAAATGAATGTTAAACAATATGACAAACTCACTTCTCAGCTCCAGTTTTCCTTAAATAAGTTGAGGAGAGGGGAGCCACCAGAGAGAGAGAGAGAGAGAGATTACCTGGATCAGCAAATTTCTCCACATAATATTTGTTATAAGAGGTTCTCTGAAGATGTTGAAGGAAAAAACAAATCATCAATGCATCTAATACAAAAAAAGTAACTGCTGCCTCTCCATGTAAGTCCAGAATGGAAAAAATAGAAAAATAAAGAAAATGGTAAAATATAATTTAAGAACATTCATGTAAAGGGAGAAGAGAAGTAATAGTTGAGTTTGGTATTTTAGTAATACACTCATTTAACAAAAGAAAAGATACACATGTGGACCTATATTTCATAGTAGAACAATCATAACATTTAATTTTAAATACACCAAAAGTCTAAAATTAAAATTTAATTAAAGATTTCAACATATGTCACACATATGAGCAAAAAGTGAAAGGTAAATTCGTGGTTAAAATAATTAAATAATAAAAAATATTCATTTCATCATTATTAACCAAAAAATATTCAATTCAACCCTGAAACTGAATCATAACAAACTAAGTCTTGAAAAAACCTTAAAAATCAAATCTTGTTAAGTGAAAGGTAAATTCGTAGTTAAAATAATTAAATAATAAAAAATATTCATTTCATCATTATTAACCAAAAAATATTCAATTCAACCCTGAAACTGAATCATGACAAACTGTCTTGAAAAAACCTTAAAAATTAAATCTTGTTAAAGATGATAATTTTGCAAGAAAAATCAGTATGGATGGATTTACAATAAAAACTTCGGACTACTATCTCAAATCAGAGCCTAACAAAATTTGTAACAGCTCCAGTCTGATCTGTCCCTCTTAGAATGTTTGGGTGTAATGCTTTTGTTCAAAACTATTCAAAAAAAAATCCAAACTAGATCCAAGAGCCATTAAAATTGTTTTCATTGGGTATTCCTCTACTCAAAAGGCTACATGTGCTATGATCCCTTTACAAACAGGATACATGTTAGCCTTGATGTTACTAGATCAAATTCCTCCAAAATCCATCTCAACCATTACCCATAATCAACCTAATGAGTCTCCTAACCTACACAAAGAGAGAACCTACCACACCTTCCCATACTACTCTGCCATCAGAGTAACATGAACCTAAGGGGAGAAAAAAACGTAACAAAGAAATAATTATTTATTCACAAAGGTCTAAATTAAGGGATAGGGAGAGCTTTACACTTTAAGCATAAAAGAGTCAACCATTGGTAGATCCGAATATACATCATGATTTCAATTTGAATCATGATAACTCTAAATCCCCTCTTGAGTTACAATCTCTTAGAAAACAAAAACGATTTTGTACTCTCTTCCTTATATCTAAATTTGTTTCATATAAAGTCCTATGTGTTTTATGTTTTTACTACTAATCTTGACATAACAAAAATTCCAAGAAGTATTTCATGAGACCCATGAAATTCCAGAGTGGAGATAAGTCGTCATGGAAGAAATAAGAGCACTTGAAAGAAAAATGAAACATGGAATATAATAAAACTACTTCGGAAAGGTTCCAGTTGGCTCCACTATAAAATATAAGGCTAATGAAACAATAGACTCGTTGCAAAAAGTTTTACATAAACCTATGTAGCTGATTACACTTAAACATTTGCAACTGTGACTAAATTGAATACAATCCGAATCTTTCTATCCCTAGCAGCAAATTTGCAACGGTAACGAAGAAACAAAGGTACCAGCAGGGGCAGTTAGATCACATATTGTTCTTTCAACACACTAAAAATGAGAGAAAAACAATGTTGATAATGTACGTTGATGATACAATTATAACTGAGACAATTTGGAAGAAATCAAGAGATTGAAGAAAATCTTGGCTACAAAATTCAAAGGCAAGGATTTTGGAAATATGTACTTCTTAAGAATGGAACTTGCAAGATCGAAAAGGAGGAATTAGTGTATCGCAACACAAATACATCCTCAATCTTCTCATGGAAACAGGTAAGCTTTGATGCAAACCAAGTAACACCCCAATAGAGGCAGGGAATAAGAATGAAGATACTGGTAAACAAGGACAAACACCAAAGATTCGTAGGAAAACTAATATGTCTAACACCATACCTGACATTGCATTTGCTGCAAGGATAGTGAGTCAACACATGCACCCTCCAAAGGAAACCAACTTAGAAGTTTATCAAATTCACAAGTATGTCATAGGGCCTCAGGTAGAGAATTGTTTTTTAAGAAAAATGACACCAAAGAAACAGGAGTTTTTATTGATGCAGATTGGATTAGCTCAGTAGAAAATAGAAGATTTACTAGAGTATTATTACTATGTTTACGAGACCTTAGTAACTTAGAGAAGTAACAAACAAAATGTAATTGTCAAGAGCAATGCTAAAGCTGAATTTATAACAATGCTCATGCTAAATTTAGAACAGTGATATAGGGAATTTGTGAAGCTTTATGGTATAAAAAAACTGTTAAAGAAAGTTCAGGTTACAATAAATGTTATAATTAAACTTTATTGTGTTAACAAAGTAACCATTAATCCAGTTCAAAATAATGGAACCAAACATGTTGAAGTGAATAGACATTTCTTTAAAGAAAAGGTTGATGGAGTTATTTGCATGACTTATGTCCCCACAAAAGAACAAACAGCAAATGTATTCGCCAAAGGACTTTATCGACAAAATTTTAATGATTTTATTTGCAAGCTGGATATGACCAATATTTATGAACTAATTTGAGGGGAGTGTTGAAATCTGATCCCTAATTTTCAGTATTTACAATTATGCAAATATGATTGTTAGGATATGTAATTCATGAAAATATTAGGAATGTGATTAGGTGATTTTTTCATAATTAGGATATTTAATTTCCTTCTTTATTCTTAGACTATGTACAAATCATTAACAAAAATTACAAATGAACAATCTTTTCTTAAGTTTCCTTCCAAACCACAATTACATTTAGCCTGACCTGCTCGATTGGGCTCAAAGAAGCATGCACTTGTTCCCAAGTTGCAGTGAAAATAAAATCTTATAATATATATGCACGTTTGACAGTTTATGGTACTTTTTAATGATTTTTTGTCTCGTTGGAACTAGCTCATTGATTTAAGTCATTTTAGAGACTAATTAATTTTCAAAAACCTAGATACGAATTTATCGTCATGATTTTAGGCTCGAGCTTTGGGCTTTCAATTAATTTGAAAATTCTTAACCGACCTTAAAATAAATGGGCCTACAAAGTCCAGCACAGTCCAACCCAAACCACAAATTTTAGACCACGGGACTTAGGGCAAGGGATATGGCACCTACACAACAAGTCCATAAAATGTAGAAACAACAATATCTAAGGCAACAAGGAAAACGGGAAGTTCAAGCAAAACTTTGTTTTATATCTAATAGCATGTACTACCAATTATTTTCCAATTATTTAGGTTTTTATTTTCTTTAAAATAAGCCTATAATTAGGCCTCAAAGTATTGCATTCTACTTGGCTTATGTCTTTATGAATGAGTTTTCATCCAAATGTTCTCTCTCCATCCATTGGTAAATTCGAGACTAACTCTAATTTGCTTCCTTCTCTCTCCCAACTTATCTTTTCTCCACATTGCCATTATGTATCAATATTCCAATTCTTTACTCAGCTTCATACAGAATGACATTAAAGATATAAATCATTAAAATATTTTTTCTTTATACTGTACTAATGCAACTGATAAAATCAAGAAATTTAACCTTCGACCAACTGGTGGCCTATGCATCAAATGATCTGTTGGAGGTTCAGTGGCCAATGCCAATGCTCCAAGAGTGTCCATGATGAGATTAACCCACAGAAGCTGCATAAGATAGAAAAGTCGTCATACACAAGTGCCCAACGCATCCAGTGTCTCTTTGTGTGAGGATGCATGCAAGCATGTGTGAAATTAAGAGACAAAGAAAGGGCAGTTGAGAGGCAGCGAAAAAGAGGGGAGAGAACCTGCACAGCATTCAGTGGAACATCACCAGAGGAAACTGCAGCTACAACATTGATAATAAGTGCAGCAACGTTAACAGTAAGCTGAAATTGGATGAATTTCTGGATGTTCGCATACACAGATCGACCCCATCTGACAACCTATATCCAGCAGACGTCCATATTGGATGAATTTCCAAATTGAAAAACTTCATTAAACTTGTATCACAGCACGGAAAACTTACAGAAGTTAAAAAAAATACTCTAAACTCATTAATAAACACAATAAAAATGTCAAAGATTACTTTTTAAAAAAATACTTTAAACTCACATTACTAAATTTTACACTCTTTTTGGTACTTTTACCTACTGCTTTGAGAAAAACATAATAAGGTAAACTACATTCCCTGTGTGTTCAAGCAAAAAAACTAAATTCCCTGTACAAACTCTTATAGAAGAACAAACCTTAACAACTGAGGCAAAGTTGTCATCCAAGATAATGATGTCAGAGCTCTCTTTAGCAACTTCGGTGCCTGCTATACCCATTGCCAGACCAATGTCGGCCTAAGCTCCAAAGTGAGGACAGCCAAACAAGACAAAGTTTAAAAAAAATTATATTATACATAATAAAATGTCAAGGCAAAAAAGTAGCCAAGCTAACAGCAAAAAATCTGGAAAACCAAATTTGAAGGGGGAACCCTTTTACAGCATGCTCAACCCAGGCAAATGCAAATGGAACAAGTATAATATATAATGATAATGAACAGAAGGAATGATGCCAAGCTAGCTATTTTTATTATTCTCAGTCATTATAGTATATATATATATATTTTTTTTTTGTTAACATCCTCTTTTCATTATTTTCAATTTCATCTATCTTTCTCTTTTTTCAAAAACTTCTTTTTTTTTGTTATATATATTAAGAAAAACTTATGAAAACTTTTAATAAGAAAAATACTAGTTATTTTGATTATTCTCGTCATTATAGTTTTAATATTAATGTGTGATAAAATGATAAAATTGTTTTGAGTAACATTAGGAACTAATAGAATAATGAAAAATATGTGCCAGTTTTGGTCATAATGAGTGGAGACTATTAAAGTTCCTCAAAAATAAGAAATGTATAATAAAACTTTTTAGTTAATTGATCGAATTATTATAATTATTATAGACTCCTAGCTGGTAGAATGCAACAAACTAGGGAAGAGGGGCCCATGGGTAATGAATGGGAAGATCGAAAGGTTGGAAGAAGAAAGGATTCTCTGTATCTAATTAATAATATTCAAGAAAACATAGGCAAGTCGGAGTAACATAGCCCCACATAAGTATAGTTGTATATCAGAAAGATCTACCAAGAAGTTGAAAATGATTCAACAATTTACAAATTAAAATGGAATCAAATATATGTTTTCAGACATTTACGTATACAATGTCAAGGAGCAGAAGGAAATTATCCTGTCAATTAAGTTAAATCTAGAAGAACAGTTATCACCTAAAAGTCTCAATCTAGAAAGAAAAAAAAGATGCCAAAACTCTACACAAGCATAAATCGAGTTATTGATTGGACCATATAGGCTAAAGAACTTATTATATAACCAAGACATCATAGGTTGAATTATTATTCTTACACCTACATTAAGCAAAATCAATGAGTGAGAAGCACAAGCAATGAACCAGTGTGTAAAAGTCAATGAACCTCGTGTAACGCAGGAGCATCATTTGTGCCATCTCCAGTTACAGCAACAACATGTCCCCTTCTTTTCAATGCTTGCACCAGAAGCAGCTTGTCACCAGGAGAAGATCGTCCCATCACCTGCACATGAAGAATACATTACTGCCCCATAATTATCCTGGACAATTAAATCATCTAAAATGTCATCTAAACACCATAATCATACCGATATCTTCTCGGCAATTTCCTCTCTCTCTGCATCAGTTTTAGCACGAAATATTTTCCCTTCAATGAGGTTGGGCTCTGTAGCATCTGCATCTGACTCAAGTATGCCACATTCCAAAGCAATAGCCCGAGCAGTTTGAACATTGTCACCTGTCACCATGCGTACCTGTCATTTAAAAATAAAATTAACCACCATAGAAATGCATAATATCATGGATTTCATTTAGTATAATTTTCTAAAGCTACATAAGGGATCGTAAAATTTCAAAACCAGGTTCGAAAGCTAAAATAGATCTTAATTGTAAACATAAAGGGTTGAATGTTTAAAACAAACACAGAAAAGAAAACAATAGATGAATACTGTCCACACATAAAACACAATTGCTTCCATATGATTGTTGTACATAAAATGATCATCTTACACTGCATGTCAAAGACACTATTAACCTAGAACCAGATACTTAGAATACAAATTGTGGCATTAAAGAACCATATAATGAATAATAAAGAGGAAAGTTTACAATGAAAGCATAACTAGAGAATAATAATTGATCACTTTCCTTCAGATAAAAAAAGTAGTGTGCCATCAAAGTTCAAGCATTTTATAAGGCAAGAAGTATTGGAGATGTTGCCAAATAGAATTTGTTCTTGACAAGAAAAAAACTTTTATAAGCATTTTAAGCAAGCTTATTTCTACAAAAGTACCTTTACACCAGCAGCTTGGCAAAGTCTTAATGAATCTTTGACCCCTGGTCGACAAGGATCCTGTGTTGCAATTTCACAATAATAAAAGTAAGGTAAACCATAATTAACAACACACTAAAAGAAGGGAAGGAAAAGAGGGAGGATATTCATGAGTGGTAAATATGATGTCACATGCTCTTCACACTTAAAGAGGTCAGTCTTAATGTATTAAACTAAGAATGGAGGAAACAGGAAATAGTACAACTTCATGTGGAATTAAATACATGATATTCTTATAGACAAAATCAAGCTAAAGCAACTAAAGCTATGACAGCTACCCATTACCAAGTTATTCTACGACTTGTACTCTCAAACAAACATGGTGAGCCAAATGAATGCCTCAATCTCATGAAACATCATAATAACAGAATTCCCACAAGGAAATTAAAGAAATTTATAAAAACATTGATGTCCATAAAGTTAAAGAAACATCATACATTCGCTTGAGTAAAGAATTAAACGCAAAAGGAAGTGAATAAAAATAAATAAGATGATGACAAGCAAAGCACGAGAATAAAAATCCCTAAAACAATCAAACATCGGTGGAGAATAAGACTATTAATAGAACCATATAGAATTTAGAAACAGAGGTGTGGCCAATATCGACTAGACTTATTAACAGGGAGAATAAGTTCAATACGTAGAGCAGTAAATATTAATAATTCATCTTGCTTCAGCAATTTATACCTTTATACCGACAATAGCAAGCAAAACAAGGTCATCCTCAGGTAGTGGCCACTGAGACAAGAGCTCCTCATCAGTAGGGACCTTTTCGATTTCATATGACCGGTATGCAATAGCAACACAACGCAAAGTAATAGCAGCCATGTCTTCGATAGCTTTCATGAAGAACCTCATCTGAAGAACAAGAGATATCCTTTCAGAAAAGATTTGTTTTTAAATAATATTAAAAACAAAAAAATATTCATAACCACGTAATAATTTCGTCAATGTCAGTATGAACTGAAGAGTTTATACCCTATCTCCCAATAGAATTACAAAACCCTAAAAAAAGCCACTTAGTTTCGGCTGAAAGAACTTGAGCATTAACATGTCACTGTCCTGTCTGTTTTTTAGATTTTCGAGAACAACGAAATCTATTAAAACAAAATCTCTTATTCCATCCAATTAAGTACACATCTTAGGAAAATAATAAACAGACCTCAAAGTTGAGGTCAAACCCAGCAGAAAAAATACAAACAGAAACATGCATGGACTAGCACCAACACAAGAAGAAAAACAACAGAAAACAGTTTTAAACATTATTTTCAAGCAAATGACACCCAGCCTTTCAACAACCATTTTCCATACATGATAAGTACACATCTTAGGAGACTAATACTGTGGAAATCTAAAATGAAAATGCAAAAATTTGATTTGATTTGTTTGATTGTATATTAATTAGAGAGATTATGATCTTCATTAGAATTATTCTTACACTATTAGGAGTCTTATTTTTTTTTAATTGTTTCCGCCATAATTATTAGGAGATTTTCTTCTTGATTTTCTAGACATAATTACCCCATAAATATTGTAACCCTTTGATGTTCAGAATATAATTCAATACACAAAAACACAGTTCGACAATAGTCTCAATCGATAAAGCTTACCGTCAATGGCAAAAATAACATAGGATATCTGACGGGAGAAAATTCAAAACCCAACTCAACCAACTCCAATGCAATGCAATGGTGGAGTTTTAAAAAATATATGATGATTGTGTGGCTCATCAATTCCATGACACCCACAATTGGAAAAACATATATTTCCAACCTAAAAAAAAGATGTATGGAATACATTCGAGAAACGTATTCTAATAGTGAGGATACCTCACAAATATTCTAGTTGAAAACTCGTATATGGGGAATTAAACAAGGAGATAAAGGCATTATCAATTATTATATATAGATTATGATCCTCGGCAATAACTCGATATGAGCTCAAAGAACTGGGAGTGTACTAGTGATTCAATCCGATACCAGAAACAGGTGGAACGAGAACATGTATTCGAGTTCCTCGTTAGATTAAACGTAGATCTTGACAATGTTCGCAGTTGAGTGCTTTGCTGATAGCCCTACCCAACGTCAGAGAAGTATATGCTAGAGTAAGGAGGGAAGAGAGGACGACGAGTGATGTTGAATGCATAACCCGATGGCGTGAACAACAACAGCAAGAACAATTCCTTAGGGAAGAGAGGACGACGAGTGATGTTGAATGCATAATCCGATGGCGTGAACAACAACAGCAAGAACAATTCCTTCTAGAGTAGTGACAACACCAAGGACTTCTCAGTCCTAGGTCTTACATGAATCAAAGGGAATGAAAATAGTCAAAATGCTATTTGTAATTCTATATCTACTTCTATGAATAATAAACTTTTGTTATGACACTAATAGAATAATACACCCTAATTTCAAATATTTAAACATCTATTTCTATATATGTTCAAATCGAACCATAGATTTTTATTGTAAAAGTTGTGAACTTATAAAACATCAAAATACTCCCTTTTCCAATATTCAATACAAATCATCCAAAACTATTATCCATAATTCACAATGACGTATGGAGACCTCATCTCCCTAATTGCACACTCTAAATGATTTATGATGTTTATTGATGATCATATCTGAATGTGATGGGTGTATTAGCTAAAAGTAAAGACCAAAGTTCGTGATGTTTTTGTTAACTTTCACCTCATGATCTAAACCCAATTTTAAACATAAATTCAAATCTTTAGAACAGACAACGGAACATAATACTTTAACCATACCTTAGGGAACTACCTCTAAAACATGGACTAATCCTCCAAAGTTCGTATGTTCACTCTCCCCAACAGAATGAGGTAACTGAACAAAAAATCGATACATCCTTGAAGTAGTACGAGCCTTAATATTTAAGGCAAACATGCCCATAACTTTCTGGGAAGACATCATTTTAACCACCAATTTTCTCATTAATCGGATGCCGAGCAATGTTCTCTCTTTCAAAATTCCACTCCAAAGGTTTCAAAAGATTTCCCGGTATTCCACCGTCAATCTGGGCTAGTTGTGTTGCCTTTGATCACATGCACTTACAAAACAGATCCAAGTTGGATCCCAAAGCAAGTAAATGTATTTTCATTGGATATGCTATAAGATCACCACAAAAAAGTACTTGCTAGCCATGATGTCACTTTCTTTGAAAATACTCCTTTGATCAACACTAACTTAAATATGGATCTAAATCTTGATGAGTTCCCTGATAACACAGAATAAATTGCACCCAAACAACCAATATCCTAAGTCAGACCATAAGCTTACTACCGCATCATATTCCACTTTGCCGTCTTGCGAGAGAAACTTAAACATACAACAAACATGGGTAAACAAAAACCACGGCTAAGGAAACACATGTCGAAGTGATGGAAAAAATTTGTTTACCCATCCTCATAAATATGTTTCAATCTTCTCAGTGAAACAGACATGCTTGACACTCATATTGAGATTGGAAAGAAAACTGAAGATCTAGGTAAACCAATCGATAAAGAAAGATACAAGACTTATCTCACACAAGACCTTACATAGCATTTACCGTCAATGTAGGTAGTCAACACATGCATTCTCCTAAGGAAACACATCTTGAAGTGATTTACAAAATTTTTAGATATCTCAAAGATCCCCTACCAAAAGTTTATTCTTAGATATCTTAAAGATCTACATTGATGCAGATTGGGAATTGGGCTACCTCAGTAGAGGATGGACAGTCCATTTCTTGATATTGCACCATTATTTTTGGAAACTTGGTAACATGGAGAAAGAAGAAGGCAAAATATAGTAGCCAGAAATAGCGTTGAAGTAATGTTTAAGGCAATCACAGAAAGAATCTGTAAGGTTTTGTGAATAAGAAACTAGTGATGGAACTTCAAATTGTAGCAACATCTCCAATCAAACTATACCATGACAACAAAACAATCATCAACATTTCTCTAAACCCGGTTCAACGTAACAGAACAAAAAATGTGGAGATAAGCAGACACTTTATCAAAAAGAAAGTTGAAAATAGAACAAATTGTTAATATATTCACCAAAGGGTTTCATCGACAAAACATTGATAACCTTATTTGTAAGTTATATATGATCAATATTTACGATCCAACTTGAGTGGGAATATTGAAATCTCAAATGGAAATGCATAGATTTGATTTGTTTATGGAAATATTAATTAGAGAGATTAAGATATTTATTAGAATCACTCATACTAGACATAGTTTCCTTATAAATATTGTAACCCTATGATGAACAGAACAATAATTCAATATACAGAAACACAATCTAACAAACAAATCTCTTCCAATAACCTCAAAGTTGAGGCTAAACACTTCCCGAAACAAAAAATACAAACAGAAACATGCACCGGTTAGCACCAACACATACACAAAACAACATAAAACAATTTAAACATTATTTTCAACTAATGACACCCAGCCCTTCAACAACCACTTTGCATGCATGACCAAGCAATCAAAAAGAGATACTACAACTTCGAACCTTTTCTTTATCCAGAGCAACCCTATGATTATCCGCATTAACGTACGAGGTACATGAAGCCAAGACCATTTCAGCAGCTCCTTTCCAATGTATATGAACTTGAGAATCAGGCTGTAGCAGAAAAAATAAGAGTGATTTAAGAGAGAGAGAGTCATGTTATGAACAGCATTTTACTATAGATTTTAAAAGAGAAAGAACTCATTTTTTACCATTAAATGCCTTATTAAAACAGAGAAAAATACAGCCGACCTGTCTAAGTTCAATGGAACAACAAAATACCCACCAACTTTGTAAATAGGCAATTACATCCCGTTTAAATTACAGGATTATTTTTACTTTTCATTAATTTATGGAAAACACTACCAAGAAATAGTCATGAGAATGTGATTGATATTTTTTATACTTGGGAGTAATTTGTAATAATTTGTAATTTAAAGAAACATGAGAAGTACTTGTAATTTCCCCATATAAGGGTCGAGTGCAGTTTTTATTACCAGTTTTATTGCAACACCACCACGTTTCTTCTCTGAACTGAACGGAAACACGTGGAGAATAGATGATTCTGATCTCACAGCATCAAAATTCATTCCCAACTGCAAATTAAGATGACAATTTTTTTTTTCACAAGAAACATTATATTATATTAAAATATGTAATAGGTACAAAAATAAAACTTATGAAAAATTGAGAATAATCTCTCCTCCTTAGAAACCAAAGTCTAAGAAGATGCCAAAAATAGAACACTTTTCACAAAAAATTGTGATTATTCTCACAATCTCCAAAGATTATCCTATTTATGTGCATCCATAAGACACAAAGAATATCTCCAACCTCACAATTCCACAGCATGATAGCTTTTGACACCATACTACTATTCCCAAACATGTAGCCGATCATTCAAGTTCACTTTGCCAAGAGTAATCAACTACCTTAAACGCTTGACGTTGCTTGGAATTAAACTTGTCCACACTAATGCAAAATGCACAAAGACTTGTTCATTAGGATTATCCAGAAGAGTCCTAAAAAAGATTTACAAAAGACATCCAAATGAATCATTAGTCCATATCCTTCTATCGCTACAATTTACTCTTATCTCAACCCCTTCTAACTCAGCTAACATGCTTGTAAAATTATTAACTTAACAATCATTCAAATTTTGTCTAAACTTAAAATTCCAACCTTATGTTGAATGTACCCTATACAATCTTGGAAATCTTAGGTAAAAAGAATAGTCTTCCATTTAAAGATCCTCCCAAAAACGAATTTTGCTTCCATCTCTCACCCTGTACCTCAAACTGGAAAAGAAATAATACAAGTCTTCAACAATAAACCAAAGGCTACAACGATCTAGATGAAGACCCCAGCCTACATCCCACTCATTCTCACTAACTCATATCTCCTTTTAACTACCATATCCCGAAGAGAGTCTACCTAACAAAAACCTCCAAAGCCACTTCCCTAATAAGGCCTTTAAAAAAAATAATATTACCAAGCCTAGTCCTCCTTTTTTCTTCAATTTTTGAAGAGTCGCCCAATTGATCAAATGGCTCTTTCTCTAATCCTTTAGCAACTCCCACATGTAATTTGATTGAATAATAATCTTCCCAAGACTCAACAATCAGAACTAATTAAACTCAGCTTGCCCCTGGACCTCATTGCTTAGTTTCTATAATCAACAAGATTATACGGTGATTGATTAGCGTCCAGTATTCTACCTAATCAAAGTTTCCCACTCGGGTAAGAAAAAAAAATCTATGTAACTTACAACATAAAGTATTTGACCTAATAATAAACCAAGTAAAACTTTCACAATCGTAATTATTTTCTTTTAGCCTAGTCTCATTTATAAACAAATTAAAATCCTTTATGCTTTTTTGTTTCTCTTCCACCATTTAATTTTTTTTAAGGAAATCAAACCACACTAAAATATCCCTATACCCCAATTAGGACAACAAAGCGATAAAAACCAGCAATCTCCTCTCAAAAATAATCTATCCTCTTTTAGGGACCATAAACTCCTGACAGCTACCGACCCTTCCCTTCTTTTGGTCTAATTCTTATTGAAATTAAATAATCATCAACTACGTCCACATTTTTAGTACCCTACATTAAGATAATACCCCTAGATCTACTATAAGAGAGCAAGTAAACCCATTCTTTACAACAAAAACCCCAAATACGACCAATAACTCCATAGCAACAACCTTTTTTTTCATAACATCAAGATTCATCTTCCTCACATACTCCTTGAAAACACACATCCTCCCCCACTCACCCAACCCTCTTATATTCTAACTCAAAATCTTCATGGAAAAATAGATTCACCCATTTCTCTTTTACTGCCTTTGTCATATCTAACCTCACTTACCAAACTTCTTAGCACCTTAAACCAATCTTTTCAAACTTTCTATTAAACACAGGCTTCTCTTTCTTATTTATGAAGGTTGAGGATAAATCCAAATTTCGCCCTAAACTCCATTATGTAACATTTTCCAACAAAATATTCTTCCTTTCAATTATCTTCTCTTGAGAAGAGCGAGCTTTAAACTTCTAAATTTTTGGTCTCATACTTTCTCTTTCTGAAGTAGCACAGGTCAACTTTTTAACCAACGGATTCAACATCCTCGACAATATCAACTGCCTAAACAACCTCCACTTCCTCATCAAATTCACCAACCACCTCTCTTTTCTCAACCTCCTCCCCAACCTCAACCACCACCATAGTCTCCGCTAGCTGAATGGCCCCAAAATCCTCCTCTACACCAACGATATCAATCACCTTCACTAACTCCCCAACATTATTAATCCTCAATGATTGAGAAACCTCAACCATCTCTATAGGTATATTAGTGGGTATAAACTATGGATATCAACCAAAGCCTTGTTGAGGTCACCCTCTTACGGGTATCAATCTCACCTCTCCAAATATGTCACTAACAATATCTTGTATAATATCAATCCTCGCTTCTTAAAAATCAATCAAACCTTCAACTTCATTCAAATCCCTTAAACCTTCCAAGTAATGCTCCAAGATATCCACATTAGTACTTTCTTCAACTCTCAGGTCTAAGTATAAATCGCATTAATGTCATACTACTCTTTATCAATTAAGCTCCTTTCAAAATTAGAACCATCAAAGGAAACTTCTTCATGCCCCACTTGCATATCCTTCAAAATAGGATTATTTGAACTCAAGCACTTCATATTAGAATCTACCGAACAATCCACTTTTCCATCGTGCTTTGGATTACACTTAAAAAGAGATAGATATTCACCTTTAAGATGTCCAAGCTTTCCTTTCTTTAAACCTCCATTGATCACTCAAAGCTACTTTAATTCCCAAACATTCTCCATCTTCCTTTTCAAGAAAAGCCCTTGAATTGGAGATGACTACACACATTAGGAATCCAACATCGCAAATTGCTCAAATCTTCACTATCACTTGCCCTTCCCAAGCACTTTCTTTTTAGTAAATCAGTATGAAACTTCTTTGAAACCCAAATCTTTCCTTTCACATGCTTGACAAACATCTTCTTTGGTACCCACTTTTAAACAAAACCATTGCTCTTAACATCAAAAGCCCCAAATGAAGCACATCTTTTCACAAACGACAGAGGTCGTCCCCTTGGCACTTCCTTAACAATCGTAGGAGGTGAAGAGCACAAAGAATTTCTTGCTAACAACTTATAAGTCTTCCCATTGATATAAAAGTCAAAAGAAAAATGAAAAAAATCAACTCTTTTTCCTTTAACTCTTAACTTTGCATATAGCAAGCAGTACCAGGCTTGTAACCCAGTTGGTATTCTCACTCACTAAAGTGGGTGTTAAGGTTGTGGAATCAAGTTCCACCAAATACGTGTAATAGTAGTTAGTGGTTTTTTAAATCAACCTCCAAAAGGTCCCAAAAAGATCTTTATCTTTTAAACACTCATTCCACAAATAAAATAGACAACCCTTTAATAGCCAACCAATCATTGAAAACAAGAAGCATAACAATAACCATAAAAGCTTTATCTCTGCATCCTTTTTTAGGAATAACAAAACTAACCACATAATCACATAACCATAGCTTTACCATCATAAACAACACAAAGTGGATATTCCAGTTCAAACATTTCTCCAAGCTTTTTTGAATAAAAAACAAATGTTTTCCATAAAACACAACAGTCAATTTCCAATCTCTACTTCCAAATTTAAAACTGTCAATTTGAGGTAAGTTATGATAGGCCCCTAGAACTCTTTCGAAGAGTTGCTAGCAAACTTACTAGATCCTCAACATTGCCTTCCATGTAAAACTCGCCAATCATTTCTGCCATAACTCTCCACCCTTTGTTTTCCAAGTTTGCAGAAACAGCAATAACATCCCTCCTCCCATTCAACCTCCATTTGGACAAGTTACAATGCGCCCACCACTATTCCTGTGTTTTACAAAGCTTTTTCTTCCATATCTTCAATTTTTTTCAAGCAATCTTCAATCCATTGTAGACATCCCAGGTCACAACTCAGTCTATGACTAGCAACCCTAGTCCTCTCCATCTAAAAAGACCATTGAGCTAAGAGAAGATTCATCAACTTCAAGAGAAAGGCTTTCGAAGAATCTAGATCTCTTTTGTTAAATGGCCATAAAATTTCCTTTCCATTTCCATTTTAAAGATATCCAACAAAAGAGACAAGAGCAGAAAGGAAGCCCAAAAAAACTCTTTCTAGAGCTCAATGGCTTGCCAAACAAATTTCGACGACAAACAGGGTAGCCAGCAACCAAGAATATTGGAAAAACAAATGGTAGACTCGGAAATTTAGAGTGGGTAAAAGAAAAAAGTAAACATTCGGACAAAACAGGTGGAACTAGCCAAAACTGTCGAATGTAAGGGTTTCCCAACTGGTGAAAACAATGAGGTGGTCGAAAAATAGGAAAAGCGGGGAGGGTGATGAGTATTCGAATGGGTTTTGGCTAAAACAGGTTGGGTAAAAACAAAGGTTTATGCAAGTTGCCAAACAAGTTACCGGTGACTAATCCAACCGACGAGCCAAAAGGCAATGGTCGGAGGAATGCAAGACATGTAATGTAAAATGAAGTAAAGAATGAACCTTGATTGCCCAAGAAAGAATGGCCTTTTCTGTTGGTGATCCAGAGACCTCTACTTCAGAACCACCCTAAGAATGACAAGCAAAATACGAATTAGCAAGTTGATATTTCAAATATATATCAAATACATGACATGTATTGTCAAGTAAATAATTAAAGCATACCTCAGGTACATAAACACTTCCGTTTGTGTTTTGTGCAATGCCTTCAGTTAATAGAGAACAAAGCACTGGCGAAAATTCTGACTTGTTGTCCGCATGATCAATCTTTTTTCCCCCAACATAGGCCTCAACGACAGTCATCTGAATATGATTGATCAAATTAGATAATAAGAAACATATCATTACAATTACCATCATAACCCCTAGGACCAAAAAAGCTGAATATTTGTTTCTAACTATCAATTTTCCTTTGAAGTAACATCCTACGTGCAGATATTATGAATACTGACAAATATGTAAGCAAAGGCTAGAAGTTAAGAGCAGAGGTGGCAACATATTGAATGGATTGAAAAAATTATTAGTATAAATATACACTTGGACAAGTATCTTTTTTGGTCAGACAGCACAGAGGAAAAGAGACAAAAAAGGTTTGTGCAATGACATGCCTCATTTAAAGTTAAGGTCCCAGTCTTATCGCTACAAATAGTGGTGGCAGAACCCATTGTCTCACAGGCAGAGAGTCTTCGAACCTGCAATCAACTTCCATAATTTATACTACTTAAAGTATGTTTATGCTTCAAACAGGTAACGCCCACTGATATTTAACACACAAAAGAAAGAAAATCCACGTCGTACCAAAGCCTTATCTGCCATCATCTTTCTCATGGAGTAGGCAAGCCTGTATCACAGTTTAAAAACAAATCAGAAAGAGGGGAAATAGACATGGATGAGAAGAATTCAGAGGGCCAAGACAGAATGTTACCATATGCTTCCATAAAAAGCTATTTTGTTGAAACTCTACTACTATCTATAAAATGAGTCAACTGGATGCTTCAAATATTTCTCTTATATAGAACAGAAACCAAACTATAAAATCACAAAGTACTTACGTTAAAGTAACAGCTAGAGGAAGACCCTCAGGCACTGCAACCACCACAATTGTGACCTGGAATATTATTAAATTAGCCAAAAACTTGTGCCACTTACTTCCATATGCATGAATCCCTGTATTTTTATTAAAAACAAATATTATTCCATATGTAATGTTCTCCATACCGCAACAGTGACGATTTTAATAGCACCGTCCAGGGCATGACCAACTTTTGTCTTGCCTGGAATAAATTGACGACTCCCATCTGGATTTGTTGAATGACCAGTAAAGTATCTGTACAATTTCAATTTATTCAGTAAAATTTGGCAGTAACTATTTAGAAGATACAAGGAAAGGCAAGGGAGATTACTCAAAAAAGTTCACCTGACCAAAAGTATAACCAAGACAGCAAAGGCCACAGTAAGTCCAACAATACCAATGAATGTAGCAACCCCATTTAAGCGCACCTAATATAAGCCATTGATGGGTGGTCAATGTTGCATTCAGAGCACAAGATGAAAAAAAAATGAAATGACCATGTAAACTTACCTGCAAGGGTGTTTCTTCACCAGTGTCTTCTGAAATACTAGCCATGAGCAAACCCCACTCGGTATTAATCCCAACACTGGTTACCTGAACAAACAAATATAAGTAAAGAAAAGTAAATATACACACATATATACTATGGTGGGTGGATAAGGCAGAAAGAAAACAAGCTTCAAATATATAAAGAATAAGAAGATAATGTCATTAAGATGTCATGGGTCTAACTTGCTGCCCCAACAACAAAAGCATGCGAAGATAAGCAGAGAGAGGACAAAGAAATTGCAATGGACCTATAAAAATGTCTAGTCAAATAACCACAGCGAAGCATTTTATGCATCTAGTACAGAGTACAAAACATAATTTTATCTATTTTCATTTAACAAAGATGTAGGGAAAGTAAGAAGGGAAAACGACTGATAAAGAGAAGCTATGTTACTTTGACTCGGATACGTTTGTCGGATACGGATATGTTTTTAGACGTCAAACTTGCTAAATTTAGAATTCTTACAGTAATAGATCACTACTTGACTCAAAATCGTGTTTCATAATGATTTGGAAGCTTAGGAAATTTAATTTTTTTTTATTTCAAATATGTTATGGATACGGATAAGTTTTTTTTATTTGGAAGCTTAGAAAACTTCAAAAAGCATAGCAATTCATGTACAAGGCATGTATTTTTAACTGGTAGAATAAAAATAAAAAAACATAAACCATAAACCGAACAAATGTGAAAAGTTTACCAGCATGGCACCGCTACCATCTGCTACTTTGCATCCAGACATTAAAAATGGGTCTTTCGAGTCCTTGTGAACCTGCAAGACATATTCCTGTATCAAAAGGAGAATACACTGGTTACCAAATATCAATATAAAATAGGTATAGAAACTGACAATCTTGCTCTCTCCAGTCATGCTAGATTCATCAATTGCGAGAGAGTGACCAGTGATTACAACACCATCAGCGGGAACCTAGCCAAAGATAAATATAGAAGCTTACATTGCATTTCAATTACAAGATTTATATATAGAAACAAAAAGGGTAAAATATGGAGCAACATGCCTGATCGCCAATGTTAAGGGGTATAACATCCCCCACAACAATATCATAAATTGAAACATCGACTCTTCTACCACTTCTCACGACCTGGGGATATGCACCTGATAAAATTAAACAAAAGCTACAAGCAGAAGAGGGCAGGACAATCATTTGGAAGCAGTAGAACACACCTCCAAATGTATATTTCTTTTCTCTTCATTTAAATTTTGAAACTGAAGAGATTGTCTGTAATCACTAATGGCTGCATAAAGAACAAATCAAAATAGAAGTCAACACATCAGTGTAACTATCAACTCGAAAGAGATCATCATAATGACAATCAAAACATTAGCCTAATATGTATCTAATGACATCAATAATACCTAAATTTGGATAGCTGGCAAATTGGTAAAAGATCTCATAAAAATTCCTGTCCTAGTATATCATAGGCCCATTTATAAGCCGCTAAAACCCAAAATACCTTAGTAATTGCCACACTTTCAGCCCTACAGTAACTCTTGAAGATGACTTTAAGATACTTCAAAATCACACTTTTTAAAACCTTCTTGAAATCCTATGCTTTAGGTTACAACTTTTAACTATCAAACCACAACTTATGTAATTTCAAGATAGTTACAGCTTCTTCAATAGGAAAGCTTTTTATCTGACAACATGAAACATTCACATTCCCCATCACCCTCTCCCTCCAAATCCTCCTCCCTCAATGCCCAAGTAATTGCCACACTTTCATACCTATAATAGCTCTTAAATATGACTTTAAGATCCTTCAAAACCACATTATTTATTACTTTCTAGAAATCTTATGCTTTAGGTTTCAAATATTAACTATCGAAAAATCATGTTATTGATTTAAAGATATTTGTAGCTTCTTTAAAAGGATAACTTTTTAAATCGAAAACTCATTTAATTGATTTAAAGATATTTATAGCTTCTTTAAAAGGATAACTTTTTATCTGAAAATATAGAAACATCACATTCCCGCTCTCCCTCTCCCTCTATGAAGGAGCAGTATAATGGCATCAGAAAATAATATAAAACCTCTATTATGAAGACCAGATTAATGCATACCATGTGATTTACTCAAAAATAAAATAGTAGAGGTTATCTAATTGAATGACAACTTTGCAGAATACCTGTAACAACAATAACAAGAAGAACTGCAAAAGCAATGCTCCCCCCATCATACCATCCCTCCTTTATACCCTACAAAAGACAAGTGGAACAATAAGGACAAAAACTCCCAATAAATAAGCAAAATCAAACACATAAAATAAAAAAATAAAAAAGATGTCATGAAATCCTTGAGCCTAAAGAAACTTCCTACAACCCTATCCACATATATTGTTTGGTTTATCCACATATAACCCAAACATTGTCACCTTATCCTTGATGCTGTTTTAGATAGAATGACTGCCATGAGTTCACTTGGATTTCAGTCAGGCCCCATTTACAATTCAAGTTATTTTTTTATTTGGTCAATTATAATTTTACTTCTAATTAAGCAATTCTTAAATAGATAAATGCACTAATTTATAAAAGGGGTTCCAATAAAAAGTACACCGCATCAGAATAGCTATGATTTCTTAGCACAGGAAATTCAAGGTCAAAACTTTTACTGGAATGAGAATAAATTAAAAACACATGAGTCTCATTAAATTGAAACAAAAACAAAACAAAAAAAATTAAAGAAAGGCAACAATCTAAAAATTAAGCTGGCATTCTAGGAAAGGTAAAACTAAATACGTGTTACAAATTTAAGAAAGCTTCAAATTCTTTTTCCACTTCCAAAAACAAGAGTACGTTCATTTCATCTGACAATGCTACTAAACTTTATATATTTGTATTCTTAAACAATTTCTCTGTTGACCAAAATCCAAATGGGAAGCCTCTGACACATTTGTTTACCGTTTTGGTTCAGGGGTTATTCCATCTCAAGGTCGAGTTGTCACTGCCAAATGACATAAGGCTCCAAAATTCTAATTCTAAAAAAAAAAAATCAAGTTCCTATATAGCCTTAATTAGACAGTGAAACTTTACCATACTAGCAGATACAACGGTAATTGTTTTCTTCGGGGATTACATATAAACTTAATACAAGATTTTTTCTTCGGTGATTACATATAAACTTAATACAAGATTTTTTCTTCGGTGATTACATATAAACTTAATACAAGATTTTTTCTTCGGTGATTACATATAAACTTGATACAAGATTTGCACTTAACAAGTGCCATTTTATATACATTTTTAAATATCAATTTCTTTACATTTACACTTGTTTTATTGTTCTCAAGTTCTGAAATTATTTATTTTGTATTTGTTGAAAAAATATAATTTTTCTGGATTTTTGGGGATGTTCTAGAAATTTTAGGGAATTTTTAGATTTTAGAAAAGCATATGGATGAACTTAGAAAACCCATCCCAGTCCGCCTCAACATCTACATGCCACATGTCATTCGGGTTACTAGCCAAGTGTTGTACAGCCCACGTCTCTCCTTGCAACTCGCCTCAACACGTGTTCCACACCACCCCATCCATCGCGCATCACAATGTACATGTGAAGCACACCACTCCCTCCTCGCATCGGTTTACATTTTGACCTTTGACCAACTTTCACTCTCTCCATTACACATGGCATAGTGAATCTGCATCCATTTTTTCTATCTCTTCTATCTAATAGTCTCGATTTTATCCGAGTCCACAAATCTAATTTTTCCCATATAAATTTCCAAAGAAAACCCCTTTCTAAGAGGATAATAGTAGAATTACACAAAAATTGAAAGAAAATTCAGATTTTGTGTAATCTTACATGATTTTTGAAAGGAAATTCAAGAGTAAGGTTGAAGATTGGTACAATTGAATCCTTTGGCTCCACTTATTCATCAACACAATCAAATTCTTGTGTTTTCTTTTTCTTCTTTATTATGAATTATTGAGTTATGATTATAGATTTAAAAAATTCTTTATCTAACTAAAAAATTCATTGTGATTGTGGGTAATTTTCAAATCATAAACTATAATTTAATTAATTTAATTTCATAAATTATTTTAGTTTCAATTCTTAAATTCTAAGCATTCAATTCTATGTTTGTTCTATGTTTGTCAAAACATTGCATGTTATTAATTGAGATAATCAATGAATTTATTGCATTTATATGTTTTATGCTAAATTATTATAGTAGTATGTAATTGCTAATTTTTATAATTAGAGTAACAAGTTATGATTTTTAATTACAATTAGGATTGAAGGCTTAAATCTTGCCGAATTTATTTATTACATATTTAAACCTTAATGCAATAAATGAATTAAATCTAGTAAGTGTAATTTTAGATTATTTAGAATTTAGGTTGATTGATAATTATATTATGAATCAATTATGCGGTAAGAAAAAGTATGAAATCTTAAGTGGATATAAATTTCCAAAACTAAAAGTTAAGAATTCAAGAAAGGTTTTAAATTATGCTAGTAATTTAAAAATTAAGAAACTAATTTTCGTTCATGATAGGTTTAATTAAATTGTTAACTCACTAAAAAAATAATTATTAGAAGTAGAATGGTTTAACCCCTTGCTTGCAAATGTATTTACATCCTATTTAGCTAATTTTACTTAATTCACTAAGAAACTAATTTTTAGAAGTAAAATTGTTACCAATCCTCTTCAAGTTTAACCCCTTACTTGCAAATGTATTTACATACACAAATTTAATAAAGATGTAACTTTCAACGTGCCCTTTTAAAGTGTCAAAATTTTGGTGTCGTTTCACTGGGGATTGTTTCAACAATTCTTCAAATAAGGGCTAGCTTTCTCTCTCAACTTTTAATTTCAATTTTGGTTATTGTTTTGATTTTTATGTTTAATTCTATTTTATTTTTATTTATTTATTTATTAATACATTAAACATATATTCATTAATACATGCATAAGATTCTTATACATTAATACACTATTCATTGAATAGTCAAGATTCTTAAACAAATACATACATAGCTTCAATATACCCGACATACAATAAATTTCTGCGCTATATTTTGAGCATTAACAAGACAAGGCAATTGGGAGCATGCTAACACTATGGGTGGATTTAAAAGCAAGAGGCCCAAGCATGAACCATATTCCAACATCACACCTAACTTCATGTTACCAAGGCCACAACCTACTCTACTTATTCAAGATAAGTTTATTGAGGATTTAATGTATTCCATCACTCTAAATTTTCAATAGGACACTTATGCTACTATCAAGGAAACTCAAACTTCGCTAATAAACCTTGAAACTCAGCTCGGCGAACTGGTTACAACTGTGGAAAGACTAGAAACACAGGCAGTTCGTGAACTCTCCTCTCAAACAATTCATAAGGCTACAGAGACCGTTAAAGCCATTACTCTGAAGTAACAAATTAGAGGAGCCACAAATAGTACCTAAAAATAATATACCCAAAGAAGGAACTAGTGATGAAGAAAAGACCTCTCTCACAAAAATCCATTGTGGCATCAAAAATAGTACCCAAACCTTCATTTTCTATTGATAAGTCTGCTTTATCTTTTTTTATTTTGGAGACCTTCCTCAAGGTGCAAATCCACGTACATACAAGATACTTAGCAAGTGCCTAGGAATAAAAGGTACCTTAAGAAACTTTTTATTATCAAGAACAAGCCTAAGGCCTAAGGATAGTAGAGTGTGTCTAGTGTACTTCAAAGGAAACTATCACCAAGGTGTAAAGAAATGCTTAGTGGACTCATAGCTTGACAATTTAACATCACACACTTCAACATCTTTGTTGATGGTGCATGAAAAAAAGTGGTACCATCAAGGTGAAGACATTAAACCAAGTGTTTCGTAGGAGACAACCCACTAAATTTGTTTCCTACTTTTTTTACCAATTTTTACATTAAATACACGCATATGTTTACGTTGATTGTCTGTAAAAATTAAGTATAGGGAGTTTTAACATCTCTATCATTATTTCCTTATACTTTATTAGTTTAACATGTTTTAGAATTAGTATGTTATAGGTAACATAATATTTTTACCTTCAATTTTTTAGTATTATTCATTGCATTCTTTAGGATAATTAAGAGCTAGAAACAATCACATGTTTTCTCTTTGATTTTTGACATATGAAATTAGCTAAATAATTATCAAAAAGGATAATAGATTATATAGTCTTGATCTTATTTCTAAGAACGCAACTTTATGATAATTTTGCACGCACAATAACTAAATTACTAATAGGAAAATTTTGTGAAAAAATGTTATGAATTCCTTGAAATTTTGCCATGATTTCAATGAATAAGAATGCTATTCATTGCATTCTTTAGGATAGTTAAGAGCTATCATCACATGTTCTCTCTTTGTTTTTTGACATATGTGATTAAATTAGCTAAATAATTATCAAAAAGGAAAATAGATGATATAGTCTTGATTTTATTTCTAAGATGATATAGTCTTGATCTTATTTCTAAGATGATATAGTCTTGATCTTATTTCTAAGATGATATAGTCTTGATCTTATTACTAAGATGATATAGTCTTGATCTTATTTCTAAGAACGCAACTTTATGATAATTTGGCACGCACAATAACTAAATTACTAATAGGAAAATTTTGTGAAAAATGTTATGAATTCCTTGAAATTTTGCCATGATTTCAATGAATAAGAATGCTAAATGTATTTCTTAAAAATAATTAAAACAATAGGATTAACCTTTTTGGCTAAATTGTTTGACCCCAATGTTGTTTCCTTATAAGGGCAACCCTTTTAGTAAAACTAATTTCAGCCTACATAAACTAATTGTTTATAACACCACTATTTACCTTTTGAACTGAACACATTAATCATACCCTATAGTTCAAAAGTAGTAAATGTTGTTTCCTTATAAGGGCAACCCCTTTTAGTAATAATCATACCCTATAGTTCAAAAGTAAGTAAATGTTGTTTCCTTATAAGGGCAACCCCTTTTAGTAAACTAATTTCAGCCTCTATGAACCAATTGTTTATAATGGATTAAATGTCCAACACATATACAAAACAATCCCTATGTTAAATAATAATAAATATATAAAGCATAATAATAATGAGACAAGCTGAAAAAATAACAAATGGCTGTATATGGGAAAAGATTGACAAAAATGTGGAAAAAAGTGCTGATAATGATGTTTGGATCTAAAATAATGAAATTTGACCTTATTTATTATTTATTGAAATAATTGATCTTAGAATGATATTATTTATGAGTATCTTTCTCTTAATGGAATCATGAGAGATTAGTTTTTCCTTCATTTGATAACCAATAAACCTAACTCCATTACAACTAAATGAAAACCTTTGATTTAGAACATACTTTTGGTGAGTGGACATATAACTTTAAAGAAAAGCCTATGATGTCCACAACTCAATTATAACATGATTGGTAATGTTTTATAGGGAGTAATAAAATTCTAACATGTTTAAGTAACAAGGTTTGACTATTGTTAATAGATGCTACATCACATATATACTTTGAACATGATAATTATATAGTAAATTATACAGTAAAACTAAAGTTATGCATTTAATTTAAGATTTGAGAAACTAATTTTGATTCATTACATGATTAATTGAATTGCAGGTAATCCCGTGATTATATCTCTCATATTTTCTCCCAACAATCATACTTTCACAACCTTCTTTGTTTTTACTTTATTTTTTATCTTTTTTGTTTTTCCCAATCAACCTAAAAACCCACATTATCAACTTAAATTAACTCCTCTGCGGATTCAATCCTTACTTAAGGTATATTCTGCGGATTCAATCCTTACTTAAGGTATATTGCAGGTAATCCCATGATTACATATCTCTCATATTTTCTCCCAACAATCATACTTTCACAACCTTCTTTGTTTTTACTTTATTTTTTATCTTTTTTATTTTTTCCCAATCAACCTAAAAACCCACATTGTCAACTTAAATTAACTCCTCTGCGGATTCAATCCTTACTTAAGGTATATTATCACCGACATATTTTCAATAAAAGTAAGATTTAACTTTTGATACGTTGTAAGGGTGTGTCAACAATTTACAAAATACATGATCTTTTTCACATGAACCATTTGACATGAATCACAATTTACAGCATACACAAATATAAAGAGTATATGATAATATTATTATTACAAATGAGAATGATCAAAATAATCTTGATCGCACAGTACCATATATATTGCATACCACTGATGTAGAATAAAATTAGGAAACTTTTAGAATTTTAAAACAGTTAGGATTTTATGTTTGAGTTTTATTGTTATCATACTGTTTATTTTATTAGTTCTTATTTGATCAGAATAGGATTTAGATAGAGCTTGAATCTTATTCCATTAGTTTAAGCTTTTTATTATTCCTAAACAAAGGCTAATTTGCATTATAATGGCATGATTTGGATAAGAATATTGATTATTGAGACCTTTTTTTTTCCTCTTTTCCCTAGTGTTCCTTTCCTTCTCCTATTTCTAATTGTTCACACTTTACAGCCTGTGCCAACAACCGAGAGAGATCAACTTTTTTCCATATCATAGACCAAAACAAGTTGTTTTCATTTCAATTTATATGTCTTGCAATGAGTAAACCATTTCGAACATGAAAAAAAAAACCAGCTAACCTCAGTCTTTATACCCAGGGCCAACGAAGCAACTGCAGCTATCATCAAAATAATCAAAGTAAGGTCTTGCCAGGCCTCCCAAAGAAACATCTATGAAACAGAAGGTAAAGATTAGAAACACGTGTCCTTTTTATTTATTCATGAAATATAAGGATAAAGATTCATTTAAAATAAGTATACCCAAAAGCTTCTCCCTTTCTTTTGTGGATATGTATTTGATCCGAATGCATTTTTCCTTTTCAGTAAGTCGTCATCATCCCCATGAATTCCCTTCTCCACACTTGTTTTCAACAAATCTGCTAATCCTTTAACCTGATTTTGAAAATACATTAAAAACAATGATCAGTCAAATAAAATAATACAAACAGAATCTCAAAATCAAAATGTTTATTTATCTGCTTCACTTGCCCCTCCATATTGCTGCAGAGTACGGGTGTCATGGTCCCTTGTCATTGAGACAAGTGGATCTTGTCCGATTCCAAATTCACCTTCAGCAAATGCAGGTGGTTTTGCAGCACCTAAAGGTTCAAAGCACATAGTTTTAAAAAACCACACAACGAACCAACAAACATTACTTGACACTGGTTAAGTAAGATAAAAAACAAACAAAATGCTTGAGTAATTCAAGAAAGATGACTAGCATGAACCTCCAGCAACAAAGGATCAAAATGAATTTCCACAAGTAAAAAACAATAAAGCTTAAAAAGATTAAAAGTCCAGGTTTTCACAGAATGCATAACAAAATGATCATGTCTAATTTTTAGGAACAAAATTCAAGAAACCATTATGGCATAAGATTGGCACATAACTTAAATTGCTGACATGGAACTATAAAAAAGAAAGTACCATTTTGTAGTTTTCCAGCTTCTGTAAAAAGATAGGCAGCCTGATACAGAAAAATTCAATATTAAAAAGAAAATGGATATGATAATCAATCAAATGAAAAACCACTTGCTTGTTGATATATTACTCGTATGGCATGAGCGTGAGCTCGGATCTTCCTAAACATTTCTTTCTTCTCTTCTTCCTTTTTCAAGTCTAACGTGTATCGGAATCGACGAGAAGCATTTAGCACAAGAGCCGCTTGCTACAAGAAAACAAACTAAACTTAGTCAACCTTAGTCAACCTATTGAAGAAACCCGAGAAGGTAAACCTATGTCCAAACACCTGTATAATAATTTGATTAGCCAACCAACTGGTATTATACTTAGCAAGAAAATGTGCAATAATTTAATTAGCCACAGTAGCTTCCACTTATCAACTGATTGACAGGTTTTTTACTAGTTCAGATGGTCCAGTACCACTCCCCAAAATGCACGAGTTAAAATTGCACAATATACTAACTCATTGAAATACAATTACACGATAAGGCTGGAAATACAGCAATACTAAACAAGTATTATTTATCAGAAGATAATTGAGGTAGGGGGGTTTAAACCAAGGTACCAAGCCCATAAAGGTCTACTAAACATGTGAGTCCAGCAAGAAAAAGAAATCATAAGATTAGTATCTTCAGTTTTGTTCAATCACTATTGTCTTCCTCGTTAAACAAAACACACTTAAATCTATCATTAAAAGTGCTACTTCCAGAATTCTCCAGTTTTATTACACTAGTAAATTGAACAGTGTTTATTTTTCACCAGAATCACCACTGTTGGAAATTGGAATGCATATGTTTTCCATACGACTTAAGAGGCATTAGCATATATCAAAAAGTACTGAATCAATTTACAAAAACACTCCATTACAAAATAATATATAAAAACATAGCAAATATAGCATGGAGTAGAAACTGGCGAACCAAAAGAGGAACTTCAAAGATTTAATTGCATAACCTAACCCCTTCATATATGAAGTTTTATTTTTTATTTCTCACAAAAAAGAAACAAACGTTTATTTTATTATAACATAAATGAATATATGTTTTTTAATACGAAAATAGAAATACCTTTTTTTTCACTGAGAAGGTTAAAAGTTGTTAAATACCTAAGTCATATACACAGGAAAGAACTTCAATTACACAATGATATGCATATTTACACACGCGGAACAAATATACGGAGACAACTAACAAGGTGCTAAAGAATTTCAACAATAGAAAAAGTAAGAAACAAATATACAGAGACAACTAACAAGGTGCTAAATAATTTCAACAGTAGAAAAAGTAAGAAACAACTCAAGTTATATATTTCACAGAAAAAAAAAACCTTGATGTTATATAAATAAATATATTTGAAAGTTGGAACATACCCTCCATCGCCTAAGTCGCTCGATAGAAGCGTTCTTGGTGCTCGGAATGTAGAAAGGACTGGACGAGAACTCATCCTCGTCTACATCGCCTGAACGGCTACTTCTGGCCTCAATATCAGTATGCCGACGGTAAGGCGATCCTTTCGAGTCACTCATATTTTCGATAACTGTCGCAGGAGAGATGGCACCGTCAGTTCCTAAGCCCAATCAGACAACAAGCGCTACATAAAACTCAACTCCTTCTCAAAAGAAAAACCGTATCTACTCTCAAATTTCCAGTAATCAGAAAATTTCTAGTTAGCTTCAAACTTATTATTCTCCGCATAAATTTGAACTACTTTCACACTCCATCCACTTTTGTCCTCTCAAATCCAAACTAACACAAATGAACAACTCGATTTCGCCCCGAAATTATCACATGTTATACCGATTGAAACAGTAGGATTAGGGTTCCAGAACTAAGATACCAGTAGTGAGTAACCTTATCACGCGTTTTTCAAGTAATATTAAATTATATTGTATTAATCTATTTAATATTTATTTATAAATTATATAATATAATTAGATAAAATTAATTTTAAATATAAAAACCTTTTAATATAATAATAACATAAAATGCATCATAATATACCAAACCTGTCACTTCGCTATAAGAGGATTTTTTTTTATTAAAAAAAAAAAGAAAATTGGAAGTAGAAAATTAGAAAATCTGTTCGTTTTCATCTTTTGGTTAGATCCGAGTACAAAACAAAAACAAGAATAACAGGTGATGATGAAAAAAGTGAATATATATAATTAAGCTTCAAGATCAAGCATGTGAACTGGTACGATTTTCTATTTTATTATTTTAGAAGGCAATATATTTGTAAATATTGGACCAACAAAGGCTTAAAGTTTAAGCTTCATTTCAGAGAAAAGGGATTAAAATTGGAAAACGTATGGTGTATGATTTTGGATTTCCATGATTTTGTTTGGCTCTCTTTTGTTTATGAGACCGTTGTACAAAACAGGTAATGAATGTGACATTCTTAATGGGGATATACTGGTTTTGGAACACTTTTAGGTAGAAAATACTAAGAAATTTTACTCGAAACAAGAAGGAATTTTTACTCCAGACAATTAATGCATCAAGTTTACCTTTTAATTTATTCTTTCAGACATAAATATTAACTCATTTAAATGATTTTACATTTAATTTTTAATAAATAAATATATATTTATTTGATTAGATTGTTAGAAACAAGAAGGAATTTTTACTCCTGACAATTAATGCATCAAGTCTAGAAATGGAGATTTCCATCTTATATTATAATGGAATAGATCGTTAAGACTATAAAGTCATTTATAGGAAGTCTTAATAATAGGTGTGGATTTTTTTTTGGTTTTTTTAGCTGAAAAGTAGTATATGAGTCTTAATATATTACATACATATGTAACTGGCAAGTCATTAATTAGAAAAGATCACTCCATTTTCGAATAGTAAGATAATAGCTGTGTTGAATTAGTGAAAATAGAGTTAAATTCATTTTCATTATCGTTAATAAATTGTGGCTTATTGGTATATGATTTATTTAAACATCTAAAAAATTTAGATTTAAATTTTGGTTATGATTACATGAGTTAATACTTCTTTAAAAAAAACTATTTTTATTATCTTATTTTTACTTATTAAAATATACTAAAAGAAAATAACGACTAGATAATTCACATTAATTATTTATATATTCATAGTTGATATTTTATTTCATAAATTCATAACATATAGTTATAAAATTATTCATAATTTTATATTTTCTTTTATTAGATGTTAGTTATTATTACTTTTAATATAAATTAAAGTTTTTATTATGTTTAATGTAATTTAATAAAAATAAGAACTTGTATATAGGTAGTATGATTTTTCATTATTATCATATATTTAACTTTTAACAATCAATAAAGGTTGAAATTTTTGAATTCGTTTTTTTTAAAGCTAATTGGCATAAAAAAAATATCTCTTTCCAATTTAGAGTTGGAAAGTTACAAGGTCCGTGACTTCTTGTACATTGTCGCATCGAATTTTGATAAAAATTAGTACGTGTTTGACTAAGTTTAAAAAATATTCATTTAAAAAATAATAAATATAATTGACTCTGAGGAAAGAGAAAGAGTGACAAAATGACAAAAAATTAAATAAAAATGTTGATTTAGTTAAATGTCTTTTGAAAATTAGACAAACTAATATATAATAAAGGGTGAATATAAATGATTTATGAATTTTTCTTCATTTTATAATTTTATAATTTGATTATTTTCTTATAATTTTATCATTTGATTATTTTCTTATAATTTTATCATTTGATTATTTTCTTATAATTTTATCATTTTATTATTTAACATGTACACTTAATTTTTTTATTTTTTCCTTACAATTATATTCTTTTACTTGTTTATATTATAAAATTTTATTTTAAGTTGGTATCAAATTTTGAATAAAATATATTAAAACTAGGGTTGTTAAAATGTAAAAATTAAAAAATAAAGGAATAAATTCATAAGAAAAATAATAAGTGTATTAAAATAAAGATTATATTTGTAATCATCCTAAAGTTAAAAATATTTTATAATTATAGACTATTTGAGAAAAAAACAATAATAGAAAAGAAAGTACGGAAATATAAATATTAATACCTACTAATTTTATGAAATTATTATTTTATTTTTATTATATTTTTATATTTGAAAAAATAAATAAGAAAATAAAAATAACTTTATTCACTACTAATTCTTTTTATTCGTAGTAATAAATATTGATGTCGGTAAAATAAATTACACTGATAAAACAACAAATGAGAACACTAAATAAATAAGGTGTAAAAGTACACCACATACATTACTGATTTTGAAAGGGAGAACGTGGACGTATTGAAAGTCATAGTCTCCAATTATATTGATGTTTAAATTTAAAATACATGAAATAATATTAAACGATGTAATAATGATAAAAAAGAGGGGTCATAAGGTTTAGCAAAATACGGGTTGCTAAATATTATCATTTTAAAACTTTTGTTTCTTAATAAACTTTTTATAATTTTTATTCTATCAATTTTTTATATTTAATAATCTTAATTCATATTTAAAAATAATATGTTATATTTTATAAGTTAATGAATTAAATACTATAAAAAATACATTTTTTTAAATGTTAAGTATGATTATTATTGTATAATTTAATTTAATTTTTAAATTTAAATTAAGTATATTAAATATAAAAAATTAGTAAACGAAAAATTACAAAAAAATTATTAAACGGTAAAATATTAAAAATAATAAATTATATGGCGAGTTATCATACATATTTATTAAAGTAAATCATTTACATTATAGATCGTTTTATTTAATTTTATATTATAAAAAATAGGTAAATTAAATATAAATTATATTATATTAATATTTTTTATTAAAATATTAAGACTTTACGTCAAATAATTAAAATATATTAAAATATAAATTTTTAACAATAAAAAAAATTAATATGAAATTATTAAGTAAAAAATCAATAAGAAATATATTTAACTTTTTATTAAAATCAACACAATATTAAAATATAACACTGATAATTAAAAAATATAAAAAAGATTTTTTGAATTTTTATATTAATAGTAACTATATCATTATTATTTCAAAAACATTTAATATTTTAAAAATAATAATATTTAATAAAAATAAGTAAAATAATATATTTTATTTTTGTACATAATTAACAAAATAATATTACTTTAATTAAAAAGATCAAATACATAAATAATTTAATTTATGAGAAGATTTACCCCATTTTCTCTGGCTTTATATTTAAAAAATTTGACGTGAGCATGTCATCTTCCTCAAGACCATAATATAACTTAAAAAAAGCATTGAGAATTTAAATATTGTTTTAAGAAAATATAGGTAAGTTCTATAACTTAAATAAAACAGGTAGTTTCGAGATAGACATAGTTATTTTCCTTTTTTTAATTATCATATCTACAATAAATAATATTTAAATTCTTAATTTTATACTATAAATTTAAAAATTAATTTTTTAAATATAATACATATAATAACAATACAAAAAATAAATTTTATACTGTTAAAATGCGATATTCTATATTTACTACTTTGTTTTGAAATTATGAAAGTTAGAAATATGATCTTCGTTAAATATAAATCATATATTATTATTAATTTAAAGATTAAAATATTTTTTTATATCGATAACTTAAAATCAGCAGATATAAAAGTATAAAATTTAAAGATTTACAATATTATCGTTTGGTTGCAAAGTTCATTCAAGTATCTGACGAAAAGGTCTAATGTTTGAAATTTGTGTGAAATAAGGCTAAAAGAGTTCATTGTATTTTCTCAGCTATTCTTCTATGATTTGATTGGTTAATAAGTTTTTCAAAAAACGCGTACTGATCTATCGAAAAGACCAAAAAGTTGAAAACAATTAAGAACATGAGCACAGCTTTGTGCCGGTGGGTAAAGCAGCTATATCTGTGGCGGAATTTTTGTTAAAATATTCCTACGTTTTATAATCTCGAGTCAACCCGTATCTTCCGGAGTTCACCCTTTATACTCACATATATATATTTTTTTTATAAATAAATTTTTCTACTATAAAATTTTGAAATTATTACATAATATTATTAAAAAAAAAAAATTATTTTCATACTACTTACAAAAATAAATCATAATCTTTTTATTATTTTCATAAATTAAACTTTTTAAAATTTATATAATTATCATCTTATTATAATTATAAAATTTAAGTAACTATATTTTTATAATATTTATAAAATTTAATAATATAAAAATAATAAATTAAAATTTAATTAGATAGTAAAATAAATTTTAAAAATGTTCCTATCTTCTCGTAAAGGAGTACATCCTCTCGAACTAAACAAGACTAGAGAAGAAGAAAAAAATTCACTGTAAAAAATAAAATTAAAAGTTCAACTCAGCAATTTTTTATTCTGCCATCGTTTTGTTAAAGTAATTAAGAACGCAAATCTTAGATTTATTTAAAATTAAACAAGAAATGTAAAAATAGAGTAGGAAATTATACATACCAAGATTTACTCTTCAGAAGACAAAACAGCTTCCCCCAAGTGATAATCAATCAATCAATTCTTCTGTGTCAAAAACAATAATTAATTAGTATTTTCATGTATGTTGAACTGCTCTACAATCGAAAGATACTGTTCATAACAGTTTTAATCTTCAAAACTTGCGCGCATGTATATATACGATGATGAATAAACCTTCAATAGCTTTAGAAATGTTATACTTATAACGATGGAACACGCAAGGCCGAATAAAGAGAGAGATAAAGTAATCAAGTAGAGATGGTACACCAAACTAAGAAAGCAATATATATTAACTTGTAAGTCCAGAAAAAAGACGTTTAGTGAAACAACTGGTACAAAACGTTATGTCGACGATGTGGGTGAAGTCGGTAGTGGATCTAATAATATCAATTTACAGCAGTATTGAACCGATTTGATAGTGGAATAATTTGAAACTATGTAAATCCTATCTAATCTAAATTGGAATAAAGATTTTAAATCCGAATTTAATCTAATAATATCCTAATTAACCTCAAACAATTCTAATATGAAAAGATTTAATTTTTTAAATTAAATTGATATTAATTTTTTTATATAAATTATTATCACATAATATAAATAATATTTAATTTTTAAATTGATCTATTTTAATAAAATTTATTATTTATAAATATAAAAAAAATTAATTTATAAAATATTTTAACATCAATTTTTTAATTATAATAAAAATAAAATATATATATATATTTAAAGAATTATTTTTTTTAAAATACTAAAATTATTATTAAATATATATAAAACTAGTTATAAAAAAAACTTAAATTAATGTCACACCTAACGTATTAAAGAAATTATATAAACTAACATTCCACGACTTACCAGGACAAAAACAACAAATAAATAACATGAATTTAATCAAAATTTAATATTAAATAAATATAATTAATCGAAGTTTAACTTAAAATATTTACGTCAATGTTATCCAATTTAAAAATTTTATATTTTTGTAATAAAAATATATGAATTAAAAATATATAATTTTTATAATTATAAATTTTAAAATTTATTATAAACGTTGTTTCAAGTATATTTTTATTTTTGAGAAGATTAAAAGTTAAAATTAGAAACTATATAATACTTCAATTTTATTTTTTTTGTTTTTTAAACTTAGAAAGTATTTTTAGATTCATATATGAAATTAAACAAAGCATTTGGCAAGCTTGTACGGTCTAATTAATTTCAAAGTATTAGAAACTAATTTTTTGTAATAAGAAAAAAGAAGCTAATTATATCCAATGAGGAAATAAACAGTGATAAGTTGGGAGAAGAGTATTGACTAACATGGATTCGATTACATATGAAGAGGTAAAGACTAAACAGAGCTTCCGAGTCCTTCGGTTATAAGCTGGACGCAGGTCCAAAAGACACATGCAGTAGTGTCGTACTCTTCACTTTACACGCAAGAGAAAATAAATTGATTCACTAGATAGTCTTAAAATAGTTATACCTAAATAGTAAGATATGGGTAAGAGTTATCGCAGTTAGTTTTAAATTATAAATTTAGATCATATTAAAAATATTATTTGATTAAAAAAATAATTTAAATTTAAATTAAAAGTTTGAATCTCATTAAAAACAATTGTTTTATTCTCGTTTAACTTTTTTTTTAGAAATTTCTTGTTAAGCCCTACAACCTTCTTTTATATATAAAACCTGCCAGATAGAACATTTATTTTATAGAAATAAATATTAAAATATTATAATAATAAAAATATTTTTTTATAAATAGTTATTTTGAGAAATTTATTAATTCTTGATTTTACATTTATTCTATAGATAATTATTAAAATATTATAATAATAACAATATTTTTTTATAAATAGTTATTTTGATAGATTTATTGATTATTGATTTTACATTTATTCTATAGATAATTATTTTAATCATGTTAAAATCATGTTTAGTAGACAATAATATTAATAATAATGATAATGACTTGATAATTAATTTATAATGAAATATAAAACATTATAATAGCAGTAGTCCTCTTATATCCCTCATGAATACATTATAATGTTCTATTTTTCTCACGTTTTTGTATAATTATTTATTAATTTTTAATTATTTTCTCTCATTTTAAAGAAAAATTTATTTCTAATTTTATTTCATATATAATTTTATAAGTTTTATTTTAATATTTATTATTATTTTGATTACATTGTTCAAATAACATAGTAATAATAGTATTATTTCTATTGAATTCAATTCATATTATTTGCATATTTTTCTATTACGTTTTCATTCTACGAACCAAACACGACTTCAAAGATAACAATTTATATCATACATATTTACTCATTTTATGAGTGTCGGTTCATTTTTCATTTTTGTTGTTTTCATGTATATAATAAATATTAAAATATCTTATAATAAATACAAAACCTTGCAAAAGTGAGGTGAAAACGAGAAATGAACAATTAACATAAAATGATGAAAAATGAATTTTTTTAAATTGATTTCGATGAGATGCATTATATATATATATATGTGTGTGTGTGTGTGAGTTTCTATCTCACTTGTATAATTAACTCTTAACCACACATGTGGCATCCTTTCTAAAAAAATGTACATCTATTTTCTATATGTTTTGTCCTAACATGTTCCATAGGATTTGTAGTTATGTGTTGCACATTTATATTATAACATAATTGTTTTGTCTTGCATATAACTTAAAAACCAATTATATTATAATATAAATGTGCAACACATAACTACAAATCTTATGGAACATGTTAGGACACAACTCATTGTTTAGAGAAGACCAATTAATCACGTTACTTTTAAAGAATACCCGATAACTACTCATATTTCTTTTACCATCATGACAACTAGCCTAATCAGTATCTGTATATCTAATTAAATTGTATATCCAATTAACTAAGCTCATTTAACTTCATAAGCATCAAACCATTTCTAATAGTACCTTTCAAGTACCTCAAAACACGTTTGGTAGATGAACTCATGAACTTGCATAACTCTAATACAACAAAACTTAGTTATGGTCTAGTCACTACACAATATTGTAGCGCTTCTACAAGACTTCTTTAAAAGGAAGGATCCTCAAGTATAGTTCCATTATCTTTACTCAATACTTCCCTTAAAACTATGGGAGTGGTTACAAGCATAAATGTGAACATTCCAAATCTATTAAGAAGCTCCTTAACATACTTAGCTTGGCTCATATGCAATCCTTGATATGAGAATGCAACTTTAATACCCCGAAAGAAATTGAGATGACTCATACTTTTCAATGCAAACTATTGAAATTGCTTGGGGCAAGAACTTATAAACTCCACATATCTACATAAATCAGCAACAGTAGTATATGGTCATGAGCTTGCTTAATGAAAAGGCTATAATCACTCTTAGTACTAAAAAAATTATACTTGAACAACCAATGTTGCAACTTTTGAAACCAAGTTTGTAGAACGAGCCTATTTTAAACCATAGAGGGAATTTTTGAGAAATCATAGTTTATAATGATGTAATGGATCGACAAAGTCAAGGCTATCACATATACAAAGGCTCTTCAAGATCACTATTTAAAAAATAGTTATTGACATTAAGTTATCTAATTTCTCAATCCAAATACAAAGCAATTGAGAGCACAATGCATACTAAAGTAAGTTTAACCAAATGAGTAAAAGTCTTTGTGTAGTCTAAACCAGGTGTTTGTAAATAGCCTTGAGTAACAAGACAAACTTTGTACTTATCTGAGGAACCATTAAGATTTTCTTTTGTATGATAAATTCAAAGATTTCCAATAACCTTGGCATCAATTAGAGGCTCAACCAAACCCAAGTTTGATTCTTAAGCAAAGCTATATATTCACATTTCATAAAAAATTTCCATTTTGGCACTCTAATTGCATCTTTGAATCGTTTGAGAGTAACAAGTAAAGAAGAAGAGGCAACAAAAGTTTTAGGTTTAGAGTTACCATTTTTAGACCTTGTGTGTATACTATGAGTATTGGTAAAAGGCAGAGCTAGTAAAACAACCTCTAAACAAAATTTCAAGGAAACTAAAAGTAAAGATGTGTGAAAAGAATAAGGTTGAGACTAAAGACTTACATGTAATGAAGATGACTTATCACCATAAGAAGAAAAAATAGTATGCTAAGAAATAAGAGACACAAGTTATAGGGAAGTTATTTTTGAATTGTCACAAGATTGAATGGACGTAGAAGTAGTACTATGAATAGGTGATTGGTAAATAAAAGTAAACTCAGAAGTAATTTTTGTAGGAGGGTTAGAGTTAATGTGTGCAATAGAAGCAATGCTACTTGAATAAGACAAATGAGATGAGAGCCAAGATGGAACATGAAACAAAGTAGATTTATCAAGACTAGATGGACTAGTTGGAAAAGAAATAATAGACTAACACATTGTAGAAGAAAAAAGAAATTCAATTTCACTAAAGATAACATATTTACTAGTGAAAATTTTCTTTGAACTCATGTCCAAACAAAGTTACCCACCATGATTTGGAGCATAACCTAAAAAGGTTATATTACAGACCTAGCTTGCATCTTACTTTTGACATAAGGTCTTAAGTAAGGGAAGCTAAGACATCTAAAAACATAAAGAAAGTTGTAATGATGACAGCAATTAAACAACTAGAAATAAGGAGAGACAAATTATAATACCTTAGTAGGAATGTGATTAATAGTGTATATAGCTGGTCTAAAAGCATAAGGCCAATAAACCATGGGTACATTTGACTTGAACAACAAAGAAACACTTGTAGCAACCACACGTCAATGACGAGGATCAACCATGCCATTTTAGAAAGAGGTATACGAACATATCAAATGATAATCAATGCCATAACCCTTAATAATTCTAACTAATGGCTTGAATTCAACTGCTTCATCCCTTTATACATGTTTTATGTGAGTATTAAATTGACATTCAACCATTTTCTTAATCTTAAGAAAGATAAAATTAGCTTGATCTTTGGATTACAAGAAAAAGAATCCAAGAAAATAAAGTATAATCATCAACAATAAGAAAAAAATATCTATCACTATTTATATTAGTGTGAAGAGTAAGGCCCCAAATGTCAAAATACAAAAGATCAAAGGAAAAAATTGCATTTACATTTGAAGGAAGAAAAGGGACTTTATGAGATTCGGATAAAACACACGCAATGCATGTATGGTGAACATCATTAAAGGGAGATAAAGTAATGCCTTGGCTTGACATAGCCTTATTTACAAGGGTGGTAATTCATGTGAGTTGAGCTAGTTCAAGCTAGCCTAGTCAAAATTGATCAAACTCTAACTTAATTTAAATTTAATTTGAACTAGTAAAAGTGAGTTCGAAACCAAACCAAACACAAACAAACTGACTTAAATTGATCCAAATTGTTAATTACATATTGTTTTTATTTAATTGAACATGTTTTTAATCAAAAAATATATCAATCGATTAAAGCTAATTAATTCAAACAACATTACATGAAACACCAAACATCAGGAAAATAATATTACAACAACTAGTCTTTGGAACAAATAATAAATTAATACTGAATAAATAGCTCACGTACACAACAAAGTCTAGAAATAATAGAACTCCTTACATACATATGTTATGTTATAATAATTAGCTAATTACAAAACAAGAATACTAGTAAATATAAACCAAATAAAACTAATTCTTAAACCAAGAAGTCCATTTTTAAATAAATTTGATAAATATAAATTCTATCAAACCCTTCTCATGCAAAAGTTAGAGGTCGTTGTATCTTCATGAAAACTCATAGTTTGAATAAAGTGCTCCAAATTTCAATAGAATTTCCTCTAGCCACTAAACAAAGAAATATATTAGTAAGATTAAATAAAGAATTTTCTCTAAAACTGACCACATATATATAAATCTCTATTCGTGTATTCAAGTAGACCATATGGTTATCATATAAAGAAAAACCATCTTTTCACAGTGACACAAAAAATACTTTAGCCTGCTTCTATTAACATAGGGTTGTTGCTAGAGAATAATGAACAGTGTTAGATATATGGATACTACTGAAGAAGCGATTGTTGTTGCTTGCTAGAGAAGTAGAGAGTCGAGAGACTGAGACTAAGTCGGCTAGGAATTAAGAAGAAACATGTTTCTCCAATTTTAACTTTTTAACCTAGCATGTATATTGTAATGTTTACGTAAGAGTGTCCTTGATAAGAAAAAAATTATGATGAATCTTTATGAAAATGTGATTATTTCTACATAATCTCTATATAATTTATTAACAAAAAATAAGTTTTATGACATAGAAGGTACACATAAAAGTTGATCAAGTGTCAAATGTCTATGATCATTGGTAGGTAAAAATGCAGTGCCAATATAAAAATCGATAACATATAACCATCACCTATAATGACTCCATCATATATCTTATAATTCCTACACCAATTGACTTGTTACCATTGTTGCCTCCAAATAAGTTCTTCAGTATGTAGCACATAGAGGTAATATGATCATATATCTTATAATTCCTATACTCAGATTTTCTTTTCTGGTAGTTTGCATATGTAATTTGACTTCCATTACACTAGTTCTTAAAGTAGAAATGAAATTATTTTCAAAATTAGATCATATGTCAGTTAATTTTCTAGAGATATTACCTGTCACACATATTAAAATTGAACCATAGATACAACATTAATTAGATTTTGGATATTGTGTTTTTTTCGTATATGTTCAAATAAGGAGTTGTTTGATACTTACAGGTCTTACGATGATGATGATGATGATGTGATGACCAATGGATCAAAAGAACAATTGACATTCGTGTAATTGTTTTTACATATAGGTATCTTTAGAAATCTATATTAAACAGTAATATAATTGATAGCTCAACTATCAATGCACATTCTCAACTTCCATTCTTTGGAACTAGTAATGGAGGAATAACACAAGAGCTTAGACTTTATTTGACAAGATTTGTTTGCAATAAATCTTCTACCATACTCTGTGGCATTTCATGGTCTCTAGGATTCATTTTATGGTGAGATAAATTATGTAACTTGACTCCAGTTAAGAAATCAATCTAATGTTGGATATTCCTTGGCAGCTGGTTAGGAAGTTCTTCAGGTGATAGATCTTGGAATTCTTATAGAAGCTTTAATAGTTCAGGGTGTTGTGAAAGTGAATGTTGTATGATATCCTTGATCATTAAAACTAAAGGAGTAATTCTAGTTCAATTAAGTTCGTAAAAAGAGTTGGTATACTAGATTGGTGGTAGTTGTGTTAGGTCAATCCTCTTGTGGTAACAACACTATATTCTTCCCCTTCCACATAAATGTATAAGTGTTTTCTTTCCCACTATCAACAGTTTCTCTGTCCAATTGCTAGGGTCTTCCCAATAGAATATGACAATCATCCATATTTAATTCATCAAAAAGAACCTAATCATGACAGTGCTTTCCAATAGAAAATGGGATTTGGAAAATTTTAATAACATTATTCTCAGCTTCTTTCTCGATCCACCATACACGTAAGGTTTTGGGTGTTTTTCTGCAATTAACCCCATAACTTTAACTAAACTCTTGGATATCACATTTTCACTACTTCTACCATCAAGTATCACTTGACACATCTTTCTATTATTATATGCCTCTGAGAGTTTTTGGGCTTCCCTTGGTTCTAATAAATTTTTTTACATAATCTCTAAGAACCTTTCTCCTTTATCTACCCCAAGGGATTCAACTTACTCAAAAACATTAGGGTCTGCCTCGTCATAATCACTTTCTTGTTCTACCATAACGTTCACCACTTTCATAGTCTTCTAAGGGGTAATCACTGGACCTATGTCCAATCTTATTACATTTAAAACACTTTATATTGCTAGGCCTTGGGTATGGGTTTAGCTTTTGAGCAATTATGGGTTGTTTTCCAAGATTTTTTCAAACTGTCTTATGAAAGGGTTTAACTGAGTTGGTTTTTGGGTTAGGTAAACGAGATTTGGAGTAGGGTGGTCTTTTAGTATAGTATTCTAATGGGCTTATTTTGAAGGATGAAAATCATGGAGTCTTATTTAGTTGGTTTTTATAACAAGTAGTTAGAGTAACAATTTCAGAAAAGCTCATAATATTTCTCAGACCAACTTGTCTCCTTAGAGGTTCTTTTAATCCAATGACAAAGCTAAGTATCTTTTGAGTTTCACTCTTATTTAGTCATTTCGATCTCTAAGCTCTTGAAATTCTTCCAAATACTCAACTCATATTCTATTCCCTTATTGGTAATGATGATATTACCTTAATAACGTCTATTGATAAGGTAAGAATTGTTAAAACTCTTCTCAACACATCCTAGGAATTTATAGTTATTTCTATATGCATATTGTGAGTAACTTGTATTCTATCCCACCATACATTGGCTCCTTCATGTAATTTATTATAGGCTATCATCTTCACCTACCTTTCCTCGGCACTTCCATATAGTAATAAAAAATTATCCACCTCCTTAAACCAATTCAAGAACTCTGATATATTCCTATGACCTCCATAGCTAAGAATATCATTTTTAATATGATAGTTAACAAATTCTAAAGGTCTTGTTCTACAAGGGTTCTTGAAAATCTAGTTGATTCGTACTCATTGCTAAGGTATGATGAGTCTTGGTGTTGAGTAGGTTGAATATAAATAGTGTTTGGAAAGGTAAATACTTGAGTTGAAGGGAAATGGGTTTGTTGATGTCGACGACTCGACGGTTAACTTCAGGTAGGTTCCAGAGAGTGAGATTCTACGAAGGTTGGATGGTTTGCAAAGCTTGGGTGATTTGCAAAGCTTGATTGGTTAGCAATGATTGAGAGAGTCGGGTATCTCATAACTCACCCACCAATTCTCCATGGAAATTCGTTAATGAGTTTCAAAATACTTGTTGGAAGTCATGGATGAGAATGCGAACATTTTTCCTGTCTTGCTCGCATAGGTAATCTAGTAGAGCTTGAGTAACAGATTCTTCGTTTCTATTTCACAAAATTTCATCATCCAAGTTAGTTATCTTGTTCAAGGAAGAACCTTTACTTTGATACCAATTTAATATAAAAACCAGTTTCTGTTATCTGATTAAAGGAAAAAAATTAACAAAACAAAGAGCTTTATGACACACCTAAATACGAAATCAAAAATTCTTACAGAGAATGGAATACAATGTTTTGCTTAAATTATCCAAAATTACCTCCCACTACAGCATTATTACTTTTGTTCTCCACTACCTTAGTACTAGAATGACACCTCCCACTGCTTGACATTACGATTTTTGTTCTCCACTACCTTAGTACTAGAATGACACTTAGGCATAAAAGACAAAATAACAAACTTGCATAGGAATTTAAATAACTAAGCAATAAACGACATTAAAGATAAGAAAACTAATGTAAAACGACACAAAGAACAAATAGACTAATATGGTGGTATAGATGCTTATTTGCATATTAAAATAAAATATTCCTTTAACCACATTTTTGATATAATAATAATTGTTCCCATCCCACGTCTCAACGACTATTACTACTTTCAAAGAAGAAAAACAGTCAGGTATTTACGAAAACCATAATTTTAATTATTCACAATTATAATAGCCATCTCAAATCTCAAATCTTATATTATATTGTGTTTAATAAAAAATATCCTTCTTTCCTCAGGAAAAGAAACACCAAATACCCTGTTGAAATATTTAAGATATCGGAATTGACCCACTTACGTAAAGATTCAAAAGAACAAATAATCTAAAACAATCTCATTATTTTATAATTTAATTATATAAACGTTCATTAATGCATGTGGAATTTACTACCCAAACGAACTTATTTGTTTGGTTATTTCAGTAAGAATAATGGAACTACAATCCCACCCACATAATCACAACCATATTGTTTACATTGTCCATACCGAATCAATGATAGGGAAAAAAAGAGTTACCGCATTTCAACCACGGCATCCTTTGCCTAAAGATATATTAGATTATTTCCAAATTAAAATAAAAGATGAAAAATGTTCTTAAATTAAACTCAAAATTTTGTTTGAACATGAGGCAAAATGATAAGAAACATCAATGATGACCCTTTCTCTAGGGAAAAAACTTGATAATCCTGTAAGGATGCAATACAAGATAAAAATGAGAAAGTTGAGGTTACTCATCATCAGAGTAATTAAATTTGACCGAATGCGAATGGAGATCTATGTGTCCTCCTCTATAAGATCCACGCTTCTTCTTGGTCTTTTCATGCCGAAAATCCCTGACAATGTTTAGAGCCAATGAGTAAGAGTCTGGTTTAAATAATCTAATCCTTCTCAATAATTGATACTTGCATCACGCCAAATTCTTGAGATGACACAACTAGGTATAATCAGACTTATAATAAGAAAACTATCATTTTCATTAAAATTTATATCAAGTATCATTTTCATTATCTTGAGATGGCCAATGAATATGTCTTCACCTAGTAACAAGCTTACATTTGTGATGTTTTAAGCAACTTTTTCAAAGGAAACAATCATGGGATGGACTTCTAAACCCAAATAAATGCTGCAATACTTAGGGCCTATTTTGCCGTTTAGCTTGAAAATAGTTCTAAAAAACTGTTTTTAAAACCATTATCAAAAAATAATTTTCAATAAATTTAAAGGACATTGGGTTCATTTGGCCATTCTCTCTCAAAAATTGTTTTGAAAATAAAAAAACAAAAAACATATTTATCAAGGAGTTCGGCACCATTGTTCTAAAAGTATGTTTTCATTAAAAACATATATATATCAAGAGGGGATTGGTCGGATTGTTCAAAAAGTAGTTTTCATAATGATTTCACATTTCAAGTTTAATATTTTCCCATACACAACAGGAGTGAATAGCATATCAAAACTGCTTCTTTTTCACCTATTTGAATCCAATCATATTCGAAGATTTTCGATACGAAACCGATTCAATAATGTATTCAATTTGATCCAAACAAATTAGATACAGATTTTTCAAATCGAGTAAGTTCGTATGAAACTTAAATAGCATAAATAAAATATAATATATATATTATTTTAATTTTAAATTGATAATTTTTATAAAATTGATTATTTATAATCATAACACAAAGAACAAAAAATATGATAAGAGACTTATTAAACTATTATAGAGATTTAAAATTTACATTTTTATTGTTTAAATTAAAATAATAATTAAATGTAATTGTGGTGTCTATAATATTTAAATATAACACATTATACAATAAAATATGCATTTATTTATAATTTTAATAACAATTCGATTAAGATTTGATTGCAATAAATTATAAAATTTATCGATCTGAATTCGATCCGACTACAACTTTCAAAACCAATTCGATCTAATAAATCAAATTAACTTTCTCAATTTACTCACCCCTGAGAGGAAGGTAAATAAAAAAAATAAAAAAAACATAGCATACAAGGAAAAAAAATATTTGTACAGTAAGTAAAAAAATTTTGTACTTTAAAATAAAAATGATTTATCAAAGTACATGAAATGTTCTATAGTACTAAAAAGTGCATTATTTTAAAGAAAATAAATTAAATTTGTTTTGATAATGTTGTGCTGCATTCAAGTCAGATAAAATTATTAAGTAATAATAAAATACTATTTAAATGGTTTCTTTTGATTTTCCATATATTATAGGTGACAAGATCATGTCAATTAATTAATATTGGGTTAGATTAATGTCTTGTTATTATCATATTATGATTTTTCATATTGGGTCATCACATTGATTGACCCTCACGACTCTATATCGACTAGTCAATTTATTATAGCAAAGAATATCAAAAGTTAAGTATAAAATAACTGGTGATAAATTCTAAGAAATTTTTTCATGTATTTGTTGGGTTGGTATAACGGTTAATAACAAATTTAACTCAGTACATTTAAGATTGATCTAATACTGAAAAAGCTCAATTCACCAAGATCATGGGCTTAAATGAGCTAACTCATCTATCTTACGAGTAACTCATAAATTCATTTAACAAAATATGTTTGTTAATAATATCATCTTTATAATTACAATAATGTCATTATAAAATATATCATAATTAAAAAATACTACTTTTATTTATTTATTTTTATTTTAACAAAAAAATATAATAAAAATGTAATATTTATACCAATATTTTTGTTTATAAATAAAATTATAAATATTTTTAATTTTTATTTTATTTTTAAAAAAAATATATGAGCAAACTCATAAAATGTTCAATTCAACTTATTTAAAAATGAGTTGAGCTCAACTTAGTAGACGAACTAAATTGAATTATAACTCACCTCAGATAAAGCTTAACCTAAACAAGTTGAATCAGTTCAAATCGTATCAAATATTGCCAACCCAACTCAACTCATTTAACGCCTTTAGGTTTGAATCAGATTAATAGATCGTATCAAATATTGTCAACCCTAATGTGGCGTTTGGTTCACAGAATGAAATCGGAATTAGAATGAAATCGAAAGGAAATAATTTTTTTTGGTTTGACAACTGAAATCAAAAAAGGAATCAGTATTAAAGTATTTGGCTTACAATTGAAATGAAATATAAAACACTGTATATTACCTTAATATCACTATATTTAGTAAAATTTAAATAATATCATTTAATTATTATTTTTTTGTTAGACAAAATACATTATTGAAATCATTATGTTTTTAAACAAATATTACTTAAAAAAATATATATTATTAAAATTATTTTCTAAATACATTTTAATGTTTTGAGATTTGAGATTTAGGATTTAGGGATTTGAGGTTTAAGGTTTAGAGTTATATTTGTGGGTTAAAGTTTAGGGTTAAAATTATTATTTTTCTATATAGGATTTATGGTTTCAAGATTTGGGTTTTAAGATTTGGGATTATATTTGTGGGTTAAGGTTTAGAGTTAAAATTATTATTTTTCTAAATAGGGTTTAGGATTTATGGTTTTGGGATTTGTGATTTGGAGTTATATTTGTGGATTAAGGTTTATGATTAAAATTATTATTTTTTTAAATATGATTTAGGGTTATATTTGTGGATTAAGGTTTAGGGTTAAAATTATTATTTTTTTAAATAGGATTTAGGATTTTGATATTTGGAATTTGAGATTTAAGATTTAGGGATTTAAGGTTTAAGGATTTAGGATCTAGAGTTTTGAGATTTGGGTTTAGGGTTATATTTGAGATTGAGGTAAAATTAGAAAAAAAAGTAAGATGGAAATGGAATCAAAATTCCAATGGAATCATGATTCCAAGGAGGAAAAGAATTCTAATTCCTTCTCCTTTAGGAATCGATTTCATTCTATTTTCATTTTTCAGCCAAACCAAACACAAAAATGTAAGGAATGAATTATGATTCCATTCTATTCCATAACATAGCATAAATGTCAAATCAACAAACGTAAAAGGGAAAGGGAAAAAAAAAACTCCATCCGTAACTAATAACTGTTATTACCACCTGGAATAAATGTTTCCGGGTTTTATGATTGTTCTTAAAAGCAGTGAAAACACATTTTAGGTATTCTCAATTTCTTTATATAAGAACATATTGTTTTAAAAAATAACTTAACAACAATAGCCAAAGCACTTATATATTTTTTTTAATAAATCCTTGTTCGCTAAACTTATATTTCACTGCCCCGAAATTTTCATTCTCATCCTTTTGGTTTATTACTTCAAATTTTAACTTCCAAAAAGATATGTAATATAAAGTTTGGTTATTCCTTTTAACATGCTATATTCATCGTTTTAGCACTCCTTTTCTTTCGAAGAGACTTTAAATTAGAAGTGTAAGATAGGCTAGAATATTCAAGCCTGCCCAATCCATGACTCATGTGCTGGAGTGAGCCGACTCACTGGGCCGTTTAGCACGCCAGTTGTTTTTTGTTTTTGAATTTTTTATATAATTAACAATATAATATTTAATATTAATTACGTTCAAATCTATGCAATTTTATATATAAATTTATTTTAGTTTTTAATATAAAACTTTATCTTCTCATAGGTTATAAAAATATGAAGATTTTTTATTTTTTTATCTGTATTAATTGTTTTTATATAAAGAAAGTAATAAATTCTTAAATTCAATATTTTTTGAATAAAAAATGAAAAAAATAAGTTCCATTAGATTACATTTAATTATTTCTCTATAAATGATTTTTAGATAAGGAAATAAATAAGTTTTTTAATAGATTTTTTAATAGAAAAGGTAATAAATAAATGTTAAAATAATTTTGTAGATAAACTTTTTTATTTACTTCTTTAATATTAAACTAACTTTGTATTGATATTAAAAATTAAAAAAAAGTTCAAACACTTTCTATCATCTTAATTTTTGTTTTCTTCTTTAAAACAATTAAAATATTAAATAATATATAATACACATTAAAGTTAATCTTTTAAGTAAAGATAAAAGATTTAAAAAAAAAACTAAAATGAACTAGCGGGCTGGACTTAGACGCCGATAACTTATTGGGTTGGGCCAAACCTGACACACTAATCCAACGGACCACCCTAAAAATCTAGCCTCTCTACACCACTACTTGAAATACAGAAATCCATTCAAGCTCAAGCTCACTAGCATGAGATTACTTATGTACAGACCGTTATGACACAAACAAGCTTGAACGGTTACTTGGACTTGTTAGATCCACGGTGTGGCCTTCAACCATGCTCTACACTTAAAATGGCATTTAGCAAAATTTTGCAAAGATGACCTGCCACCCATAAAAAAAAATTCTAATATAGTAGAAACTTCCCATGACCGGATGAAACAGTATGTACGTAGGAAGTTTGGTGAAATTGACCCCAAAATTGCATATATATGTACACTTTGTACATGTTTCAATATCCAGTGTAAAAGTATAAAACTAATGTACAACATGTACATTTGTAGTGCACATGGGACATGCTATTTTTTGGGTCAATTTCACATTCAAAAACATGCTATTATGGGGGGACTTAAATCACTACTCTGTACATAACACTCATAGTTATTATCAACATGTACATATTGTACGTGCTGATAATAGTATGCTGACACCCTGTACATATCCCTCATAGTTATTATCCTTAAAACTAAAAAATGGATAAGTTCTCTCTTTGAGACCAAATAAAAATCATACTCTACCTCTTTAGTCTTTACTACCCTTCACAGAACTTACCAGCAAAAAACAGAGAAAAAGAGCAGAAAAGAGAGATAAAGAACATTAAGACCAAATAACAAATGACACGAGATAGGAAAATACTTACTTTCCCCTAACTTGCCCAAGAACTTCTTGTGCTTTTGCACCATAGCCAGTATCTGCACCATCCTGCAAAGATCAGTTGTGTCAAAATTTTGAAGTGCAAAAGGCTAAAAGGACAATACATGGAGCAGTTTGCAGAACAAAACATGTGTTTTTCGCACCTTAGCCCAATACGAATTATCTTTAAGCCTATCATCAGTAAATTCGACTTCTTCAACCTTCACCCTTTTAAACGCATTAACAGTCTTTGGCTGCAATAAGAGTATCAAATATTGTGAATTCGGCAACTTTTGTGCCAAATAGCAGTATCAGCAATGTTGCAAACATAGCACCATAACAAAACGTCAACAGCATCCATGTGAGCATCAAGCTAAGTACAATAAAGAAAATACCGATAACAAAAATAAGGCCCCCACACAGCCAAAAATATATGCAATTAAAGTAGGATATCATCTAACTACACAGGGATGAGGGTGCAAAGAAATATTGCAATGTGAGGGCCCTCAGAGAAATGAGAGAAATGAAGGAGTCCTATCTCTGGTCACATAATATCTAAGAAGACTTGGATGTATTATATTTACTCCACCTTACAAACTGGTGGTATCTTGGAAATTAGAATAAGTGTTATTGTTTTCCCTATTAAAGGCCTTATCTTTCCTGACTTCACACGACAACCAGACAACAGATCATATTACACTAGGCCAAATACAACATTACAAGTTAATGGATCTACGAAGGACAAGCAATTTACTTTCATTATCAATAATCACTCTCTATGATAATTGTTGGAATTAGTCCGATTTGCATAGAGAAAAACTAAAGAGAAGTTAGAGGATTTTGTGGAATGTGTGGATCTCTTATGAGGTCTATGTATATATAGAACATTGCATGTACATGTATCAATTACATAGGGAGTACACATCACAGTGTGTCAGAGGGATACAAGAGTTAAAGAAAACACATTTGAAGGTTGAGGTTAAACATACCATGGATCGACCTAAAGGTCGGCCTTCTAACACCAAGGATCCTGTGTGTAGGAAGACCCATACTACTGGTGTTATTGTGAGCGTGGGCACAGGCAGGTCCTTCCAGGATGACTCGGGCTATTACATGGCTTGAGCTCTGGGTCGAACTATATGTCTAAACATCCAACCCCCTACTCTTTCAATTCTGGTCCTCAACAGGGATGAAAGAGTAATAACCAGGCAACGGATCTGAACCATTCGGTTCTCCTAATAAATACTTGTCAGATGATTGAAAAGAGAAATATAGACCTCTATATAAGGAGGAGCCTGGGCTTCTCCTCATTTCATCATTTCGTACACATCAAACAAAAATTGAAAAAAACAAACGTTCTATCGCCTTAACTCGAGCCATATAAATTCTCAACTAGTTGTAAGAAATCAATTCGACACATAGCATACTTGCTTTGGTTTTAAGGGGAAATAACTCCTCGAGTCTAACAGTTTTCTACTTTCTTTCAGGTCTGTTTAAAGAATTATTCATCCTTTCATTTCAAACCCGACCATAGGTAATTTCTACTTCTCGTACCTTACCTTTTTTATGTTTCATGATATTTTTTAGAGACCATGCACAAAGAAAACACTTCGGGCTCGTTCTCCTAGGAGAGCCCGCAATATCCTACTTTCTTGAGCCAACCAAAAATGACGCTATGAGATCTACCAATGAGACAAGCACTTTGAGCAGAGGGGAGCTATCTTAGCCTTAATCCTCTACCTCCACCTCTCGTCCACATGTCGTACTTATAATTAGGTTAAACGTGCCTCAAACTCAAATATCTGCTCCGAGGTCATGGAGGAATAAAGGAACTCATGAGCCCATAAGTCGTACCAAAAGTTGGGTGACCAAGGTCAAGACCAATGAATTTTCCCCTCAGGACGAGAAAAGGATAAAGAAAACATACAACATTCCTTCCTTGGTTTAGATAATGAACCCCGGACCAAGCGCTCGTGACAGCAACCTACCTCCAATTGGGTGGATAGTCTTCTACGAAAAGGCCTTATGACTGGGGTTAGATTTCCTTTATAAGGTAATTTTTGGCTAGGACTCGACTCGTGCTAGGCCAATTGATACCGAATGGGTGGAGGTTCTTGCTTTGCCTCACATTGATATGCATAGAGCTCAGGGTCAAACTAGAGATGCACGAGTTCAACGAGGCATATGTATTGAAGCAAAACCTTACATACGCGAAGAGGGTCTATATGTCTGTGAAACAAAATCAGGGCATAAATGTGATCCTCCTCGAGAACGAGAAGAACGTGAAAGAGTATTTCTTCTATGTCTCTGGTCGTTGGGAGACTCCAGACAATGACGCCAGGCTGATAAGGAGCATCTAAGATGACACCAAGGTCATGATAAGAAATATGGACTCCTTTATCACAACCTTAAGCCACAAGACCAAGCAACGATTGGTTGATATCCAGAACCATTTGCCCAAGAAGACTCTATAAAGGTATCTACTAAACACCCTGCACCTTGTTGCATGTGGTTTGATGGGACAGGGCTTAGTAGAGCCCCCTCACAGGATTATACGTAAACCATGGGCACCTTCAAAGCGTAGGACCCCTCCCACAAACTATGGGGAAAGGTTTGAAAAGGTACAAGATGATGGTGAACTGATCCTGAGCCTATAAATATTTTGCTTTTTATTTAGCCTACACTTGTAAAACTAACACCCTTTTTTCTGTCTCTGAACTCTTGGCACAACATCAGAGTAAGTTCGCCCAACAATATGGGTGCTCTCAGAAAGCTACACCGTCTTTGCGAGGGACGAGCTCCAAAGGGAAGAAAAGGAGCAAGTCTTTGGGACATGAGGCCACACTAACCTTATCACAAAGGAAGAAGGTGACCATTGATGAGCTCGTGTCTTTGAATGTCGTCGAGCCCTCAGTAGCGTCCCTAGGCCAACAAACATCTACTCCCCTTGTGAGAGATTCGAGGAAAGGGAAGGGTGTCATCAACGACCTCACTACATACGTTGGGAGAGTGGCCTTGTACAAGGGTATGGCACCAAAGAGGTTGGACCACTACATGGACCAACTCCCTTACATGGTACACGAGAAACCTCGACATTATGTGCGAGGGTATGGATGCTGGGGTCATGCTCAACCGTCTTATGTACCAGGCAAGTGTTAGTTCGACCTTGTTTCTAATTGAACCTCGAGCTTTATATTTTAATGACCTCACATTATTTGTCTTGTTTTCAAATGCAACTCCTTCATATGCTAATCATGGCTCGAGATGTGAAGAGTTTGAAGCATGATCTCGCGATGGAGAACGAGAGCCACACTTCAATTTGGGCCAAGAACACTGTGCTATTGGCCAAGGCAAACAAATGGGTGAGCAAGGCTATCAACGAGGAGAACCTGTTCAAGGCCATACACGAGCTGAATGATAACTCAATGCATTTAAAGGAGCTCGAGGAGGCCCAAAGGAAGGCCTCGACTGAGGTGGAAGCTTGTAGGATCGAAGGGATCCAAAGAAAGTGCGAGCTTAAGGTGATGAAGAAATAGCTCTCCTCCAGCATCAAGATAGGGTACAACCTGGCCATAGACTCCTTCAAGGACGAGGCCAATAAGACGAGCCTGGAGGAATATTACTATCAAATCCCGAATATCCTGATCACTCCCCAATATTCGCCCAGTCAAACCCAAGATGAGGGTGAGGAACAAAGCTCAAACTCTGGTGCGAGTGATGATGGACCTAGTGTGGGAGATGAAGAGAATGGAATTGGGGACCTTTGATATTCGCACTGGTTCGAGTCTCCTTATATTCCAAATCCATCTTCTTGATCTCTTCAACATGTTGGGGACCATATATATATTTCTTCTAAGTTTGACGCCACTCTTAATTGTGTGGTCACGAGCTTACACTTTAACCCATTATTATTAATGAGAAACAATTGACTTTGAGAACAACACGTATTGCGTGTATGATTGTGTATTTATGGCATTTATAGTATTTATTTATAATGCTCACCCACCTCCCTACTTTGAAGGAATGTGTCATTAAATTTATCCTACTATAATTCCCTATAAAGCATGGTCCTACTTCGAGTTTAGTACGGAATGTTAGAAAAGACCCTTATGAGAACAAATTTAATGACACGTCCTTCAAAGACCCTTATGAGAACCCAATCACCTATGGCAAAAGCTTAGAGTTGCACGACTTTGTTGTAATAGTCTATAACTCTTTTTTTGCTCGACTATCCTCGTCAAGGCTTCATCCCTCTTTTCTTCTATGAGAGTCAACTCAAAGGCTCCACTTATGGCGTTCTGGTCCTCAGTTAGGGCTGATCTTATAGGGGCACTGTGATCTCAATTGATATCACAGCCTCAGTCCCATATACTAGCGAGAAAGATGTCTCGTTGGTGCTCCCTTGGGGTCTAATCCCAATCATTCCTCGACTCGTGTTTCAACCATGATGGCTTGTGATTCTGGAAAACTACACTTGTTTACTAAGTCCCTTCTCTTAGAACTCGAGTGAATCCTTGAAAATATAGGGTCAAATACCAAAACTCAAACTTCAAATATGAGCTTCACGATGGAAGCCAAAATGTTGGAATTGGTCCGATTTACAGAGAGAGAAACTAAAAAGAAGTCAAAGGGTGTGAAATGTGTGAATCTCTTATGCTATCCATATATATATATATAGCATTGTATGTACACGTGTTAATTACATAGGGAGTACACGTCACAACGTGTTAAAGAGGTGCAAAAAGAAAAGAAAACACATTTAAAGAGGTGCAAAAATAACATCTTTCAACTATCATAGCTCGATCTAAAGGTCGACCTTCCAACACCAAGGATCACATGTGTAAGCAGACCCATACTACTAGTGTCGTTGTGGGCGCAGGCACAAACAGGTCCTCCCGAGATAACTCGTCTGATGGCTCGGGCTAACAGATGACTTAGGTTCCGAGTCGATCCATATGTCTAAACAATATCCTAGATGGCTGATCAAGGTACCATACAAATATGACAACACTTACAGTCCAGGCAAAGGAAGATGGTGACTCATGCAACTTGAGCAAATATATATTCCCACTATTGTTTTCTTTATTTTTGAAGGGCACTATAAACACTATTAAATCCTAATAAAAACTTAAATTGTCTCTTTGTACAGAAAGCATTTAAGCATTCAAACCCCACTTAGAGTAAAGACAAAATATGTAGAAAAATAAATATAATTATGGAAAAACAAGAAGCCACAAATTGAGATATTTTCCTTCTTTGGTATTAGATCTCATAATGAATGAAGCAAAACCTTACTAGCTAGGCTATTATTTTATTCATTATTGTTTTTACTATTCCAAGATTTCATAGAAATTTGAACAATCCATAACATGAGAAAACTTATTTAAAGTCATAAAATATTATATTTGACCAATTAAATTTCTCAATAAATGAAGAAGAAAACTCTTTAAGAAATAATAAAAATGAGATAAAGGAGTAAGATAACATTGACAAAGACATAATAAGATATATTAAGCAAGACACCCTAAAATAGAAAACGTGTGAATAAATTAGTAAAAGTAAAACATAAAAACTGAAAATAAGGGGTTATATAATCATTGTTTTACCTCAACTGAACCGTTATGCTGCTTTATCATGGATTTCTGAATGGAAGATTTGTCAACACTTTTATCAATGTTACCATTTTGTTCAATTGAACCAACTTGATCGCTTTCACCTTTATCTTTTTTGATGACATTATCATGACTTACCAATGCATTCTCATTTGCTTGTTTGTCACTTCCTTTGGATTCATTCAAACCATCAACCTTTCTACGCTTAGATTCTTCAGTTGAGCTTTTATTATCAACATGCTCTAAATCCTTCTCTTCAGAAACCAATCTTTTTCTTTTCTTAGAACCTTTACTCTCCTTGTCGCTAGCATCAACATCGGTCAATTTGAAATCATTGATCTCAGAGCCAGTAACGTTTATAACACTACACTCAAGCTCCTTTGTGGTCATGCCACATTGACTTTCAGAAGCTGACACGTGCTTCTTTTTCTTCTTTGATTTAGACCTTAAGGTCTCATTATCACATTGCATATCTTCATCACCTTGTTTGTTTTCCAAGCTGAGTGTATCAACATAATCATTTAAGGAGCAAGCTTGCTTACCCTTCTTTTTCTTCTTATCCTTAGATGTCCTCTCTTTCTCAGGTAGGGAATTTGACTTGCTCTGTTCTATAGTATGAGGAGGAGATTCTGAATCCGATTTGCTGTTCTTTTTCTTTTTATCCTTGCAATTTTTACCAAGTTCCTCTGATTCGGACACCTTTAAGTCCTCATATTGTTCAACTCTTTTATCCAGAGAACTAGAAATCTTTAGGCTTTTCTTCTTTTCTTTAGATTTCAACTTCAAAACCTGACCTTCTTTATCTACTTCTGTCTCATTCAAGTTCTTAATTTCAGAAAATGTATCGATATTTCCCATATCATTTTGTTTCTTCTTTTTCTTATTAGCAATTTCTGTTGCTGCAACCATGTCGTCAACTTCATTCCCTTGAGAAAGGCCATCAATCTGTGGATCTGCATTCAATTGGTCTAGGTTAGGAGCTATACCATTCATTGAAAACAATGTAAAAGTCTGGGGGTGAACTAGGTGTGTGTGCCTTCTATGCATGAAATAAATTTAGATGTTCATTAAATAATAAAAATAACAAATATATAAATAATGCACACCTTGAACCTTCTGGCCACTTAGATTTGTATTGGTACGTTTGCTGCAGAAAATTAGAACTTAAACATCATGAGAGAACAATAAATTATAATGAAAAATCTGCCCATATTATCAACATCACAAGAGTTTTGTTGAGCTATGTAGGACAATTCAATGATGCATCACAACCTCCAAAACCTTATAAGAAATTTAGAGACTATTTGGGTCACATACTTGGAGAAATTCTGAAACGATCTTCGGGAAAATATTAGAAAGTGTGTTTAGGTTAGAGGCTCTAAATATGCTTCTTGGATAAGCACCAATCTTTTCTCCAAAATTATATACAAAGAGTGGAGTAGTGCTAATATTATAATTTCAGAATAACGAATGGCTGTGTATTTCTTCTTAATAAAACTTTAAATTTTTGGTAAATACAACAAACAAGAGCACTTTAACAATTTAAATAAATCATTGAAAAGCACTTCTACAGGTATCGCTGCTTTCCTCATTCTAGTGCCAACACCTAACTACTTCTAATGAAAGCTGGCAGACAGTTTGAATAAGTTGCTGAGCTGCTTGGGCAAGAAGCAGCTTTTTTCCCTCTCCTCTTTTGATATTATACAAGTATTCATTAGATTTTATATACTAGCCACTAGTTAACTAGTCTATTTGTTATGAATAACTCAGTCAATTATATTAAAAAAATTCAATGCAGTTGACCAAAGCTGGTTTATATGTCCGGATTAGACCATACACAGATATCAACACAAAAAAAAAGGTTAGGGCATACAGATGTGAACGTTAAAGAATACTGCATTTAGTTAAACATAAAGAATTAGCTTCCAGCTTACCACTTTATGATATGCTTGCAGTATAGTTCTTCCAGATCCAACAATGAACCCTTCAGAGCATCTTTCTGCATTAAAACATGATTATTCACATGAGAATCCCTTAATTATGAGCATTGTGGCAGTTGAAAATAAGTTAAAATATGCAGGAACAAACAAGGTAATATAAGAAATCAAACACATGTTAAAATTTCTAAAGAAAAGATGGTAATTCATGCAACCCTACATAAGATGTACCTCAAAATAACCAGCTTCTGCAAGTTCTTAATGTTTCAATATTTGTAAACTATATATTAGTCATACAGCAATACTAGGTTGCTTTTACAGTAAATGTTAGCAGATGCAAAGTTGTTATAAGAGACAAGCACTTAAGCAGAAAAACGAATAGACAGAAGTAGTAGAACTACTATCTGAACTAGAGAGTCAAGATTGCAAATTGAGCAATTATCATTATAAGAAACTTAGAAGTAAGCATATTCTACCTAATGCAACTTGAATTACAAAACAGTTATTGAAATATTTTATCATAGAATAATTTTGTAAGTAGTAAAGTGTATCTATACAACAAAGGAACATCTTATCAAGCTACTAAGATCATTAAGTATTGCTCTTACTTTGAGTTCGACTCATGTTCTGCATCAAATAGTTTACATAAATCATCAGCATTCTTTTACATCTTGTAGGAAACAATCACTATCTAAGAGCTAAATTATTCTAGAATCCAAAATCGAGTATACAAGCATTAGATAGGTCATACAAATCATTATCCATTACAAGATACACAAACTAAAAGTTCGTGAATTGAATCTATATTCCCCTACTTTCACAACAAATATGATAAAAAATTAAGTGCCCACCTCAATTTTTGCTTCAGAAAGAAACTTCTTCAGGGTTTTAGAGAACCCATTGACCTCCAGAAACACGGCAAGTGAATGAAGGAGAGGGGTTCTCTGCTCAGTACTCAAGCCTTGGGCTTTCTCGGAGGAGTCCTTAGCTTTGTTGTTCATGGACGGCATGGTGAGCAGAACTTGACGAGGCTTAAACGCTAAAAAGGCAGTATTCACTTTGTCCTCGCAAGTTCAAGATTTATCGTGGGAACGGTCGGATATATGTTTCAGAAAGCTATTGCACGCCTCTGTGACTGCAACTGGGCGACTAGGGTTTAAGGTTGAATATTTTCGTTTTTTCAATTTTTTTAATTCCCTGATATATATTAAGTTTTATTTTTAATTTAAAAAAATTATATGTTTGTTTTTATTATATTACATATATATTTTTTAAAATTAAAAATAAAATTATATTAAATAATTGAATCATTTATATATAAAAAACATTCTTACTCTAACACTAAATATAATCAAAATTTAATATTAAAAATTATTATATATATTTTTAAAAAAATTGTTTAATTTCTGCAAATGTATTTAATATTTTACATAATAACAACCAAATAAATAATTAAAAAAACAATCACAAGATTTTTAATCAATTATTGTAAAATATCTTAACCGAAAGCTATTATATTAAACATTAACTCTTGAATATTAAAATTAATTTTAAGTATACACTGTTTCTTATAAGTTTCAAAAAATAAAAAATATAAGTATAATATATGTATTAAGAAAAATAATTTATTTAATATTATAAGAGCTTTTTTATTTAATGCTCACAATTTTTTAAAAAATTTAAAATAAAATATTAAGGTTAATTAAATAAAACATAAAAATTGTTATTTTTTATTATTTTTTTAATTTTTAATTTATATTAAAAGAGAAAATAAATGAATAAAAATTTGATTCAATTAAAGATTATTTATTGAAAAATTCTTTAACATCATATATGCATAGTAAAATTGGATATGAAATGGATAACGAAAATAAAAGGAAATTTTTTTTTGTTACTTTAAGATACAAGGGCAATTTTATCCAAACTTATGTTAGACATAATTTAAACATTTTATATATAATATAAATTAAAAAAACTAGTATTATTAGCAAAAATTAAAGAAAATTGATATAAAATCCCTATATTTCCATTAATTACCAAAAAAATATTATCTCAAAAAAACTTTTAATTTTAAGAACGCTAAATATTTTTTAGAATTAATACATGTTTTAAATTAAAAAAATTAACATTTTTATTCAAAATTATAATAATTTAATATATGAATGTTAGATTATAAATTTAAGTAATAAAAAATGACTAATATATCACACTCATTAAATTTAAAAACCAAAATTTAAGTTTATTGAAGAATTTTCGTACGAGTCTTTGAATCTTCTAATTATATTTATATGTCTCATCGTTATCTTTTAATCAAAAAAAATTCATATATGTTAAATAACTATGCTTCTTACTTATATGTTACATTTTTTATTAACACTGGATATCTATTGGTTAGATTGGAAAAAATTTACATGAAAAAATTTATTTTTTAATTTTAATATTTTTTATACAAATTTTTTAATTAATAAATATTTGAGGTTAATAGAAAGCGTAACTAATATATGTGTAAAAAATAAAGTCATTTTAAGTATAAAAAAAAGATACGATCCAAGAGAAAGAGAAGGACAAACAGTTTGAAAGAAAAAATTTAAACTCTTTGAGGAATACTAAAATATATAATTATTTAATGGTGTGTTTAGTATGAGATTTGAAAACAATTTTTGCTTAGAAAATAGAATAGATAAATGTGTGATAGATGTATTTTTAAAATCAAATTTTGAATAATATCATACAAATACTATATTTTAGAAAATGATAAAATATTATTTTCACTTTCCAAAAAATTATATGAAAATTTAAACTACTATATAATTATGCGTGATATTAATGAAGAAATCAAACATATTTTTCCATTCATTTACATTAATATGATGTTCTTTATAAGTTTATATATAATATAAAATTCATGTGTTAGCTTGAGTATTATTTTGACAATTATATTTTACATTGTCAAGAATTAACATGTTAAGAAAATCATCAAGACATCATAAACTTAACACACTTAGTTACTTATCATGTATTATTTTTTTTAATTTATTATAATATCAATTAATCAATGATGCAATAGGTCAAGTATCTTGAAATTTAATTTGATAGAACTCATTTTGATCTATCTTTTATATATAGTTGATGATTTACTAACTATTAAAAGTATATCCTTATTTGTTAGAATGAAAAGTTAATAAGATAGAAAAAAAATGTGTAAATATAGCTCGTACGAGATGTATATTGCTACGTCACCATTAGCATCCTTTTTAAATCTAATTAGAATGTTTGTAAAATTTTACGAAATATACATAGTATTTTTTTATTGATTTGTATCTTCATTATCTTATTAAAAACGTACAATTAAACTTACAATCAATATCTAATCAATATATAAAATTGAATTTGAGTAACAAAAATACAAACCTAAGGATTGGTATTAAAAATCCAAGAGAAACAAATTAACGTGAACCCTAAAGGTAGTATCTTTAAAATTCACCAACAAATTGAGTAAAATCGCTCAAAGAAGATTGATTACGTGATAGGAAGCACCACAAGGTTTTTCAAACCTTAATAAGCTAACGAATGCCACAAGGTTTCTTAAGCATTGTTAAGTTCTGAAAATATCCAATTAAAAACCAAAAGGAAAAACTTTTATAATTTTATTCATAATATTTTATATCATTCTCATTACGTAAGTCCACCCTTATATAGGCTAGAAATAAAAATAAACTAACTAATAATATAAGTATAAAAACCTAAATGATATTTGAGAATAAAATAATTTTTGAGATAACTAAAACCTAAATGATATTTGAAAATAAAATAATTTTTGAGATAACTAAAACCTAAAATGATAGTTATTTTTGGTCTACAAAGCATAAAATCCTAAAGAAAAATATCACTCAAGTGGTACTCTTTAAAAAGGAGTCTTTTTGCACAAAATCGTCCCAAATTCCTATCCAAGTTGGTTAGCCTGTTTTGGCCTAGTAAAAATACGAATGGAAAAACTTGTATCTTTGTCCATATTGTAGCTCATTCTTTAAGCTTTCTAAACCATTTTGATTCGTCTCAATTTGATATCAAATGACAAAGATACAATGAAAATACTAACAATTATCTATAGAATTTTTTCATGTTGGATTTTTTTAATAACTTTTGCCACGTGGCCTAAAGTTTGGTATTTCTTTGATTAATAAGCCCAAAATATACCATGGATTATTTGATGATGCTCCACTAATTCTTATCATTCTCTATTTCTTCAAAAGGATTTGTCTTCAAAATTTTGCTATAATATTAGGATTGCCTATCACAAATGATGATTTAAGTCCACAATTCATAACTCTTTTGGCTATCATGTTTGGGTTTGCTTGGTTTATTATAACATAAAATTGATGTTTGTTATTTATCACATTAGATTGTTTCTCAACTCTAATAAAATTCACTTATTGTATGACATCTAAGACTTGCAAAGTAGAAAATACAATATTGGGCAATGGAATAAATTTTTTGTTAATAATAAAATAATTCACTTTTCTCTTCTTATTAACAGAAATTTCCTCTTCTTTTTTACTCTTATTCTTTTCTTCTTGTAAATCATATTATTTTTTAAATTCTTTAATTTCTTTTGTTGATTCACTCCATTCTTTACTCTGTTTTTCTTGTAACTCACTCTCTTTCTTTAATTCAACCTCATTTTTTCTTAATTCATTCTCAATCTTTCTTTAACTCAATCTTTTTTTCCTTTAATTCACTCTTTTGTTTTTCACGACTCGTTTTCTCTTTTTTGCTCACTTTTTTTTATCAATTCAATCACTTTTTCTTTCTCTTTTTTTTTTAAATAACCTTACTTTATCTTCATACACTTCTTTTTGGGATAAGAGAACAAATGTGAATAGTTTTTTTTTCTTCATAAATTTATATTTATTCTTGATGTCATTATAGATAGTTTTCTATCAAATTGCCATGAATTACCCAATGAAGTATGAAAATAGTGCATAGGAATTATATTACATGGTACTTCCCCTTTATACTTTCCAATTGAGAAAGACACCAAACTTGTTTGTTGATTTTAATTTCTCCACTATCATTCAACCATATGATTTTGTACGACTTAAGGTGTTTTATGAGAGGTAAGTTTAGTTTTTTAATCATAATAATGCTAGCATAATTAGTATAAGTGAGTCCATCAATAACCATGATATATACCTTATCATTGACATGACATTTAGTATGAAACAAGTCTTTACATTGTATCTTTTCATCTATATATTCATATTAAGGTGGATTTTTCTCTCTGTTAGACAATAGAAACTTTAGGTGACGATCTTCTTTGTGAACTATATTAAATTTCGCCTTTTCTCCTTTTTTTCCTATATATCCTCAACTTCGTTTGATCAATAAATTGTTCTATGGTATTAAGAATAGATGTGAAATATATCTCATCTTGAGACATGATTACAACTAGGGGTGAGCAAAATATCCGATCAATCTGAAAAATCTGATCAATCCGATCAAATCCGAAAAAATTGAATGGTTTCGATCCGAAGTCAGATTTGGATTCGGATTGAATTTTATCAATCCGCTCGGATTCGGATTCGGATTAAAAATATTCAAATCCAAAAAATCCAATCCGATCCGATATATTTATATATTATTTTAAAAAATATATATAATAATTAATAAACCTAACTTATTAAACCTAATATAACCGGATTCATCTCTCTGCCTAATTTTGTTTTCCCAGCTGTCATCTCTCTCTCTGCCTCCATCTCTCTCTCTACCTAATTTTTTTCCTAACTGCCCATCTTTCTCTCTGCCTCCATCATGCAGTTTCGTGTTCTGCTTGCTACGCCATTCTTCTCGCTTCGTCGTTCTCATTGTCCCCTGGGCCGTAGCTTCTCCGGCTGCCATGCAGTTTTCTGTTGCTATTGCGGTCGCTGGGCCGCAGTCACTGGGCCGTTGCTTTCCGCTCGATTGCGCTGCTGCCGTCGCTTTCCACGACCAAAACTTGTCATTATGCTACAAGCTAACCCTACTGCTGACCTCCAGTGTCAGGAAGACAACCATCTTAAAGGCACTATCAGGCACTCTAGACAACTCTCTCAAGGTTCAATTTCTTCATTGATCAAAAGAAAAAAGAAAAACTTAAGTAACGTTTAGTTATAACACTAAGGACTCATATACTTTTTATATTTATCATGTTTAAGTTGGACTTTATCTAATAGCTAGCAAATCTTCTTCTATTGTTATAATGTTTGGTTGTAATATTTTTTCAAGGTTTATCATTCTTTCAACACTGCGTGTTTGTGTTTTTGTTTTATAGCCAACAGGGGAAATTTCCTATAATGGATACAAGTTAGAAGAGTTTGTCCCCCAAAAGACATCAGCATATATAAGCCAATATGATTTGCACATTTCTGAAATGACTGTGAGGAAAACACTCGACTTTTCAGCCCGTTGTCAAGGCATCGGAGGCCGAGATGGTACTCTTTTCCTAATACATATCCCTAAAACCTATAAACCAAAATAACACCTTATTGTGTTTGAGTAGCAAAAACATGACCTAAATTTTTAAGAGTATCGGTGGCCAATGTAACTCTAACAACAAAACTAATAACCTATGGATAAATCTATACCAATAATATGTCTTCCTCAATACATAGATATTATGATGGAGGTAAGTAAAAAGGAAAAAGAGGCAGGAATTGTTCCAGACCAAGACATAGATACTTACATGAAGGTGATTTAATTTCTAGCTCTTATATTGTTCTTTCCTTACATATTCTTCTTTGATCATTCAAGTGATCATAAAATTTGATTTTTTTGGATCAAATCTGAAAAAATCACAAAACTGATCTTGATTTTCACTCAGGTTTTATAATGATAGTAATCTGTTATTTGTACTTTTAATAGGTAATTTCTGTCAAAGGATTAAATAGAACTCTTCAGACAGACTATATATTGAAGGCATGTTAACTTATTCCTTCTTTTACATTGTCCAAGTGTTTAAGTGTTTTTGTCTCTATATTCTAACTTCTACAACATTAACTCAGATTCTTGGACTTGATATCTGTTTTGATACTCTAGTTGGAAATGCCATGATAAGAGGCATATTTGGTGTTCAAAAAAAGAGATTAACAACCGGTGAGTCCATCAAAGCATATAATTTGAACCATAAAACATATAGTCGAATTAACATTAAAATAACATGTTAACTATATATATAAATATCTAAACATGGGTTTATTTGGTTATATTGATGTCTTGTCTAAATCTCTATGTTAGTCTACCTTATAGACTGAATGAGTTCAATTTCTTCAGGGGAGATGATTGTTGGTCCAACAAGAGCTTTGTTCATGGATGAGATTACAAATGGGTTAGACATTTCTACTACATATCAGCTTGTGGCTTGTCTTCAATAGCTGGTTCACATTACAGACTATACAGTTCTGGTTTCTCTTCTTCAACCAGCACCAGAAACTTTTGATCTTTTTTATGATCTTATTTTAATGTCAGAAGGGAAATCCGAAGCTCTCCAGTCGTAGCTCTCCAGTCGCTGCTTACTATTTGGTGTTCGCCTGTAATCTGATATTGTTCGCTGTTGCATAGAAAAATATTTTTATTTTAGATTTTTTTAATTTTATGTAGTTTTTCATTTTATATGTTGAAAATTATATCAAAGTTAGATTTGTTCGGATTTACATCGTATTGATATTTCATAATTTATTTATTTAAGTAATTTTTTTCATAGATTAAAATTAAAATTTTGGTCATATCCGATCGGATTGGTATTTAAAGTGGATTCGGATTGGATTGTATTGACTTAAAATTAGTGGATTTAGATTTTTTTCGGATTGGTATGTACAACGGATCGGATTCAGATTGGTATTTAAAGTGGATTCGGATTGAATAATTTTTGGATCGGATCGGATCAGATTTGGATTGACTTAAAATTGACGGTTTCAGATTTGTTCGGATTGACATGTATAGCGGATCGGATTCAGATTGAATAATTCATAATTTGTTTCAGATCGAATCGGATTCGGATTGACCTAAAACTTGCGGTTTCGAATCGATGCTCACCCCTAATTACAACCTATAAGACAAAATGCTACTTGAATTTTTTTACTCAAGAAAGGATAGTAAGAATTTTTATTTTTTAAAACTCAAGAAAGGGTAACAAGAATACAATTATAATAGTTGCTTATGAAACTAGGGAAAGAATGACGAAAAAAACAATAAAATTGGAATCTTTGAAACAAAATTTTTGATTTAAGCACAATCATGATTCAAATAAGATTCCTAAAATTTTATGATTTATCTCTTTAAAAATAAGATCTTTAATAAGATAGAGTTTTTAAGAAATAGAACTCTTAAAATTTAAGGATTACTCTTCTTAAAATAAGAATTTGAATAAAACAGAGTTTATAAAAAAACACATAGTTTAGGGATTATCTGCTTAAAAATAAGAATTTTAAACAAAATTACATTGAGACTAAAAAGGACATCATAACCCAAAAAGAATTATAATTTATTAAACAAAATTCAACAATCACAATCCACTAAAATTATCTCTCTCTCTTTCTTATTACATCTTTTTTTATTACTATAGATCATAAACTATCAAGAATATGAAAGAATGATGTAAACAAGAATAGAACAGATTTAATAAATCAAATACTAACAAAAAACAAGATAACTAAAAGTTTTATGCTACAAATCTAATTAACTAGAGGGGTGTATAGGTAATTAATTAAATTATGGTAAATTAAAATTTCATTAGTAGCCAAACATGGGTGTGTAAATAGAATAATGTGAAAATACAAATTAACATACATGATTTTTAGGTGTAAAATGATTTAAGTCACAACAACGACTTAAGAGAAAAACCAATGCTTGACCGAATCACCTAACTATCCATTATAAATATATGTTCAACTATAAGGTTATGACTCATACTACCTATCATAGATAATGCTCCCAAGTAACCTACTTACAAGCCTCCACTCTCTTTCATAGTCTCCATAAGTAAGGTGTTCTAAAGGGGTTTGGATTAGGACTAATATTTCGATAAACTATAGTTACACGAGTTATCAAACTTGTTCAGTTGACACTTAAAAAATTAGTACAAAAATACAAGTGTTAGGTGCGTATAAATTTACAAATAAAAACAAAATCACTAGAAAACCTTAAAAATAGATTATTAAGCATATGATCACAAATAATAAAGACTTATTAATCAATCAAACACAATCACAAAAATGTTTGATAAATTAACTAAAGAAAGAAGCCTAACAGAATATGATTTTACAAAATAGATTTAGAGAGAGCTTAGGTTGCAAAAGTGTATACAATTGTAATTGAGAGATTAGAATCCATTAGTTTGTTTAAATAGAATTATTGAAGCCCCAAGGTCAAAAGCTAATTACCAATCTTTTCATAAAATTACTTGGAAGAGCACTGAAAAGTAAGGATAGTATAATAATTAAAAGGTTTAGTTCGAGTAAAACAATTAGGTTAAAGTTAAAACATCATCGCTTGATCAATCTACATCGATCTCGATCGATCAAACCAATAAAGTTGATCGATTAATCTAGGCAACGACCAATAAAGCATTGATCGGTCTAAACAAATCTCGATCTATCTAAATAAATCTCAATCAATCCACCCTATAAAAATAAAAACCAAGACCAGGTAGATTGAATGTGATCAATAATCAATTGATCTAGTCCTCGATTGATCAAACCCAAAACTTTGATCGATCTACCTCATATTAAAATTAATTTCGAAAGGATTTAGAGATTGTAGTAGATTAATGCTCAATCGATGTAGCTCTTCGATCGATCCAGACATTACTCGATTGATTGAGTGACCTATATACTAAATTGTTCCTATATGTCTAATATAAAATCTAACGTGCATATGAATATAAATATACCTAAGATGTGTTCATTTGATGCTTTGTAGTTTCTTTGACTTGAAAAGTGATCTTGAATGACATTTAAATATTTTGTTCATGAATATCGCAAACACGCATAAGCCTTACAATCTCCCTTTTTGACATATTCATGTGATAAAACTTCTTTCTCACTACATCTCACTCATAGAAAAAATACATTTTACATAGTGCAACTATCCTATAATCTAGTGAAACCATCTTCACTTGAATCTTGACAGCTCACATGTACACTGAAAAACAAAAAACACAAATAGGCATATAACTAGTCCCAAAATACTCATGTTTATTAATTTAGCGTATATAACAAAAAAAAATTGCACATAAGTGGTGAGTAAGAACAAATGGATCATTTAAGTATTACTCCTCATTTGTGAATAAACTTGAAACATAATGTATTCACCCCCTAAATGTAATCTCTTATAAAGAAAATTTTCATTTTTTTCAATTAATGAGTCCTTCCTCATATAAATCTCCTCCTTCATATATTTTCAATTAACGTTCAATAACTTTCTCCCTCTTTTTATCACACGAATAAATAAAACAACGAAGAAGTAATGAACTTTCTTTTTAATTGAGGGTAGTAGATTTATCTAAACATGACTACAAAAAAAATATAAGCGATGAAATCATTGTTTCTCAAAGTGTGACTATCTATTGATAGAATAAATTTATGTAAACAAAACACACACACATATCAACATATACAGTAACATATTAACAATCACCAAAAGTAAGCTATGTGTTAGAACAACAATAGTATGTCACTTTGTTCATTTATAATCAATTATACAAGATTCAAAGAAAAGAATATTACTTATAATGAAAAATTACAACTGTACCTGTACTTACACATAATAAAGTTTATTTATCAAGAGATAACTTAATTAACTTTTTATTTTGTGTTATCTCTTATTATTTATTATTATTTTTTTGTAAGAGAATGTTTTTTTTGTATAACCATTTACAACTCTTTCTTTTTGTGCATGCAATTGCTTCTCTTTTTCCTTTAATAATTATTATCATTTTTAAGGAAAAATGCATGAGTCAAAAAGCCTAATATGATAATTTTCACACTAGTGGTGAGATAGCTATGTCCATTAATTGCGATAATTGCACATATTATAGTAGATAACCCTCCCAAAACAAAGTGCCTATCTCTACATCAGCATTTTATGAGATGAAATAACTCAAACGTAATTTTACAGTCAAGGTTATCTCAAGTCTTAAAATCTCACAAAATTAATCATAAATTTCGAACATAACATAATATGTGTCGAATAAATGTACAAGTAAATTCATATCAACATCGATCACAAGATGTGTTAAATATGTAAATGCAACAAGCCAAAATATCTATTTGCACAAACCGAAGTCAATCAAGATAATTATAATGGTATAAGAATAGTATGTAAAGTTAATATCAATGTTAAAGCATTTATAGTCCTCTTTTTATTTTTATTGAAAATAATTGAACAATAAAACAAAACAAAAGATAGAAAAAAAATGTACTAAAGAAAATTAATTAATAGTATAGATTCATAAGGTATTTATAAGATATTCAAATCTTTGGGTATCAAAGGCCTCAGTTAATAAATCAACGAATTTCCTTTCAATAGGTAGAAATTTAAGGGATAAAATTGTCTTCTACTAGTTCCCTAATAAAGTGATATCTAATGTCTATATCTTTTGTCTTACAATACAAAATATGATTTTTGTAGATATATATAGCACTAGTGTTATCATAGTAAAGAGGAATAATGTACTATTCAAATCCATATTCCTTGAGCATGTTTTTCATTCATAAAAGCCGTGTACATAGGCTTATTGCATCAATGTATTCTGTCTCTACATTAGATAATGAGATGGAGTTTTATTTCTTACTATAGGATGACACAATATTATTACAATATATAAACATCCATATGAGGTGCTTTTTCTTGCATCTTGATTTCCTACCCCATCTGCATCTATGTATCCAATAATTTAACAGGAAGTATCATTAGCAAACCAAATGCCTAAGTTTTTATTTCCAGAGACGTACATGATAATCCTTTTTACATGTTCAATATGTGATTCTTAGGATCTAATTGATAACAGGCACACTGAAGCAAATGTCAGGTCTACTAATTATGAGATACATCAAGTTTCCTATCATGCTTATATAGCATTTGATCAATGCACTTACCTTACTTGTCCATATAAATTTTGGCACCTGTACTTATTGAAGTTCTTAGATTCTTACTTGTCTCAAGTCTATATTTTTTAATTAGATTGCATGATTACTTGGTTTGAGAAATAAAAATGTCATCATTTAGTTGTTTAATTTGTAAACGAAGAATGCATATAAGCTCATCTATTATAGATATTTCAAATTCCTTAGTCATTATATTCATAAAATCTTTGGAAAGAGAGGTGGAGGTTGACCCTATCAATATATATTTGACCAATGAATATGTCTTATTTGGTCATTTTAATAAAGAGAAACTTATTTAATCCCTCTCAAAAAATCCTTTGTTTAAGAGATAAGTTATAAGTCTCTTATACCAAGCTTTAGGATCTTATTTCAAACCATAAAGGGCTTTATTGAGTTTATCAACATGTTTGGGATATTGGGGGTCAACAAAACCTTTTGGTTGTTTAACATAGACTTTTTCACTAAGCAAACCATTTAAAAAAGAGGATTTTACATCCATTTGAAAGAGTTTAAATTTTATAAAGCATGTAATAGCAAGTAAGATCATTATTGGTTCTAACCTAGCTAAGGAAACAAATGTTTCATCAAAATCAATTCCCTCAATTTGTTTATACCCTTGTACAACTAGTCTATCCTTGTTTCTAATCACAACGCCATGTTCATCAGATTTATTCTTAAACACCCATTTAGTTCTTATGATTTTTTTGTATTTTTCTCTTTTTTTACCTCCAAAATCGACCAAAATTATGCTACTGATAGTTGATTAGGGTTTATGAGGTGATTAGGGACTTAAATATAACTCAAGTGTAATTTGGATCATCAAATCAGCTTCAGATTAAGGGTTGAGATGAAAAAAAATTCAATGCCAGCCAATTAGAATTAGACACTTAGCACGCAAAAATTATATGGAAAATTAGAACGTGACGCGTGGCATGTGAGATGAGTTTGAGTAAACGCCACGTAGCGTAATGCGATTCGCGGATGTAGATGGCGTGGCGTGTTGGTGGATCGCGGGGAACAATCGCGTGACAACATGTGTTAGTGTTGTTTGATCGCACTCCGAACTCGGATTGAACATTGTGCTGACACATGTACATTCCTCCTTACATGCGATGATTTATGATTCATTTTCCTAGCTTATGTGGCATCCACGTGGCTTTCCCCAGTCAACTTTCCTACTTTCGTGATAGGCCACATGGCAACTTCTCATTGGTTATGCGTTAAAAATTCATAAAAAATCTCCAAAAAATTATTTATTAGATAAAACAAGTAAACAAGTAAATAATAAATAAAAAAAATGTATTAATGACTCTACTTTCAAAGAGTCATCAATCCTCCACAACATGATGTCAAAATTTTGATAAGCCCAAAAGAACATGTCAAAGATGAACCTTACTAAAAGTTTGTCAAAAATATTATGTAATGGAGTAAAGGTTATTACACTCAAAAGATTAAAAATAATTTTAATATTAATTACTAGTCAATTAATTAAATTAATTAGGAAAATGAGCTAACATAACCGCCTTTCAATAATTTTATTCCTATTTATATATTTTTTAAACATGTGGACTTCACTTAAGAATAAGAATATTAAAAATACATCATGTTAACGTATTTTTCAATTAATTAAAATAAAATAATATAACTAATAAAGAAAATAACAAAATCACCAATTTTTGAGAGTAAATAATAAAAGACATGCAATTAAGAGAATATCGACACCATTAAATTACAATTAAATCGATCATGTTATAACCCAAATTTTTTTCCAAATTTTAAACCTATTTTATAAGTTGGTATCTTCTTCAATTCATAACTTTAACTTTAGGAATTTAGGTTACTTAAAATTGCATAATTTTTTTTTATTTTTTAATTATTAATCGATCTAACTCTTAAACAACTTAAAATTAGGTCTATTAGATTTAATTTAATTATTGCATTATGATCACAAAATACAATAACTAAATAAAATGAAATTAAAATTGTTAACAATTATCTAAAAGTTTAATCGCAATTGTAATAAAAATCAGTAATTTTTTACTACTATTATAATTTAGCATTAAAATAACCAAGAAAAATTAGTTATACACATGTCCAAAATCTATCATTTTCTTAACATTTAAATATAAAATTAAACACATTATTAATTCAAAAAAATAACTTTAATTTAACAATTAAAAAAATCAAATTTAACCATAATTTTCATTTAAAATTGCTCATAATCACATCAAGAATACAAGGATTAACTATGAATTCCAAAAAGTTTATATTGCCCTTAACATTATTATGTGTAACAATAAAAACATATATAATTGATTACCATCGTTTAATTTTTTAACAAAATGATATCACGTGTATTTCATGCTCATTAAAATTAAACATGTTTATGACCATTTACAAACATCGTAGGCATGTTTGTAACTAGTTACAAATATTTTAGGCATTTTTACAATAGTCAAAACACACGGTTTTATTATAATATCTTCAAAAAAATACCCATTAATAATTCTCTTAAAACTTAAAAAATAATTATCGATTGAACATATTTTTATCATTACATGTAATATTGTAGGCATAATAGTAATTACTTAAATTTTGTGAACACTTTTTCACCCAATTCTATACACAGTGGACATAAATAGTAACTAAACCAAAAAATTAACTATTTATGAAATCAATTAAATTCAATAAATGAATTAAAGAATCCATAAAAATAATAAGAAAAAAAATTAAAAAAGAAAGAAAATAATTTAATTGAAAATGAATAAATAGAGCCAAATGAGTTAAATCCACCAATCTTCACCTTTTCCTTGAATCTCTATTTAAAAAGCCATAAAGAATGCCTCAAATTTGAATTTTCTCTCAATTTTCATAATTTTTTGGATGCTAATATGTTTAAATGATGTGTTATTTGGGTATTTAAATAAAAAAAATTGAATTTTTAAACTCAGATTAAATCATAACTCTTGGATGATAAAAATGGAAAGCGATCCGCAAGTCCATGTGTTGCTGAGAGAGAGATTAGTCAACGTTGCGAAACGACGTCATCTCGGTGCGTCGGGGGGATGAGGCGCCACTAAACACAAATTGTCTGGGCGTGCAGAAGGAACGATGATGCCGGATGTTGTCGTTGGGTGAGCAGAAGGAACGATGATGCCAGATGTTGTCGTTTGGCACCCTGGGCTCCAAACAACACTACTTTTGGGCCTATTTGCTAAGTAAATCCACCACTTGTTTTTATAAATCCATCTGCTTTAAATAAATTAATAAAAAATTTCAAAACAATTCTAAAAAATTCTAGAAAAATCCCAAAAAATCCAAAAGAAATTATATTTTACCATAAAATATAAACTAAATAATTTATAGCACATGAAAATAATAAATTAAGTATAAATGTAAATATATTGATATCTAAAAAATGTACAAAATATCACTTATTATTTTTCAGCCAGGTTGAAGCAATAGATGCCAGATATTTTGTTCCAGGACCAAACCAGTAAGCATCTGGTGGCTTCCCAGAGCCACTCAACAGATATTTCACACATGATCTCGAATCCTTACTCACATCACTGCATCAAATTGTAGCCTCTGAAGCAGGGCCAAGTAAGACAATATTCTACCGTGGACATGCAATTGAAACACCATGTGACCTCATGGTTATTGTGGAAAAAGACAACTTAATTGAGTTATGCTCTTAGTTTGTTTAGTTCTATCATACCACAAGTTCTTTAGTTACGTCAAAAATAACAGTTTTATCACTTTGTTATTTTTTTAACAATATAGTCCTTTTTATTTTTAAAAGTAACATCTCATGAACAAATAATCAGTTTTTTCATTTCATTTTTATTTTTTTCTTGTATCACTTTTACATATTGTTTTTAACAATAAACAACAATAACTTCAAAATTAATTAAAAAAATAAAAATAAAAAAATTTTAAAATTTGATTATTTACTTATACTGTTGATTTTTTATAACAAAATAACAAAATTACTAAAATACAACAAAGGGATTAGTATGCTCTAACATACATAGTTAAGGGATCCTGGATGCATTTATCTCTACAAGAAAATGGAAACAAAATCATTTCTGCAAGAAATGTTATTCTAAACGTATCATTCATCACAAGTTATAATTTCTTGTTCTTTCCTAACTTATTTTTGAACCGTAGATTTCTTGGTATCTTTAGCAAGATGTGCAAAATTCTTGGTTAGGTGATTGCTAAATAGGGACTATGTTAACCATTCAATTTATGGCAGTTTTGCCATGTTATTTCTTACAGTCAAAATGCATTATCAACTCCCACAAATCAAATAACTCGTACCAGTAGTCTAGTAGCAGTGGATAGTGAATACTAAAAATATGCTATTCTTCCTATCAATCAGGAAACTGGAAATCAATATTCACCATGACCTTATTCTGCAAGAAAGTATCCAGAAATTTGCTCTTACAACAAACCAGCTAACTACCACATTTCCTTTAACTCTTTATGATTATCTTCAGGTGAAAAGGTCAGCCACTGTTGACAAGTCCCATAAATGAATATTTTAACGCTGTATACCTTAATTTAATATAGAAATTCATGAGCGAAAACAATGAAAACTTCTTAATCAAACCTTTTCTATTTTCTAGAAGGAAAATAAAAAACAATTAAAAAAAACATTTATTGATCATATAGTCTAATAGGGGTGCAAAACGAATCCTTGAACTAGATAAAGGCTGTTTCCTCGATGTCTACTGAAATATAAAAAGTGATAAACGTACAGTTTGCATGACGCAGAGGTCTTTTCTGTCGATCTTGACTGTCTTCATTGTTATAACTTAGTCGTCATGCTGCTTCAGAAGCACAAAACCTTTCCTTTACGACAGAAATTTGGAACAGATCCAAAAGTATGTACGGCTAAAGCATGTCTAACAATAGAGTTATCATCTTCTATAAGGTTTCAAGTGATAACTTTGGAACTCTGAACCAAAAGCAATCGATTCTTCATCAAGTTTCTTCTTTAGTCTTCTCCACGTTCTCAACATATCAGATTGTATAAGCCCTCTGTAGAGAATCTCAAAAGTGACTTTTTGAGGGAGAAAACCCTTCTCTATCATCTGCACGAAATATTCACAAGCTCCCCTCCACTTCTGTTTCTCACATAGTCCATGAATTAACAATGTGTATGAATCCAAATCGGGTCCTACTCCACTCTTCTCCATATCACACCATATCTCTTTTGCAATCCCCACACTATTCAATTTCAAAAACATGCCAATTAATAAGTTATATGTGTGCATACTGGGCATGCACAAACCGTCCTGCTTCATTCTCTTGTACAACTTTAAAGCACCTTCTACATCCTTTCTTCCCCCATACTCTGTATAGAAACAATTATAAGTCTCTGCACACGGACTAACCTCATTCCTCACCATCTCATCAAGTAATTCCTCTGCATCCTCAAGCCTCCCACACGAACAAAGACACTTAACAACTGAAGTATATGTTGCCACCGATGGTGAGATCCCTAATTCTCTCATCAACTTTAGTTTATCAAGTGACAACTCAGGCTTATGCGCTCGACTATAAACATGAAGCACTGTCGAAAAACTAGTAACATCAGGCTTGATCCCTCTATTCGACATTTCATCAAACACCTTCTCTGCATTCCTTATCGTTTTCTCAAACCTCTCATCAGGGTGCAAACTTGCCCGCCTACAAATCCCATTTAACAAAACATTGTAAGTAACCACATTAGGCTCAATTCCACGCTCCATCATTTCTCTCAAAAACCTCTCACCCATATCAATTCGACGAATCTTACACCACCCATATATCAATACAGTATACATTTTCACATCAGGCACAAACCCATGTTTCCTTTTGTTAAATAATTCAGCTGCAACTCTCACATAGCCATACTTACAAAGGGTGTCCAACAAAAATAAAAAATCCTCTACCGTTCTCTCGCTCTCAACAAAGTAACCCATTTCATCAAATGCCCGAACAGCTTGACGGGTAAGTCCAGCAGTGATCAGTCGTCGGATAAGAATAAGAAATGTGGAGCAACTGGGCTTGAGGTTACGTTGATCCATTTCGAAGATAAGTTGCCAAGCGACATCAAATTGGCGAACTTTAGCAAAAATATCAACAAGAAGATTGTAGGTAGTTGCAGTAACAGGTGGGTCAGGGAGAGTTTTTGAGTAATGAAATATGGAGAGGGCAATTTTGGAGGAATGCTTGAGACGAAGAAGAGTTTGGTGAAGAAGGTCAGAGGAAAGAGTAATGCCGTGGAGTTGAAGAGAGGACTCCATGGCGTGAAATGGGTTGTGGTGGTGAAGGAGGAGCTTAGATAACAACTCGGCGTCGTTTGAAGGAAGCAGAGTTGGGAGGTGATGGTTGAATGGGACGGTGTCGTTTTGATCGGGAGAAGAAGAAGAAAAGGAGCAGAAGAAACCGGTATAAAAAAGAGAGGGGAAGAATTGTGATCGAAGCTTTGAGGAGGTGACCATGCTAGTCCAGGCCGTCCTCAGTGCCATTGACGCTACTTGAATGGCCTTATGGAAGAAATGAACTATGAGAAGCATGGACGAAACCAGCATTTATGCTCAGAGGGGCACAACCCGTAAACTTGATATTGAAAATGGTCATTTAGGCACAACATCAATGATAATAATAATAAAAAAAATTGATGGTTTCATTTATTGCAAAATAATATAATATGAGGAATTTTTATAATTGATGTTACGAAAATTTAATAAATTTTAATTTTTTAATATTATTTTATTAGTATTATATATAAATATATATTTTTATTTAGTTAAAATTTAAAATTATATAAACTAAAGTATAAAAAGATTAAAAAAAATATATATATATATATACACGCACAAATTGATAAAAAAATGTTAAACAAAATAAAATATATTAAACAAGTAAAAGATTTAAGTATTTGAAAGAAAATGAAAGATAATAAATTAATACTTAAAATTATATGTGATATAATAAAGAATAATAAAATTATAAAAGAAAAAATTTATAACTTTTTTAATAAAATGGTAGAAAAATTGAACTATTAAAGTATACAATGAATAATAAAAATAATTTTTTTAAAATTTTGTAAAAATATTCATTTTAGTTTAATTTTAATAGTGTCTAAGTTAAAGATGTTGATATTGAACTATATTTATTTAAACTTATTTAATATGAAAATTTCATCTAATTAAATACATTCAATTGATATCGTTAAATTTTATTGAACCTATTTTTTTTTTGCTCTATATAAGTTTTAAGAGTTATTTTATTTAATTTTCTTAAACTTTGTGAGAATATGTTGAATTTTTGTCACTATAATAAATTTCAATTAGTAAAAATTTATAATAGTAGAATAAAGGAAAAATATACGAAAAATGTAAACAAATACAAAGTATGACAAAAAGAAAAGAAAAACATTCAAATAATAAAATTGAGAAGCATCACTGTTTGGGGTTCATATAATTTATAGAGAGAAGTTAAGATATTAGCTTAATGTGTGGATTTCATGAAAGACTCCTTTATTTATAGGATATTATATGTATAAGTGTCGGCTACACAATGAGTGCACATAAATGAATGTAAGAGGGACACAATCGGTATAAAAATATAACATTTTATGTATCGAGCTCGATCTTAGGCCGACCTGGTGATCGATTCTATAAGGGAAACATCTTCTAGAATGGACCTTCTACTTTGCTGGTGCATTTACGGTGTACATAGTCAGATACATTATTTAGGGTGTTCCTTCTCGTGACTAGGTCATCTTCCAAAGGCACGATCTAATGACATAGGGACAAGCTCCTTGTTTTGCATCGGATCGACCTATTGGTCGATCCTTAGTCTCAAGTCGGGCTATGAGTCTTAGTCCTTCATCTCCAACTGGGCTACAGGTCGACACATATGTCCAAACATCAAGTCCTCATACTCTTTCAACTCGAGTTCTAGAGTGAGATGTAAGAGTAAATCCTGGGCAGAGGATAGGAACCGTTCAGCTCCCCTAATAAATGCATGTCAGTTGATTGGAGAGAGAAACCAGGTGTCTCTATATAAAGAGACGATTGGGTTAGGACTTATCACCATTTCCTATGTAGTAAACAAATAGCGAGAAAAAATGCTCTGTCGCGTTAGCACGAGCTATAAAAGGTTTTCAATTCGATGGTAAGATTTCAACTTGGACTAGTTTTGTTTGTTCGAGTTTTATAGTATAAGCTTCAAGAGCCTAACGCTTTTCTACTTTCTTTTTAGATCAGTTTTTTTAAGAAATACTTCCTTTTATTTTCAAACTCGACCCTAGGCAATCACTTTTTCTCTCATTTTACCCCTAATATATTCTTTTTATGTTTTGTAGCTTTTTGTAGAAATGCACAAAGAATAGACCTTAGCCACAGCCTCAAGCTCAAGCTTTTGGGAAATCTTTCAATATCCTACTGCTAATGATAACTCGGGGTCTTTTGGATCAGGCTTTTCTAGTGAGGCGAATGGATTTCTGCCTCAACCCTCTATCTCTACCCCTTACCCTCAAACCACTCCAACTGTTAGATTAAGCGTGCCTTAGACCCAAATCTCAGTAGCTAGGACGTGGAGGAAGAAAACGAGGAATATAGGATCTAGGGAACCAACCAGCCGTACTAGGGGTTTGTCAACTGTTCAGATAATGATACCTTCAAAGGGGCATGTGATAGTGATCAACCTCCATCTAGTTGGATTCTCTTTCATGAAAAGACATTTTGGTTTGGGTGAAGTTCCCCATGTACCCTCTTATTAAGAGATTTTTGATTAGGACGTAGCTTGCGTTGGGACAGTTGATGCCTAATGGGTGGAGGTATCTGCTCTACCTGACGTTGTGATAAGTGCTGAAAAAATATTAAAGTTACCATGATTTAATATATTTTAATTGATTAAATAGATTTATATTTTATGATTTTATCATAATTTTTATATAAATTTATCTTTTCAGAATTACGAGTATTTTTATTATTTTTTAGGTATTTTCATTCAAAAATAACTTAACTACACAAGAAAAATACTTGAGACAATACATTACAAATATATTGAGAAAAGAAATAAAGAAAAAAAAAGTTGGAAAAAATTAGACAAAATGGATCAAAACGGTTAAAAATGTCAAAATATCTGAAATCCCACGCGTAGCATCCCATCCGCGCTAAGAGTTTGTTATAAAATGATTGGGAGTTTTACAAATAATAAAATCATAAAAAGTATTTCCCAATATCGATATTTGTAATGCCTCTCTTATGATTCATCATCAAGCTTTTGGCACTATTATTAGGAGAATAATAACGTTTTTAATTTATTTATCAAAAAATTTAAAACATTTTGTGCTATAAATAATTTTATTTATTTATTTATTTTGAGTTAAAAAAATTCAAATTTAAAATTTAAAATTAAAAAAAATTAAACTATTCTTGAATAGTAAAAAAATTGAATTTGAAACTAAAATTTAAATTTTAAAAAAACTGTTCACGAATGAACATTACTATCTTAAAAAAACAATTTAAATTGTTCTTGAAAATAAAAAATTTCTTGAACAGTAAAACCAAAAAAAATTAATTTAAAATTAAAAGTTAATATTTAAACTATTCTTAAACCCGTTGCTCGGGTTCTAAAGAATCTTGTGATCTAATTCAGGATTCAAGGAAGGGGAAGGGGAAGGTCATTCACGATCTCACCATTGATGTAGATGGGGTGGTTTTAAATTAAGGCTTGGCACGAGAGCACCTCAATCATTGTCTGAGCCACCTATTTACTCGCGCATATGAGAAGTAACTCAAAGCTATATACGAGGGTGTAGATTCTGACGAGGTCATCAGTTTCTAATTGTGTCTTGTAAGCTACCTCGCGTTCTATGTTTAGTTATAACTATTACTTGTGCAAGTTTGAGCTCGTGACTTATTTGTTTTACATTGTAACTTTCTTTATTTTTCAGCTGGTGTTGCTTTATGACTTTAATAGGGCACGAAGCGTGGGTCGTTTAAAAGCCAAATTAGTGCAGGAGAAGAAGATTCACACTTTTACTCATTCAAGATACATCGCACTGTTAGCGAGGGCAAATTAGTGGAAAGACAAGGCAAATGATAAGAAAGATAAGTTAAAAAGGGTTGATATCGAGCTGAATAAGTATGTCCAACGCATTACTGAGCTCAAGAAGGCTCAAGGTCGAGTTGAGGAAGGGACCAGAGAAATAGAGAGAAGAATTGAGGCTTCTACTGAGGAGAACCATAAGGCAAAGGCCAATGTCGATGCCATGGCTAAAAAGCTCGAGTCGATTGTTGAGAAGGAGTATTATTATCGCATCCTGGATAACACGATCACTCCTTCATACATGTAGGCCCTATCTGTGGAGGGGGAAGAGGAGAAGAATCAGCCTCTAGTAAAGGTAACAAATGTCCTAAGGCATCGGGTGCAAGAGCAGAGCACGAGGATCATTGAAGTTTGAAGGACTCGATCCCTTTTTGTTTTTTAAGCTTAACACCACTTCTTTTTGTATAGTCACGAGCTTAAGATTGTAACACATTAATTTTTGAAATGCAAAAATCAATTTTGTTTATTAATTAAAAAGTGAATTTGCTTGAATTAATATGTATTTATGATGATGAACTACCTACCTAAGTTTTTGGAACTTGTGTTATTTTCCTCTTTCTCAATCATCAGTTTTCATCTCATATAAAAAGTGGTAAAAAACATTTGCTTAATTAGTGAGTTTGGGAATTTTTACTAATTCCTTCATCTCTTTTAGTCGTACTTTATAGATTCTGATCGAATTACTAGACATTTTGTTCGAGCTTTGAGAGTTGAAAATAGTAGGCTTAAGGATGAGGTTAGGCCACTTAAAGCTGAGGTGGTTAAACTTGAGGGTAAGATAAAAAAGATCAAGTGTGAGCTCGTTTCTTGTAAGAAGCAGTTAATCCAAACTCAATATTGAGATAGGAGGACCTTAACTAGTATGGATGCTCTCGTAGATAAGGAGACTTATTGGGCGAGTTTCTTTATGAAGCGAGATGAGAGAATGTTCCTTAAGGTGATGAAGGTAACTTAAGATTTGGAACGAGCAATGCTCGTGATGAGGTTAGCTCACCTCGAGCCTGTGACCTATACATTGAAGAAAATTATTGAGATTCAGGCTGAGTTATTACTCTTAGTAGAAGAAACTGATGATCCAGGCACTGGTTGTGTGTCCAAGCATTTGAAGAGTTCTTAACCTCCTAAGGGCTCTGAGCTTTGTATTAATAAGTATAAAAAGATTTGTAGTTTCAAATAACGAAAGTATTCTTGATGGTATGTACTTGTGATGCTCTATCATAACATATTTATTTATTTTAGTGTGGCATGAGGCCAATAATTATTAAGATTAATGAGCCCTACCTACTTCTTACCTGAGGTAATCAACATGTGACTTATAATGGTGGAAGAGTGAGCATTATCTTATTCCTAACCAAGGTGTTTATCTTTCCTTTTAATGTCAAAGCATCGGCTTGTTTCCTAACTAAGGCAGACAAGTTCGTGAATTTTGCATATGTCAGGGAATTCTACCTAGTTGTTAACCCAGGTGACCAACCTGTGACATATAATGGTGGAAGTGTGAGCTTTACCTGGTTCCTGACCGAGGTGCTCATCTATCCCTTTAATGTTAGAGTGTTGACTTGGTTTTTGACTAAGGTGGAAAATTTCATGACTTTTTCATGTGTCAGGACGTTCTACCTAGTTCTTAATCGAGGTGACTAGCCCATAACGTATAATGGTGAGGGACTTAGAAAAAAGATCCATTTGTAAGGAGCGATGTACTTCGATTGATTTCTTGTGCCGATATTACATAAGAGTGGTAAATTATTATACATTAGAAGTGTTGTTTTTTTAAGTGCTTGGCATTCCAACTCGTGTCACCTTGAATTCCTTATTTATTTTTCAATAGATAGGCCCATCTTGGTGTTGTTTCAATTATTTGGTAAGGTCCTTGCCAATTAGCACCCATTTTTTCAAACCTCAACTCTTTCTTGTTGAGGAAGATCCTTTTGAAGACCCTATCACCACTAGAAAATGCTTTGAAGCCATTAGTCTTGTTGTAATAATATGATACTTTCCTATTTTTCTTGGTCATCTTTCTTAGAGCTTCATTCCTTTTATCCTCTACTAGGGTCAGTTCGATTGCTCTACTTATCTTGTTTTGTTCTTCTGTTAAAAGTGATCCGGTAGTGGGTAATGTCACCTTGGTTGGAATTATTGCCCATGTCCAGTATACAAGGGATAAAGGGTTCTCGTTGGTGCTTCCTCAAGGACTATTCCTAACGGCCCACAATGTTCCAAGAAGCTCTTGTACCTACCTTCCTTTTGCGTTTTCCAGCATCTTTTTTGATAAGTTGATTATTTGGTTTGTTGAAAGATTCCACCTAACCATTAGCTTGAGGATAATATGGCGTGGAGTGGTACATCTTCGTGTTGTACATGCCTTAGCATTGAATTTATGTGTTTAATGTTATTTGAAGTCATGAATTCATATCTTATAATTGGAGCTGAACATTTGATTCTTACCCAAGATGAGTACTCTATTTTGGATAGGTATTATATCATTGCTTTGGAAGCTTCATTGGCCATATTCATATTATTGTTGAAGTCATATTCATTTTAAGCATAAGCAACTTGCTTGAAATAGTTGTTAATAGCTTTGTTATGGTGGTAGGTTACAATGTTTTGTTTTGTGTGGTAGTAACAATAACAATGTGATTTCTCTATCTACCACCATAAATGAAATGGGGCAAATCTACGTTATATTATTTAATCAACTTGTATAGTAAATACTTTTTGTAATTCATAGAACATTTTAGTGTAATAAAAAATTTAGCAAATTTTGTAACCTTTTACATTAAGATTTTTTTGTATGTAACAAGTTACATTTAGAATTTATTTACTAAATATGATTTTTGTATTAATTACTTAAATAACATATATAGCAATAAATCAATATTACCCAGTTGTTTCCATCTTTTGTAACTGCTACAGTAATACTCATCCTCTTCTTTCTTTGATGAATTTTCCATCAATTACTACTACTAGCTATATGTATTTGATGAATCTATTTATGTATGCATTAATTTCTATGAATCCATACTTAAAGTTGGAATCTTTATATGTTATTATCTCTGTGTATGCATTGATCAGATTCATTCAAAATAACCACTTATAAGGAATACCATTTATGTTAACAAATGTTTAAGGATCAAAGAGACAAATATACCACATATAAAGCATATAGCTTAGAATATCATAGATTTTTATCAAGATCAAAGTAGACAATTGAGATAAAAAGAAATCATGTCACATAAAAAAGAAAACAAGAATCAAGATCACCTATAAAAGAGAAATTAATGGAAAGAAAATTTCTAATAAATCAATTTCACTTAATCCCTCATTATGTTTTACTCATCTAATTAATTTAATTTAATTCTCTCTATTTGTTAGTAATCTCGAAAAACATTTAAAAGTTTCTTTCGACAATCAATTGAAAGCATTCTTATTCATCAACTTACACAAGAGTATGCAATTTAATATAGCAAGAAAGCATTAAGACCAATGATTTTAATACTACATAAATTCATACAAGTTTTTCGATATATATATATATTTATCTATGCCGAAATATTCTAGATTTATCTTATAATTTCCTATTTCGACAGCAAATCACAAAATTAAAATCATCTAATTAATGGATAATTAATTAAAAGCAATAAACTCGGAATAATGAGACAAACATAAAGAAAAACAATTCAAATTAATATGGAAAATCAAGCATAACTTAGAATTAGATTACATCTTTTTTTTAGAATAAAGAAAATTTAGTTTATGCTAAAAATTAAATTTAACATAAACGAATTCACCATAATTTTTTTGAGAATAATTGAAAGGAAACTGAATCGCAAAATTTGTTTTGCCACCGTCTGTTTTTCTGCATTTTTCTTTTCAATGAAAAAGGAAACAATCTCAGTCTAAGGGTATCTTCAATAACACCATTCATTTTTGTAGTGTCACAAATCTCCAAAACATTGCCAAATGAATATTGGGATCATCAAGTAGTGATCTGCTAAATTGGGCTTGTTGCACCATGTTAACCAATGCTAGTTTGAGCTCAAAATTAATGGCATCAATGGTTTGGCGTCTTACACCTAAGTATTTATCATTCATAATTGACCTTACATAATCCTTCCAAGTGTGTGGCTATGCATTTTATTCTCCTTCAGCCATTGCTAGTATTTTCTTCTTACTTCATGATCTAAAAGTTCTTTCAATCTCTAGATCAAAAGGAATAATTTTTCGAGTTCTAACACAACGCATCCAACGTTAAAAACACATCTACAGAAAAATAAATATAAAATAGAAACAAAAATAAAATTCAATTCTAAATTAAAACCAAGATTAGTTTGTATCGATGTTGGCAAAAGCAAGAAGAAATCAATCCTCGACAACGGTGCCAAAAACTTGATCGATGTAAAACTACAAGTGCATAGTATCATAGTTTTATAGTAAAGTGATAAGAAGAGTACCATCTTTGGGGATTGATAACTTACATTTGAAAAGTACAAAAAATATGTTAATTTTAATTTTATCTAAAGAAGTAACAAGGTTGTTGTAATTGGAATTTTAAAATAAAATAAATTTAAATAAAATGCTCAAAAGAAAATAAAGATGTTGTTCGAATGGTAAGAAAACTTATAGGAAATCGATTTCACCTAATTCCTCAATATATTTTACGCATCTAGTTAATTGAATTTAATTTTCTATATTTGTTAACAATCTCTAAAAAACATTCAAAAGCTTCTTTCGACGGTCAATTAGAAATATTCTTGTTTACTCAATTTAATATAGCAAGAAATCATTAGGACCAATGATTTTAATATTATATAGGTTCATACAAGTCTTTCGATTTCTATATTTACCTATGCCAAAAAATTTCAAATCTATCCTATAATTCCCTCTTTTGATAGCAAATCATAAGATTAAAATCATCTAATTAATGGAAAGTTAATTAAAAGCAATAAAATCAGAATAATCAAACAAACATAAAGAAAAATAATTCAAATTAACATGGAACATCAAGCATAATTTGAAATTAGATTACATTTTTTTTCCTAGAATAAAGAAAATTTAGTTCATACTAAAAATTAAATTTAACATAAACGAATTCAAAATAATTTTTTTGAGAATAATTGAAAGGAAACTGAATCGTAAAATATGTTTCCCAATGTCTGTTTTTCTATGTTTTTCCTCTCAACTTCATCTCCTACGCCTTCTTCTTCTACGTTTTTTAATCTCATCTTTTTGTGAATTTTTGTTTTTAGCTTTCCTTTTCTTTCATGCTTTTCTTCGTTCAAATTTGATTTCAATAAATCTTAATTTTCTTTAAATATACAATAAAATTTAAATAATAATAATAAAGTTTAAAGTCAATAAAAAATAAATAAAATTAGATTAAAATTTAAAGTTATAAAGTGATAAATTATGCTAAATTATGCAAGTGATCATCATCCGATTGTTCTATCTTGTTTACTACAAGCTTCCAATGCCAATTTTCATCTTTGTACTTTATTTTAATGTTTGTCTTGTTGAAGTTGCTAATTTTGTAATGAAACTTTTTTCTTACTACTAATATTGACAAATTGAATTTGAGATCTTTTTTGTTATTGAAAACCCTCCATTGAATAAACCTTCCTTGTTCTCTGATTTTGTTGTAGAGTTAATCTCACTGTCTAAAGTTTGGTGTTACATAATCTAAATTCGTAGCTAGGTTGATCTCTTCTTGGACATTTTGTTGTGTCGTAATTAGTTACATACAATTTGTTATAGTCTTATCTAAGTTTGGTGTTACATAATCTAAATTCGTAGCTAGGTTGATCTCTTCTTGGACATTTTGTTGTGTCGTAATTAGTTACATACAATTTGTTATAGTCTTCATTTTATTTCTCAACATTCATATTGATGAAGTATTCCATATCTCTATCATTTGTTAAGCTTATAGTTATATGAATGCTTATAAATTTCATTTTGATGTTGATATCTCTATTTACATGCAATGCATCACATGTCTTTCTTCAATTTCACCAAAGTCATATTTTTTTGTGCATATTCCCTTTGGAATAATAATTGTATATTTTTCTTTTCTTTTGTGAAAAAACCATTGTCTAGATAAGAAATATTACAATCTTTGAATCACTTATTGTAATGAATTTTAAAAGTTACATTATATCAATATAACATTTGAAATACCACAAAGAGAATGAGACAAATCTAAAAAAACCATTAAAAAACAAATAATGAAGTCTTCTTACGATATAGTATTTAGTATTAAAATATAATAATACACTTAATTGTTGTTTACAATAATATATTGAGAATATAACAACGAATAATACACGAATCAATATAAATTAATCTATTTATATGTGTATCATCATATTACACTTGTTTTATTTTTGTTAGTGTTAAATAGATGTTGTTTTTCAAATGATGTAACATATTACAAACTAAGATATATCAAGATGTAAGATGTTACATCTTATCACAATTAGTACTATTTAAAATGTAGTTTTCATTACGCTATAACAAACAGTAAATTCATATTTTATTATTGTTCAATTTCTTTAGTTTTAATCATCTATTTATGACGTTGCTCGTTATTAAATATAACATGTATATTCTATTTTGAGCAAAACATGTTATATCTAATAGATGGCAATGAATATCAATTAGTATTATAAATTTAAATTATCAAATTGTAACAATGACAAGTATAAAAGAGATAAATAGAATATTAGAGTAATAAACTACGAGTTTAAGAATCATTGAAATATTAATAAACGATAAATTTAAGAATCATTAAAACAATTACATATAAAACTTTATCCTAACTTTAGTTTCAATTTTTATGATGATTCATTCTTTGTTATATGTTTTGTCACGTGACAATAACCATTAACATAATAAGAGTTAAAGAAAATAAACAACTCTAATATCTGTTTCGATCTATAATATATTTTCTTATAATTTGTTCGGAATGTTTTGATAGATCTTTGTTTTTGTAAAAATATTTATGATTTTTGTGTTCGTAACAATAATCTCACACCATGGTTGTGGGTGGGTTGTTCGGTCGAGCAATGCTTGGTATTTGTTCGTTAGCTGATTGGGGCTAGGTTTTTTAGAATTGAGATGTAGATGACAATAAGGACAATTTGGTATTTATCAAAAATGGAATTATTTATGCCATTTACTGATTTCTAAATGCCTCGAGTAAAAGGCAAAAATGTCTCAATGATTTCTCATTAAAAATAATTTTTTTTATTTGGCTTTTGTATTTTAGTATTCTACCGAAGAATCAATCAACTTTATTTACGTTAATTGTTTGATATTTTGATATTTTTTCCCCTAATATTGGTACCATTTTTATTTTTATTTAAATAAGTAATATTTATTTTAATTAATTTTAATAATAAATAATATTTTTAAAATATTTTAATTTTTTTTATTATTGTTAAATTTTATGCAAATAAATAACGATAACTTAAATTAAGATATATGATATCTCGCACTTAAGAATATAAATTATAAAACAAGCTAGAAGTACTCAGAAAGTACCAACTTTTTTAAGCTTTGAGTTTGTTCTGTTTTGGCCTTTCTTTACCTGAGTTCTAGATATTTTTAATGAATTTATTTATAACAATACTAATAATAATAATAATAATAATAATATATAAAAATATAAAATACCCTATAACTTAATTAATAATATATATTTTTATCAATTAAATAATAATTATTATCTTAAATATTATTTAAAATATTAACTATAAACACAATTTTTAAATAATGATAACAATATTATAATTTTAATTAAAAAAAAAGTAGTGATTAACTTTAACATTTTAATAAATAATGTTATTTATGTAATTTATTTGGGACTGTTTTTTTTTGTCAATTAATTATTAAATTATTAGATTAAAATATTAATAATTATTTTGATTATTAGATTATTTGATAAAATTTAACTGTAATTGCTTTTTAATATTTTAAGAAATTATCTTAAAGACTAAAAAATGTACGTTTCTCACAAGATTAGATAAAAGAGATGCCGATCAAGAAATATTTAAATGTACTCATGAATGAGGGCCATATTTAGATTTGACTCTTTGTCGAACACATTAATTTCTCTTCTTTTTTATAACTTCGTTTTATCATTTCCGAGTTGCTTGTGATCTAAAGATATAGAGATGATGATTTGGAGTTTTGATTCAACCATATATCTGTTTTGAAAAATAAAAGATTTGGAGTTTGAATTTTTGATAAAATGTAGACGTTTTACAATGAAATAATCGTTTCGCATTCACGAGAAAAAAAAAATCCCTTTTTTTTTTACTTTTAGTAAATTACTATAATAGCAACATTAACCACTTATATAACCTTCATCGTTAAAATTAAGAACATATTACGCAAGCTTACGAAAAGAAGTCAAAGAGAAAATATTGAAAAATGGGGAGCAAAGAAAACAGTTCATCAGCAGATATGAGGTATGTAGTATTCTAATATTGCTTCCATTAATCTTCGATCTTTTAACCTATTTATCCCCAAGATCTATAGCTATATCATTTACGTGTACACATAAATTGTTATCTATATATACATGATTGCTGGCGATGAAGGTACGCTGTGGTTACTGGGGCAAGCAAGGGCATTGGGCTTGAAATAGTGAGACAAATTGCTAGTCAAGGAGTGATTACTGTGATTTTAACTGCTAGAGATGAGACGAGGGGATTGGAAGCTACTTCAAAGCTTCATGACTTGGGTTTCAGCTCAAATGTTATCTTCCATCAACTTGATGTCTTATGTCAAGATAGCATTGATCGTCTGGCCCAGTTTATAAAGAACAAATTTTCTAGGCTTGATATCTTGGTATGGGACTATAATATTTTTTTATTTTTTTACAAATTTGAGATTAGTAGAAGAATAGTGAATATATATGAAAGGAATGATTGTGATTACTGATTTGGATAGTTTAACCTAATACTATGTGAATAAATTAATTTATTTAAGTTCCCAATTGGGAATGGGCAATAAAGAACAGGGAAAATGGTTTGATAATAAAACCAAATCATAACAGTAATTAATTAAAAAATTAAAAACAATAATAATAATAATAAAAGAGGAACTAATTCAACACAGAGGTCTTATAGTTTGTGGGAGATGAAAACTATTAGAAATTAAGGATTGTCAAAGTTTATAATGGATTGATTTGGAATTTGAGGATTAACTGATGCAATTAAGCTTTTATTGTGTGTAAAAAATCCATTAGAGTTGATGACTGCATAGGTCCAGTTGCTATTGCAAGAACTTATGTGAATTAGCTATTTTTTGAGCAATTTAGTCTACTTGTTAAAAAAAATTGACATCAAAAGGAATAGTACTACACTTGGGTCCAGTAGCTACTTCTTTCATTTTACCTTTTTTTCAACCACATTTAGCATTAATAATTACTAAAGCAAAATGATCACATCCTTATAATATCAATTTTTCAAAAAAAATTGGATTAACCTGCACACAAAAATAGTTTGTAGACCCAAGTGTTCTAATTTCAATAATTAGTAGATTGTGTAGTATTTCTCCCAAGTAATTAAGGGTTAACTTAGAGTGAATCCTGCACCAACTTTTAATTGAGTAATTGCTATTGATCATAAGCATTTGATTCTAAAGGTAAACAATGCTGCTTCAAGTGGAGTTATAGTAGATGAGGAAGGATTGAGGGCCATGAATATAGATCCTTTATCATGGGTATGTTTGTACGTGTTTTCATTTAAAGCATATTCTTACTCTCTAGCATTCCTTTATGATATCAAACAGAAATCCTTAAAACAAAGTTTTGGTGCAGCTCTCTGGGAAAGTGGTCAACTTGGTTCAAGGTGTGGTGAAACAGATTTATGAGAAGGGTGAAGAATGCTTAAATACTAATTATTATGGTGTTAAAAGAGTCACAGAGGCTCTCCTTCCACTTTTACAGCTTTCCCCTTCAGGAGCGAGGATTATAAATATGTCCTCACTTAGGGGTGAGCTTAAGGTATACTCACCCAATTAAACCCCCTTAAACATCCTATATCTTATCACCTTAATCTAGTATTATTGGATACAAATTGTATTTCTCATTTGTAGTTTGTATAATGTTATTGAGGAATTTAGAATCTTCTAAAGGAATCATGTTTTTAGTAAAGATTTATAGCTTAACTAGAATAGCTATGTTACCTCAACTCTATCAGCACACTAAATGTCTTAAACTTTTAAATAGTATCTGAGTATCGAGTACCCACGTTAATGTCCTGTGTTTCTTTTTTATGGTCATAATGTCCTATGTTAACTACTTAGACTATTCATTTTACGTGAAGTATGTGTATTTAAGCAATATGATTTAGATATATGTGTGGGTCCTCGAATAATTCAATCTGTAAATTTACATAAAATTTAATATGGGTGTGTCCAACAACGACTACATATCCAAAACTACTCTTAGCGTTGTAAAAGAGTCCCATGAAACATAGTCCACGTCTATGTCGTGTTGGACACAAGTACTTCATAAAAAAATAAAGAGTACATATAACATAACTTAATAGAGCTAAGTAACATTACTACTCTTGTAAATGGGGTAAATAATTTCTAATAGCTAACCCCTTTTACTTGAACATTAGTTAATTGGTTTGAATTTTCTAATAATTTAAGTCATAGTTATAAGTGGTTGTGAAATTGAGGCATTATATTCTGTCATGTTCAAATGCAGAGGATTCCAAATGAAAAGGTGAGAAATGAACTTGGTGATATTGAAACATTGACTGAAGAGAAAGTGGATGCAATATTGAAAAAATTTCTGAATGACTTGAAAGAAAATGCACTTGAAGCTAATGGATGGAGTACAATGATTCCCTCTTATAGCATCTCAAAGACCGCTCTCAATGCTTACACCAGAATTCTAGCCAAGAAGTACCCTAACATGTATGTTAATTGTGTGCATCCCGGCTATGTCGACACGGACCTCAACTGGCATACTGGGACAATGACTCCGGAAGAAGGGGCCAGAGGTCCGGTGAAATTGGCTCTTTTACCAGATGGAGGCCCTACAGGCTGCTATTTTGATCAAACTGAGGAAGAAGAGTTTTGATTTATCTCTTCACCAAGCTGCAGGGTTAATATTTATGTATGGCAACTACTTGTTTACTTTGGGGTACCATTAAACAAAATGGAATCCATGACGTGTGTGTTGGGGTGTTTGGAACAAAATCAGTATGCTTCTATTCTCTGAGTTCTAATAAGCATGAAGATTTGATTGCCTTGATATAATGTTGAACAGAATAGTGTTAAGCATTTAATTTATTTGTCATATTCAAACTAGAGACAAATACAGGCCTGGTCCACTAGTTATTTCATTTAAAACACTTAAATTTAGTAGTTTTTTTTGAGACATTTTAGTCTACTAGTTTTAAAAGAAATGACATATTAGTCTAAATGCTCAAGTTTTAATATATATTTTTAAATTAATTGTATTTGAAAAAGAAAATTTTAACAACAATATTTGCTAAAATACTTTTTTAATATAAATTTTTAACACTAAAAAAATGAATAAAAACATAAAAGATTCACTTTTTTAAAAGTTGGAGGATTAAGTTATCGATTATTCTTTAAAATATAAGTCTACTTAGATTTATTTTTTATGCTTATAAATAAATCAAACTATTTTTTTGAATAATGTCTTTTGAAGTAATTTCAAATAGATGATAACATTTTTAATTATATTTGTTAATCTATATTAAAAGTTATTTAAAAATATGTGAATTTTATTCGTGCTTTCATGAAAAGAAGTTGTACTTATTTAGTTATGAATACATATTTTAATTTTAAAATAATTATTAAAGGTTAACCTAAAATTACTTCTAAAATTTTCATTACAAAATTTAAAATATTTTTGGGTCAGAGGTTATTCAAATCCTGTAACTTTGTGTTTAATATATTTTAATCCTATAAATTTTTGAGGTGAATCATGTTGTCCTATAATTAAAAGAATTTGTCTAAAAGATAATTTTTTTATTTTATAATTTATTTTCAAATGCACATTAAATGGAGAACATCCCCGATACCCCTCAAATGATTATCAGTTGCTTTGGTTAAAACTTAAGAGCTTGGGATAGGTTAAGACTTAAGAATTTTACCAGGATTTATAATCTTGTCGGGTGCCCTTAAGTCTTAATTTAAAGTACTTGATAATCTTTTCATCATTTTTTTTTTGGGAGATTGGTTAGGAATAAAACGGATGGGGTGAAGAGGGCTATGGCTAAAACATTGTTTTTAATTTTTTTTTAAATATTTAAAATATCAAAAATGATTTCAATTATTGTGCATCTGATTAATAAAACTCACTTTAAAAATTATAGAACTAAAATATATTAAATCTAAAGTTATTGTTTAACCTCCTCATCTCATGTTTTCTTTGTGTTTTTTTTAAGCATATAACTTAAAATAACTTCTAGTAGAAACATATCCAAACGAACTCTAAATTTTTACAAAACCTATTAGTGATTCTTTAGTCCCCTTCCTAAAAATATCATCTAATATTTTCATATCAATTTCTAAAATATACTTCATTTAAAATTATTTTTAACGAAATAATTTTTTTTTAACAATCCAAAACAGCCTTATGTTGCTTTCATGCTTTTAAACACCTAGCTAAGTTATCTACTATTCCACATTTGACCTAAAATGTTAAATGTTCTTAAATTTATACTTACATAAATCATGATGTATCACATGATTGAATTTTCTTGAAAAATGAACATATATTTATTATTTTTAAATTAAATTATTTTGTTACGTATCACAATATAATTATTATGAGTATACATTTATATACATTTATCATTCCTCTTTACCAATTTAACAAAACTTTTCAATTTAAATTGTTTAATCCACAATTTTAACTCATTTGTTCGATTATTTAAAAATATTTTCAATTAATCAATTTAGCATAAAATTAACACTACTAAACCGGGCACAAGAAACATAGAACTATAATAAGTTGATTAGGGAAATTTTATGGGAAAAATGGCACTTTCGTTCCCACTTTTGTAAAATGACTACTTTATTCATGATGTTTTTGAGTTAAACACTTTTAATTTAGTTATTATAAAAAATAAACACTTTAAGTCCCCAAAATGTGCATTTAGGTCTTTTTATTTACGTAAAAAGAGTCGATAAAAGATAAATTGATAATTTAGGAATAATTTATTATTAAAATTATGAAATGCATATCACATAATGAAAATGCAAGATTATTTATGGCTAAAAATGACATTACAATAAAAAATATTTATTTTTAAAAGAAAAAAAATGCATTAAAAGAGAACTTTGTATCTCCCGATCAATTCCTAATTGAAAACCTAAGAGTAAAAACTATCCTTAATCAACATATATTGATTTAATTTACAAAATGGTTATCATGTTACTAATTATTTCATTTATTTACCTATTATTATTTCTAACAATATGATTTTTTTATTCATTAGTCTTATAATTGATCATGTGTCTATGTTATATTTCTTGATAAAATATAATATGAATGTTATTGGTCTTAAATTTATTATTTTTAAAATTTAGTTATACAAAACATTTTGTGATTATTTTTTAAGCAATAACTTTAAAAACATTTGTTCATTTCAAATGTAATACAAGTTTTAAATATTTTGGTAATAAATATTATTATTAATTGTTGGGTTACATACTTTGTTTAGAGAGAGAAAGTAGAGACTAATGAGCAATAAATTATGATGGCTCAAGTTTTTTTCATTGGGATTATACACGTGTCATTTATTTAGGAGGTCTATGTGGACTTTATAAGAATAATTCGAAAGCATACATAAAATGAGCATATATAACAATATACATTAGGTTCTTACCCTTACCATATGTATATCAATCTCGTCTAATCTTTGAGATAAACACATAAAACATGTTCAAACATTGAGTCCCATATTCTTTCAGTTCAAACATAAGGATTGAGGAGGAAGAATGCTCTTTCTATGCAAACTGTAATCCATTTTTTGGGCATATTACAACAATGCTTTAGGGAGTATGTGCCTACTTGTTTTAGAATTTGAAACATTGGTGAGAGATAAAAAAGTACGTATGTATATATATATAGGTTAGAAGTCTCGAGCTTCCTATTCACTTTTGCTTTCTATTAGCTCACTGCACTCAAGAAAAAAGTTTTGTCACTTCTCTCCGACATTCAATCACATCAAACTATTTTTTATAATTCTTGCTCAAACCTTTTGGGTTTAAGTTCAATGTAAGTTTTTATATCCTTAGTTCATCCCAAGAAAATACGTCAGATCAATTCTAACAATTTTTCTCTTATTTCAGGCTGGTTTTTTACTATTAAAATTTGTTACATTTATATTCAGGTACTTCTTATTGAATCGGTCTTCTTACTTATTTTAAGTCTCTTTTATATGTGTTCATCTCGAATTTAGGATCTCAGAATAGATATGGCTAATAAAAAAGTTAAGAATCTCCTTAAACCAAATTAGGTGATAATTTGTGACACTGAAGAGGGATCAGTAGGCTTTGAAAGCCTCGAGTCCTCACTGCACTCGAGATCAACCTTCAGCTCGAGTTTAGAGGGAGAATCAAGAACTCTCATAATGTAATTGTCATTATTCCTTCGACAAGCACAACTTGACTATCAACTAGTACCCACATTTGTATTCCGTCTCGACAAATGTAATAGTTCTTTGAGTATGGCATAAGAAGACTCGAGAAGGAGAAGGTACATGCAAACCCACACATTGGACTAAAGAATGGAGTTTCAAGCATGTTCCTTGTGAGTTTATAACGAAGGATGTTGATAAACTAAGGAAGGCTTATAACATTCCAGAGATCGTGCAAATCCAAAATTCCTAGCTCGATAACCCCTGACAATGATGTTCCTTCTAAAGTCGTGCAAACCCACGAAGAGCATGAAGAGAATCATAGGATTGGTTCGTAAAATCTTAGAAAGCATCAATTGTAGGCAAAGTTTGAAAAGTGTGATTTCTAGTTTACTAAAGTCAAATTCCTCATGCACGTTATATTTAGAAGGGATATTGTTCTGAATCCTTCCAAAATTAAAACTGTATTAAGTTAGAAACAACCAAAAAATATGACTGAAATTCAAAGTTTTCTTAAAATGGTTGGATATTATCGACGTTTTATGCAACATGTCTTGAAGATTGCTACACCTTTAACATATCTTACCTGAAAAACAATCAAATTCATATGGTATAGAGATTGCCTTATGTGGTCTTTATTGACACTTCACTGTAAGGTCTTGGATGCATACTAATGCAAAATGATTGAATGGTTGCGTACGAGTCACAAAAACTCAAAACTCATGAGAAAAATTACCCAACACATGACTTGGAGTTAGTAGCCATGGTTTTCACTTCGACGATGTGAAGATATTACTTCTATGATGTCAAATTTTAATTTTTTTAGATTATAAAAATTTTAAATATATTTTTACTCAAAAAGATCTTAATTTAAGATAAAGAAATTTGGTAGAATACCTTTAAGATTTTGATTTATATTATCTTGTTAAAATTAATACAGTAACAAATGCTTTGAGTTTGAGTGAGATTCTGTTGTACAAATGATAGTGGATACCAAAAGAAAAATTCACAATATAAGGTTATGTAAAAAAAATTAAAAAAAATGTCATATTATTATAAAAAATATGGGAGTGAGAATAAGTAACACTTAAAAGTGTCCCAGAAAGTATTGGAGTATTGGAGTGAGAATGAGTAACACTTAAAAGTGTCCCAAACATTTCTCCAAAAAACTAATTAACATTGTATATGGGGAAATTGGACTTCTCGCTCCTTTTTACCGACAAAAAATAAATCAATTTTCCCTGTACCTGGTTTTTAGGATACTAGCAATAAAGCGACAAAATTGAAGGTAAGCTGTAAATAGTTGTGGATGTGATGGAGAGACAATTAACCAAGAAAAATAAACATGGATTTGTTTGTAAATCGCGCTTTCAAAACTCAAATCACTTTATGACTTTATTTGGAATTACGTTAAAAATAATTTCAATAATATGTTTACCTAGCAAATATAAAATGTTTTTTCAAATTTCATAAGCATTTATAATAAGATAAAAATCATTTATTTATTATAAAAATTTTATACTTATTTTTAAAATAATTTAATTTTATTATTACGATAAAATAATAGCATAAAAATAAAAGAAATTTTAATTTTTTAATTATATAAAATAAATACTATTTTAAGTTAAATAAATAATAAATAAAAGAATGGAAGGAAAAATAAAATAAAAAGAAAAAGAAAAAAATATTTATTTATTATTATGCATTTATTTTCTCATAAAAGTAAGATTAAATCGTTAAAAAAAAGTAAATACAAAACATAAATAATACTTTTAAAAACTACCCTTTATCCTGTTTGATTAGCAAAAGGGCTTGCTTTAAAATGATCGTACAAGCTAAAAGCAAACATACCCGTATTTGCGCTTCCTTTGAAAGTGTTTTTTAAACCGTGTTGTTTTTAAATAGCATCTATGTAAAATTATTTTTATCATAAGCACAAATAATAAGTTTTCAAAATAAGTAATTAATTAAAAATAGAGAATTAGGGAAGAAAACAAATAATTAAAAAAGATAAAAACTATAGATAGATGTGAACATGTTATCACTTACAAGATGATATTAAACTACATAAGCGCGCATTATAAAATTATAGATATTTAGCTTTCAGCTGCTGCAAGATATAACAAGGACGATTTAAAACGCTTAATCTTTTGAAGACAAGTTTGGGCCCTCTGAAGAACCACATCAACTTTATCTTTCCTCTTTCCTAATTTCACATTCTTGGTCAAGTACCCTTTTGAAACATTATTATTATTATTCCTCTGCTCATGAATCTTACATTCATCCATGAAGGTATCAGTTTCATCATCCTTTATTGACTCAACTCCATAATCCATTCTCTTCCTGGTGCAGCTGCTTGATTCTTAATTTTAATTAACCAAAAAAAAAATTTTGTTAATTGCAAAAAAAGCTATATATTAACAACTAATTAATTATAATCAATTTAGGATAGAAATAAATAACATCTTATGCTAACCTTGTGTTAAAACAATACAAGCAGTGGGCATAGTATTGTAGTTGGTTTCTGGAATCAAAATTTGTTGTTGGGACTGAAGAGAATATAAGAAGGATTTGAGATGCTCAAAACGATTGGGGTATCGGGCTTCAAGCATTTGAAGCTCTTCCTTAGCCTGTTCTTCTATCATCCAACTTTTCTCATTATCCCATTCCATTTTTGTTTGTAAATCTATCACTGTCATAGAAGCTGAAAAGGCAATACTTCTCAGTTATCACCAGAGACATATAAATAAAAAAATGGAATTTTTTTGGTATTTAATTTCTCTCTCTCTCTTTCTTTCTCTCTAATGGATTGTACATTTATGTTATCAAGGTAAAAGACGATAAATCAATAAATTAATTACAGTAGCTGTCCCTTTAACCTATTAATTGGTTATGTGGTGCCTCTGAAAAATGTCAAGTAACTTTTACTGGGTCGAGTACGACTGATAAAAACTTGAAAATATTATATTTATTTTCGATGTACTGGATGTTATCTTTATAAAAAAATATATAATTTAGTTTAAAATAATCATAAAATAATAAATTTGATTTAGTTTTATTAAATTTATAAAACGTGAAAATGTAATAAATGATTTTTTAGATGGTAAATTTATTATTTCTCGTTATTAATTTTTTTTAATTTATGTCATATATTTTTTTAAAAAAAATTACTAATATATCTTTCAATAAATTAAGATATTAATAATGTATCTTTCTATAATATTAATATTAATATTAATCTTTATATTTATAAAAAATTAACTTATTATATAAAACTTTTATCTTAATTTTTAGATAAAAGTGTGTTTACCATTGAGAATGTAAAAGGAATGAAAGGTATTAACTCCCCTTTTGTGTTTATTTAACAAAAGAAATGCAAAGAATAAGAAAATGAAATGATTTTTAAACTTCTTTTTTCATTCCCAAATTTCTTCCATTTTGATTCCAAACTCGCTTGAGATTATTTTCCTTTCCTTTTTTTTATTTTTATATAAATTGTAAAACAACTTTTTTACTCTCTAAAAAGATAAAATATTATAATAATATCCTTTTAAAATTATAATTGATAAAAAAATAAATATTTATTCAACCACATCTTTTTAACTTAACATATTAACTAAATTTTAATTATTTAATTTTTAATTAAAATTATATATATTATTATATTAATTACTTTTTAAAAAATAAAACTTATATATTAATTATAAATCATATAAAAAAATATTTAGACGATCGTTTTATAAAGTATAATTTTTATTCCCTTGATTTTTATTATAAATATTTACTTTATATTTTAATGATAATATATTTCTTGATTATTTCAATCCTTCAAAATTATTAATAAATATTAAAAAAGAAAATCAATACATTTATTTTAATTACATCTTATTTCGGTTCATTCTCATTCCAAATAATTTCTATTTTGGATTAGTATGAGTCCATATTATTTGAATTGATATTAAAAATACTTCAATTCATGTAATGATATCTTTTTATCAATTTTAAATAATAACGGAATATTGTTACCCAAAATATTTTTTTGGTCTTTTAGTGAAGGTTTTTTTTTTATTTTTGAAAATTATCTAGAGCTCAAAAAAGTAAAAAATGAAATTGTTAATTTTTAGAAGCTATTTTTTTCTCACACTATTATTAATGCAAATTTTCTCTTTTATTAGTTAAGGATACTAGACATGATTTGTTTATAAGTAATTAGATTTTGGCATATTTTTCTTTTAAGGTTGTGTTTCGATACTTCCTACAAAAACATTAATTAATCTTATATGATAAAAATTTTGTAAAAAGAAAAGAATTAATAAGCAAAAGTTACAACATTTGTATGAATTTTTAATTTATCTCCACTCGCTAGTCATAACAATACTTTTATCATGCCATAATGAAATTAATATAATGTTATTATTTTGAAGTACTTATTTATATTATTTATTTTTTAAAAAGTGAGAAGTTAATTTTTTTTTGTAACTTTTAGTATAAAGTGTTAACCTAACCTTTAGCAAAAATATATAAGTTATTTTTTTTAATTCTTAGTTAATTTCCAAAATAAAGAAGGAAAAGAAAACAAAAAAAAAACTTCATTAAATGGACAAATAGTATTTTGAGAAAAACAATTTGATTATTATCTTAAAAGTATAAAAATGAGACAACTCATGTACTAATATATCATATACAAAATTGAGCCTCTCATAACCAAATCAACGTTCATTAATTTAACCACAAAAGACATAATCAAAACTAGAGAAGAAAGAGATAAAAAAGTGAAAACACCCATTTGGATCGACTATCTCCAAAACCCTTGAAATTGGTTTATCTCCTTCCTCAAATCCTCGAAGATGCTTCAATATTGGAGGTTTTCTCAAGTTTTCATGTTGTGGAATGAAAATTTTTAACAACTCTTCATTAGTTATTTCCATAGGGGTTTTAGAATATATTTACAAGTGTTTTTGGGAAGAGTGAAGAGAACATGCCACTTGTGAAGAGAGTTTCTGGCCATTATATGAACGCGTACCACAAGATGCATTATTTTACACAACAATGCAGAATGAAAATAATACTAGGCAGGCAACTTGAAAGAAGAGTATTACGACATGCATTTTTGTACACCTCGACCCGTATCCAAATTGAAGCTCCATGCAATTAAATTTTTGTGAAATGGTGCATGCTGAATTGGATATAACATTAAAAATACCTAAGAGCATCTCGCCATGGCATGTGAATATTTGGGCCACGACATGCATTAATTTCCTGGTAGCTTAATATTTTGTTTGTTCTGACTTGTCCGAGTTGTTATTTCTTTTCTTTTTTTCACTCTTTTTACTTTCAATTCAAAAATTCTTCCAAACATTCATTAACATACAAAACACAAAAATATCTTCCAAACAAGCATAATTCTTATAATAGAGTATAGAATATTGCTTAAAACATAGTAAATTATAAGTCACAAAAATGTTTATCAGAGGTCTTGGATTATGAGAGCTCAGTGTCACGACCTTAATCTTTCAAGTATCGATCGTGCGGCACTTAGCACCGTCCGTTGCACTAAGCCTGCCTTTGAATCCGAAAATGTAACTCCAAAGAGAATAGAGAGAGTTTGCAAAGAATGCTTTGTATTGCTCACAGAGAGTTTATGATACAAATGCTAAGAATTCCCGAGGATGAATGCAAATGAGGCCAGAGTGGTCTATTTATAGGGTGGCTTAGCTTAAGAATATGCCACCACGTGCAGATAATTCTATGCCTAGAATATACAAGAAGGTTCTAGGTTTATGTCTGTGATGTGCCCTGAAGGCTCTAGGATCTTCTAGCCAACTCTGCAGAGTCTTCTAGGTTTGTCTAGGCTCCTTCATGCGCCTTAGGGATGTTCATGGCTTCCGGCCGACCTACGCATCCTTAGGGACATTAGTAAGCTTCCGGCGGCTTCCACGTCCTTCCCGAGAACCATCGGCGCATTCTAGAACGTTCCGGCCCGTTTCTAGCACCCTCAGGTGTGCTCTGCGGAACAATCTAGGGTCTGACTTGAGTTGAGTCCGTCGACTCTAGCCTTTTCTAGACTTCTCTAGGCAACTCTAGAACTTTCCATGTAGAATAGCCTAGATCCTTTAGGCGACCTTATTTATTTGGATTTTTAGGGACGAGTTTGGGCGGGACGTGACACGCTTCCCCAGCAAGTTCGCGCGCCTCGTCGCGCGCCCAACTTGAACCTCTCGATGTCGTCTTTGAGCGCCATAAGGATTCCTCGGGTTCCCTGACTCGTTTCTTCATCGGCGTTCTTCCATTTGACCAAGTATTCCTATAACGGTACGCCTCTTGACGGATCAAGCGGTCCGCCAAAAATCGAGTCCACTTCCTTGTCGAAAGGAGGTTACCCTTGTGGTAGGCGCCGCTTTTGGATTCTCCCTGCTCGAAGTCTTCCTTGTCTCATGAAAGGGTTTAAGCATGCTTACGTGAAAGGCAGGATAGATTTTAAGCCTTGGAGGAGTTGTAGCTTGTAAGACACCTTACCAACTTTCTTGAGGAAGGAAATGGTCCTTCGTACTTCACTAACCGCATGAGACCTTCGCAAGGTCTTGAATTGTTAGGGCAATAGTTTGACGAGGACGAAATCGCCTTCTGAAATTCTACCATCCTCCTCTTCTTGTCGGCCCGTTTCTTCATCTTTTTAGGCAGCCTTATTCGGATAGGCTCGGGCTAACTCACTTTGTTCGTACCACGCCTTGGCAAACTTGAAGCAGTGACTCTTTCCTTCGTAACTTGTGGCGAGGCATGGGGAGTCATGGGTTGCTACCCATGATGATCTCGAAGGGACTCTTGGCGGTAGACTCGGCTTAACATGTAGATTATATGAGAATTGGGCTACATCAGCGGCTTCGCCCAATCTCGTTGATTGGCAACAAAGTGCCTAAGATACGATTCAATGACGCGTTGGCACGTTCTGTTTGCCGTCACTTTGGGGATGGCGGTAGAAATTCAAGTACGTCCAGAGTAGCTTGAATAGTTCGGTCCAAAATTTCCCCGAATCGTGGATCTCGATCCTTCGCGATATTAGATGGGATTCCCCGTGCTTCCACATTCTGAGGAATAGCAGGTGCCGTCTCGCATCTGCAGGTGCGGTCCGTTGAGCGGGGTATGAATGTCGCGTGCTTCTTTGGGCGGTCAATAACGACGATGATCTTTGCCAAAACCTTGATTTTGGCAAGCAAGTGATGAAATCCATAGAGACAACTCTCCCGTGGTCTGCGGAATGGCGGACGGCTCTGCGACCTGGGGTGCGTCTTGCTCTAGCTTGTCTGGTGGCATACAAATGATCTTCACGTAAGCCACATCGTCAGAAGTTGAGCCAATAGTAGATAGACTTGATCCAAAAGCAAGGGTGCGCCTTATTCTGGGTGTCCGGCCATTCTGAATGGCAGCTTTCCTTGATAAGCTCTTTCCTTAAGCGCTCACGTTTGTACGAAGATCGATTACGCAGCGTAGAGTAGTCCGTCACTCGGCCAAAATCGTCTCGTCTTTCCTTCCTTGATGAGGCAAGGAGGTTTTGAGCTAAGTGTCGTACTCGGCCATGATCACTTTCCCGAACAAGGCTCTTGGCTGCTCGAGGTACACTAGCTTTGCCATTCGACTGTTGGGTCGACCACCATGCTTCCAGTTGCACGCCTGCGATTTTCCACGATCGGGGCTCGTTGTTGGTGGTCTTGTGTCGAGCTCGGCCTCGACCGTGGTCCCGCCTCCTCGGCGGGTAGTTGGGCGGCCTGCGTCGCCCCGTGGGACTTATCTAGGACAACTTGCACATCCGTCGGCAAGCTTGGCCTTGGCGACACCTCAAACATCACCTCATGGGACTTATCTGAGACAACTTGCTCGTCCGTCGGCAAGCTTGGCTTTGGCGACACCTCAAACATGTCGCTCGTGGGACTTATACGAGACATGACTTGCTCGTCGAGTCGGCAAGCTTGGCTTTGGCGACTCTCTCGTTGTACTCGTTTGACATGGTGCGGTAACTCTCTTCGTCCCTCTTCAATCACTTTTGAATTGAAGTGCCGAGATAAGTGGGTTGTGCGTTTGGTGGTCTGTCGCGTCGGTACCACATGGGCTGCCCGAACCATCAATGCAGCAGAGTTTGAGCATGGCACCCGAAAGCTCTTACACGGTCCAAAAACTCCATCAGAATACAAGCTGGCATGAAGTCATCCATAGGCACCGTGATAAGTCCACTTGGCCGATCCGTGCAGAGACTAACCTTAACTCCGCGAGCGGCTCAGGTGCAAATGGTAGTCTTTGAGTTAGCGCCTTTGAGAGAACCCGCTTCCATTGACAACCTTTAGTAGGAGTCTCTTTGCTCTCTTCCGGAAACAAAGTTGTGCGATGCACACGTGTCGACCAATGCTTTGGCGACCTTCCGTTGATGGTGGCATCCCGTGCATCGAACCCTTTAGGGGAGTCTTTGGGGCGTTACTGCCGATGCGCAGTGGCGCTGAAAGAACCCGTCTTTGCACGCTTCGTCAGGCTTCGCCATCACCGCTCGTGAGTGGAAGCAACTAAGGCACTCGAGGCGCCTTTCCCCCGGACATTCTCGTGCCCCGATGCGGTCCGTCGCATATGAAGCACGTCGCGCGGAGCTTCGAGGCATTAGATCCTCCTTCTCCTTCCCGCTTGTCTCGTGGCTTGAATGAGGAGCTATCTTTGTGGTTCTTAGGTCACGACTTTTACCATGGCTTCCCCGGCTCTTTCCTCCGACAAACTTCTTATACGTGGCTTTGGAGCTATAACTTTGTTTGTGAGTAATCAATAAAGCTTTCCGGTCACATGATAGTAGAAAACAAGTCTTGGACACCACGTCGCTTGAGCACTCGAGTTAGCCCGCGTGATTGAAGCCCGTCCATGAACAAGAATAGGGCATCCTTGTCGGATGTGTCGGGAACTTGACGGCGGGGTTGTGAACTCCTTCACGTAATCCATATACTACCCGTTTGCTGCTTGGTCGCTTGATCGTCCTACAGCTTCTCTTCGGCATTTACGGGAAGAAGCGCATCTTGAACTCCCTTTTGAAGTCATCAGGTATCAATTGTGCAAACCCCTCGTTGCACGTCTTCGTGCCTCCGTCTCACCACAACATCGCGGTGTCGAGATAGATACATGGCTGCGATTCGGATCTTGTTGGCATGGTCGGGTTATGCCGGTAGCCTCCCGAAAGTATTGTTCAAGCCACGGGAAGTTCTCGCTTCCTGGCGTTCTAACGCCATTGAAGGTCTTGGGCTTGGAACATCTACCCCTCTTGGCCTCGACGACGGTGGTTGTGCTGATCCGCGGCCGCTGGCCGCTTACGTGAAAGCTAGATCACCACCGTATCCTCGTTCTATGCAATACATTAGTGAGTTCTCTTTGGACAGATCACACCTTGGCGAGTTCCGCCTTTAACCCATCGATCTCTTGCCTCGATCACCATCTGGCTGGATTGAGTGGCATAACTGTTGCATGGATTTCCACGTCCTCGGCTTTCCGAGCCATTGCAACGCTCCTCTAAGTTGTCCGCGGTCGAGCGACTCACTGGGCACATCATTGCACTTCCCGCTCGTGCTTCCAAGTTAGAAAGCATGTCTTTCGACTTGGCTCGAATTCCTTCGATGGTTTCCGAACTTCCTCGTCCACATTCCATAGGTGGAATATCAACGGCTTGGTGTAGATGGAGCAACGTTCTTCGTTATGCCAGAGTAAGATTGCTTGACAAAAGCTCGATACCAAGCGTCACGACCTTAATCTTTCAAGTATCGATCGTGCGGCATAGCACAAATCCGTTGCACTAAGCACGCCTTTGAATCAGAAAATGTAACTCCAAAGAGAATAGAGAGAGTTTGCGAAAAGAATGCTTTGTATTGCTCTAGAGAGTTTATGATACAAATGCTAAGAATTCCCGAGGATGAATGCAAATGAAGACCAAGTGGTCTATTTATAGGGTGGCTTCTAAGCTTAAGAATATGCCACCACATTACAGATAATTCTATGCCTAGAATATGCAAGAAGGTTCTAGGTTTATGTCTGATGTGCCCTGAGGCTTTCAGGATCTTCTAGCCAACTCTAAGTCTTCTAGGTTTGTCTAGCTCCTTCATGCACCTTCGGGATGTTCCATGGCTTCCGGCTTCCACGTTCCTTCTAGAACCATCGGCGCATTCTAGAACGTTCGGCCCGTTCTAGCACCCTCAGGTGTGCTCGGGAACAATCTAGGGTCTTGAGCTTGAGTTGAGTCCGATCCCGGCTCTATCCCTTTCTAGACTTCTCTAGGCAACTCTAGAACTTTCCATGTAGAATAGCCTAGATCCTTTAGGCAACCACTATTTATTTGGATTTTTAGGGACAGTTTGGGTGGGACGTGACATCAGTCTTTTAAATGAGATTATGTTAAGAATGATTTCTTGGTGATTTATCATATAGAACTTTAGCACGCTACTTTATTTATGCATATGCTACTTGGATATGGAGGAAGCTTTACAGAGCTATCATGTTTGCTCTATTTGGCTAGGTTTACAACCTTATTAGTTGACCATTTTGAAAGAATATAGATGGTTAGTCAATAATAAATCTACTATATGGTTTTGTACTTACAATTGGTTGGGCACTCCTTTAATTCAAAGGATGAATAAAATTTCATTGGATCTATTAATCCATTCATTAGTGGGAGATTATTTAGAAGCTAATAAATAAAACCTACCATTGTCTTTTGAGGAGTCCTAAATGGATATTGCTTCAGAGATTTTATTAACAATTATCAGGATTGGTAGAGACACCAGAATTTGAACATAATTAAATAATAAGTCACGATCAGTGAGATTTATGATTCATTATGTGTGATCAGGGAATTAAAGAGTTAGGGTAAAGCGATTTGGACCTCTATCATACTACCCACATGGTCTATTTTATTATGGCTAGTTATGGAGAGCATACTTCCTATATATTTCTAAGTTAGAAAAAGGAACATTTCTTCCCTTCTATATGCTCTTTGTGTGGTTTATTTGAGAAAAATCTATCTCACCATTTTTTAGTTGTCATTTTGCATGTGATCTCTGGGATCTCTTATTCTCCCTCTATGATAGGCGATTGTGTATAGATTTTTCATCTTTAATTTAAAGACAACCTCAATGACAATTGATTTTGGGTTAAAGCTCAGTTAGAAATTATTATTAATTTAGGAACAAACATAGGACTATGAGTTTTACATTTTTCATAGTTATTTTATTAATTAATACAAAAATAATATAAACTATTTTATTTTCTTAATTAATATAAAAGATTAAGTAAAATTAGAAGAGTATAAACATAAAAATGTATAAAATTTAAAAGTAAATATATATTAGTAATATATATGTCTAAGTAATAATTTACAAATTTTAAAAATTTAATTGACCTTATATTAGTTTTTGCTTTCAAAAATTTGAAACAAAACTATAGAATATAAAACTTGGTTCGATATCATTACCTTAAATAAAAACAAAGGGAAAAAAGTATTGTATGATACCTTAAGTTTATGCAAAGGTATATATTAACACCAAAACTACACATAGGTACATCATTAGTACCTTACTTTAGTAAGAGACACGAGTGGTCTTTTTTAAAAAATCTTAATATCATAAATATTCCTAAAATTTCAAAAATATCATAAATACTTTCTAAACTTAATGAAATTGAATAATAATTTATATATATATAAATAAAAATAATAATAAAAAATCAAGAAAAAATGAGAAATTAAAAAGTAATAAAAATATAAACACAAGACATCTAATGATGTTTCTTACAAGAAATAGTAATTAGTAAAAAAAACAAAGTGATACAAAAAGTAAGATTAACTCTTAAGGAAGAAAATGGATTCAAAGATTCCTCGTTCTCAAAGTTAAAAATATTTCTGAGAAAATATATAGTTTACTATAGAATAAGTAATAAAGCATTAAATCCTTACTTTCCAAAATCCATATATTAAACCCTTATTTTCCTTTATTTGTGAATATGAAATATATTATTATTATTATTATTATTAAATATTAGGCCAAAACAATCTTAGGCCCAAAATCCATATATTAAACCCTTTTTCATTTATTTTATACACATATATATATTGTGTTGTTTTTGTTAGAGGCTGCTAGCCGCCAGAGCTGAAACAAAAGAAAATAGAGAGAGCAACCGACATAGAAGAAAAGAAGAGAGTTGCCATTTTGCTAAGCCAATAGTATCTTCAGTCCATACTTGCCATTCTGTTTTCTCTCAAGTCCATCTCTTTGTTCTGTAATATACGGGAGAAGTTGAAGTTAAGTAAGTTGTTATCATTTGTATGATAATATTTTATTTAATAGTAAGTTTGTTAATTTATCTTGTTATATATTACTAGTAAATTAGAAAGAGTTATTTTTTAGAAGTATTTGGGTTTTAGTATATTTTATGAAACTTTTTGAAGATTGGTGTTTGTATCTCCATTTGATTATTAGTAGATTTTCTTGGTGTGTCATTGTGAAAGGAGTAAAATTTTGACATTGAAAAGTTAAACAACTTAAGTCATTGTATACCATTTATTTTTCTCATTGTTTATTATTTTGTTGTTATCCATAATTATATATTCGTGTAATCAAATTAGATTCAAACTTCACTTACACTAGTGCTAGTTTATAACAATCATAAGTTATCACCTCCATGTAAGAAACTTATAAAGAAATATTTTTTTCAAAAATTATTTAAAACATTACATAAAACCATACCATAATGATGAAATAAAATAAATGTAGAAACTTTACTAGGCACCTTAAGAGAAACAATAAAAAGTCTTAAAAATTGAATAATCATTAAATATTAAGAAAGATAGGAATATAAATAAATAAGGAAAAATAATAAAATCAATTATATATGATACAAGCAATTTTAGAATGCCAGAAAAATATACATTTAATACAAAATATAATCTTACAAGAAAAAGTGTAAAAAAAATATAAAAATACAAGACATTCAAAAGATATAAATTTAAAAAGCAAGACTTCCAAAAATATAAGAGAAGTTATAATAAAAAACCTTATAGAAAAATATTTTAGGAGAAAAATATTTAAGCTATTAGAAAACAAAAAAATATTGCCAATTAAGGAAAAAAATGTAGATGTTGGATCTACAACGAGAAAAAATATTATGCTAATGAATTCTCTAACATGCTTCAACATAGAAAAGAATTTAAAAATATTTTTAAAGTAAATAAAAATATTATGCTAATGAATTCTCTAACATGCTTCAATATAGAAAAGAATTTAAAAATATTTTTAAAGTAAATAAAAATATTAGAATAAGCTTTTAATATGAAATTAGAACCAATAGAATAATCATATATAAAACTCCAAAACACAATAGAGGTCTAATTCTGAGGCTCAATACAGTCAACGAATCCACAATAGATGGCAAACACAATGAGAGGTCTAACTCCAAGGTTTGTGTATGACCACAATTATCCATGGTCACATATAGGTACTCTAGACAAAAAATTCCAAAGATACATGGGTATGCAATGAGTACCTATAACATGTTGAAAATTGTCTACTATAGCCAATAATCTATGTGTACCATACTCTGCAAGACCACGTACAAGTACACTCCCCACGTATAAAACAATCTTCTTGATGTATGAATAAAATTCTTGGATACCATAGCATATTTTCAATGCTTATTTCATATCAACATTTGATACCCGTTTATTTTACAAAACCTTTTCAATATATGCAAAATAAAATATTTATGACAAGTATTTTATTTTAAATAACATTTATAACATTATAACATTAGTTATAAAATAATGGTATATGATTTGTGACTTTTATCCATAATATATGATATATGACAATTCGTTTGTAAAAATAATGCATGAATTTAAAAAGTTAGAGTAAAAACCTTTACTTAAAGAGTTATTCCGTCATTGAGATTTCGAACCCAAACTCTTTGATATTTCATCTCTGAAAGTCCCTCCAAAATGTACCAAAAAACCCAAACATCTTAGAGAGAGAAAGTTTTAATGAGAGAGGAAGATAAGAGGATAAATGTGTACGAGAAATGGTGGAATTATCCTCATTTTTATTGGCAATTTGAGAAGCTCACCAACAGTGGTGGCGAGGTATGGCAAGCTGGTAGCAAGCTGTTGGCGAGGTAGCTAGAGATTTTCCAATTTTTTTTGTTCAATTTGATTTTTCATATGATTTTTTTTATATATCTCTACACTTCAATATATTATCCAATATTTTGTTTAAGATACTTTAAGTACTTATAATAAATTTACAAAGTTTTACAGGGATGCTTTTAGAAAAAAAGAATTCAATACATATGAACTCTGTATACTAAAAAGATAGATGTTATATCAAATTTATCATAAACTTAGGAAAAATGATAATTCTTTTAAAATCAAAATAAATCATTCTATTAGTCAAATTATAATCACGTCCCATAATAATATAATCGTCAGTGAAAAAGATGGTGATAAAATAAGTAAGTTTGAGGCAAATTTTAATAATAATAATCTCAAAATTTATCAAAAAATAAGAACGATATTTTGTTTTTACACCAAGAATCACAAATACATTTATTATATTAGAGATAAAAAAGATGAAGATGCATCATTATCTATGTCATCAAAAATGATTATCGATAGAAAATGACAAAGATGAATACAAATGTAAAACCATATCCTTAGTTGACTAGTTATGCTAAGAAAATAAAAAGTTTAATTTCAAACGTAGAAAGTTAAGTGAATTATTAAATTATGAATATAACAATAATTTTTTACTATTGTAAACATGATTTCTTGTATTATAAAAGGAACCATTATTTTCATTAATTGGATACAATTTCAGAAAGATAATCTCTCTATCTTAAAAAAAAATTGTTTACCATGCAAGATGAAGCATATGAGATGAACAAAAAAATGATACAATGAAAAAGAAAAACATGATAGACTCATTAAATATAGGTATGATAATTAAATTTTAATTTAATTAAGGATCTTAAATGATTAAATATTTATTTATAAAATTCATAAATAAAAAAAAACAATGAAATTAATCATAAGTTCGTATAAAAATAAACATAAAAAAATATAAAGATTTATTTTTAAATAATAATGTACATGAAGCAACGTCCAGTAAAAGAATTAGATACAATTTGATAATAGAATCATAGAAAGAAAAATATAACATTGAATAAAAAATTAACGTATTTAATTAATTATATAAATGAAAATACGTTAAATATTATGAAAATTTGTGATATTTTTATTTTTATAAATGATTATTTTAAAATAAATTGTACTGTTTTTTTTTTAAAATTTCTTTTAATATACCCTCCTATTTTATGTACGTTCCCGTCCCAAAAACAAAGCTGTAGGTATTCCTAGTCAAGTAAGCGTGATTTTCTCAATTAAAATCTTTCCCTCTCTCTTTCACCATCTCAATTTGTCGGAAAGCTACGACTATCCGCCATCACCGCTCTCCTCGACCCATGTGTTTTTGTCCTTTTTCTTTCCTTGTAATTTTCGGAGATTGATATTTGATATTTCCTCCTATGTTCTATGTTTGTTAAAATATTTGTCTTTGTTCAATTTCTGAATGGTTATTCTACTCCCTTTGAGCTAAAAACTAGCGTAGTGTATGTTCTCCTTTTACTGGTTAAACTCTTTTCAGATTAATATTCAACACTCATCATCGCTGCTCATTCCTTCTCTCTCATCCGAAGTTTTTGCTTTCTGGGTTTTTAGAGAGACCAAGAAAGGGCAGAAAAATTGTCCAGCTTCTATTTTTGGAGAAGGAAGTTGGAGAGGAATGCCTGTTTAGCTGAATAAAAATGATTAATTTCTTTTTAAGGAAAGATGCCAGGAAGATTCTCAAGCGCAAGGATAGTGATGCTGGTGAAAAAGGTAACTTTTATTCATGATATTGCTGTCATCAGTTTTGCTACGTTCTTGATTTGTGTGTTTTTTTTGCTTCAATTTTTTTTATGATTTAGTTAGTTTGCGGAGAATTTCCTTCATTTTTTCCCATTTAGGTTTCTGGGCATTGATGTTTAAAAACTTAATTTCACAATGTAGTTTTGCTGTGGAGTTATATTTCTTAGAAAATCTTCTTTTCCTGACACTGTTCATTCCTCATAAGTATAATAATATTATGGTCTTTTGCATCCACCTTTTCTTAATTTTATTTTTATTTTTTTTGTGATTCCTGAAGTTGCTAATTAAAATCGGGTTTAGTGATTTAAATAACTGTATGTGAGTTTACCACATGATTTCATTAGTTTATGGTTTGATAATGAGGCTTAGTAATTTTGCATGGTCTGTATCTTTTGAAAATGCTTATTATCAGTATCCCTGTTGTTCTCCTCCTTTGTATTGATCCGGGTTATTTGCTATTTTGGTATTTATTTTGCTTATTTTTTCTTTGGTTTTTTTATGCACATTCTGCAAATCTACTTGAGGCCAATAGTTTTGCATTACATTTAAACACTTTTTGCCCTTCTGTCAAGATTATTTCTCAAGAAAAGGATCATTCCCTCATTTTACTTGCGAAGCTGTCAAGTTCAGAAGTCAGAGCCTATATTAAAGTTCGAGTCTTGTTAACTCAATCAATTGTTATTTGATTATAAGAGAAGGTGGACGCAGCCTTGTGTACATTACTACAAGTGTTTAAAAGCAATGAAATCTACACCAGACAAGTGAATAAAAAAGTTTGTTCTGTTTTTTAAGTCATTGATCTATCATGATGTTGGCTTTAGTATGAGATGGATTATTTCACGGTCAAGCAAAATATTATCATTCAAATTTAAAGAAGTCCAAATCTCGTTGACTTTGACTTCCCAGTGCAGAAAGCTAAAGTGCTTCTCTTAATGATAATCTCTTACTCAATAGCCTAAACTGTCATGTTGATTTCCATCAGTTTGGTTTTAAATCATTTGCAATTAATTATGTTTTCCACATTTCAAAATTTCTTGTTATAGATCATTAGTAAATCCCTAAATTGGATTTCTTAAAGATTGAAAAAGTTTAATATTATTTTGTGTACACAGAAAGGCAAAAGACATGGTCAACACAATGGCTATGTAGATTATGTAGCCCTTCTGCATTCTAATTTGACCCTTATACCTTTTCACTTAACATATGTTTTATTCTCCTAGTTTCATGAAATAAAAAACGGTTTTGTTTTCTTAAGCTTTGATTTCTCTGTCCAACTTATTAGTTGTCCATTGATCTTGTAAAATTAATTTATTTTCTTTTACTTGCTTGTCATATGAACCGAACCAAATTGATATAATTTTCTTATGACTATCGAATTTCTGTTTACTCATACTATGAGAATCATGGAATACTTTTTTGATATTTAAACCTTTCTTTCCACTATGCCTAGCACTTTCTTCATTTTCATGGTTTTTGATAAGTTCAGGCAGAGCTCTGGAGGACACGCGAGCCTCACTTTTTAATCGATTCCGCACATCCGAAGGTGTGAAGTGTCAACAGCAACGTATATGTGGTCCTGCAGTTGCTCTCACCTTCAATTTTGTCGTTGCTGTTGGTATAATTTTTGTGAACAAGCTGGTCTGTATCCTTGCATAATTGTCGTGTTTGAGTAGAGTGGCTTGTCAGTAATTTGACTTGCTCTGATTTCTTCCTACAGGTGCTTAAAAATGTTGGATTCAAGTTTCCTATACTCCTCACATTGATTCATTATGTAGTAAGTTGGTTACTGATGGCCATTTTGAAAGCTTTCTCTGTCCTCCCTGCATCTCCCTCAAAATCAAGCCGTTTTTCCTCTTTATTTACTCTTGGTTTTGTTATGGCTATATCTACTGGCCTTGCTAATGTCAGCTTGAAGTACAACAGGTAAAATGTGTTATTTTTCGGCTGTAGGTAAAAGTTCTTTGGTTTAGCAATCTGAGTAATATGCTTGCTATCTTTCTTCAGTGTTGGTTTCTATCAGATGTCTAAGATTGCAGTGACACCATCCATTGTATTTGCTGAGTTTTTATTGTATAAAAGTAAAGTTTCTTTCCCCAAGGTAACTTCTCTCTTTCCCACCCGCCATCAAATTCAAATATAGTGTGCCATGTGGCAAAATAACTTTGAAAATGATGAAGTTATTAATTTTAAATTTTTTGCCACATGGCACGCTATAATTATTGTAAATGCAAATGTGTGTAAATTTATGTACGTTTAGCATTTATGTTTGAGATCATTTTTCCTTTTCTTTTTTGGTAATTAGAATTGATCTCAAGGAAGCTGTGTGAAATTTCCCTACTTACTGCTTTTAAATTTTTAATATACTTCCCCTTTGGTTTGAGTTGCTCGTTTCATGTTTTTTAGTTACTATATTATTTTTTTGGTTCTTATAACTGACTGTACTTCCTCAAAAATATATCTGTTTGGTGGTATTTTTCTAATAACAAAATTTGTAGTCTCTAGTTTTTGTTAATCATTTCATTGTTTTTTTCAGGTAGTGGCACTTACTGTGGTATCTATAGGTGTTGCTGTAGCGACAGTTACAGACCTTCAATTCCACCTCTTTGGTGCTTGTGTAGCCTTGGCATGGATAATACCAAGTGCAGTCAATAAGATCCTTTGGTCCAGTCTGCAACAGCACGAAAATTGGCCGGCTTTGGCGTATGTGGTTGATTTGTGTTGCTTCACTTTGAATTAATTTTGTATCATATTGTTTAATTTAACAATGATTTAATCATTGAGCAGCTTAATGTGGAAAACAACGCCAATCACCTTGTTTTTTCTGGTCGTGCTGATACCTTGGTTAGATCCACCTGGGGTTCTTGCCTTTAATTGGAACTTCAATAACACTTTGACAATCCTCATGTCAGCTATTCTTGGTTTCTTGCTGCAGTGGTCTGGTGCTTTAGCATTGGGGTATGTTCCTTTTTAAGTACCTTTCACTTCCAGTATGTTGTATTTTGGACTTGGGTCTAAATAGATCACCTTCTAGTAAGTTGTATTTTGGACTGGGTCTAAATAGATCACCCTTGGGTGTACTCGATCCAAGTAATTTTAACATTATCCAAAAGGTTTTATTAAATAGAATATATATAAAACAAATATGGATGATATGCAATAATTGCTGGGTATTTTTCTTGTCTTAAAAAATGAAGATAGATATGCACTAACGAAGAAAACAAGCAGAACTGAAAGAAAGATGGAGAAAAATAGAGACGAAAAACAAAGAGCTTACATAAATTTATTCTTCTCTCTACCAAAAACCAAACCAAGAGACTTTTGGATTGTGAATTTAAAAGTTCTAATCTATCTCGGTATTAGAATTTATTCCGTTGATTGTGTTAGAATTTCAAGCACATAAAACGTTGAGTAAACATCCTACTCTTTTCATTGCTGAAAGTTATTCCACGAACACAAATATAATTTAATTGTTGTTAAGTTTCTATATTGTTATCTGAACCCTTGTTAATGTTTTCGTGTTTGCTTTGAATGCATAAAATGTGATTTTTTTTAAAAGTAACCTTTAATCAAATGGGTTTTTCTTTTTTAGTTTTTTAAAAAAGAATTTTTGAATGAAAATCATACCATTCGAAATCTTATTTCATGATTTTTCTAACCGTATTTATTTGTAATTTTTCTTTAGAGTCATTGAAAAATTACGATTGTTTAAAATATATTGATATGAAGAGCAACATTATATTTCATTATCTCGCTGTCTGGAACAAAAAAAGAACCAAAAGGAGGAAAGTAAACGTAAAATTGGAAGATGATTTGACTATGATGTGGCAAGTCAAATTCATTTTAAAAAAGAAAAGAAAAGAAACAAAAATTTCCTTCTTTCTCTGTAGACGTGGATGATTTGAAATTTTTACTAAATTTATTTTGGGTCCAACAAAAACGAAATATATATAATTATAAATAAGAAAAGGGACATAAAAACGCATTTGAAGATATTTGAACCTACGAGTCCAATGTAATTAACAATGATATTTGATATCATAAATTTAGATATTAAAATAACAATAGTTTTATCTTTTGTATTAATTGCATTTCTAAAAGGAACATATATTTCATGATTATTGATTAATTTTATGTTAATGTTTCATAGTAAAATATTTATAAAGCATGTTTGTTTGTGCAATTATTTTATGAATATATAGTTATTAATCATGAAATTAAGTATATGACATGTTTATAAATGTTATGTTAAGTAGGAGTTATTTTGGTTGAAAATTTATTATTCTTTATACCAAATTTTTTTAATGTATAAATTAAATAATTAATAAAAAAAGTCATTTGGGTGCAAGAGATGATTAATTACATAGCACATTTTTACTCATTTAGTAATTATTTAGATTTGTATCTTAAAATTATATATATGTGGTATTAATATAAATATTTCACGTGCATTGTTTTTTCATATATAGATATGGATTCTAAAAACATTGTGGTGAATTTGGTTAAGAGTGAGAGATTAGATGGTGATAGTTCTGAAATTTGGAGTCGTAAGATTCATTTTCTTCTTCATGAATAAAGTGTCCTAGAAACACTTGACCATATCATGACGAGGTATGAAGAAGTCAACACTATTCAACATCATTGCGATGTTGATACCTATAAGGCATGTGTTGGCAAACATTGTAGTGCATGTTATATTATAGTCAGTAGCATGTAAAAGGATCTTCTTGAAAAATTTGAGCATTGTGAAACTATTTATGAGATATGGGAGGCCATCAAATAAAGGTTTGTTGCCACTCCATTGGCTCGATTACAATGCTTGTCAATGAAATTTGATTCTTACAAGAAGCCTAATCATATGATTAGGAAACACTTATGAATCATGTTGAACATGATCTGTGATCTTGCTGTTGCTAGCCATTATCTTACAGATAAAAAACTTGGGAGCAAATGAAACAAAATATGACACCATGAAAGTGTAAAGACTTTAAAACTGACATGTTATTACTATGGCAAGTTGGGACACTTCGCGCACTGAGCCAAAGGATGTATATCCAAACTTACCTTCACGCTTTGAATGCTTTGTATCTAGTCAATTATTAGTTGCACATTCTTCTTATTTTTGGTTGGAAACTTAGGAGTGATTGACTATGTAGCGAGGATCATAGATGGCTATGTAGTTAAGGTACTATTGGCAACCAAAGAATTTACAATATAGAGGTGCTTGGCATTGGCATTGATAAGTTGGATGTGAGTGGTGGATGTACTCTATATCTCCATGATGTCTTGTATTTTCCTAGAGTTTGACGAAATCTATTTCAGTTACTAACGTGTTAAGTTTGAGATTTGTTTTTAAGTTTGATGGACATGGTGTTAATATTTATCTTGAAAGCACTTATTATGGTTGTGGTTATATTTACGTTGGTTTGATTATATTTGATTTTGACTATTCTCACAATAATAATGTCAATGATTATTTGTTTTACTTCATATTGTGATGTTGATTTTATGACATAGCATATTAAATTAGGTCATATCAGACAAGAAATGATGACTAGATTTGTTAAGGAAGGCTTCTTAGGCCCATTTTCTTAGGTCGGATTATCTATATCTGAATGTTGCCTTATAGGAAAAGCAACAAGATAACCATATGGGAAACCCAAAAGGGTCCATTTTGATATATGTGGCCCAATGAATATGAATTCAAGTGTCTTTAAATGAGTTTCTTCTACTCCATATGAAGTATAGACTAGTAGAAAACCCGATCTAAGTGTTCTCAACAATGTGATTTGACAACTTACATACACAATATTTCTCATAAGTATGGGAAATTGGACCCTAGAGGTATGAATAGTATATTCATTTGGTACTTTGAACACTCATAGGGCTATGTATTTTATTGGTGAGCATGTAGATGGATGTGTAAAAGAAATTGAGTCATGTAATGTAGTCTTATTAGAAGAAGAGTTTCCTATTAGGGGTGAAATGAATAATGACTAAGAGTTATTTAAACTTGAGGATGCACAAAATGTTGCTTCCAATCCTCCGGTCAAGTTGAAGAAGAAATTCTTCATGCTCCTATGAATAGTGGAAGCAATATGCCTAATGTCTATTTGATATTGAAGGGGAAGTTTTCATGGTAGCTCTACACGATGAAGTCGAACTTAAGACAATATGTGAATCATTTAATTCCTTGAATTCTGTGATGATTCGTTGTGATAGTATGATTGCCCTAGCATATATCAAGGATCCTAAATATCATAATAAGACTACATTTATATAAAATACCACTGCATCAGAGACATTGTTGTAAGTAGAGAAGTGACTTTGGAATGCATATCCAATGATCCTATGACTAAACAACCAAAGATTCTTTTGTGGCTCCTTCTAGGACACTAGGATCTTGTAGATTATGATTTATTTATTTTATGTTTACCTTATTTGTGTGAAATTATATACATTATATATATAATATTTAATGAATTTTCATGTCTTTTTCTTGCACTTTGGTAATATTGGTATAGCATGTGCACGCGTGCGCACACACATATGTACATATACTAGAAAAGCATGTCAATAGGTTAGGTTGACTCTGCATAAGCAATCACCTTATGGCGTTTTAGTGTGAGCTTGCAAAGATGAGATACATTAGCCTACTACTTCAATAATAACTAACCGATTAAGTATTTAGGTTTTGCCTTGGTTTTCTTGTTGAGATCGAGATGAGATCTATTTAGAAATGATCGATAATGGATATGCCCACTAGCCATAAAACCTATATCTATTGTTGGATGTGAGTTCCAAAAGAACTTGTTACCATGATATTAAATTGAAATCAAGATCTCTATAATTTTGTTTTAGAATATTGATATGGTCCTATATTAATAGGATAACTCTATTGTAGCATGTATTTCATTCTACATGTGAGTTGTATAGATTATTATAAATGATCATTGTACCTTTTGTTACTTTTGTCTATGTCACGTAGTAAGGAATTGATGTTAAGTTATCTAACATGTTACCTTCGACTTTATTGGACTTTGATGGGAAAATGGCCTATTCTAAACAAAGTGACATGAGACAATGGAAAGATTATCTGAGATCACATATGTATTTTATATTTATTATTAGTAACTTATATCACTTCAACTGAGATGTAATATATATATATATATATTTATGAAATTTAACTTTGGAGAGATTAAGTGTGACTCTTTCACGAGTGATTAGAGCTACTCAAACATAATATGATTAGATGAATACGGGACATTTATAGACTTTATATACTTTAATGCTCTTTTTTGTATTAATAAGGTTGGATGTTTTCTTGCTAACTCATATTTGAGTTGTTAGTATATAGCTCACACATGTAGGTGTTCTCAACCGTCACACGATCCATTAGTTTGTATGAACTATTTTGTGAGTAGTGAATATGAAAAGTGAAAGAGTCCACGACTCGGTACACTATCAGGGTAAGGAGATGCATACTTAAGAACTCAGTTCTAACTCGCACAGAAAGAAAAAACAACGAACAATATAATATCATATAAGCAGATGACTTTGAACAACATGTATTAAATAAACTCAATAGAAAGCAGGGAAGAATATAATGGTTTTCTAAAAAGAGTTTAAGCTTTTAGTTGTAATAAGTACACCTTAAATTCAGATTGTATTTACACAATATCATATCATACATAACAAGCGATGTAATGAGATAAACCCATATGGAGGTCGTATTTATATGGTAACATCTTCCAGTTGTTTAAGGCAACCACTCAGCAACAAATAATTCACTAAACAATAAACAAGTTACAAAACTAATAGATAATAAAACCACAATTACCTCTATCTGTTAGGACCTAGGTATAAACTGTCTACTTTTGCCTCCGCAATGACTTGGTTCGACTCATGAACCCGACTGTCTTCCACAGCAAACACTATCAAATGTGATGAGACTGGAAACCACAAGTCAAGTAACTGAAAGTGTGAAAACTCACACTTTCAAGGGACAGTGCAATACTAATATCAAATAATGTACGGGATAGAGTCTAACCACGTACGCACACATCCTACGATTTGATTGCTAAACTCACAAAGTGATCCATACTCAATTATATTCTCCAAAATAAATTTAATAGATATAAATCTTAATGTGAATCTTGGAGAGTTTCATTTCTTAAGACAAGGGGTAAAGAATAGAGAAATGAGTAGGGTATTTATAGCACTTAGATTTTCTATCTTGCCAAGGGTTATGGTGAGCTTGGTAGCGAGATGTTAAAAAGTTGTAATTTTTTTTTTCCAAAAATGTTGAGTACAATCCATAAATACCCATACCTAAAACACACCAAAAATTACAAGTAAAAACTCCGGTTCACTGGCATGTTCGCTTGTAAAAAACCAACACTCTATTTAGCATGCACACCACGAAAACCAACATCGTGGTGTGTGTAAACATGTTTGTATAGAAAATGTACTTAATTATGTGTATGTGTGAATTATTAATCTGTAGTAAGCAACCTTACAAAGAACAAGAAAATTGTTTTGGTTCTCAACTTGAGACACCAATTCAAGGGCAAATTGGTAGTACTAGTATAGTGCTACAAAATGTGACAGGGGCAGAGGTACATAGGGAGTTATAAATGAAGCAACTAGTTTTGGTATTGGTTTTGAAAGAATTCAGTTTACAGTCCACTCAATTTCCTGCTAAAATTGTAGTTTTGTTGCAAAAATTCCGGGATATTACACCTCAAGATCTTCTTGGATTTTACCACCACTTAGAAACTTTTGTAGCATTGGGTTGATCTCTTACCAAGGGCTTGACTTCCCAATCTGCCGCACCATAGATTGAGCCCTAAAGATCATGATGACTTGCAAGGAATGGTGGGAGAGTTGGTTAAAAAAAAAAATGTTAGATACTAAGCCCTTGTGCAGTTCTAGCGCTATTGGCAAGAAGGATGAGTCTTGTAGGATGTGTGTAGATAGTAGTGCCATTGATAAAATTACTATCAAGTGTAGTTTCCAATTGGAAGACATGCTTGAAAACTAGAGGGAGCAAAGGTTCTTACCATATTGGACATGAGAAGTGGTTATGATAAGGGTAAAGAGAAAAATGTCAAATCACCTATGAACTGTTCTTGCTAAATTGAGGGAAGAAAAGCTCTATTTGAATGTGAAAAAAATGTGAGTTTATGACTGAAAGTATTATTTTCTTGGATTTTGTTATTAAGTTCTCAAGGAATCTCAGTGGACTTGAGAAAATTCAAGCTGTCATCACTTGGTGGCCTCCTCTTAATGTTCAAGAAGTAAGGAACTTTCATGGGTTTGTCACCTACAATAGAAGGTTCATAAAGGGGTTTAGCACCAGAGCAGCTCTTCTCACTGACTGCCTCAAGAAAGGAAAATATCAATGCTTTCCAAATCAGCAAGCAAACTTTGAGCTGGTAAAATAGAAGCTTACTTCAGCTCTCATCTTGGCTTTACCCAACTGTGAGTTACTTTTTAAAGTGAAGATAGATGCTTTAGGTTTGGAATTGGTGCCCTTCTAATGTATAGGAAGGGATAGTTATTGAATATTTCATTGAGAAATTGAGGCTAAAAAGAGGTGGTTTACCTACGAAGAATCCTTTCCTATCATTAGGACCCTAAAGTTTTGCGAACACTATTTAATCTAGAAAGAGTTCATATTGTTTTGGGATCATCAGTTCTTATAGTTCCTTAATTCTCAAAAAAATTTAAGCATAATGAACACTAGGTGGGCTTTATTCCTATAGAAATTTGACCTTTTGTTCCAACTTAGAAAAGGGAAGCAAAACTTTTTGGAAGATGTTCTAAGTAGGAGGATACACTTACTGTCTCTTGTTAAGATTGATATAACTAAATATGAAGAACTTAAGGAGTTATATGCCACTGATGAAGATATATTGAGCAATGGGTTAGCTTGTGTCAACCATCAAGGGCAGGGAGATTTTTCACATTGACTATGGTTTTGTTCAAAGGAAACTAATTGTGTGTACTAAATATTGTCCTTAAGGAGTTCCTTATTCAGAAGTATCATGCTAATTTGGGAAGAGATAAGACATTTTCCGCTGTGGAATGCAAGTGCTTTTGGTCATAATTGAGGAAGGATATTTACTGGTATGTGCAGAAATGTTCATTATGCTAAATTGCGATTGGAATTGCACAAAACACTGGATTATACTCATCTCTCTCAATACCTACTATAATAATTTGGGAAGAATGGGTATGGATTGTCCTTCGGTTGCCCAAAACTCCAAGGCACATGGATTCCCTTATAGTGGTGGTTGATAGATTCTCAAAAATGATGCACTTTGTACTTTGGAGGAAAAAAACATATAATGGAAGTAATTGATCAACATGATGCAATCCATCAGTGTCGTGTAAGTAATATAATGTACCCAAGTACAAATATCGAATTTGGCATATGAAGGCATCTGCAAATAGTATGCTTATGCGTAGCTTCTTGAAGACATCCAAGAATTTTTAAAAGTGATTGTCTCTTTTGTGCTTTTGGAGTCTTTGAAAGAAGAGAATAGTGGGTTTGTAGATGTTTCTCTTCTTTTGGTTGAATCACTCTCTTTAATACTCTCTGTCTACTTTTTTTTACTATCATTTATAGCTTTCTCCTTCTCTTTTAAGGTTTACCACTCCTTAAAACTATTGCTTTACAATGCTACTTACCTTCTCTTTTTGGATTAACTTTTGTGTTGTTTGGAAGGTTACCTTGAGGCCTTTAACTTATGATTTGGGCCTGTTGCTTCATTTGAATATCCAAGTTTCGGATAGAAGTCCCATGAGTGGACTATATGTGATCCATTTTTGTATTTTACTGAATGGATGAAGTCTTTCATCATTCCCATTAAAGTCCCTGTGTTGTCCTCACTAGGTGGCTTCTTTTCATGGGTTTGTGGTTATTGTAGTTGTTGAAAACCTGGTGGTGGGAAGGGTTGATAATTGAATTGATTACTACTTAGATTGTTGTTATTGTTCCATGAGAAATTTGGGTGGTTTCTCCATCCTGGGTTGTATTTGTTTAAGTATGTGTTTCTTTGGCGGTTTTGATTGTTGACATAGCTTACTGTTTCAAGAAGGTTTCCGTATGGCTCGGTAGAATGAGATCCATTGCAATAATCACACACCACGAATGGGCTTTATATCATATTTAACTCCACTTTGCCACCATCTAGCATCTTAGTTAAACCTAATAGTATAGCATTTGTTTGAACTTGTAATGCTGCTACGAATGGGCTTTATATCCTTGTCGTTTGATCGAGCTTATTCTTGTGTCGATTGATCGAGTGATGAACTCTCGATCAACTTATAGATATTTAGATCGATCTATCCTGACGATTCTGTATTTGTCTTAATTTTTGCCTATTTTTGATTTGTTTAATATCTTTTTATCTATATTGTTATATTAAATATAAATTAAGCTTGTTCATGATATTTAAGCAAAAACAAGACAAATAAGTGGTTTAGAAATGACTAAATAACTCTACTTTCATAAAATTATCAAGAACGTGGGTAGTGTGTTTTTCAGGGAGATTATCAGACTACATGACATTCCTAAGTCTTTTGTATCAGACAAGGATGTCAAATTTACAAGTTACTTTTGGAGGGAATTATGAAAAAGATTTAGTACAGTGCTGAAATTTAGTACTACTTGTCACCCTCATACAGGTGGTTGGATAGAAGTGGTTAACAGAACCCTGACAATATGCTCAGATGTATTTCAAGTGATAAACCGCCATTTCTCAGGCAGAATATGCTTTCAATAGCATGATAAACAGATCAACATATTTCTCACCATTCACTGTGGTCTATACAAAGATACCCAACTTTATTACTGACACTTATGGTGGAAGTTAAAGATCATTTAGAGGCAACCAATGTGCAATATATGACCACTACTAATAAAGGAAAAGATTTAAGAATTTCAAGTAGGCAAAGAAAGAACACCTGGGGGATCTTATTCAAATCTACAGAAACAAGAAATTTGGTCCTTACCGTACTATCCATAAGATCAGTTCCAATGCCTATATGCTACAATTACCTCCTGATTTTCAAATCTCGTCTTCATTTAATGTGAAAAATTTGTATGAATATCACCCTCCAGTTGGACAAGTGCTGCTGGATGAAGGAGGGCAATGACGCAGGGGCATAGAAGTCTTTGCTTGTTTATTTTAATAAAGCCTTGTTTATTTTTCTTTTATTCTATTTGTTATTTGGTTGTTCTGCGTTTATGGTTTTAATGAGCTGTCCACTTGTCCATAGGATCAGGAAAGCATGAGTTAGTTATTCGTGGGAAGGTAGCAAACAGGGACAGATTTTGATGATTGAAGTTTGTTACTATTTTGTAATTTCTTTCTGCAAGTTTATGAAAATGGTATAGAACCGACAAATTCTTTTCCAAATCTTGAAGTGCTTCTTTTTCTTTGAGATTAAACTTTGAGCTTTTAGGTTAAGATGCAGATCTTTGCTTTCAGATTTATGTGGTAGGGATTGTCACTGCATATAAGTGACTATGTATAAAGCCTAACGGAAGGGCACTGCATTTTAGTGACGAGTGCTGCTATATCCAACCAAAGTGATGCAAGTGACTGATCATATTCTTTTACTTGGTATGCAGCCATAGGGTCAGATCCAGTTCTTGGGCTCTCTACCTGCTCTTTAGTCATTAATCTTAAAAACGACCTTAGTGCTTTCAGTTCATCATGATGAGTCATTATGTTTCATCAGAGGTTAGGCAAGTGTGCAGACCAAAATTAGATTTACAAAAGCAATAAGTTTCCACTTTCATGCATATCCTAGCACACAAGAAGAGTTAGTGATTGACAACTGTTACACATATTTTGCTACTTTTATGGATTATTAGCTACTGTTTTTGGAGTAACTTGGGAAAGAGACGGACTGACTATTGTCAACCTATAGGGTACAATAAGAGACCGAAAAAAAATTTCAATTTGGGGTTGCCAAATGTCAGTTTTGTCCTTGATCTTCTTAAATGTCAATTTGGGAGACCATGGCCCCCACCTCAACCCCTAGTTCTGTCCAAAGGTACAATTGAGCCTGGATGAACAACTCTGTTGATGCAACATGCTCGAGTCTCATCACTAGTTGGTATAGTGGTAATTAGTAATAAATATTATATGAAATGTGAAACAATCGATGCTCATCATATTGATAGAAAATTGCTAATGGTTTTTCCCCGGTATATTTGTGGTGTCTGGCAAAATGTTGACGGAAGTTTCTTCCTTTTTCTACCCCTACACTTTCATCTTAAGCGTTTTATTATCATATTTGATTTAATTATGTCCTGATCTTCTTGGATCTTCGTATGTTGGTTGGGTTGGTTCTCATTTCTGTTTTCTTTTCTTCTACAGGGCTACATCTGCGGTCACCCATGTAGTTCTTGGGCAGTTTAAAACATGTGTTATTCTTCTAGGAAACTACTACATTTTTGGTTCCAATCCAGGCTCAACTAGTATCTGTGGTGCATTTGCAGCTATTGGTGGTATGTCTTTTTACACTTACCTAAATTTGAAGCAGCAACCAGCTAAAGCATCACTTCGACCATCAGCTTCTTTGCCAAAATCAAAGATGGGTAAAGAAAATGGAAGCATCCATGACGATAGCTATGGTAGAGAATCTGTCTAAAAAATTTAACTAGCATATTTTGAGGAAGAAATTAATCCAAACTTGCAACATTTTAATTTGTAGCATAGTTTGAGGAAGAAATTAATCTAAACTTACAACATGTTAAATTGTGTTCAATTTTATGATCATTTAGTTTGAGCCATTTTGTTTCTATTAGTAGTACCATGAGTTAGGACTGTGTGTAGTGCTAGTTGTACCTGTCCCCTAAGGAACCATTGACATTTTTTAGATTATTTTGGTGTTCTTTGCTCCTTTCTGACCCGGAACTGATTGTTGTATACTTGTATGTATATATATATACATGAAAGATTTGGAATTAAACATCTCTTTTTCCCTTCTTTGTCCTTTAGTGCTCTGTCTGTTTTTTCCTCCCAACTTTTATGAGCCCTTTTAAGCACCTTTGTTAGATCGACCTCAAACATTCAACAACCAATTTGTTATTTAAGTGTGCCTCAAAACACTATTTATTTGAGTTTGTGTTTGTGTTGTATTCCTACTAGGATTCTAGAATGATAATTCTACCGTTATTCAAGTAGAGTAGATGAGCAACTATTGGAACTACTCCTAATTGGATTAAGAATACTACTAGAATGAATTGCATGAGATATAGCTTTTAAATACTTGGCCATTTTTTCCAGCCGTTAAACACCATCATCAGAAGTACCAAGTCACAAAACCCGAAGCCATCTTTGATGAAGAGGCCATATTATCAATAATATCCCCCCAGTTACCAAGAAGTGAATCAAGAGTAATTTCGATTGGTGTGCAGCACCCTACATCTTTTGGAAGATCTGCTCCATTCGTTTCTTTATTGTTCGGTAATATCAAGAGTAAATTTGTTTTGTTTCAAGTTAATTCCTTCGACCATACTTGTGTTACCAAATAATTTTGTGGGAGCAATTGGGTGTATTTTTGGTGGGGCGGATGATATGTTTCTTTTCTAGACAAATTAGTTGTAATATTTATAAAATTATAAATAAATTATAAATATAACTATGGTTTGTGTATTTTAATTTTTAAGTTTTATTACAATACAAACTCAATAATTTAAATATATTTATATTCAAATGAGATATAATGAGATAGATGTACATACAAGATTTATGTTTATTGCAATACATACAAGCAATTAATTAAAGTTAATAATTTTTATTCATTTATGGATCTAATTAATCAAGAGAAGTGAATAGATAATTTTATTAGTTATAATTAATTAAAAATTATCAAGTAGTTAGATAAACAATCGTGTGTAAAAAAATGTGAAAATAAAAATGAATATGATATGTTATTTTTAAGTGAAAATCAATATGCACTCGACTAATTATTCATTATGAAAATTAATGTTCAATTTTAAGGTCATGTTTTATACTATATTCATCATAGATAAAGCCCTGAATGTAATTTACTAATTAATCATTGTTGCTTTTATAGTCTCCACAAGTTAGGTGTATGGATTGAAATCAACGTTTTGATCTTTTGAGTTCTACGAGCAATGGAACTCGTTCAATGTGTACCTAAAATCGTACAATGCGTGTCCTAGCAAGATTTGGACAATCCAAATCAACTGATTCCTGAATAGAATCAATTAAACCTAAAAGCTAAATAGATGAATTAGAACGAACATGAAAATATCAACATCATATGAATAAAATATATAGGCATATGAATCAATAAAACATAATCATATAATATGTTTGAATGATTAAATTGAGAACAAGCCTAAAACTATATGATGTATAATCTTCTTTTATTTAAAAGCATTTTGAGAGATAGTATAAGAGAAAAGATAAATAGAATGAATGTGGTGAAGTTTAACAATGAACAATGTGTTGTTTAAATAGGAAAATACTATGTTTACGTCACATGGCACTTTTAATCATAAAATGATTAGTAATACACATTTTAGAAGGAAATTTTTGATATTTGTATTAATTAGCTCGAGTTAAAAAATATTTTAAAACTGAAAAATTACGCTTTCGATTGATCGAGAGCCTTCTCGATCGATTAACCACATATCGGTTGATTGAGATACTACTCGATCAATTTAGCAACGATAAGCCAATTATTTTTTTAACATAAGGGTACCTGATCAAACTTGATTGAAATTTGAGCAATCCACCATAGGTTGATCGATCGATCAAACACTTGATCGATTGAGTCCTTAAAATGTGCAACCTAAGAGCACCTAGATTGATCTTGATCAATCGCACCCATATTCGATTGATTAAGCAACACAATTTTTTGCACACAAATAATTATAAGTGTTTGTATAGTGTGGTCATGAATGCATGTAATTCTAAACGTGATAGAATAGAATTTTATAATTAAAATTTGAGTGTTTCTTCAACTATGCTTGATAGATTTAATAACAAGCTTAAAAACTAGTTTATATATAAATGTTAAAAACACTCTTTGACTACATGGCACTCATAGGATTTAAATAAAATTACACTAAAGTCCTAGATTCCATAGTGGATTTATCATATAATATGGTGGATCCATCTTTGCTTGAAATTTCACAAGTTCATAAGCAATTGAAATCATATAGACAAATAAACACAACAACTTGACTTAAAAGTCTCTTTGTTTATTAGTTCAATTTGAATAGAAATCCTGTTGCAAAGATCATGTAGTGTATATATGCATGTCAAACCAGATCAACATAAAATATAACGATGCAAAGCATTCTCCCCATACATGCATAAGTCATTCTCCCTCTTTTTGACATACGAAAAGGCAATGTAATTAGTTAACACATTTATTTAGTATGATTAAGCATAAAATTCATTCATTCAAGTAAGAAAATATATAATCTTAATCTTGAATGATTTACTTGGCTCCTTATTGTAGCATCTTGGTATTTAACTTACTCGGTGATGCCTAAAGTGTTGGACTAAGATACCTTGTATCTTGGTATCTCGATGTTTATGATGGATTGGAAGGTTATGTCACAAGCTATGAAATCTACTTTGTTTGTTTGTATATGCTAGATAGTAGTTCCTTTGTTTAGCGATCCAGAGCTTGAATGACTATACATAATCTATAATATGATTATAAATAGTTTTTCATATGCATCATGGGTACTCAAAGAGAAGAAATAATAGAGGAGATAAAACAGACCTAATGACCTTGGTCATATTACAAAGCTTGTAGAGGATTAAGCAACATCTAATGGTTATATTAATAGATTACTCATATACATTGGCTTAAGTAAATACTAGCTATGATATTCAAGAGTTTCCAGTCTCAGGTTTACAGTAGAATAACTCTAAAATTAATAAAAATGGATAAGTAGCTAAGGGATTATTAATGTATCAATGTTTCATTTAGGTTTGAATTCATAGTTTTATCGGTCCTTGAGTTTGCTCCATAACAACGGTTGAAAGATGTTGCTTTCAAGATAATTAAATGATTATTTTAGAATTAATTATTTTATATGATCAAAATGCATATTTATTTATTGAGAAAATTTATGATGGTCGTAAATGTTAAATAAATATATAAGGATAAAATGGTAATTTGGCATAACCAAATTAAACCAATTATTTGAATTAATTAAAATATTAAAATACTAAATTTAAATGTTTGGTAATCATTTAAATACTTATAGAATAAGAAATATATTTTAATAATTATTAAATTAATTTAATTTTAGATTAATTATACAATTTAATTTAAATTTAAGTTCATCACACCACTTGGAATGAAAATTATTATGAGCGTGCAAGAGGGGGAATGAGATTTTCATTAGAGAACATATTTTAATTATGTGAAGGACTCCTAACAAAATAAAATTAGGAGTTATATTATACACAAACTCTTAGCCAAATTAGAGACTACTTAATTTCCCTTTCCCTCTCACTTATTGTTAGTCACTTGAAGAAAAATTAAAGAATTTTACTAATCACAAGTGGGAGTTCTAGTTAGAAAACTTCAATCAAGTTTTGATTAATTTTGGAGTTTGTAAGACTTCTCACCAATATTGTTCTTGTTTGTTGAGAGATAAGGCTTGGAAGCCCAAAGTTTCCTACCAATATTGTTCTTGTTTGTTGAGAGATAAGGCTTGAAAGCCCAAAGTTTCCTACCTGTGTGTTCACACGTTATGAATATATCTTTCTTTTTATTTTATAATTAAATTATTAATATCATAGGATTTTATTACTTAATATCAATCGCTTCCACAATTTTCATCAATAACAATTGGATTTTTATTGAAAATGAATTTTCAAAACCAATAAGAGCAAGATAAATGCAACTATTGCTTCCAAGAGAAACATTGGAAATCAAATTGTCCTCGTTTCCAAGAAAATGATAAATATACCACAATGTTTTATACTTTTAATTACGTTGCTATTGTTGTAGATATTTCTACTTTGATGTTGATAATATTCTATTAATATATGTTGGTTCTCTTAGAGAAGTTTAGATTCTTTATTGGTTACTTTTATTGTTTGTGTTCTAATAAAAATTGGTTTTCTTTTGGAAAAAAATATCATTTACAAGTCAAAATTTATTAAATTAAAGAATAAAGAATTATTAAAAAAATTTTAACCTACAAAACCTTTATTTAATCAAATCAATTATCAAGATCATTTAATTGTTACCAAGTAATTAGTTATTAGTAGCAACATATATGCTTAAATTGTGTATAATAACAACTTATATGCCAAAGTGGTACGAAACTAAACAAAGAATCTTCACCTGAGTTCTTAGGTATAGTTTCACAAATACTTACAAGAAAGATTATGTTAGGCAAAATTCCATAATTCTAAAAAACTATGACATCTGAAAGTTAAGGTTAAAGAATTGTGAAACACCAAATCTTTATTTATAGACCGTGTAAGGCGTAGACCTACCAATCCCACTACAATCTGCACCACTTGTAATTCATATGAGAACAATATTAACTTTTATTTCGATTTCTTTTCGAATAGAGTTTGGTATCTAAAATATATCTCCTAATAATTATATGATATTTATCCAAAAAGAATTTTATCTAAACTAGGGAGATATCTGATAAGTCAAGTAGGCATCTTGATACAGTGTAAAAGATCACATAAAATATTAATTCCATACTCCTATCAAAACTATGTGAATTGCAGTATAGTTAAAGCAAAGATCAATACATGGAGAGAACTATAAATTAAAATATTAAATACTAGTGATAAAGAAAACAATGTGGGTTTTGGTTTTAAAAATATAAAATACCATTAATTATAAATAACTACGAAATTGCAATTCAAAATCAAAGAGACGCAAACATGCATGAGACAATCTTCACCATAGACTCCAATTTAATTAATTAGGTTATAATATATTTTTTTATTCTTCGTTACATGACATAATTAAGAACCTATTATATTGATAACTTTAGTTTTAGAAAACTTATTTCGTCTAAGACTTTCTACATTTTCTTACTGTTTAATTGATTACGAAACAAACAACAATCAACCCTAATTGTTAAACAACCTAATGAAAAAATCACATATTTAATTGAAATACAAATTTAATTTATGAAATAATAATAACTAAACTAAGCAAAATTGATTTAATTAACAATTTTTAACCTAAGTAATTGATCCTACTTGCAATTAAAAAACCACAAGTTGGTACTTTTATATTACAATAATTAGAAAATTCAAACTAAAATCATAATGTAGCAACAAACATTAGCAAATGAATAACTAGTATGCCTCTTAATCATTCAAGAGAAATATTTGACATGCATGTATAGAATAAATCACATCACCAATTCAATAGAGAAAAAATGATTAAATCAAAAAATAACCTTGCATTAAAATCATTATCTAGGTCTATGAAATTTCCCTTAGTAAGATATATATATTTTGCTATCTATAGATGTGGTAGAAATTAATAAAAAATTCATAAAAATAATCTAAAAAGGAAGAAGCTTTATATATGAATAGATGTTCTCAGATCTTCATTCTCCATCTTTTGTTCAACTTCTCTCTCTAGAATTATATGTGAATCTCTTGTCTTTTTATTGATTTTTTTGTTCTCTCCATAATTGATCATTTTGAGTCAATCTTGTGACCTGATTTGACTCCCTACAATCAAACAACTGTGATTTAAAGTTTCAAGGTTAAAAAAATACTATTTTTTGTGCATTCTGGGGTCTTGATTGATCCAAACCCTTGGTGAGATCAACTAGTTGTTAAACAAAAAAAAAACTATAAGAACTCGATTGAAGCTCAATCAAAACTCGGTCGATTGAGTGGTGGCTCAATTAATCGACTAATAGCTCGATAGTTCATGTAGTTCCAATTGAACTTCATATATTTGATCCAAGAGTCCTCAATCGAAGCTCGATCGTTAGAATGTCCCTAATTTTTCTTCAAATACAATTTTTTACTTATTTTAGCTCATTTCATTCCCATATACATGTAAGACACATAAAAAACAAATAAAGAGAAATATGAACACATAGTGGAATTTGATACATAAAATATGTATAAATTTTCTCCTTTTAAACTCCTTCTCATTTACTCTTTGCTAGTCCTTGAGTAAAGTTATAATTAGGAAACACAAATATATTTTATGGTTCTTCATATCAAGAGCTTAATAATATTAACATCCCAAGTTCCAACAAACATTAGTAGGAATCTATAGCCATTCCTTAGCTCTAGCATTCTTAGGAATGTCAAAGGGATAAAATGGGATTGGGTGACATAAAACCGAAAATCAAATTCAAATCATTAAGCTATAATCTAAATCGAACACGAAACTTTTGGGTTTCAATTTGAGGAATCCCCATCAGGTTACAATTACCCAGCAAGGGCTCTTAAACCCGAATTGTTCAACATAATTGTAAAATTCTAAATTAAATTATATCTAAATAAAATAAATAAATAAAAGAAATAAATTAAAGTGATAAATTAAACTATACCATATCTAGGATGATGGATGTGGATACGATTTTAGGGAGTATAATTCTTCATAGACAGAACAAAATAAGCGATTCAAATATAAGCTAGATTTACTCATTTAATTTCTTTCTAAATAAAAATCTGTATAGTCATGGTGAGTTTCTAATGATAATCAATTAATTAATTCTTCCTTAGTTGAGGTTAATTGATTAATTGGTGTGTACACACACACACCAAAATCTTCAATAAATTAATAGCTTTATTTGGTGAGGCTTGAAATTAAAATTTGATTAACCTAAGGTAAATATATCATTTAATTATAAATCAAGATTTGACCCGTCTTTAATTTATAATTAAAGTTATTTTTCAACCATATAAATTAATACAAATAAATGAAATTAAACTAGACTCTTGTTCATTATATCGAGCTAAGTACATGTGATCTTAATAATAATATATTGTCTTTAAAAATAAATAAAGACTTCGCACATCATGAGTTTATGATTAAAGATTTAAAGATTATAATTGAGAAATAATTCTCAAACTTTTGTTTATTTAAATCACAGAACTGTTCTTCCAATCATTTGAAGTACATACTATAATCTTATATGATTTAGTCCATCATAGTTATTAACAAAACTTAATTTAACTATAAAAGACATCAGATTACAAAAAGAAATAAAAGATATAATAATAAAATTATTTCTTATTGTTAAAAACAATTTCAGATCTTTGAATGGGTTCTCACTACCTTCTTCAAATCATAGGATCATCTTTATATAGTGGTGGAACGGCTAACCTAGACCCTAGAGTATTTATAATTTGTGTATTTATAATTTTAATAAAATAATTTTATTTTTAAATTATTTATCTATGTATTATTTCTTATACTAACAAAAACATAAAGTTTATCATCTTTACCAATTTGGGCATCAGCTTGTAATTGTTCTCTACCATTTAAAGAAACTACATCAAAATCAACTCTAAATGAAGTTATAGACCCTAGAGTTTCAAGAAATTGCTCACCAATTAAAAGCTTAACTTCTCTATATTCAAACATTAATAGCACAAGTGTATACAAAATCACACTTTGCAAAACCACAATTTGAACCATTAGACTTCCTGAAAAGTCTCCATACATAGCTTTTAATAAAGGGACTATTCAGGAGATTCCTAACACTTATGTACAACAAGTTGAACCTTATACTTCCCAAGAAAATGATATGATGGTGCGACAGTAAGAAGATATAATAGAACTAAAAGATTGACAATTTTTAGTGATTATGTTGTGTATCTACAAGAATCTAATTGTAACATTAGAGTTGAGAATGATCCTGAATCCCTTTCACAAGCCATGAGTTACAAAGAGTCTGAATTGTGGTATGATACTGTGAAGGATGAGATGAGTTCCATAAAGAGTTATGAAGTCTAGAACCTTGTTGAATTTCCTAATTGTGCAAAGTTCATTGGATGTAAATGAGTCTTTAAGACAAAGAAAAACTTGTTGGGTAACATTAAGAGATACTATGCCAGATTAGTTACTAAGGGATTCACTTAGAAAGAAAGAATTGATTATATATAGACTTTCTCCCCTGTATTTAAGAAAGATTCCTTGCACATTATATTTGCATTAGTAGCCTATTTTAACCTTTAGATGCAAAAAATTGATGTAAAACATGAAGATCTAGAGGAAGAGGTTTATATGAAACAACCTGAAGGATTTCTCTCTAATGATGGTGATCATTTGGTTTGTAAGCTTAATAATTCCATATACGAACTAAAATAAGCATCCTGCCAATGGTATTTTAAATTCCATGGGATAATTTATTCATTCGAATTTATTGAAAACCCCATGGATCAATGTATTTACCAAAAGGTTAGTGAGAATAAGATATGTTTTCTGATTTTATACGTGAATGATTATTTTCTTGCAACCAACGATAAGGGTTTGCTACATAAGGTAAAATAATTCCTCTCTAAAAATTTTAATATGAAAGATATAAGTGAGACATCTTATGTTATTGGTTTTAAGATCCATAGAGATAGACTTCGAGGTATCTTGAGTTTGTCTTAGGAAACCTATATTAATAAATTTTTAGAGAGATTTTGAACAAAAGATTGTTCACAAAGTGTTGTTCTCATTGTGAAGGAAGATAAGTTTAATTCGGACCAATACACAAAGAATGATTTTGAAAGAGAACAAAAGAAGAACATTTCATATGATTGAAAGCTTGAAACAGTGTCAATGCTTTGATGAGAAGCACGACTATAAGAAAATGTTATGATCCCTAAGCTTAACATATAATTTTCAGTACAATATACCATCTAATTTGAGTCCTGTTGAGACCTTAAAAAAATTCAAAGAGAGAGAATAAAACAGTTTTGTTTATTTAACAGCTTAAAGAATAATTTAAATAATTGGAAATAAGATCTTTTGCTTTACAAGTTTTCGATTCCTTTACTTTATTTATTCTATATATGTGTCGTTAAATTTTGCTTATGCATCATATATGTCTTTACCTGTTATCATGGTTTGTACAAGAAAAAAAATAGAGGAAAACAAAACAGAGAAAGAGAAATATGCTATGAAGGAAGAGATTTTTGAGTTTGGGATTTTGATGAGACTCCTCTATTTTATATCTCTTACATGATATGGAGGTAAATGAGAGGGAGATTAGGTAGGGTTTAGTGGTTGGTTTGTCTTCTCTTATAGACGGAGTTATTTTATTTGTTCATATACTGAGAACAGATTAATAGCTACAATTTTATATGCAACTTTTGACCTAATTTGACTTCAACAGTGTAGATTTAAAGGGAAAATAATGGACAGCAACTAAGAAATCAGTTTTATGAGAACCTGTTGAGTGATGAAACATATAAACCAACAAGTTTTCTATAAGAAATTGTCTTGTAATACAGTAAGTAGTATATGACGTAAGAGTTCCAATGTTTCAGTGTGTAATGGTTTATTTAAGAAAAATGTTTACTAATTAGGTAGTATGAAAACATTGGAGGAATTAAAATGTTTTTAATGCAAAAGATTCCATTTAATACCAGTGAAGATGACCCTATAATCATTCCTCATTGCACCAACCTCTTAACGTTTTGGAGATGAGAGAAATTTGACGGTAGAAAATAAAATAATGATATCAACTGTTTAAAAAATTAGAATTTCACTCCATTTTAATTGTGTGGTGTTATTTTCACAATTTTTTTCTTTTTGGTTTCGTATTATATTTAATGTTTGTAAAAGTATCACTTTATCTTTATTATTTTTTTCTACCTAATTAATTTTAAAGATATTTTTATCAATTTTTTAAAATTTGTATTAAATATAAGGTAAATCAACAAAACAAGACATGACATTAGTTAACTTATATTTCAAAATGTGTTATTTAGTTCTTTATATTTTATAAAATATATTAAAAGATTATAAATTTCACTATTTATTTAATATTTTAATAATTTTATAATAAAATTTAACTATTTATTCAATCTATTAATAATTTTATGATAAAATATTATGATAAAATTCATTTTTATCATTTTTAATTCACCGATAATATAAATTAATAATTAAATAATTTTATGTTATTCAAAATATTAATAAAAATTAATTTTTTATTATTCCTTAACCATTTTAAAAAAATAAATAATTAAATCATTCATCTTTTTCTAATAAACTAAATCATCCCTTTAGATTAGACTAATATAAAAGACAAATAAAAGGCGTATGATTTTTCACTAATAATTAATAATTCACCAGGGATTAGGATATATATATACGTTGAAGAACATTTGTACAGAAGCCAGACTGAACGCCATTGTTATTGTTGAAACACGTGATTGAGGCATTTCTCAATGATTCGCGGTATAACAATGAACTATCTCCATTTAATATAAGGACTTGGGCCCTTTTCTTATTAGCTAATTTCTCCTACTTTATTGTTTTAATTTTTTTTTATATATAACAATTTTCTTAATTTAGCTGTTTGTTTAACTTCTGAGTAAGAGTATAAAAACATGTAACCAGAAAACTATAGGATGGCTAATAGGTGTTTTAAAAACAAAACAAAACAAAAATAACACTTTTTAACAATAAAATTAACATCTCTTTTATTAGCTTCATATATTTTTAACATTATTTGAGTATAAGGTTTGATTTTCAACCCAATCCTTGAAGAGCCCCGATCCATGATATACCTTGCTCGAGCCTTCAAACTATACTTGCACCTTGAGTGATCGATCTCACAAGCATCCTTATCAACCCAAAACATTCTTGGTATTGAAGGACGGACCATTTTTCCGATCTCTCAACATGGTTAGCTTAAGTCAATTTATGCATTTATTATTGTACCTTTTAATACATATAACATATATCTTTATGTAATCGACACATGTACATATAATATCTTATATATATAAGAACTTGATATCAAATTACCATAATTTGACAATCATTCTTTGACTTCCTTTTGGTCTCTTTCTAAAATTGAATCACTCTCAATATTGTGGTGCCTACCGTGGAGCTCACGATTTAAAGGTCAAACTTTTATTTCAGAACTCGCATTTTCTAGAATTCATTGCAAGTTTTAAGAGAAAAACACTAGAAACTAACACTTCATCCCTCGTCCGAATCAACTACATCCACCATGGTTAGAACTCGAGCTTAGAAAAGATTGAGACTAGCTAATGAAATAATTCTACAAGATAACATTGCACCTATTCATGAAGAAGTTGGAGATTCAAGATCTGAAGAGCTCAAATGAAATCCATGAAAGAAGTATATACTCCTACTGCAATTGAGGGCTTTTTTTTAAAATAAGAATTGCCACAACAACTCCTCAAGCTCAAAAGAGAACTTGAGGAAATAAGACGTGAAAACAAAGTGCTACATGTCTGAGCAGATGCGGTTCCACAACTAAGTCGAGCTAATGAATTGGTTGAGGAGGTTGAACTAATTCCAAGAAGAAATGAACTTAGGAGAGATGAAATTGTAGTCGAAGATATCCAACAACATAATGTTGGGGTTGAGGCACAACCAATTTAGTTGAAGCAATACATAACTTGGTACGATAATGAGCAATTACTAGAGGAAAGGAGGTTGTGGGAAGCATGCTTACAAGCTGTTGAAGAAACAAATAGAAAGCAAGTCCATGTTCTCAAGGAAACAAACATGAGGTAAGATAAGGGTAAATTACACTATGATGTTAATATAAATTGTGAAAAATTGTGTGTTTCCCCTTTCTTGGGTAAGAGAGAGAATAATGAGTCACCCATCAAATTCAATACCCCTACGTGTCTTTACTTATAAGGAATTAAAGACCCCATAACATGTCCTGCATTTCAAAATAGCCATGGTTCTTGTAAGTCTCACTCGAGACAAAAAAAATATTATGAAGTGCAAACTCTTTACAACTACCTTATGTAATGGTGCATATAAATGGTTTAATAACTTAGCACTTCATATTATAACTTTCTTATCTTATATTGTCAAGTTGTTTATTACTAGCTATGCTAATAACAATCCTAGGAGGAAGGAATCTCATCATCTTTTCTCAATCATCCAAGGAAATGATACCCGAAGGCATTAACTCAAGTATCAGTTGCATCTTTTTCACTAACGATCACATTTTTTATATTTGTAAATTGTTTGTTTAAACATGATAAATGAAACTAACTTTGTTCTGATTATCTATATGAAGCTTCACAAAGGATGCTTCATGGAGGATCTGAATAACCATTTTATGTATTGTTTTGCAAGAAGTATTTATTTACGTATAGAGGCTCTATGAAATACTAATAAATTATTCTTGACATTATAAATACATATTGCATAATTTCATAGGGTATTTCATATTATTTCGATATATCTTTTAATTCTTAAGATTAATATATTAATCATGTCTACCATGCTTTAACGTGTCTTTTTTATTATTAATTCTTGTGAGATGATATCAAATAACTCTTGCCTGTTATAATAGTTGAACATAGATATTAAGCTTTCAATAACACCTGAATTATAATGTTATGTATAACTTGTTTACTCTGAAATTGAAACAAAATCATGTTCTTACTAAAATCTTATGACTTATATTAGGGGAAAAAAGTTTTAATCCAATACTTTTTGTAAAATATGTACTTAAATCTTATAATTATTATGTTAAGTCGATTACGTCATATAATTTAAAAAAATAGTCAAATTGATTCAACTAACATAACATTATCAAAATTAAGCATTAAACATAATGAAAAATGCAAGCACATGCCTAATTAATTTAGGCTAACTTAATAATTTCAAGTTATTATAAATAAAAAATCATATATAACAAAAAACTTGAAATCTTTTTTTCCCACAAGAAAAAATTGCTATTTAAAAATAAAAAATTTAATGATATTATAACTTTATTTGACACTAAAATATTTTAAATGCATCTAATACCCGTGAAGAAGAAGAAAGATCTCTTACATGTATTATTTTATCTTATTTAAAAAAATCACGATTTAAATTTATTTGATTATATTTAAAAAAAATTGAGACCAACTTACTCCAACTCAAAAATAATGTGACTAATTTCATCCCTAATCCCACCGTAAAAGTTTAACTTGTTGTGTCATTAGCCTATTTATTATAATATAATTAAGGGATAGAATTTTTAAAGATTTGATACACTGGCTAAGATGTGAATTAAGATGTAAGTTAGAAGGACATTGGTACGTGATATAACGAGTCTCCCTTAAGAATCATATATTACTTGCAGCACTCTAATATAATAGTATAGGGTGAATATATCCTCGTGGAATACCATGATTTATATCCTAATTATCATTACTATTTGATAAAAAAAATATCTTTTGATCTAAATAAATGATTGTTGTTCACTTGATAGTAAAATATCAAGATCTACTTTTATATATTTAAATGGATTATATATCATTTAATTACAGGTGATTGCAATATATTTTTAGTTTGGATAGCAAAAATTTAATATCACTTAACACAAGTTTGAGATTATAAAAAAATTCACAATTTTACATGGAAGTCAAATAACTAGTACTAAATTATGAAATTATTAAAATATATGATAATATTCTCATTTATCACTAAAACTTTTTAATTTTTTTAAATATTATTAAATTATCCCACATTTCCTCCCTGAGCTCACATGTAAGTAAAATAGGATTATGCTTTTCAACAATATTTTAGTATAGTTAGTGAAGGTTTAACTTCTTTTTTTCATGAATTTTCTACCTACAAATCCCCTTCCTATAAAAATATATTTAAAGAAAAACTCAAATTCAATTATTTGAACACGTAAAATGTAAGACCAAGTAACAAAATGAGAAAATAATTTTAAAAATAACATATTATATGTCTTTTGTTAATATTAATCATTGATATCGTTTTTAATTCTTATATTTTTTCAATTTTGATTATGAAAAATATATTCCACTGTGTGTCTATAATGTCGATTGCACCCTCCAAATTGTGAGTTTGTTTATTAGACCAATTCATCTAGGGTGGCTGACAACACATGATACTTAATTATGTTAATTACAGTAATATTTTATATTTTTAAATTGTAATAATATATTCTTTTTGTTATGAAAAGATGGTAATACAATAACAATTTTTTTTATTTTTTTTCATACTTTTCAATTATTGTTACATATCAATGGCATAGATGTCTTTAATATAGACAACAATGAATACAAAATAGTTAAAAAAAATAAAATTAAAAATGTTAATATGGTATTGTGATGTTAATTTTTCATAAGAAAATACTAAATTTTTACAAAAAAATAAAACATGATTTAAAATGTTCTAACTGTTATAATTAAAAGACACCAAGTGCATTCTTCTTTTTATATTCATTTCTAAACAGATATGTTTCATCTTATTGATAAATATGTCATGGGTTAGTGATGCAAATCTACGACGGGCTCTTCAGAGCCAAGGCAGGTGATCAAGCATCAAATATTTGACTCATTGGCATTGCATGAGAGGAGAAATACAAGATAATTTTGAGCAGCAATAATTTGGCCTAGCATTTGGGTGGCTAAATTAAGGGGCAATCATGTGCCACATGGATCGATACCCTTCCAAGTTCGCTCCGAGGCATGCGTGATTTTGGACTCCCTATGACTTGAACTATCACTAGGCTGCCTGGTGAGGAGATCGGGTGCCCCTGCATAGTGGACTCGTGAACAAATAACATTTTTAGTGTAAAATAACGAGTAAGAACATTGGGGTTGCACAATATTGGGGCTCAAAACGTAATCTTGTAACTGGGAATAGGAGGGTATATGTACTCTCTTAATGTTGTCTCTAGGTTAAAAGAGCGAGAGGGAAACTAGAAAAGAGAGTAAAGCTTTTACACACCATTGTTGTGTGTTGGTGAGCTTGGGTGGTCTCTTTGGTGGCTTTTCTCATTGTAGTCTCCTTGCTTATTGATATCCATATTTTAGGGTTTTTGTTGGAATATCTTATTTTGGTGCTTGCTTTTATCATATCTAGCTTCTGGGTATTCATTCATAACACATGTTGGGAGAGTTTGCGTAGTCTGACGTATGCGTATATATCAATATATCATCGTCCATTAAGAAAATTCCACGCACACAGCTAACTGCCATAGATTTCGTGTTAGCTAAAGTTAGAAAGCACTAGTCATGCCTTGTGCATGGGGGCAATCACTGAGTAGTTCTCTTCTATACAGTCACCTCGATCATTTGGCATTTGATATATAATACACTAACCATAACAATACCATTACCCAATGTACAACACATGATGAGAATGGCCAACAATATTAGTAATGAAAAACGTTCCATGTCAAGATCAACAATAAAGCTGAATGGCATAGCAATTTTGGCTCTATTACTAGTCCAATTAGGAACAACTCCAGTTCGAGCCGTTGCGGATCATGATCCTGACCATGAACACGACCTACCTGACTTGGGCATTTTTCAATGTATAATCGATATTGGTATGTGTTTCACACAATGTGTAGTCAAGGCTTTGCCAACTCCAGATCCAGTAGATTTCTTGAAATGTATCTTTGATTGTGGAAATAAGTTGAAGTGTAAATGTGACTGTGGGAAAGGGGATAGTGCTGGACCTGTGCCAGGCCCAAAACCACCTGGTTTTAGCCCACCTAAACCTCCCAGTCCCAGTCCTAAACCTCTTACCGAACCATCCAGTTGTGGTATATACTGATATTGGTCATCGTCAATGTCCTCCTGATCATATGTCTACCCCTCAATCATAAAAACAAAGTCCTTCTTTCATTGAGTACGGAATATAGAAGGATTAGCATAAAGTGGTCGATCATTTTAATTATGTTATGAACCTCCATGTATTGCAAATCTTAGGTAAATAAGTGCAAGCATGTTTGTAATTGATCAGGTTCTAAATTATATATATATTGTGTCATTATATTTCCTTCGTCAAAGGAAAAATTAAAATACTATTATTATTATTATAACTTGAATTTAATTATAAGAAATAACTTGTGTAAAATTAGATAAAGTAATATTGATCACATATTCTTATGGATTATGGAGAGAAGCGTACGTGATATTCATATTTATGACAATAATTAATTTTTATTATTTATTAGTCAAGCTACTCATAATTTATATTAAAAGAGTTATATTGTAAAATAATACTAGGTACATTAGATAAATTTATTCACATATATACTCATAATAAATAATAGTCATACTCACCAAGTTGACATCACTTTGAAAATTTAATATGGTTCAATGTGACATACCATCAATAAAGGGAGTGTAATAGTGTTTGCAATAATAAAAACCACCAACTAAATAATTTATTTTTTTTACCAATTTTACTTGAGTTATATAATAATCATATTATTTTTAATTATATTACACAACTTAGATATTGGTCGAACTCTTAATCTTATGGTTAGGCGCCTCAAGGATACTTTATTACATTTGCGCTACAACAACACGTGATAAATATTATTATTGTTAAAATTATTGCTTACTGCATAAAATATCTAAACCTTTAGTAGTATGCTTAAAGTTGAATTTAATGAACTTCATTTAGATGACTATTAATAGTTTACCACGTTCTTATATATGTCAAATATATTTAGTATAATTAAAATTAATAAATAAAATGAGAGATGAAAAGTATTTTAACTTGTCTTTGTATGAATGAGAGGTTCATTGGTACATGTCTAACAAATTTACCAAGAAGTTGGACTAGAAAGACATTCGTCCGAAAACCATAAAATCATAAGTAATTGAAAGGACGTTAAGTTAGCAATTTCAATATATGTTATGTAATGGATTCATTTTTTGGACTTATGGATTTCAATTTTCATGTGAGCAATAACACACTAAGACCAGCAAGAACTATTATGTGGGTTATAAGTCGGTAAACTACAGCTTCACAAATACATCTTTTGAAAAGTATATCATGTTAAAAAGTCTACAAAGATAGATAACATACTTGTTTTTAAAGTCTCCAAGAGATATTGAGAAACTTTGGTCTAGGTTTATACATGAGGATTATTCAGATGTTGAAAGTTCGTTCCATACTTCTAATCTCCTTAGAATGGTCAATCACAAACCTAAGATGGGGTATGCATAAAGAGATCCATACCAGCAACAATCCACTAAAATTGAAGAACAACACCTACCTACAACTCCAACCCCAATCTCGTTCTAGGACCTGCGTACATGAAACCATTGATTCATGAACATTTGACACAACGTACGCTCCATCCATTCCTAGTATGTTTGGGTTTGGGGAATGCTACTACGATGGGACTCCCAACACTACTCAATTGTTCAAGCAGTACCCTTGGGGAAAAACTTAGAGGCATAAAGGATAAAATGTTGAAAAAATGGATAATCGATTTAAAAGCCTTTAGGTGACATCGAAACTGTGTGATTTTTTGTCCACGTCACCCTTTTCGGATGTCCTTGAGTTGACAACACCACACCTAAAATTTACTACCTCCAAGTGTCTCGCTTGCAAGGGGACCATTGACCTAGTGGCTCATGTTATTCACTTTAAGATAGTCATGACCATTGTGAGCCTCCCGGAGAATAAAAGAGAAGCCATGTATTGTAAATTTTTCACAACAACCTTCTAGGATACGATGCAATAATGGTTCGTTGAGTTTCCACCCAAGAGTATAAAAAGCTTTGATGTATTGGTAAAGACATTTGCTACCAATTACATATGTAATAAGCTAATAAGAAAGGAATTGTACCATTTGTTTTCAATCATCCAAGAGGACAAGGAAACCATCGAAACCTATATGAGGAGGTTCAAGACAAAAAAGATGGAAATTTCACACTATCCTGATTCCACTGTCATTGAAGCCTTCTGCAAACGCATCAAGTGTAATACTGGCATGTTCAATGAGTTGACTTAGACCACCCTTAATCTTTGGAATTTGTATACGAAGAGACCCAAAAGTTTTTGAAAGTGGAAAGAGAGATGAATTCCACCAAGGGGGTGGTAAATAGAGTCATAGCCAAGCCTATCCCATTCAAAAGGAAAGAGGATATAAGGCCTTATGAGGATAAGTGCCCTAACCTTCCTCATTTCAAACCCATGATCACACCCATTAGAAGGCTAGGGACCTAGGGAAGAGCATTGTCCCCTTTTAGAGGTCCCCTAATATGTATCTCATTGGTTGATGCCATACAATGCATATAGCGTATTGATCATGTCAATTGTTCACAACCTATGAAGGCTCCACCGAGAGATCCCAATAAGTATTATGTATTCCATAAGGACACAGATCATTGGAACAAGGATTGTCAAGACCATAAATGGGAAATCGAACATATACTCTTGGAAGGATATTTAAGGGATGTGGTTGATAAAATAGAGGGTTCGTAGGAAGAAAATAGAGGAGTAAACAATCCCACTAATCGCAGCAAGTTAATTCCTAAAAATCCTACATTTAGAGGTGCGAACAGGCCCAATTAGCCTCAACGAGAGGATGTTTGCATAATGAACACCATACATGGTGGGCCAACCATGTCGAGTTATTCCAACAGCTCACAAAAGAGGTATACCAGAGAAGTCAGGGACACAAACGACTAGTATACAACCTAAAGCATGAGGGACCCTTCCATCCTATCATCTTTGAAAGACATAAGGCCCTGTCACCCCAAGATGATCCATTGGTTATCATTGTCAAAATCACATACTGTGAGGTGCATAGCATTATAGTGGATAACGATAGCTCCTCAGATCATCTATACCTATCAACATTGTTAGACATGAGATCGATCCCAAAGAGATAACACATTAGTAGATTCCATTTGTGGGTTTCAATAATAGTGTGACCATGTCGGTAAAGACTATACATTCATCAATATCTATGGAAAGTGTAATCACCCTTACAAATTTTGTGGTGTTGAATACCCCCACATCTTATAACACAATTTTGGGTAGACCTTGGATCTATAAGATGCAAGCAGTCCCCTCCACGTATCATTAGCTCATCAAGTATCCTACCGTCGAGGGGATAAGGAAGATAGTGGGAGACCAAGACAAGGCAATAAATTATTATAGTTCTACCATAAAGAGTGCATTACCCCCAGTATCGAAATAGCAATCAAAGAACGGAAACCATTCAAATGGGGGGATAATGCCACGAATGGGGAGACAAACCATGATGGTAACCCCCAATGACTATGAAATAATTTACATAGGGGAAATATGAGTGGATAAATTCCTAAAAATCAATTCTGAGCTAGCCCCCAATTTGAGAGCTTCACTCATTGAATTCTTGAAGGAAAATGTCAACCTTTTTGCATGGAAATCATAAGACATGCCTAGCATTAATTTTGAAGTAATTTCCCATGAATTGTGTGTCAATCACCCCAAAAAAGCCATTTCAACAACGAAAACAGAGGTTTGTCCAAGATAAAAGTGAGATCAACAAAAAGAAGGTCAACTCTTTGAAAAATGTAGATTGGTTTTGCAAGATAGATTATCCAACTTAGCTATCAAACATGGTGTTGGAAAATAAAGAAGAGGGAGAGCATAGAATATGAGCTAATTTTACGAACCTTAATATTGCAACACCAAAGGATAGCTTCCCATTTCCAAATATTGATCAGTTGGTTAATACCACAACTGGTTTTGAAATAATGAGGTGCATAGACACATATTTAGGCTACTATTAAATCCAAATGCATCCTATAGATGAAGAAAAAATGAATTTCATACTATACAAGGATGCTCTTTAGTCTAAAGAATGCGAAAGCGACTTACCAAAGGCTAGTCAATAGAATGTTCAAGGAGCATATAGGCTAAAATATGCAAGTATATGTAGACAATATGATAGTTAAAGCAAAATGCACCAAGAACCATATCTCTAATCTGGAGGAAGTTTTCGCTATAACAAAGGGCTACAATATATAGCTCAATGAAAAGAAATGTGTATTTGGAGTAACCTCGAGGAAGTTTTTAGGTTATTTGGTATTTTTAAGGGAGATAGAAGCCAATCTTGACAAAATCTTAGTTATGATAAACATGAGATCTCTAGGCTGCATTAAGGAGGTTTGATAGCTAAGTGGTTGTAAAATCGTACTTAGCTGTTTCATTTCCAAGTGTAAGGAGAAGTTCCTACCATTTTTTCAATTGTTAAAGAAAAATAAGGAATACATATGTGATGTAGACAATGAACGAGCTTTCTAATCCATCAAAGACTATTTGGGAAAAACACTTATTCTAGCTAATCCTATTACTATTGAGGTACTACACATATACATAGCATTCACAAACAAAGTTGCTAGTGTTGTACTTGTGGTCGATAGGGAAGAAATACAACACCTCGTATATTATGTGAGCCACTTCCTCACAGGAGCACAATAGTTGTATCCTTTGTTGGATAAGGAAGCGTTCATCGTAAGAATGGCGGCATGCAAGCTTAGACACTAATTTAGAGAACATAATATAGTCGTCCTCATGTCACATCCCTTGAAGAATATCATGGGCAAGCCAAATTAATATGGTTGCCTTTCTTAACTAGATATTGAGCTGGGAAAATTTGAGATACATTATAAGACCTTGTCAACAATCAAGGAGTAGGCTCTCACTGATTTTATCGCTTAATAGACTCAAGAGTCCATATATGAGCAAGATGCTATGATGCTAGTGTCTATAATGACAGTTCCAATTCTCGATCTTTGGAAGGCATACATTGATGGGGCAAGTAATTCGAGAAGAGTAGGAATTGGAATAGTGATATTCACTTTATCTGGAGGCTTTATAGAGTAATGTCTATGCATCACTTTCCAGGTAACTAACAATGTTACCAACTATGAGGCATTGCTCTTAGCTATACACCAATTGACAACTTTGAGAAATAAAAGGGTATTGGTCCATAACGATTCACGGCTTGTGATAAACAAGGTAAACAATGGATTTGAGTCCAAATAAAGTATGAAAATTTATATCCAAAAGGTGAAAAAAGCAAGGGTGGCTTTTGAAACATTTGAGATCAAAAAAATACCACGAAAGGGGAATGCACAGGCAGACTCCCTAGCTAATTTGGTATCAACAATTTGGTTAGAATTGAAAAGGGTGATCCCTATATCATGTTTGTCAAGGCCAAGCATAATAAGGGTCAAAGGCAAAGATAAAAGTAAGTCGAGTACCAATTCCTCAACACACACCTTTTGGCTAGCTCCGTACTTGGAATATCTCATTCAAGATACCCTACTTGAGAACAAGGATAACATTCTTCATATAAAGCATAATCCTTCTAGCTTTTCTTTTCTTCTTTTTACTAATGGATGAAGGAACCGACACTTGAGCTTAGACTTCATTTAATTAAAAGGCAACATATTCAGATTGGATATTGATAAAACTTTGAATACCTAATGGTACCTCATCAATTGCAAGCTGTTATAAGTTGCATAATTTGGAATTAATGTAAAAAAAGTTAATTAAAATTGATAAAAAACAATAAATAATTTATCTTTGTATCATTTGTGAGCTTCATTGATTTGAATTCTAATTCTTGCATCTATTTCTCAAATTCAGGTACTTTTGTAGCTTTTACAACCCCCAAAAGTAATAACTCAATCTATTTTCGTTGGCTTGCTTTATATAATTTTTCTACATATTTCATGCATATTCTATACCCTAAATTGGATACCAATGAATTCACTACTGAGATGATTCCCTTCATTTTACTACTCATGCTAGTACAATGATATTCTTCACTAATTTTCAAGTCTTTAAACAAAATCTTAACAAATCATTTGATGTCTTCTTTAACTTAATTTCAACAACAACATATGCCAAATGTTATATTATGTTTTTAGCATCAATATATACAATGATGCCTACATTATGTCCTTTCAAATGACATTCATCTTGTCCTATAAATCTTCAACAATCACTTTGCATTCCTTCCTTAGCTAGACCCAAGTAAACATAGAATCTCTTAAACCTGGTAACACCTTTTTTATCCTTTATTTTTTTAATATCATTGTTGTTCCAGTGTTGGTTATCTTAAGCTACTCACCGTATGAAAATAGTTTAGGATATTGATATTTTTACTTTTCATGTATCAATTCTTAAGCCTTAATCTCAACATTTCTTATTGCATGTTTGGTTATTTCAATTGAATTTTTCCCTACCTACAATTTGAACTCTTTTTATATTTTTGTCTTTAGTTCATTCACAAAAAATTCTACCATGTTCCCTACCTACATGTTACATACAAAGACATATGTGGATGTAACAGGTTATGTAACATGTTTTATTATGTGGGTCGCCAAAGATTGTCGTTGAAGCTATGGTGATATAACATCTTACATATAAAGATATATGTAAATGTAAAATGTTACATTCATAAGTATCTTTATATATAACATGTTATATTCGTTGGGTAATTGAAGATGGTCGTCAGAACATTAGTTGGTCATTGATGATGGTCATTAAAATACCGATAGGTCATCGATAACGATTGACAAAACTTTATCGATGGTGGCTAGCAAAGTAGGATCAATTTTTATTTTTATTTTATTGAATTATGTTGTACGGACATTTATGAATATATAGTTATGAATTTTGGAACAAGCTTTTATTAATTTAAGAAAATTTATTATAAAAAAATGTTCTATATTATGTTAATATTTTCAAGATTATTCACTTGATAATCTATATGAATTTGTGAATCAAATCATATTTTATTATTTATTTATATGATATTTTTTATTTTCTTTCATGATAGATAATAAATGTTGGACCAGAAAGTTTTACAAATAAAAATACAATGGATAAAGTTACGTTATTTTTGAATAAAGATTTAAGATTCAATTCTATGTACTCAAAATAGTTATAAAAAAACATATATACATGTACATCAACTTAAGTAAAAAAATCTTTAATAAAACCTATAATAATTTAGTTCAATTTTAAATTTAATTTTTATAAATTATGGTTGAGATTTTCAATAACATAATTTATCTTTTTGTATAATTATATTGTTATAATAATTTTTAATATTGTTATAATAAAAAAATGATTTGTCTATTATATATATATAATTAATTTATAGTTTAATATAATTATTATTATATAAAATTATTATTAATAAAAAAATATAGCAATAATTATAAATCTAATCGTACCGATATAATTATCCTATTTTTCATGCTTTTGTGTTAATCATTGATATTTTGACATTTCAGCACATATGGAGCTCACCATGTGGATAGCCTGTTTGCTCACTATATATATATATATTGAAGAATATATATATTAGTATTAGTAAAATTAGTAAAATAAATTAATATTATCACAATAATACTAATTTGAAAAATATCAACCTTAGTGCTAAAAATATCACAATAATACTAATTTGAAAAATAAATTAATATTATCACAACTTACACCATTTTTTTTCACAAGTGAACTAACTAGGTAACTATAAATTAGTAAAATAAATTAGTATTATCATAATAATATTGTGAAAAATATTAGTATTATCATAATAATTTAGCATAAAAGTTACAAAAAAATCAACTAACTAGGTAACTATTTGAAAAATATCAACCTTAGTGCTAAAATCCAATCCCTAAAAAAATTAAAATTAAACCTATACCTTAAAAACTAAATAGTAAAATAAACAGCATATATTAGTCATGATTTGATTCACGACTCCATGAATCATGTTTAGTTAAGATAATTAACCTAAAAGTATCACTCTTTCTCAAATTAAATTGATGATATTGAAGCAAATGCAATGAAATGATCATCACGACCATTATCATTCATCGAATCCAAAAGACTATCACCTTTTGGTGCTTTACACACCAATCCAAAAATGTCTATAACCTTTTGTAACGTTGACAACTAATTTTGTCCCTTGTATTGTAACAAAGGAAATGTGAGTCATTTTCATCATTCTATCCCCGTAAGGATATCCTATTTCACCCACAAATGTCATTACAATTTCAATATTTCCACTTATTCAATAATTACAGTGCTTTGGATTCTACTATGTTATAATACTTGTGTTCATTGTAGCCTTTCTTTATCAGACAACCAACTAATTATCAATAAAAGAAAGCATGTGGTTAAATAGTCTTATGGCCCTTGGAAGAGATTGTGATTTAAAGTAAAGTCATTTGATCAAAATCAGTTTATAGATAAGTATATATTTAGATGATTGACATCGAATTGTTAAAATTAATTTTGAGTGACAATTTTTAATAATTATTTTAAAAATGATACATAAAACACTGCTTCAGCTTCCCTATAAAAATAAGTATAAAGAACCACTTCTAAACTCACTAATTAATAATATGCATTTCTCTGAACTTTAAAAGCGCGCGGCAAGTATTATTTAGATCATCAAACCTGGGTTTCGTAGTTTTGGGTACTAAAGTTCTTGCTTTGTACTCTAAATTACTCTAATTTTTTAACTTTTACATTTTTAAAACTCAAATTTAATTCCATAGTGCCCTTTGAACTAATTAAATTGAATAATATTTATATTAATCTGATAATTTTTTTTAAAATCGGTAACAATTAGCCCATTTTAAATAAATATTTTGTATCCCCATATTTCTATAGTATGAAAATCAATCTTTTTTTTACTGTAAATTGTTTGTTTTTGTTAAGTAAATATAGAACACTATATATGGATATAATTTATTACACTATTATATCTTGAAATTTATAAGAGATAAGAAAGAAAAAAATTACCATTTTTAATTACCATTACCCATACAAATAAAATATATAATCAACTTAACTGTATAATAATTTAAATCAAGGATACATGTATTACCTAACTTAAAATTTGAAATTAATTAACCCTGCCTTCGATTAAGGAAAAAGTTAGATGAAATATAAATTCACATATTCACTCTTACATGAATTTAATTAATGGTTTCAGATTATTTGTTTAAGTAATTAGTCTAATTTATTTGTATTTCTTATTATTATATATATTTGCTTATGTTTCATTTTCTGTTTGGACAATTTTATTATTGGTATTTTTATTTCAACAATTTAATCATTAATAATTTCTATTTAGATCAATTCTATCAAATGATTTATTTTAAATATAATATCTATAATTTTTTTTTATTAAATCAACCTTACTCTAAATCAAATATTCAAATCCTTTTACCTTTATTTACTTATTATGTCATATATATATATATATATAAACATAATGATTTGTGAAGAAATCAAGAAAAAAAATCTTTTTCAATTAGTAGGAAAAATATATACATGTTACTATGCATACTATTTGCACATATAAATAGATTTTGCGTTTGATCTGATCCCAAAGAATAACTTGAGCCTAAATGATAGTTCGAACTGTAAGATGAGTCACCCAAAAGACCTATCTTTTGCACATCCATAAATACACTCGTGGAAGAGACCTCTCATGTTGGGTTTCAACATCTAGGGGGTTGACCACCAGCCCGAGCTATGAGGTGGTCAACCTTAGTTTATAAATATGTTTGTTTTTACCTTTATGCCCTTAACACACTTATATGTGTATACCTTATGTAACCGACACTTGTACATGTAAAACTCTATACATACATGAAATCTCTAAGAAATCCACACATCCATCAATTGCTTTGACTTTTATCTTGTTTCTCTCTCTGTAAATCGGACTAATCCTAACATTTTGGTACCTACATGACTTATACTCTAAGGCTGTGCTTTGGCTTCTGACCCCATACATTCAAGGATTCACCCCGAATTCTGAGAGAGACTTAAAATATGTCCCACGAACCCTTAGAATCATAATCATCATGGTAGGAACGTGTGTTGAAGAAAAATTGAGACAAGCAAATGAAGAAGTGGTAGTAGCAACAGATAATGCCTTGCTAATCCATGATGAGGCTAGAATAGAATAGAGATCGACCCGCATCAGGAGTTGTCTCATCAACTTCTCGAGTTAATAAGAGAGCTCAAGAAGACCAGACGAGAAAATAGGACGATGTGCTCATAGTTCAGTTTGAAACCCTTTGAAGGTCACACTACTGACCTAGCTGACAGAAACAGACCAGATCGTATTGTGCTCGAGTATAACCAAGGAGAATACAAAGTTAGGGATGATCCCCTTTCCATTTCAGTGGGACCTAGTAACGAGTAGTGGTTATTAGAAAGAAAAAACTGGAAGAGGCGATTCCAGGCTTTGGAAGAGCCCAACAGAAAGCAAGACCAGGCCTTGATAATGACCAATGAAAGACAAGTAAAGGGTAAATCCCCTATGATGTAGATAGGGACTATGAGCAATTATGTGCCTCACCATTCTCTAATGAAATAGAAAATGACGAATCACTAGTTAAGTATGTTGCTCTCTAGTGTTATGATTATCAAGGAACTAAGGGCCCTATGACTCATGTGCAACGCTTCAAGATCTCTATGGCCCTTATGAGCCTTATGTAGGGAAAAAGAAAAGCCATGATGTGTAAACTATTTGTTACCATCTTCTGTGATTGTGCCTATAAATGGTTCAATAACCTGGTACCCCGCACCATAACCTCATTCTCACAGTTTGCTAGGTTCTTTATCATCAATTACGCTTGTAACAAGGCACTTAGGAAGGAGTCTCATCACCTTTTATCTATCAATTAGGAAAGAGGTAAGTCTATTGAAGCATACATGAAACGATTCAGGGAAGAAAAGTTAGAAATCTCTAATTGCCCTAACTTTATTGCTATAAAAGCCTTTAGGTGAGGTCTCCTCAAACTTTGGAAGAGGCATATAGAGAGGCAAGAAAATTCATCAATCTTGGAAGAGATATGTTTAATAAAAAATGTTAAAGATTATCAAAATTAATGTAAATGCAACTTATACTACCCTCAACCTAGAATTTACACTGCCATCGATGTAACAAATGCAAATAAAAGATAAAGAAGTGAGAAGATAAAAGTTAACCATTTGCTGATTGTGATAAAGTGTGATGTGAAAATTTAGGTGCATATATTATTTCAAATAGTTTAATCCATACCGACATAATACTATGTACTTTTTACATATCTTAACAAACAATATAAAATTCAATATTTCTAAATATAACAAAACTTATTCATATGACAATAAAAAAATTAAATAAAACAAATTATATGAAATGGAAAATAAAGTAAAACAAAAATAATATCCAAAAACAAAAACAATTAAAATAAAGTTCACAAAATAAACTAAAAAAATACATGTAATGAAACTAAAAACTTATAAAAACTCAAAGCAAGTTTGGAGCTCAATCCTCTATATCATCTGGTCCTTATTCTTCAAGTTATGATCGTTTAGGTGGTGTAAAGATGTAATAATAATCTTGATTCTTAAGTTCTCTTAAATGGCTTAAATCTACTCCGAGATGGTTAAGTTGTAACTAATATATTTCAAAAAAAAAAATTGGTTATAATCAATCTAATCACAATGTTGTTGATTTACAAATGCAGAATGTCATGCAGTGTAAGGTTAGGCATAATTTTCCAAATAAGTCACTCTTTCATTTAAATTTTGAACTTCATCCTTCAATGTCAGTCTTGGTGAAGAAGAGACTTATCTTTTCCTTTGGGAAATACTAGTACTAAAGGTAAACTCATTATAGTATGCCATATTTAACAAATTTAACAATTCATCAGTTTGAAGTAACACTTCACCTTTTAGGAAATCACCCCACTTTAAAACAAAAGTAATAACGAGCTGAGGAAGAAGTAACTCAATTGGTGGTTATTGATAGATAATTTAAACCTATGGTTAATTATGTTTCTAATATCCATAGACATTTTGGATGCTATAGCATACAATAATGTTACTCCCTCTCTATAAGCAATAGTGAGTAGTAGGCATAAGTTTTGGATAGACAAAATACTGTTATATGTGGGGAACCTTATGCAAATATTGATGCTTATCCTTTCGGTGAAAAACCCCTAGGAATCCACAAACTCAAAGGAATAGGAATAATCGATTTTCTAGGAACGTGTTGAAGATGATCATATTAGAACCCTTAGGAAATAAAGTCCTTCAAATCCTAACCTTTAGTATGATCACATTATAACCCTAAGGAAACAAAGTTCTTAAAACCTTAACTTTTGATATGATTAGATTATAACCCTAAGAAAACAAAGTCCTTAAAACCCTAACATTGAGATGCCACAAAGGATGATCACTCCCTTTAATAAGTCGAATTCAAATATTCAATCAAGAACATAAGAAGGCAAAGCAAGAAGTTTTCTGAAATAAACTTTTTATTAATGATATATGATCTTCCCATGATTATATAGATACTACGTTTTTATAACAACAAAAAAACCCTACACGTAAATTCAAGCCTAAAGAAAAATCCTAGTTGCAAATTCAAACCTAAAGAAAAACCTAGATGTAAATTCAAACCCTAAAGAAAAAGACTCTAGATGAAATGGGCCTAATTAATGGTGTATTGGGCCTAATCAATCCTTAAAAATAAAAAACTAAACAAAATTATGATAAATAAAACATAAAAAGGTCCACAATTAATTAAAACAACAATTGCTTCCAAAAGTAATCTTTGCACCCAACTTAATTTTCCAAATCTATCCCTAGTCATTGGATCACCAATTCATTGCAAAAGATCTTGAGAATATTTAGGAACATAAACTTGATAAGCACTTGGGAATATCAACTTGATTAGCACCTCGATTTCCATTATTCCCCTCCTATTCAAAAAGGTTCGTCCTCAAATCCTAGCTTTGTAAGCAGGTCGATTTGGTATCGCGGATCCATATGTGAATTCTATTCAAAAAGATTCGTCCTTTAATCCTAAGGGTACTAACTGCCACTTTGTTGGGTGAGGTCGGCTAGTGTGTAACAAATAGTTAATGACTAGTTTACCCACTTATCTTGGGTCAACGAGGGGTCATTAAGGAGGGGTCAACAAGGGTCCAAGAGGTTGAATTTTTCTATAAAATCCCTTATTCTTCTTGTTTTCTTAGATAGAATAGGGCAAAAGTTCTACCTATTTCGTACATGACTTCCTCGGTTCATTTTCCTTCTGAGGGTTGAGTCCAAAAAATTTGTTAGCATTTGTGTAATGTAGAACATTTAGAAGATGAGTCTCTCTTATATTTCTCATATAGTGGGTTGAGTGAAAAAAATATGGGATTGAGTAAGATTTTAATGAAAGGTAAATGTATGGTTGGCTAGTGGAAAGCCATGTCATTTTGAGGAGTTTCTCTCAATGTTGAGACGGTTACTTCATTTCATTTCACAATTATCTTGAGTGTTTATTTAGTATTTGTAAATCGTGTTTGTGTGAGCAAAATTGTGTTCTTAGGTTGGGCTTAGTTATTTTTGTGAGTTCTTAAGATAGTGTTTTCTAGTGGGTAAGTGTTGAGGTGGGTACTTCATTCTAATTCACATTTGATTGGTAGAGTTTCATGTCTCAGCTAGTTGTGAGCCATGTGTTGTTGGAATGATGCAAGGTTGCAACGCGGTGCATAGGAGAGGATTTTATTTACCTGTGTGCCATATGTTAGTTGCATGTTATGAGTCACAATGTTTGTGCATGCTAGGTGTTAGAGCCATCAGTAGTCAATCACATCATATATTGATGAAGCTCCAAGGACAAGCTTGGATAAAGTGTTATGTAGGTAATGAGCAAGGGCAACAATAGACAATTAGGAAAGTGTGGTCCTAACTAATAGAGGTACTTGTGTTTATACTTGTCTATCAAGTTGCATTTGTTTATTCTAGTTTAGTGGATTGTTTACAATCAAGTTGTTGCCATGAGCGACCTGAAGATGTTACCATATAGGTAAGAGTTTTATATGGGTTTATCTAGTTACATGTTGTGTTATGTATGATGCATGTTGTGAGAGTACAATCATTATTTATCAAATATGTTTCAACATATGAGATCTTAAAGTAATTGGAAATCCTTCATAGCTTTTCCAGTATAAATGTTCGATTCACTTGCTATGAATTATTTGCCATATATGTATATTGCTAGCCTGGATAGGAGCATGTGAGGCATATCATTACTAGTGTGTTTATATCAGATTATTCTTTTTTATCTACTGGTTATTTTTGTTGTGTATTGAATTAAGCATATACTTCAGTTGTGCTATTTACTTAATTCATGTTGTGAGGTCTACTTGACGGAGTTGAAATAAAGCTCACAAAAATATTTCATAGGTTGCGTTTCCACCCCTCATCTAGGTCTCGATTGCCTATTTGGGTCAGAGGAACAATTGACCTTTGTACAATTGTTCCTATATATGAAAATCTCAAACATTTTATATTTACTTTATTTTATTATATTATACATGTTGTTATCTAATAATTATAATATTGTAAATCTTATAGTCTTTTGTGTTTGTGTTGGCTTCCCATATGCAAAATATGGAGGCTTTTTATTTTATTGTATTTGCCTTTCTTTGTGTAAGGCTGGCTAATTATGATCAGTAATGTATACACACACATAGTTAAGTACACTTTGTATGTAAACATATTTATACACACCATATGGTTGGTTTTTGTAGTCATTATTTAGTTGCATATGCGTGTATTTATAGCTATTACTCGACATTTTTGTGAATGAAAATCAGATTTTTAGGTGCCTCGAAGAACCCCTTCACCAGAACCTTGGCGAGGTGGTTGGTAAGGTACACCGTGAGCTTGTATGAGTTCCATAAATACCCCCTCTCTTATTGTTTCTTATCTAGAAAAATGTGGCAAAGTTCTATCAAATTAACATCTTATTTTTTTATTTCTCAATCACTATTACCTTGAGTGTTGCTTGGTATTAGTAATTCGTGACTGAGTGTGAAAAACCTTGCTCTTGAGTAGTGAGTACTTGAGGTGGTGTTTACGAGTTGGTTTTTTGTGAGGAGTCTGTGTGGTGGTGAGGCGTATGTCAGCCAATAGTTGTTAAGATGCAAATTTTTCTTAGGTGAGAAACTTGTGTAATGGTGAACCATGTGTCGGCTAGTAGTTGCTAAGATGCAATTTTTTCAGAGATGAAGAGCCCATGTGGTGGTGAGCCATGTGTTCAGTTGAGGGTTACAAGTGTACGTGGTTGAATATGTTTCCTACATTGATTATTGATGGTTCATGGTTGAGTATAGTTCCTACAATTAGTGGTTCACTTTCTATTCATTTTACTGATCATACTACATTAAGTAGTGTTAGCTTTGAGGGAAAGTCAAATTTGTATGTTAGACCAAGTCATTACAGAGGTAACAAGCTGGGGCATTTAAGCAGTTTAGACAGTATGGTCTCTAACTAATAGGTGTATTGGTAGTTTTATTTCTATTGATGTTGTATCTGTTTTAATTTCTTAGTGAATTTATTTGTTGTTAAGTGGTTGACATAAGTAACCTGAGAATGCTATCACATAGGTAGGGTTTTATGTAGATTTACTTCGCTATATTTGATGTTGTGCATGCTCTAATGTTTGGTTAGTACAATCAAAGCTTAAATTATGTATGTTTCTATATATTAAAGTTTAAACTATGATTAAATTTTTTTAATTATTTATTGTTTGCTTTCTAAATACTATATAATATATTTATTACTTATTTTTGGGTGTTTATGATTAATGTTTACTATATTCATTGTTTTTTTATTAAGTGTTTTACTTAATGTTGTTGTATGATTGGGATGAGTCCTTAAGGTAGCTTTAATTAGAAAGCTTATTTGATTTGTATAGTTTTATGTTTTTTTTCCTTTACTTGTAGCATCTTTATAACTATTTAATTATTACTTCAGTTGATTTAATTTATTATGCTTACATGTGAGTTTGGTGTGAGCCTGCATCTCTTTGCCCATGTTGTATACCGAGTGTCAAATTCTTTATTATAGTATGCTGTGTTTTATTTAATTACATAATCTGATAATATAATCATCATTTACTAAATATATTTACCCATATGAAGTCTTAAAGTTATAAGAAATCCTTTGTTGTTATTACAATATTCATTCCTGTTTCATATGATGTTTGTTGTTTGTCATGTTTATATTTATAATTAGTTTGGATAGGAGGCTGTGTGGTACACCATTATTCGTGTATTTACGATAGATTGTTGTTTATTATCTACTGATTGTTTTTATTGTGTGTGAAATTAAATATGTTGTTTTGTTCTTTCGTTGTGTTATTTGCTTAATTCACATTATAAGACTCGTTTTACTAAGTTGGAATAAAGTTTGCAAAAAAACTTTTATGAATTTGAGTTTTCATCGATCGTTTAGATCCGTGTTAATTATTTAAATAAGAAGAATAATTGATTTTTGTTCAATTGTTACTATGTATAAAATTATTCAAATATAATTTAATATAGACCATTTTAATACTATTATATTTGATTAAACTATAATGTATTAAAAATGTTTTTTAATTGGTTATAATTTTCAATAGAAAAATTATATATAGTCTAGGAATAAATGATGGCTACTTTCTAATAATCTTATTAGTTGTTATTTTAGAAAAATAGTAGACAATTATGATTTTCAATAAATATTTTTACATTTATCTTTATTCTTATTAAAATGTATCATCATAGTAATAATAATCCTTAATTTCTATTCTCTATCCTATTTTTATACTCTCTCTCTACAAATTCAAACTTTTAGCATATGAGTGGCTAGTGAAGAGGGCGTCCTCATTGTTAAAAAAGAAAAAGAATAAGTTAATCATTAAGCCCCATAAATATTTATAAAATATATAATTTATTTTTGACTAAAAATAAATAGAGATATGTGATAACTTATAGAGTCTTCCTACCTGGTCAGTTCGGTCGAGTCCAATCTCTATTTCTGAAAAACTTCGAGGACACTACCATTAGTTCTTATCATCCTCCAAAAGTATAAAGGAACAACCCGGGGATACCCTGAATTTTTTTCCAAGAGGGGCTAATTATTATATTTTAATTAGTGTAAATTATAAATTAAATTTCTTATTTTTGAGACATAAGTTATTTTAAATCACCTCATATATAATATTGATAATCTAATTTAATAATAGAATTATTTATCATAATGAATATGATTATAATTAGCAATTTGATGCAAAATTTTGAAACTAATTTTTTTTCTTTAATTTTTTACTAAAAGAATTAATATTTTGTGAGAATATAGAATTAAATTGACCATGAAAATTTATGTTATTTAATACTCTTCTTAGCTATTATACTTATAAGTTATAATTATGATTTTCACTTAAACCTAATAATGATTTAAATTCTAATATTTGAAACATAAAAATTGCATATTTATGTTAAATTGAAAAAATAAGATCATAATTAAAATAATAAAAAGTCGTTTTGATATGAAATAATAAAAATTTCATAAAATACATAGTACAAATATTAAGGTTTAAATATTTTTCTTTACACAAAAATAATGTATTTTTATTTATTAACAAATATAGTACAAAATAAATAAAATCAAATATAGATAATATGGATTAATATTTAAAGATAGTTATAGCATATCTCTTTTCTTTTTAAAAAAAATTAAAAAAATTAAAGTTTTTTTATTTGGAATGATAGTAGGTTTCATTCTTATTATTTTTTTTTTGGATTATTCTTAATTATTGGTAATTACATATTTACTATATAAACATAATAATCAATTGTATCTTAGATTAATTAAGATATTTTTTTATTAACCTCTCATTTTCTTTAATCTAAAGAAATCAAATTTAAATTGATGTTTAATTATTTTAATGTAATTTTTGACTTAACAAATAACAATAATGAAATCATGTTCTATAAGACTTAACTTTGACATCGGATTTTGAAGATCCGCATTCTATCGACCTAAATTAAGAACATTTTATTAAAATTTATAATAATAATTATTATTTATCATAATATCATATTTACAAGTATGATCCAAAATAAACAATTTTTCGAAATAAGATAAAATAATTAGTATATTAAATGTTCAATTTGATACCAAACTTTAGTAATTATAGTTCTCAAAAATTTATCTCACTAATATAATACCATAATTTTTTTTATTTGGACTAATTTAATATCTTAATTTTTTTAATTTAATTAATATGAGATTATAATTCATTCAATTAAACTAAAATTATTATACTAATTAAATTTATTATTCAATTTAATTAATAAGATTTATTTTATAAATATCTCTAATAAGGTTAATATTACTTTATTTTTTGATAAAGCTTTTGAAGAAACTATAACTCTCTTACCCTATGAGTCCTTCCTTGGATTAAAAATGGGCAAAAAAATTACAAGTTCAGTTATCTACATAGTTAATATAATTTTTATTCGATAAATTTTAAAAAAATGGTACGATTTCAGGTATAAACAGAACATGAAAAAACATAGTTAATTCAGGTATAAATAGTTCATTCCTACCGTCGCCCCTCTGCCATTCTAAGTGTGTCGTTGGTTCGTCGTCCTCATCAATGCATTTGTCATCCTCATCTTTGTGTTTGTCGTTCTTGCCTTAAAGAGTTGAGATTAGATTGTATCTATGTTGCTCTCGAGTCTCAACTCTGTGTCTATCGTCGACGTCTCTTGATCTCTCCCATTGGTCAGTTTTTTTCTCGTTCACTTATAGTGTAATAATATGACGTTTTATAAGTTTTCCTGGTCCAATCGTGTGTAAATCATATTTAGTTCATTACTTAGCAAGAAGGTGTTGTTATCATTTTTCTTGATTATTTTTCTACAGTTGTAATATAAATAAAGATAAATAATTTAATTAGAAAATAATAAACTAAAATAAAATTAATATATTCTTTGACTATATTACATATTTGTAATATTTAATCAATTGTCTTTAATATTTACTTATTTTTTACCTAATAAAAATCATTATATATATATATATATATATATACATGAACATATAGCTCATGTTCAAAGTTTAATGCAAGAATGGATTCAATGTGATTTATAAAAGGTTATAATTTATTGGTTTTGATCTCATTTATGTTATTTTCTTGTACCAATTACCAAAAGATATCATTTGATTAAAGAAGTAAACAGTATACAAATGATTATTTCTTTATATCAACCTCTTTACTTAAATAGTAATTTAAAAAGAAGATATCTCTTTTCTTGTACTTAATTTTTTTAAAATTTATGTAGTTAGTTTTCAATATTTGTATAAGTTTAAAATATTTTATTTGTATTATGTAATGCTCATTTTATATATGTGTGGATAATTGGATTTTAAATTTATTCTATTAAATTAGAAGTAAAATTATTTATTTTTAATTATGTGTTTGTTTTATTAGATTAAATAGAATTTTTTAAAAAGTTTAATAACAATTTTTTGAGTATTTTTTAATAACTGTTTGAACCGTTATTGGTGGATAAAAATTTATTTCTGGATGATTTCAAGTACATATTTTATAATTTAATTTTAAGATAATTATATTAAAAATCGTCCCCGTTCATACTTATGTCCATCGCTAATCGAGACAAATGAAAATAATTATTAAAAATAAAAAATAAAATGTAATTAGAGAGAAAATAACAAAAATAAAAAAGTAAAAATTAATTTACAAAAGCTTCTTATAAATTTTAATTTCTTCATTTGTTATTTTAATATTATTATTTTTAATAAACACGATAATAAATTATTGGTGGCAATTGCTCTTTCTAACGATGAAAGAAAATAGAGATCGCTGGCTATTTAACCAGTTGGTATGTTTGCCCACTAAAATGTGGATTTAAAATTGTGGAGTTGAGTCCTCTTAAAAGAGGTGGGTGTTTATCTTTTTCATGTCAAAAAAATAAAAAAAGAAATGTAATATTATTTTAAATAAAAATAAATAATTAAAAAAAGAAAAAAAAATCATTTTATTGTAATTATTTTATATTATATTCAAGTTTTTTTCATATTCCTATGTAAGAATGGGTATATCTTTTCAAAAGTTGTGTTATTGAACTAATCTAAAATTAAATCGAAATTATGTATTTTTATTAGCTGTTTGTTCACTGATGTAATTCTTAAAGTTTAGAAATCAATCTAGTTCAGTCAGTTAATTATAAAAAAAATTGAATCAATATACTTGTATAATAAATAATTTTAATTTTATTATATTTAAAATATTCATACATATTAATATATTTATTATTTTTTATAAATTTTAATTTTTAAATTTAATCAAACTTATATGTAAAATAAATATTTTTTTTCTTTTCAAAAGAGGAAGACAAACATGTTTAATAAATTTTCTTAATGATTATATATAATATTTATTTATGAATTTTAACCATATTAATTTAAGTTATGAAATATGTTTTAAAGTATTTATTAACTAATTTCAAGATAAACATATTAATTTTTTTTTTAGTTTTAAGGTATATTTTTATAAAAAAAAAAGTTTTGATAAAAAATAATAGATTTAAAACCATGGAAGCTCATAAATCAATATTGTAAGTTGATCTGAAAAATTAATTTTTAAGAATTTATACGTGTATTAAGATTTTTATTTTTTTAAAACTATCAAAATAAAGTATCTCTCTCTCTTTCCCCGTCTTCTTATATTTTTACTCTCGTAATCTCATGGAAAACTATTAGTACCTAATGATTTTTGCTACATTCTTCTCTGGTCCAACGTTTTCAATGTGAGCCGTTAGATCTTCGAACAAGGCAATGCACTCAATTGTCTGATCGAATGTCGGCCTTTCGTTTCCTCATTCTTTCTTCATACCGATCCCGCTTTTCTCTGTAGCTTGCAATTTTCATGTAGAGCTTTTCTTCTACATTTGCTCTTTGAAATCTATGTGAGTGGAAATACTCTCTTTTATCATTTTTTTTAGTTTTTTAAATAACTTTTTGTGATTTTTTGGACTTCTGATCTTCAGTAGCCGATGATTCTATGCTTTGATTGCTGATAAAAGTGCTGATATAAGATTAAGAACTAAGTACTTTTTTTAATTTTGGCTTTTTATATGGATTTCACGCGTTTTTGGTGGTTAGTAATTGTGTATTTTTGGGCGCTAAATCTAAGTAACTGTAGTTACAGTAATGGAGTTGGTGGATCGAGTTATTGAATCCACTTTTAGTAATTTATGAGCGACCGCTTGCTTTTTAATGATTCTCTGTGTCCTTGAAGCTTTTTAATGATTCTCTATTCACTTAGTCACTCTCTTATAAGCTTCAATCGTCTAACGTACTTACTCTGTTTATTAAGTGAAAGTGCTTCAGAGAGCTGATCTTCTTTGCAGTAAGCAAGCTCTTTTGCTTTTTTTTTTTTTTTGGGCCTTTAATCCAATTTTGAATTTGAACATTGTTGTTATTAATACACCATTATAAAAATATTTTTTTATTTATCTAAATGATTGTGGTCTGTGCTACTGGTAGATTTAATTTTAATTTTTTTTATTTCTGGGTTTATTGTGTCTGTTGAGAAATCTGCAAGAAAGGAAAATAAATTTCAGAAGGTTTGATCAATGTTTTTTTTGGGGGTCCCAGAAGCTGGGAATACTTGGGATTTGGGTCCTGTACACCTATAAGATTAATCAAGCTAGCTGGAGTTGGTTGCTCTTCTGGGTCTCTGATAAGTTTGATTTTCCGATCCTTTTTTTTTTTGCTTTATCTATTTGGTTTCATTTGTCTTTTAAGCTGGAAATGTTGAATAATGAGCTCAGCTTATTTTCTTAACTTTTGTTTTTGGTTAATATTCTCTTCTTTTTCAATAGACCTTGCATACTATTGATTTTAAAGAGCATTGGACCTAGATAAGTGAAAATGAGAATGGTGGAGGTCAGGTTTGCAGTTCTTGTTTTATTGGCCTTCTTAATAATGGCAAAGTCAGAGATTTACATAGTAACAATGGAAGGAGAGCCCATAATAAGTTATAAAGGTGGGATTGAGGGTCTTGAAGCCACTGCTGTGGAATCTGATGAAAAGATTGATACTACCAGGTATTTGTGATGTTCCAGTGTACTAAAAACATACGCGTATGTATACAATATATAGTAGCTGTTTAGATACGAATTCATATATTACATTTCTGTGCCTTGGCGTCCTAATTATGTGTAGATTCTGATACATGCTGTCGTTAGTACTATTTTTTTTATCTGATTGTCTGATGATTTAGTTTTCTACTCCTTTTCTGGTTCAATATTCTGTGTGATTTTTTCCATAAAAGCGTGATCAATGCTTTTTAATTCTACTCAATAAGTTGGTTGAGAAACGCTTAATTATTAAATCCAGCATGAAATTGACGTATGAGTGTTCGACGCTACTTAAAGTATGAAGTTTCATGCTGGATTTGATATGATGTTTGTTACCCATATTGTGTGGTTCTTTCCTCTCTTTGATATAGAAATGAAGGTTGTTATCTACTATTTTGTTATCCACTCTTTATTCTTGGCTTTGGGTTTCTTTCAGTGATTTTGTCACCTCCTATGCTCGTCACCTTCAAAACAAACATGATATGCTTCTCGGAATGCTCTTTGAGCGAGGAAGCTACAATAAATTATACAGCTATCGGCATCTTATAAATGGCTTTTCAATTCATATTTCTCCTGAACAGGTGAAACCTGGGATACTTCACAGCATTTTTCTGAGTTGTTAAGGCTATTCATTCTCCTCTTGCATTCTTATTCCCTTACTCCATTCCTATATTTTAGTAGGCAGAATCCTTAAGACGTGCCCCTGGTGTCAAATCTGTGGTGAGAGACTGGAAGGTGAGGAGACTTACAACACACACCCCACAGTTTTTGGGGCTTCCAACTGGAGTATGGCCAACCGGAGGTGGCTGTGATAGGGCTGGGGAAGACATTGTAATAGGTTTTGTGGATTCTGGGATATACCCTCATCATCCTAGTTTTGCATCCCATCATACCGAACCATATGGACCAGTTCCAAAGTACAGAGGAAAATGTGAAGTTGATCCAGATTCAAAAAAGGAATTCTGTAACGGGAAAATAGTTGGAGCACAACATTTTGCCAAAGCTGCAATAGCAGCTGGAGCATTTAACCCTTCTATGAATTTTGCCTCCCCTTTGGATGGTGATGGACATGGAAGGTGAGTACCCCCCTATTCTGTAAATTATGTACATTGCCCAATTTTGCAAGATGTAAATGTAAAATTTCTGGTCCTGCAAAAGAAATGACCAATTTTTTGTTTTTTTTTTGTAATTTAAAAATAATTTCCTAAAATTTTCAAATCATTGTTGGCTTCTTAGTAGAAAGAGCTTACATAAAATCTTCATTGACACGATCATTGAACTTAAGGGGTATTCTTATGGCAAAAGTATCGCATGACAGCCCTTTTTTGGCCTGTGTATTTAGTTAGTAGAATTAATTTTACTTTATTTAATCACCACTTGGAAGCAACAAGAAATTTTTTTTAATTTTTTTTTACTCTACCAGATAAAATATAGTTGTCATTTCTGACTGCATAATCCTTGTTTCTTTGGCATTTTGCCTGCCAGTCACACAGCAGCGATTGCAGCTGGAAATAACGGAATTCCTCTTAGAATGCACGGGCATGAATTTGGAAAAGCAAGTGGGATGGCCCCACGCGCCAGGTGAATAGTATCCTAACTTAATGATGTGATTCAATATATTATGCACTTCTAGCTGAAACTCTCTCTGCTTAATATGCAGGATTGCTGTGTATAAAGCTATCTACAGGCTTTTTGGAGGATTTGTTTCAGATGTTGTGGCTGCAATTGATCAGGTATTCTATATATCTTGGAAAATGCAACAAATTGTTACTGTAATTGTTGACTGCACATGAATGCTATATCCATTTTGTCAGATGAACTGGACAGATACTAGTTTTCTATTTAATTACAGTTTTTTTCTCTATCTGTGGCTGCTTATGCCTTTTATAAAGATCTTTAATTGTAGCAATTTCATTAACAGGCTGTATTTGATGGAGTGGATATACTCAGCCTCTCTGTGGGGCCAAACAGTCCTCCAGCTAACACCAAGACGACCTTTTTGAATCCTTTTGATATAACGCTTCTTGCAGCTGTGAAAGCAGGTGTGTTTGTTGCACAGGCAGCTGGAAATGGTGGTCCTTCTCAGAAAACCTTGGTTTCTTATAGCCCTTGGATAACTACTGTGGCTGCTGCTGTTGATGACCGTAGATACAAAAATCATCTGTATCTTCATAATGGGAAAATCTTAGCTGGAATTGGGCTGTCAGGTAATTCCTTTTTTTAGTAAGAGTCACGTAAGTCCTATTTGGCTTGGCCTTTTTCCTTTTTTCGAGATATTAGTTGACTGTTTGTTAGTTCTGATTTGTTGATGGGTCAAGAAAACCAACTTTGTGCTAGGTAGTGAATGAAAATAACTTTATCCTCTCCCTATCTTTTGGTTTATGCATTTGTATATAGTTCTGTAATGCTCTCTTGCTATTACATCTGCTCTATTTCAAATATTTGATATCATTACCTTAACCAATTAAATACACACAATCTAGGTGGGGTTCATTGATCATTTGAATGACAATAGTTCTTTGTGTAGTTTCCGTCCACCGTATTGGAATGCATTAACTGGGTATGGTATTGAATGTAAGGAATAACCTAAAACTATCGTTGGTCTTTATTTCTTATTCGAATTATTGGTTTGGCCTTCTACTTTTATAAATGCTATTCTCAATCATTTTTGCGTGTGGAATAGTAGCTGTTGTATTTGATTCAGGGCAATCCAGCCATGCTTATTGTATGTATGGATTTACTGTACTCAGTAACAGTTGCAGTGCTATATGTATGTATGGGAAATTATTGGTCAATTTTTATTCATTTTCTGTTTATTCTAAATGCCTCATGTTCATGGATCTTTTTCAGTTAGCACTTCAAATGGAAACGTTTCTCACTTTTTTAGTTTCTCTGATAAAGTGACCCTTATCCCTTAATTTTCCCTATAATGCGGACATTAGTTCTACATCTTTTAAAACGTCTCCGGTAGTCCTGTAATTTTTACAGCAAAATATGCACTCTAGTTCTTTTGTTGTTAATATTCATATTTGGTGTATGAAGCAACTTCCAGCAATCCAAAATCAAAATTTTCTTCTCATCTCCACCGAATAAGAAAATTGTGTTGGGAGGTTGCTGCCTTACTGGCAGTTGGTTGAAGTGTCAAAATGAGAAATTACCAAAAAAGGCATGCAAGTTGTATCTATGAATTTCTTTAACATCGGTTAAAAAAATTACTAAAGTGTGCTTTACATGTAAAAGTTACTAGATTAAAGCTTACATCTTTTTAGAGTACTGTAGTGTACATGTTAAAAGATGTGGGACTAAAGCATACATTTTTCATTTCTTCAGTGCCTCCTTGTGTTGTTGCCGTAAATTTCTGCTCTAAAGTCAATTTACTTTCTGTATCTTGTAGCCCATACACCTCCAAACAGAAAATACACATTGGTTGCTGCTAATGATGTGCTACTAGATTCCTCAGTTACAAAGTACAGCCCATCTGACTGCCAGAAACCAGAAGTTCTAAACAAGAACTTAGTGGAGGGTAACATTCTTCTATGTGGCTATTCCTTCAGTTTTGTTGTTGGTACAGCATCAATCAAGAAAGTTGCAGAAACAGCTAAGAGTCTTGGCGCGGCGGGCTTTGTCCTTGTTGTTGAAAACGTTTCTCCAGGAACAAAGTTTGATCCTGTTCCTCTTGGTTTGCCTGGGATTCTTATCACTGATGTCAGCAAGTCCATGGTATTTATGTTTCTCCTTTAATGAAATGGTTTCTCATGGCCTTGAGCCAATATTGAGGTTTATGTAACATCCTGAAAATTGGTTTGGTTGTTTATTGAGTATGATTCAATTATGGAGTTTTATAATGTTTCACTCTCTTATGAGCATTATTCTGTCCAATAATTGGTTGCTTCATTGCCATTTAGGTTCTCATAGATTATTATAACATTTCAACTTCGAGAGATTGGACCGGAAGAGTGAGAAGCTTCAAATCTCTAGGTAGCATTGGGAATGGTTTGATGCCTATACTCCACAAGTCAGCCCCACAGGTAGCCCTGTTCTCTGCTCGAGGGCCCAATATTAAAGATTTCAGCTTTGAAGATGCGGATCTTCTCAAACCTGATATTTTAGCTCCTGGTAATCTGATTTGGGCTGCATGGTCTCCAAATGGAACAGATGAGCCTAATTACGTCGGTAAGCATTCAGTTGAAACATAAAATTTATTTCCCCTAGAGTTCAGTATTTGTTTGTTCCTTGTTTATGTTTTACTTTCACTTGATGATTTTTGGCACTGTCAGTGACAGTATTTAATTGTCTATAAAGTCTGCTATTATTTATCCTGGCTAAAACTTAGTCCGGACTCTGGAATCCGCTATTATCATAAATTTTGTCCACTTAGACATTAGTGATAACCTTTTGAAGTTGACTTGATTGTCCCATAAAAGGATGTAACTAGGGAAAGATTGTTATTGGTTTTCCATAGTGCTTTGTGAACTTTACATCTCTTGTTATCATTCATGTTGAGGAGTGTTGATTACTATATCCCAGCTTATAGAAAAAATGAGGACAAGAGCTCTTTTAGTTTTTAAAATGAAAAGGGATGTGCTTGCATTAAAATGCAGCTATGAAGAAAACATGAACACGTCGAGAAATGCATTGATAGTTTATTAAATGTTACTCTTAACAGGGGAGGCATTTGGCATGATATCTGGAACTAGCATGGCAGCACCGCATATAGCAGGAATAGCTGCTCTTATTAAGCAGAAGCACCGTCACTGGAGCCCAGCTGCCATTAAATCGGCCTTGATGACAACTACTACCATAGAAGACCGGGGAGGAAAACCCATTCAAGCGCAACAATCTTCTGAAACAGAACCCATGAAGCTGGTCGCTGCAACACCTTTTGATTATGGAAGTGGCCATGTTAATCCTAGGGCTGCCCTAGATCCTGGACTCATTTTTGATGCAGGTCTTTTTCTTGTTCTTTATTTAAGTTTTTGCTGCTTTCCCTGCTTTAAATTTTAAGTTTGCTTCATGCATTAGAGATGAAATGCACTGCTAACTTGAAAGATCTTGCAAGACGTGGTGAGGGTTTAGAGTGATTTTACCTAATCATCCTCTAGGGGATCAGTTAAGCCGCTTAAGACTAGCATGAGAGATTGGTGCAATGTTGGGAGCACGGATGTAGCATTATTAGGGTTCTCCAAGAATGAATCCTAGTCACCTTATATGTTTAGTCCAGTCCATAACTCTCTTAAAATACCACCCATTGTAGGAAATGGCTTGAAGTATATGTTATAATCTTAACTTAGAAAAAAGAAAAACCAATTGTTTTGTAATACAATGACATATGAGCTTTTTTCGTTCATTTAATCCTCGAGGGTAGATGTAAGAAACCAAAGGCATCATTTCTATTAATTTGCCCTATGATTTCCCTATTTTTTTTTGGCTTTTGGTTAAATTTTTAATGGTTGAACTTATTTCTTTGTACTTTGTAGTTTTAATGCATGAGCTTTTTTTCCTTCCCAAATTCTTTTTACCTCCTCTTAGTTTTAATTTCTCTATTCGTTCTGGATTAGTTATTTGTCAAAACAAGAAGCTAATTGTAGTTGTGTTGGCTTGCATATTTTATTGCACTGCATATTATTTGATGATTTTGATTTGAATGTGGTACATTTTTGACACGATTCATAATGTCGTCATAATTAATTTTGTTAGTTATTAAAATAAATGCTTATTTACTGTTAAAAAATTCTCCTATGATCGAGATTCTTCCAAGCGATTAGTCATATTTAAAAAATAGTCGGAAGCTTAAAAATTCAGCCCAGTCAGAATTTTTTAATTCTGGCTCCTCCAATGCCTGCTGTGAGTTGCCATTACTTCTTTTCTTCTTAAATGTCATTCTTGTCTGGGTGATATTTTTTTGCGGAAACAATATAAATCATAACCATGACTTAAGAGTAAAATTATTGGACCATTGAATTACCTAACTTTTCATTACCAAAAGTTTCTTGCAAATTAGATATGTTCCCAAATTAATTGCAAAATAGTTAGTATAAAATATAGTTGTATTTGAGTGTGTTCTAAAATGAATTTAATAAAGAATAATTCTAAATATGTCACTTAAATCAAATCAATTAACAAATCTTAAAACAAAATAATAAAGTATAATAAAAATAACTTCTTTAAAGATTAATAATCAAATCAAATAATTATAATATGACAAATACAATTTTTTGATCCAAAAATTCAAAAACAAAAATAAAGAAGTTATAAAAACATATTATTAAAATATCATAAATTAATAAGGTTTATTAATCAATTAAATATAATTACAATATTTGATAAATTAACTAAATAAAGAAACTTTAAGAATTATTAACTTTTATTTGCAAAACAAGAGAGAATTTAAGAAGTGACTAATTTAGTTGATTTAAAAGATAGTAAATGAGTTTTATTTATAGGATTAGTAATATTCTTATTTAAAGAATAGTTCTTTTAAAATAGACTTATTAAACATGAAAATACTTTTTTTTTTAAAAAGTTCTTTTAAAGTGTATTTAATGATATCTTTTCGACTAAGATTTAAGGTATATCTTATTTAATATTTTAGTATATATCTTATTCTATATTTTAGCATAAAAAAATAATTTCAGATTTATGAATTTGAGCTATTAAATATATTATTAGTATAATCTTATGTGTTATAATTATAACAGATTTATCTGAAGTACGAGCTTAAAAATAAGTTTACAGGTAAATATTTTGTTCTCAAAAATTAATATTTATAATCCTTACGGTTTTAACAATATTTAATAAACATATGGACAAAATTGAAAAAATAATTGTGGGTAAAAAGGTTAAACAAATACATTTTTATTCACATATTTGATAAATATTAATTAATTACACATATAAAATTATAAGAATATATGTTATGTAAAAATATTTCTTAAATTAAAATGGTGTAATTCATAAATATTTCATACATTTATATTTAATTCATGATAACATAATACCAATATCAAATATTATAAGAATTAGAATAAAAATTAAAAAACATGATGAGAAATTTCAAACTTAAACTTTTAGGGTTTTTGTTATATAAGTGACGTTAGATAATGAAAGAAATAAGTTTCTTAATAATTTTTTTTAATAAATAAGGAAATAAATAAATGCTATAATAGTTTTGGATATGTATTTTTTAATTACTTTTTAATTTTAAAATAATTTTGTATTGATATTAAAAAAAAATTCATCAATTTATCGTATTTTTATTAATTTTTCATTTTCTCATAAATGAAATTTAGGGAATAAATTTTTATTTTTTCATAAATAGATTAAAAAAAGGTCATCAATAATTAAAAAAAATGGTCAAACACTTTCTATTATCTTAAATTTTGTTTTTATTTTTAAAGCAGCTAAAATTTTAAATCATAAATAATACACGTTAAAATTTGCTGGTGGATTGATCTTAAACTAACCTAACTTATTGGGTTGAGTTCAACGGGTCACCCCTTAGGATTTTGGGTTGATTGGACTAGTATTTTTACATCGCTAAGTGTAACTTAACTCTAAGTATTTTATTAGATCTATATCATTTTATATTTTTTACTTATAAATATTTAAATATAATTATCCATTTTGTATTTAAATATATTTCTAACTCCATTCTTGACCGGTAACTGAAACTTAAAACCTCCGAGCCTCCATGGACGCATATAATTGTGAGTGCTCAAGAGAAATATTATCCAAATTTGATGGAGAGTAGCATAATGATATTAATGTTTAACGATTTCTGTTCTAAGTGCAAAATAGTTGATTTGGTTATTATAAGTATATTGGTTAATCGTTTCTGAGATGTTATTCACAGGTCATGAAGATTATGTTGGCTTCCTGTGCACAACACCTGGTATTAATGTTCACGAGATACGGAATTACATAAACTCACCATGCAACACTTCCATAGGCCACCCTTCAAATCTAAACCATCCTTCAATAACTGTCTCTCATCTCGTGGGGACTCAAACGATAACTCGAATGGTAACAAATGTTGCGGAGGAAGAAACCTATGTGATCACAGCAAGAATGGCTCCAGCAATTGCTATTGAAACTGACCCTCAGGCAATGACTCTGAAAGCAGGTGCATCTAGGAAAATTTTAGTGACTTTAACAGTCCGTTCAGTAACCGGAACATACAGTTTCGGACAGATATTAATGAAAGGTAGCAGAGGTCACAAGGTGAGAATGACAGTAGTAGCCATGGGATACAAACGATAGAAGGCAAATGCGGTTGAGAGAAATAAAGCAAGCAAAGGAAATGAGGTAAATGGATGTAACGAAGGTAACTTACATGGTGGGGTTGAAGGAAATGGATGAGATTTAAAGCGAATCTGATCGAGGGGATGGTGCTTTGATGATGATAAAATATTGCATGAGTGAGATTTCATTGGAAACAAATCACTTTAAGATTTGGATGTGTTTTGCATGTATTGCAGTTCTTAGGGAAGCAGTTATGTTGCATGAAATCAAACATGAAAGAAAAATAATGAGAATTATGAATGATTGGGAGAGAATTGGATGTTAGTTTGTATATAGTTAATTAGTTCTAAAATAGCATGTTTATAGAGTGAAAGAGGTTAATGAATTATTTTTAATTTTATCAAATTACAAATACACAACTTAAATAGAAGAGTCATGCATGTAAACATGTAAATAATAAAGAGTAGAATTAAAACTAACCAAAGTCATAGATAAAAATCATGGATACATTGAATCACATAGTTTATTAATTATAAAAATTTAAATATAAATTTGATTTTATATTATCTTTTCTATGATAAAATCTCATTATATTTTATGTTCTATTTTTATAAAATCACTTGTATGTGTTCTAGATAGATTTCAATAACACGAAAATAGTGTTTGTATGTGTTCTAGATAGATTTCAATAACAAATAAATCATGAGTTAGTAGATTCAACAAATAAATAATGGAAGAAAATCTAAAAAAATAACTTAGAACAATAGATGTAGATCAAGATCAGGGAAAATAACTTTTTTAAACCTTAACAATTTATTCAATAAATTAAAAAGTAATGAAACTTGTAACTAATTCGGCAATCACCAAGTGGTAAGAGATTATCGTTATCTTTTTTTGATAATTTTTTTATAAAAGTTTGAATTTATTTTTTTAAACATGGGTTGATACTTCTAATTCTTTTAAAAATTGGAATGTTTTGATTGAAAACCAAACTAATAGAATATCAAAATACTTAAAAATGACAATGGTCTTCAATTTTGTAATTTCATATTTTCTATTTTGATCTGAGTATAGTGAGATATAGAAATGTAGTACACATGATAACAAAATAGATTGTTTGAAAGAATTTATAGAACCAATCTTGAAAGAATTAGATGCATGCTTTTTTTATTTTTTGGTGTGTCTAAGTTTATTTGAACTGAAACTACCCATATTACTATTTATTTAATTAATTAAATTTCTTTATGCTCTAAACTTTAAAACACCTTAAGAAAGAGAACGTCAAATCATATTTTTATACCTTTCTTATGCTTCATAGAGTGTCTCAGAATTATTTTGTCCAAATTAACCAATTTCACTCCTGAGTTGAGCTGTTTTTGTAGGTGGAAAGAATTTAGCAAGAAACTTTTTTGACATGTCTTTTTAATTAGTGATGTTTCTCGGTTGTAGAGATTGTAGCTAACCTCTGGCATTGTCTCTCAATGAAAAAGGAAACAATCTAAGTTTAATGGTGTCTGTAGTAACACCATTTATCTTTACAGTGTCACAAATATCTAAAAATATCACCAAATGAATATTGGGATCGTCAAGTGACGATCTATTAAATTGAGTTTGTTGCAAAATACTAATCAACATCGGTTTGAGCTTAAAATTATTGGTATTAATGATTTGGTGCGTTATACCTAAATAGTTTTCATTCACAATTCGTCTTACATAATTCTTTAAGGTACGTGATTGTGCATTCTGTTTTCTTTCAGCCATGATTAGTACTTTCTTTTTTATTCTTGATTTAAAAGTTCTTTCAATCTCTGGATCAAAAGGAATAATGTTTCAAGTTCTAGTATAATGCATCTAACATAAAAAACACACCTAAAGAAAAATAAAAAATAAAATAAAATAAAATATAATATAATATAATATAATTTTAAATTAAAACAAGATTAATTTGTATATTGGCAAAAATAAGAAAAACTCAATCCCCAACAACGACGCAAAAAACTTGATAAGTACAAAACTACAAGTCCACAATATCGTAGTTTTATAGTAAAAAGATAAAAAAATATTGTTCTCAGGAATTGGTAACTTATTTTTGACAAATATTAAAATTATGTTAATCTAAATTTTATCTAAAAAAGTTACTAAAGTTGTTGTAATTGAAATTTAAAATAAAATAAATTTAAAGAAAATGTGCAAAAAAAAATAAAGATATGGTTTAAAGATCAAATTTATAAGAAAAAAACTTCTAAAAAATCGATTTCACCTAATTTCTTACTATACTTTACTTATCTAGCAAATAAAATTTAATTCTATGTTTGTTAGTTCGATAGTCAATTGAAAATATTATTGTTCATAAATTTACACAAAAGTATGCAATTTAATAAAGTAAAAAAATATTAAGATATAAAACTACACAAGTTCATACAAGTATTTTCATCCCTATATTTACCTATGTCAAAATATTTCAAATCTATCCTATAATTTCCTTTTTCGATAGTAAATCACAATATTAAAATCATCCAATTAATGGCTAGTTAATTAGAAACAATAAACTTATCATACAAAAATGTAAAGAAATAATTCAAATTAACATAAAAATTCAAGCATATTTTGAAATTAACTTACATATTTTTCCTAAAATAAAGAAAAATTAATTCATGCTAGAAATTAAATTTAATATAAATAAATTCACCATAATTTTTCTGAGAGAAATTGAAAGAAAAATATATCGCAAAAGAATCTGCTTTCGTTTTATATATATATTTAAAGAAATATTAATTTAAATTAATCAATATTTAAATTTAAAAGTTCTTAGATGATATGTTTTTAAAATTTTGGATCTTCTTTCTTTTCAAATCTTTAATAAAATTTAAATATTAATAATAAAGTCTAAAATCAATAAAAATTAAATAAAATTAGACTAAAATTAAAATTAAGAAAAGATAAATTATATCAAGTTATCAAACAGTATGACTAATAGAACAACCGGCCACAGCCCTTTCTCTATAGTGTACACTAAAACTCCACACCTTACTGTTGATCTAGCAAATTTTGCTGCACCTAAGAGTAACGCAGTGTTAGGAGAATCATAATTTCAATCCGAACTTAATCAAGTTCTAAACAACGGAATTAAACTTATTCTCCTTATTTGTGTGAATCTTTTAGGAAACAAATAAATAGAGCTCAAAATCAAACATGTACAAAATCAACACAAGTAATTTACGTGGAAAAATCTTCCCGGTGTAGGAAGGAAACAACCACGGTACTCTTCTCCAAAACTTCCACTATCAAGAAGCAATTGTACAACAGTTCTCTCTAGGTAAAACTAGAGGCAAACAATCAACAACATCATCAAGAATACACTTCTTGGAAACTAACAATTATTTTAAGAAAATGGAGAAATCTAACACAATTCGTAATCACTGTTCACTGCTCATAATTTCTCAAACCGGTGATCCAAATCCAAATCCCACCGCACAGATTAAAGAGTCTTGAGTCGTGAACCTGCCTGCAAAATTTCAGCTTAATCGGACCACAAACAACCTTAGATCAGAGCACTTGATGAAGACTGACTGGAGAGGGAAAACTGCTCTCTTTTCTGCCTTTGTTGCTGCAATTCTGAAATTCTCTGCATAAAACTTCCCACAACAAACCTTAAATGGGTTTATTAATTAAAGCAATGAAATGATACAATTACCCTTCTTACTCCATGAGCTTTTAAGCCACATGGGCTTCATTTGGGCTCCTCCAAATAAGAGTAAAACCCAACAGGCAGCTCATACTTGGGCTGAAAATTACACTCAGTTTCACCAGCAAATCAAGGCTCACATTGAGCTTCTCAATACAAAGCATATGCAGATTAGAGGAAGAGGTTCAAGGAGTTCAAAGAAGGTGATCTTGTTTTAGTGCACTTGAACAAGCAAAGGCTGCCCACAGGTTCTGACAGGTTGCAGAACAGAAATATGGTCCTTTTATGATCTTGAAGAACATAAATAGTAAGGCTTATGTCATTGACCTCCCATCTGACTTGAACATCTCTCCAACATAGCAGACATATACTCCTATTATCCCCCCTGATGATATAGATACTACCATCATAAATTCGAGGTCGAATTTTCTTGAAGAACAGGAGACTGGCGCAGAAGTTAAAACAACTATTTTTTCTTTTTAAAACTGTTCATGTTTTAAATATTTAGTTGTCGTTTTGGTAGAGTTAGCTGCTGTTTATTATTTTCTGTTATTTCTCTTTGCTACTTGCCGTATGCAGGCATAGCGTGGGAAAAGAGTTAGTTACTCAAACGTGCGTTTTGGAACCACGTTTTGAACAATAGTTTTGCTTACTAGTGGCAGACTCATGAGGGAAGAGCTTAGCTTGGAGTTTTGGGATTTGTTAATTTGTTTTCTTTGATTGTATCAGAGTGTTCTTGAGGAACAGTCGATGAATTTCCTTGTTGTTCTAACTGAATTTCGTTATTCAATTCTGTTTTTGGTTCTTGAGTTGATTTTTGAAACATTCCCTTCATCAGATTCCTTGGCTCGTAAAATGGTAAGATATATTATTTATAATATAACTGACATAGCTACATATTATCTACTTTTGTGTTTAATAAATTAATTTTTGTTGTGTATTAGTTGTGTAATACATCAACAATAATATTTTATTTGACATAAGGTTAATTGTAGAGGGGATTACAAACTTCAAGATATCAATGAGATGCAAGATGCAAGATAAATGGGCAATCTTTGTGAACGTCTACTTTGAATTTTAGTTATTATATAACTTTAAACTATGACAAGTAATGTAACATGAAATTTTAATATTTTTATTGTTTGTTAATTTTGTGGGATGTTTTATTTACTATTTAAGAATTCGTCGTGTATATATATATAATTGTGTTTTTTGGTATGTTTATATTCATAGAAATGTTGCCTTATGTTTAGCATATATTATTTATCAATTTCTATATATCTATGGTGACAATATTTATCAAAACCGTGGCTATAAGGATAATCATAATTATGGTTTTGCAACAATCATGGTCATGGAAAAATTCATAAACGTAGTTTTTTGCAACAATCGTGTTCGTGACTATAATTAATAGAAAATGAAAATATTGATAATATATGATTATGATTTCTATTAAAAATTATGATTATCAATTAACATATTAAGAATATCTTATAATCATTTTTCTTTGATTATGGATTTTTTTATCTATGATTAAAAAGTTATGATCATGATTATAAACTGTGGTTAAAAATTTTATCTGTTGTAGTGAACCATTATAGGTGGTGGAATTTAACCTTTCATTACTTAAATCAGAATCAGAACATGAAGTTAAAGATGATAATGGAGCTTAAGGTCTTACTTTGTAAATTAAAAGGAAGAGAGTGTGATTTAGTTATCACCGATTACTTAGTTGAGAAATGTTATATGAAGTGTACACGGATGAATATATAAAGAGACTATAATTATTCTAACGCGTCTTACTTATCCATTAGATATACTTTTTGAGCATCATGGTTACTCGTTCCTTAAAGTATTTTGCATACTAGTATCATTAATTGCTCGCAACGTGAAATGTACTAATTTACACTTCACATTAAATTTATTTATAATATTGGGATCTTGTTTTCCCTTCTGTTTTTTTTTCCAGCATTGATATTCAATTGCAATCCGATAGTGTAAATTAATAAATAAAGGTATAAATAACTATAATAATTAGATAAATTATTTATTATTTTTAAAATATGTAATGATGTATTATTTTAAATTATTGAAATTTAAGATTATTTTAATTTAAAAAAAAAACAAATATATAATAAGAGTGAGAAAAAAAAGCAATCCTCTAACCACAATGAATTAACTCCTCTGATAATGAGCTGTCTAATATGGCAACAAATGATGCCATACGGTTATGGGAAACCATACTCATTCGCTCTGACAGAATGATATATATATCCTTATCACTTTATCTAGAGAAAATTCGGTTAGTCACGATATACATTGAAAGGTTAGAGAAAAAGACATTAAATGATATTAATATCGTTTGAAACATATCGAATAGATGTAGTTGGAGAAAACTTGTAGTTGAGGCTTAATAACATGGTGATATTAATGAGAAGATTTATGGGAGAAGATTTTAGGAGAGAGAAAGACTAGGGTGGTGAGAATTGCTTGTCTATTATATAAATAAAATTATTATTTTTTATTATAATTATATTATAACTGAATATATAATAGAAAAAAAAAGAGACAATTAAGTATAGGTGTAATTACAGGATAAAGAATTAACCTTTAATAAGCTGTCTCCGTTATCAGTGTCATTTTGGTTTATTAACTTTTGTCGTCGTTGCTGACCTGACGATAGATACCGAATACTAATTAAGGGTTGAATATTGTTTCTAAAAGTAATAAATTAGTGGTATGATTTATGAAAATTATTGGCCTAATTTATGGTATGATTTAAGAAAATTAGTGACCTAATTTAAGGCTTAAATTATGGCACAATTTTAGGAAAAGAGAGCCTTGTTTTATCTATAAATAGGAAAGAATTCATGCATTGAAGAATAAAGCAAAAATCAGAAAAAATCAGAAAGAACATAAGCAAACTCAAAGAGAGAGCATAAGCAAACTCAAAGAGAGAAAATACTTGTGAGTTTGAAAGTTTTCTGTGAGTTTGGGGAAACACTTGAGAGATATTATTAGTGAGGAAATCTGTATCTGTATTCTGTATATTTTCTAATTAGTTTAAATAATATCTGTTGATTCTCGTGGACCTAGGCGAATTGTCGAACCACGTAAATTCTGTGTGTTCATTTTATTGCTTTGATATATTCATATATCGCTATTTATTGTTTCTGCCCACAACATTGAGTACTATTTAATTTTACGTTGATTTTGTAAAATTTTAACAATGTCTTTTTTGTGTCTTTTATTATATACATAACAGTGTCATATATATATATATATATATATATATATATATATATATATATATATATATATATATATATATATATATAACTATATAAGACAAAGTTTATTGGATATTAGTCCTTAATTCAAAGAATAAACATAAGAATCTTAATTCAAGGAATAAAATAAAGACCTTAATTCAAGGAGTAAAACAAGGACCTTAATTTAAGGAGTAAAACAAAGACCTTAATTCAAGGAATAAAACAAATAATCCTTAATTTAATGAGTAAATCAAGGAATGCTTAATTTAAAGAGTAATTGAAGGAGTAAAATTTCCTTTAATATAGTTATACAAGTGTAATGAAAACATGAAGAAAATAATACAAAATAGATAGCTCTTTTGTGTAGAGTTATTTCTTGTTTTTCAACATGGTATCAAAGCAGGAAAATTAACTTGCTTCTGCTTTATTATTATCTTAGCATCTTCAATCTTCAAAATGACTTAAGACAAGCTGCTAGAATCAGAAGCTGAAAGTTCATCGGTCCTTTCCTTCATGAATATCAATGAAGTGGATGTCAACCTAAATTAAAGATTAAGCTCAGTCTTGTTGAATGAGTTTAATTACTTACCTTTGTCAAGAATAGAGTCTATGGCTTTAGGTGGAAGGTCCAAGTTGGGGTTCATAAATGGAAGCATCGAAGTACCTGATGTTTCCTCACCAACCTATGAATCCTGGCTTAGCAAGGATCAGTTGGTTATGTCATGACTCCTAAATTCCATGGAATGTAAATTAGTTGAAATATTCAGTTACTCTGAATCTGCATACCAACTATGGGAGATGGTCAAGGAAATGTATGGCAGTCAAAACAATATTGCACGAGTTTTTCAATTAAAGAAGGACATCTCAGATTTGTAACAAGATGGCAAGCCTTTTGTACAACTCTTATGAAGCATGAAAAGCATGTGGAATGAGTTGGAAATATATCGTCCTCATACAACCGATGTAACTTTGCTACGAAAGAGAGTTGAAAATATATCGTCCTCATACAACCGATGTAGCTTTGCTACCGAATACTAATTGAGTACTATTTAATTTTAGGTTGATTTTGTAAAATTTTAACAAGGTCCTTTTTGTGTCTTTTATTATATATATAACAGTGTTTTATATATATACAACTATATAAAACAAAATTTATTGGATATTAGTCTTTAATTCAAAAAATAAACATAAATACCTTAATTTAATAAATAAAATAATTACCTTAATTAAAGGAATAAAACAATTACCTTAATTAAAGGAATAAAATAATTACCTTAATTTAAGAAATAAAACAAGGAATTCTTAATTCAAGGAATAAACATAAGGACCTTAATTTAAGGAATAAAACAATTACCTTAATTCAAAGAATAAAACAATTACCTTAATTTAATGAATAAAATAATTACCTTAATTTAATGAATAAAATAATTACCTTAATTCAAGGAGTAAAACAAGGAATCCTTAATTCAATGAGTAAATCAAAGAATGCTTAATTTAAAGAGTAATTGAAGTAGTAAAATTTCCTTATATATAACTATACAATTGTAATGAAAATATGAAAAAAATAATACAAACTAGAGAGCTCTTTTGTGTAGAGTTATTATTTGTGTAGAATTATTTCTTGTTTTTTAACAAGTTGTGTTGGCACATCTCAACAAAATAATGTAACTGAACGCAAAACCGAGACTTACTTGAAAAAACTAGAACATTAATGCTACAAATGAATGTACTAAAGAGATTATGGTCCCAAAAGGGTTATGACAACTGCTTACATCATTAATAGATTATCGAGTCGAGTCTTGGGTTTCAAGTATCCCCTACAGATCATGAAAGGAAGGAAAATTAACCTCTCACACCTTAGAGTCTTTGGCTGCATCTGTTTTGTACATATTCAATCTCATCATCGAGATAAATTGGATCCTAGAACTGTTAAATGTATTTTTCTTGGTTATTCATCTACACAAAAGGGATATAAGTGTTATGATCCCCAACTTAGAAGATTAATTGTGTCTAAAAATGTTCGATTTTATGAAACTAACCCTTTTTTCAACAAGTTATGTGAAATCACAAGTCAAGGGGATGACATATTGGATGTGTTTCCATTACCAAGAATCCAACTTGAGGCTGCACAACAACAAGATCTCAGTCATGTCAACATTGATACATCTCTCACTGAAAGTAACAATGAAGGGTCTCGTCTTGATGGTACATTGCATGAAGATGGTGACAATCAAGATGATCCTCACAATATGGTACAAGATGTGAACAAGTGTGAGATAACTCTTCCTGCTCCATGACGTAATCCAATGCGTGTTAGGCAACCTCTCACAAGACTTCAAGACTTTGTCACCAAAAACCCACACATCCCATCTCAAATTATGTGTCATATAAGAGAGTGACACCAACCCATGCCGCATTCTTCAGCACTATATCGAGTTACAGTGAGCCTCAAAACTTTCATGAGGTCAACAACCAAGAGGTATGGAAGAAAGCCATGCAAGAAGAACTTAAAGCTCTAGATCAACACAACACATGGAGCATCACCAAAATTCCAAAAGGCAAGAAAGACGTGGGTTGCAAATGGATCTATGAGCTCAAATTCAATTCAGATTGATCAATTTAGAGGTATAAAGCAAGATTGATGGCTTAGGGATTCACTCAAACATTTGAGGTGGATTACAAAGAAACATTTGCACCTGTTGCAAAAATGAACACAGTAAGAGTGCTACTGTCTGTGGCTGTAAACAAAGGGTGGTCTATATACCAAATGGATGTGAATAATGCATTCTTGCATGGTGATCTTAAAGAAGAAGTCTATATGAAATTGCCACCCGGACATCCTCAAAGCAATGAATTGGATTTAGTGTACAAATTACACAAATCCATTTATGGTTTGAAACAATCCCCACGAGCTTGGTATGCCAAGCTAAGCTTAGTTCTTACTAGTGTTGGTTTCAAAAACAGCAATGTCGATTCCTCACTATTTGTTCGCATAGGAGCTATAGGCAAATTGGTTATGCTAATTTATGTAGATGATCTGATAATTATAGGTGATAATGCTGACGAGATTTTCAACCTCAAACAGTCCCTCAGACAATGGTTTGCAATTAAAGACCTTGGGATATTGAAGTACTTTCTTGGTATAGAAATGACAACCTCGCACATGTGACTCTTTCTTAACCAAAGGAAATATGTCCTAGATTTGCTCAAGGAAGCTAACATGAGCGATGCTAAACCAGTTATTACCCATCTTGACAGTGAGCTCAAACCTAGCTTGAAGGGCACACCACTTACAAATATAAGTTATTACCAGCGACTAGTTGGCAAGTTGATCTACCTAACAATCACCAGACCTAACATCACATATTCTGTAAGTATTGTGAGCCAATTCATGCACTCTCCGACACTTGAGCATTTGACCCTTGTTAAAGGGATCTTATGCTACTTAAAAGGATCAGTGGGTTATGGTATCATCATGAAGAAGAACGACAACACATAAATCATGAGGTATTGTGATGCTAATTGAGAAAGGAATGCAATCAATTGTAAGTCCACCACTGGCTATTGTACATTTTTTGGTGGAAACTTGGTCATATGGAAGAGTAAGAAGAAAACACTCATCGCCAGATCAAGTGTCGAAGCTGAGTATCGTGCAATGGCTTCAACTGCATGTGAATTGATATGGCTTAAAGGTCTTCTATGTGATTTAGGTGTTCCTACAACTCTTTTTATGTCCTTATTTTGTGACAATCAGGCAGCCATGCATATAGCATCAAACCCAGTGTTTCATGAGAGGACGAAACACATTGAAGTTGATTTTCATTACGTTCGTGAACAAGTTCAATCACAGGTGATTCAGACACATTATACAAGAAGCTTCGACCAACTGGCTGACATCTTCACCAAGCCCGTGGCTTCTCATCAATTTCAACGACTTTTGTCCAAACTTGGATCCAAAAACCTTCTAGATCCAGCTTGAGGGGGAGTATTGGATATTAGTCCTTAATTCAAGGAATAAACATAAGGACCTTAATTCAAGGAATAAAACAAGGACCTTAATTCAAGGAATAAAACAAGGACCTTAATTCAAGGAATAAAACAAGGACCTTAATTCAAGGAATAAAACAAGGACCTTAATTCAAGGAATAAAACAATAACTTTAATTCAAAGAGTAAAACAATGAACTTAATTCAAGGAGTAAAACAAAGAATCCTTAATTCAATGAGTAAATCAAGAAATGCTTAATTTAAAGAGTAATTGAAGAAATAAAATTTCCTTATATATAGCTATACAATTGTAATGAAAACATGAAGAAAATAATACAAACTAGAGAGCTCTTTTGCGTAGAGTTATTCTTTATGTAGAATTATTTCATGTTTTTCAACAAAGTTATATGCACAACATTATTATTACTTTAAATTTTTTATTTTAAAAAATTAAAAACTTTCTTGAAATATAATTTTTTTTATGTTAATTTTATTATATATTACTAAAATATTATTGTAATCAGTCAGTTTTTAATCGACGAAAAACGTAATAATTTATTGATTTTTAATCGATGAAAAACAAGTTTTTCATCGGTTTTTAAAACCACAATATTAGGTGGTGGTCAAAAAAATTTACCTTGCTTAAAATTGACGATTTTTATTCTATTTTTTTCCAATTTAAAAGTCAAATAATTTTTTTCATTTTCAAAAATTGATCCAAAAATAAATTTTGTCAGTTTAGAAACCACCCTAAAAATTAAAAAAATTGTTAGTTTAAAAATTGGTCCTAAAATTTAAAACACTAGATTTTTTAAATGGACCTTCAATATTCACATCATGTATCACTTAGTCGCATCTTTTGAAAGTTATAGACGTAGTTAATAAATCATGTATAAATAAATTAATCAAACTCGATTCATTCATTAAATGAGTAAGTATCAATTATATAAGTTACAACTCTTAAGAATTAAAATAATTATACAAGTATAATAATATCAAATAAATGATAAATATATAATAAAACTACTAAAATAATTATTCATAAAAATATAGGAATATTTTCATTTTTATTAGGGTAGTTTTTTTTTAATGAAAGGTTGCATCCCATAGGTGCACAAAGACATTACCTTTATGTTGGTATCTTCATAACACCTATATAACTCATCAATTATGAGTATTATTAAAATAATAAAAAAAGATAATACATACCATTTTTCAACAAAAATTATAATTAGATTTCCTGTTAATATCCAAAAAATAAAAACGTAAGCGAATGATAGGGTATCCCATCACCATGTCGCTGTACAAATACTAAGTGCCTTAGAGTCTATACAATCAACTATAGCATTACCCTCCCTAAAAATACGAGCATAATGAAAATTCATACGAATAATCTTTTCTAAATAGCCAGCCCAACCAAAATATCATCTCCATGACATCGATAATGATCTAATGCAAGAAAGAGTCACCATGCAAGTAGAGTCAAACTCCAACCAAAGTATTTGCCACCTAAAGATGGCAACATACAATATTTCATGAATGGTTATCTAAGCTCTACTTCAAAAGCAAATGCAATCTCACGTGGAATACAAAAACAACATTTGACAAAGGATGTTGATGTTCTAAATATCCCTTACACAACCTACTAGACCAGGTGATTCAAAAGCGGCACCATTGGTATTGACCTTTATCCATCCCAAAAATGGTGGTCTTAAACTTACCTTTACGATCCTTGGTGCTCGTTGTGAAACTCTGTGCACTCGTAGTCTTCGTAGAACCATAAGATCATCCACAACATTTCGCATGAACCCATACTATAATAGGTTCACTTCACGAATAAAATGACAAATTGTGACAAATGTAGAGCTCATAAAATTATGTATATCCTCGAATTGAGCATTATTTCTAGCTTACTATATCACCCAGATAACTAAAAATATATCTACTTTTCATAGATTATCGAGTTATGACCCAAGGTTAATCGACACTACACAATACCATAAATCTATAATGGAAGAATCTATATGAGATTGCCTGTCAAAAACATAGCATAATAGATCCCATAATGCACCTATAAAATGACCACTCAAAAAAAAAGGTGATAAATAGTCTCCTCAACTGACCCACACAGGGAGCACTAGGAAGGGAAGGAATGGCCCCTCATCTTTGCCTGAAAATTAGTGGGAAACTTGATTTGTATAACTTGCAAAAATAGAATGGATTGGGAAAATCAAATGAAAGGGACTCAAATTGCCCTTCCCCAACTCTTATGTTCCACAACCACGCATAAGGATTCATAGGCCTCACTAGTTGTGACTTCTTCTATAATGGAATGCGCCCAAATTTTGGTATTTATACCTTTCACGGTAACTGTCGACCATACCTATAAGGTAATATCAGGGTAAGAGTTTCAAAAGAGTACAATACGTGCCACTTATCAACCTATAAATAATTGCCTATTGTAATTCTCGTTATTCTTGTGTTTGTGTATTGGCTTCCCGTGTACAAAACATAGTTTTATTTTATTTTATTCAGTGTTATGTCATCCTTTATATAAGTTCTGTTACTGTGGAACAATAATATACACACGTACATAGATAGGAATATTTTGTATGCAAGAATGTTTACACACACTATATGGTTGATTTTTGTAGTGTACATGCTCACTTGTCAACGTTGTCACTTATATTTTTGATTCGTTTTGAGTGTGGGTATTTATGGAAAGTACTCGATAATTTTTGGAACGAAAAAATGTGAATTTTTACCACCTCACCACCAAGCTCGTCAAGGACCTCCCCGTAAGTGGTGACAATGTGGTTGATAAGGTGGAAAATATGAGTTCTATAAATACCCTCTTATTTCTTCTTCTTTGGTATCTAGAAAGAAGTAGTAGAGCTCTATCAAATTGACATCCTGTCTTTGTTTTTTGACACTAATACCTTAAATGTTTCTTGGTATTAGTGATTCATGATTTTGTGAGAAAAATCATGCATATGAGTGATGAGTACTAAAGTCGATGTTTGCAATTGGTTCTATGTTTTGAACCGTGTATCGGCTGGTAGTTGTCTTCGTGCAACATTTTCTTATTCACTTTACATACTACTAGTCTTTGTTTACTAATCATACCACTATGGGTGGTATGGACTTTGGAAGAGAGTCGGGTTCGTATGTCGAACCAAGTCGTTGTGAAAGTAGCAAGTAAAAGCAACAATAGGTAGTCAAAGGTCCTAACTAATAAAGCTAATGATGGTTTTATTTCTTTAAGAGTGTAACTATTTTATTGTTTAATAGATTGTCTATTATTATGGTTTCCTTATAATCCAAAGATGTTATCACATATATAGGATTTTTATGTGAATTTATCTCGTTATATTTGATGTTATGCTCGGTTAACTGTGTGGTTAGTATATTCAGAGTTTAAAGAACGTATGTTCCTACATACTAAAATTTAAAGTCTGATTAAAAAGATTCAATTTTTTTCTTTATTACATGTTTTTTATTTATTGAAATATATATCTATTGCTTTATTATAGTGACTATTTTTGAGTAAATGTATCTATCATGTGTTCGTATATCTATGATTTGTATGTTTGAGTTTTATTTTTAAGAATTGGTATCTTTTTAACCTGATTATGTAGATTTCATTTGGAAGTTAGAGTTTCTAAAATGGGGGTAGAGTTCGTAAAAATGTTAATTTCATGGGAGTCAGAGTTTCTAAAAAGCTTTTTAGTTTTCTATTTCTTTCACGTTGTTGTATTGAACATCATAATTATCTCTTTGAATTTTAAAGCTCAATGGCAACGACATATTTTGACTCTGTTTTTGAGTCAAACCAGAAAATGACTCGCTCTGGTCGAGGAAGTTATCTCCCTCCGTACTTGAGGAACGATGGAGGTGTTGTCGCTTCCTTTAACAATGATGATTCCTTTGAATTTTTTGAGTCAATACGGTCACCATTTCGACGGTTCTAGACCCAAATAATTTAATTAGGCTTCTCGTTCTATTCATGGTGGTCAAGGACATCGTCGTGGTGGCTTATCGCGGTGGGTTCGCAGCACAAAATCTTGGGGCTCGAATCCAATCCAAACTGCAAACTCAGAGTACCCTTCTCATGTTTTAGATAAATTTATCAGGCTTGAGATTGATGATACCATTAATGGCGGTTGAGGTAGCCATTTTGATGCTTATCGTAATTAGTAATACCCTATTTTAGGCTACTGGGTGAGACGTGCCTCAACCAGTGGATCTGGGTTTGTGAGGTGAGGTTCCCCGTCCATGTTTAGCCTTTTGTGGCGGTATGCTGAAGGGGGAAAGGTCGGTCAAAATTGCAGTGGATGGTTATTTGCATTTTGGTGACGAACACCATAAACAATAAATTTTATATTTTTATAATTTGAACTGCACATATGAAAAAATAGTAATAAAATAGTATAAATAAAATATTTTTTAATTAAATGATTGAAATAAAATAAAATTTAATTTGATTAATATAAACGAAATAAATATAATAATTAAATGATATATTTATAGATGTACTCAAGTATGAAAATGCATCGGTATTATCATAATAGTGTCAACAAAGTTTATTTTTTATATACGTCGACATCAAAATGTAATATCTTTTAGTTAAATTGTCACAAAATTATCGAGAATATTGTTAAAATGTTGTTTATATGTCTTTTTTGGCCAAAATGTATTAAATATTGTGGATATTGTCACTAAAATATCGTTGAAATATCAAACAAAATATTAAAAATATTCAATCTTGATTTATTTTTCTCTTATTTCTTATTTTTTAAAAATAATTATTTTAATTTAATTTTTTCTCACTTTTGCGTAAGAGAATATATTCTTTTTTTTTCTTATAACATGTTTGCTATATATATAAAGTAAATAGATAAAAGTATGATTAATTATAAATTAGATTTAAGATACAGAACTAGTTAGTATAAAAGAAATCATGTCATTAATAAAAAATTAATACAAAATGATAGAGACATGTATATCATTATATCTTTATAGATAATAGTGCTTTATTTCTAATCATTGAACTTCCAAGATAAAGTCTTTGGTAGTATTAAGTTTGGTGTTTAGTAACTTTTTTTAGTTTTAGTGGATTTGATATTTAGTAATTATCGTAGTCGTTGCATATATGTTTCTATTTTATACTATTTTATATTAATATTATAACATATAGATTGCATTGAAAGATAATGTTCATTATGTCTCTAATTATGAGTATTTTTAAAAATAAGTAATCAATTAAATTTATTTTTATACTGTCGAAATTTATCTATTTATAATAGTTAATATAATTAGATGGATTACTTAATTATTTCATACATTTTAATTATTTATTCTACGATATTTAACAAAAAAATATATTTTATTATACAATATTTTAATCAATCGATCAATTTATTGATTAATATCAATATTTTAAGTATTTAAAAGTACATGTATTAGATAAAAAATAGTTTAAAATATAAATAATTGATTGCTTTGATGTTTTATAAAAAAATACTATATTTTGATAAAATTTTCATAATTTTTGTGATTTTTTTTTAATTTTTATAAAAAATATCTTTGATATTTTCATAAAAATTATATCTTGACGTATTCACTAATATTGATATTAATATACCATTATTTATATGATAAAAGTGTCACGTAAGTTATTAATATTAAGCCATTAATGTAATTTAGTTTTTTATGTTAAAAAATTATATATTTATTCTCATTATTTTGAAAATTGTTAATTATATATAAATTATATTATTTTATTAATTTTAATATTTAACCTATTTTATATTAAATGAACTTTTAAAAAAAGGACAAAGTAATAAAAAAAACAAATTTGAGAAATGTATTAGGCTAGAAAAGGATGAATGTCTTGGAATTTTATGATGTTCGATGAGAAGTTGTGTGGTAATATGTCCAAGAATCATGCTAGATTAGCGCACATATATAATAATTGTTTTAATGCTTACACGTATGCTAACTTATAAGAGATGTGACTCAATTTAGTAGCACTCTATGTCTAATTGGAACTAAGATGTTTAAGGGATAAATCGGTGATTTCACCCTCATATTAGTTTATTTGCGATTTATTTATGTTAAAGTAAATTAGAAATATCTTCAAAATATCTATTTTATTTAACATTATTTGGTTCAAAAGTTTGTTAATTATAAAGAAAAAGGGTAAAACTTATTGAAGGTTATAATTTTTACCACATTTTAATCTAATAATTATTATATTAATTTAAAGATTAAATATTATTAATCATGTTTTATTAAAAATAAATATTTTTATTTTTATAATTTATTAAAATGGATATTTATTTATAATAATAACGAATCGTATAAAAATCAAGAAACTACTAATATTTAATATAATAGTTATGAAATTAAATAATTAAAAATTTCTGCTGCCTTTCTTCGAAAAGAAAAATAATAGATTTGAGATTACCTGAATAAAAATTGATTATTTTAAACTCATATATCGCTCTATCATAATGGCTATAAAAAGCGCCTTATGAAAAGAAGGCTAGTTCATTTCTGTATTCTCAAGCTTTAAAGTTATTTCTTCTCTGCTACGCATTTATCTTCTGTTTCTAACCTTTTGTTTTGCTGTGCGAACCCATTTTAATCAATCAGGCACCTATTTGACGTTCTCTCACTTCCTAGTCCTACAGTCAGCACTTGCTCTCTTCAAATGGTATGTATATTTCTCTCTCTTTCTCTGTAACATATACATATACAATAATTATTATAAACCACCATAAATATAGAAATATCATTTTATTATTTTCTCGTTCTTTAATTCTATGTTTTCTGGGTTATTTTCTATGACTTGTGTTCATCTTCGTTAATAATAATATATGTTTGATGTTTTCCTTAATTTTCATGTTTATCATTTTTAATTGATTCAGGCATGTAAAAAGGTAGTTTTGCAACTGTTTTATTCTGATTCTTTCATTTGAATTGCAGTTATTATAATCTAAATTTTATACAAATATTACCGATATAGAATATTGGACAATTTCAGTTGTTTTTGTTTTTTTAAGAGTACTTTCGTAAACACAAAGCACATTAGAAATTTTTAAGTACAAATATATGTTTAAAATTTTGCCATTATTCGTACCTTCGTTTTTACCATCATTTTAATAATTACTCTTTATAAATTAATATTTTAGTTTTTATCCTTATTTTATTCATTAAACATGTCACAAATAATAAAGTTTCATATTCCAATGAATTTATTTATTTTATTCATTAAACATTTCACAAATATTAAAGTTCCATATTCCAATGAATTTATTTATTTTATTCATTAAACATGTGGTACATATTCTAATAAATTTATTAAGATATATTTAATTAAAATAACATATTTTTATTAAAAAAATTCAAATCGATAATACCATATCCCGACCCAAGATAATTCGAACATGAAATGATTCGACATATACAATAAAAAAAAGTTTTTTTAATAGGCTGATTTAACATAATCCGATTATTAAATGGATCAATACATTAACGTGATTTACCATCCCTGATTTTTATTCTCCAACAATTACTAAAAACTTTCCGATTAAGTTTACTAATTTTTCAATTTTATTTTTACAACACACAATAATTTTAAAATATATATAGTTTACAAAACATTTTAATAATATATTTGATAATTGATTTTGTGCTTTGAAGTTTATTTTTTGTCGTAAATTGTTTTTATTCATTTTTAGATTTACTTTTCTCTTCCAAATCACTTATGTTGTTAATTTTGGTTGATTTTTTAATTTTATTTTGTTTTTATTTATTAATAATCTTGTATAGTTATTATACATATGTATGTTTTAAATATTATTCTTCAAAAAATATGTATATAAAATTTAAATATTCCTTCAAAAATATATATATGTGAATATTACATACTATTTGAAATATATGTATTTAAAGTATAGATATTCTTTTCAAAAAATATATATATATATAAAAAGGTTAGATATTTTTTTTATAAATATGTATATAAATCTTACTTTTTTTATTAACTATGTCTTTTATGCTTTATTTGTTGTACTATTCTATTGAAATAAAATTAATATATGTTTAATAAATCTATTTTATTTAGGTTAAAAATTGCTATTTACAACGATAACATTTTCTTATTAAGCTAGTAAACAAGTCGACAATGACATCAAATTGATACTATTTCCTCTTTCCTTTTTATCTTTTAATGAATAAACTATATATATGGAATAATTGAGAAGGAATTAACAAATGAGAAAAGGTGGAGTAATGGAGTAGTTGTCGTATTTTCTTTCTCCTTTTCACATTTCTTTAATAAAATAGGATTATATACCTTTTTGCGTGCCTAATTAGCATTTAAATACAAATATTATTAGTCATTGACTAATTTATATAAAGCATTAATTAGAGAGTTTGATACCCAAATGTGCAAACCAAATCTTCTTCTTTTCTTTTCCCAAACGTTTTCCCATTAATTTAAAAAGCAAAAACTATCAAAGCAAGCCGAATTTCAGTATCATTTTAATTGAAGATCGTTTTAGACGCTAAAGTTTATGTTTTGAAAATAATAATAATAATGATATTTCCATAATTATTTTTATTATTGATAGAAAAAAAAGAAAGTATGAATTGTTTATATATCATTATTATTAAATAAATTTTATGATTTTATAAATTATTGTTGTGAGAATAACAAAATAGGTTTTATTAATTTCTAATTAAACCATTGAATAACTGGGTTAATGTAATCTGTTACATGTAATTAACAGATTCATTGGTTTAGCAAAAAAAATGAAAACAACGTATATATTAAATGGTATGTATAAGTTCCTTGGTTCTTTCAATCCCTAGATAATATCAAACGACGAGTGCTCATTTGGGTAGGAATCTATTTGCTAGTAGCCAAACAAATAAAGCCATTCTAAATTTTTAACCAATTTCCTTTTATATATATTTTCAATCGAAATAGATTCCATATTCATTTTCAGTCGGCCATTTCCAACTTTTACTTAAGCACATACCATTGGCCACGTGAAAACCAGTTAGCACATAGCATTAAATGTAAATTTAGGACAGCCCTCCACTAAAATTCCTGATAATTCAGCATGATCTTAATTAAATGACTAGATTAGACAAAATTAGGTCAAACATTTCTTCTATTACTCCACTTAAAATCGGCTTGAAGTTTAAGTTACATATAGATTTATAAAATATAGATTATTTGAGTGATCACAATCTATTTCGTTATTGTAATTATAATAATTCATGAATTATAATTTTATTTAATACGTAATTGAAACATAAATCATAAATCATAAACCTTAAATTGATTAAATTTGAAGTTATTTTAACCTTTTTAATATAAATATATATCTATTTTTATTTTTTTAACCCGTGTATTTTATTTATTAAACATGTTATCTTTAGATGTAAATATGAATTGTATTGAAACTTTATTTCAAAATTATAGACTTAAAATGAATATTGTATTGATTCCTTAACTAAGAAGGAACTTTTGGTATCTATTTGCTTTTGTTACTGGGAGTAATGAAGTAGGTTTGATAAGTGTGAATATTATCTAGAAAATTAAATTTTTTTAATTTTAAAATAATTTAACAGGTGATAAAATATAAAAGTAATATTTATCTTGTTATGTGATAATAAATGTTAATATTATACAAATTTATCTAGAATCAAAATAATTATGATACCTATAATATAGGTGTAAAATTGGATGTAAAATTAAGTGGTACTAAATTTCTCTTGTTCTATGATAATAAATGCTAATATATACAAATTTAAACTTACTTTTGCACACACTTTTTGTATTGTATAATGTTTCAAAATTATTTTAAAAATTAAAAGAATGATTTATTTTTATATTACTTTAAGAAAATAAATATTTGCAAATATGACTATAGTGTAGACTTAAAGTGTATATGAGTTGCCATAAAGATCTTCCATCCCTTATTTTGTTGTATTAATAACATCACTTTCTCTTCTTGCCCCCTTAAAATTCATGTTTATCTTGTGTAATTTTTTTACACCGACAAATTATCAAATAATTAAAGTTAATAAAATGAACATGGAAGAACATATGCTCATGTGGAGTTTTTTTTTTTTTTTTTTAAATGACAAACATTGTTTATGCATGTACTTCATAATTTTAAGTGTCTAATTGAATTTCGTGTGTGGAGGAGCATAACTCGTGGATTTATTTGGATACACGTTATATTACATTTTTTTTCGTTCATTGAGTAGATAATGTTAAGGTGTTGTTTATGGACAGGTGATGGAATGGGATAAAGAAAGGAATATTGTTTTGACGAAACCATTATCATTAGATGGAGAATCGGACGTTGATTATAAAGCCCCAAATCTTATCCAACGTATTTTAAGCCTATTCAAAAATGTACGCTCCGGATCAGATCTTACTCGAATGCAGGCAAGTATTGCTCTCTTTCTCTGGAGAAAATGCAATTACTTCCAAGATTGGACTATCAGCTTTCAAGTAAAAATAAAAAAGAAATTTTGTGGCACTTTCTGAATTTAGATTTTCCGTTTTTGAAGCCTTAGATCCTATTTGATAAATTATATGCTCTCTCTCTCTCTCTCTATATATATATATATATATATAAATCATGTCTGGGAAATATGTTCGGTCTTAATGGCTTAGCTCTATTGTCTTGCAACTGAAATTTATGTTGAAACTGTTCTGTAATGATGCAAAAGGCATTCCTAAATTTACAATAAGATAACACAATTCCAGTTAAGATGGGTTAGGTCAATGCAAAGGAGTGCGGATACTGGCTAAGGGTTTGTTTGCTTCTGCTTGAGATCCTGTAAAAATCGTTTTTTTACATTTAAAAAAGAGTTACTCAGGAAAACACCAAAAAATTCCTAAAATCGCTTATAACTTAAACTACTTTTAATATAAGCACAACTAAACAGACTTGAGGCTTCGAGGTTTGGCTCCTAATGTTTTACTTAATTTAATTCTTGTGACCTTAATAGTACTCTTATAGAGATTGTATATGCACTCAAGTAATAGATTGTCATTACCTTGAGGAAAGTAGATAACTTTGTCACAGTATGATCATGTTATAAATGTATTAAGCAGTTTTGTGATGTTATGTTGGCTTTGATGGTTAGTTGACTCTGGTGTTTATATTTGAAGTTCAGCTACCACCACTTTTCAACATTCCAAAGTCACAGCTCCAATGTTTCGGTGAATCAGTTTATTGTGTTGGTAATGACATGTTGGGGAGGTGCAACACTAGAGACAACCCTTTGGAAAGGTTTTTAGCAGTAATAGCATGGAACATTTCTACCTTGCGTCCTTTTGCTTTCGGAGTTGCTCCTTACAATCCTATTCTTGGAGAGACTCATCATGTTTCAAGGGGCAACCTCAATGTACTACTTGAGCAGGTAAGGAACATGTATTTTCGTTTTTGTAGCTTTCAACAACTAGCCAGCTGAACTCAAATTTGACTGCTTTTATAATCATTCTTATGAGCACTTTGGTTATAGACTTATAGTCAATCAACTCTGGGCTACAAAACTTGCAGGTTTCACATCACCCACCAGTTACTGCCCTTCATGCAACTGATGAGAAAGAAAACCTAGAATTACTTTGGTGTCAGTGTCCTGCTCCCAAATTCTGTGGTATGTTATCTGTGTACTCGTTGAATTATCCATTTCCCTATAGCTAAAATTTTAGGAAGTTGTGAATAATGCAAATTTAACATGATATCAAAGACTTCTGCTCAATCCTGACTAAAGAGACGCTTAGATTTGGGGGGAGTGTTTGATAATAAATAATATAAGGTTAATTCCAATTTTTGTTTCTAACATTTGGCCCGTGTAATGTTTTTGTCCCTAATATTTCAAAAGTTATGCCTCATTGTCCGGTAAGTGTGACAAATTATGACTTTTATTGATTTCCTTTGGCTCAACTAACGGAAGTATAGAAAGTATCGTTCCCAATGTTTGGTTAAATGTAACCATTTTGTCCCTAATGTTTGATTAAGCTTAACATGTTTATCCTAGAGTTTCTTTAAGTGTGATAATTATGTTTTAACAAGGACGACTTGTTCTATACTTTTGTTAATTCAGCTAACGAAAATCACTAAAATACTTACTTTTTCATATTTAACTAACGTTGAGGATACAATTACAAGTATTTAAACATTAGGGGGGAAACATAACATGGAACAAGAAAACATAGTTAACCATAGTGTAAATGATGGTTCTTCTAATAACTAAGTTTTTATTAATACTAATGACTAACAAATTTTAACAACCTGGACATGCTAATGTTGAAACAATCACCACAAGCATTCAAGAGAAAATTACAAGGAAAAAGAAAAACAAACATAAACTTTATGATTGTTTGAATTAGTCATTGTAGATATGATTATATTGAAGCAATGTTGTTGCAGGCACTTCAGTAGAAACTGAGGTTCGGGGAAAACGACAGCTGAGGCTCTTAGACCATGGAGAAACTTATATAATGAACACTCCAAAACTTTTAATCAAATTCCTACCAATACCTGGAGTAGATTGGGTTGGTAAAGATAGAGTTGAGTGTTATGAAACTGGTCTTGAAGCCGAATTATGGTACGGAGGGAGATCCTTTTTTGGGTTAAGAGGAAATCATAAATCAATAAAGGGAAAGATCTTTGAGTCATCATCCTTGAGGCCTCTTTATGAGATTGATGGACATTGGGACAGGTATTATAACAAACATTATCTCTCTTTTATCATTATATATCACTTGATAGATTTGAGTTATATTTAAGATTTAAAATTCCTATACTATGCACTTTTTTTTTTTCAAATAAGAGATAAAATTCCAAGAAGAAGAACCATATACATTCCTAACAGCCAAAACCACCAAAACATAGACTCCAAAAAATAAAAATAAAAACTTAAGAAATAGAAAAAACCAGAGTACTTCTTCATCTACAATAAGCTGATCATAGGCTGCCTAAGGAGACCATAACCTATAATTTATAGTAGTAAAGCTATTAGATAATGCATGGGAAAAGATTCACATCTCACTGGCTTTATCCAGCATGAAATGAGAGAGTGAATCATAATCAATAGCAGACACAAATAGAACCCCAAAACCAAATCCAAGACTCAACCTGAACAAACTAATCAAATCCCAGAAACAAAAAAAGATAAGTAAATGAAACTAGCCTATACAAACCATCAACAAGCTAATCAAATCCAGGACAAACATCCAACAAAGGCCCATTTGTCTTCTAATAAGCTCTTGCATCTTGATATTAACATTGGATATAAGTTATATTACAAGCATTTGAATTCATCTATGATCATTTTACATATGTAAGGAGGAACTTGATGAAATTGAAATGATTCCTCTACCTGATCCATTTGAACTCAATGGGCTATAGCTAGTTTAATCCTACATACCATCTTCTAGTCGAGCTGCAGATATACCTCTCTCTCTCTCTCTCTAATGATAGAAAATTTCATTAAAAGTAACCAAATCCTCCTAAAATAGCAGATACAAACTTCAATAGCACTAAAAGAGATCAATCATTTTTGATAACATTCATCTGAGAACCAGTTTCCATTCAAACTTTAGCATCAAAACCGTGAGCACCATAATCATGGAAAGAAAACCAACATGAACACCAGAAGGATGACCCTACAGAGTATCAGACCCTTAGATAAATTGTAGTGACAATTATACTTATTTTTGGTGAAGTACCCCTGTCCTTACGACAGTAACCCTGTCCTTACGACATGATATGGATTATAGTGTAGGTACTCAAACACTCTAATTTAGTAGAAATTTACAGAAAATTGAGAAAAATGGTCGTGTAAGACTCTCAATATCTTAAAAGTAGGGATTGGTCCTATATTCTAGTTAACATCTCACTTATATGAGTTTCTGTTCTCTTAAACATTGAAGCTACATGCTTTTTCTGTTGAACAATGTCATCATTAGATTTAAAAAAAAAACTTGCAACTTTTGTGTGTGATATCTGCTTTTAATTTAATTTGAATGCAGAACTGTTACAGCAAGGGACATCAATAGTGGAAAAGTAGTGGTTCTATACGATGCAAATGATGTCATTTCAGGACTTAAAACTCCAATTGTTAGGGATCCAAAGGTATCTATCTAATTATGATGAGCAGTCACTCAACTTATTACGTATTTAAAGTTTGATTTTATCTCAATTCACTTGTCAAAATCTTATTATTGTATTGTTAATAAGTGTTCCCACAAACATATCATTAGTTCCGTAAACTCTAAATCATGAGCACCTGAGTGTGCCATTTGAGATAAATCTTAGCTTGAGATATAACATAACTATGCAAACAATTCTTGCATGGATCTATAGTTTGCTCATAAAGTAGGCAGTTCTTTTACAAGTTACTTGATATTTTTGTTCTTAATTGATCTGAACTTTGAATTTGTTTTGATTGAGTAGGGAGTATGGACAAGTGAATCAGCTGTTGTTTGGAGTGGGTTGAGCCAAAGCATAATGAGCAAAGATTGGGGAAAGGCAAAAGAAGCAAAGAAAGCAGTTGAGGAAAAACAAAGAGAGCTCTTAAGAGAGAGAAAATCAAAAGGGGAAACTTGGGTTTCTAAGCATTTTAATGTGTTATATAGCAAGGAAGATGGGTGGGTCTGCTCACCTATTCAAAACAATGTTCCATCAGCACCTATATTTGTCCCTCTTTAACTTAATGTCTCTAATGTGTTTGCAAAGGACAATTAGGACTGATAGTGTTGAAATAGTTAATAGACTTTCCAACCCAGCTACAGTTAACTAAATATTGCTCAAGAAGTTTAGATGTAAAAAATTTGACTGTTAGCAATCCACCTAACTTTACATTTCAGAACTAGAGTGGATAAATTGGGGAACTGGTTTAACTTTAATTATACTCTTGTGCGAAGAGTCGATGGTGAAAGAAATGACACTCAATTTAGATTATTTTATTTTAAATTTATACATTTTAATTATATAATTGTTACTTTCATAAATATTTTAATCATTTTAATTCAATTTTATTTATTTAGTTACTCTATTTTGTTTATTTTTTAATTTTAAAATTTTTTTCTTAGTATATTTATTATTTTCTTATTAGGAAGGTTTAATTTTATAGTATTTAAGTTTTTATCTAAAAAAATCCATAAAATTGAGAAGTTATTAAAATTATTAAAAAATATAATATTAAGATAATTAAATTACATAAATTTTAAAAATATAATTAATATATTTATTTTATAAAAATAAAATGAAAAAAAATCAGTTAACCCGAGTCAATAAGTCGTACAACTTTCTCACTTTTTTACCCGAAGGTTTCTATTCATACTAGAATCTGATATTTTTATTTAAATTATTAATATATATTTCATTAATTTTAATAATAATCTAAATAAATTGAGATAATTTATATGTATTATTATCATTAAAATTAACTAAAATATATTTTAATAATCTAAATATAAATATTTTATGTAACATGATTAAAAATATAAATATAAATATAAAAATAATCTAAAAATATCAACACTAATATACTTAAATTGAAAAGATAATTTTTTTTAACTTTAAGTGCAAAAAGTCATGAGTTCTATTTTAATCTTACTGTATTTATTTATTGTACGTGTTGAACAGTACAAGTAGAAAGAAAAATACAAAAAAAATAATTATGCAACTAACGAAATAAATTAACAAAAAAATAATTGTTATTAATCATAATCATTACATACTTTTTAAAATCAGGTTTAATAAGTCAAGAGAGAGCCAACATAATTAAACATTTTAAGCTTTTTAAATTTTTCAAAGACAGTTAGCAAAAAATTGTCTCCCTCGTTTTGGTTTCTCCTATCAAAAATATCATACAGCAGGCTCAAAGTAAAAGAATTTATAATAAAATTAAAACTGCTAACAGATAGGCCTAATAGTTTAACCATCCAAAAAAATAACATCTCATACCAAGGAACACAGGGACAAAGAGCAGAAACCATGCAACGTATCCGATTTAAGGCATCTAGAACTAATGCATACAACATCAAAAAAAAAAAATATTTAACTTTATTTTAGAATTTAAGTTTACATAGATGATTTTAAAGATATCAAATAAAATCACATATTTAATTTTATGTTAGAATTTAAGTTTATATAGATAATTTCGAAGATATCAAATAAGATGTTAACACATAAATAAACACTTAAACATATACAGTGTATGCCTTTAAGGCATTAAATATATCATGTACAAAATTAACATTCAAAGTAATAACATTAAACTCGAGTGTTATATGTGAAATGGCGACTTCAGTTTTTTTTGTTTTTCTCTCAATTCCCTGACATAGATTGGGCTTGACTATCATATAAACAAATATAGATAGGGCCCATCTTTTCTGCCATGGCCTCCGTGGCTCCTACGTTATTAAATTTCTGACACTGTAGTGGGGTGGGGCCGGATAATGTATTCAATGCTTTCCTATTTCAGCATGCCAAGCACGACCTAATTAAGTCTATACATTCATACACTACTGTTTCCAAACTTAATAATATGGAAAGAAAAGTTTGAGTTATGTTTCTTGTCCTAATATGAAGAAGAATGACAATGGCAAATATCAAATTCCTGAAATTTGCATTACTTGAGAACTCCTTAGGAGATTTTAAAGGAAACAAAAGTTAAATAGAAAGAAAATATTGTCAAGAAAGCTAACCAAGGGTGGAGGGGCTCATTTGTCTTTTATCAATGTGGACGTGAGCCACATGAGCTGTAACAAATATAAGAAAAATAACACTTTTGAGGTTTCTTCATTTCGTTTGCAACAGATTCATCTTTAAACAAAGAAATCTATCTCTTTCATTCTTCATCATCAAAAACAGCTACTTCTTCCTTTTTTTCAATATCTACAGTTAAAATTAATTAACCTTAGTGATTCTTTCTGAACTTACAATAGTTAAGGCTATAAGATTTTAATTTATAAGGTATATCACATCAATAATAAAAATAAAATTATTTATTTCATAAATATTATACCTAAAATATTTATTATGAGGAAGTGAGAGCGGCCACTGCCACTCCTAAGTCCCATGTAATTCCACCATTAATTGCTTCCAAAGAGCATCAACTACGTACTATAATTAAGTACTTGCAATTCACTTTGAACCCAACTATGCTTCTAATTAATTTTGAAATCTTGTGAAAATACTTGTGATAACAATAAAACACTTTTAAGCTAAACACAAAATAAAAATTATCAAAGCTGCTTTTTAGGGATCATAGAGTACAAATAATGTGCTTAGTCCTGAAACTACTTTCTTCTTAAACCACGTTGTACTGAAACTACTTCTAGAATAAGCACAAATAATAGACCTTAATTCTCTTGTAAATTAATCAGATTCACTCCTTGTATTGAATGATTTCTCTGTAATGGGGTCCATAGTTGGCTTCCATGACCTTGGTCTAGCTGACCTATGTGAACCATAAGCCATAAAACCCATCTTTGTCTGCACAAACCTGTTAGGACTATGAGTTTGTGAACATTGATGGGTGTTTAAAGGACTTTTCATAGAACATTTATCCTCACACTTACTAGTTTTGGCTAAAGCAGTGAGTTTCTTCACTAAAAGGGCCATTTCTAAAGGAGAAACATCAGCTTGTAATACTGAATATGGCATTAAGAAATAGATTTGACCTGGTTGAAGAAGAGTGTCATGCTTCAATGGTTTGGACCCAACACAGAGTAACTGAGATGGAATACAAACAAAATGTTTTGGAGGCTTACCAATGATCTGGCTAACCAAAATTGGTTGTTCAAAGTCTTCTACATACCCATTTAGATGAATCACTCTCACATTTTTTAGAGTAGATGATGATCTGCAAGAGAAACAAGAACCCATCTTCAACGTTTGTATCACTCTCAAAGATAAAGAGATATAGATACCTCTAAAGATATATGAATTGGATGTAGCTTGTCAGAGTGATTACTTGAAAGTGCTTTAAGCTGATGGTTTCTGGCCAACTACTTTGGTATTTTATAGAAGAAAGAAAGAATGGTTTTTGTAGGCTAAAACCAACCTAGCTGTTGTAGTCATGTCACTTTCGAAAAATAGAGTACTTCTTAAGATAAATTCAAATAAAATTGAAAGGCTATTTTACACAATTAATCATTGATTTTGTTTCCTTAAAGATTATAATTACCATTTGGTCCAACTTTTTCCCTACTAATATTACCTCCCTTACCTTATCAATTTCAACATATTTATTTCCGGAGGAAGTATGAAAGTTAAATGACTTAATAATTCTGTTATAGTGCCATTTCAACCTAACATTTACATTTAGATTAAAATGGTAAAGTTGAAAAAACAAGTGGCATAATAATAGAAAAAAAGAAAAATTTAATGACTAACTGTGTACAGTGAGAAAAAATCACTTAAGTTCTTATGGTTTGTTTTATACTCACAAACTCAAACATTTAAAAGAATATTTTTAATCATAATATATTTTTAATAATACTATGATTAGAAATATTATCAAAAACAACCTCTCTCTCACATATTTTTACAGTTATTTTAATCTAAATTACCGAAATATTTTTTTTTTAAAATAATAAAATAAAAATACACTTATTCATTTATTATGTTTGTTGTTATGAATAAAAAATAAAAAATAAAACAAATAAAAAATGCATAGCAACTTAAAAGCTTGTTGAAATTAAAAATTAATGCTCCACTGCTTTCTTCACTCATATCCCCCCTCAACCGCCGCCCAAATATTTCATCATTAAGTTTAAATTTTTTTATTTATTTATGAGAAAATTAATTCATAAATTAAAATTGTGAACAAATGTTTTTTTATTTAAAAAAAAATTGTTAATAATACCAAATCATGTTCCACAATGGCCTACACGAAACTTTTTAACCTATGGTTACTACAACGTCCAAGAATCAAATTATTATTATATTTATTTCTATTTCTACTTCTTCTTCTTCAACTCTTCTTCAACTATAGGATAACTTATTTGTTATATTTGAAAAAAGTAAGATCTCAAATAGATCTTAGCTTGAGATACTCGTGTGTGTCTTGCCATCTAAGCAAGGAAGTTGAAAACAACATCTTATATATCTATAAAAATATTATAAAAAGAACGAAAAAATATATTTTTTAATGTTATAAAAAAATTACATTCTATAAAAATAATGCTAAATTAAAACTCAATTAGAAACTCCATTTTTTATCCAACAAAATTTCTTGTCAGGTAAGTTTCGACCCACATAAAAGGCATAACGATCTGGACACTGTCTCAAAGAAAGACTTGTTGAAATAGACATGTCTGTGAAGATGTGGATCTTTTTTCTATTATCACTTAGGAGTCGTACACGATGAAAGTCTCATACATAATTTTAAATGAGAGAAAGAAGTGAGAAATCCTTTTTTCAACTTTGACTCTCCTACTTTGGTTGTTGCTTTTCTTTCTGTTACTTTAAAAATTGAATAAATAAATTTATAAGATCCTTTTTATTATTAATTACTTGGAAATTGAACAAAAAAAGAGTATTAGATAAAAAAAATATTATAAACAAAAATACTTATTTTGGTGTAGAAAGTCTCAAATTTAGGATCTTTCGCTACATCTTGAGAAACGAAGTCATAGGTGCGTAGATTCAGAGCTAGACCAACTAGAATCCATGTTGTATATTTGAAAGAGATTGATCCCATTACTTATCTTATGTTACAATCATTTTCCCTTCGAACACCCTTTCTCCTCGGTTCATAACGCCTTTGTGTTATTCGTTTATTTTTGTTATTTATTTTTTAAAAAAATTGCATTTAGTTTGTTACTTATGTGTATAATTTTTGAAAGTTCTCACGAGACTTAAACTTGTTACTAGGACAACCTAGGGTTTTATAGGCTTGTTGTATACGCTAAATGCAACTATTTTAATATATGAAAAATGATTTAGAATAATTTAACTTTTTTTTAGTTTTTTTCGCTTTCCTTACTAGAAACTAGCAAGAAGTTAGTTAGATATTGCAATAAGTACTTAAAATCACTAAATATGAGGTGATTTATTTGAATTTTAATGTCAAAAATATATTTGTATTTGTATAATTTTATCATCATTTTAACAAATCTATGTTTACAGAATCATAGGTATATTTTGTTATTTTTCAAGTATTTATAACTTTATATTGAATCAACTGATAAACACTTGAAGAACCATACTTAGAAGCACTCAATTACAACCATGAAAAACAAAAGAATAACATGTGTATGTTCCAATCAAATATAAGAGGTCAAATACAATAGAGGTTTTAAAAGCACAATCTAATGCGCTCAAATCCAACAAATGCTACCACTACTACAAAAGGGGCATTAAAGTCGGTTAAAAATCGACTTTAAATGAAACGACTTAAAGTTTAAAGTCGGTTCACGCGGTGAAACGACTTTAATTTTTTTTTTAATTTATTCATTTTTTATTATACTCAAATAAAAACCTATATTCAAGCAGAAAAAAAACAAAATCAATTTAGCAAATAGTTCAAATAATACAAATATTTGAAAAATAAAATATTAATTAATAGTAAAAAAATTATCATGGTTTTGTTCTATTTTATTCAAGATCATCATATTCTTCTCCCTATGTTATAATACAAACCTACATATATAATACAAAAATTTATACACATAATAACAGGAAAAAAATATGAATAATAGGGGATCTAAAAGATTAGTTAAAGAGGAAGAAAACTCACTAACCGATGCTGAAAATGGTAGTCGTAGGTGGCCAGAAAATGAGAAAGAGTGGAGGAGAAGTGGAGGAGGTTTTCGGTTTTTTAGAGTTTTGCAACGCTGAAAATAGTTTATGTCTCGAACGAAAGAAGAGAAAAGAATTTATCCATGTGTGTAATGTCGGTTCCACGTGTCAACCGATGCTATGTTACGTGGATAGCGTCGGTTTCAAGTGTCAACCGACGCTATCCACGTAGCATAGCATCGATTGACACGTGGAACCGACGCTATCCAAGTAACATAGCATCGGTTGACACGTGGAACCGACACTATCCACGTAGCATAGCGTCGGTTGACGTGGTGAACTGACGCTATGTCCACGCATAGCGTCGGTTCGACAAGTCAACCAACGCTACATCCTACGTGGATAGCGTCGGTTCTACACCGAATTGACTTTAAACCAATTTAAAGTCGGTTTTTTCTAAAAACCGACTTTACGTATCGACCTAAATACCCATTTTTGTAGTATTGTACGGTGGTGAAAAGGTAGGCTGTGGCATGCGACCCTTTTTTTGAGAGTTGAATAAGTATATTTTATGTAGTAATTTTCATTTCAATTCAACAAACAGTGTTGAGAATGTTATTTGGAGATTTTATAAAAACAAAAAATGATATTGAAGTTCTATAAATATACCCTTGAGATAAAATTTAAATGTATTATTTTAGATTACCTTTTTGTGTTGTTTTTACATATTATGTGTAATTTACTGATTATTTATTAAATTAAGCATATCTAACTGAAAATATTATAGGATATTAGTAATATTGTTATGGTTGTGAAATATTAAAGTAGGAAAACATTTTTTTATAAAATGAACTAAGTTTTATTTTTTTACGGAGATTTACACAAAAGTTTGTTAAAGACAAGATATAGTTACATTAGAGTTAAATTTAGGATTTAATTATCTGAATTTGATTTAGAATAGATTTGGTTATTTAGATCTTTAAAGGACTCTATTTCAAATATTTTTAAAAGAATTATTATTGAAAAAGATATTGATTATGTATTTTTTGTAGTAGTTTTTAAATATAAAATATAGTTTCTAGATACTTAAATCGTTAACTTAACTTAGATACTTGGTTAGAGTTTAAATTGTTGGCTCTAATAGAGGTGACAATTAAATGGTTTGTTAATATCTCAAAAAAGAAGCATAATTTAATTAAGAATTAACATGTTGGTTCCGATAAAGGTAACAAGTTAAGGTTTAATTAATAAAAAATCTGATCCCTATTTTAGGATATATTCTTATGAAAAATGAAGAATTAATAATCTTGGGCAAACATGATTAACTAAGTAATCTATCCCATAAATTCTCTATTGAATGTAAATTTTTATTTGCTAATATTTGTTAAATCTATCTTACATTTATGACTTTAGATTAGATATTACGAAACCAAATGTTGTAACAGCATATTTATGTTTAATTTTCGTTTTTAAGAATTTTTTTAATTATTTAAAAAACATGTATTTTTTCTTTAGAATGATACAAAAGATATACTTAATATTTTCTATAAGTGATTAAAACACTTACAAGTTATTTAAAAATATATAAAATTTGTACATCAAATTTTATTACCTCAATGCCTTCCCTTAGAACTTTCTAAACTTTTCAACTAATAGTATTTTGATAATTTTTCACTCCAATTAAAATGTGCTGGAAGCTCACTAGAGAATATAAAAAAAATATAGATTATCAAATTACCAAAATACCCATTCCTTTATAAACTTTCTAAACTATTCAACTAAGGATATTTTGCAAAATTTTCATCAATTACTCAAAATTTCTTAAATATGATAGAAAACTTAAAAAAAAATACTTTAGATCATTTTAAACTATCCATAAATCAAATTCTAAAATTCAATATCTATTTTACTAATAGAAGAAAAAGACTTAAAACTTTACTAAATTTAAAACAAAAATAAAATAAAGAAAAATAATTCTTTTAAAAATATTAAATGAGACTTGAAGTCTCACAATCTCTTCCATTAAACTAATTTTGTCTTTGAAATTTTAGAATGTAAAAGTTAGACGTTAAAATAAATAATATTATTAAACTTTAAATTTATAAACATTACATATTTTCAACAAAACATGTAAATTTCGTAGGTAAAGCACTTAGTAAGTCCACTTTTAAAATACTCATATATAAAGTATTATAGAATGGTAACAAATTTAATGTGTAAATTTTTTTTAAACCTACTGTAATCATGGCTAAAGACCATGTTATTTTGTGAAAGTAATTTAGTAAAGAAGCTTGATATACATTATTGGCTTTTATAAGAAATGTAAAATTTTAATACTTAGTTAATTTGAACTAGGATATATAAAATCATTAAAATTTGTTTCTCATAACATTAAATGAAATTATTTTATAACCATCAAAAAGAAATTAGTATGCCAATAAACACACATATCCTATAGGTGTGTTATTTTAATTAAACACCACTCAATCACACACACAATAGTTTAAATACAATCGAAGAAATAATATAAAATAAGGTAACTTTGACAGCATTAATCTAACCATTTATTTTAAATTAAAGTATAATCTTAACTCATCAATAACATAAATAATAAATATCTCTCATATTTTTGAAAACAGTTATTTAAAGTAAGAAGAATTTAAAAATTAAATTATAGAATTCGTAAATCTAATTCCAATAATCATTCTTATGTCTCAAAACTATTTTAAACTATTTTATTTTTGTTCTAATAAAACAACATGATTTTTTTAAAATATACATCAAAATAATTATAGAAAGAAATTCAACTAGGGTTTAGTATAATAATTTTTACTATAACTTAAGAATATTGATAAAAAAAATCTTTCTAAAACAAAACTTGAAATTAAGCACTAAACTTGAATGAGAACTTAATGTTTTCAAAATTAAAAAATCTTTTTAATATAAGTATGGATATTTAATCTTATAAAATAAGATCAACTTCACACCTTTATTCAAAAAAAATTCCAACTATAATAAAAAAGTGAATTTAATAACTTCAGAAATCAACAGAATATCCATAACAACAATATTGAAATAGAATGATACATTTATGAAGTACCTCACATTCCTATAAAACACTATACTATGACATTACTTTACTAATAAAGTTAAGCTTATATTTTTCAATGGGTTATTCAAAGTCTAAAAAATTACGTAAATTTCAACTTGAGGATTCTCTTCTTTGACAATGCAGAACCTTTTACAACTCAAGATTAATCTAGTCAATTGACTCAACCATTCCCAAGGGTCTATTATCAGGATCATTATAAGTTACAATCTTATATGACCACTAACACTTATCGATATCCTAGCTCGACTCACTGCAAGTTGCTTGTTTACTGGAAGACATGCTGAGACAAAGAAAATAGTTTAGAAAAGGAATTAAATTTAATCACATTCAAAGTAAATCATATCTTAAAAAGATTATATACCTTAACCATATATAACTTAATTATCTTCTTCTTTCTTCTATATGTTATTTTAATTTAACCATATAAATTGTAATCTTTACTTATTAGTGTCTCCTTAAATAAAATCATAAATAATATCTCCTTTTATTGAGAAATAATGATCCTCAGCAACAAAATATGATTTATTCTCTATAAAACTTTGAACCCATAAAATATTTACTAAATCTCTTGAGTCACCCATATTAGAGCATTTTTTTATATTATTCAACATTAAATTTGCAACAACTTGACCTTTTATGGAAGATTGTAACATGAACTTAATGGCATACTCTCCCAACCCAATGGAAATCTAAGCTAGCCTTATTGTAGTTTCGAGTCTCTTTAAAATGCTTTTTAGAGAAAGAGAAGTGAGGACTACTACAGTGTGTGAACCCAAGTAATATTCTATTATAGCAATTTCAGAGTAAAAACAAGATTGTTCATCATTGGGTATCTTTCTTGAACACCTGTTAATATTTGAATGACGTAGTATATATAATGTTGAATTCCTTTCTCTTTCCACGAGTAGCACAACTCTTCTAGCTTCAGAAGTGACTGTGAGGTATAAATACAACGTCTCTCCAAGGGTCAAGCTTACCAAAATATGGGACTACCAAGGTATTGTTTTTCCCTTGGAAATCCATTTCGCATTATTCATTTTTAAAATATTGATTTGTTCTTTCTTAATATCTTGTAATATGATAGATATTTATCGATACATTTGGAAATAAACCTATAAATCTTATAATTCATTATGTCTTCGTAAGCTTCCCGTGTACAAAACAAGAAGTCTATTTTTTTACTTAATGTATCTATCTTTCTCTATATAAGATTGGTTACTTACAATTAGTAATGAACACATGCACATAGTTAGGTAAACTTTTGTATGTGATCATGATTACATACACCACGAGATTACTTTTCATACGATGCGTCAACATTGTCACTCTTTTATTTGTTATGTATATGGGTATTTATGAAAAATTACTATGCAATTTTTGTGTGCCTCACTGAACCCCTCGTCGGATCCCTCGTTAGGGGATTAACAAGGGTGGTAGAGGAGACCCTCGGTAATTTACTCTATAAGCTTGATTTGCTATAAATACCACCTCTTTGTGTTTGGTAATGGGAAAAATGTAACAGAACTTTGTCAAATTGATATCTCTTTCTTTTTATTCTGGATCATTATTACTTTGAGTGTTGTTTAAAATTAGTGATTTGTGATTGAGTGAGAAAAATCATACTCTTGAGTAGTAAGTACTCGAGGCAATGTTTACTAATGAGTTTTGGGTGAGATGATGATCTAATTCCATTTCACAAATCACCTTGAGTGTATTTCGATGTTTATGTTACGTTCTACTAAGAGTAATATAGCATTTTTAGACTGTTAGTGGCTAAGACTATTTTACTGGTGTGATTTGGGCAATACTATACTTTAGGATTGTTGAGTATAACCAAGACAGTGACTGTGGGTGATCGTGGTTGAGTGTGTTTTCCACGTTGGTTGTGCAATATCTTGTTCACGTTGCTAATCATTGGTAGTTGATTGTAATACTATGTGCGGTGTTGGCTCTAGAGGAGAGTCAGTCCGTGTATCGAACCAAGTTATTGCAGAGGTAGTAATAGATAGTTAGGATAGAGATCTCAACTAATATAGGTATTTGCAATTATATTCCTATTAAGTTATATCTATTTATTGTTAGTGGATTTGCTTAATGTCAAATGGTTGTCATAAGAAACTCGAGGATGTTATCACATAGGTAGGAGTTTTATGCGAGTTTAATTTGTTACATAACTGTGTTTATATGATCAGTTGTTGTGTTAGTAATTTGAGTTTTTATTGTGTATATACCAACATACTAGATTTACACTCTGATTAGAAAGCTTTCTTATTTGTCTAGTTGCATTCTTTCTTTCCTTTTCTTATAGCATGCATATAGCTTTCTGTTTATTACTTCTGCTAATTTAATTTAATTTGTCTGCATGCAAGTTTGGTATGAGTCTATAAAGAGTTAGTATCTCCTTACTCTAATTGTGTATCGGGTGTCAAACACTTTCTTTTGGCATGTTGTTTATGCATGATTGCATACTGTGAGAGTATAATTATTATTTACCGAAAATATTTGCATATATAAGATTCTGAATTGATTGAAAACCCTTTATAGCTTTTCTAGTATGTATGAATGATTCGTATGTTGTATGATAATTGCTATGTTTATACATGTTGCTAGCCTGGACAGAAGCTTGTGAGGTACACCGTCACTAGTGCGTTTACAATTTGTCTTTCTTATCTGATGGTTTCTTTTGTTATGTGTTGCATTAAGAATGTTGTTTAGTTCTCCCACTATGCTATCTATTTAATTCATGTTGTGAAGCCTACTTAATTGGGTTTGAATAGAGCTCACAAAAAGATTTCATGGGTTGGTATTTTTGTCCCTCATCTAGGTTTTGATTGACTATTTGGATTAGAAGAATAATTGACATCTGTACAATTATTTCTATTTATGAAATTTTCAAAACCTATTGTTGGATTCTTCCATTGAGTTGTTGAGTTCCCTTTAGGTTTTTTGGTGACTTTATTCTAACTAATGCTTATACCTTATTAAGATTTGCTTTAATTTCACGGGTTTAAACAAGATATCCAAGAAACTTTCCTCTAGAGATACACTTCTTAGGACTAAGTATCATCTCATACTTTCTAATAACTTCACACATCTTTTTCGGATCCTTAATATGATTTATAGGCTACACGGTTTTTATCATCATGTTATCTACATATGTCTCTATATATTCCTCCCAAATTGATCTTAAAGCATCTTATATAATTTCTCCGTCTAACCTTTAAATGAATATTTTTTAATATTTATCGAGGATTAAGTATCTCACAATAATAACGTTTATTATAAATTAAGTTGGATAGGTATCCCTTTAAAATTAATACAAACGATACATTTATTTTTATGAGAATTTTTTATATTTTTATAGCTTAAAAAGAATATATTTATTAAATTTTAAATAAAATACATAATAACATATCGAGTATTTTTGATAATCATAAAGGATTCATTAATAAATTATAAAATAATTAAGAGTCTAACAAAGCATGAGTATGATAAATTTCTTAAAAATTTATAAAAAAAAATCATACAAATCTATTAAATTTAAAAATTCAAATCTATTCAAATTGTTTTTAACTTTATATATATATAAAATAAAGATGAGAGGTATATCTTAAAAAATACAAAACATTTTGTACGTAAAGGAGATAATTATTATATAAGATATAATTAGTTTACCTAGGACACAACGATTAGTTTTACAAAATAATAATATTTTTATGGATATTTTATTAACTTAAAAGTATTAATAAAAATTTGCAAAAGATTAATTAGACAATTAGAGTACGCTAAATAAATATTGTATAGGAAAATGTTAAACTCCAACTCTAGAAAGATAAATACTAAATTATATATTTGATTAAAAAATAAAATTTATTTAAAGAATGAGTTGGTTTAGTGAAGGAATGACAAACATTTAAATTAAAGTAAATAAATGGATAAAATTATTTAAAATAAAAAATTTTAAAGATAAAATTTTCAAAATAAAAGAAAATAATAATAATAATAATAATTTAAGTTAAATATATTTGTTTAACATTTAATTAATTTTTATAATATATTTGAATTTATGTGATGTAAAAACATTTATAATCAATAAAATTTTAAGAAAATAACAAAATTAATATCTTTTAAATTTATTATTACGAAAATAATATTTATTATATCTAAATTATATATTTTTATTATTAAAAAATATATACATAATTTTATATTAAAAATTATCTAATTGAAATATAATTATTTTAATTCATTTAATATTTAATGTTATCTAAATAAATATCTTTTAATATTATTAAATATTGTTTTTATTATTATAAATTTTGAGGTATGATTTTTAAATATATAATGTAAAAACAAAATAATACATGTTTTTTCTTTCTTACTGTATTAATATTATTATTATTATTGTTTCTAAACACTTCAGATGCTGGTCAGGAATGGAAATGCAATATATTATTAATTTAAAATATAATATATATTTATTGTATATTTTAAATATTATATAATTATAAATAATTTAATTTTGTTTTTAAATTAAAAATTATAAAAATTTATAATTATACTACAATTGTGCCATACAACAACCATACTCTTATTTCGCCTACCAAATGAGCCATGGAATTTCTGAGTCCTGAGTTTCTCCAGCCCAGGCTACCAAAATACGTAACTCTGCTAGACTATCTTCGTTCGATCATATTTTTCGGTCTTCACTTCTTGTTATTTCCATGTCAATTTAATGAAGGTGTCACCTCTGCAAACTTTATTGAAAAGAGGTTTAACTCCCACTCTTAAATCTGTAAATCAGTTCCTTCTTTTTCTGTTTCAATCACGTAGATTGGTGCTCGTTGTCCACTTTTTTTCTCAATTGAATTCAAATAAAATCAGAGGCAATTCCAGAACACACTCGATAGTTACACGGGCACTCTTGAAATTGCACAAATATGAAGAAGCAGAAAATTTTATCAAGACCCCCATGGTGAAAACTTCAAACTTATCTAGTCATGGTCTTTGGGACTCTCTGATTCAAGGTCTTTGCATCAAGCGGAAAGATCCAGAAAAGGCGCTGTCTTTATTACGGGATTGCTTAAGAAACCATGGTATGTTGCCTTCTTCTTTCACATTTTGTTCGTTAGTTCATGGGTTTAGCTCCCAGGGAAATATGAGCAAGGCAATTGAGGTCCTTGAGTTGATGTCAGATGAGAAAATGAAATACCCTTTTGATAATTTTGTTTGTAGTTCAGTTATATCCGGGTTTTGTAAAATTGGAAAGCCAGAATTTGCTGTGGACTTTTTCAAAAATGCCATAAAGTCTGGAGCTTTGCGGCCTAATCTCGTGACTTATACAGCACTTGTGGGTTCTCTTTGCAAGTTAGGTAAAGTTCATGAGGTTTATGACTTGGTTGGTAAGATGGAAAATGAAGGAGTGACATTTGATGTAGTTTTTTATAGCAGTTGGATTTGTGGGTTCATTTCAGGAGGGGTTTTAGAGGAGATGCTAAGGAAGAAAAGTGAAATGATAAGAAAAGGGATAAGACCGGATAGTATTAGCTATACCATAATGATAGATGGTTTTTCCAAACTAGGAGACGTGGAAAAGGCTGTTGGTTTTCTGAAGAAGATGATGAATGATGGGATAGAACCTAACTCAGTTACATTCACTGCTATTATGTTGGGTTTTTGTGAGAAAGGTAAAATGGACGAGGCATCTTCTGTTTTCGAGATGGTTGGAAGTTTGGGAATTGAAGTGGATGAATTTATGTATGCTACTTTAATTAATGGGTATTGTAAGAAAGGAGTTTTTGATCTTGTCTTCAATCTACTCGATGAAATGGAGAAGAGGGGAATCAGTCCAAGCATTGTTACATATAACACTGTTATGAATGGACTATGCAAGTTTGGGAGGACGTGTGAGGCAGATGAGATCTCAAAGGGCATACATGGAGATACAATAACTTATAGTACACTATTGCATGGGTACATTAAGGAAGAAAACATTGCAGGGATTTTGAAAACAAAGGAAAGGTTGGAAGAAGCTGGAGTTTGTTTAGATGTTGTTATGTGTAACGTACTTATCAAAGCACTTTTTATGGTTGGGGCAATTGAGGATGTTTATGCTCTCTATAAGGAGATGCAAGAGAAACAAATGTCTGCAGATTCTGTTACGTACTGTACAATGATTGTTGGGTATTGTAAGGTTGGTAGAATACATGAGGCACTTGAGATATTTAATGATTTTAGGAGCACAACAGTTTCCTCAGTTGCTTGTTACAGTTGTATTATAAGTGGGCTCTGCAACAAGGGTATGGTGGATATGGCCACTGACATTCTCATTGAACTCATTGAAAAAGGCCTCGCTTTGGATAGAGGTCTCTTTGTGTTGTTACTTAAGGCAGTTCTTCAAAAAAATAGTGCAGCTTCAGTCTCAAGCTTAGTTTATAGATTGGAGAAGGCTCGAACAGAATTTTTTGATAGTTTATGCAATGATATTATCAGTTTCTTGTGCAGGAGTGGTTATCTTGAGGGTGCAGTTGAAGCATTCTTAGTGATGAGGAGAAAAGGATTGATACCAACAGTCAAGTCTTACTATTCAGTTATAACAGGTTTAGAAACTGGTGGACAAAAGTGGCTGAGTGAGCCTCTCTTGGCTAACATTTTAAAAGAGTATGGACTTTTCGAACCCACTGTCTGCAAGATTCTAGCACATCATTTGTGTCTAAAAGATATAAACAAAGCCCTTTATTTTTTAGATATGATGAAGAACAAATATACTGCCCTGACTTTACCTTGTGCTCTTTTTAAGGCACTCATAAAAAATGGTAGAGTTTTAGATGCATATAAACTTGTCGTCAAAACTGAAGATTCTCTACCTGTTATGGATGCATTTTTTTATTCAAATTTGATCGATGGACTTTGTAAGAGAGGATATGTTGGTGAGGCAATATATCTTTTTAGTTTATCTAAAAGTAAGGGCATCACTCTAAACATTGTCTCATATAATTCAGTTATATATGGGTTGTGCCAACAGGGTAATCTTGTTGAAGCACTTCGACTATTTGAGTCACTTGTGAAAATTGATTTGGTCCCCTCTGAAATCACTTATGCCACGTTAATTGATGCTTTGTGCAGAGAGGGGTTTCTGTCAGATGCCATACAGTTGTTCAATAGGATGTTCCTTGTGGGCTTTAAACCAAATATACGTCTGTACAATTCAGTCATTAATGGTTATTGCAAAATGGGGAAAGTTAAGGAAGCATTGAAGCTGCTTTATGATTTGGAGATTAAATGCCTTAAGCCTGATAAATTCACTGTTAGCGCTTTAATTAATGCCTTTTGCCGAAAAGGTGATATGCAAGAAGCTCTTGAATACTATTTCGAGTTCAAGAGAAAAGGTGTGATTCCTGATTTCTTGGGTTTCATGTATTTAATAAGAGGTTTATCTTCCAAAGGTAGAATGGAAGAAGCAAGGAGTATCTTGAGAGAAATGCTCCAATCCCAGCTTGTTATGGAGCTGATAAAGAGAGTTGATGTTGAGTTTGATATAGAATCATTAGAAAGCTTGCTTTCATCTTTATGTGAGGAGGGTAGAATAAATGAAGCAGTCACCGTGCTTAATGAAGTGGGACTTGTCTTTTTTCCTCCACGAAGGTCGTCTGGTGCTTATGATGGGCCATATATACCCAAAGAGTCTCATGATCGGGAAGCTTTTGGCATAACTAATTTATCTTCTGAATTGTCTGACCTGAAGAATGCAAAGAAGCTGATCAAATCTCAATTTAATGACTTTGACTTTTGTTGTTCAATGATTGCTTTGCTTTGTTCAAGAGGTGAAACACAGAAGGCCAGTCAACTAGCCAAGGAAATACTTGCCATATGAGAGTAAGCTTTTGGTAGAACTGGAAACCAGTGGCTACTTTAGAGAAAGTTGGAGCTTCTTTTGGTTTTACACAGGATAAGAAACCAGTTCAGCTGCTTTAGGTATATATAATTTGCTACATTGCTTTATGATATTTATTTTTCCCATAATATATTTGCTTTGTATGTGTTTCAAACATTGTGCATTTGATGTTTAGAAAGATGGAGTGGCCCTGTGAAGAAACATGTGTATAGTTGGCGGATGTTCTTTGAGTCCTGCTGGTGATGGTTTCAGGTTTAGTATTGAAGAGGAAGTTGTGAAAAAAGGTGGTCATGGGGATGTGAGTAAGAAGGCAGGGACTAAGGTTTATTCAAAGAATAAAGAGAATCTAAAGGCTGGTGGTTCTGGTATTAGTGAAGGTGGTTAAAAATTGGTAAGCAACCTAGGAAGGACCGGATGAGCTTGGTTCCTTTGTTAATCTGATGGCTGGTCTGTTGATGAAGAATGGATGAAAGTACTCATACAGGTGTGCAGAGATGTAAATTGGGATGAGATATTAATGAGACCCATGATACAATCTATTAGTTTTTATAACTCTTTCTATCTTGTTTCACTTAATTTTACATGAGATGAGATAGTACTAGTTGAGATATCTCATTTGTCTCAAATGGACTAAGACAAGTAAAAATACAAAAACAAGGAAAAATATAATACATGATTATTTATAATGTAAAAGTTTAATAAAAAAAAATGATAGAACATTATGTTTAAAGTTAGACATGGTAGGATTACAATCTAAATGAGATAGGATGGTATTTAATTGGAATGAGACAATATTATAACTTGAGCTCATTAGGTACAATAAATGGGATATAAGATGAAATGAGACAGCTCACTGAACATCTATATAGGTATGGATGCCAGTACATGGGAGACTCCTACTTCAAATGAGTGAGCTTTGGATGCTAGACTGGGATTGGATTGAGTTCTGTGTTGGAGTTGATACTGCTTGTTTTGATATGGAGTTTGGGTGCCGTTTTGTTGATTTGTTATGAGTTTAATTTTTGTAGCTTCTGTTCCTTTTTTTTCATGTTTGTTTGCTTTTCATGTTTGTGATAAACTGAAAATGTAAAAAGCATGTTGTTTGTTCACTGCTCTAGAGTTGCTTTTGTTTTCTTATTTGCTGGATAATGCAGGAAGGCTTAGAAGCATTTTCTAATAGCTTTGCTACTAGCCTTGTGTTGTTAGAAATATATTTGGTTGGGATTCCTTGAATAGCCTTTGGGTGGTTGATGTTGGAATCATTTAGTTTGTTTTTAGGTTGTATCTGCTAGTGCTTTCTTAATGCGATTTCTCTTTCCTGACCCAAAAAAGAAGTAATGTTACTTTAAATGTATCTTGCAAAAGTAGTAAATTGAATATAATTTGAGTACCCAATTGAATTTAAAAAGAAAGTTAAAGAAAAGCAGAAAGATAAAAAGTTAACAGTAATAAATTGATTCAAAAGTGAAAGTTTTGCTAGTGATCGGGATGTATCCCTATTTAAAACATTGTACTTGTACAAAATTGTTAAAAGTAAATGTAGAATTTACGAACTGTGGTGCTTAGCTTTTACTTAACGGGTACATGTATAAATTTCTATGTATTGCTACGATTCAATCTAATTTGTATGATCTATTTTTCGTTTGAAGCCTTAACCTCATGGCTGCTTTATGGAGGGCGATGTGGTATTGACATATTAGTCATTGCTAAGTAAATATGATTATAGTTTCATCTTATTGTTGAATCCATGTATGCCTTTTTTGATTTAATTTTACTGGTCAATTTTATATAAATTCAGCCATGTTCTGAGCAAATTGCCTTCAACTATAAGCAGGTTAGGCCTGCATAACAAGAAGGCTGTTGAGTATGGTGGTTGTGCCATTGCGATATATACCTGACATTAGAGATAATATTTATCTCTAAAGAACATAAAGTGGAAAACAACGACTTACTACAACAAAAAGACATATAATGCTTCACCAATATTTTTATTCTAATAAAAATTATATTTGCAAGTATTTGGGCCACGTTTGTTTACACGTGGAATTTGATAAGAATAGGAGAAATCTAAATGACAGGGATTGAGATACGTGGATTATAAAAGCTCACACATTAATATCCTCGAGTTCACATCTTTAATAAATCAGATACCATAGCAATCTTGTAGGTGCACTTTACGTCCAGAGATAGGAGTCCACCATCTATAGAAGCTAGCGCCTATATTTAAAGGTGGATGCATCCTCAACACAAGCTCTACAGTTTACACTAAAACCATTGCTACGAGAAGCTTAACAAGTTCTATTAACAAGTTCTCTATCTCTTGGTGATGATAGATCTTAACAATGGGTCCTGATTGACTTATAAATAGGTAACAATTATGCCCTAAATCTAAGAGTTGTTACAACTTCTACACCCTACTATGATTGGCCCTCATTGATCTATGAATAGGTAGAATTATGCCTCAAGCCCAAGAGTTCTTACAACTTTTGCATCCCATCCAAGGACAATAGGCCCTAAATGACCTATGCATAGGAAGAAACTACATTCAAGGTCAAGGGGTTGCTATAACTTTTGCACCCCATCCATGCACACTCAAATTTGCTCTCTTTGAGACCTTAAGTCTCCAACCTTGGCTGTTGATAAAAATTGCTAGGAATGAACACAATGCATCTACATTCATTATAGGATGGAATAATCAACCAAGGATTACAAAATCTTTCTAAGTCTCAAGACTAAATGCTTGAATGAATGATAAACACAAACATACCAAACATGGTGTTGATATACCAAGAACACCTTTGTTCAAACAAACCACCCTTACTTGAACAAAATGAAAACAAATCACATTAAGGAAATAAAGTCCAAGCACTAGCCCAATGGGTACATGATCAAATTGAAAATAACTGGATTGGTGAATGTACACAAGAAAAATAAGGATGACATGAGCCCATCGAATGGCACATGGTCAAACACAACAGATGTGACCTAACATGGAACATGTGGTTGAACATGGCACAAATGGTCAAAAAGGGCACATATGGCTGAATATGGCACATGTGGTTGGAAAAAGGGAGTATGGTCATACACGACACATATGGCTTGACATAATATATATGATTTGTTTTAGCACACGGGCATGGACCCTTAGTTGTTCGAATCACTCTGGACTTTCTCGCTAATAAGTACACACCATTGAGTACTAACGTGATGAATCACAGATCCCAATAAAGGACATGCTCAAGGAGCATCACTCATCTCGAAACAAACAAAATCACATATAGACCTTGCTAAAGAATCGCTACTAAAATATAAAATAAAGTACATAACTAAAAAGCATAACTATGATAAAGTCATAATGGGAGCACCCAACTCAATGGGTTACGAACCCATACCATCCACAATCGGCACTAAGTATTCCAAAAATACTTGAAAAAGGGACCAAAACTTATTGTCTAAGCCCAAGGGGCTATCACTCTCTAGTATGACTACTATAAGATGTAAACCTTAGTAAGTAACTCACTTAGAAAGTAAAAGCCCAAAACGTATAGAGTTTCTAGACATTTTTGATCTCTTAGACTAACTGAAGGTTACAAAGCATAGACTTCCACCTAGCATAGAATTTTATCTAATAGGCCACAATGCCTAGCCCACTACCTTCCTAGGTTGTGCCACATCATGTGTCCTTCCAAAGAATGGACACCTCCAATGGTGCACTTCTACATATCTTCTCTTGTCGGGTACATTCATAAAGTGTTCAACCATATGTCTATATTTTCAACAAATTTTGGGCAAAAGTCAAGCACATAATTTATTCAATATACTAAGATATTGATCCTACTAGAAATTAAGGTGATCAAGACATGATCCCCTACTCCCTGGACCCCTCAAAAAAGTCCATACTTTTATGCGCTCAGGACATTTCACTCTAACAAGGGATAGAAGTTCCACAAGTTAGAAAAATAATTAGGACAAAGAAAATCCTAAGTGTTAAAGATTGAGGATATCTACAAGAGAAATCTCAAAACCCCCAACTTAGGCAATCCTCCCAAAAAGGGTGGTCATGTCATTGATAGATCCTATAAGGATTTCAAATCTGTCATCATGAACAAATTATGTCGCTAGGATGGTCTGGGACCATAGCCCAACTTGACATGCACCTGGAAATCGATGCATGCACTCGAGTCGTCCACACCATAGTTGGACACTCCATGAGTGGTTGGACCATGGCTAGACATTCCATGAGTGGTCGGAATATGGATGGACACACCATAGGTTGTTAGACCATGATAGGATGGACCATTGTCAGCCAGATCTTGGTCATTCACTCCTCCACTGGCCCTCCACTCGACGACTACCTCATATGACCCATTCCAGTTTGTGCATGCTAGATCCTATGGGATCATAAGTCCATAACTTTGAATTCATGGCTTCCATCCAAAAATAGGAAAGTGAACTCACTGAGTGGTGGTTTTGACATCGACATAACTCCCTAATTAGGATTTCGATTAAGAATCCATAAAAATTAACAACAAGACACCAACAAGCATATTTTGAGTGCCTAGATTAAACAAGTTTTTCCTACGAGAAAGTAACGACCACGTAAGGGTGGACTCGACGCCAGTAGTGAGGTTCAGAAAGTCGTGAACCTAAGTGATGGTAGAATGGTAAAAAAACATCCCAACCTATGTATCCATACCTACCAAATCTAGGGGCTGATGTTGGGTGTAAAATAATTCATGCCTTGTGGCATGATATAAGAGATCCTAATCAACAAATAAACATCAATATCATATATGTATTCAACAAGATAAGCGACCGGTATATAATCTCTTAATTATCCGATAATGAGATAATTAAGGAAATATAGCTCTGATATTAAGATAAGTCTATCACTAAGAGTAAAGGTCATTAACAGGTATATTTTTTCCTATATATATTCATCACATCTCTCCATCAAACATAACTTCAGCTAACTAAAAATAACTACAGATATTAAGATCTATACTCTCTTTAAATAACTCTCTGCTTCTCTCTACATTATAAGAAGAGACACTAATCCCCACGTTCTTCTTATTACCTAGGCTTACTTAAGCATAGGAGGACCAAAGGTCGCTACACCTCAGATAATCCAAAGTCTTAATAATGTATTCATTATTCTCAAGTTCACACGAAGGAAAGGTACATCCAATCATTGGTATTGACAAAAATCGATATCAACAAGTTATGTGCTTAAAGTATTGTATTTTGTTATTGATATGTTTTTTTCCTTTCTTTTTTTAAAAACAAGATGTCCTTTTCTATTTTTGTAAACTAAATTCATAATTGTATTTTGTATTTGGTATAATTTATCACAATATAAATATATATGCAATTTATTTAGTGTTTCTTATTCATACTTGTGTGTCCATTGTTTCTTTTAATCATTAATATTTGTTTACGTATAGATGTAGGGATAAAGGGTAATATACGTCTACTACTTTACAAAAGTATACTTTAGTTCATCATAATTGGTGGGATAATACAAGTTCGTTATCTCTTTTGAAATAATCACTGAAGTCTGTCCAGAAGATTTAGGTCAAATTTTCAAAAATAAAATTGTTATTTTTAAAAATATTTGTTTTTCACAAAAAATAATGCCAATAAATATTTGAATAATTATTTTTTATTCACAATTATATCATAATTCATTTTCTTAAAACATATAGTCTTAATAATATTCTTTTAATATGTACTTTTTATTTACTTATTATTTAAAACTATAAATTATTTTTTTTTAAATAATAATTATTTAAATATTTATTGTTATTTTTGATAAAATGAATAATTATTTTTTATAATATTAATTTTACCTATAAAAACTTAACCTAAATCTTCCAAATGATATTCGGTTACCCATTCAAAAGAGAAAACATGTTTATATTATCCTACTAAATAACTGACGAATTAAAGTGCATTTCTATAAGAGGTATGAGTTTTTATTACCCTTTATCCTAGATATAATATGTTATATTCTATTTTTAAGAAAGAATATAACATGTTACGTTGATCTGTTCATTGACTCTTAAGCAATGTAAGATTATTATAAGTTAATTAAATTTTATATTAATGACTAGAGTATGTAATAAATATTTTCTTCATATTATTTACATGTGTAAATTAAATGTTATTTTATGCATTTGTATATATTTTATTTAAGAATTTTTCTTTTTAAGGGTATTATTGTCATTTTATAAGTGTATAGATATTTGGATAATTGTTTTACAATTTTTCATTAATTTATAGAAGTTGTGTTTGCATCTAGAAGTGTCTATGGTTGCATATTCTAAAACAAAGGCCCACGTACTATTAAAAATAATCCAGGTGCAATCATTTAGTAGGCGCATGGATCGACACAGCAATTATGACCAAAAATTCAAAAAGGGCCTCATGGATGTACTTAGTTGCACTGTGAATAAACTTAGATACACGAAAGGAACCAATTCAAGCTATGTGGATGCTGATATACACTTAAAAAATTGGCATCAAAATGATGTTTTGTATACAACATTAGCGTGCTTTTACAAAAAGGATACCAATAGAGAAACTTTGGTACTAAAATGATACTCTTTAGTAATATGTGTGAAATGTGTATTTGAAAGTTTATAAATTATGAACCTAACTAACCTAGAGGGGGTGAATAAGTTATTTTTAATTTTTACTAATTTATAATTTAATAACCTAAACAAAGCAGTAAGACATGCAATCGTGTGTAAAAATAAGTGCGAAAATAAAATAATAACACACAATATTTTTAGGTGAAAATAACCTAGGCCACAACCATGACCTAAGAGGAAAACCACCAGTCCACCGGACCACCTAACTTTCCACCATGAAAATCAAATGTTCAAGTACAAACTCGGTCTTATGCTACCTTCCCTAGGATACTGCCCCAATGTACTTTACTTACGAGCTCCTGCTCTATTTTCACAGCTTCCAATATTAGCGTGAGCGGTTTTCAGACCAACGTTTCAATAAGCTTCCCACCAATCAGATATGTTCTCAAAGTAACTACAAAATGGTTAGCACAAAAAATACAAGTGTCTGTATGTGTTCTAGAATGGATTTAATAATGAATAATCTTAACTAGATGATTCAAAACATATGTCACTTAAATCAAATCAACTAGTAAATCTTAGAACAAAAAGATCAAACATAAGTTTAATAAAAATAGTTTCTTTAAATATTAATAATCAAATCAAATAACTATGATATGATAAAAAATAATTATTTGATCTAACAATTTAAAAACAAAAATAAAAAAGAAGCCATAAAAACATATTATCAAAATATCATAAAAATAATTAGGTTTATTAATCAATCAAATATAATCACCAATATTTGATAGATTAACTAAATAAAGAAGCCTAAAGAATTATAATCTTATATTTGTAAAACAAGAGAGAGAAATTAAGAAGATTAGAAGAATGATCTTGTATGGTTTATTGAAACAATGAGTAATGAGTTTTATTATAGGAAAAATTAAAACCATTAATCTTATGTAATTGATAGATATCTTTTCTATTATAAATAGGATTAATAATACTCATTAATTAAGATAACTCATATATGATTTATAAGTATCTTTTATATTACAAATAGGATTAATATTACTCATTAATTAAGATAACTCATATATGATTAATAAATATCTTGTCTATTACAAATAGAATTAATATTACTCGTTAATTAAGATAACTCTTATATAAAAATAGATTTCTTTTAATATAGATTTTCTGCTATCTTTTATGATAAAGATTTCAAATATAATTTAAAGTACATCTTATATAATATTTTTTAACATATCTTATTTTAGAGTATATCTTATGTAATATCTTTTACCATATCTTATTTCATATTTTAGCACTAAAAATAATTTTAGATTTATAAGAATATGCTATTAAATGCATAAATATAATTCTATGTGTCGTAGTTATCAAAGATATACCTGAAGTACAATTATCTGAAACTCGAGTATTTGTTTGACTTTTCTTATAAACTTGATAATAGGCCTAAAAACAAATTTACAGATAAATATTTTATCCACAAAAATAACTAAGAGTATCAAAATAATAATATGAGTACTACTAGAGTATCAAATTTGTTTGAGAGACATTTTCATTATACGTGCATGTATCAATTTATATACGGTATGTACATTAACTTATTAAGAACTTGAATATAAATATAAAAATAATATTATTTATTTTTTTATGAAAAAAGATGTTACATATATTCTATTAAAGTGATATTTGTTTAAATTGTTGAATTTATGGTGATAAAATTCTAAAATTTTAATAACATGGTTATATTTTATGCATTTAATTTGTCTCAAATTCTATGGGTATTGTATCTAAAAAATTCCAAGTTAAAGGAGATCAATACCTCTACATGCATATAATTTTACATGTACAAACTGAAGTAATATTTACGATACAATTTAATTAGTGTAAAAATTGTATATGTTACTTACGTTCTGAAGTGCTTATGTAGAAGGATATACAAATCATGCTAAAAGTTTGGTATAATTCAAAGAGAGAACATATAAATAAATAAAATGCTTGAAATGCTTACATAAAATTTGGTCTCTTTAACCATTTTTGTTAATTAAAATATTTATATATATTAACAAAGAAAAAAAAAGGTCTATTTCCTTTGTACAACTAACAAATTATTTCAAAAAAAAAAACAAAAGAATTTACAAAATAAGATGAAATTAAATCAATATACTGAATCTAGTTTGAATTAACCTTATTTCATTATATATTTTTTATCAATATTTATTACTATTCACGATTTTTTCCCTCATTCTTAACATCACTACATGCATGTGAAAGTTGTACACACTAGTAACAAATTACAAATGTATGATTTTCATATATGCATGTAAAAAAACATTACACCCGTGTAAACTTTTTTTGAGTTTCCGTTTTCTACCGACTATAAGAGACCATAAAAACAATTATAATCATAAAATTCACCTATCGCACCTGAATTGTGAGTTTTCTGCACTCGTACACTTACAATTACAGATTTCCGGAAGAAGAAGAAAATAATAATAATAACCAACACTTCGCAAACCGTTTCATTCCAGTTGACACAAAAGCCGTTTCATTTTGTTAATATTCTCCATTGGATAAGAAAAGTGCCTGAACATAACGTCAAGCATTTAAGTTCATACAGATCATCTAGAGTGTAACATAAAGAGCACGCCCAAACATGAGTTCATTAATCAGAAAATGAACAAGATCATAAACATTCCAGAGACACCGCTTAAAACGTTGCAACTTATAAGCGATTAATGACAGCTTCAACCTCGGAAGGGGTATACAAGTGATATGTCGGAGCTACCTTTGCAATGTCAACGTTGTTAGGAGTCAACTATAAACCAAATACAACATATAGATTAATGTCAAGTTTTAGGAGTCACCTATAAACCAAATACAACATATAGATTAACGCCAAGTTAAATGTAGGGTGGGGGTTCTAGAAGTCAATTTCCTTGTATCAAGTAGACAGTTTAATCACTTTGTTTTCACAATAAATAATTAGGTCTCTGTCTACAAAAATGACACTTTAATCACTTTTTGAACAGTAAAATATTATGACATAATAATAAAGTGAATTTAATAGAGATAAAATTATCATTTTATTTAAACAATTTAAAAATGAATTTAAACAATATAATATTTTGGTTAATTGCATTTGTAAATTTTATATTTTATGAAATTATTCTATATCTATTTGGACATTTTTTTGTATCGCATTTTTTGCAGGTATTATGTTTGTATTAAAAATGAAGACTTTACAATATTAAAAATAGGAGATACACATGTCAAAAAATTATAAGATCAATAGCGTTTGAACCATACAAATAAACTCTCTCCAATCCACCACCATCAAAAACTACATAAATTGCACGACTAGTGCCCAAGCTTCGAGAAGCACAGTAGAGGTGTCGCTCAACCTCTAGTACTAGTCTCTAAAGATAGTGAACAAGAGAGTTTATCCATATGATTCCAACACAACTAATCTTATAATTTTTTGACGTGTAACTATTTTTAATATTGTGAAGTCTAAAGTTTAGATTCAAAAACATACTTGTAGAAAACACGATAAAAAAAAGTGCCCAAAAAATATGAAAAAAATTCCATAAAATATAAAAATTATAAAAACAGTTGACCAAAAAAATTAAAAAATATATTATACCATTCAAATTCAATTTCAAAATTGTTTAAATAAAATGTCAAATTTACCCCCAATAAATTCACTTTATTATTATGTCATAATTTTTTATTAATAAACTAATATTTTACTATATAAATAGTGACTAAAATATCTTATTTTTACTGAGAGTAATCTAAGGTGACGTTTGGTTCACAGAATGAAATCAGAATCAAAATGAGAATGAGAATTGAATAGAATGGAATGAAAAAGAAACAATGTTGTTTGGTTTGACCATTGGAATCAAAGAAAAAATCAATATTACAGTGTTTTGTTTACCACTGGAATGGAATGGAAAAACTGTAAATTATCTTAATATCTATATTCAATAAAGTTTAAATAATATTATTTAATTATTATTTTTTTATCAGACAAAATACATTATTGAAATCATTATTTTTTTAAATAATTATTACTTAAAAAGAAAATATATTATTAAAATTATTATTTTTCTAAATAGGGTTTAGGGTTTTAAGGTTTGAGATTTGGGATTTAGGGTTTAGGGATTTGGATTTAGGATTTAGGATTTAGGGTTTAAGGTTATATTTGTGGGTTAAGGTTTAGGTTAAAATTATTATTTTTCTATATAGGGTTTAGGGTTTTAGGATTTGAGATTTAGGGTTTTAAGATTTGGGATTTAGGGTTTAAGGTTTGAGGTTAAGGGTTTTAGGATTTAGGATTTAGGTTTTAGGGTTTAGGATTTTGGGGTTTAGTGTTTAATGTTTTGGCATTTAGGGTTTAGGGTTTAGGGTTTGTGTTTTAGGGTTTAGGGTTTAGGGTTTTGGGTTTTGGGTTTTGGGTTTTGGGATTTAGGTTTTAGGGTTTAATATTTTAGGGTTTAGGGTTTTGGGATTTGGGATTTAGGGCTTTGAGTTTTGGGATTTAGGTTTTAGGGTTTAAGGTTTTAGGATTTGGGGTTTAGGGTTTAAGGTTTAGGGTTTTTGGATTTTGGGTTTAGGGTATAAGGTTTTTGGATTTTGGGTTTAGAGTTTAGGGTTTAGGGATTTTGGGTTTTGGGTTTTGGGATTTGGGATTTAAGGTGGGGTAAAATTGAAAAAGAAATTGAGATGGAAATGGAAATGGAATCATGATTCATAAAGGGAGAGAAGGAATCACAATTCCTTCTCCTTAGAATCGATTTCATTTCCAACTCTTTTTTTAGCCCGACAAAATACACAAATAGAAGGAATCAATTCTGATTTTTTTTCATTCCCTCTAATCAAACACACCATAAGTGTCCTTTATGGAAAAAAAAGTGACTAAAGTAACCCAGTGATACAAACAAAATGACTAATAGGTACTTAATCCTTAAATGTAATAATAAATTGTCAGATTTAATTCTTTACCTTTTCTTCCATAACTTGTTTCAGAATAGAAAGAGCAATAGTTTCAGCTTCTTTGAGAGTTAGGTCCTGTAAAATCCAATAAAGGTCTCACTATTCTGGTAATTTACTGAAGGAAGCAGAATATGATAAATAATTTATCGGCCACCAAACATTATCATGTCCGAGAATTTTTCCAACTACCAACCATTTCAGCATTTCAAACTCCATTAATACTAAAAAATCACCAACCTGTAAAATTTCACCAGCCATCCAAATTGTGTCAGAATGCACACACAATATACATATAGATAAGCAAATATACCTTGTTATACTGCTCTTGAAGTGTGCTGTCTGCTCCTTCAGAACCTGAACCTATAGCTTTTGCATTGCATTGCCAAAATGTGCCAGATGGATCAGTATAGTATCTGCATAAGTTCTCTTTCCAGGTCAAAAACAATGAAGATGCCCATATTATATACATTAGAAAAAAAAAAACACTTTTTCAAAGTTGAAAACAATGCTTTAAAGGAGACATAAATTTATTTTGAAATGCATTTCATCCTATTACTTGTACAGATTATCACATCTAAACAAAATAGTATTGGTAATTTCTTGATCTCCTCATGTGTTTTCCAATAATTTTAATAGTTTTGGTCTAGGGAAAAAAATGGTATGAAGATGTGTGTATGTTCAAGATGGAGAAATGAAGTGAATGTGGAAGAAAATCCTTTTTTGTCTGTTTTTCTCAATGCATGTTTCTCATAAAGTGCCTACACGAGAAGTCATACGAATATTTTTAGAACTACAATGCTCTTTTGTAATAAAGTTTAGTCTATTGATCTTGTGGAAGAGCTCTATTAGGTTGGTCCACCTCTTTCCTCTTTTAACTTTGTCTTTGTTGGTTAAAGGTATGGAATTAAACTCAAAACTGTTTTTCAGTATTTAAAAAGTTTTCAATAGTTTAAATAATTAATCTTTATTTTTCTTTACAATTTAAATATTACTTTTTAATATTGAATTTGTGACCGAATATGAGTTTTAAAGTTAAAAAAGTATTTGAAAAGATGTGTGATTAACATTTTAAATAAATATTTCTGAAAAGTATTTTTGAAAATAGACAAACCAAATAAGCTATTGATATCTTTGTTTACAAATATAAGAAAACTGTAATTGTTCCAAACATACACTAAATACCTGATTCACCTACAGAGTACAGCCTACAGGTAGTGACAATGATTTCCAATTGTGCACGAGCACAATAAATTTTAAAAAGCTTTTGAAGTTTATATTCTAAAAACCTCCTAGCTTAAAATACAAACATGCAAAAAACATATAATCTTTTATAAGATACTTCTTTCAAAATCTCTGCCACATGAATCATTACATGTCCCTTGTAAGAGCTGTGTGAATGTGTATGTGCAGTTTTTAAGCCCCCATTTTCATCCGATTTAAAGAGTTGTAAAAACTATGCTTCTTTGTTATTTCTTAGTTTTGCAGTTTTTGCTAGAACTCAATATTAATTTAGTTTTGCTTAAATTTAAGCTTCTTGGTTGTCATTATTAGCTTATCACTGTATGACTGTCCCCATGAGATCTTGTTATGTCAACTATGGTAAGTTCATAACCCTATCTTTGACAAAGTCATGTTTTGTTTTTCCATATGATATACAAGTTTATACATTATTGTTTTCTTATTTTTACTTTTCTTTAACATGATCAAGAAAAACCAATTTTTGAAAGAAAAAGATCTATTTCACTTGGACTCTAACGCTACAAACACATTCCCATAACCATGTTGCCTGTTCAATTTATGTTTTTTTTTCCTTTCCATTTTTGTTCAAAGTGATGCTCTAGTCCTAGGACACATTCTATAAAAATGAACCTTTTTTTGTCTTCCTGAAAATAAATTTGAAAATTCCTATAAGAATGAAAGCTTATACGCCAACAACCTTTCTTTCCTCTCTCCTCTTTTCCCCCTATCAGCTAGTTACAGCTAGTTTTTATGTTTTATTATGTGCAGATGTGCAGTATGTGACAACAAAAAGACACAAGCATACAACAGAGGAAGCAAACTAGGTAATAATAAAAGAATGTGTTTTATTATATTTATGAGTCATGAAAAAATATACACTCCTACAGCTCACTTATTTAGTACAATTAGAGAATCAAAAATAATAAAATAAAATAAGAAATAATTTTACAGTTTTCATATTCTAATCTATCTAAATATATTCTCATTTATTTGAATTTTAAAACTTCCTATTTCTTCGAGATTTAAACATTCTTCCTCAAGTTGGTTCATAGATGTTAATCATATACAACTTGTTTACGAAATCATCGAAACTTTAACGCAAAAGTCCTTTGGTGAAGATATCTACAGCTTATTTTTGTGTAGGAATATAAGTCATACAAATAACATCATTCTCAACTTTCTCTTTCATAAAATGTATCTACTTCAACGTGTTTAGTTCAATAATGTTGAACTAGATTAAGAAAAATGTTAATGACAACTTTATTATCACAGTAGATCTCGAGTGAAACCTCTGTTTTTACTCGTAGTTCTTCTAAGATTTTCTTCAATCATAGTCCTTCACAAATCCCTTGTGTAATTCCTCCAAACGAAGGTACAATACCCAATAATGGACCTTATGTCTTCCATTGAACCTGTCCAATTAGCATATTAAAAAACTTCTATTTTTTTTATCTTGACTTTCTAAAGAAGAGTCCTTTACTAGGAGACCCTTTAAGGTATCTAAGAATTCTATACATTGCTTCTAAGTGGCTTTTTTTTAGAGAGTGCATATATTGACTTACTACACTTATCACAAATGCATATTTGGGTCTTGTTTGTGATAGGTAGATTAGTCTTCCCACTAGTCTCTAGTACTTCTCTTTTCTTACCAATTTTTCATCACTCTCCATTTTCTTTCCTGTTTCAATCGGAGTGTCGCTTGGTTTGCTTCCGAGCATACCAATCTCCTTTACGAGATCTAAAACATATTTCCATTGTAAGACACTTAAACCTTTCTTTGACCTCGCAATCTCCATCTACAAGAAATATCGTAATTACCTCAAGTTTCTGACCTAAAACTCAATAGCAAGAACCTTTTTTAATCTTTCAAGCTCCGTCAAAATATATTCTGTAAGTATTATGTCATCTATATAAACAATCAACGCTGTTTTCAATCCATCTTGGGAATGCATAAAAAAACATTGTGTGCTGACTCACCCTACTAATAGCCTTAACCTTTTATTATTTGTACAAATCTATCAAACCACACTCGAGGTGACTGTTTAAGTCCATAAAGAGACTTGTTTAATTTGCATACAACATTTTGTTCATCATTTTCAAAAAGGCTTGATGGTAATGTCATGAAAATTTCATTATCTAATACCCCGTTGAGAAAGATATTTTTATATCCAACTGTTGGAGAGTCCATTCTAGATTCACTGTTAATGACAATAGTACCCGAACAATATCTAATTTTGTAACCGTAGTGAATGTCTCAATATCGTCAATTCCATAGGCAACTAGACGAGCTTTGTATCATTCAATAGTCCCATTGGCTTTATATTTTACAATAAAGACCTACTTACACCCAACTGGTTTCTTACATTTTGGTAAATTAATCACATCCCAAGTTTTATTTGTTTCCAGAGCTCGTAATTCTTCCATCACTGCCTCTCTACACTCAAAAATTCCCCAGGCCTCTTCAATATTTCTTGGAATTATGATCATTAAGATTAGTAATGAAAGCATGAAATTTGGGAGACAAAGTATTATATGACACAAACGTAGATATATGATAAAAGGTACAATACCAAGTTTGTTTTTTGAAAGCAATGGGTAAGTCATTAGTAGGATTATAGTTATCTAGATTGAAAGAAGGCTCAAGAATATTTCGATCCATCACTAGGTTGGACTCTCGTAGTGTGTCATGAGTGAATTTTCCTTTTGCTACGATTTTAGCCTCCTTGAGTAAACAAGTATCTCCTTGTCTGCTTGTGCTTCTGCATCGCCCCTGAGCCTAAATAGTTTTCTATAAATGGTACATTAGAGTGATGTAGTGTAGCAGGTTCAGGGTGAGTTGTTGAAGTGGTATCTGGAGAGGAAGTACTACTATTGGGAAACGAAAGATCAAATGAACAAAACTAATCTTCACAACTCAGTCAAAACATAGGACAAAAAGTGGATTATTTAAAATCAGTTTACTCTTCCTCTAATCACCTAAAAAAGGAAAGTTCTTTCTTCTCCCCCTGAAGAGGAGTTTGGAAGAATAATATGATGTGATTTTAAAAAATGTGACAACAAGGCTAGTAAAAACACACTGCTTAGACTGATCATAACACTTGTATTTTTTCTGAGTAGGAGAATAATCATTAAAAACACATTTGAGGGCTCTTGAGTCTAGTTTACCACGATTGGGAAGATGAACACGTACAAATGTTGTACAGCCAAATAATTTTAAGTGGAATGTCTAAAATAAGACGAGAGGTTGGGAAACAATGTTTTAGTTTTTGAATGGGTGTCTCAAAAGAGAACACGACTAGGCATTCTATTTATAAGAAAGGCAATTATAAATACATCTTCCCAAAACATTTTTGGCATATTGATGATGAACATGAGTACCTAAGCCACTTCTAAGAGATGTCTGTTTTTTTCGTTCGATGACTCCATTTTGTTGTGAAGTATAAACACATGAGGTTTTGGTGAATAATGTCATGGGTTTAAAGATAATCTTTGAGTGAATGGTTAACATATTTAGTACCGTAATCAGTACACAATATTTGAATCTGGGTTTGAAACTGTGTATGTATCAAAGAGTGAAAATTGATGAACAATGATCGAACATCGGTTTTATCTTCTAGTAAATACATCCAATATATAAGAGTATGATCATCAATAAAGGTCATGAACCACTTCGTATGAATGCGACTCGAATATCGAGACGATCCCCATAAATCATTATGAATTATGGTGAATGATCTGGAAGGCGTGTATTTAGATTTTGAAAAAAAGGTGCGGTGATGTTTGATAAGTTCACGCATTTCACATTCCAAATCAGATAATTCTTTATTTTGAATAAGATAGGGGAACAATTGTTTTAAATATTGAAAATTAAGGTGACCCATTCTAAAGTGCCACAAAAGAAAATTATTATTCCTAAGGATAGATGTAGTATTATAATATGCAACTTGATACTATTCACCCACATTGGTCGTTTTAAAGTAATAAAGCCCTTCACTTTCTCCATTACTACCAATCGTCTTCCCTAATGATAGGTCCTGAAAAATACACGATAAAGAAATAAATTTAGCATAGCAGTTTGTATGGACTATTAATTACAAACTATTAATTTACTGAAAGATAATAAGTTACATGATAATCTTAGGACATGAAGAACTGATTCAAGAGTGATAAAATCAAAGATTTTAATACTCCCTTTCCCCGCAATTGGTGAAAGAGTATCATCTGTAATTTTCACTTCCAAGTTACCAGCACGAGACATATATGAAGAAAAAAGGTAATAGTTGTTAATCATGTGATCTGACGCACCAGAGTCAATAATCTAAAGAGTATTTATTTTTGAGGTTATAATTAAAGTCGTTAAAAAATTCCTTTATGGGCTAGTGAGCAAGAAGAAACATAAGAAGAAGGCTGACCTAATGATTGAATTTTCAAAAACATCTTATAAAATTGTCCATTTGCTCCGAGTTAAATGTTGAACTAAAGGTAGGTTGTTCGTTTTGAAACTTTTCATTTTGATTAGTAGAGACCTGATATCTTAGACTTTTGTAATTTTGTCATGGTTTACAATCTGCTGGTTTTCCATATAATTCCCAACACGTATCCTTCGTATGACTAATTTTACGACAGTGATCGCACCATCTTTTTTTAGGCTGACCCAACATTGTTTTGTGGCCCACGAGATAAAATCCTATAGGTTTCATATTCAAAAACAAGCCCAAATGACCCATTGGAATTTCTTAGCCCATATTGCCCAAATGACCCATTAAAATTGTTGAGCCCAAATGGCCCAATAGAATGGTTGAGCCCATGGGTGCCCAAACCTAACCCATGTGTGTGGTCAATAAGCCCTTTAGATTGAGATGGGCCTCCATAACCTAATGCCTTATTTGGTTCTAGCCCGTGAGCCATAAAGGCTCCCTTTCCAACCCTAACTCCTCCAACCCCATCGTTCTTCATCATCACCTCCTTCCGATTCTCGCCGCAAAAAACCTTTGAAAAAAGCCTCTCTTGTCGACGGCGGAGGTTATCGATTGAGGATTCTACCTCTTACCTCATCGAGGTCTCTGTTGAGACCAGCCACAAACTCAAAAACCCATTCATTCTCCACTTTCATTTTACAATGTATACTATCTCCAACGCATTCCCACTCTTCTTCACAAATTAAATCTAATTTCTACTACAACCCAAACATTTCCATGCAATAATTGGTGATAGAGGGTTACCTCATTGCATTTACCAAAGGCTAGTTTTGATTTCAAAGGTTCGAGATGAGTTTCTAAAGTTTGAGCAGGTTTTCTTCGTGGTTATCCACACATCTCTTGTAGTGAGGAGAAATAGATAGGTTTTCCCTATCGATGGCTTCATGGAGTGAACCAACCACGAAATAATCATCGAGATTTTAGCCGTCCACTTCTGGAGATTGGCTGGATCATCGAGTTCCTTATTGTCACTGGTGAGGTAACCTATTTTTCCTTGGATTACTAGTTTGATATATTGAGCCCATTCTCTGTAATTCTCGCCATTCAATTTCTCGATAGTGAGTTGGAGGATGGAATTATCAATACCATCAGGAGTGGGTGTAGCCACCTCCTTTGTCTCCTTGTTGGTACGATCAGAGGGATGGGATTTGCCAATATCATCTTCCATTGTCAAAGAGCCTAGCTCTGACCATATGGAATAATAAAACAATGGGTTTTATTATATTTTTGAATCATGAAAAAATATACTCTTAAGGTTCACTTATATAGTACAATTCGAGAATAAAAAATAATAAAATAAAATCATAAATAATATTTACAGTTTTCATATTCTACTCTAACTAAATATATTCTCTTTTATTTGAATTTTAAAACTTCCTAATTCTTCGGAATCTAAACACAAACATTAAAAAAACATATACGCATTAAAATTATTGACTGATGAGGTAAAATAAAGGACTACAACTTACAAGCTAGGTCCATTCTCATCATGACCAGCAATGAGAAGAGATACACCGAAAGGTCGAGACTGCATAAAAAAAACATTGATAATAGCAAACGTTATAACTAATGTAAGAATATGCTTGAGATCAAATATCATGTTCCAGTCAGTATATCTCAAAGGAACAGAGGATCGAATTCCACTTCTAAAGAAGAAAACAAAGTTAAGGTAGTATGGAGTCCTGCTAATTGATATGTGATTGTTAGGAATATATTTTCCACGACAACAGATGGATATCAAGCAGAAATAAGGCATTCCATAACAAGCACTTTATTACTCCATGAAATAACCTAACAGCTTAATAAAATATGAAACTCACGTGTTCTCATTCTGCAAGTCCTGCCAGTTTCATATGCAGATTCGTAAGCTATATAACGGTGAGTGTATATACGTGTGTCACTTAACCCGTTCCTCCCTTATGACCTCCCCTCTACTTCTCTACCCTCACCTCCAGCATAATGAATTAAAATATAAATCAAACAGCAGCAGGAGCTAAAAAAAATTCAACTTATACATTGCATGAGCAAATCATTTATACTAGAAGAAGAATTCAGTAAAATCCAAGACCAAATTTAGGAACCAGTCATGACAAAAGTACAACACAATCCAATTAGTATGCAGCACTAAATTTGATAGGCAAAGCATGACTATCACACTAGGTTCAAGCGCCTAAGTGGAAAATAAAACCGAAACACTTCTCATTGTTTGGTTGTTAGTGTTTCACTTCTTTTGTCTTGACACACACTATTATCTGAAGGTACAAGTGATGAGAATAAATATATTATCTTTTGGTTGTTTAGATTAGATTATTTTATTATTAGGATTTGGTTTATCATATTTTGAATTTCAGATTTATTTTGTTTTAAAATATTATATTATATATCAATATCGTCCTACAAATAGGACCCATATGTGTACTTTTAGATTTAGAGTTTGAAATAGTTTCTCCCCCGTTTATGAATTGAATATCTTATGTTCTCTTTTCCCTAATTTCTATTCTTCCAATCCCTAACCTTTTCGTCTATTTTTAACTCCTACTTCCCTTCTCGTTCCACATCAGTTTGATATCAGAGCAACCAGATTTGTTTTCTTAAATAATAGAAATAATTTCCCAAAAAAAAGGAAAGGAAAAAAAATCAGAAATTCCAAATCACGAAGGACTCCCAGCCCTACCATCCCCACATGCCAATCCCTATAGGCTGCCACCCCACCAAGCTTTCCACCACCAGTTCTACACACCGATACCGAATGCCAACCACCCTAACAAGTTCACCAGACCACATTCGTCTCAGCGCAGCCTCAGTACAACCCCTGTAAAGCTCTCGCGCCACTGCAGAGGCACAGCTATCCTGCATCATCGTTTCTTGTAGGTCACCGAAACCACTGCCACCAGGCTCACCATGATCTGGGCTTTCGTCAGCCATCAACATCACCGCTTTCCACCGTCGAAACATGCCAGAAATCACCAACAGCTCCCACAGGTCCAATTATCTTTCTCCAAATCCAATCATTCTAGTTCCCTTTATTCCTATTTGGTCCGTTTCAGTCCAAATGAGGGTCAACCAACACAGTTCAGCATATCAGACTCAGTTTTCTACTGGTTTCACACTTTTTCAACTCAGTTTCTTGCTTTCCTATTGGTTTTGTTTATTTAGCTATATTTTGTTAAATTTTAATATAATTTGCATTAGTAAAAAATGTTTATTTTCGTTAATAGATTCACATTTTATTTTACCTTAGCTATTTATTTAAAAATATGAATTTTTTTGACCCTCGTTATTGCAATTATCCCATTATTAAATTGCCTCATTATTGAAGTCAATACAAATGTTATTTTTGAGGTAAAATGAGTCGACTAGTCCTTAACCAAACTCTCCCGATAAATATTGTCTCAATCATATGTGAAAATTTTGCAACTTAGGACCGAAGTGCACCTTCATCCTTTTAAAGCCTATTTTCCTATTATAAATAATTATGTCTTGGTCAGTGAAAGGTGTCTTGTTCCTATTCAATGGGTCATTCTATTGAATAGGTCTACTGTGATATTGTCCCTTCAATAAAAATTCTTATTCTTTTGGGTCAACCTTGGTTATGTTGTTAATGATAAGCATAATTTGTTATCTAAATCTTACAATTAAGTATCAAGGTGGAACTTTTACGTTGCTGCCCATTAGATCTCAACAAATAATCACCTTAGAACCACATGAGCCTAGATTGGTCAAATCCACTTGTGTCAAGCCCACTTGTGACTTGAGTGTGGACAAACCTTTACTCAACATGTCCATTACAAAATAACCACATGACCTCACCCAATCCTAAGGGCATTTTAGAGCTTTTACCTTTTGATAAATCAACTAGTGACCTGAATCCTCCATTAAACAAACCTACTACATGTCATGATCCTTTTGATCCTACACCTGTTTAATCTAATGCATGTTTACTAGAATTTTTAACAAGTGTGGCTAAGCATACAATTTTCAAATAGAAAGGTTTGTTACCTAATCGAGGCATCAAGTACCTCCTTTGCTATGCTTGGATGTTTTACAAGTCCAACTCTTCAGTCATGCTCATTGTTTCTCATCAAGCATCAATGAAGACGACTGATGATGTTTTTAAAATTTGGATTATTGTTGTACGATTCAACAACTCGTATAGAGTCAAGTTTTACCGGGGAGAATTTATGAGAATAAGTATATTTATGTTTAAATTAGGATAAAAATATATCAATAGTATTTTAAATTGTTTAGATTATATTATTTTATTATTAGGGATTGATTTATTATATTTTGAATTTCAAATTAAATTCATTTTGTTTTTAAAATATTATATTAGTTTTCAATATCGTCCTATAAATAGGACCCCAATATACTTTTCGATTCAAAATTGAAGTATGAATCGAATATCAAATTATCCCCTGTTGTTATGTTCTCTTTTTTTTTTCCTCTAATTTCTATTCTTCTAGTTCCTAACCTTACTTCGTCTGGAATTTCTTCTCACTCCAACTTCCCTTCTCATTCCACATCAACAATATAATTTTGGTGAGAGGATGATAGAGATCAAAAATGACTCAATCCATAGCGGAATTCCACAAACCACAAGGAAAAGGAAAAAGGAAAAAGCCAAAAAACATGTTAAAAACATGTTAAAAACAAAGTGGGTTATTACCATGGAATCCTCATCACCCTCACCAAATCGTAGGGCCAAATCACAAAGAGCTTGCGTGGTAGATTCTACTGTCATTGGCTCACCATAGGAAAACCTGTGATTCTACAAATATTGAATTTAGAAAATTAGTATTTGCAAGGTTGCAGCTAGATCCACTACACATCAAATATAACAAGACTCTCCCGGACAAAAATACCTGAGTTTCCACGCGAGCATGTTCAACAAGTGTACGGGCATCAGCAATCAATCCACTCATGGCACATCCAATATGATCATCAATTTCCATAATTTTCTCCACACTGCTAGGTTCCTGAAAGTGACTGCAAGTCAGGCTTCAGAGAAATTAAAATCATATACATTACTGATGAGAAATGTGACATATCAACAGGACAAAATCCAATGTAAGGTTCTAAGTTCATTGATGTTTTGATCTATTTGTCATGCACTCATGATGCAGACATTAAAACTATTTCTACTGCAAATCTTATTTTAGGTTACATTACCTAACATAGATTCCCAAGTTCTGATCGATGTGATAGTGATATAGATTCCCAAGTTCTGATCAATGTGATAGTGATATAGATTCCCAAGTTCTGATCAATGTGATAGTGATAACTTTATACCTTCTAATTAATAACTAATATATACCAAGGATGTAGCTTCTAGCACAGATTAATAGATGTTAATGGTTTTAATTGAAAAAATATATAAACCAAAGCATTCATGCATGCAAACTTAAACTATGCCTTCAAGTTTCTGCCTCCTCGTAAAATAAATTGGGCATACCAAAAGAGCAATTAAGTATGCATTTAAGAAATCTAATATTACATAAGAAGAAAATAACACAACTAGTTAAAATGGGAAGGTAAGTTGGTATGAAAGATCAGTAATGTGGCCTCTATAAACTAATAAGAAGAAATATGCCCACATTTACGCATATGAGATAATCATTAGTTCAAGAGTTGCATGTAACTGTAAACAGTACAACGAAAACATGAACTCCAAGTCTATATAGGTTCATCTCTATTTACAATTAACCTGAAGAGTAGATTATTTCTCCGTATAAAGCTATTTGCTTAATCAGTGACTTCAGAATTAATTAAACCTAAACAAGATATGCATAAATTTGTTCAAGAAAGCTGAATTTTTTAGAGATAGGTGGTATTAGTTCAACTCATTTAAGCAAGGCACAACAACATAATACAATTTAATGACACTAGATGTTTACAAGTTTGTACCATAAGGTAATTTTCCCAAAAGAAAAAAATTAAAGTTGTGTATCCAAGTTTCTTTAGCTATGTGATCAGAGAGAAGAAAAATAAATTCTATCATTTTGTATTGACCACAATAGTATCCATTTCGCATAGATCATGTTTCTCCAAGTTCAAGTCCAGAAAGAAACAGAACTACTACTCAACTAATTAGCTTTGGTGATAAACAAGCTAAAACTATATTTCTGTACCAGTTAAGTTCTAATCAATTATAATTTATCACTGTAGCAAGAGTTACGAACTAATGATAAGAATCCAACAGAATAATAACTTCCCCCAATAAAATTAATGATGGAAACAGTCATCAGTAGAAGCACTTATACCAGCAATGGCGAAGTGATTCGTTTCTCCACTGCAAGCACCACACCTTCTTTCGTCATTAATCCAATTGCAGTTGAACCCAGCTGTAATGGAAACCCAATTACATTTCCAATCAGATATCAAAATAATTTGATTCCAATATACTCCAAAACAAACAGAAAACACAGAATTCAATTCGAGTTAAAAGTTGGAAACTTAATGTCTCAATAAGAGTCTGTTCATAATCCCATAAAGAAAACAAAACCAAAAAATAAGTACTGGACAGTCTGTTTAAAAGTGTTTGTAAAACTTATTATTCGTCATATAAAATATCTGGTTGAAGAAATTTACAGGGAAACAAACAGCAAACAAGCTAGCATACCTTAATGGCCTCGATGGCATACTCAACCTGAAATAGACGCCCTTCTGGAGAAAAAGTGTTAACCCCTCTGTCATACTCGGTCCTTTACATACATTGCCCAGAAAACCCACACATGATTTGAAACAACAAAAACACTAAAGTCAGTCAACTAAATTTGTGATAAAATTTGGAAAAACCAGATACTAAAAAATTAAGAAAATAAGAGGAAAACTGGACTAACCTCGTGAGAAACATTTTTTACTTCGTTAGATTATAACTGACAAAGAACCTGCAGGACTTAACCGCAATAAATAACTAGTGTGAGAAAAATATATCTCTACGGACGATCCAAAGAATGTGAAAATAAATTTCAAAAGTCCTTTAAAGAGATCTCCCACAAGGTTATTCGATCCGAAGCACAGAACAACAAGTAATTGCTAACTTTAATTAATAAAATAAGAACGGTAAAAAAAACTTCTTTACAAACCCAGATGCTAAAACCGAGCTCATACTCATTTCACTGCAATCAGAGAGACCAACAAGAAAACATAAAATGAGCCATGAGTGCATGCAAGAAAGTTTTACCGAATTAAGAAAACGCACAACTGTCAAAAAGTGTGTGACTGCTTTGGCACTGATGCTGAATTACAAAAGTTAAATAACCCAGAGAAGTTTTAACGATTTCGTGTTGGAGACGAAGGGTACGACATTTACTATTTTATTCTTCTATTCTTTGGCAAAATTTGAATCACATTGAAATTAAATCTAATCTCACAACAAAAAATTTAGGTTTATTTAGGAATCCAAATAAGAATTAGAATCGAAATCGAAAAGAAACAGTTTTTAATTATTAAGATAAAAAAGACAATCAAAATTATTTAATGTTATAATGAAATAAAAAATAATATATATTATTTTAATATTTATATATTCAAAAAAATTTAAATAATATTATTTAATTGTTATTTTTTTATCAAATAAAATATATTATTAAAATAATTATTTTTTAAAATAATTATTACTTAAAAATAAAATATATTATTAAAATTATTTTTTTAATAAAATTTAGGGTTTCAAGGTTTGAGAATTGTGATTAAGGGTTTAGGGTTTAGGGTTATATTTTTTGATTAAGATTTAGGGTTAAAATTATTATTTTTTTAAATAAGTTTTTAAGATTTGAAGTTTAGGGTTATATTTGTGAGTTAAAGTTTAGAGTTAAAATTATTATTTTTCTAAATAGGGTTTAGAGTTTTAAGAATTTGAGATTTGTGGTTTAGAGTTTATGATTAAAATTATTATTTTTCTAAATAGGTTTTAGGATTTGGGATTTAGGGTTTGGGGTTTAAGGTTAATGTTATATTTGTGGATTAAGGTTTAAAATTAAAATTATTTTTTTTAAATAGAGTTTAGGGTTTTAAAATTTGAGGTTTTGAATTTAGGGTTATATTTAGGGTTAGGATAAAATTAAAAAAATTTGGGATGAAATAGAATCATGATTCCTTAACCCCACGTTTGGTTGGAGGGAATAGAATGGAATCATAATTGATTCTTTCCATTTTGTGTGTTTGATTGGACGGAATGGAGGGCGGAATGGAATCCGATTACTAAAAGAGAAGGAATCACAATTCCTTCTCCCACCTTTGGTAATCATTATTCCATTCCCATCTAAACTTTTTTTTTCCAATTTTACCCTCACTTAAAATATAACCTTAAATTCAAATCTCAAATTCTCAAACCCAAAATTCCAAAACCCTAAACCCTAAACCCAAAATTTCAAAACCCTAAACCCTAAATCCAAATCCTAAAATCCTAAAACCTTAAACCCTAAACCTCAAATCCCTAAACCCTAAACCTTAAAACATAAATCCCAAAACCCTAAAATATAAATCCTAAATCCCTAAACCCTAAACCCTAATACCAAATTGCAAATCCTAAAACCCTAAATTCTAAACCCAAAATCCCCAAATCCCTAAACCATAAACCCCAAATCCCAAATCCCAAAACCCTAAACCCTAAAACCCTAAACCTTAAAACATAAATCCCAAAACCCTAAACCCTAAAACATAAATCCCAAAACTCTAAACCCTAAACCCTAAATTCCAAATCCTAAAACCCTAAACCCCAAATTCCAAATCCTAAAACCCTAAACCCCAAATCCCTAAACCCCAAATCCCTAAATCTCAAAACCCTATACCCTAAAACATAAATCCCAAAACCCTAAAACATAAATCCTAAAATCCTAAACCCTAAACCCCAAATTCCAAATCCTAAAACCCTAAACCCCAAAACCCTAAACCCTAAACCCTAAACCTTAAACCCTAAAACCTTAAACCCCAAATCCCCAAATCTCTAAACCCTAAACCTTAAAACATAAATCCCAAAACCCAAAACCCTAAAACATAAATCCCAAAACCCAAAACCCCAAATTCCAAATCCTAAAACCATAAACCCTAAACCTTAAAACCCTAAAACCCTAAACCCTAAACCCTAAATTCAAAATTCTAAAACCCTAAACTATTTTTAGAAAAATAATAATTTTAACCCTAAACCTTAACCTACAAACCTAAACCCCAAATCCTAAATCCCTAAACCCTAAATCACACATCCTAAACCTCAAAACCCTAAACCCTATTTAGAAAAATAATAATTTTAATAATATATTTCTTTTTAATTAAATAATACTTATTTAAAAAAATAATGATTTCAATAATGTATTTTGTGTGACGAAAAAATAGTAATTAAATGACATTATTTGAACTTTACAACATGTACGGGTATTAAGGTCATTTACAGCTTTTTTCATTCCATTCCAGTGGCAAACCAAACACTATAATCCTGATTCTGAGCTTGATTCCAGTGGTCAAATCAAACAAAATTGTTTCCTTTCCATTCCATTCCGATTCCGATTCCGATTCCGATTCCGATTCCATTCCACGAACCAAACGCCACCTAAGGGGAATAAGGAATTGTAATTTTTTCTCTTTTAAGATCGATTCGATTTCATTCTTATTTTTCAACCCAACCAAACATAAAATTAGAATGAATCAATTTTGATTTCATTTCATTATAACCAACCAAACATGCATTCAGGGTATTTTGTGACTTGTAATTAGATATTCCACTAGATATCGTTGGATTACTAATATCATCTTATGTTAAGTCACTGAGTCATGCTTGAAAGATGGGTCTTGCAATTAAATTTCTTTCTATTTCTGTACTTAAGGGCTAATCTCGTCAATCTATACTTGCCTCGAAAAAACATTTGCATGCCTCATTTATTTATGTTCCATAAAAAGTGTCTTGAATCTTGATATCAGAGTTATAATTGTTAAACCACGATCAAATCTATGGAAATATTGATTTATACATTTTTTTTAGTCTGAAGTCTAGGAAAAAAAATTGCTATCTCTTCTTGAGAATCATCAAAATTTTCAACTAATAAGTAAAATGTGTTTTCATTATCTCAATTAAAAGTAACGAGACTCCAATATTAACTCATGTGAAATTATTCCATTAATTTAATGAAAAAAACTCAATTTATTTAATTTAAGAACTTAAATAAATAATTCATTAATAATTTTTGTAAATTAACATTATTTTTCTAAAAGATTGAATATATTTTTGCTATTTTTTCTGAACATCTTTTACTTAAAATAATATTTTTTTCTTAAATAATCAAATTTTTCATACAATACATATTTTTGAGTATTTATTACACACAATTCGTATTCGATCAAATTCAAGATTGATATATCTGTTATTTATATTCAAGAATAAAATACACAAAAATAAAAAGTCATTAATTAAAAATCATATTTAAACAAGAATAAAGATTTTGAATTATCACTTAAATCTTAAATTTTGAAACATAAATTATAAATCTTAAATTTTAAACTATTAAATTTAATGTTATTTTTTAATATATATATATTTTAAAATTATATATTTTAATTATTAAATATATATTTGTTTTTGTTTTTTTGTTTTGTACTTTCATAACCACATTGATCTTTTATTCTTTTAAAACGTTCAGGACACAATACAGAGCCCAAGAAAGTAGCCCACATAAGAATTGCAAATTTAGAAGCCTACTCCAGTTAGGCACAAGAGTCGTTAGAATAGCTCTTCTATCCTCTAGGGTTTTTCGAAACTTCGCCCTATAAAGGACGAAGGACTTCACTTAGAAAAAACCCCAGGCTTCACTAACTAAAATTGTTTGACCTCTTGGATTTAGCCTTAAGCGAATTAGGGTAAGTTTCTCTAATTTTTTGTTCTTGTTTTATATTTTCTCGTACGTCATTCTATGTCGTTGTCAGTTCGATTTTTTTGGTAAGATTTTTCAGTTCTATTCCACTTAACATATTTGTGTCTGATTTGTTGTTGCTCCCAATGTCCTTAATTGTCCAGAACCCGAGATTTACTATCTGAACTCTTTTTTACCTTAACATTTTGTGTTCATGTTTAATTTATTGGCCGAACTTATGACATTCCATTTATAGCTTACTGGGACTGTTTGGTGGCTATGAAAATGGGTTTTGATGGGTTATTTTATGTGCGTTCTGTGGGTTTATTCTGTTTGAAATTTTTTGCACTGGGCTTCAATATGAGCAGTGTAGGCTATTGAACTTTTAAGTTACGTGAATATATTTATTGTACGATATTTCATTATTTTGTTTTCAACTGGTTCTAACCATTCTGGAAGTTTAAAATTAAATCTACTGGGAAATTAGTTGAAGGGATGTGTGGGAGTATGCTGAAGTTTGAATAATGTTTTTCGGTGCTAATTTGTGTACTGCTATATTACAATTCTTAGAAGCACAAGAGTAAAACTGTTGTTATTAGGAGAGAATGATCTGCTAACAATTCATAGACTCTGTACACTTATGTCAAGTTTGGTTTGGGGGGGAGTGAAATTGTTTCCACATACTCCCATGTTTGGTTGGACTAGAAAAGATTACTTATAGACTAGGAAACATCATTCAACTACCTCCTCTTAAGAAAAGTTATTCCATTCCAGCTGGGAATGGATATATATATATATATATATATTAATGTTTCCTCCAGCTAGTGGTATCCTCATCCTGTATTGCACCTTTTTTTCCTCTTCTCTTTGAACATTATTGCAACTTTTTTTTTCTTTTAATTCGTTTTAGATTAAGTAATAATTATTTAGAAAATAATAACTTTCAATTATATATTCTGTTTGAAGGAGAAAATAACAGTTAAATGATATTATTTAAATTATATACGGTGTTTTTCATTTCATTCCAATTGTAAATCAATCACTGCAATACTGATTTTTTCTTTGATTCTAGTGGTCAAACCAAACACTGCAATAGTAATATTGTTTTCTTTACATTCAATTCCATTACCATTCCCATTATTTTTCCATTGTGCGAACCAACTGTGCCATTAGTTATATACAAGTATCTTACAACTAATCGGCCTTACACGTGGCCGCTCTTTCTACCATTTGATTCTAACAACCTAGTCTATACTACCAACAACCCGTACACAGAACATATATAAAATGAGATGTTACAACAATTAACACAAATTACTGCTGTACACTTAACATAACCAATCACTATAAACCACCAACTTTTAGAAGTGTGCCCTGAAATTTGGTGTTAGAAAGCCTTTGTATCACCTCTAAGGATGACCAAGTTTTGAACATTTTCACTCTCAAGGATAGTCTTCTTTTTGTAGCCTAGGCTATCTACATACAATCTTAAGGATTGTATTTTCATTCCTTGAAGGTGTTATTTAAGTTGAAGTAATTCGTTTTGCTCTTGTTTTTTTATTTTGGATATGTTTGGTCTTACACTCCTTGTCTTCAATCTGGTCTTACATTGTTGAGTGAGTAGAGTGGAGGTGGACCACTAGTTGGTGTCTTGTATTTCAGACTTGCTTATACTGCTCTGGAATCAACAGCAAAAACTTTTATATTGCCTCTTAAGGATGACCAAAATAACTTTCGTTCTTACGAAAGATATCATATGGAAATCTTTTGGAGACCTGTGCTGAAGAGGCTGGCTTATGATTTATCCTAAACTGAAGGCCACATACAATTCAATACGTATGTTATCAATATTTAATGGACCTTGTAGTTACATATGGACGCTTTTGTTTTATATGACCATGGACTAGTGTATGTATATATAAATGTAGATTGATAAGTATAATTGGTCAACTCCGTGCTCTTTGTTCCTGTGGTTTTATTTTCTGTTTTTCTCTCTATATGTGTATGTATATATAAATGTAGATTAATAAGTATAATTAGTCAATTCTGTGCTCTTTGTTCCTGTGGTTTTATTTTTTGTTTTTCTCTCCGGATGTGATTCATTAGACCCAATATGCATTTAGAATTCAGTATTTTATGTCTTCTAACTGAGTTATTTTTTTTTCATTTGTAGTTTTATTTACATCTTCTTTTGTTTCTAATGATGTTCAAATAAAACTTTCGTTCTTCTGAGTATGGTAATGCTGAAAACAGGGAGACCTGAGCTGAAGAGCATCTTTGAAATATTCTTTGATGTATTTCCATTGGTTTATTTTCATGAAATATTTGTTTTAACTTTGGTAGAAGTTGTCCAGGTTTTTTTTCATGGAACTTGAGCAACTCCTTAAATTGTTTGGAAATGAAGTGTGAACGATCTGTTTGATTTTTTTTGCTTCACCGGGTTGTGTTTCTATTTTTGAATAATTTTCTAACTTAAACTGGTATTTGAAACAGTTCTTGCATCTATTATCTATTAGTTGGTAGTCTTTCAATTCGGTTTTCATGTATTGTGGCATCTATTAAATATTGAATATTTGTTATTTTAGAAATTTTTTTGTTAGATTTTGTATTTAAAATACTCTTGCATTTTGCATTTTTTCTTTGTTAATCTTGTTGACATTAAAGGTTTGAGTTTGTGTTTTCTTCATCTGAGCTTGATATAGGAATGCTAATAGCATTGTTGCTTGATCAATTCAGGTAATCTTTAACAAGGATCTGAGCTTCATAATGAGGTAGCTCTTAACATTGGTTTATCTTTGGGCTTATCAATTTTTTATTTATTTGCTTTCTCATTGCCTGAATTCTAAAGTAATGAGCATTTTTTTCTGTATGCTTTCGTTTTCTACCTCATTTCATCTCCAGCCGACCAATGGAAGAAGATGTAAGTTTTTCTTCCCTACTTATATTGTTTACTTTTATATTGTCTAATTTTTCTTGTTTTGAATACTCCTAAACTATAATTTTTCTTTTCATTAATTCACTTGGATGCTCTAGTTTCTAAATTGCCGCTTAATCTAATTTGTTATATTGATAGTGACAAAAATGGATATTCATGTCCAAAGTGTACTAGAATTTGTCAGTAAAATATGATCTCTCTATTATTTTTTAGATAAAAGGTTAGTCGAGTCTCTCAAATTAAGCTTTAGTGTGCTTTGAGTCCCCTAGATTGTAAAAAGTATTTTTTAGTCACACCTAACTCTGATAAAAGGGATATAATTATGGTAAATAATATTATTTAATAAAATTTCTATTAAAATAATAATTTTTCAGTCAAGTGATTTAGACTTGATTATTTAATAATGGTAAGTGACGGTTAACAAGAATTTTTTTTCATAATTTTTTTAAATATTTGTTGATTGTAAAATTTTTACTTTAATATTTTATTGATTTTTATTTTTTATTGAAAAACAAAACATGTATTTAAATAATTTTCCATTAGAATATTATTATTGTTGATTTTTTAAAATAATTTCATATAAAACTTCACTTTTACCCATGTTAATGGCTCATTAAATCATATTAAACTTCTGTTTTCACTTTTAATCAATTGACAAAGAAAAATAATATTATAATAAAAATATCATATAAATAATACAAATTGTTCTTAATTGATCCCTTTCATCAAAGCTAGGAGACCATAAAACACTTTTTAGAATTTGGGGATTAATCCATACCAACTTCTAAATATGGGCCATCTCTCCCTAATTTTATTGCTAATATCATTCAGTGAGTATAATCTCTGATTTTACCAGATTATGATGAGTCTAACAATCAGTTATTGTTTGTCTCTGGGAAAAAATGCCCACATAGAAAACTAAGTAATTCTATAGGAGTGGAATCTTTTGAAACTATTTTTTTTTTCATTCAAAACTGGTGCTTTTTCTCTTAGCTTTATAATCTAATTCTTATGGATGGTTGCTTTCTAATCTAATACTTATGGATGGTTGCTTTCTAATCTAATACTTATGGATGGTTGCTTTCTAATCTAATACTTATGGATGGTTGCTGCAGGTTGTGAAGAATGAGGAAGAGGAATTCAATACTGGACCACTTTCTGTTCTGATGATGAGTGTCAAAAATAATACTCAGGTATAACGCCATAGTATGAATCAACAATTGCAAGTTGTTTTACATGTCTAAGGTGAAACAATTGTAATCGTTTGGATATTGGGAACAGGTGCTCATTAATTGTCGCAACAACAGAAAGCTTCTGGGTCGGGTTAGAGCTTTTGATCGGCACTGCAACATGGTTCTTGAAAATGTTAGGGAGATGTGGACTGAGGTATTCTGCTTCATTCTTCCCCCAGACAATTTCTTTTTTTTTTTTTACTTTTCAGTACATGACATTGATTCTTATGCAGGTACCAAAGACTGGGAAAGGCAAGAAGAAGGCTCTGCCAGTTAACAAAGACAGGTTTATCAGTAAGATGTTTCTGCGTGGTGATTCTGTCATCATTGTTCTTAGAAATCCCAAGTGAGAAAAATATAACAATCTTACAGTTCTGCATCAGTTGTTAGCCTATGACATTAGACCTATTTTGTGTAATTGATCAATTAGGCAACCAGTATGTCTCTTAATTGCAGATCTATCAATTGGGGTGCGTTTTACACCTTTGTCTTGGTAATTGATATATTCTCAATCATCTTATCTTGTATGTCCTTGTAAATCCTTATGATTGATGTTCATATTATATGGACTTTGCATGTCCTTTCTATCTTAGGAAATTATTTTATAGTACTCATTAGGTGTTGTCATGATATGAACATCCTGTGTTAAACGAACACATCATTGAGCAAAGTTTGTACCTGTGTGTTCTTGTGTTTTCGAACAGATCACTTTTATCCCAAACAAATATTTTAATACCATCCCCTGTATTTTGTGTGTTTTTAGCCCTGTCCTTGGAAGGGTTCCATCTACCCTCATCACTAAGGGTTTTTTGTTGGTGTTCTTTTCTGTGGCTTGTCCTCTATCAACTTTTGCTTTGTTGTGAGACAAAACTTAAGGTGCGTGGTTTGTGCTTCATACCTTATAAGGTATGGTTCTGCAATTGGTTTGCCGTACTGTTATTATTCATCTTATGTGTGTTCAGCTCAATGTATTGTGACGGTTTTGTGCTGTCAAGGTGCCTGGTAAAATGTCTGGTTGATATTTATGTGCCCCTTTTGGGTTTCGTGTGCATAGGTTGTGTTTTATTTTTTTGATTGGTAGTTTTGTAGTTATAGAGTTTATCTTTTAAGGATACTGGTGAAGGTCTGTATTGGAAGGAATTGACTGAATGTTTGCTTTGATGATTCTTATGTTATAGAGCAATTTGGCCTTTGGGAAGAGAAGGTCTCCAATATCTTGAAAATTGCTTGTAGGTTGGATTTTGTTGGTTCAATGGTCAGGTTTATATTAGTAGTTGTACTCCATTTCCTTTTCTCTATTGTGAACTATTGTTGTTTATGCCTTAATTAATAATGTTCATGAAAAATGTGGTATGTTGGCGTTTGTTGTATTGTGGATTTTTCAGCTCTTTGGTTGATACGCAGTGTAGTCAGAAATTGTTTTTTTAGAGGGAGCTACATCTTATACTAAATATTAAATATAAAATCCGAATTGTAAGTCGCAAGTCAATAACACCAAGTGTATTTTAACATGTTGAACTTTTAGAATTCAGTTTTATTTATTGGTGTGAGTTTTTTTTAAAATTATATTTATTATTCAAATAAAGAATACAAGAATAATTGAATCAATAATGTTAAATTATTTTACTTTAAAAAATTAGTTTTGTTGCAAAATAGTAATTTCTATATTTTCAAAAAATATTAATTAAAGTGTTTCCTATATTTGTGATTTTATTTTTATAAATTTGATATATTAGTTACATTTCTTAAAATTAGTATGTTTTAGTTACATTGTTGTATTTTGGAAGTTTTAGTTATTTTTTGTCGATATTTTTGAGGTATTTTTTGTTGTTAATAATTAAGTTGAATTAAAATAAATTTTATTAGTAGGGCCTTACAAATGTTTAAAGATAAAAATCTCAAAAAGTTGAAAAAGGAGTAAATTAAAATAATCAAAATTTGTAAAGTGTTTATAAGTATAAAAATAATGTAATTATAGTATATTAATTTAAAGTAAGAGTAGTATTTAATTTAAGAAATGAAAGTGATTATTTTTTTAAAATAAATTATCTTTAAATTTTATTAGAAACAAAGGAAAAATGATAATTTGTGTGTATTAGAAGTTAATAAATTTTAGATAAAATATTGATTGGAGTTGAAACTTGATCTAATCTTTTACGTGGCTCTGCCTCTGTTGATATGATATGTTGGTTCTCACAAATTTTTGAGCCAGTTTAATTGTTTGTTTCTTTTCGAACTTTCAATCTTAATTTTATTATGTAATTATAACATTCATTCCAAGTCAAAATAGAAAAGTTCGTTGAAGCCTGACTGTAAACTAAAATTGTAAACAGCATTAAGCAGCATCTAATGTGGTAGATTAGGCTAATTTTAACAGTGGGGAGAACAACATTGCGTGGCAGTCCCTTTTTGGCCATCTGTGGCAATGAGGTCTTAAAAATTGAAATAGTTAATTATTGTGTAGGCACATATCTTTTTCTTTTTTATTTTATTTTTCTAAAAATGAATAGACAAAAAGTCTATTTGGGATTCCTGTTGGAAGGGAAATCCACGATGCTTTGAGGCAGTACGGAAAATTTTGTCTCGTGCGAAACCACTCTTACTAGTCCATTGTTAATGTTCATGAGATCTGTTATTTAATTCTCTAGGAATCTATCTTATAGAGTCAATGGATAATTTATGAAGTTCTTTATTCATATCTTTAAGAATAGTTGCAGTGTTTTCAAAAACTTCCTACCAATTTTTCTTCGAGAAATGCATCAATGATCACTTTGTTATTGCCTTCCAGATAAACAACTTGGTTATTATGATGGAGTTGGAAATTGAAGGTTTTAGAAAAAAAAGTGGCTGCTTCTGTTTCTTCAATGAAATTAGTTGTTTTATATCTCACCCAAGTATGAAAAGCTTTACCAAGGTGATCAGTTGCTATAAATCTCATACATATTCTTCCATTTCGCCAGGCAGCATCAAAGTTACCTTTAATTGCATTCAAAGGTGGAGCTTGCCAATGACATAGAATAACATTACCTTCCTCTTCTATATCATCATGTAAAGTTGTGCCTAAAAGGATATGAGAGAATTCTGCAATTCTCGAAGAGTCTATTAAAGTGCATAACTTTGTTGAGATCAACATGTTTGAAAACAAATTTGCAACCACCGTAACTGTTCTATCATTGAAGGCTGCGACTAAAGTAAACATTTTGGATGATATATCATTCGGTGGCCAATGTTTAGGTGGATCTAGAATGAATTTTATATAAGAAAAGTCTAGCTTTACAACAAAATGCCAGTTGAAATTTCATTTCCATTAGAACCACCTAGATCTTAGTATGTCACATATAACGAACAGATGCTCAGTATCCCGTACTTTGTGGCAAAGTGGGCAATTTAAGTTATCAAGTTGTTTGAACATGAGGATGGATATTTTAACTTTGCATAATTAAAATGGTTATCTGTAAAAATTTGATGGTTTTATTTTTTTTTGAAAATTATCATAATTGATAAGACGGGACGTGGGACGTGGATAGTTATTATAATATCGAAACTGTGGTTAATCGAACCAAATATATTATTATTTTATATACATATAATTACATAAAAAAATATATTTTGTATAATTAGATTAAATTTTATTTATTCTTACTTTATATTTTTTATTTTACTTAAAAATATATACTAAATAATTAAAAAATAAAAATCAATATCAATATTTTAAATAATATATAAAGTAAGAATTAAATTATCATTTAATTTTTTTAAACTAAATATATTTTTGAATAAACGTTAAAAAATAAAAAATGTGAAAAAATTATTATTGATTTATAACTAATAATTATTAACCGAATGTGCCTATAATTAGTGGAGTATTTATGATTATTAGTATAATTATTCCCTCCGTGCCCATTCATTCATGGAAGACACCAATCTTTTTTTTAGTGCTTGGGTAATTATTTAGGATTTTTCATAAGAGTTTGTGTCTTGAATTTTAGCTTTCCAGACTTTACTCCACATGTAATGAGAAGTATTAGAGTTTTGGGATTTTATTAGGGTCCAATAGGCGTCCTTAACAGAGAATTTACGTTTTCCAGTCCCATACCACATAAGAATATCTTGTTGGTCTGAAGGAGGATGTACATTCAAAATAAAGGAGGAAATGTTGGCACCATAGGTTGTTAGTAATTTTTGAATGTCCCAATTCCAGTGATTGTCCCAGAAACACAAGCACAGGTCAGTGATCAGAGGAACATTTTGTAATTGATTTGTTACTTGAATTAGGATCTTTTGATAAGGTAACCCTGGAATCTAAGATTCATTTCGGAAATTGAAACTGTCTCTGTTCCCAAGTTTTTAGCACACTCATTTTTTATCAAATCTTAGGACCAAACAATACCTTTCCAAATGCTTGAATCATTTGCTTTAGGTTGTACTTTTAGAAATGATTGTTGCTTTAGATATTTTCTACTGAACACTCTAACCCTAGGTTTGTCAGCTTGTTGAACAAGTTGCCAGGCCACTTTAGAAAGTATGGCTTTTTTAAAATCCTCAAATTTCCTGGTGCCTAGACCTCCCATTTATTTTGCGGAGCAAATTTTGTCTCAAGCTAAAGGAGAGTAGTAATGGGAGGAATTGGTTTTATTAGTCCACCAAAACCTACGGATGATTGAATTTGCATTGTTGTAGATACTAAATGGGAGTTTAAAAGTGCTCATGATATAAATTAGAATGTTTTGAAGAATTGAGTTAATGAGACTCATCTTACCAACTTGAGATAGCAATTTTGATTGCCATTCCAACTTGCCTTTTAATTTCTCCAAGATTTTATTAAACTCCAACTTTTTTTCCCCTAACAATTGGGAGAGAATGTCTCAAATATTTAACAGTCTCCTCAGTGCTAGTAATGGTTAACCTGTTGTAGATTGCAATATTTTGGTTTACAACCATATTTTTTTGAGAACATAGCCGATTTCTGTTGATTTATTCTTTGACGAGACCATTTATTGTATTTATGTAAAATGTGTTTAGTCTCAATTGCTTCTACTTCATTAGCTCTCATGAAAAGTAAAATATCATCTACATAAAGCATGTGAGAAACACTAGGAGCAGACCTTACAATTTTGATACCATGTATTAATTCTGACTTTTCGCTTTGGAGATCATTCTTGATAAACATTCATAGATTAGAAGAAAGAGATAAGGAGATAGGGGATCCCCTTGTCTTCCTCGTTGAGGTTTGAAATTGTCATAAGGGGATCCATTAATCAATATGGAGAAGGAAACAGTTGAAATGCATTGAAGAATGAGGTTATATAAATCTTTGCAGAGATCTCATATAGTTCATTATTTTTAAAAGATAGTTCCATTCAACCCTGCATATGCTTTCTTCATATTTAATTTGATTCCCATAAGTCTTTATTTTCCTCTTGTTTTGTTGTGAATTTTGAGAGCTGTTTCTTGAGCTAATAAATTATTTTCAACTATCCATCACCTAGGAATAAAAGCACCTTGAAAAGGTGATATATGGTCTCTCAAATAGATTATGAGTCTTTTCACAAGTATCCTTGCAATGATTTTATAAATAAATGACATTGCATAGGCTTATTGGTCTAAATTCTGATGACGTGGGATTGTGAACCTTAGAGATGAGTGTAATGTAAGTATGGTTCCAAGAAGGGTTAAACTTCCTTGTTGCAAAAAATCTTTTTACTTCAGTAACTATATCTGTACCAATGATACCCCAACTCTATTTATAAAATAAGGCAGGATGTCCAACTGGACCAGGGGTTTTGAGAGTATGCATGTCCCATAGATCCTCTTTTATTTATTGTGGGAAAGGTATGCTGGCTAGATGATCATTTTGATGGGATTCAGTTACTGTTGGAAAAAGTTTCACAAGTTGATCATCTAAAATAGGGTTGCTAATCTTGAAAAAGTTTTGGAAGTAGACAGAGAATTCTTGTTTAATTTTACCCCTGTTTCAAGTTATGGTTCCATCATTTAAATGCAAAAAAGGAATGTGATTTATGTTCATTCTTATGAGGATGGAAGTTTGAAAATTTTTTGTGTTGTGATTTCATTATTAATCCACAATTCTCTTGACTTTTGTTTCCATAAAGAGTCCAATCTTTCCAATTGTTCGTTCAACTGTTCCTAGATCTGATTTTCCAGTTTGAGCTGCTCAGCATTTGAGTTGCAAGATTAGATGAATCTCAATTGATTTTCAACACTTTTTTTTTTAACATAGCCAAATTGATTTTTATTCCAGTTGGTTAAATGTTTACTCATTAACTGGTGCTTCTCAGAAAAACAACTAGTGTTAACACTTTGTTCCCGGGTGGATTTTATGATATCAAAGCAAGTTTTATCTCTGTACCACATGGCCATAAAACAAAACGGTCTGTGTCTAAAAGGTTCAGGTAAACCATGTGAATGAAATAAATGAGGGTGGTGATCAGAACTCTATCAAGCCTTTGAGCAATTCTATAGGAATCTATTATTGCACCAAGTGAAACGAGAACTAAGACTTCCAATATCAATTGCTTCATTTGACATCATGAATTGAATCAGAGGATTATTTTCCTGGGTATAGAAAGGCAAGCCACCTAGTTTTTCTTTTTGAGCAATAATGTTATTAGAATCTACTATAATAGCCCAAGGTAACTGGAAAGAACTTAGGAAAAGAGAAATCTCGTTCCAGGTTTGAGTTTCGATAGAGTGATAAGGTGGAATGCACACACAACGCAAAGGATTTTTTCATTGATAGTAGTAGGATGAGGCATATCAAAACACAAAACTATTTCCTACATTAACTAATCCAACATTTAAATTGTTATTCCAGAATAAACTAAAGCCTCCTCTACGGCCACTAGCAGGGACATTATATCTATTTAAAAAACCAAGATGCTGTTGTAATTGAAGAGAGCTTTCTGCACTTAATTTTGTTTCTATGATCCAAACAAAATGAGGTCTGTTTCTTCTGATCAAGTAGGGCAGAGCTCTTTTGGCACGAGGCCTATTAAGACCTCAGCCATTCCAGCTTAGGATAATCATTTCTCACTTGGGGGCATGACTTGGCCGCCTCCTCACCCTCAACAGGAGGAACACCAACGAAAATCTCCTCAGAAAACTGATCATTAAGACAAACCAAAGAAGTTGAATTAGAAACTGACCTTCTGTCATCCTTGTTACCCATATTTTTTTTTGTTATCTCTTTACAAAGGGCCATGAGCTTTTATTTTGACCACACTTTTTCCTTCAGCTGTTTCTTTACCAAAATTCACATTTGTCTTCTTTAAACTAGTATAATGAATGGAGCTGTTACCAGAATTGGGGTCATGGACTGCAATGGTGGGTGACCAGGCTTCAGTGGAGGTTGTTGGTGTAGAAAGATGTTGGGAAATATAGGTAGTTCTGTTATCCAGAGAATTTTTATGAAACTGTTTATGGAATTGAAATAAAGTACCCGAAATCTGGATACTATTATCAGCAGATGGTAAAAAGGTACCATGTTGAATTTCTTGGGCAATGTGAAAAATTTGTGTATTGTTGTACATATATTGATTTTTCCTCGTGTCAAATTCAGAGGAAATACTAAGGTTTTATGCCAACATTTTGAGTCGAAGGTTCATATCAACTATGGAGTCATTGAGTCGAAAATATCAATCATTAAAAAAGGCCAAAGTTGATGAGATCTAGAACTTGTAACATCTGTAGAAGTTCTTGAACTTCTAGATGTATGCGTTCAACTTTTTCAGAGAATCTTTCCTTCATGTGTACTGATCGGAGGATTAACTTTCCATATCTTCGACAGGCTACAGACCAACTATAGGATGAAAGCTGGCAATCTTTGTATGAGCAGGTTTGGAAGTTCCTTCACCAAATTTTGCTTTGATTTTTCTTGAAATACAACCATCAAAAGTGTTATTAGAAACAGGGGATCAATATTGAGACATTGGTGATAGCGTTTCAAAACTAGCTTTGAGCCATTCTCCAATCATTGGAGTTAGGGTAGAATCATTAATTTTGAATTGTATTGCAGTTCTGAGATGTTTCTCATCTGTTATATAATCAAGCATACCACATTTGATACAAAAATATGGTATTTTTTCATATTTAAACTCAATCCATATGTTTGAATTTATGTTTTGGAGGGCTAAAGTCTTGCGGGGAACTAAACAATCAGAAGTTAGAGTTCACATCAATATCTACTCTGAATCTGAGATAGTTTTGAATCATAAAAGATTCATCCCCAGCATTATCATTTTGGATAAAGTTTCCAGCTAGATTTGTGAGTTTAATAGCATTAGTGCTACGCATCCCTGCAAAATGGAGCCCATTTGCTAAAATCCAGAAAGCTACTGAATCAATTTCCAACTCCTGTGTGGTCAAATGATGGTCTCATTCCCTTATCCTATGTTTGATCGGAGGGAATGAAATGGAATCAGAATTAATTCCTTTTATTTTATGTTTGGTTGGACGGATCAGAATTAATTCTTTTTATTTTGTGTTTGGTTGGACGGAACGGAGGACGGAATGGAATCAGATTACTAAAAGAGAAGAAATTACACCCCTCCTTAGTAATCATAATTTCATTCCCATCTAAACTTTTTTTTTCTAATTTTACCCTCACCTAAAATATAACCTTATACTCAAATCTCAAATTTTCAAACCCAAAATTTCAAAACCCTAAACACTAAACCCAAAATTTCAAAACCCTAAACCCTAAATCAAAATCCTAAAACCCTAAACCCTAAATCCCTAAACCCCAAACCCCTAAACCCCAAACCCTAAATCCTAAACCCCAAATCCCTAAACCCTAAACCCTAAAAGCCTAAACCTTAAAACATAAATCCCAAAACCCAAAACCCTAAAACATAAATCCCAAAACCCTAAACCCTAAACCCCAAATTCCAAATCCTAAAACCCTAAACCCCAAATCCCTAAACCCTAAACCCTAAAACCCTAAACCTTAAAACATAAATCCCAAAACCCAAAACCCTAAAACATAAATCGCAAAACCCTAAACCCTAAACACCAAATTCCAAATCCTAAAACCCTAAACCCCAAATCCCTAAACCCTAAATCTTAAACCCTAAAACCCTAATCCTCAAATCCCCAAATCCCTAAACCCAAAATTCCTAAACCCTAAACCTTAAAACATAAATCCCAAAACCCAAAACCCTAAAACATAAATCCCAAAAACCTAAACCCCAAATTCCAAATCCTAAAAACCTAAACCCTAAACCTTAAAACATAAATCCCAAAACCCAAAACCCTAAAACATAAATCCCAAAACCCTAAATCCCATATTCCAAATCCTAAAACCCTAAACCCCAAATCCAAAATTCTAAAACCCTAAACCCCAAATCCAAAATTCTAAAACCCTAAACCATTTTTAGAAAAATAATAATTTTAACCCTAAACCTTAACCTACAAATATAACCCTAAATCCTAAATCCCACATCCCAAACCTCAAAACCCTAAACCCTATTTAGAAAAATAATAATTTTAATAATATATTTCTTTTTAATTAAGTAATAATTATTTAAAAAAATAATGATTTTAATAATGTATTTTGTCTGACGAAAAAATAGTAATTAAATGACATTATTTGAACTTTACAACATGTAGGGGTATTAAGGTCATTTACAACTTTTTTTATTCCATTCCAGTGTCAAACCAAATACTGTAATCTTGATTCCGAGCTTGATTCCAGTGGTCAAACCAAACAAAATTGTTTTCTTTTCATTCCATTCCATTCCGATTCCGATTCCGATTCCGATTTCATTCCACGAAACAAACGCCACCTTAGGACTAGAAGAGAACCATTGACATGCCTAATTTTTTTCTCAAGCAATGTCCCTTTCATCAGAGGAATCAAAAGTGAAAAAGAAGATGTTGTTTCTGTAGTCTTTTGTTGTAACTAAGATATCACTTTTTACATCCCATGCTTTCTTGACAGCATTCACTATTTGAAATTTTTTCACTGGCTTCTTTGTAAGAACATTCTCAATAAGCATAACAGAGGCAGTTTCTTTTGTTTTAGGGAACAAGTGTGATTGATGGTAATGAACTAAAGTATTTATATACCTTATTGTTGTGAACCATAGTTGATTTATCTGGAGTATAGCAAACGTTTTTCTGACAAATTGATAATTCTTCATCTTCTTAAAGAAAGAACTTCTTCAGATTGTGGCGTGTGGAGTGGTAATGATTGTACGAGTGTAAAAGGTTCACAAATTCTATTGGCCAAAAATGGATCAATTCTTGGGAAAAGTAGAGTAAAATTCTGTATATCTAATCCTTGCATAAAACGTTGGTGGCTGGCAAATTATTAACTCTAAAAAGATAAAAATTATATCGATTCTCACCAGAGTATTAAATGAATAAGATTTTTGGTGATTTGTAAAAAAGGAATCGAAGAAAAAGAATTAGAAAAAATAAAAAAAAAATTCTACAACTGATCTAAGAAGCTTGAATCTTTCGAATAAAAGTGGGAATACTTTTGATCAAATATAGATTTAGACAAAAATTCAAGGCAAGGATCGATTAAAGTAGTAATAACGATCTGAAATGGGAATTGTTCTATAGCAAAACAGTAAAAACTAGAGCCTTTCGAGAGAACTCTCTTTTACTAGTGAGCGTTTATTTGATCACGATTAGTAGACACATATTATATGCAGTATATCATGGATTTTTGTTTTCTTTCTTTCTTTTTTTGTGTCAACTTATGTTATACGGATTATATTAATTATGTGCGTAATGAAAAACAAAACTTAAAAGAAAAATGTAAAGGATAAAGTGCAAAGATTAAAAGAAAAAGGTAAAAGACACCGTTAGTAATTTCTCTTGCTCAATTAAGAGAATATGAATCTCTTATTCATTTTTTTTACATGGTTTTAATTTGTTTTTGAAATTTTTTAGGTTAAACCAAAAAAAGAAGAATTTGTTATCCATATATCTAATAGAGTAAAACTACAAAAATATTAGTGGATTATTACATTTGTTGTTCATTCGTAATAAGATGTAATAAAATATATGGGTTTGAAGTAAGTTATAAACATTAAAAAAAATGATTTTATTGTTTTGTATTTTTATTTTTTAATGCATTTTTCTTCATTTTAATCGAGAATATTAAACTATAATTTATTTGGGATTCGAATAAGATATAATCTGATAAATTGATTGAAAAGTGATTTTTATTATTTATTATTTTTATTTTTTAATACATTTTTATTTATTTTAATAAGGAGTATTAAAATATAACTTGTTCGGTGGGTCTAGATAAATTATAAATTTAAATAAATGATTAAAAAATAATTTTTATTATTTCATGTCGTCATTTTCTAATATATTTTTGATCATTTTAATAGAAATTATTAAAATATAATGGGAGATTCTTAGTTATAAACATGAAAAAGTAATTGAAAAATAATTTTATCATTTTGCATATTTATTTTCCAATGTTTTTGTTCATTCTAATATGGTGTATTAAAATACAACTTACTTAACGTTCGAGAAAGTAATAAACATGTAAAAAGTGATTGAAAAATGATTTTATTATTTTATATATTTATTTTCTAATGTATTTTTTTTTCTATTTAATAGGAGTATTAAAATATAGTTTACTTTGAGTTATCAATAATTTATAAATAAATTAATAGAAAAATGATCGTATCATTTTTAATTTTTAATTTTTAAGAGATTATTAAAATATAATTTAATTGGGTCTGAGTAAATTTTAAATTAGAGAAAGTTATGAAAATGATTTTATTATTTATTATTTTTATTTTTTAATACATTTTTTTTAATTTAATAGGAATTATTAAAATATAAACCTTGACAACATATGCGTCAGCCCCCGCCCCTCAATTTCATTTCGTTTTCCCTTTACCCTAACACACCAGCAGCGCGAACCAGACGGCACGCGACCAGTCGCCCTCCAGCCTCCTATCCTGCGAAAGTTACCACCTGTGGAAACCAGAAACTCCACCGGTGAGTTCATCTTGCTCATAAGTTTTTTATCTTTATTTTAAATGAACACTTTAATGCCTCTGTTCTTTGACTCTCTTTTTGCTCTCTTCAAACTTCTTTGCTTGCAAGAAAAATATGGGAATGAAATTGCTCCTTGCTTGCATAGAAAAGATTTGGAATGAAATTTGCTCTCTTCAAAAATGAACCATTGTTAATGAGAACCATCACAGTTTTAATTGGGAATGAAATTTGCTCCTTACTTGTATGAAAAAGATCGGTACTTGGTATTAGCAAAATCCCTTTGAATTCAATTTTATTAGTAATAACCAGATGAAGGAATCGGTATCAAAGGGACAAACTTATATTGCGTATATGGCCAAATTATTTCTAGAATGATGATCAATTATACGAGAAGATGGTTCAATCTCGAAGAATCAAACAACTAAGGCCTTGTTTGATTAAATAATTTGTTTTCGTGATTTATGATTTTTTTGTAAAAATAATCACCAATATATTTGGTAACAATTTTTATTTAGTGATTTTAAAGAAAAAAAATAAAAAAAATCACTTACAAGTTATGTGCTAATGTTTTATGTTTTTTTTTAAACTTAAAGAATAAATGAATTTTTTGGTTATTATTTACAAATTTTATGTTTTTAATCATTTTCTTCGAATACTTATAAATACAAAAGTAATAAAACTTGATTTACTCTCTAAAAAAATGTTTGGTGAAAATTGAAAAAAAAAATCAAAAATCAAAAATCCCATTTTTAAAGATTTATGAATAATCTCATATTCTAGTAGTGATTCTTTAAAAAAGAAAAAATCAAAATCAAAAATTGTTACCAAACATATCTGATTGAAAAATCAGTTTGAAAAAATCTAAAATCTAAAATAAAAAAATTGTCAAACAAGTCCTAAATGTTAAGATAACAAATTCAAGTAGAATTGATTGAATCCATGATTCTAATAACCAAAATGAATAAATAAACAAAAAAATCTTCAAATTTTGTAAGGATATAGGATTTACCAATGAGATACACATGTAGGATCATGTTTACGTAGCTGGGTCTATATAACTTCTTTTTCTAGGAATATTTATGGTATATTCAATGTAAGGTATATAACACTTTTAGTTATTAGATCAAAGTCTTAAAAATATTTTATGTACAACTCAAATTATAATTTATCCCAATCTTTTGTGCTAAATTCTTATTTGTCAATGTATTAGAAGTGGGACCTTTGTCAAAATTCTATGTTACCTGTGTCCAAGTGACAACATTCTAATTTGGTGGAAATTCACAAGAATTTGATAAAAATAGGCATGTTTGATATTACGTATTTAAAAATTTAACTCTCAGTGTCCTAAAAGACTAGTATAGCATAGGTCAATTGAGATGAAGAATGTTTTTTCAATTCTAAATAATCTCATTTATCAAAACATTTGACAGAAAACTGAACTACAACATTCTTTTCGGACATTACTTGTATTATTATTATTATTATTTTTAATGGTTATTAGTCAAAACATACACAACTAAAAACATTAAGGTTCGAACCACAATTTTTCCATTTGCGAGATGGGCTATACCCCATCCAGATATCTCACGGGTTCACACACCACTGCCTATATATAAGTAATTGATATGGATTTATTTTACATTGCATGTGACCGAATTTACTGTAAGTGATAATACCTTACCTACTCAATTGCACTTGTTGCCGAGTCCTCTCTTGCTTTGTATTTTCAACTGTTATGAGTTTTATCCACGATGCCCTAAACTTCATATTTGTTTAGTTGGATTTTCTAGATAGCCTTTTGCATTTGTAAATATAGTTATAGAAGTTCACTTTCGGACAAGGAATTTTATTAGTCATTGAAACTTTTGGGCTTTTGTTTGTGTTTTTTAAGTTTTGAACCTCAGTTTTTCTAAAGGTACATACTTTAATTTATTACTTGTAAGTATGTCAAAATAAGCCCTCATGTTCCTCTTCCTAAAAATAGCTCTCATGTTTCTCTTCCTGAAAATATTCAATATATGGAGAAGACTGATATCCATTTATTTTGTTGTAGTGGTGAGGTATGGGAATGTCTTGATGACAAGCATTGTTATAACATGCTTGTGTCTTGTTAATTAGTTGCTATAGTGACTAACGAACTAAAAGCAAAAACAATAAGCCCATATACTCACATAAATGGCAATTCATACATAGATAACTAAGCACTAATATGAATCTAATTAACGTGTATGTAGAGTCCAAAAAAACTAGGAATGGACAAGTCTTGGATGTACTGAATTTCATTTAGCTAATTAGGATAGACAAACCCGCTGTCCAAGTAAGATGGCTGTAATATTATTTCCACGGAAGAGTAAAGGTAAGAAATCAACTTAATTTTTGGGATCACTATTGTTCTGATTTTTACTTGCTTATATTTAATTTTCATTTTAGGGTAATATGATATGTTTTTCGTAATTGGTTTGAAACTAAACGCTGTTAGAAATAAAAATGAAACATTTGATGATCTTTGTGGCTTCTTTGTGATTCTCTCAAAAAGCTGTAGGGAGATTCTAAACTATGGGCTGCATGATATTTAAACCAGAAACGAAAAATATTTGGATGACTCAATGGGCTAGTTTGTGTTTTCAAACCAGAATGGACATCCTTCTTAACTGACTGATCAGCTAATACATTTGTTGTATTTTTCATTGATTACCTTTATTTTCCAATTGTTTAAAAAACAACTACAGCAATGTGGTCTCATGAGGTTCATGGTCTTCTATGTTGAGATGACATTGCAATATATATATAATTTATTCTTATTCTTATTCTTATTCTTATTATTTTTTGGTAGTTTAGGGAAAAACTTGTGTGAGTTGCTGAAAATTTAGATTGTATGTTTATTTTTCGAACAGAAATGCTTGGCTACTGTTAAGGAGTAATGGGAAGGGGATTAAAGGCAGCCACAATGAGTGGGGTAAGACTTGAGCTCTAGATTTGGAGTTAACCCAAATATCATCCAATTAATTGTACTAGAGGGCTGGTGGTAATGTTGCATTGTTTAGAAAGTAGAAACCCTTAATTACTATTGGCAGCTAAAAGCTTTTGCAGTGTGTTTGGGTAACATCCAGAATGATTATTGTAAGCTATAGTCTTTGTTGATAGAGCAGGAGCATTCTCTTCCCCCCCTTGTGTGTGCGTGTGCGTTTGTGCTAGAGAATAGAGCAAGGTCATTCTAATAACCTGAACTGAACTTTTCTTTTATTGGCTTTTCTGTTTTCTCCTTGTTACTAGTCCACCATTTAACTTTAACTATTTATCCTTGTATGATTACATCTGGCTAAAACAACTCCTCATTTAGTACGGAGCTCAATCAAAGGTTTGTGAGAGTAGCTCAATCCAAGCATGATCAATGGCCATAAAGGTTGCAGCCAGGATCACTTTCAGTTTATATACAAAACAGGTTTCAAACTACAATTCACTGTGCTTTTCAACCATTCCAGCTTATGCTAAGTTATCTGAACAAACTCAATACAGGAAACAAATTTCAATTGCTAACCTCCTCCAAAGATATGGCTTTCCTTCATCTCAGCTTCACAATGTCCTCTCAAAAAATCGATTTTTGCTGAAAATTAATTTAGATGAAATTCGAAGGTCTCTCAGTATTCTTATGTCCTTTAAAATTCCCCAAAAATCCTTTGTTCAAATGGTTTGTGACTATCCTGGGGTTTTGGATTTTGAATTTCTCAAAAAATGGGATATGGGTTTCTCACAGTTGCAGTTGCCGAGTACCTCACCATTGATGATTAAGAGTGTTCTGGAGCATTCCAGAAAGTTTCAGGTTGACCCAAATGGTTTCTTAGAAAGTTTGAGGGTTTTGAGGGCTTTAGGATTTAATGATGGTACAATGAGTAAGATTGTAGAGGGATTTCCTGGAATAACTATGATGAATGAGAGGGAAGTTCAAAGAAGAATTGATTTCTTGATGGGAATTGGAATTTCCAGAGATGAAATTGATTGGATTCTTTATCGATTTCCAACAGTTCTAGGATTTGGAATTCAAGACAGGTTGAATCCATTGATTTCTGAGTTTCAAGATTTGGGGTTTGGTCAAGATCTGATTGCAAAAGAGGTTATCAGAGAGCCAAAGATTCTTGGCATGGAGCCTGGTGAAATTTCATGGTGTTTGGAATTCTTGAGTACTTTAAGATGTCGGGTGGCAATCAAGGAAAAGATCTTTTGTGAAGGATCATTTAGAGCTGGATTTGAAGTTAAGTTGAGAGTTGACTGTTTGTGCAGTCATGGATTGATTCGGCGAGAGGCCTTTGAGGTGTTATGGAAAGAACCAAGGTCAATGATATATAATGTGGAGGACATTGAGAGAAAGATTGAATTTTTAAGACACAATATGAAGTTTAATATTAATAGCTTGGTTGAAGTTCCTGAGTACCTAGGTGTGAATTTTGATAAACAGATTGTTCCACGCTTCAATGTCATACAGTATTTGAGATCAAATGGTGGGCTTGGTTTTGAAGTGCGATTGAGAAATGTGATCAGGCCTAGCAGACTTAGGTTCTATAACCTTTATGTGAAGCCATATTCGGAGTGTGAAAGAATGTTTAGTAAATATTCAGGAGATGCTCAATCCAAAAGAAAACATCCAGTTGGACTGTGGAAACACTTTAAACCATCAAGCTACCAAGAATCGAAAGAAGACGTAAAAAGCATTAAGTCATTCATGGAATCAATGGTGTAATGCCAAAGCAAAAATTTAGTTTGAAGACTTTTTGGAGTGAGCTTTCCATCATGAAACTTCAATGTGTGATGGACTTTCTACGAGGCCTACAACTCAATCCCTGTTTCATCGAGTGTAAGAGTTGAGTGCGTCTGGATGCAAAGTGCCAGTGCTTGTGAGGAGGTGTTGTCGTGTGTTGAGCCACAAATTATAGAAGAAATCAAACAGATATTAACTAGACCTGTTTCTGTAAAAGAGATTAAGAAGACTACCTTTTAGATTCACCCTTCTAAATCCCTTAGCTTTGATGGTATGTCATCTCTCTTTTTTCAGGAATACTGCTGTATTGTTCAACATGATCTTTATATAGGATGTTGAGTTTTTTTTCTGCTATGATACCATCTCCCTATCTATTAATTATACTCATTGTTGTCTCTCCTAAAGTTGCGGATCCATGTGATAATGATGCAGTTGCGTTCTATTACTCTCTGTAATGTGGTGTATAAGGTCATTACCAAGATCCTCACTGATAGATTGGGCCCTGTAATGTTTTTGATTATCATCCAAAATCAGATTGCTTTCATCTCCTATTTCTAATTATATTTTGGTCGCTCAGGCATTAACATTGTTAGAAGACAAGAACAACATGTAGGAATCACGCTGACACTTAAGCTGGATTTGAGAAAGGCTTATGATAGGGCTCCTCCTTTAAGGCTATGTGGCCAAGCTTAGTTTTGCAGATCAGTTGATTCAATGGATTATGTGTAATGAATTATGTGTTGTATTTCTATAGTTACCTACTTGTGCACGCTTAATGTGGAGCAAGTCTGTTATTTTTCACCTGAGACATGACTCTGACAAGGTGACCCACTTTGTATCTTTTTCTAATTTGTACTAAAGGGCTCTTGGTTTGTTGCATGGGGAGGAGCGTTGTCAATGCATTTCTAGGGTTCGAGTTTGTAGGATTGTCCCAACCATCTATCATCTCTTATTTGTTGATGATTCCCTGAGTAAATTATATTTTAATACTCATTAAAATATAAAAAAATACATTAGAAAATGAAAATACAAAAATGATGAAATCATTTTTCATTCACTTTTACATATTTATAACTTATTCGTACCTCCAAGTAATTTATGTTTTAATAATTTCTATTAAAATTAAATAAAATGTATTGGAAAATAAAAATTTAATATGATAAAATCCTTTTTAAATCACTTTTTCATGTTTATAGTAAATTCTATTTTTACCCTGTTAAAATGAGCAAAAATGTATTAGAAAATAAAAATGTAAATGATAAAATTATTTTTCAATCAGTTTTTCAAGTTTATAACTTAGTCGGTCTCTTCGAGTAAGTTATATTTTAGAATCCTTATTAAAATGAACAAAAATGTATTAGAAAATAAAATACAAAATGATAAAATTATTTTTTAATCACATTTTTATGTTATAAATTATTTTATTATCTCAATTAAGTTATATTTTAAAAATTTCTATTAAAATAGATAAAAATGTAAGATGATAAAATTATTTTTTAATGTTTATAACTTGTTTGGACCCTCCAATAAGTTACTTTTAATAATCTTTATTAAAATTAACAAAAAATAAATTTAAAAAATTTAAAAATAAAAATATAAAATGATAAAATTATTTTTAAATCACTTTTTAATGTTTATAACTTATTCGATCCCTCTCTCGAATAAGTTATATTTTAATAATACCTATAAAAATTAACAAAAATGTATTAGAAAATAAAAATGTAAAAATGATAAAATTATTTTTTGATCATTTTTACATGTTTATAACTTGGATCGTCCAAATTGGTTATATTTTAATAATTTTTATTAAAATAAAAAAAATACATTAGAAAATAAAATTATAAAATAAAACAATGATTTTTTAATAACTTTTTCACGTGCATAACCTACTTGGATCCTCTGAGTAAATTATATTATGCATTAAAAATATACAAAATGACAAAATCATTTTTCAGTTGGTTTTATATGTTTATTACTTGTACCTGTTAAGTTATTTATATGTTAATTTATATTAAAATTAACAAAAAAATATTAAAAAATAAAAATATAAAATGATAAAATAATTTTTCAATCACATTTTTAGGTTTATAACTTACTTGGAATCCTAGTAAGATATATTTTAGTACTCTTTATTTCAATGAACAAAAATGCATTCCAAAATAAGAATGTAGAATGATAAAATCTTTTTTCAAGCATTTTTATGCGTTTATAACTTACTCAAAAATTTGTATAATTTATATTTTAATAATCCCAATTAAAAGGAAAAAAAATGCATTTAAAAAAATGATAAATGATAACATCATTTTTCAATAATTTTTTCATGTTTATAACTTACTCAGACCCCCCGAATAAGTTATACTTTAATACTCTCTATTAAAATGAACAAAAATACATTTAAAAAAAAACATAATGGTAAAATCATTTTTCAATCACTTTTACAAATTTATAACTTAATTGTAACTCTGAGTTAGTTATATTTTAATAATTTATATTAAAATTAACAAAAAAATATTAGAAAATAAAATTACAAAATGATAAAATCATTTTTGCATGTTTATAATTTACTCGCACTCCTTGTGTTAGTTATTTTTTAAAAATCTCAATTAAAATTGACAAAAATGCATTAAATGAAAAAAATAATTATTTTAATAAGAACTCCCAAAGAAGTTATATTTTAATACTCTAGATTACAATGAACAAAAAATGCATTCTAAAATAAGAAAAAATGAAAAATAATTATTTTTCAATCACTTTTGCATATTTAAAACTTACTCGGATCCCATGTAAGTTATGTTTTAATAATCTTAATTAAAAGGAAAAAATTCCTTAGAAAATAAAAATGCACTTTTTAATGTTCATAACTTACTCGGATTCCAAATAAATTATATTTTAATACTTATTAAAATGAATAAAAATACATTGAAAAATAAAATTGTAAAACACTTTTTAATGTTTATAACTTACTCGAACACCCAAAGTAATTTATATTTTAATACTTATTAAAATGAATAAAAATGAATTGGAAAATAAAAATGTGAATCACTTTTTAATATTTATACCTTACTCAAACACTCCAAATAAGTTATATTTTAATACTTCTTATTAAAATGAATAAAAATGCATTGGAAAATAAAAATGCAAAATGATGGAATTATTTTTAATTAATTTTTCATGTTTATAACTTACTCGAACACTGATAAGTTATATTTTAATACTTCTTATTTAATGAACAAAAATGTATTACCAAATAAAAATGTAAAATAATAAAATTATTTTTCAATCACTGTATCATGTTTATAATTTACTCAAAACCCCGTGTAAGTTATATTTTAATACTCTTTATTAAAATAAAAAAATGCATTAGAAAATAAAAATGCAAAATGATGAAATCATTTTTCAATCACTTTTTTATTTTTATAACTTACTTGGATCCTTCAAGTAAATTATATTTTCATATTTTTTATTCAAATTACCAAAAATGCATAAGAAAATAAAAATTTAAAATAATAAAATCATTTTTCAACACTTTTGCATATTTATAATTTTCTCGAACCTCTCGAATATGTTTAAATAAAATGAATTAGAAAATAAAAATATAAAATGAGAAAATAATTTTTCAATCACTTTTTATGGTTTGTAACTTATTCTATCATCCCAAATAAGTTATATTGTAATAATTCCTATTAAAATGAAAAAAATGCATTAGAAAATAAAAAATATAAAATGATGAAATCATTTTTCTATCACATTTTTATGTTTATAACTTACTCGGACCTTGTGTAAGTTGTATTTTAATAGTTCTTACTAAAATTAAATAAAATGATAAAATCATTTTCCATTCACTTTTTATGGTTTATAACTTATTCTATCCCCCGGTTAAATTACATTTTAACAATCCTTATTAAAATAAAAAAAATGCATTATAAAATAAAAATACAAATGATAAAATCATTTTTCAATCATATTTTTATTTCTATAACTTATCGGGACCCCTGAGTAAGTTATATTTTAATAATTCATATTAAAATAAAATAAAATAAATTAGAAAATAAAAATATAAAATAATAAATTCATTTTTAATCACTTTTTACGATTAACTTATTTTGTTTCCCCGAATAAGTTATATTTTAATACTTATTAAAATGAGTAAAAATACATTAAAAAGTAAAAATACAAAATGATGAAATCACTTTTTCATTTTTATAACTTACTTGAACCCCCGAGTAAGTTATATTTTAATAATCCATACTAAAATTAACAAAAAGACATTAGAAAATAAAAAAATAAAATGATAAAATCTTTTTTCAATGTTTATAACTTACTCGGTCCCCACGAGTAAGCTATATTTTAATACTCTCTATTAAAATGGACAAAAATGCATTAGAAAATAAAAATATAAAATGGTAAAATCATATTTCAATCACTTTTTATGGTTTATAACTGATTCTATCCCCCTGAGTAAGTTATAATTTAATAATTTCTATTAAAATTAAAAATAATGTATTAGAAAATAAAAATACCAAATGATAAAATCATTTTTCAATCACATTTTCATGTCTATAACTTACTCAAACCCTCTAGTTAAGTTATAATTTAATAATCCCTATTAAAATAAAACAAAATATATTAGAAAATAAAAATGTAAAATGATAAAATACCTTTTCAATCACTTTTTTATGTTTATAACTTATTAGTCCCTAAAATAAGCTATATTTTAATAATCCTTATCAAAATTAACAAAAATGCATTAGAAAATAAAAATGAAAAATGATAAATTTATTTTTCAATTAATTTTGCATGTTTATAACTTATTTGGACCCCTCAAGTATGTCATACTTTAATAATCTCTGTTAAATTGAAAAAAATACATTAAAAAATAAAAATATAAAATAATAAAATCATTTTTCAATCAATTTTTTAGGTTTAAATTTTCTTAGTCCCCCCAAGTTATATTTTAATAATCGTTGTTAAAATGAACAAAAATGCTTTAGAAAATAAAAATGCAAAATGATAAAGTCATTTTCAATCACTTTTCGACTTATAACTTATTTGATCTCCCTAAGTAAGTTATATTTTAATACTCTCTAATCAAATAAACAAAAAATATATTAAAAAATAAAAAATAAAATGATAAAATTATTTTTACATTTTTATAACTTATTAGTACATCAAGTAAGTTATATTTTAGTAATCCCTATTAAAATTAAATAACACGTATTACAAAAAAAAAATACAAAATGATAAAATCTTTTTTAAAACACTTTTTTATATTTATAACTAACTTAGACCCCAAATAATTTATATTTTTATAATTCAATTAAAATGAGCAAAAATGAATTAGAAAATAAAAATACAAAATGATAAAATTACTTTTTAATTTGTTTTGCATGTTTATAACTTATTCGGTCCTCGAGTAAGTTATATTTTATAATTCTTATTAAAATGACTACAATCACATTAAAAAATAAAATACAAGAATATAAAATCAATTTTCATGTCTATAACTTTCTCCGACTTCACGAGTTGATTATATTTTAATAATTCCTATTAAAATGGATATAAATGCATTAGAAAATAAAATTGTAAAATGAAAAAACGATTTTTCAATAACATTTTCATGTTTATAACCTACTCGGACCCCTAAGTAAATTATATTTCAACACTCTCGATTAAAATGAAAAAAATACATAATGACAAAATTATTTTTCAATCACTTTTACATATTTATAACTTATTTGTACCACTGAGTTAGTTATATTTTAATAATACATATTAAAATTAATAAAAAAATATTTGAAAATAAAAATGTAAAATAATAAAATTATTTTTAATCATTTTTTTATGTTTATAACTTACTCGGTCCCCAGTAAGCTATATTTTAATACTTTCTATTAAAATAGACAAAAATACATTAGAAAATAAAAACGAAAAAAATGATAAAATTATTTTTCAATCACTTTTTAAGGTTCATAACTCACTTTAACCCTCCAATTAAACTATATTTTAATACATCCTATTAAAATGAAACAAATGAATTAGAAAATAAAAACACAAAATGATAAAATCATTTTTCAATTATTTTTACATATTTATGACTTACTCGCATCCCCCAAATTAGTTATATTTTAATAATCCCTATTAAAATTAAATAAAATGTATTATAAAATAAAAATACAAAATAATAAATCATTTTTCATGTTTATAATTTACTCCGATCTCTCAAATAAGTTATATTTTAATATTCTCTATTAGTTAGTTTGATTAATAAAGAAAATGATCCCCATTATAAGACTTTTTGTATTTAAAATAAAAAATCAATAATGAGAATTTATATCTTAATTAACCTAAGTATTTTTAAGGAACCATGGTTAACTAATTAAACTTTCCATAAATTTTTCATTGATTTATAATTATAATTTGTCTTGATTTTGTTTTGAGTTGAGTCTATTTATTTATTTAATTATTTGTCATTAGTTTAATATTTTCAAACCAATCATTGTGATAGAATATTTAGGTTTTATTTCCGTTGATAGTTTTTTTAAGTTTTTAAAAAGAGTTAAAAATTATTTAAAACCACTTCAATTTCTTGAGAGATCTACGTTAGGAGTATATTTGTTACTTATTATATAATATATCAATTTTTTATTTATTTTTCTTTATTTTTTATATTCATTTATTTTCTTTAGTTTATTATTGTTAGTTTTATTTTTATTTAAGTTTTTTCTTTTAAGTTTTGTTTATTATTTTTATTTTATTTATATTTGATTTATTTATTTATTTTTATTCGTCTTTGATATTAACTAATTTTCTTAAAGTGTTGAGGTCAAGGGAATGGTACATACATGGCTACAATATATGCTACGTATAATGAATTTCTTGCACAATATTTTGAGCCAAGTCAGAGCATGCTAATGCTATGTGTCGATTTGAAAGTGAGAGGTCTAAGTACCATCCATATTCTAACATGTACAATGCAAGTTGGTGAGATCATTAATACCCCAGCCACTCATATAGAAATCTAATAGAAAATTTTGACATTACATCTAACTTCTCATTTTCAATGTCACAACCTATTCCAATCACTCAAGGTAAGTCTTTAAAGGATTTGGTAACTGTTATGGCTAACATCAATGTTAAATTTAGTAAGATACCCAAGTTTCTATCATGGACACTCAAACTTCACTAAGAAATCTTGAGACTTAGATTGGCCAACTGGTCACAACTATGAAAATACTAGAAACATAGACAGTTGTCAAGCTCGCCTATCAAACAATTGCTAAGCTTATGAAGACCACTAATGTCATTACTCTAGACAGTGGTATGCAACTGGAGGAGCCATAAACAATTCCTAAGAATTCTATGTAACTAGAGGATCCCTAAACAATTCCTAAGAATTCTATGTCCAAAGAAAGGGCTAATGAGAAAGAATAGGCCATCAACCCATAAGAATTTAGTGTGGCACAAAAGATAGTACCCAAAATTTTCTTTTCTAGTAATAAGTTGATTTTATATTTTTCCAATAGGTTCGATAATTCAACAAAGCATAATCATGAAAAAAAAAATTTGGGAGACCATCCCTAATATGCAAATATATATACCTCTTATGAAATATATTGAGTAGGTAACTTGGTATGAAAATTTCCCTCACTTAAGGATAATAAAGACATAGGTGTGAAGGAGAGTGTGTCCGGTGTGCTTTAAAAGAGACTGCCACCAAGGTGCAAGGAAATGCTTAATGGACTATTAACTAAATAGTTCTACATCACATACTTCAAGATATTTGATGATGGTGGATAAAAAAGAATTGGTAGCATAAGGTTGAAGACATTAAATCAAGCGCTTCATAGGAGGTAACTTACCAGATTTGTTTTTTATTCCCTTTTTGCTTATATTTTTATATTACGTATATGCATATGCTTACATTGAGAATAGTGTAATAATTAGGTGTGGAATATTTTTAACATGTTACTATCTTTATTTTCTTTTGTCTTATTACTTTAACATGTTTTAGAATTAATATGCTTTAGGTAGCATAAAGTTTTCCATTTAGTATTTATTTATTACGTTCCTTAAGATAGTTAGGATTAATAGATGAGCATAAAAATAATTACATGTTCTCTCTTTGTTTTCTGACATCTATGATGAAATTAGCTAAACAATGTTAGGTGTAAAATAATAATGGATGTAGATAGGGTTGTGACATTGTTCCTAAGTGATAGAAACCTTATGATAAATTTGCTCAAAACTTACATATATAATAGCTAAATTAGTGATAAAAAATTTATGTACTTGAACTTGTGAAAAATGTTTTGAATTCCTCAGAGTTTTGCTATGATTTTAATTAATATGATTAGAATGTTAAAATTTTTCTTTAAATTTATTAAGACGAATGCTAAATTTATTTATTGAAAAATGATTAAGGTAATATGATTAATTTCTTTGGCTAAATTATACTACCCGTAGTATTGTTGTCTTTTTAAAGATAATCTTTTAGTGAAATAATTTGAGTCTACATGAGGCAATTGTTTGTATTCACTATTTACCCTTTGAACCAAATAAATTAGTCATGTCATATAGTTCAAGAATAAGTAGAATTGTACAAAAAAAACATAGATTTTATAAAAAAAAATATTAGAATACAATTTAAGAGTGTCAATTGTGTTATTATTGATTAAGTTTTCAACACATAAAAAAACACCTATGTTAATATGTACTCCATATTAAAATCATGCTTCAAAATAATAATATTACGGGGATAAGCTGAAAGAATTATAAAAATGGATTGTATATCAAAAAAATTGGTAAAATATAAGAAAATAAGCAAATAATGATGTTTTAGATCAAAATAATAAAATCTAACCCTACTTTTTTTGACATACTAGGTTTAGGATATTATTATTTATTTATAGGTCTCTTTCTTTTACTACATGGACTCGTAAACTTTTTATTTTTCCTTTTCTCTTTCATTTGATTGAATCAATAAGCCTAGATATATTATAACCAAATGAAAAACATTTCAATTTTAGGGAATTATTTTGGTAATTGGAGATAAAATTTTAAAGAAAAGTGTATGTTATCCAATTCAATTGTAAAAAGAATAGTGATATTTTACAGAGAAGAATAATATTCCAATGTATTTAAGTTACATGATTTAACTATTGTTAATTGATGCTACTTCACACACATACTTTGAGCACGATTATTGTACAATATTTAGAGTAAATGATGACTAGAGATAATATATAACATTTATTAAAATTTGAGACCATTATATTGTTAAGTCCGATAGATAAAATATCTATCAAAAAACATATTTTCTCTATTATGGTGTTGGCTTTGCTCAAGGACAAAGAAAGAGTAAGTAGAGATAAAATGTCAAAAAACTTATTTTCTCTACTATAGTGTTGACTTTGTTCAAGGACAAGGAAAAAGTAGGTGTGAAAAATTTGATAAGTGTTATTTTATATACATTTTTAGATATTAGTTCCTTTACATTTATGCATAATTTATTATTATAATGAGTTAAAAATTGTTTATTGTATATTTATTGGGAAAATATAATTTTTTTTGTATTTTTTGAGATTTTTTTATAATTTTTATGGATTGTTTTGAAATTATTTGGATAAGATAGATTAACTTAGAAAATGATGCAGATGTACTTATGATTAAAATACAAACATTCCTAGACACGTGTGGTTCCCCAAGCTTGCTATCGCCCGTGAATTAATATCCTTGGCTACCATATGTCACCCTCAATAGCTCTTTTCCATGTTTGCCAGCGACACATTTTTCTTTCGAAAATCAACCCGTGTGAATCAATCCTATTCATGTTCGCATTCTAAGACTAAAAACCTAATGTTTTTCATATAAATACCCGAAAACTCTGGCCTAAACTTAGATAGTAGAAAAATTACATGAAAATTGAGAAAAGATTTTGGAAAAATTTAGATTTAGTGCAATCTTGCAAGAGTTTTGAAGGAAGATTCAAGAACAAGGTTGAAGATTGGTGCAATTTGTCCCTTTGGCTCCACATATTCATCAACAAAATTAGATTCTTGTCTTTTCTTCTCCTTTTTTATTATAAATTATTTAGTTATTGTTATGAATGTAACAAATTCTATGTATAGCTAAATACTTTATTATGATTATGGATAATTTCAAGTCATAAACTATAATTTAATTAATTTAATATCATGATAAATTTTATTTCAATTCTTAATTCTTGATGTGTTTAATGATATATTTGAATTTCAAAACTATACATGTTATGAATTAGGATGATCATGTTTATTGCATAAATATATTTGTTGCTAGTTTAAGATGTTAGTATAGAATCACTAATATTCTTATTCTAAGTAGCATCTTATGGCTGCTGTCATAAATAAGGTAGAATGTTTATGTTAAAGGTTATTAATGATTTTAATCTTACCTAGTTTAGTTATCATCGTTTTAGATTTTAATGTAATAAATGAATTAAATCTAGTAAGTAAACCTCTAGTTGCTCATGATTTAGATTGATTTATAATTATATTATGAATCAATATACAATAAGAAAATGTAGGAAATCTTAAATGGACCTAGATTTCTAAAACTAAAGTTAAGAATTGAAGAATGATTTTAAATTATGCATACGATTCGGGACTTAAGAAATTAATTTTAATTCATGACATGTTTAATTATATTGTAGAATAGTAATGATGATAGTATTATAATCATATATCTCTCATTATTTTCTTCTTAAAGTCTATTTTCGATATATTCTTTATTTTTTTTTATCTTTTGTCGTAATCAACTCAAAGACCATAATTTGCTAACTTAAATTAACTCCTTAAGAAATAGGTAATTAAAGGTAAAAATTGTTAACAGTCCTTCACGGGCTCGACCCTTACTTTAACTATACCATCAATGGTATATTTTTAATAAATGTAAGGTTTAACATTTGACTTACCCTTTTGGGTGTATCACAATACATTGAGTGTGTTTTTGTATTGTTGATATGTACACTATATTATGATAAACTTCTTGTTGGATGAGTTAATTAAAATCTTATTAATACCAAGACATAGTTTGCATCTAGGTACATAAGCATGTAATTTCCTTTTCCCTTGGATTTTTTGTATCATACTGAGCTACAGGTAATTATAATACATCACATTGTAGCATCGCTCCGAAGAAGAGTCAAATTTGCATTTGGATCGCAGTTGTTGTGAGGAAAATAATGGAGACAACTTAGGTAAACTTGGGCATGATACTCCAGCTTGTATAAGTATTAGTATATATTTCTTAAGTTGGTAACTATTTATTTTCTAATTAGTAAATTGCTTGCTACCGACTGGTTGCCTTAAGAAGCCCATGAATGTTAACATATAGGTATGGATTATATACGAGTTTACCAAGTTACGTTATTGTATTTATATGATCAAATGTTGTATTAGTACAATTAGGATTAGATTTGAATATGTTCTACATAGAAGCATCTGATTGTAATTTGATAACTTTTCTTTTCTCTACTGAATTTCTTATTATTGCTATTGTTACCATAATTTGTGTTGCTATTGACTATTCTTATATGCTATTATGTTTAAACTAGCTATTTCTTTCTTGCTTTGTTGATTGTCTATTTATTTACTTGTGTTATTTTTACTACATATGAGATTTAGGTGAGTCACATTCCCTTAATTGTGCACCAAGTGCTAAACTTTTCAAACTATAACAACTTTCAAGATCATTAATGATACAAAGCTATTTAGTCCAAACAAAAAAAAAATAGAGAAAAATGTCAATAGAGTCTTTTAATTTAAGTGTTATGCATTTAGTCTACAACATTGTAAAATATATTTTATAGTTCCATAGCTTTAAGAAAAGAGATTAATTAAAAATAAATAATATTATTTTAATGACTTTTTTATTAAAATATTTTTCAATGAATAAAACTCAAGTTTTTAACAATAATACAGTGATGATTAATATGAATGTTTTTACAAAAAATATTTCTCTATTAAATATTATTTCAAATATTTTAAAATATTATTATAATATTTCTCAATTAATGATTTTTCTATCAAATATTTATTTAACAAAAATAAAGCTATAATTAATTATTATTTTTAAATATTATATTTTAATGCTCAAATCATTAACAATGATAAAGTGATAGTGAATACGATTTTTTACAAAATATTTCTCTTAATATTTGGTTATTGTCACTTTTTTTAATTATTTTATTATTTTTTTAAACAAAAATATAAATAAATAACATTATATTAGATCAATATTATTTTTTTATTTTTTAAATAATTTCATATAAATTTCAACCTTGCTAATGGCTCATATTTAACTTTGTTTTAATAATATGACTATAAAATGATAATATTTCACTTAAAAAATAATTAATATAATATTATTTGTTTATAATTGACACATTTTTTTGAATTAAGAGATTAAAAAAATACTTTTTAAAATTTGAGAGCTAAGCTACACCAACTTTAAAATATGGAGACTACTACGAACGTCTATTTAAAAAAAATTAAAATCACCTTGTAGTGTAAAAGGATAGGAAGTGGTTTACATTTTCTATCTATTTTGTAACCATTATTCCAATAATTATTTTTTAGTAAATAATATTTATAACCACAAAATAATCTAAATATTTCACATTAAATGTTATCAAGTTGGAGGCTATTTAAGTTAAACTTCGATGAATGTTTCATATTCAATGTTAAACTCTATTCAGTTAGACTTTGTTTAATGCTATTGTTTTTTTATTATAAATTTTAAGGGTGTTATTTGAACTAAATTTTCTAATTTATTTATTATCTAAAATCACTAATACGATAATTACTTTTATAGAACATTCATCAATATAACACGACTTTACTTTTTGGACCTTGTCAAGAATTTGATACATAGAATTTACTTAGACACAAGTAGCCATCCAAATTATAATGTTTCCATTAACAAGTGATGATTATTTAAGACAATTATGTCATGACAAAAAATACAACTATGTCAGACTTCAAAGTTAAAATAAAATTACCCTCCTAACTACTTCAAAGTTCCAAGGAATAAGCTAAAAATAATTAAATTTAAAAGAATTAATGACCTCTAAATCAAACTATTATTTCCCTTTTGTGGCATTGCATTTGACGGCATATTGCTAAACAAATCTCCAAATGGATTACTTGAACTTACATGTGATTGTTGTTCAGGATATTGAGAGTATTGTTGAGGATATTCGTTCATGTATTGCTGACGAGGTACCATCATCTTGTTGTTATGTTGGTATTGTTGTTGCATCATCATTTCATGGTAGTTGTGTTGTTGTTGTTGAGACAACATTGATAATTGAACATTGGTTGGAGGAGATATATTATTGGACATATAAAATGGATCATGTGTTTGTACATCAAATGAATTTTGAAATTGTTGTTCCATACTCATTCCACCATAGCCATATCCTGCATTTTGCAGTTGTAATTGTCTCCTTGAAGAATCATCTTCGTACAAGCTATCAAGCAATAACTTGTCAAATCCACCGGCCTAAGACAATATCAAACTTTTATTAGTGTTGTAAGTAATTATATCTCATTTTGTGTCTCTAATAGGCTCATAGTTTATATTGTCTTATTTAATTTAAATACTATATAATCTTATTTTATCATAATTAGATTATAGCCTTAATAGACATAATTTTAAACATATATTGTATCACTTTTTTATCAAACTCACATTATAAATAATTATATATTATTTTCTATTAATTTTGTATTTATACTTATCTCATTTGAGGCCATTAGGGATAAATGTGATATCTCAATTAGTAGTGTCTTATTACCATCTTATTTCATTAAAAAACAAATGAGACAAAATAAGAATATTAAAAATTAATGAATTGTACCATAAATTTTATTAACATGTCATCATAATTTACACCTTTATACAACATTATGATATTAATAACAAATGTTGTTTTGAAGTTTATAAAAATACAATTGATGTGAACCCGAAAGGACTACCCTTGAAAACCCATAAAGAACAAAGCAATATGAACTTAAAAGGTTGTAGTCTCGAAACCCAACAAAAAATTAGAAAACAAACAGACAAGAAGTTAGAAATCAGATTGTGGGAGGAATTGGAGCGCCACAAGGTTTCTCAAACCTTGATAAGCTTTGGAATGCCACAAGGCGAAACCCCTTGATAAATTCACAAGTTATATGAAGAACTAAGAGAGAAACAAAGTCTCAAAATAATTTAATTGATGATTTTTTATCTATTTAATAAGTTTTTAGCCTTTGGTTTATATAGACCTTGTGATAAACTCCTAGACAATATTTTAAAATAATTAAATATAATATTCTAGAAAAATTAATTATTCTTGTTTGCACATTTCTCTAAATTTCTCTATCGTGACATATTTCCCAAGTTACTTTGCTTACACACTATTTTAATTTTATTTATTTGCAAGTTTTTTCAAGTTTCATTTACTTTATTTCAAGTTTCTTTACTTGCACACTACTCAAAGTTTATCTTTCATTGCACATTTCCCCAGTCTCTTTGCATGCAAGCACCAAGTTTCATTACTTGCACAATATTCTAAGTTTCTCTTTCATTGTACACTATTCTAAGTATCTTTCCTTTCACAATACTCCAAGTCAAACTTGTGTAACTAAACAACCTCCAAAATAATCCAGGCCTAAAATAGAATTAGATATGCATCTTAATAGCTCCCATTTGAACCACGACCAAACATGCCAAAACAACTCTATTACATATCTAAACAACCATGGTCTTATTGGTAGAGAAATTAATCTCATCAATTTCCTTATCCTAGATGCAAATTCCTTATTAATTTTATTTTGCACATCCATGCTATTCCTTGAGTGTCCATATCAGCCCTTACATATATCCATGGCTCAGTTGGGATTCAACCCAAAATTCTACTTTGATCCTCTTGTATCTTGCAATGTGAATGGTTCTATAGGGACATATGAAAGGATCTTGGTTGCTCCTTAAATCATATCTTTTCCCATTTCTTTAAGAAGATTCTTCCTTGAATCTATACATGGATCAAAACAAGATGAAACTCAATTCTCTTGATGGTTAACGTCTCACTAAGAACTTCGTTGGGAATCGCCTCCACATATACTTGCAATGAAGAAATAATACTAGGTAAAGACTTGTTAATTTTGAAACAAGCCACAATTTCAACTTTATCACTCTTTTCTATATCCTTCATTTCTCCTTCACTCTTTCCCGTTTCATTCTTTTCTTTTTTAAAGATTTTAATTTTACTAGCCTCCTCAACCCATGTCTCTTATTTTTTTTCAAGTATTCATCATAAAATGGGATACGAGTAATGGGTATGTTATTTTGCTTTTATTACTCCATAGAATCCACTTTGATTTGCGCACTTAATGCATGCCTAGTTACAACTAGCTCACTCTTAATTGGATACTTCTTTTGCCTCCTAACAATAGTGATTCTTTTAGAGTGCCCTTTTTGAGTGTTGACCACATTTCTTCAATCTGTTATTATAGGGCTTATCACGTGAAGTTTGGATGTGCTCTTATGTCTCTATTTGATGAATCTCCTAAAGACATGGTAACCAAAAGGAAAACAACTAGAATACAAAAGATATTACCAAGATTTTTTTTTTGTATTCTATTTCTTTGTTTTTTTTAAACAACACAAAAAATTCTCCTTTTTTATGGAAAAAAATTACAACAAAATCAAAGAAAATAAACTTTAAAAATATATAGATGATCTGATTCTCAAACTATGCTTTGATACTAAATTGATTGAACCCTGAAGAACTAGTCTTGAAAACTTACAAAGAGTATAACATTGTGAATCCAAAAGGTTGTAGCTTTGAAACCCAACAACAAATTGAAAAATAAACACCCAAGAAGCTAGAAATAAGATTATGAGATTGATTGAAGTGCCATAAGATTTCTCAAGTCTTGATAAGCTCTAGAGCAACACATGATGGAATACCTTGATAAGTTTAGAAGTTCTTTGAAGAACCAAGATATAAGCAAATTCTTACTATAAGTTAATTGATGAGCTTTTATCTACTTAATAAGTTTTTAAATTTTAGTTTATATAGGCCTTACAATAATCCCTTAGACAATATTCTAAAATAATTCAATATAATATCCTAGAATAATTAATTGTTATTGCTTGCACATTTCTCAAAGTTTCTGTTTCCTTGCACACTACTCTTATTTTATTTATTTGCACATTAATCCAAGTTTCTCTTTCCTTACAAATTTCTCAAATCTTTTTGCTTTCAAGCTACTCAAGTTTCTTTATTTGCACACCATTCAAAGTTTCTCTTTCCTTGCACATTTTTCAAGTCTCTTTGCTTGAAAGCTTCAAGTTTCTTTACTTGCATAATATTCCAAGTTTCTCTTTCCCTATATGCTACTCATTATCTTTTATTGCACATTACTACAAGTCAAACTTGTGCAACCAAACAACCTTTAAAGTCATCTATACCTAGAATAGGATTAGCTATGCATCCAAAAAGCCCCAATTTGGACCATGACCAAACATGCTAAAACAACCCCCATAAATATCCAAACAACCATGGTCTTGGTAGAGAAATAGATTCCATCAATATTCTTAGCTTAGATGCAAATTTCTTAGTAATTTTCTTGAGTACATCCATGCCATTCATTGAGTAAGCTCATATTAGTTCTTGCGTATATCAATGGCCCAGTTGTGATTCAACACAAAATGTTACTTTTATCCTATTGTACCTTTTCAATATGAATGGCTAATTAGGGACATATGAAAGGTCTTTGGTTGCCCCCGGGAATATATCATTTCCCCTTTCCTCATGAAGATTTGTCCTTGAATCTGGACCTAGATAAAAAACAGGGTGAAACTCAATTCTCTTTATGGGTGGCATCCCAGTAGGAACTTCGTTGGGAATCACATCCTTATATATTTGCAATGAAGAAATAATATTAGGCAAAGACTTGTTATATTTGAAAAAAGCCATAGTTTTAACTTTTTTAGGCTTTTCTTTGTCACTCATTTTCCATTTCACCTTTTCCATTTCACTTTTTTCCTTTTCACTATTTTTTAAAGATTTCGATTTCACTAGCCCCTCCTTAACTCATGCTCTCTTGTTTTTTTTTCATGTATCCATCATATAATGGGGTACGAGTAACAAATATGTTAATTTTCTTTTGTTGCTCCATACCATCCACCTTGATTTGTGCACTCAAGGCATACCTAGTTACAAGTAACTCACCCTCAATTGGATACTTCTTTTGCCTCCTAATAATAGTGATTCTTTAGAGTGTCCCTTTTGAGAGTTGACCAAACATGTGTCAAATCTATCCATCCCATCTTGAAGGTTGTTGCACATTCTTTCAATCTGTTGTTATAGGGCTTGCCACGTGAAGTTTGGATCCGTTCATACGCCTTTATTTGATGAATCTCCTAATGATATGGTAAACAAAAGGAAAACAACTAGAATACAAAGGATATTACCAAGATGTTTCTTTAAACAACATCAAATTTTTTCCCTTTTTTCTGAAAACAAAAAACATAAAACGAAATACAAAAAACTAAAAAAATGATGATCTAATTCTTGAATCGTACTTTGATACCAAATAATGTGAACCCTGAAATGACTAGCATTGAAAACTCACAAAGAAAAAATCAATGTGAATCCAAAAGATCGTAGCCTTAAAACCCAATAAAAATTTGGAGAAAAATGCCTAATAAGCTAGAAATGAGATTGTGGGATTGATTAGAAGGCCATAAGTTTTGCACAAGCCTTGATAATCTCTTGAATGAAACAAGGTGAAATAACTTGGTAAGTTCACAAGTTCTATGAGAAACCAAGAGAAAGGAAAAGTCTCACAATAATCTAATTGATGATTTTTTTATCTCCCTAATAAGTTTTTTGCTCTTGCTTTATATAGGCTTACAATAAATCCCTAGATAATATTCTAAAATAATTAATTATTCTTACTTGCACATTTCTCCAAGCTTTTATTTCCTTGCACATCTCCCAAGTTACTTTGCTTGCACACTCTAATTTTGTTTATTTGCATAATATTCCAAGTTTCTTTTTCATTGCACATTTCCCAAGTCTCTTTGTTTGCAAGCTTAAATTTCTTTACTTGCATGATATTCCAAGTTTCTATTTCATTGTACACTATACCAAGTATCTTTTCTTGCATTCTACTTTAAGTTAAATTTGTGTAACTAAATAACCTTCAAAGTCATCCATGCTTAGAATAGGATTAGCTACGCATCCAAATAGCCCCCATTTAAACCACGACCAAACATACTAAAATAACCCCTATACATATCCAAACAACCATGGTCTTGATAGAGAAATAAATGAGATTTTATCTATAATAACCATATCCCACACAATAGTTTAAAAATGGACATAAGTGAGATTTTTTTAAAAAATAGGCAAGATCTTACCTTAAACTTGAAAGCAAAATTTTTAATCAATTTTACTTAAAAAAATATATATATTAGTTCCATTTTGTAAAACTTAATTATTATAAACATAAAAAAATATTAACATCTTATAAATTTATAATTAATTTTAAATACATAATTTTTTTATCATATCATATATTAAAAAAATTATTTTAAAAAATAAAAAATAATTTATTTTACAATAAAATAAATATAAATTTATATATATATATATATATATATATATATTGAAAATGATATGCTAAATATTTTGATAATTCATAAATAATATAATATATTCTTCTTATTATTATTATTAAATATAATTATAATTATGATATAAAAATAATTAAATTATTAAAAAAATTTGTGAAGCCTCTATATCCAATTTTTTACAAGGTACAATACAAATATAGAACATTATATCACAAATTTTGTGAGAAAATATTATATAATATAATATTATTATAATTATTTTTATTATAATATAATAAAATATATTGAATTAATTATATTTTAATACTTAAATATAATTATTGTTAATAAATATTTGTTATCTTAGTAATAATTAAAATTATAATAATATTAGAGATATTTGTTACAATGTAATCTATTTTTTTAATTTTTTTAATCTTAAATAATTTATTTTTTTAAAATGTCAATAATTTTTCATAAAAAATATTGTAATTATTTAGTAAAGTTTTTAATAATTTAAAATTTTATAATTTATTATTATTATTATTTTTAATTATTTTATAATAAAATTTTAATAAGTTATTTGTTATAAAAAAAGTATATATATGTTATTAATTTTTTTATATTAAAAATAAATTATTATTTATAAAAAGTTAGTGAATAATTATATTTTAAGAAAATGAGTTGCTTGGAATTAGGGAAAGAGAGAAAAAAAAAGATAAAAATATTTTTTATTAGAAAAATGTGGTTGTTGGAATTAGTGGAATGAGAGTTAAAAAAAGACAAAAAAAAAATGACCGAAAAATTGATTAATGAGTTATGATTTGCCTATTTTTAAAATAAAACCTAATATAATCCTTTTTTAAAGTATTGAATAAGATATACCCATTATAGACAAAAACTCGAAATAAATCCCATCAATCTCCTTACCCTAGATGCAAATTCTTTAGTAATTTTCTTGAGAACATATATGACATTCCCTGAGTAAGCATATACAAGTCATTGCGTACATCCATGGCCTAGTTGTGGTTCAACCTAAAATGCTACCATGATCCTTTTGTACCTTGCCAATATGAATAACCCAATAGGGATATATGAAAGGTCCTTGGTTCTTATTTGAATTATGTCAACAGTATTTGAAAGGTAAAAATGGTTGTAAAAATACTACTAATTAGTTGTTTGTTTAATCTATCTGATCTCACTATAAAGTCAAAGTTGTATCGACATGAATGCAATAAATTAAAGTTAACAGAGTAGTTTTCTTGAAATCACATATTGATTATACATGTTTTTAAATAATGTTTCTAACATAACCATGCAAACTTGTGATTGGTGAAGTTTAATCTCATATCGTTTAGGTGCTCACATGAACATATTCTCTCAAAAACTTAAATTATTGGAAAGAAGATCAATTATACATTTATACATGTATTACTCCTTTATAATTATTGATTTTATACACTATGTGGATTAAATACTTATAATTCAATAATTGAGGTTATTAAGTTTTAAACATATGATTTTTAACTTTAATATCATGTTAAAAGTAGTTGTTGAAAAACCTACTCTTTTAAAAACTTAAGCTATTAAAAAGATGATCGATTATATTTTTATACACTTTTTATAGTATTAATTTGTTTTCTAAAAATCAAGGAAATAAATCATAATAAATGTACTATGATGAGATAGAAAACAAACCAAATTGCCTTCAAACACCTGGTTTTGCTTTGAGGTGTTGCTCGGTGTGGTAACTAATGCAAGTTCCCAACCTGAAGACCCACTTATATTATCCCAACCGTGATTTATATGTTGTGAATCATTCCCTGCAGTATAATATTAAAAAATAACATCTATTTATCTTTTACCATCTTAAGTTTTCAAGATGTTATTAGAGCAAAAAGCATAAGTTTAAACTTCTCCAACCACTTTATAAATGAATTAGGAATAATCCTAAAAATGTACAGAATAGAATCTACAGATGATAGGAGGGTTAAACAATATAATTATATTTTCAAATTTATTGAGAATGCCCCTAAATAATTGTGCTTACAAATTAAAACACACTTTTTATATTGTATTTGAAATAAACGAAATATTGTACACACTATACACGATTAACGGCACTTTTAGAGCAACACGTTATTAATTAATATTGTTGGACTTTAACACCTTTTAAATTCTTTTTCTGATAAATAAAACACAACACACATGAAAGATAGGAATGGAGATTAGTGAATTAAGTTCCTCCATTGACTCTACATTGGAGAGCACAATTAATGGTCCTACCAAAATATATTAGTTATAAAATAATAACGAATATCTTCAATTGATGGAGTAACAAATATTAGTTGTCATTAATTATCCTAAATATAATAGAAATTAAAAAGAGATGCGCTTTATAGTTGTATGCTAGTGAAAAACAGAAAAAAAGGAGGATAACAAAACACAAAAATAAAATAAAGTACGAAAGTTAAATAGTAAAGTTCTCAAAATATATAAACGTTTAATTGGAAACAAGATAAAAATTAATTAACAACTACATTTATTTCAATAAAATAAATTTTCGTAAGTGATTTATATATTGGACAATGGAGTTGAAGCACAAATGATTAGATAAACATTACGGTAATTTTTTCTATATGCAGAGTCATCTAATTCATTTGTTGAAAAATTTGCTACATTTTTCTTACTATTTTTATTATAATTTTTTTCGTGTTTATATATTGATTATTTACTTATATACAAGAATTATACATTATCTTATTAACCTTAAATATTATAAGGTTTATGAGTGTTGTGATATTCATGAACAAAACATCTATAAATAATTTTAGTTTCTAGGTGAGTCTTTAAAAAAAATTCAAATCGAAGAAACTATTGAACTCCAAATGAACACATCTCAAGATATTTCTGTTCTTGTACATGTTAGATTTCATATTAGGCACACATCAACATTTTGCATTTAGGTTACTTGATTGATCGAGAAATGTCTGGATTGATCAAGGTATGTAGATCATTTAAAAATCGATCTACCGTGATTAAAAAGTTCTTGAATTAATTTTTAAATGATGTAGATCGATCGAAGTTTAATGTTCGATCGATCGAGAATTAACTCAATCGATCAATTATCTTTTGATCGTTGTCTGGATCGATTGGAAATGGTTTTGATTGATTAACATTTGTGGCTTAATTGATCGAGCTTGACTTACATCAATCGAACAACTAGGGTTTTAACTTAAAATATTTATTTAAACTCGAACCAATTTATGAAATTATCACTTAGTATATTCTTTAATGTGCCTCAATGTTTTTAAAATATGTTCTAAAATATATGATAAGATATATGCTAAAATATAGGATAAGATAGCCAAAATCTACTTTGAAAAAAACTAATCTTTAAATAAGAGTCTTCTTGATTAATAAGTCTACTTTAAAAAGAATTTTTCTTTAAATAAGAGTCTTATTGGTTAATAAATATTATTAATCTTATTTGTAATAAAAATATATTTATCAATTACATAGATTAAGGTTTTAATTTTTCCCACAAAATAAAACTTATTACTCATTATTTCAATCGGTCACAAGAGCATCAATCTTATTATCTTACACTCTCTCTCTCAAATTGTTTTGTAAGAAAAATATCATATTTCTTTAGGCTTTTTTATTTAATTAATTTATCAAACATTGATGGTTATGTTTGATTGATTAATAAACGTAATTAGTTTATGATATTTTTATTAAATATTCATATAGCTTCTTTTTATTTTGTTCTTAAATTATTTGATGAAATAATTGTGTGTGTAATATCATAATTATTTGGTTTGATTATTTTTTCTTTGAAGAAGCTATCTTTATTAAACTTGTGCCTAATCTGATTGTTCTAGGGTTGTTAGATGATTTCATAATAACTAATGTATTCTTGAATCTTCTAGTTAGGATTATTCATCATTTTATCCTCTTTAGGGCACACATTGTACTTGTGTTTATGTGCTAACATTTCAAGTGCCAACTAAATGAGTTTTATAACTCGTGTGACTCGAGTTTATCAGAATGTTGGTATGGATCAGAACACCTTGCTTGTGAAGACTTTGAAAGAAAGTAGGAGGCTTGTAAGTAGGTTACTTGAGGAAATTACCTTGGTGGGTAGTTTGAGTCCTAACCTTATAATAAAAAATATTTCCATAATAGATAGTTAGGTGGCTCGATGGGCCGATGTTTTTTTCTTAGGTCATTATTGTGGCCTATGTTTTTACCACGTAAAATCTCATGTCTAAATCTTTATATTTTTTGCATTAGTTTATTTACACGAGATTGCATGCTTGGCCATCTTCAAAAAATTTAACTTGTCATATTTTCACTAATTATCTATTCACCCCTTATAACTAATTAGGTCTGTAATTAAAAAAGTAATCTTTTCAATTGGTATCATAGCTATCACTAGATACACTTAGTGTGCCTAGAACCTTGTTATGGATCATTTGAGATAGAGTTTGTCTACAATCAGTGCTCCTTACTTTGATAAATCTAATTACCCATATTGGAAAGCTTGTATAAAAGCCTTTCTACGGTTTATAGTGTGCATGGAATTCTGTGCTTTATACTTAGGAAACACCAATGGTTACTAAAGATAATATAGTCACTCTTAAACCTAAGAACTAATGGACCTTGTTATGTCACTAGATGCATGTATTGACAAAACTTGTTATGGATAAAACTTATTAGTAGTATCAACATTAAAAATATTTTAATGTTGATACTGTTAAGTATGATTTAGTTATTTTAGAGGTTTCTTATGAGAGCACCACACAAGTTAAATGAACTAAACTTCACTTGCTTGGTAGTCAATTTGAAAATCATAGGATGAAAGAAGATGAAACTTTCTCTAAATTTTATATTAGATTATATAATATTACTAACACCTCTGTCAATCTTGGAGAGAAAATTGATGATTTTAAGATAGTTTGAAAGATTCTCTACTCATTATCAGATTGCTTCAATGCAAACATCATTACCATTGATGAAAGTAAGGATGTGAACACCATTAAAATAGAGGAACTCGTTGGCTCACTTCAAACCTTTAAGATGAGTTTTCAAAAACCTCTAAAGAGCGAATATATAGCTTTCAAAATTGCTATGATTGAAGACAATGACAAGGATGATAAAGAACTATTACTCGTAATCAAAAGATTGAATAAAACCCTCAACAAAAAAATCCTTGAAACAAAGAACAATTAAGTTGTCAAAGAGATCATAATCCAAGAGAATCAAACATGTGAATTCTAAAGGTAAGAAATCAAAACCTATTGGATCTCAATGTTTTGAACTTATGGGTGATAACTATATGAAAGTAGAGTCATTAGTGTACTTTTCTACTTAATATTTGCTCGTCTTATTCAATAAGTAATATTTTTGGGTTAAAAATATTAAAATATGAACTCTTTGGTGAAAAGAAATGAAAATATAATTTTTGGATTTTTTTATATTTTAATAAATTTTTAGCGTTGGAATAATCAAGGGCTACCACATATACCACACAAACATATGAGTTGATTGAGCAAGCTATATGGATGCCACACAAGTAGAGATGCCCAATCACAGATTGCTACGTATGTAGTGTGATGTAGTGTTACATCACGTGTCCACATAGCGTTCATTTCAACTTTGTCTTGCAGTTAAAGGTCCCACTATGTGTCTTCAGGCCATTCGCCCACTCCATCCACCGTCGTGCCACGCAATCCATAAATTTGAATCAAGTCATGCCACGTGGAAATGACTCAGCTTTTGTTTACCAAACCAATCTTCTTATGCCATGCGTCGCACTCGAATTCACACAGTGAATACTACGTGTAACGTGTCACGCTCTTATTGGTTGACATTGTTAATTTTTTTTCTTTTTTCATCTCAGTCTTTGATCCAAAGTTGATCTGATGGTTTAGATTCTACTTGAGTTATATTTAACCTTCTAATTACCCCATAAACCCTAACGAGCCAAAATTAACATAATTTTTATCAATTTTTGGAGCCAAGAAGAGAGAAAAAACATAAAAAAATTCAAAAGAAGATATAATTTTGGTGGAGATTCAAAATAATATTGGTATTACAATTCAAGAGATTGATTGTATTTGTTATTAATTTTTTTCATTTCTTTATCAATTTTTATGTCTTTCTTTATGAAAAATATGAGCTTTATGAACAAAATTATGTTTAGTTAATTTACTAATCTAGTGGTCTTATGAACCCAATTTTTACCATGTGATAATCTAATATTTTACATCAATTATGATTTCAATTTAATTATATTATTTAATTTGATTTTTATGATATGAATTATTTGGCCAACAATTGATCTATAGGGACAATTAAATTGATTTGAGAGAATTATTTAATTATTTGTCTTGATTAAATAACATGCATAGTTTCTAGGCAGAGATATATGATTCTTATGTATGTGATCCATAATTTATGAACTTAATGAGTAGTATGTAATTTAATTGACATGAGAGTATGATTATGTTAATTACTATATAGTGTGTAGTTTACTTGAGAGAGAAATATATGTTATATTAGATTCAATTGATCATTTAATTGGTTGATAATTATATCGGGGGTTTTGAGTGATTCACATGTTTAGAAAATTGGGGGATTAAGTATTCTTAAATATTTTCTCATATATATTTTTAGTTATCAAATCTGATTTAGTTAATTATTGTAATTTATTTTTAGTTCTTTTAATTTTGCTTTCTCAAAATATAAAAACACAAACAAAATTGATTTTTATTTTTTTAGTTTTAAAAATTAGTTTTTCTAATAATATAATTTTTGTGTGAACGATCTTATCTTCTCAATATATTACTTGTTGTGATACATATATTTGCATATTCATTGAAAAATATTCGTGTTCGATCAATGGGTTATGGTCACTTTGTAGTTGATTGTACCAACAAGAAGAACAAAACTAGAATAGCCTTTAATGCTACAACTATTAACTCTAAAAGTGACAACGATAATCTAGTTGAATCAAAGAATAATAATAGCTATTATTTGGCATTTACTACAACTACTAGTGAACATTCTAATAAGTTTGATACTGATCTAGAAGATAAGATAAGTGATGTTGAATTTTTTCTCAATAAATTTAATACAAATAGTCTTTGATGAATTGCTTATTGATTTAGTTAGCAGTAATAGACAAAATGATAAGTTACTTATAAAAGTAACTAAAATAAATGGTAAACTTAAATAATTTGAAATAAACTTTTCAATTATAGAAAAAGAAAAATTGAACTGTTTAAATATACTAATGTTTTAAATTAAAGTCTTGCAGATCTTAAACAAGAAATTAAGAATCTAATGTAGGAACTTGAACAATCAAAATATGCTGTTAAGAGGTTAACCATTAGAGCTGAAAGGATAAACAAAATTTTAGATTATGGAATATGTTTTGGAGACATAAGAGGCCTAATCTATGTAGATTAAGATTCTACGCCATCATCTTCAAAAATAATTGAGTTTGTAAAACCCTCCAACCCTTCTTCCTCATAAGTTACACATACAACTTCATTATCAAAAACTAGATTTGTAAGGCCTTCTCACCTACTCTTAATGTTACTCATTATATACAAAGAACAGTTGCACTTGTGATTAAAAAATCTATTAAATTTGTGTCTGTCTATCAGCATTGCGGTAGAAAAGGTTATATTAGGCCTAAGTGTAGATGAATGGTCCTAAATTTAATAATACTTTATATGATTCATATAGTAGGACTCATAATCATCATCCATCCATGAATGTTGCATCTTATTGTACGATGAATGAAAATTATTATAATATGTTCAAAAATTTACTATAAAGCATAAAGTTGTTGATTCAAAGAAGCATGTAAATTTTAACACTTGTAATTCTAGAACTAATTATCATCATCCTATCATGCATGATGTATCTTCATTTAGGATAAATGAAAAATCTAAAGGTAAGTTCAAGAATATACCAATAACAACTATGGTAGTTGATTTTCATCCCAAATATATAAAAAAGTCAAAATTCAAGAAAGTTTGGGTTAGGAAAGATTGTCTCTTTCCAATTACCTGACCATAATTTATTATTAACCTAGATACTTTTATTTGAGTGCTTAATTGACCCTAGATAAGCATTTTGAGTTTGTTTGTTTGTTTGTATTTTTATTTTTATTGATGTTTCTTTAGTTTAAAAAGAAAGATAAAAGATAAAAATAAAAAGAGGAAAATATGCATGCTTTAACATTGAAATGATCATTACATACTCTATTTATATTTATTTTGATTGACTATACATTATACAAATATATATTTTGACTTATGCATTTACATATTTTTTTTTACATTTGGTGATCGATGTTGACATAAACTTACTCATACATTCATTGGACACATATGTATGTTATGTTTGAAGTTTATGATTGATTTTATGAGATTCTAGGAAATGAGCTAATCTTGATTGCAAAATTGTTTTTGAGATTTATCTCACTTTCTAAAATGTTATTATAGAGAGACACCTAGTTTTGAGAGAGCTACTTATTAAGATGTATAAAGTTATCACGGTGAGTAAAGAGAACTAATTCACAACTAGTGTGAAAATCATGATACTAAGTTTTGGTTCATGCATATTTTCAATTAATAATAATTTTAATGAAAAAAATGCAAAAATTTTTAATTTTAGGATCGTGGGTGTGTTAGATTGGCTTATAATTTTATTATTCTTAGCTACATGTGCAAATATATTGTATTATCACTAAACAATTACATGAAGTTTAAGTCTAAATCATTTATTTATTTTAATTTTAGGTAGTGATTTTTTGAGTTGTTTTGTAATATAATTATGATTTTAAAATTTTTAATTTTTAATTTTGTAAAAATTTATTACAAAATTTTTATTTTTATATATAATTATGTTACTTTGTGCTTACCCTAATTTATATATAATTATGTTTAATGTTGTTAGAATACATTGAATTTGATTCAAAGTTTTTATTATTATAATTAGATTAAAAATATAAGAATATTTCTAATATTTTTAATTAACATCGTGTTAAATAAGATAAAAGGACCAACTAATACATATAAATAAAATCTTGAGTTAATTTGGGTTAGTTCGAACTATCTCAATTTTTTTTATTTAAATTAAATTTGATAATTTATGATACAAATTAAATTCGATTTGAGTTACGATCGAATCAATTTATATTGGACAAATTAGTGTCAGCTCAAAGTAACCCGACCTATACGATTTAGTACCTTTATGTTTATCCTTATAATGAGTCGCGTTAATTGTGTTAATTTTATGTTAATTTTATTAAATTTATATATTTTTTAATTATTTAATTAAATTATTTATTTGTAAATTAAAACGTTTACAATAGTAAAATATTTTCAACTTCAAATATTATATTATAATTTTAATTACAGTTTTAATTATGAGCGAAATTACTATTATATTATTGTCATGATATATTTATTGTCAATTTTAGAAAATTTTCAATACACTCCCAATAAATTTTAATTAGCATAGAATAAATATATTAAAGAAAAAATAATATTTTTAATAATTTTTAAATTTAATAATAAATAAACTGTGAAATAACAAAATAAAATGTTACAACATCACCACCTTTAATTATGATTGCCTTTATCACATTGCTTATCTGTATAAAACGTTTTAAACCTGAATAATATCATTTTGAACTTGGTAAATTCTTTTTTGAACCTGGCAGTACTAAGCATATATATACCATAAATTACTCTAAAACCAAAATTTCTTTGTATCTTGTGTACGGGTGGACGTATGTTAAAATCCTCTACTTTTACAAAGGTACGACTTACCAGGTTGAACTATAGCCAGAGCCAAAGCATTAGTCTCCTCTATTTCTGCAGCTATTGGATTTATTTCATTTAATCCCTGGAAATAACAATTTTGACTAATATACAATTTGTAATCATATATATATATAGATAGAAATAATTAATATAATATAATGGGCACCTATAATGAACGATCGATAAAAAAAATATTATAATGACAAATAGGTAACATATTTTTAAGTGACTTACAAGTAAATCTGCAGTCTCATTAGTTGATATCAAAGGTGGTGGTTCAACCTCATGTTTTGATGGAGATGTATCTGCTGTGGATTTTTCATCAACTTGTTCTGTATGTTGTTCACTTTCTTCTAATAAAGGTTCCTTGGGATCTTCAGGTTTTTGAGGCTGTTGATCTGTTTCTCGATATTCCTATAAAAATTAAAGTTACAATCATATATAATTCTAGCTTATTAAGATCATGATCATATAAAATGATAATATATAGTATTTAACTTAAAAATAGTTAGACAAATAGATAAATGATTTTTTCAAATTGATGATGTACCTAAAATGTATATTGCATCCACCACGAATAGCATTAAAGAGTTGTTATTTATGGGGTAAAATTCTATATTTAAGCTTGCAAAATTGATTATTATATAATAATTAACAATTTAAAGTTAAATTTTACAAAAATAACTAATAACTTACTAGATTAAAAAACTAAAATGATCATATAATTACATTATTTAAAATTTATTGATGGTTATCATTTATACATAATAGTTACCCGTTATCATTCTTGTTAAAAAGAATAAATATTTTTATCAAATAATTTTAAATCCAATTTTAACAATTTAGATATTTTTAGGATGTTAAATTAAATAAGTTTGATACAAAATTAGTTAAATTAGAGCACTAATTGATTAATTAATTAATCTAATTAATAAATATTATCTTAGTAAAATTAAAATTAATTTACTCTTTCATAAAATTTCTACTGGGTTACAACCCCTCCTAACCCATTAAATCCGCCCCTGATTTTAGTTTCTTTTTCTTTAAAAAAAATTGAAGTTATATCGTATTTACATGCTGTATTTGTACGTATTTGTGAGAGAGCATTAATTATTGAGCAGTTTTGCAGGAAATAAATGATAAATACACATATATATATAAGTGGCAAAAAAAAATATCAACTTAGACATATTTTTCTTACCAATCTCTTATTAACAGAATCGGTTTGAGTTGCTTCCATAATATACTCTTCCATTGTTGAAAGAAATGATGGAGGTGGCTATTTAATAGATAGAAGAAGTTAGCTAGAAACCATATATATATATATGGTACATACTGCATGTTTTTAGGCTTAAATATAATCAAAATTTAAAACCTGTCTTAATGAAGGAAATTGGAAGTTCCTAGCAAGATCCAACCCCTTGCAGTATTCATAAAAATCTGCTAGACTTTCTGCCTACACATGAGAATAAATATAATGAAAATGAAAGCAATTAAGTTCATTCAACTATATATTTTATATTTTTTTTGGGTTATTATATGTCATATTTTTTTTTAAATTTGTTTTACAATTTCACTTATAACACAATTGATAAAAGATTTGCATTTGCTTCGGATGTATTGATCGAATTATATTTTAAATAATATCTAAATCATTATAAAATCATTTTAATAATCATTTTAATAATTAAAAAAAAAGTAAGTTGAACTAGATATATTATTATTCTTCAAATATCTCAAGTAATATCCTAGCCATAACATAAAGCACAATGTATATATTTTTACAAAACATATATATATGTATACCTGTTGACCAGCTCTTTTGTAAATATTGAGAGCTTTAACTGCATCATCTCTTGACATGTCAAAGAACTACGACATAATGTACAAGTTTAGAATTGTAAGTTAAATTATAATTAAGTAACTATATATATAGGTGGCAATTCAATAAACATTATTTCAATATGAGTAGAAGTAGAACCGTACCATATCTACAAGATTTATTATTCCATCATTGATTGCACAATATATCTTGAAGCTCTCTTTCAATACCTACACAAAATTTAATCACACATTAGTATTAGACATGTAATTAAAACAAAAACAAAAAAAGCAACAGACTAATCTTTAAAATGAAAAAAAAATGTCTAGATTACTTTTCATAAATTTGATAGATTGATTACATTACTTTAAATTTATATATTTATAGATATTTTAATCATCTTTGGTTATTTTTTATGATTTTATTCACTTTATTTTGAACTTTGTTTTTCAATTTTTTGTGACAATTTTTTCTTCAAATATCTACAAATATCCCGAATAGTAAGATTCAATTTAATTTAATTTATATTTTTTTCAACAAAACAAATAAAAAAAATCAAAATCGATAAGAAATGATTAAATTGTTAAAAAAACAATAAAATGAATTAATTTTAAAAAATGTGAATAAGATAATCAATTTGTGAAAATAAAATGACCAAAATATTATACTAAGCATTTAAAATTTTATGTTTGTTAATAGGAGCTAATACACTGATATATATTAGTTTGCATTTACACAAGGATAATGAGATTATAATAATTAATTTTATTATTGTAAAAAATAGCATTTAAATTATGTATTTTGTTTTTATAATTAATTATATTTTAATATTATTTTTATTGATTAAAATTATAATAATAATAAATTTACTTATGATAATATTCTACCTTCTACGTAAATAAAAATTAAGAACAATGCTATATAGCCCGGTTGAGTCACTAATTATTAGGGGTGTACAAAAAATCCGATCATCCGATCAATCTGATCTGATCCAATTCGATGGTCGGATCGGATGGAAAAAATTCTCATCCATTAAGTGCGGATCGGATGACGGATTTCATTACGATTCATCTGATCCGATCTGATCCGACCGAAATTAATTTTATATATATATTTAATTAATATATATTTATTAAATTATATATATATATAATTAATATATATTTATTTGATTTTTTAATATTTTTTTAAGTCAAATAATTTTATGTTATGATTTATGTGAAATTTTAAAAAATTTATTTAAAAATACAAAAAATAGAGTTAATTAAGTTTATTGGTCAGATGTCATCCGACTAGTTTACGGATCAGATTGAACAGATGTGAAAGGTGATCGGATTGGTTGTGGATTAGGATGTTTTAATCCGAACGGATGATCAGATTGGATCGAATGAGTATAAAATAAATGGTTTCGATCCGATGAACAACCCTACTAATTACACCGATCACACTGACTTTAGCAACCTAATTAACATTATATTTTCTTGAAAAAATAAATACAAAAGATAAAATAATCAATTATTGGATAAATTTGGAACGTGTTAAAAATTCAAGACTTTAAAATCGTGTTAGTAAGAGTTATTTAAAAATTAACTATTAATTTTACGCAAGTTTGAGTAAAATAGGGTTTAGATAAAGTTTTAAATTAAAAAAATGTTATTATTGTAAAATTTTACACGTACTTTTATACTTATAATTTTTATGTTATACTTATTTTAGGAATTAGAAAAAATATTTAATTTTTTAAATAATATTGATACATGAAAAAATTTAAAAAGGTATAAAATTTATATTTTTTTAACATTTCCCTTACTTTAACATTATTATTTTCTAATAACAGTATTTTTTACAATCTCATTCATAATCCTATTCACCCAATACCTTTCATTTTAAGGAGTTAAGGAACAAGAGGTTCAAAATTAGCCCACTTCTTAAACACAGTTTATAGTGGCCCACTTCTTAAATACAGTTAATAGTATTTTTGTTACGTTGTGAATTTGGCAAAATTCAAAATGTAATCTTATATAAATCTTATAATTAATATAAATTAGTGAGTTTATATGTTTGTTTATAAAACACTATTTTAATCCTCGCAATGATGTGTCTAAAATTGTTTAATTAATAAATTATGAGTCCAATTTTTATATGTTATTTTTGATATATTATTATTTATATTACCAATATGCAATAAATATGTGAATAAAAATGATTAAAGTGTGGATCTTTATTGCATAAAATATGAATTTTTTATTCACACATTTATCAACTAATGGTATCACATAAAATGACAAATAAAAAATAAAATAGATGAATTATTTTCATAAAATACGTCTAATTCTATCTTTTTTCCATGTTATTTTTTCATTTTATATAGATATTAACTACAGAAGATTATTAAACTTATATAAATTTTTGATATTCTTTAATTATAAATCAATAATAATGATATCTATTATTTTTTCATAATATCTATCCTTTAATTATAAATAATATTATATAAATTTTTAACCTTCATTAATCATAAATCAATGAGCCTTCTATTAATAAATATATATCCAACTCTTTCCCATAATATGTCTCTCAAAATTATATATAAATGTTAACTTAGTACCTTTAACTATATGTAAATTTTTGATATATTTTTTTTGTGAAAGGTTTTATTGATCACTTTATTTATACAAAATATTTGAATTAGTTCCTAACTTTAAAAATATGATATTTAGTTCATTTATTTATAAAAATAGTGTCAAAAAAAGATATTTAATAATTTTAAATTTATTTAAAAATAAATAAAAATTATCAGAAATATTTTAGTTATAACGTAGATATAAAAGACTATAATACTCTCACTTATGTTTGTAGTTTTTTTTTTGTTTGATGGTGTGAGAATAAATGATAAAAATATCCTCACTAATATCTATTTAATTTTTTGTATCAATAAAATTCTTTTGTTAGCTTATTTTCTATAAATAAAATGACTAATTGGTATTTTTTTTTAAGTTAAAAGACTAAACAATAATTTTATTCAAAAATGATAGACCGTTAATATATTTTTTCCTATTCTTTAATCTAAATCAATCACTCACATTTTAACTAGAATGTTAATTTTTCAATAATAAATTAATAAAAATTAATAAAGCAAGCTAATAAATTTTGCAGTTACAACCATCTAAAAAGGATATTAAAATATTTTCCACTTGTTACTCATTAGAAATGCAATTTAATTGGCCAATTTCTTTTGACAAAATAATTTCAAGTAGTTGGCTGGAATGAATAAATTACTCACAATGTTTCTAAGCTCTTAAGAAAAAAAAAATGTTTAATTGAAATGACTCACAATCTTTGTTTTTCCTTCCTGATTTATAATATCCTTTATTTGAACGTATTTGTTTTTCCTTTCCTTCTTATTTATAAGATTTCCATAAAGAAATTTTAGGTTACAAGGGAGAAAAGTAAAAATTAATGTTATGTTTCAATATGTTTATTTTGAAATTTAAGAATATTTATGCTTGAATTATTCTAACATTAGTAAAATAAAAAAATTAATGATTTTGTTAGTATAATAATTAATGTCTATAATATTTTGAAGAAAAAAAAAATCAAGCCTTATAGAGAAAAAGTATGTACTTTCGAATTTGAAATTAAGTATATATCATACTTTACAGGTGAATGATGACTATTATTAACTATCTAGATAAAATATGAAGTATACTAGGGTTTTATTGGTTTATGCTATTACATGCATGTTATAAAAATTAGATTAGAACTTTTCAAAGTTGTAAAATCTATTAAATATCAAGGGTTGTGTGGTGAACGAAATATATGGACTAGAGGAAAAGATTCAAAGTGTATTACAAATTTTCATTGGCATTTTTGAATGTCTTCAATAAAATACCATAATTTATTTCAACTTCTAAAATTCTTTAGAAACCATTTTCTAAAATATGTAAAATCTATGTTTATACTATAACATTTATAAATTTATTTCAATAATTTAAGTGTATAATTATTTATATTATAACAATTCAATTAATTATCGTGTAATTAATCACTATATTTTAGTATTTATTTATAAAAATTAGTTTATAAAACTTGTAATTTTTATTATATCATAAATTTAAAGTTTCATTATTCAAATCATATATAACGTGAAGTTCTCACGTACAGCACACTTAATATTACCTAGTAATAAACTAACAATTAAATTAGTATTGATAATTGATTAAACAATAAAGACCTAATTATGCTCTATAAATAGTACACAAAAAAATTTTGTGAACTAATAAAAGTTTACTGAGTTGTAAGAGTACTTAAAATAAGAGGATAGGGTACCGATTTGTACCATAGATTTAAAAAAATACACAAAAATATTATAATTTTTTAGAATATACTTCAAATTCTATTGTTTTTAAATAGATATAATTTAATCTAAAATGATTATAACTCAAATTTGACTAATGTAAATTATTAATAAATATTTTTTAAAAAAATGATAAATTTATTTTTTGTCATCGTAAATTTTCATGTGTTTACTATTTCACATTTATCAAACTTTTTTTTTCTTTCCAAAAAAACACTAATGATATATCTTTATATAATTTTAATACTTATTTTTACCTTTACATTTTAGTTATGATGCCTAGTAAATATTTTTCTTGAAATAAGTGGGAAATTCATTTGGTGTAATCGTTAGTTGCTTACCAAGGCCAAAGCATACTGTACAAGGTAAAGGCTATAAGCTGCTCCTTCAGGCTGCAAAAATAAGTGAAATTAGAGTTATGATATAAAAAAATTATCTTAAAAAAGGAACTACATTGCAACATTGATGTTAAGTATTAAGTGTTAACTATTACATAAAAATAATAATAACAATAATAATAAAAAAAAAGTTACCTGACATCCAATAAGGCGAAAAACAAGTTGTTGTAATGCAGGCAATTGCTCTAATAGCTCATCATTTCCCATCGTTCGTGTTCTACTGTGTACCTGTTACCATCAAATACATATACTTTCTAATCCCTTTAAAGTCAAAAGGGTCCTTGTAATTGTGATCCCTTTATTTTACAGGGATAGGACGTCAATAATCCCATAACTGTAAACAAATAATCCCTTTAATTTTGTTATTTTTAATTAAAGCGTTTTTATTTTAAATTTTATAAAATTGTCTAATTTAGTCTTAAAAAAGTTATCCATATATATCGTATGTATATTTTTTTTTAAGTTAAAAAATTAAAATATTTTTATCCAAAATTAACCGGACTAAAACATTTTTTTTTTGTAAAATCTAGGTGTGAACTTCCGCGCCTCTCACACTTTTAATTTTTGAATTATTACAATTTCGTTCTTTTTTTTTCATTACTAGTGAACATATTAATTAGTCCATATTTTTAAATGTCTTAATTTCATGTTAATTGATTAATCTTAGAGTCGTATACAAATTTAAATCAAATTAAATATTATTTATTTTAAATAAATAAATATATATATATCTTAAAATAACTTTTTGAAAAACTTTAATATCATATTTATATTTTTATACTGGACCAATTAACAAGTTTAAAAGTAAGGGGCAAAAGAATGTGGTTCTTCACAAAAGGCTATTGTGCCACTATTTAGTGGCATATCCGTGTACTCAATTTTTAAGCCACTTTGACCAACTTTTTAGCCGATACCTTCCACATGTAAATCGTGTATTGATATATATACATAAAAAATAATTGAACTAGTTTGGCAACAATGTAGTAGATAGATATATGATTGGCTTTAAAGAGTAAAAAGTGCACACCTTAGATGCTGCTGGTGAGGATTTAATCAAGCGCTCAAACTCAATATCATATTTCAAGATTCTAAAGCACTCAAGACGTTCTTCCAAAAATAGTGCATAAGTTCGAATCCAAGCAGAACAATCCCAAGCTGCAATCAATTTTTTTTGTTATATCTACTACTATAATTTAATTAAAAGGAAATTTTTTTTTAAATTAAACAATTATTTGATATTATTCGAACCTGTAATTTAAAACAATTAAGATCGAGTCTTATTGTTATACTACCAAAATAAATTAGTATAAGAAAATAAAATTCACATTATTTTAGAAGAAAGAAATTCATGTACCGAGTGGACTTGAGTCATCTTTGAAGTTCGATATTTGAAGAATATGTCCACGTATTGAATAGTTTAGGAGCTCCTCTCTAAAAGTTGGATCACCTTCCCTTAATGTCCTGTGAATAACTATCAATACCTTTATGGCAACCTACATGTACATATGAACCGTACTTTTTAGGCTGAATGGATGTGTTACATGGCACACATATCTCAATGGCTTTTGAAAAAATTAATCATAAATTTAATATAAATAAATTTAGTGAAGGATTTTATTCTGGATGTTAAGTTTTATTTAGTCTCACATCGACTAGAAATTCGACAGTAATGCTTCTTATAAATTTGAACAACCTTTAACTCAATTAGATCTTATTATGTTGAGTTAGGTTTAAGTTTCTGACATGGTATCATAACTAAACTTGGTTTGATCGTTGATTTGGACTTTGTCCTTAACAGTTTCACCATAACCTTGGGAGACCACCTCTGTTCGTGTGGAGAAGGTTATTAAGTTTCCTTCAGTTCCACATCGGTCAGAAATTTGATAACAATTTTACTTATAAATTTGAACAAATTTTAACTTAATGAGTTCTTATTGGGTTGAGTTAAACTTGAACTTATAAGCAACATTAATATCGAATTTTTGAACGATGTGAGAATAAATGAAACTTAACATCCAAAATAAAAAGACTTTTTTTATAAATATCGGTTTTCATCGAGTCGAGGAAATACAAATAAATTTATAAAAAAATAAATAGTAACTTTTTATTTAATTAGTTAATAATTAATAAAATAGTTGTTATAATTACAATAACTTTTTTATTTGAATATATATATAAAAGTGTTATCATATAAGTTATACTTTTTTCATCCGTTCATATTTTATTTACTAATTGATATTTCATCTCAAATAGGTTAACATTTTTTGCATAGTTATTAAAAAAGAAAAAAAGTTACAGTATTCATATTTTGAATTAAATATTTTTATGCCTTGATACTTCTTCAAGGATTTAAAAATAAAATAGCTATACTTTAAGCTATTAAAGATAGTAATGTTATATAACTTACAATCCAGTTTTTGGTCTTGGATAATCTCTTGGCCAATGCATGAATGCAGTATGCCACATCTGCTCGTGGACGCATAATTGATGTAGCAGATATAATTCCTGTGAATTAGGATAGAAAACTGGATGTGAAAAAAATGAAAAATAAATTATAAAGTGATAGTATACTTTAAAAGAAAGGAACACTATACAATATACATCTTCAAATTACATAATACAATTTTTCAAACAAACTTATCTAAGAATTTATCAATATTATCACTAAAAGAAAGTAAATATCTCTTCAATTACATTTACTACTAATATTTTCACTAATCTGACAATTTTCTATTTTTTATTCCAGTTTCAAAAATATGCTAAATTCATTTTTATATATGGCCAAATGGTATTGATTTAGATGTTTCATGTTCTCTCTTTAAAAGAAATAATTCTCATTAAAGTTAATTTTATTATTTTAAGAAAAAAGTACCACATGTTAAACAAAAAGGAAAAAGGTTTTATCGGGAAACTCACTTTTTTGTATTAGAGAATGCATAAAAGAGAGTATTTATAAACATTATTTTTGTGTATTTATAAAGTTAATTTCACTTTTAATTAGAGAAGATAATTTATATCTTACTTAATTAAATTAAATTTTAATTGAAAAAATCGAATCAAATATGAATAAAATAAAATTTGGATCAAAATTGAACCGTTTTAAAAAATTGAATTGGGTTCGAATCAACTCATTAATCTAAAATTAAAATAAAATATTATGATTTTTTTATACATGTATAAAATGTTATGAATGATATTATAACTTGAAATTGATGAAATTTGAAATATAATATATATTATTTTGAATTTTAATATTTGAACGAAGATATAATAAGATATTGTTAATGTGTGTATTTATTGTGATTAACTAGTTATTGTAACATATATTTTTAATTTTTGTTATATGTAATGATACTTGTATGAATGAGATTTAATATCATTAAAAATATGTTTTGATTTATAAAAAAAAATTAACTAAAAATAATACAATTAATCATTCGTATAAGTTTGAACTAATCTGTTTATGTTTGATTTGAGTCTGAATTTAATTTTATTAACTCAAATTTATTTATGTTTGATTTAAGTTTTAACTTAATTTTATTAACTTACATTAAATATTTGGTTTAAATTAGGATCGAATAAATTTAAACATAATTAATTCGAATCGTATGAACTATCTTCCTACTTTTAACCCTTTATGTAAACAATATATATATTTTTATTATATATTTAAAATAAAATTTCATGATATGTTATATAATTAAATCAAATATAAATCTAAATATAGCATGGATCACATAAATTAAATAAGAGGAGAAATGATCTCACTTCGAACATGTCGTTCTTTAGGAGGGCATTCATCGTGATTAGTGGCCTTTACAATGGCAATATCCAGATCCTTCTTGTAAATAGAGCATCAAATCACATACACATCACAAACAAGCTCCAAAATTCATCAAATCATAAATACAAATCAAAAATCAAATAATATTTATATTAAAATAACCAAAATAGCATATAAAAATGAAATTATTTTCAATTAATCAATAAAATAAATAATTATGAACTTTTTACCTTGTATTCACTATTGACCTTAGCAAGGCCAACCTTGGTGGAGTCCTTCAAAGCTCCGTAGGCTTTTCTAAAGCTCTCAAAAGTCCCCATTATTGATCTGATTTTATATTTCAAGATCTAATTATTTAAAAATATTTTATGTCTCAAAATTGGGTAAGAGATATCAGTTTGTAAGAAAGGAAACTAACTAATAGAGAGATAAAGAGAGAACAAGATTATTATTATTATGTCCTCTTAAACATTTTCTTCCAATAAAAAATAAAAAAAAAACAATTCTCTTTCATCTCCTGCTCTCTTTCCAAAATGTTCGCAACAAGAAAGAACAAATTACTAGTATTAAAAGGCTTTTTCCAAGTTTTAGCGATTGTTTAGGCTTAGTTAGATGACTGTTATGTTGTAAAAATTTGGACTTAAAACTTTCAAAGATGATTTGGTTTGAGAATATAATGCTATTACGCAATTGACACGTATACTATAGGTCTGATTACTTAATCACTTTTGTTTATGCTCAAGTGAAAAAAAAAGGATGATCTTCAGGTGGATGATATCAAGTATTACATTATTTAGTTAAAATGTATTATAAGTTTCCTCTATTGTGTGATTACTATGTAAATAATTAGTCTATACATAGAATATCTATAACTAAGGGAACAAATAAATTATGTCATACTTCAATTCAAGGGAAGGAAAAAAAACATAAAAAAATTAGACGTTATCTTTAATAGAAAATTAACATTTGAACTAAAAATGTGAAATTTAAAAAGTTAAGAGATCAAATGTTACGAAAAATAATAATAAGGTATTAAAATATAAAATAAGTAAAAATTAAAGAAGTAAAAATTAGGGGACAAATAGATGTTGTTTTAACCTTATTCTTTTTTATAAATTTTCTTTTATAATAAAATAAAAATTATTAAAAATAAAAAAATATTTAAAATATCATTAGGATCTTTGTCTCTCGTTTAGGGATCTCCACTTTCGTACTAAGGGTATCCAAAAACAGAACAAAATCGAATTAAACTAAAAAATCGAATCGAGTCGAACAGTTTTATAAATTATATGGTCTGGTTTGATTATACTAATTTTTAAACCTATCGGATCGGATCAGACCGTTATTAATAATATATTAAAAATATATATTATATAATGTAAATCTATTTTTTGAATTATTTTAAAAAATCTCTTCAAAACCCTAACTGTAATCCTGTATCTTTGTCGTTTCCAACACCAACCAACCTCGCCTCCAGTTTTGCCTCCATAGTCAATCTCTTACTCTCTTTTCGTTCACCATCAATCGACCTCATTTTATGTGATATGTAAGATATCTCTCTCAATTTATGATTCTCAACTTTGGGTATTAGCTCGTTGTTTCACAAGATTTATTCGTATTGCTTTGAAGATAAGTTTCTTGATTATTGCAAATAAAGCACAAACTCTTCTCAGTTTAATTTAATTTAAGAGATTACATTTGGTCATCGGCTTTAGTCTTAGATATTCTGATTAGTTGGCTTCTAGTATTAGGTAATGTATATAACTAAGCTTTATAGTATCATGAAGTCTTTGCTTATTGGTTTCAGTTTTGTTGTTATGTTTATGTTTTCTGACCTTGTAATGATATCATGATGTTAGTTGGTTTAATGATGTTTTATGATGCATTATGCACTTTCAAATCTTAAGAATTGTTTCAAATTTTTGAATACATTTCAAGTTTTATATTTCTAGATTTGTTGCATTCTTGAAATAATACTTCCATAAATTTTTGAAAACTTAACCATTCCTATGTTTCCCGTAAAAACATTAGTGATATGACCTGTATTTTTCTTTTGGTTATTAATAAGCTCCAACAAGTTATTCCAAATATGTAAATAATGTTTTATAAAATGTTACATATGGTTAACTATATTCTCATTTAATTTTCCTTTTTATGTGAAGTGTTTGATAAGACAAAACTATAAATTTCTACAATGACCCCAACAAAAAAAAACCCAAAACATTCCACAACCCTAAAAAAGTATTTATATTTTAATTGCATAACAATAAGTATGTCATTATTGAAAAAATAGGAGTTTTATGCATAATTAAATTATGCATGATCGTTAGTATGGATAAATATATTAGAGATTTAAATTTCGACAAAAAAGGCCAAACAAGTGACAGGAAAATAATATAAGGGATTTCATCCACAATACTAGGTTGTTATTGCTTTGAATGTTGCAGTTTTCTTTAGTTCTATCGATCAATCACTCAGTTTTGTTAGATACTCTTGTTGAATGATCCAGTTTGTTTTGATTTTGGTGTATTATTTATTGTTTGTTTTTAATAATTTATTTACAAATTAGACCAAGTCTATCTAATTATTTAAGAGTTAGCTGCTTTTCACTTTTAGGAGTTAACCTTTTTATAGTTTTTGTTTTCATTTTTAAAGAAATGATTAATTTTAAAGAATTTAAATGCCTTCATGTAACCTCTCTTGATGAAGAGGAAGGAGAAGAAGCAGAACAAAAGGTTGCTATTAACGATGATGACAATTATGATGAAGACAATGACGTAGTTAGCGATAATGTGATTTTAAGTTTCGCAAAAAAACTAGAAAATGTTAATTCTTTGCTTTGTCATTATTTTTCTTCTAAAGTTGAAGGAATATCTATATAATATTAAATTCTTCAACTTTCTCGTTTATATGTCTTCGTAATTTAGTCCTTTTTATCTTTCAATCTATAATGTTTCTTATTAATATCTATTGGATTCTGTAAATTTTCCTTTAAGAAAGCCTTGTTGTTGTGACAAGTGTATTGAATCTCTTAAATTTGTGCTTTAGCTCTATAATACTTTGATAAAGTTAATTAGAAATTAGAATATGAATATGTGTTGCTTATGTTTTTCTTGAGATTGTGAAGTTTTTATTTTATTTTTTTTTGGAGGTTTTGTAGACAATTTTAACTTTAATAGTTATGTTTATTGGTTTTATTCTTGTTTAAATCAAATTAAATTGTTAATTAAACATGATTAAATTAAATTGAATCATTCGTTCATAATATTTTTATTACTTAAACATGCGATATGATTCAATTGAGTTAAAGTAATATAAATAATTTGATTTGGTTAAATTTTTTTACTAAAAACTGGAACTTAGTGGAGCACGAATACTCCTACTCTGTATGGTTACTGTCAATGTATTCTTACAAGAATTTTAGTTGAGGATTGGAGATAAATTATAAATCCAAGATAGGAAATAGAGAGAAGTCTCCGGCTCTGGTACCGTCCTGTCTCGCCCCGTGGATAATGCTAAATATGGGGTACTGGATGTTAGTCGGGTTCGGAAATTAACTGAACCATTTTTTCCCGGTTCTGTCGGTCCGCGTTTATTGACCCTTTTATTGACAATTTGACATGGCTACAAAAAGACTAGAGCAGAGCAACCGTTGGGTGGCTCTTTGGGAATAGCAAAACCGGCGACGTCTGCTGTGAGAACGAGAAGATTCGGAGCTCCAAAGAGATCAAAAATTCAGATTTTGAACATTAACATAGTTAATGAACACAAATCTAATGAATCAATCCTCCATTCGGTATCAAAATTTCCCTCTATGAATTCAGAAGCTTTTATATACATATACACATTTATGTATAAGCGGACTAGCAGCTTCAAAGTTCAGCAATTCAGAGATCTTCTGCATCTCTCTTCTATTCCAGGTAGGTTTTTTCTTGTTAACTTTCTATATATAATTTTTTGGGTTTTTTGTTTGGTTAGTTTCTATACGTGGGATTACACTTGGTTCAAAGACTTGATTTTAATCTTTCACTTGAGTTTTGTGTAAAATGTCATCTGGGTAGTAGCTATTTGTTAACCATATCAGTAGTTGTGGGTTTTCTTGCTTATGATCATCATCCACGGATCAAGCTCTTTGCTCTTTTTTGGTTTTTATTTATGATTGTGATCGATAAAGTGATCATACAACTCAAAACGATTTCGCATATTATTACTAATTTTGTGTGTTAAAATGCACTTAGTTAAGAGTACTTCCGTGATTGTAGATGATATGGTGTATGAAGAACCCCTTTGTTGAATTACATGTATTAATGCTTCAACAGTTCCCTTAAGTTTAGATTCATTATGCTTGTTGTAAATTTCATATAAATGGGAAATGTAGTCCTTAAGCTTCTTCTACTTCATATATAGTTGTATTTATGCAAGAAATGTTTATCCTTTTTCTATACCAAGCCATTGCTTGATAGATAATTTTTCTTTCCCTATTGTCAGTGTCTCTTCATCAGAGTTCGGTATGCGTGGGACTGGAAAGAAATTACCATCTCTTGAAAGTGGAAGACCTTGTTCTTCAAATTCAGAAACAGGGTGTAAGTTAATATCCTTGCTAAAAGTCAAGAAGGGCATCAAAATTTCTTGTAACAAAAAGAAGAATGCAAAGTTGAAGTCTCATGCTAATACAATTGATTCGACCTTGTCAAAGTGGAAAGAAACCAACTTTCTGGATAAGGGGACTGAGAAGAATGATTCTGCAAATAGAAAACTAATCGATAAAAAACATTTGTATGAAAAATTTAATACAAAGTCTTCCAATAAAATGTCTTCATCTAGGCTTCATGGTGAAAAACGTTCACATAGTTGCTATAAAGAGAGTGAGGAGAATGTTAATGAAGGCGTGAAAACTAGAAGAATGAAGAAGAAACGGTCAAGCCATAGTGTAGAGGTGGATGAAGCTTCCCGCTTAAAGAGAAGAACAAGATATCTTCTGATTAAGATGAAGCTGGAACAGAATCTCATTGATGCTTATTCTGGTGAAGGCTGGAGGGGTCAGAGGTACGAGAATACTATTTTAATCATTATTTAGTTGGTAAAAAACCTAGTGTTGCCCAATTCTATTTTATGTCTCATGGAGCCTGTGACTTTTTATGGTTATATGAACATATTATGACTTTGATGCTCAATAAACACGTGTCATTTTGAAGGAAATACAAGTTTGTTTTTTGAATTTGTTTACCCTTATTAAAGCTTCTCATGCAGATTTGATGAAAAGGGTCAATGCTGAAATCACTTTAAGTAATAGTGGTTATTGATTTATTTATGCCTATTTATTCTGCAGAGAATATCTGGTTACCCTTGTTCTGAAACTACATGTTTTGAGAAAATCAGCTAAACTTATTATCTTCAATGCCAATCATTGTTTCTAAATTAAAGTGATTTCAATATTTTTTTAACCTGATTTATTTTGTGAACACGATTGTAGTTTTTATGTGACTGCATAAACTATTTCAAACTGTCCACATGATGCATATCAAAATTATTTGTGCTGTACAAAATCTTGATTGGCAAACCATTATGTTTCTGTTTTGGGATGGTTCCTGAGGGCCATGGTTGAGTCATGCCCTTTATTCAGTTTTCCAATGTAAAATGCAGTCGAGAAAAGATAAAGCCAGAGAAGGAACTGGAAAGAGCCAAGAAGCAGATTTTAAAATGTAAGCTTGGCATCCGAGATGCGATCCGTCAGCTGCATTTGCTTGGTTCAGCAGGAAGCATCGAGGACTCTTTAATTGCTCCAGATGGATCTGTGCACTACGAATATGTAAATTTATACTTTCACATTTATTCTGTGTGCATGTGTGCCCTCAGTTATAGTGAGATATTAGTCAATAATTGGCTCTCTTTTAAATACCCAAACTTTTCTTACTCTATTGATCTGTTTAATATGGACACATCTCCTAATGCAGGATTTATTTTTCTCCCAAATTAATTTCCCTTGTGTTGGGGTGTGAGTTGTACATTTTTTCCGATGGGTTAATGTTAATCTTCTCAAGTTGGCATGATCCCAAATGGTTATCAGGCGAATTTTGATTGGATAACACTTTATAATGTGAGACCTTGTGCAGAAGGTGTGCGACTTAATAATGGGGGGACCTTCTGCAGAAAGTGTGGAATCCTGTAAGGCTGATTTATATTATACCATGTGGCTTGGGATTGTCCCAACTTGGGAAAAAAGTGTTCCTTTTCCATATCATTGCTAAATGATCTCAGCAAGGTTACGTGAAAGTCAATTATTTGGCCAGGGCACCAGCAGTTCTGAATAATTGTCTCTGTTGATTCAAAATGTGTTTATGAACCTACATTTATTCATCCCTTACCTTCTCCCCTCTTTTATCATCCTTAGAGCAAGTTAAAAATGACTTGTAGGTTTCAGATCCTTACCTCAATTCTGGAATATAAACTTCTTGAAGCTTAGGGTATTGCATATTTCATTAATTTTTCTTTATCCTAGTAGATATTTTTTCTTCTTTTGACTGCTCCTCTCTAGACCTTTGTACCTAGGCCACAGCTTTTTTTGTCTATACTGTCGGTATGATGTACAAGTGTGCCAGCATGTCCAGTTTTAATTTGTAGATTTAAGTTTCTCTTTTCATAACATCCAGATATTTTGTGCAAAATGCAAGTTGCGCGAAGCTTTCCCAGATAATGATATTATACTCTGCGATGGTACATGCAATGCTGCATTCCACCAAAAATGTCTTGACCCTCCATTAGACACTAAAAATAGTAAGTTGGCCCTTCATGTTTTGTGATGTAGTTGTGGCTAATGCATCAGGCAGCATTGTTGAGTGAGTCAGTTTGATTGATAACTTACAGTTCCTCCTGGAGATCAAGGATGGTTTTGCCGGTATTGTGAGTGCAAAATGGAAATACTAGAAGCAGTCAATGCTCATCTTGGGATTCACTTTTCTGTGAATAGTAATTGGCAGGTTATTCAGTTATGGTTTATGGGATTTTCATTTATTTTGATATTGTAGCTGATACAATCACAAACAATTACATCATTTTCTATGGATTTAGGATGTTTTCAAGGAAGAAGCTGCTTTTCCTGATGGGGGCAAGGCATTGATAAATCCAGATGAAGAATGGCCTTCAGATGATTCTGAAGATGATGATTACGATCCTCTGAAAAAGGAAAACAACCCCAGCATCAGTGGGGAAGGCACTGATGATGATGTGGCATATGATGAATTGTCAGCTGACAGTGGTATTGCTTCAGATGATTCTATTGATGCAGAAATTATATGTGATCGCAGGCAGCGAAAAGATGTTGACTATAAGAAATTACACGATGTAAGTATTATACTTCATTCAAATTAATTTAGTAACACTGGCTATGAAAAATGTTGATTTACCAGTTCGAACTCAAAGAAGATTACATCTCATCATTATTTGTATTTGTCTCATCTTTAAAAGATTAGACTAATAAAGAAATGAACATTTTTTATCATATATTCATATCCTATGTGCAATTGGAAAAGTGTTTTTGCCTTGTAATGAGAAGAGTAGGTACACCGGTAATGCTAATCATTCAGCCATATATTTGCATGTGATGGTGGAGTATTTCTGTTCTCTCCCCTTCTCCCCTCTCAAAAAATGATACCACAAATTACAAGATCCTGTTCTGTGGTGAAAATGTCTAACTTTTTTTCTTTCTTTTTTATAGTTATAATTCTTTTTAATTTTTTATATAGGCATTGAAATGGGTTTCTTTTATTTTAAGTGATTGGAGCTGCTGCAATGTAGTCTAACCCAGAATATCTGAGATCTACCCCATATTTCTTTTTTTGCTAAACGGGATCTACCCCATCTAGCAAAAGAGAGCATAGGTTACTTGATTTGGTAGGAATTAGGTTAGAGCTGTAAGGCATCTTTGAACCATAATATCTGCTTGAGGAGGAGTGAATCTTCTTGACAGCATGCCTATTGCCATCTAGAGATTTAACATACACAAATTCAATCTGATAGAATGTAATTTTACAGCCTTTTTGTTTTTACCATTTCAATGAGGAAAAATTCAATTTTCATGCAATTTTATATGTTTGTAAAGGAAATGTTTGGAAAGGATGGTCCAGCTTATGATCTAATTAGTGAAGATGAAGACTGGGGTCCTGGTAATAGAAGACGAAGACAAAAGGAGTCTGATGCAGCCAGTACCCTTATGACACTTTATGAGAGTGAGCGAAAATGTTCAAATGACACTAGAGAGATGAAAAGGAAACTTTCCAACAAGATGCAAATTAGAAGGTCTTTTTTCAGAATTCCTCGCAATGCGGTTGAGGTAGTAGGACATATCAGTGTTTGATTTTGCATAAATGTTCTTGTCGGAGCCTGATATTTTGATGTTTTTAAGACAGATCAATTTGATACTCCTTGTGTTTCTGAGATTCTAAAAAAATTGCATGCTCTTTTAATCTTTTGAATCGTACCAGAGGCTTCGAGAAGTGTTTTCCGAGAATGAACTTCCATCAAGTAGCCTGAAGGAGAAATTGTCTAAAGAATTGGGCCTTAATCCTGAAAGGGTAAACTACTTATACGATTAATTGTAATGCTGAAATGTCAAAAGTGGTACTTAAGAATTTCTTTTTTTGACGCACTGAATGATTTCATGCTAGAATTAAGCAAGGAAGGAAATTTCATTTGGTAGAAGATAATACAGTTTTATCTAACCAGATGCATCAAATCACTAGATTTGATTTTTAAGCATGGACTTGATAGCCTTGAACTGCAGCCAATCCATGAGTTTCACAAATTCTTGTACAATCTTACTGTCAAGGGTATACCTTAGTACGGATAACAAAGCATTCATCTTGTAGTTATTTCATATCCAGTTCCAGTTGGTAACACTTGGAATTTGGAAATGGCAATTTTCAGGTCAGCAAATGGTTCAAGAATGCACGTTATTTATCATTAAGAAACAAAAAGGTCAGCTAGTGCCCTATGCTCTCTTGCTGTTTTGCATTCTTTACAACCTCCTTCATTCTCATCTCCTTGTATGTATGTATGTATGTATGTATGTATGTATGTATGTATGTATGTATGTATGTATGTATGTGTATGTGTGTGTGTGTGCGCGTCATAAACTGCCTACTTTTTATGTGTGCTTCATTGGACACAAATCTGTTTATGAATAAACATGAATCTCTTCGTCATTCACAGATTTAACTTAAAATGAAGAGTAAATATATTTTTTTACCACCGAACATTGGAGATTGTTACAAAAATACTATCAAACTTTTATTTGTTATTTCCATATCATTAAACTTCATAATGTATACAAAAATACTATTAAACTTCATAATGTATACAAAAATACTATTAAACTTTTTATTATTACTACCATACCATTAAACTTTAGAAATGTAACAAATATACCATCGACATGCATGTAACTTACCGATGATGATAGTATTTTTGTAACATTTTGTAAAGTTTATTGTTATGAAGTAATAAAAAAAAATTTGATGGTGTTTCTGTAACAATTGTAAAATTCAATGGTATGAAAATAACAAATCAAAGTTCGATGGTATTTTTGTAATAATCTCTAAAATTCGGTGGTCGAAAAATCTAATTATTTGGCATTTGATGCCCCAAGTCGAAAACTCTGGTTTTTTTAAATGTTTATGATTGTTCAAATTGAAGTGTTTTCCATTATCTTTCTATTTGATGACAACAACATAACTTTTTATTAATTATCAACTAACTGCTAGTTCTACACGTCAACAACCATCTTCAGATTTTATATTTCTTGTGGTGGCTTAAGTTTAGATCGCTCTGTATTAAACTTTAAGTAGTCTGGCCCCAAATAGAATGTACTTAGGAAATTTAGTAAAATTGTCCCAAAATAGCATGTACATGTAACTAATATACCTTCCATACATTAGTTTGTACGATTGTAATGTAAAGGCACAAGTCTTTTTTTTTTTTAAGAAACATTATATTATATTAATATATGTAATAAATACAAAAATATAAAGTGGATCATTTGATATTATATTCTACAGGCACAGATTGACATACTATTTTGTAGTCAATTTTAATTAAACTTAAAAAAAAATGCTATGTTGGAGCCTCAAATCATCTCTAAGAGGCGAAAAATCATACTAGGGTTTTCTGGTTCTCTAGGCTTTTTAACATTGTTTTTTTGTTGGAAAATAAATATAAAATATTTTGTTTCCTTATTAATTTAAGAGTCATAAATATTATTTTCTTATTTATTTATTAGGGTTTATTTTGTCTCTCTATTTACACGAATTCTCAAGTATCTTTGTTAACTTTATAGGTTTTTACTTTGTCTTCTGTCTGTGTTTATTACTCTAATTATTTATTAGTGACGGTCTTGAATAAGATAATATTGATGGGCTTCCTAGGCTAGTTTGGACAAGTAGCTACTCATGCCCACGACTCTACTCAATCATATGTGGCAGGATATTTGTCATCTTATTATTTTTAGTGTCTTTATTATATTTAAGGTCTTTTGTTTTTGTCCAAGCTAAACATAGATAATAACTTCTCATACGTGCCACTCTACTCAATCATATGTGGCGGGATATTTATCATCTTATTATTTTTAGTGTCTTTATTTTATTTAAGGTCTTTTGTTTTTGTATAGCTTGAGGGTGAGTGTTGAAAAATAAATATAAAATGTTGTGTTTCTTTATTAATTTAGGAGTCATAAATTAGAATATTATTATTACCTTATTTATCCATTAGGTGATGTTTGGTTGGAGGGAATAGAAAGGAATTAGAATTGATTCTTTTCATTTTATGTGTTTGATTGGGCGGAATGGGAGGACGGAATGGAATCAATTACTAAAGGAGAAAGAATCACAATTCCTTCTCTCCTTTAGGAATCATGATTTCATTCTCATCTAAATTTTTTTTTTCCAATTTTACCCTCACTCCAAATATAACCCTAAACTCAAATCCCAAAACCCAAAACCCAAAATCCAAAACCCTAAATCTCAAAACCTTAAACCCTAAACCCAAAATTCCAAAACTTTAAACCCCAAATCCCAAATCCCTAAACCCTAAACCCTAAACCCCAAATCCCAAATCCCTAAATCCTAAAACCTAAATCCCAAAACCCTAAACCCTAAACTCAAAATCCCAAAATCTTAAACCCCTAAACCTCAAATCTTAAATCTCTAAACCCTAAATCCCAAACCTCAAAACCCTAAATTCTATTTAGAAAAATAATAATTTTAATAATATATTTCTTTTTAATTAAGTAATAATTATTTAGAAAAATAATGATTTCAATAATGTATTTTATCTGACGAAAAAATAGTAATTAAATGACATTATTTGAACTTTACTGAATGTAGGGGTATTAAGGTAATTTACAGTTTTTTCCATTCCATTCCAATGACAAACCAAACACTGTAATCCTGATTCCGAGCTTGATTTCAGTGGTCAAACCAAACAACATTGTTTCCTTTTCATTCTCATTCTCATTCCTATTCCGATTCTATTCTGCGAACCAAACGCTACCTTAGGGTTTATTTTGTGTTGTAACTTATTTATAAATAGTTTATGTATTTTTCTAATATTTATCAATCAAATAATAATGTATTTCTTTCGCTTTCTTATCATTCTCTCTACTTTTACCGATTTCTCAACATTTTTATTTTATTCAAGCAGGCTGAGAAGTCAAAACAACTTCCCACCTCATCTCCTGGCACCTTTGAGAATTCTGAACGTGAGAATTTTTTGAAACAAGCTGCTGATCATGAGGCAATGGAGGATACCTTAAGAGGGAGAGTAATTCATAACTCAAATGATGTCAACAAGACCTCTGCTGATCATGAGGCAATAGAGGATACCTTAACAGGGAGAGTAATTCATAACTCAAATGATGTCAACAAGTCCTTCCATAGAAAACATCACGAGACTTTAAATAGACCTTCAAAGAAAAGACAACACCAGTTATTTGACTCACCTGCAAATAGCAAAAAGGTGGATGTCTCTTAACTCAAAGCTCAATCTTATCTTTGGCTCTTAAAATTTCACACATGGTTGCCACCACTTGTTTATCTGCTATGTTTCCGTAGATATATGAAGTGGGAATCTTAAACATAAGAAGTGTTTTAAAAGGGATACTTGTCTAGGATTTTCTATAATGCAAATTCTTGCATCTGACTGTAAATTGTTCCACCTCTGTACCTTTTCAAGGCCCTTTCTAGACCTCAAATGCTGCTTAATGCTTGGCTTTACTACTGCTGTCAAACATTACAATCCCAGTTCTGAATTTTTTTTTTTTTTCAATTTTTGCCTATGGAGTTTTAAAAATGATCGAGCATCTAAAAGCCCTACTCTTTTCTTAATTCTCAAATTTTCAACCCTGATGCTTTTTCAATTACCTCGTAATCATATTTTTAGCAGCAGAAACTCTTTAATGCCAGAAAAGCTGGTTCTTTTTTATCATTTCTGAAAATTATCATCAGAAATTTGTTATCAAACAATTTTCATCTTTGTCCAAAAATTTAGAAATTGAATAAAATTCAAATTAAAAATTAGCAACTGAAATGCTTATAAAACATAGCATTCAGGTTTTGCTGTGCTTATACATTTCCTCAGAACTCTTTTGTAACCTTTGACACCATGGTCAGAAGACTCAGAACTATGCAACCAATGTTTGCGTGCTCTGTCTTTTTAACAAGCCAGTTTTGCCTTAGCTATGTTTAATGCAGGTTTAGAGGGACAGCCAAAAATCGGTGTTGCTTTGTGCATTATGAAAATTATTGTTGATTTTCCGTTGGCATCTATTTACATTCAGGACCCAGTGAAGTTGAGAGATAATACAATTATGAAGAAGCTTTTAAAATCAAGGATTGAGGAGAAGGAGAGGATCAATGCTATTGTTGGAGGTGGATGTAGAGCTGCGGAAGTGGAAATGGAGAGACTGTGTGAAATCAAAGATAGATTAGAAAGCATGAAACAGAAATTACTGAAATTTCAAAATTACAAAGCTAATAATTTAGGTAAACAGCCTTTAAGTGAAGAGTGTGTAATTTATGTTCCTGTAGCAGAACTAAGAGAAAAGGCCTGATTTTGAACAGCCTACTTTTAGTTTTGACGTCTAAGAAATATATAGCCAAATGTTAAGTCCACAAGCGAACAAAAATTCAACATCTCTACCACGATGTTTTTTCTTCCAAGTTGATAATGTTAAGTCCACAAGGTAGAATGAATAATAACTGTATAAACTAGCGTTTTGGTATTTAATTATTTATTTTCCTTTTGAGAACCTCTCATGGAAAATTAACTTGTTAGGAACTAGTCAAAAGCTAGTTGGAGGTTGTGATACATGTTTAAAAAATATACATATCTTGTGCTTTATCAAACTTAAAAGAATGAATTGGGTTTTAATATTGCATTTTAACCTAAATATTTTATAAATTATGTTTTTGGAATTACAATGTATGTTTTATGTATTTAGGATATTTTTAGACTAAAAAAATTCAAATAATAAAATATCAATCAAATCTTACAATTAAAAGTATAATTGTCATATAATAAATAACCTAAATATAAATATTTATACAAGATACTTCCTAGAGTAGTCAAAACATTGAAGTGTTAAAATCGAGGGTATATTGTGGCATGAGTACATATGCGATGCAACATAACTCTTGGGATGAATTTGAATAGAATTGGAGTTAGAGTCGTACCACATCATGAGTCTATGCTTTGCGGCCCACGAACTTGAATTTTCACTCTAACACTTGCTTGCAAGTTTATGTTTATCCAATCAGTTTCAAATTTGTGTTAATAGTATTTTAATTATTTTATATTTTTTTTCACCCTATCTTATCATATGTAATTCTTTAACTATAAATATGTAATTAGGATTTACAACAAAATCAGTCACAGAGTATGCATAGATTATAAACCCAGAAATTTAGAGGAAATATATTTAAGTCTATAGAGACACAAGACTAAAGGTAAGATAGATTTTTCAAGAAGCAATTAAGGAATATTTCTTTTTTTTTTCTTCTTCTTCTATGTATTTTAATTGTGAATTGCTTAGTTAATTTATTTGTGATTGTGGACAATTTTCAAAAATAGATTATGATTTTAGTTGATAAGATATTATAATAATTTTAAGATAACATCCTTGAGTTCTAATGTGTTTAACTTTATGATTAAATTATATGATTATACATGTAAAAATTAGAGTAAGTAACTAATTTACTGCATGTATATGTTTAATACTAATTCAAGATGTTATTAAATTATCTTGGGAATATATAGGTTTTTTCATATGACAATCAAGAATACTTATCCCTATTTTTTTATTCGATTATAGTATTCGTTAATATTTTTATTCGAAGTGGTAACTTCTTGATTTGTGATAGTATGACAAATAAAGTTGATACCTTTATTGAAAGTTACTAAGAATTGTGATCTTACAAAATTTAGTCATCTCTTTCTTCAAACATAATGTAAGGAGTGAACTTTACTTAAGATTGATTAATAAATAGATCTTTAATCAATTAAAAACTAAAAAAATAAGAAAAATTACGTTATGAAGTCAACCTTAGTTACCTAGATTTTTCAAGCTATTGTTATTAATTCAATGATAATTTAATATTGATTTATGATATAATTGGTTAAATAATAAGCTAATGGTAAGGAATGTTTTATAATCACATATTTCACTTAATATGTGTTGTTTATGTATATCTTATTTATTATTTTATGTTTTCTTTTTATTTTAAAGACTATTTCAAAACTCTCTTATTAATTTATTAATAAGATGATAATTATTGATATTTATTGTACTATTTTTTGCAAATTTGACAACCTTTATTCTTAAATTACTTATCATTTGTATATTTAATCACGTATATTTCTATGTTTTCAAGCATTATTAATTTCTTGGTGTCATTATAGAGAATTTTCTTAATATTATCAACTTAAAAATTTAACATTATCAAGTTCTTGGCACTGTAGTTAGAAATTATCTTGACATTATCAACTTGATAATTTAATATTATCAAGTTTTTGACATTATTGTTGGAATTATGTTTGTAATTTTCTCGTTAATTATTAATTTATTTTTAAAATGATAATAAAAAGTTAAAAAATATATATATTCTTATTTAGTTTGTAATTATTAGTTTAATTTATTTATTTTTATTTTATTTTATTTTAAATTATTTTACCAACTTCATTTTCACTAACTATAGATTGATTTTTATATTTTATTTTTCAAATTTTAATTTCTTTGAATTGTATTTCACTAACTTAATTTCTTTGTATATTTTGATTTTTATGTTTGTATTGTATTTTAATTTAACTTCTTTTTATTTTTATTTCACTAATTTAATTTCTTTTTAGAGTTTTATTTTAACTTAATTTCTTTTTAAATTTTTATTTAACTTATTTTTAGATTTTTGTTTTACTTTTTAGCTTATTAGATTTTTCTTTTATTTATTTTTTATTTTAGTTTATAGATATTTGTAGTTTACTAATATATATATATATATGTATTTAAATGCAATAAAAAAATTGCTACAATCCAAGGTCAAAAGGGTCATTACAACTAGATACATCAGAAGCAATTTGTTCGAGTGAACTTGAAACTGAATGCAAAGAGATGGTAGTAGTAGAATCAACATTCAAAGAAATAGCTACACTTGACTTGGAGCAATAACCTTTGTGCATAGTATATCCAAAATGGGAAATAAGATTTGAACTTAGATATGGACTAATTCATTTTTTACCTACTTTTAGAGGCTTATTAGAAGAAGACTAAAATAAACACATAAAAGAGTTTCATGTAATATGCTCTACCACCCTTTTTACTTACTAATAATGCAAAGGAATGATTTTATTATCTCCTTCAGGTACTATCTCCACATGGTATAACATGATCAAATTATTTTTGGAGTTGTATTTTTCATCTTTGAAGGTCACACAAATTAGAAAAGAAATATATGACATAAGGAAAATTAATAAGAAAACCCTATATGAATATTGAGAAAGATTTAAGTGTGCAAGCTATCCTAACCTCCAAGTTAGTGAGAAATTGTTTCTCCAATATTTCTATGAAGTATTAATGCCCATGAAAAGAAACATGGTAGATGTTGTTAGTGTGGAGCCTTGGTGAACAAAACTTCACCTGAGGTAAGAGATTAAATTGCAACAATGGTAGCCAACTCTCAACAATTTACCATATGTAATAACTTACAATCAAAGATAAATAAGGTAAGCACTAACTATACTCTTGAGATTCAAGTTAATAATTTAATTACTTTGGTGCAACAATTAACTAGTAGATAGGTTATGGCTTGTGGCATATGTTCTTCAATGTGACATCTCACTTACACATGTCCTACTCTTCAAGATAATAATTTTGAATAAGTCAATATTGCTGGACGCTTCTACCACAAAGGCCTAGGTATGATCCCTACTCTAACAGCTATAATGCATGATAGATGGATCATCCAAATTGTAGCTATGCAAACAATAGGTCCACTACATTCCTCAGCAATCAACAATGTCTACCTGAATTCCCAAATCCCAAGTCATCTCAACAGTACCAACCTCAACAACCACCCCAATGTAAGTCTCTAGAGGATATAGTTCTTGCTTTAGTTAATCATAATGCTCAATTTCAACAGGATACCAAGGCTTCAATTCACAACCTAGAAACTCAGATAAGCCAATTAGCCATAATTGTAGGAAAGATTTAAGCACAAGTATTTGGCAAACACTCATCATAAATTGTGATCAATCCTAAGGAGACTGTCAATGCTAGTATTCTCAAGATTGGCAAGCAATATGAAGGTCCCAACAAAGGCCTTTCAAGCGGTTCCAACTTCAGGTAGAATTACAAGCTTAGGGTTAATGACATTAAACCAAATACTACATGGAAAGTAACCTATTAATTTCTTTCATTTTATTTTCAGTTATTTATTTTTATTTTTTCGTATTATGTTTATTATTTTTTCTTGTTATTTTAATTTTTGTTATAGTTTATCATTTGACTGTAATGCAAACATTGCCTAATTTAGGTTGAGGGTGAAGGAGGCATTATTATTAAATGCTATTTTTATTTTATTTATTAGTATGTTTCTTAATTGTGTTTTAATTTTTGTTGTTATTTTTAAGCAAAATTGGAATTATGGGAAAAAAATTAAAATTTTCATTGTGTGTCGCATCATGAGTTTGTGTCTACTATGGTGAAATTCCTTCGGATAAAAAAAATGAGAACGTGAAATCTATTCATGGAATGACATGATTTTAAGTTCATCACAACACATTGGTTTCAAGTTGGATTATGGGAAATTATTTTTAGGGCACGTTGCAGCATGATTCTAAGTGTGCGGCAATCCATGTATGTTTTATACACCAAAAACCCCACCCACGTGAGAAATCAAATCAAATACTCATTTTTTTCCAAAATTTTAAAAAACCCTAAAACACATTCACCCTTATCTCCTTTTTCTCAACTAAAAAATTCAATTTTTACCCAAAAATCACCCTTCTTCTTCCCAAATTTTTATATTTATGTCAATATCAAAGTGCTTTTAGGGTTTTTTGCAAAGATTTCACATATAGATCATATTTTTGGGTTTATTTATATCATCTTCAAGAACATCCCGTCATCTTCAAATAAATGCACTAAATCCTCAAGGTTTATTTGGTTGATGTCGTGGTTAATTTTGTGAAAATAATTTTGAATAAAAAGTGTGAATATTTTTAGATTTAAAGAAAAGAACCTAGATAAAGTGATAACTTTTTTGAGATTATTATTATATATATTTTTTCACTCTTGAATCAAAAATGACACCAAAAATAAAAAGCTAAAGAACAAATGGTGTTTGATGAGTATGATAGAATTAGGTTTGTGAACCTTGAGGCTCAAAGGATATTTGAAAAGGCTACAAAGGTGAACAAAAAATTATTGTAAAAAAATGTATTGTTTCTGGAAAAGAGTCATTCCTTGGTGTAAACGATGTGATAGTAAACCTAGGATGGAAAATATTTGTAAAGAGTACAGAAGGTGGTATTGTGTCAATTGAGAGAGAATTCTATGCTAACGTGTCTGGAGGTATTAATGATAGGGAAGTTTCTATACCCATTAGTGCATGTAAGGACTATAAATGTTAGTTATTTTTATGGATAAAATATTTATCTGTAAATTTATTTTTAGACCTGTTATCAAGTCTATCAAGAAAAGTCGAATAAAATGCTCGAGTTTCAAATAATTGTACTTCAAGTATATCTTTGATAACTACGACACATATAATTACATTTATACATTTAATAACATATGCTCATAAATTTGAAATTATTTTTTGTACTAAAATATTTATTTAAACTTGAATCAATTCATGAAATTATCAATTAATTATCTCTTACATAGATGTGTTTAAATTTTTTTTATATGTCTTAATATTTTTAAGATGTGTTTTAAAAATTAATCTTTTATAATATTAAGGTTTTTTATGGGCTTTGAAAAATTAAGCTCAAAATATATTTAACCCTCGATCATTATTATTATTTATATATATAAATATAATAAGTTTCAATTAATGTGTGCTGAAAAAGAAAAAAGAAAAAGTTAGCCGAAAAAAAAACTTTGAAACAGTTGAAGAAAAATTGCCACAAACTACTGAAACAAAAAAATTTGAAAACAACTTCAATCCGCGTTGAGCACCTCGTGATATGAAGTTTATATATAATGATATATATAATTGGCGTTGAGTACAAGCAGTAAGTTCATATATACTTAATATATATATATATATATATATATATATATATATATATATATATATATAATTTAGCAGCAAAAGTCAGCAAAGAAAAGGGCATGCCGGATGTATAAAGGTAATTAATATATATATATATATATATATATATTGATTTATATTAATTAATTTAATTTCGATTAAATTTTTAAATATTTAGATTAAATAATTTTATAAACAATTATTAATATTTGATTTAATTATTAAATTTTTAAAAAGTTATTTTTATTAAAATTATGCTTAATCTTTTTGTTTTAGAAGATTCTAGTTGATTTGATTTAAATGACATATTTTAAATCATCTAGTTAAGATTATTCATTATTAAATCTGTTTTAGAATACATACGGGTAATTGTGTTTTTGTGCTAACCATTTTGCAGTTAACTCGAAAACGTATCTGATTGGCGAAAAATTTATGCATTGGAGCAGTATCCTAGGAAAGGTAGCATAAGACCGAGTTTGTACTTGAACATTTGATTTTCATAGTGGAAATTTAGGTGGTCTGGTGGGCTAGTGATTTTTCTCTTATGCCATAGTTGTGACCTAGGTTATTTTCACCTAAAAATATCAGTGTTATTCTTTTATTTTCACACTTATTTTTACACATGATTGCATGTCTGGTCGTTTTGTTTAAGTTATTAAATTATAAATTGATAAAAATTAAAAATAACATATTCATCCCTTCTAGATTAATTAGGTTCATATCTTATAAACTTTCAGTACATCCTCCATATCTTATAAACTTTCATTGCATCCACTATAAACTCTTACTGTGGGTAAATAGATGTAACTCAAGCAAAGCATGAGGCTTATTTAAAGCACATAGATTATGAAGAAGTAATTGACTGCTTAACAATACGAGAAATAAAGTGGGATATGTCAAATGGGAGACAAATGATTTGATGTTAAAGAACTAACAAATATCTCCCGTGTTTGGCAATATTTCTTCTACTCTAAATTGATGCCAACTAGGTATTATAGTTTAATGGATAAAGAAAGGGCTCTATTATTGTTCACAATCCAAATCTCTAAAAGCATGAATGTCAGGATAATTATGAATTAAAGAATAAGGTTATTGGCGAATAATGACTGAGTTAGTTATTTTTTCCAACAACTTATTACAGTACTTTGTGCTAGAGTTAAGGTGATAATGCCTACTGGTGATATTCTACTGCATACCCCGACATACATGGCAAGCCTTACAAGTGGAAATAAAGCTTTCCAAGTCAACAAAAAAGCCTCTCCTTCAAGGAAATTTTTAAATGATAGGTTTGATAAGTTACAAGAAAAAGTTGATAAAATAAATGCCTCAAAAACAATAGCAAGAGTGGCTCAGTCGACATATATGGTTTCAATCCAATTATATGAATACCATTTATGGGATGTAATGGTTGCAACTCGTTCAATATGATTATTATGTAGTCAATTAGAAGGAGCACCTAAGTATCTGAGTTATAACTTTGTCTTTTATCCACCAAAAACCGCTGAATAAGACATACCAGAAAATATGGAGAACTAGAGCTCTACAATCTCAATTATTCCTTGATTTTTCAATTTATAGTTTATTTTATTTATTTATTTTGCTATATATTTGTTGAACATAATAACTCTACGTTGGTGACATTTGTGAGGTACATTTTAATTTCTCATGATTAGCATTGATGCATATGATGAATTGAGAATTGAATTTAATGCTCAAAATTTCACAATTCACCACTACTAGTAAGGTAACTCTTCTTTCTCTCTCCTCTTTTTAGATACATTGGAGATAATGTAAATTTTAGGTTGGGAGTGGGAAAGTTCCTTCTATATTTCTACTAAGAGTTCAATCAAAATTCACACACACTTTTTCAAAAAAATTATTTTTATTTTTTTAATTTTTATTTGTTTTATTTGAGTGTTTTAAGTCAATTTATATGTTAATGATATGAATATAATTTTGATAATTTAATATCTAAAGAACTTTAAGTTTTACTACAATTAAGGAATGATTTGAATGTGAATTAAATATCGTGTGAAACTCTTATGGTTAGTAGTAAGAATGATTGAGTAATTTGAGTACTTATAACTATTTTGTGTGTGAATTTTTCATAGACATATTTGATGACTCAACAAACTCTAGAACTTATATAATACACAATGCTTTGGAAATGATTTTGGTCATTTTTGGACCATTTGTACCTTTTTAAGCCTATCATTTTTATATTTATCACTCGTATCCCTTCTGAGCTTATATGAATTATAAAACGTTTGTTTCTTTAATATGCTATAACCTATCTGTTATGAGCCAAGAAAAAGATTATCTTACCTTTCTTCTTTTAAGAGGACTTAAAATAAACACATATTTGATATGAACTCTCTATGAAGAAAGTGTGAAAATTTTAGTAAAAATTGACTACAATCAAAAAAAATAATATTAAAAATAATAGGTTGGAGTTTGTAGAAAATCAATTAATGAAAAAAGGATGAAAGGTTAGTAGTACAATTTTGTACCCCTTTCAATTATAAAAAGAAGAAAAATTGAGGAGAAGAGAAAAATAAAAGGAACACAAAAAAGAGAGTATATTGATATTTGATATAATATGAAATTGTACCTATAGTATATTTGCTTTGGATGTGAATATAAATACAGTCTGGATGAGTTAGGAAACATATAGAGTTATTTTGAAACTTAAACTTAAAATGATGGTGTTTGAATTTAATTAAGTTCTTTTATTTGTGTGATTCACCTTTCTGTTCTTTCATAACCCCACACCTTAGCTTAATGTTATAACCTTGATAAGGACCTATTGATATAAAGTATTGTGACCATTCTACATTAGTGAAGAGTGAATTGAAAGGAAAGCTTATGGATTTTGTGATTATAATGCTTACACACATTATATTTGTATAATCTAGAGACCAAGAATATTATTCTATGAATGACATACATAACATTATTTGGTACGAAGGTTATATGTTTGTGGTAAGATTGATGTCTAAGATTTAATCACAAAAGTGAACTTAATATTTGAATTTATCTTTGGTGAAAAGTAAGATTTAAATAATCTATGTATTGAATATTATGAACAATCTTTGAGACAAATGTATAAGTGATTTGATGTTAGAGTATTTATTCATTTTTTATTTTTTTATTTTTATTTTTATTTTTAATTTAGTTTAATTGTGATGTTTATGGGTATCATCATTGAAAAGTCTTATGAGACTATAACTTGTCAACTGGGACACCCAAGGGGTTTAAAGGCTTGTTATATATATTAAATGCAATCGTATCAATCTAGAAAATGATTTACTTTAAATTAATTTAATTTAGTTTAGTATTTCATTATTTATTTTCTTTTTAAGAATTCCTTTTGAGTGATTATCTTGCTAGGGACTAGTTAGAAGTGGGTTGGAGGTTGTGATACATGACTAAAAAGCATACACATCTTGTGATTTATTAGACTTAAAAGAATGAATTAGTTTTAAATATCACATTTTAACCTAAGTATTTTAAACTTAAAAGATTAAATGACAAAAGATCAATCAAAACTCACAATGAGGGATATAATTGTTATACAATGTAGAACCTAAATATAAATATTTATACAATATACATCAAAGAAGGGTCAAAATATTAAATTTTTAAAATTAAGGGTGTTTTGTGTCATGAGTACATATACATTACGACATAACACCCTCGAGATGAATTTGAACAAAACTAGAATTAGAGTCGCGTTTGCAACCAACAAACTTGGATTTGCACTCCAATGCATGTTTACAAGCTCATGTATATCCAATCAATTCCAAATTTGTGTTAATAGAATTTTAATTGTTTTAAACTTCTTCAACTCTATTCTAACTACATTATAATCATAAGTAACTAGTTTATTATAAATATATAGCTAGGATTAACAATAAAATTAGCCACATATTATACAAATTGTAGACATATAAATTTAGAGAAAATATATTTAAGTCTGTAATGAGAGAAGGCTGGAAGTAAGATACATTTTCAAGAGACAATAAAGGAGTATTTCTTCTTCTTCTTCTTCTACTATCTATTTTAATTATGAGTCTTCCTAGTTAATTTATATGTAATTTTGGGAAATTTTCAAGCCATAGAATATGATTTTAATTGATAAAATGGTATAATGATTTTTAGATAACATCTTTGAGTTTTGATGTGTTCGACACTATGATTAAATTTCATGACTATGCATGTAGGAATTAGAGTAGCTAACTAATTTACTACATATATGTTTAATATTAGTTTAAAATATTACTAGATTATCCTGAAAATATATAGGTTTTCTCATGTGATAGTTAGGAATACTTATTTCTATTTATTTAGTCAATTTTGATATTCGATAATATTCTTATTCGAAATGATAACTTATTATTTTATGACAATGTGACAAGTAGTGTTACCTTTATTGAAGGTCGCTAAGAATTGTGATCATGTGAAATTTAGTCATCTCTTTTTTTCAAACATAATGTAATGAATGAATTGTATTTAGCAAATATGACTAAGTTTATATTCCAATTTAAGACTGGTTAATAAGTGGACATTTAATCAGTTATAAACTCATAAAATGTGCATTATAAAGTCTAGCCCTAGTTGACTAAATTTTTCAAGTTATTGCTGTTAATTCAATGATAGTTATAATATTAATTTATAATATAATTGGTTAAATAATAGACTAGTAGTGAGAATTATTCTACAATCATATATTTTTCTTAATCTATGTTGCTCGTGTATCTTATTTATTATTTTATTTCAAAATCCCTTATTAATTTATTAATAAGCTGATAATTATTGATATTCATTATAGCATTACTCGTTAGTTCGACAATTTTTGTTCTTAAATTACTTATCATTTATATATTGTGATAACATATACTTGAGTGTTTCTAAGCGTATCATACAGCTCATGTCAAACTTTGATAGAGAGTAAGATATGTGATAGGAGTACCAATATACATTGTGAGAACTTTCCTAGACATCATAGGTGTACGAAAAGGCTTAACTGTTTCAAGACCTGCCTTATGTAGAAGATCTTGAATTTATTTATGTTGGGAGACATACAAACTAGTAGAACATATTTTCACTTCAACACCAAGGAAAAAAAATGCAGATTGACAAGATCCTTCTAGGAAAATTTAGAGTTCAACAGATCAATTAATGTTTTTAGATAGGTTGAGTGATAACTCTATAAAAATAGAGTTATTATATAATTTTAATACTTAATATTTATTTGTTTAATTTAATAAATGGTGTTTTGGGCTTAAAATATTTAACTATGATATTTTTAGGTTAAATTATGGTAAAAGGATAAAAATACAATTTTTAGGAAATTTTAGAGATTTTTTATGAATTTATATACATAGGTAGATGCATATATCTCTTAGCAATTTCTAGAGGCCTAGTTAGAAAATATCACATGTTAATGAATCAAAAGATGTTTCATAGTGAGTAAAAATCAATGAGTGTTGCATGTTTCCAAATAAGCTGATTAGACGCCCAGTACTCATTTTTCCACGTGTCAGCAGCACGTTCCATCCATCTTTTCTCTGTGCCAAGTCATACACCACGTCATCCTAAAGCATCCGTTCACGAATTAGGGGGTTCCATATGGTGCCAACTCAATATTTCTTTACCACGTCATTACAAATGCTTGTCGCTCTCCATCCACGTGTTGAGCACGCATTCACTCCACCTCCTACACTTGCCATGTATCGCTCATCTATTGTCCCTCTCTGATTTGAATCCTTTTTTCATCTCTGTCTAAAACTAATCCAATGGTCCAAACTTCATATGATCCATTTTCAAGGGTTTTAGCCCCAAAATCCCATAAAGCCTAAGCATACGAATTTTTATAGTAATTCTGGAGTGGTTTTCACCATTTTTGGGAAAGAAAACAAGGGTTTAAGCTTCTTAGAGTAAGAAGAAGCAACTTTGGAGCATTTTTGGAGGGATTCTTCACACGGATTTCACCATTTATCAATCTTTATGTTTCTTGTAATTTTTTTCTTATTCTTATTATTTTAAAAATAGGTATAATATAATAGATATTTTGTTATAGGGATTTAATTGAACTCATGCTATGAACATGATTTTTTTAATGTTTATTTAATGTTATTTAATTATTTGGATTATTCAATTTGATATGCTTAATACTCACATTTAACTTGGTCATTTAATTAGGTGATTTATTAATTTTGTAGAGAATTGAGAGATTGGTATGAAATGATAGATATGCATTAAATTTAAATTTAATAATATAATGTGTTAAGAAATTTTCATTATTATTTGTGTAAGCTTAATTGACCCTTTTATGCTTAGATGGCTTTAGAAATGAGAACTAGGTATATTTGGATTACGATTACTATACCATAGACATATGAGTAGTAATTAATGGAGTATGACTTGGTTAATAATCTAATCATTTATTTAATGTTAATGAGATATAGAAAATCATGTGATTAGGATGGGAGAAATTGAATTCCAGGGTTTGTTTAATTTATGTAATTGATCTATTTTTATTTTTTTAATTAGTTTAATTTTTTTATTTTAATCTGTTGCTCATTTTTCAATAGTTCAAATAGAAAGAAAAAAAATACATATCTTGGTACTTAATCCTAATATAAACCAAAACAAGTTCCTCGTGGGTACGAAAATCCCATTCTTAAACATACTTATCACTTGTACGCGATACTTATACTTGTAGATTCACAACACTTAGTCACCACTAGTCACCACAATGTCATCCACATAGACAAGTAAAATATAAGGTGTAAAAGGAGATGGACATAGAAGTATCTTCTTTAGAGCTTGTAAAATCGAAGGCAACAAGAGTTGACAATAATTTGTGAAATCTAGCTCTATGATCTTATTTAAGTCCATATAGTGCCTCACTGAGCTTACATACCAAATTGGGCTAAGATGAATCCATAAAACCAAGTAGTTGATCCATGTAAACTACTTCCTCAAGATTACAATTGAGGAAAGCATTGTTAACATCAATTTGTTTGATGTCCCAATCACAAGAGACAATTAGAGTTAATAAAACTCATATGGTCTAAGGTTTCATAACTAGAGAGGTCTCATTGTGGTCTATACCAAGTTTCTGATTGTATCATTTGATAGCTACCCTTGATTTGTACTTGTCAAGTGAATGGTGAGGAAGTAATTTCACCTTATAACCCCATTTGGAGCCAATTGTTTTCTTCCTAGGTGGAAAAGGAACTAAGATCCATGTGTGATTTTTAAGGAGTTCCTCACACTTAACTCTCATAACAACTTCCTTCTCATGAATATCCTTAGCTTCTACATAGAAAGAGGGTTCAAGAAGTATAGCCTTTATGTTAAAAAAACAGAGACAAATTTGGGATTATGATTATGTATGTCTGCCCTTGCTTTTATGAGCATATGATGAGTGTTTATTGGAAAGACAAAATGTGAAGAAGAAATAGAAGGTACTAAAAAGTGAGAATAATGAGAAGGAGATGAAAGTGCAAGTAGTTTAGAAATTTAAGGAACCAAAGAAGCAAGTGTAGACAAAATGAGGGACTCACAGGTAGATAATGAAGAAATTGGAATTAAAAAAGTGGACAAGATTGATATTGTACAGAGGGTAAAAAAGAGGCAAACATAGGTTGGGAATTAAAAATATAACTAGGAATAGAAAAAAGGAAAAGATGTTTCATTGAAAAGGACATGTTTGTTTGTATAAAGATGTTGAAAAACAATGTCATAGCACAGGTACCCATTTTGAAAAGGTGTAAACCCTAGGAAAATACATGCTATAGATCAAGGAAGTAACTTGTGTTTGTTAGATGCTATAACACATAGGAAGCATTCACAACCAAAATCTTTAGAAATTTATAGTCAAGTGCCTTATGATAAAGCATTTGATAAGGACTTTGACCATTGATAACACTAGTGGGTAGTCAATTTATAGTGTAGATAGTTGCTCTAAAGGCATGTATCCAAAAGTTTATTATGACATGAGCTTGTAACAAGAAGGCTAATCCTTTTTTCCACAACTCTTCTATTTCTTGATTTCACTACACCATTTCCTTCTTAAGTGTATAGACAAGTAACTCTATGATTAAGACCTAGATGAGCAAAGTGAGTATCAACAAACTTGAACTCATCCCTACCATTAGTTTGTACACTTTTCAATTTAACTAAAATATTTCTTTTCACCATAGTCATAAAAGACACAAAAATAGGATGAGCCTCATCTTTTTGGTATGTAAGAAAAAGATCCACATAAACCTACTATAATCATTTACTACAAGAAGAAAATACTTTGCTCTAGTAACAACATACACATGTGAAAGCCAAATGTCCATATACAAAAGATAAAATGGATTATAAGCTCATACATGTGTAGAAGTAAAAGGTAGTTTATGACTTTTTGCAAGATAATACACTTTACAAAAAGTTTTATTATGAATAGAAATTCTAGGTAACATAGGCCACTTTATTAAACTTTCAAGAGTTTTAACATAGGGATGAACTGGTGGAGCATTCCACATATTAGATGAAGTAACATCTATGTAAGCTTGAGGACATGAGTTAATGAATTTGTGCACATGATGTGCACTTCCATGCCTTCCTTAAAGAGTCACACCTCCCTGGGCCAAATTTGTCCTCATGTGTGCCTTCTTAATAGAAAAATCATTACCAGAAAATTCAATTCCAAGATCATTATTTGCACGTAATTAATGCATTGTTAAATTAGGAACTCTGAGCCAGAAATGACTTGGAGGAGAATGAGTCTCGAGAAATTTTGAGATATGTGACTAGTTTTAAAGAGCACATTCGCAATCAAGTGGATGTGAGGAATGTGTCTAGTTTTCTAGAGGCTCACACTTTAGCTATTCGATATGAAACTTAGTTCAATCAGCTACAAAAGAATCCTTTCACCATAAAGCTTTATGGTAAAATGAATCAAGATAAACCTTTAACTTTTTCACATAGTCCTTACTCCAAATCCCCATCAACCAACCCAAACAAACCAAATACCTAAATAGAACCTACGACTCACCCTAAAACTTTCAATAGACCAACTTACCTAAACCCAAGACCTAACCATTAACTAAACCAAGTTTGTTTTTAAGTGTAATCAAGCAAGGCATCAATCTAATGAATGTCCTCTTAAAAGGACTGTTAATATGATTGAAGGTTTGGAAGAGATAGAAAAAGGTTTTAAAGATGTTGATAAAGAGGTTTTGGAGGAAATGGAATTCTTAGAAGGAGATGAAGGGGACAGATTCACATGTATTGTTCAAAGAATTCTCCTAGCTCCATGGGTGGAAAAGCATTCATAAAGACATGTTCTCTATAGAACAAGATGCATAATTAACAAAAAAGTGTGTGAAGTGATGGTATATAGTGGAAATAGTCAAAATATAATATCCAAAAAATTGGTGGAAGCCATGGGCCTTACAACTCAACAACACCTAAAGCTTATAAGGTTGGTTTAATTAAAAAGGGATCAGAAATCAAGGTCATTGAAGTTTGCAAGGTCCCTTTGTCTATTGGAAAACATGATCAAAATGAAGTTAGTTATGATGTTATGGACATGGATGCTTGTCATGTGTTTTTAGGCAAACCTTGGCAATATGACAACCATATAACTCATCAGAGTAGGGAGAATACAAATTATTTCAATTGGAATAATCAGAAGATTGTCCTTATGCCACAAGGTGAAAAGAAAAGATTGGAAAGTCAAAATGAGGGCACGACTTTGGTTATGTTACGAATTTTCAAAAGGAATTACAAAGGGAGATCAAGGCCATAACCACTATCTTAGTTTGATTACCAAGGAACAATTTTCCTCAAGAGCTTGTTTTCTCCTACCTTACTTGAGTTGTTACAAGAATTTAAGGACATCTATTACCCTACTTGAGTTGTTACAAGAATTTAAGGACATCTCCTACCCTACTTGAGTTGTTACAAGAATTTAAGGACATCAGCCCTAAATAACTACTTGAAGGACTACCTTCCCTATGCAATATCCAACACCAATTTTACTTCCTTCCTGGTTCTAAACTATCCAACCTATCCCACTACCAAATGAGCCCTAAATAGCTTCAAGAATTACAAGTCATTGTTGTAGACTCGTTAAAGAAGCATCAAGTGACATAAAGTATCAATCCATGTGCTAGAACTTAGTACCTAAAGAAGATGCGAGCTACAAGATGTGCATTGATAATAGGACAATCATCAAAATAATTATCAAGTATAGATTTTCAATCCATAGGTTGAAGGATATGCTAGATAAGCTAGAGGGTTCTAAAGTATTTTCCAAACTTAATTTAAGGAATGGGTACCATCAAATAAGAGTCAGAACCAAGGATGAATGGAAGACAACTTTCAAAACAAGGGAGGGTTTATATGAGTGACAGGTTATGCCCTTTGGTTTATGCAATGCTCTTAATACATTCATAAGATTAATCAGGTACATAAACCTTTTATTGGGCATTATGTGGTGATATATTTTGATAACATAATCATTTTTAGCAAGAATGAAGGTGAGTATTTGGTTTATCTCAAATCAATATTGGAGGCTCTAAGACCTAATAAACTATTTCTTAATTTAAAGTGCGACTTTCTGACTAACCAACTAGTTTTCCTTGGGTTTATTATAAACCCACGAGACCTCACAGAGGATCAGAAAAAGGTCCAAGCAATCTTATATTGGCCTATACCCACAAATTTACATGAGTTGAGAAACTTCCATAAGTTTGCTACATTTTATAGGAGGTTCATTAAACATTTCAGCACTCACAAATCCCCTATAACAAACTGCATGAAGAATGCCAGAGAGTTTTGAATTGATCAAAAGAAACTGACTAGTATACCTGTACTTGCATTACCAAATTTTGAGTTAGTGTTTAAAGTTAAGAATGATGCCTCAAGGGTTGGTACTAGTGGAGTACTAATGCAAGAGGGTAAAGCTACATAGTATTTTACTGAGAAGCTCAATGAAGCCGAAAGAGATGGACCATCTATGAGTAAGAATTTTATGCCATAGTGAGGTCTTTGAAACATTAGGAATACTATCTCGTACATAAGGAATTCATCCTACACTGTGATCATCAATCACTTCAATTCCTCAATTTACAAAAGATACTGAGCAGAATGCATTCAAGATGGGCCCTATTTTTACAAAAATCCAGTTATCTATTCAAACACAAATCAAGAAAAAAGAATGTAGCTACTGATGCTCTAAGCAGAAGAGGATACCTTCTAACAATCAATCAAAGTAAATTTTGTTATTTTGAAACCTTGGGAGAACAGTGTGAAATTGACGAAGATTTTGGGGACAATTGGAGGAAATGCAATAACAAAGAGTATGTTAAAGACTATACTATACAAGAGTGTTTATTCAAAGGAAACAGGCTCTGTATTCCTAAGACTTCTCTCAGGGAAAAATTGATTAGAAAGCGGACCTAGCTATGCACACACTGGAAGGGACAAAACTATTACAACCTTAGAAGAAAAATATTACTGGCCAAAACTCAAAAGGGTTGTTGCCAAGTTTATTCAGTACTGTTCCATTTCTCAAACTACTAAAGGTACATCCACTATCATTGGCCTTTACATTCCTTTGCTTATCCCTAATCATATATGGGAATTCCCCAGTATGGACTTCACACTTGGCCTGCCTAAAACCCCTAGACATATGGATTCAATTCTGATAGTTGTTGATAGATTATTAAAAAAATGGCTCATTTCACTCCTTATAAAAAAACTAATGATGCTAATCATGTAGCACAACTCTTATTTGGAAATATAGTCAAACTTTATGGAGTACTCAAATCTCTCGTTTTAAACAAAGATATAAAGTTTACTAGTCATTTTTGGAAAGAGCTTTGGAAAAGGTTTGATACTCACCTAAAGTTTAGCATAACATATCACCCACAAACTGATGACAAAACTGAAGTGGTAAACAAGACTTTGGGTAACATGATTAGATGCATTTCAGGGAGTGCTCCAAAACAGTGGGATTTGGCTTTTTCACAGGCTCAGTTTGCTTATAAGTATGGTGAATAGAACCACAGGAAAAAGCCCTTTTGAAATTGTCTATACCAGTGCTCCTAATTTCATCTCTGATCTCACTGAGCTCACGATGTTCAAAAGTCCATCAGCTAGCAAGAGAGCTGAAGACATTCATAAAATGATGTAAGAAGTTAAGCAGCAACTTGTCAATGCTACAAATAAGTATAAGAGTGATGCAAAAAAGAAAGGGAGGAACAAAGAGTTTGTTGTGGTAGAGTGGGTCATGGCACATCTCAGAAAGTGAACGACTCGAACAGGTTCCTATTCTAAGTTGCAAGATAGGAAATTAGGGCCATTTCCTATATTGCACAAAGTAAACAACAATGCCTTCGCCTTAGATTTATCTGCTGAATTACAGATCTCCTCAACATTCAAGGTAGCAAGTCTTACGGAATACTTTCCACCATATGAGGTGGCTGTCTACTTCAATTACTTTAATTACTTTGTTTGGTTCTATTATTAACTATTAGACAAGTGGCTTTGCTTATTATTGAACCTATTACATTCACTTGTCGTGATATGTAACAACTCTAAGCTATAGATAGTAGGAGGAAACCTCTAGTAGCACAGTTTTGACAGATTATTGATTGTGAAATGTTCCATTTGAGTTGTTCTTGCTCTCAAGCCATTTTCGGGTCCAACCATAGTAGCTTGGTTCCCTCAATAAAGTTTTATTTTCTCTCAATTAAAATTGCTTCTATGCCAATAAGATTGAGGACAATGTATATGTCCTTAACCTACCCAACGATCTTCAGATTACCCCTACTTTTATCCTAGCAAATTCGTTTGATTACCACCCTCCAGATTATGGGTTGACTTGCAGATTCAGGCCTTTTTTTCTTAAAGAAAGGCAATGATGCAAGAGCATAACCTTTACTAAGTCTTCTTAAGTCATTTATTTTTAATTCACTAATATGTCATCTGTTTGAAGTGTTTTATGTCATTTACTGTTATTTGTTTACTGTCCAAGTTTGTTATTTACTTTTGTCTTCTAGTATGACATGGAAGGTAGTGGAGTAGAAAGTCCCAGTGGTAGGGCGTAGTGTCTAATAACTTGTAGTGAATATAGGTTGAAAAAGTGAAGTAAGAGAGTAGATGACTATGATGATTTGAATTTGTACTCTAAAAGTTTTTCCTTTCTGTTTGGGTTATCAAAAACTATTAGGTTTAAGTTGAAGAACTCATTCCTTACCAGAGGTTTTTTATTCCTCTGAGTTTAATCAAGCTTCTATGCCAAGGTTTCTCAGGTCTCATATGTTTTCCAGTCGCAAGAGATGAATTTGCGAGTGATGAAGTCACTAGAGAGTCAGAACCATCTAAGGGCCAAATCCATTCGATGAGGGCTGCAAAACCACCAGCTGAGAGGATCGAAACCTCACCACACCTACGCCACTTGGCCCGAGATGAGCCACAGCTCCACTAGCCTCCAAAATCACTTTCCGTCTGTTTTCTTTTCGTCGATCTTTGGAGCTCCATCACTGCAGAGCACTCTTGTTGTCTGAGTCAAGCTTTGTTATTTTTTCGATCAGGCATCCCATTCTACCTTTATCATTGACAACTAACTTCATAAACTGAACCCATTTCTTGTAGTTTTTACCATTGAGCTTCTCTACTGTGAGTTGCAGGGATGAATTGTCAAATCCACTTGAACTAATGGTAGAGAAATCTTTTGTTTCTTTATTGGGAATATAAGAGATGGTTTCTGATTCGTGGTTGGATGTATACTCAGTCATAGCAAGTTAGGTTAGGGTTAACCATGTTCTGATACCATAAAGACTTTCTATGAATTGATATGATTTGAAATTGTATTTTTTATCTCTCCAGAATTGTGTTACATAATTATAATTGAAGAAAATGATCATTACAAAATAAAACTCGTAATTTAAGCACAAATCAAATCCTTAATTATTTACACAATTAATCAAGATCAAATCCCCATTAAATCAGGATTTTAGATTTTAGTATGGGATTTCAACACTGACATCATGCTTAAAATCCATCCCTAGAGTTCTCCCAAAACCAAATTCTTTCTCCATTCCCTACCTTGTAACTCAAATTAAAGGAAAACAAAATAAAGCTTTTAGTAACTACCATCCAAGGATTACGACCAACGCCTTGCAAAATACGACCCAAACCCTTCCATTATCATATAATTTCAATCTTGGACCATCCATATCATATCCTTTCTCCAAAGATTAGTGTTTAATCCCCTCTTCTATGCGAAAAAGCAACTTGTTTATAAAATTCAACAAAACTAAGGGAACATCTAATCAAAATAAAATATGAACAAAATAACAATAAAACAGACTCAAACAAATTACAAATCCGAAAATAACCCGATGCACATGAGTCAAAGTAATTTACGTAGAGCTTTTCCTCAAAGACTCACCAATTATAATTAATTGCAGGAATTTGAGCGAGTAAATTAAAACTGATCTATTTAATCAATTTAATTCATAAGTAAGAAACTAGATGCAGTGAAGAAGGTTGTGATCCACGTCTTCCACGTTCCTCTTAAATAGTCACACATTACATAACAAAAGAAACAAGATGCATAAAACATACATCAATATACAAACAAAACCAAAAAATTATAACAGCCCACCTTACAAGGTTAACCTTTTAAAAGAAGAGACATACCAAAATCCTTTGAACCAATAATACAATTTGACAATAATAGAAGGGAAAATTAGAGAGGAAACAAACTCCTATCTAAACTCTGAAGCCTAGAAGCATTTTATATATGAAACCAACAACAAATAATATGAAGCATTCAAGATAACCTTCCTACCAGTTCATATATGTTCTTTAAAGTACATAAACAAGACACGATACACCAAAAAAAAATCAATACTAATAAAGATCATGATGAGCAACTAAACATACTTATCTATAGGACCTGACCAGTCAGAAACTTCTGCTTGAAATCCTTTACCAACCCGGACATGTGTCATATATGGCTCAATGTCTCTCAACATTAGAGTTATGGGATTTGATTCATTGTTGGATGATGATACATTTTTGAGTCCACTTATTGTGTTGGCATGTGAGTAATATGGCAGACAACAAGGAGACATCAATGCAGGAATTATGGTAGATAATCAACAGACAAGAATAATAATGGAAATTAATATTGTTATAATTTGTTTACTTTCTGTTTCCTTTTTGTATACAAATACTATACATTTGTATAGAAATATTAGAACAGAAAATTACAGAAATAAAAAATTACGTTGCTCCCTGTTACAACGTAATTTTCTGTTCTCACGATATTGTTGTTTGACCAATCTGGTTTGGCAGATCACTTTCTGATCTGGGATCAGGGGTGGTGTTTCTGTTCGTTTTTTTTGTGTGTTGGACGGAGGGATCCTCCACTGTTTTACCTTCAAACACCGAACAGTGGTTGAGTTCATATTCAGCTCTTGTAGTCGTTTCAAACACTGAACAGGTGTAGCTCAGAAATGAAAGCAAGATAGTTATTTAACTTTTATTGTTTCAGAAATTCAATAGAAGATTACGGGTTACACTTCAAAAAAAAAATATCTGCATACAACTTACAAGGAGTCAAGTGATTCGCAACACCAACTCAGCGAAGAACCATAGAAAGAAGGTCGGACCCATTTGGAAACCGAGTACTCACAGCATCCGTTGATGTAGTTCCTTGGAAACCAAGTACTCACAAGCAGCCGTTGATGCAGTTCCTGAGAATAACAGAATAGGTGGTGGTACCAGCGACAAAGGGCTGGTGCTGTATTCTTGAAACTAACATTTCGAGCAGAGAATGAAGGGAAAAAAACAGTAACAGAGGCAGTTTGCGAGAGGAGAAGAGCGCCACTGCGAAGAAGAGCGCCACTGCGAAGAATCTGAGAGGAGAGGAGAAGAAGAGGGCTGCGAGAATTTGGTTGAGAAGAAGCTGCGCAAGTTTGGAATTTCTCTTAGGGTTTGGAACGCGCAGAAGAAGCTGCGCTGCACTCATTTGTAAAATTTTTTAGGGTTACAAATTTTTCTATTTATAGTGTACGAACGAAGTGTAAAAAAAAAAGGAAAAACGGAAGAAAAAAAATTTTAGATTTCATGGCAGAATCTAGAGATTTAACTACCAATTTCATGTTGGAAGATTTGACGGCGAAAATGACGAAAGTTCTAACTAGAGCTCAGATCAGCTCACAACCTCCGCCAACTGAAGCGTCGATTGCTCCCATTAGTATCAAGTTGGGAGGATCCAATTATGCCTTGTGGTCCCAGGTGGTGGAGATGTATATCTCTGGCAAAGATAAACTGAGATATATTAATGGGGACTTTCCTCAACCTGTTGAAACCGACCCCTCATTTAGGAGATGGCGTACTGAAAATGTCATTGTCAAAGGATGGTTGATCAATTCGATGGACCCCTCCTTAATTGTAAATTTTATCCGATTCCCAACTGCAAAACAGGTTTGGGATTCGGTGGCTACCACTTACTATGATGGGACAGACACGTCTCAAGTGTATGATCTTCGCCGTCAAGTCACTAGTACGAAGCAAGCGGGTGGATCCATTGAAAAATACTACAATGACCTTCAAGGGTTGTAGTGTGAAATTGATTTCCGTCGTCCTAATCCAATGGAGTGTGCGATTGATATACAAAAATACAACTCTATCGTACAGGAAGATCGAGTGTATACCTTCCTCTATGGACTTGATGATAGATTGGATAAAACTCGAAGTGATGTGCTTCAGATCAAACCATTCCCTACGGTGGAATAAGCCATGGATTCGCTTCATCGGAAGAGGTCGGCAGACCGTGATGATCACAGGTGTAGATACGACACCCGAGCAGTTATGGCTTTTAAAGGGGTCAAGGGACACCATAATCTAATGCCACCAAAAACAGGAACTTCCTTGGGTAGCAAGAAATCCACGGGAAATCCACCATCTCTTGACATGAAATGTGGCCATTGCGGAAACTCCAAACACACCCGTGAAAACTGCTTCAAACTACATGGGTATCCAGAATGGTGGAATGATCTTCAAGCACGGAAGAAACGGGACACCACTGGGCGAGCCGCTGTGGCTACCAATAATGCCTCACTATCCCTTACTTCTCAGGCCGAATCTTCCCAGGATCCAGATATTTCAAGTAAAGCATTTCACATCTCTACTCGTAGTGATAAGGAGGATTGGATTCTGGACTCTGGAGCTACAGATCACATGACATTTGACCCAAATGATCTCTCCAATACAACTCAGCCAAGACAGAGTCGTGTTGCCAAATCAAATGGGGTCACTTATCCAGTTACAGGAGCTGGAACAATGACCTTATCTCCTTCATTATCATTATCTAATACTTTACTTGTACCCTCTCTGTCAAACCGACTAATGTCTGTAAGTCAGGTCACTTCAGATCTTAACTGTGTAGTACTGATGTATTCTACTTTTTGCCTTCTACAGGATATTCTCACCAAGGAGATCATTGGGCGTGGTACTAGGAGAGAGGGGCTATATTATGTGGATGACCTCAGTTCAGGAAGAGCCAATCACATGCAAAACACTACTGGTAACAAGGAACGACAGATTTGGCTATGTCATCGTAGATTTGGGCATCCATCATTCGGGTATTTAAAGCACCTACTCCCTAGTTTATTTTCAAATATCACATATTCAGATTTCAAATGTGATACTTGTATCCTAGCAAAAAGTCATAGGACGTCTTATCCTATGAGCATGAATAAAAGTATAACTCTTTTTACCTTGGTACATTCTGATGTTTGGAGACCTTCCCTTACGTCATCGGGTCATCGTTGGTTTGTTATTTTTGTTGATGATTGTACACGAATGACATGGCTTTACCTTCTCAAACACAAAGATGAAGTATTTGCTACATTTCACCTGTTTCACACCATGGTTCAGACACAATTTTCTGAAAAAATTAAGATACTTAGGTCTGATAATGGAGGGGAGTATGTTAATCAACAATTCTGGACATACTTGGACAACCATGGTATTCTCCATGAAACCTCGTGTTCACAAACCCCACAACAGAATGGGACTGCAGAGAGGAAGAATCGGCATATTTTAGAAACGGCTCGGGCCTTACTAATCGGTGCACATATGCCTAATAAATACTCGAGTGATGCTCTTACTACAACGGTGTATCTACTGAATCGTATGCCCACAAAAACCTTACAATTTCAGACTCCATTAAAGGTGCTATCTGATCATTTTCCCTTGCCTACTATTTTGATGCTTCCGCCCCGAATTTTTGGATGTGTTGCTTTTGTCCACCTCCATAAAAATCAACGAACTAAGTTGGATCCATGTGCTATCCGATGTGTATTCTTGGGGTATGGCGTACAAAAAAAGGGTTACCGATGCTATGATCCAATTACTAAAAGAACCTATATTACCATGGATGTCACTTTCCTCGAATCAGAATGGTTTTTCCCATCACCGGTATCCAATTCCACTCTTTAGGAGGAGAGTTATGGTGAAGAACGAAATTGGCTTGATGTTGAAATATTAGACACTAGTCCAACATACTCGGATCGTGCCAATCATATGGAGGAGCTAGTATCTAGACCCGAGTGTGAACTTCCAAGAACTGAAGCTGAAGTAGTAATTGAATCTCCAGAAGATGAAGTGGTTGATGTACCCCTCAATTCCCTAGTACCCAATGATCATCCTACTGAGAATATTCCTGAGGTAAGTCATCCTAGCACACCTTTACAAACTAATGCTATAGATACATCTGTTGGTTATGTTTTACCTTTCAGACACAATCGAGGCAAACCTCCAAATCGATACTCCCCAGAAAGAGAACGACAATCCAAGTATCCAATAGCAAATTATGTATCTACTCAAAGGTTATCAGAACCTATCAGGGCATTTGCACAAACACTCTCCTCGTGTCAAATTTCAAGTAGCATTAAAGAAGCCTTATCTGATCCAAAATGGGCTCAAGCTATAAAAGAGAAATTTGAGGCATTGCAGAAGAATAACACATGGGTGTTAAGCGAGTTGCCTCAAGGGAGGAAGATGGTAGGATGCAAGTGGATTTTCTCCATTAAATATAAAGCAGATGGGTTAGTTGATCGATACAAGGCGAGACTTGTAGCAAAAGGATATACACAGAAACACGGGATAGATTATCAAGAAACCTTCTCACCTGTGGCTAAACTAAAAACCGTTAGAGTCTTGTTATCTCTTGCGGCAAATTTGGATTGGCCATTGCACCAACTTGACGTAAAAAATGCCTTCCTTCATGGTGATCTTGAGGAAGAGATTTATATGGATATCCCACCAGGATATACTGTTACAACAGGAAAAGAAACTGCATGTAGATTACAACGAGCATTGTATGGACTAAAACAATCACCTCGAGCATGGTTTGGTAGGTTGAGTTCAGCAATGAAGAAATATGGGTTCCAGCAAAGCAACTCTGATCATACTCTTTTCCTAAAACACCGATTAGGGAAGATAACAGCCCTTATAGTCTATGTAGACGACATGATCATTACAGGGGATGATAAAGAAGAAATCTCTAAGCTTCAAGAACAACTGTCAAATGAGTTTGAAATGAAGAATTTGGGAGGGCTCAAATACTTCTTAGGTATTGAGGTAACAAGATCAAAACAAGGCATATGTCTTTCCCAAAGGAAATATACTTTGGACCTACTGGCAGAGGCAGGACTACTAGATTGTAAACCTGTCGATATTCCAATGGTTCAAAATCACAAACTCGGAGAATATGTGGACCAAGTACCAGCAGATAAACAGAGATATCAACAGTTAGTAGGTAAACTCATCTATTTATCTCATACTCGACCTGATATTGCTTATGTTGTGAGTGTCGTGAGTCAGTTCATGCACTGTCCAAGTGAAGACCATATGGATGCGGTCATACGAATACTTCGTTATTTAAAGTCCTCCCCTGGGAAAGGACTTATGTTTTCAAAGAATGGTCAATTGGAAGTCCTTGGATATACTGATTCAGACTGGGCAGGGAATATGAAGGATAGGAAATCTACTATTGGGTACTTCACTTTTGTGGGGAGCAATCTTGTTATATGGAGGAGCAAGAAGCAAAAGGTAGTTGCCTTATCTAGTGCTGAAGCTGAATTTCGGGGAATGGTCAAGGGAATATGTGAGTTCCTGTGATTGAAAAAACTCCTAACTGAGATTAGTGTTGCTCTTAACTCTGAAATGAACTTATTTTGTGATAACAAAACAGCCATTGTCATCTCTCACAATCCAGTTCAACATGATCGCACGAAGCACATTGAAGTGGATCGGAACTTCATCAAACAGAATCTTGAAGAAAAGATTATTAAGTTTCCATTTGTTAAGTCAGAAGATCAATTGATTGATATACTCACTAAATCTGTGTCTGCAAAGAACTTTTACAACTCACTTGACAAGTTGGGCATAAGAGACATATATGCACCACCTTGAGGGGGAGTGTTGGCATGTGAGTAATATGGTAGACAACAAGGAGACATCAATGTAAGAATTATGGCAGATAATCAACAGACAAGAATAATAATGGAAATTAATATTGTTATAATTTGTTTACTTTCCGTTTCCTTTTTGTATACAAATACTATACATTTGTATAGAAATATTAGAACAGAAAATTATAAAAATACAATCATAATATTTTGACATATTGCGCTAGTAATATTTGCCAATTTTGTGGAGACTGTCCCCTTTCAAATTACATGCCTATTCTCTTGGTGCTCTCTTGAAGCTTCCTGCGTTTATATACAAGATTAGCAGGAGAGCTTTTAGACATTGCGTTGACGGTTGATAACTGGGATGAAGTTACTGGAAAATGCAAAGAGCACAAACAATTTACATTTTCTTTATCCTACGTAACTGATGCAATTCTTTTACAGCCATCAAACAATTGGTCAATGCATTTTGAACACATCTGCCAAGTTTTAGCACAATCAATCCCATCGTATAAAATATCTTGTTTCCCATGCTCATAAAAAGAAAATAAAGCTTCAATTGAACTAGGAAGAGCTGTACATTTAAATGTAAACTCTTGATTTTATTATTTATATCCAAATGAAGCACACATGCGTGTTTAGTAATCGAGAATGGGAAAGGAAAGAAAGGTAATAACTCCCTTTCCCTTGACAAAAAAGCATAGGAAAGGGAAAGGAAATGATTCCCAAATTCCTCTTGCATTCCTAAATTTCCCTCAATTTGATTCCCAACTCTCTTAGGATTTTCCCTTTCCTACTTTTTTTCAATTTTTATTTTATACAAAATTTAGAGCAACTTTATTATCTAAAAAAATATAATATTCTAATAATATCTTTTAAAATTGAACTAGGTAAGAAAATGAGACATTTACTAAACCTTTATCTTTTCAACTCTCATAGAGAATGAAGATAAATTAAGTAAAATTTAATTTTTAATTAAAATTATAAATATTATTATATTAATTATTTAAAAAAAATTAATATATTAATTATAAATCAAACATAAATAATAATTTATTTATGATGATAGTTTTATAAAGTATTAACTTTTACTTCCTTTGGTTTCCATTCTCCATGTTTAAATTCACATTTCAAAGCTAATATGTTTTTTGATTATTCCAATTCTTACAAATTGTTAATAAACACTATCAAAGAGAATTAAAACATTTATTTTGAATTCATCTTATTTCAATTTTTTCTCATTTCGATTCCGATTGATTTTCATTACGGATTAATAAACACACATGATTTAAGGTAATTCTCTTTGAAATTTTGATGTACATTTTTTTCCTTATTTTCTCGACTATGAGGGGTCTTCAATATAATATTCTTTCTCCCACAATATTTAATTCAATCATATTATCTACAACCAATCCTTTTTAATTAGACATTTCTACCTATGTTATATTGGTGTCTTCAACTCCTTTTGCTACATCCATAAGTCCCTAATACACATGAACTAACCATCAACTGAACCTCTCTTGCTATCCATCCACAACTTTAAGTACACATTAACACCTAAAATTAGTATTAAAACCCTACAATTGCCTCATTTACCACATCACAAAGCCTACAACAACTTTATAACCAAAATTATGACACTTCTAAACTTTCCTTCCAACATCAAATACATTTAATGGTCAACCATACACAACACCCCTTAAATTCATTCATCTATTTCGTAAGTGCCTCTATCATTGTAAATGCTATTGAGAAATAATATATCAGTAGTTTGTCTTTATAGAATAATATAACAGTAACAAACATATAGCAAATCATAACTTGGAAAAAATCTGCAACTAGATGCATGCATATTTGGAAATTACGTAAGAGATCCCTACATATTTCTAAAAATAGTACTTAGACCCCAAGAAAGAGAAGGGAAAAAAAGAAACACATTTTCCAAATTTACTATATAATTGTTACAAAGAGAAGCTCGAAAATAAGAATAGACTTTTCTCTCTCCCAAATACCATAATGGTAACTGTAGAAAAAATTGAGAGAAAAACTGAATATCATTTTGTATTTTCCTCTAATTGTTTCAAAAATATGTACAACAATATTAATAGGACTAGAAGTTAGAAAACAATAAACTATTAATTTAGGGATACAATGTATACAGCTAGATACAATGTATTACATCTTGTACAATCACTAATCAATATCTCTGAAATTCAACACTCCCTCTCAAGTTGGGTGATTGATATTAATCATTCCCAACTTGCAATTCAGTTCTTCAAAGATGATTCGAGTTAATACTTTGGTAAGGATATTTGCAATTTGATAATGAGTATATGTATATAGGAAGTCCACAATTTTACCATCTAGCTTCTCTTTAATGAAATTCAATTAATTTCTACATGTTTGGTTCGGTCATGATGAACTGGGTTTCTTGCAATTCTTATAGCAACTTAATTGTCACAATGCATGTTGATGGGTTCAATAGTTATGAAGTCCAGTTCATTGAGTAGTCTTGTTAACCACATTCCTTCACAAATCACATGGGTCATAGTTCTGAATTCAGCTTGTGCACTACTTCGAGTGACTACTGATTGTTTCTTACTTCGCTAAGTTATGAGGTTCCCCCACACGAATGTATAGTACCCAGTGGTAGATATGCGATCTACTATAGAGCCTACCTAGTCAACGTCTGCAAAGACTTCAATTTTCCTGGTGGATTCTTACTGAAGTATAATCATTTTCCCGGTGTCATCTTGAGATACTTGAGTATACAATATACCACCTCCATGTGTTCTTCAGTGGGATTGTTCATAAATTGACTTACAAGACTCACTGAAAAACCAATATCTGGTCTAATGTGGGATAGGAAAATGAGTTTTCCCACTAATCTTTGATAACGGTCTTTGTCCACAGGTGTACTGCTTTCTTTGATTCTGAATTTCACTGTAGAGTCCATCGGAGTTTCTGCAGGTTTATACCCATCATTCCAGTTTCCTTGAGAAGATCAAGTACATATTTCCTTTGAGATATAGAGATTCCTTTCTTTGTTCGGGTTACTTCCATTCCTAGGAAATATTTGAAATTTCCTAGATCTTTGATCTCAAATTTCTTAGCTAGTAATTCCTTGAGTTTATTCATCTCAACTGTAGAATTACCTATGAAAACAATATCATCTACGTACACAATTAGGATAACTATTCTGTCATTGGAGAAATGCTTGACGAAGAGTGTGTGATCTGCTTGGCATTGACTGCATCCATATTTTTTTAGAACTTTAGAAAACCCATTGAACCATACACGTGGAGACTGTTTCGATCCATATAAGGATTTTCTTAAGTTGTATACTCTATTGGTTGGAGTAGGATATTCAATTCCAGGAGGAATGTCTATGTAAACTTCTTCTTCGAGATCACCATTGAGGAATGCATTCTTGACATCTAATTGGTAAAGAGGCCAATCCAAGTTAGATGCCAGGGAGAGAAGAACATGAACAATATTGAGCTTTGCTACAGGTACAAATGTTTCCTGATAGTCAATCTCATATGCTTGAGTGAATCCCTTAGCCACAAGACAAGCCTTGAATCTTTCTACATTGACGTCTGCTTTGTGTTTGATTGTAAAGATCCATTTACACCAAACAACTCGTTTTTCTGGTGGTAGTTTTGTGATCTCCCAAGTCTTGTTTTTCTCTAAGGCATTGAGTTCTTCAAGAATAATTATCTTTCATTCAGGTTCCTAAAAAGCTTCATGAATAGAATTTGGAACCTGTATCTGATCAAGGTTATTGATAAATGCCTTGTAACATGGTGAGAGACTTTTATAGGAAATAAAGTTGTAGATGAGGTGGTTTGTACAAGATCTTACACCTTTCCTTACAGCAATTGGAAAATTCAAATCATTAGGAGACAACTCAATAATAAAAGGTTCAGTGATATTAGCTTGTGAATTGTCAGTGTGGCCTGTACTTGGGTTGGACTCCTGGACTAGCTCAAGATAGGATCGGTTCTTTGTTCCTTCTTTAGTTCTTCTCCTCTTAGAGTGGAGAAAAAGATTATTGTTTGGGACAAGAAAGCTTGGTTCTATTGGTAGAGAAGTTGAAAGTTCATTAGGATTATTAGGAGCATTTATTTGAGACACTAATTCACTCTCAGGAATTTAAAGGATATGATTTGAGACAGAGTTTATGGGAGACTAAGTAATAATGTTATTCCAAAGCTGCTATTCATTGCCTATGTTCTCCCTCTGAATGACAAGTTTGGAATAGTATGGATTTTGTTCAAGAAATGTGACATCTATTGTATTATAGAACCGTCTTGTGATAGGAGAGAAGCATTTGTATCCTTTCTGGTTTGATGAATACCTTAGGAATATGTATTTAATGGATCTAGGATTAAGTTTACAACTATGATGTATATGGACATAGACAGAACAACTGAATATTTTAAAAGGAATGTGGAACACAATTCTAGTGTGTGGGTATGACTCAAGAAGATTGCTGATAGGTGTTTTCAAATTTAGGACACAAGAAGGCATCCTATTGATAAGATAGGTATCCGTAAAGACAACATCCCTCATAAATGTTTAGGGACATGAGTTGTGAATATAACAGATCTAACTATCTTGAGAAGATGCCTATTTTTCCTTTCAGCCACCTCATTTTGTTGAGGTATGTCAACACAAGATCTTAGATGGACAATCCCATGACTTAACAAATAATCACTAAGAATTGAAGCGTAATATTCCTTAGTATTGTTAGTTTTCAATACTTGGATCTTTGTTTGAAATTGAGTTTGAATCATGGTATTGAAATTTTTAAAGATCTGACCTGCTGTAGATTTTTCTTTCATGAAAAATACCCAAGTGATTCGAGTATAATCATCTATAAATGAAATGAACCAACGTGTCCCTGTTATTTTTTTGATTCAAGAAGGTCCTCAAATATCAAGATGAATTAGTGAGAAAGGATGTGATTTTTTATGTGGAAGATAAGGATATTAATTTCTAACATGTTTTGAAAATTGACATACTTCATATTGAAAATCCTTTAAATTTTTATTTCTGAATCATGAAGGAATTTTTTTTACCAAATACAAGAAATTAGGATGACCTAGGCGATAATGATTTATCATGATTTCACCTTCGTTATTGGACTTAGGATTTGACAAAGCTTTATTCTGATATTGAACCTCGGACACAGCTTGGAGGCCTTGTCTTTCTAGAGGGTCTTTACTTTTGAGGAGATAGAGTCCCAAGCACTCTTTAGCACTACCAATCATCTTTCTCGATTCCAAGTCATAAAATTCACATAGATTATGAACAAATTTAACCACACAATTTTTATCATGGGTGAGTTTAGTAATTGATAAAAGATTGCAATCAAGGGTTGGAACAAGGATAGAATCGAGAATAAAGGAATTTGAAATTTTTGTTGAACCAATCCCTATTACTTTAGATACTAATCCATCGACAATTCTGACAATGTGTCCTTCTTGATAAGTTTTAAGATTCATGATAAGAGAAGCATCACCCATCATATGGTTTGAAGCACCTAAATCAACAATCCATAACCTATTAACCTATTTCACACTAAGAGCTTTGAGGGTGTTACTTGATTGAGCCAGAGTTGCAGATGATGTCGATGTTGAAGGTTTATGGGATCCAACATTTGCACTACCTGTCCACTATGATTCGGAAGCAAATAACAATATATCTTATGAGCTTTTAGATGATTCTGTCCACTTTGTGAAACATTATGTGAGGGTGTTATGTTGCTCAACCCCAAATATCAGTAATTTTGTTAGGCTTTGATGCAAAGTGGGCTAGGTTGTGTATTGTGGGCTTAGTCTTTAGGCTGTACTTTTATGTACATTTTGGTAACTGCTTTTATGTACATTCTTGAGTCCTGCACCCACTAAATAGGGTTTTGTTTCCTACATAGAGAATGAAGAAACTAAATCAAACTTTGCTTCATCCGAAGAAGACCACGATAACCACCAAGAAGAAGTTAATGATGATCTAGACCATTTTAATGTCCATGGCGATAACCTATACAAACTAGAATCATAACCCTTTACACTGTTGTTAGGAAGATTTAAAGTTGAAGATGATAATATTCTATTTTCTTGATTTTTCTCAATTTCTGGATTCCCATCGAAACTATTAATACTGTAAGTCGGCAATATAGGAACCGATTTCTGTGAAGACTCAATTGGATTCAAAGACTGAGGAGCACAAGACTGGTCAGTGAGTGATGCTCAGTTTCTACATAAGTGGGGTGAGAAAGAGCAAATGGAAACTAGTGGATTGGTGTTTCTGGTTGTTAAGCAATCTAACAAAGTAGAAGTCGCACGAACAAAATTTGAAACATGATTTTGTGACTATAACTGACAGTAGCACACAAAAACTCATAAATGGATGGTCGGTTGTGGACAGAGACGTTGGAAATAATGATTGGGTCCTTGAAAAACAACGGTGGCTCATGGAGATCTGGTTAACGGTTGAATCTGGGTTCATGATGGTGATTGGCTGGTGGTGTTTTTGTGTTAGGGACTAGAGGCTAACAACGTAGCTCGCAGTGATGACTTTAGGCAGATGATGATTAACGGTGGTGTAAGTAAGTCCGGATGTTGACTCAAAAACCACTCATGTCATGGTCTTGTAACGTGGAGAAGGTGGAGGCTAGGTTTGAGCAAATATGCTCTGATACCACGTAGAAAAAATTGAGAGAGAAACTGAATATTACTTTGTATTTTTCTTTGATTATTTCATAAATATGTACAATAGTATTAATAGGACTAGAAATTAGAAAACAATAGACTACTAATTTAGAGATACAGTGTATACAATTGGATACAATCTAGGGATACAATGTATTACAGCTTGTACAATCACTAATCAATATCTCTGAAATTCTACGGTAACTATTGATCACTAGTCTTCCACTAATCCTCTATCTGTAGTACTAAGTTTACCAAAGTACATATGCCCAAGCTTTTCTCCTGTGAATCTAAGACCTATTTTTAGTTTTTGAGTTTAACATGTATCCCAATTTCAATTCATTGTAATGATGTGATAACAACTAACAAGCATCATGATATGTAATTTGAATTTTTCCTTTCTATACATCTTTAAAGAATGTTAGCACCCAATTATTTTAAAAACTTAAGTTGTCAAGAGTTAGGCTAAAAATCTCCTTATATATGTTATTTTAGAACTTTAACATTTCCCCCTAACTTACTCGCACATGTGTGCTATTGACACTCCTGAATTAATGAACTCCTACTTGTGAGTTGAGTGTTGAATAGATATCATTAAAAGGCCCACAACGTAAAGAAAAACAGTATCCATCAACTGAGCAGATACTTTGAAGGATACATCTAACGTACAAAGGAAAGAAATGCCTGAACATTTAACATAAAACCATGTATATGGATATTTTGAAATCGAAGAAATTCAAACTAAACACCTCTAATACCATGATAGAAGAGTATTAGCAAATATTCTCCTAAAAACTTAAGTATATGTACAATCTTCTTATACATGTGTGTTATTTTTGGGTCATAACTCATAACAAAGAGCATAAGTAAAATTTTCTAGCACAAAAGAGTTATATCCATGAGAACTAAAATGAGAATGCATTTGATAATCAAAAAAGGATGCACTAAGAACACTTCTAATAGGCATAACCATTAATTTAATTATTAATGTAGACCAAGAATAACCATCAATTAGAATGGATATTGTTTGGTATTATTTATGTAACAGCTACATAACCTTAGCGACCAAAATACCTCCCTCATGATAAAGATAGTCCCTGTAAACAACGACCTGAGGATCAAGACCTGGTCTAAGTAAACGACTTGGATACTATCTTGGTGACCTGGTTTACATCTTAATATTAAACCTTATATCATATGTATATAACAGCCTGTTTATGTAACGCCTATGGCGACCTGATTTGTTAGGAGCTGAATTGTATATATTTTAGTCGCTTGAGAACTCCAACATATGTAACCTCGACACCTTTTAGTAGATACTATTTATACCTCTTTAATAGGGAGAATACAGGAGCTATCTATTTGTCCATATTTTCTACTTTTCTCTAAAAAACACTAGAATTCCTAACACACAAAATTCTCTCCAAATATATATTATATTTGAGTAAGAGCAGTTATTCCTTATACTTGTATGGTTTTATTAATATCATACAAGTAGGACATCAAATACTTTAGGAGTTCTTTTATTCATATATGTATCTTTTAGGCATAACAGATGTGCATTCTTTTCCTTTAACGAGGGAAACCATATCCTTAACTTTAGAAGCCATGCCTTGAGAATACCTATAGTTAAGAATACAAAATGCATCAAAAAAATAGTTCATATTTGTTTCTTTTATTAATATCATGCAAGAAGGCACATCTAATACTTTAGGAGTTCTTTTATTCACGTGTCTTTTAGGCACAAAGAATGTGCATTCCTTTCCCTTAGTGAGGGACACCATATCCTTAACTTTGGAGGCCATGCCTTGAGAATACCTATGGTTGGGAATACAAAATGCAACCAAAAATTAGTTCATATTTGTTTGATGCACTATAATAAATAGAAAAGTATTATTATATCGAACCTGATCATATCGATTTGTATTATAATTAGTTTGTATATTGTGTTTAATTTTATAATATTTAGTGATATTTAAAATAAATTATATTAAAAATGACATTTAATTTATTTAACTTTGTTATATATCAAAATAATTCATTCCAAAAATTGTAAAATTAGTATTAATTTATTTTCTACTTTTTCTTACATAATGAAAAATATATTATTTTTATTTTGATACGGAAGGAAAAGTCAAGACACAACTTCAAAATTAAAAATTCATAAAACCTAAGTTAAGTGTCCAGTATAATTTAAACTCAAACATTTAGTTAGTTAAAATTTTAATATACAATACAATTTTGAATATATATTATTTAGTCTAACTTCGCAACGTATAAAAATTATAATCATTGTGTCTAATAAGGGCTAACAAACATGCCCTTAGTATAAACATTTTATGTCATTCTTAGTTACAAAATATGATAACAGTCATGTAGTCAAATCCAATAGCTTTTTTGATTATATTGTCTAATGATTATTGGTAAAATAATATATTTCTTTTAACCAATACAGTACAAATATCAACAATTGTAAAAAAAGGTACAAACGGCAATACTTTTAACAAAAAAATAAAAGGTATAACATCAATTTTGTAGCAAAGAAAAAATAAAAGCAACAATATAAGAATTAAAGAGCAGACTTCATAGTAACTTCCTATAAACCCAAATATTCATAACCTTAAAAGGCAAGATTTTAAAAGGAACTTTTAAGCCTCAAAGAAAAGCCTTTTCAAGAGGTGAGGCATAAGCCTCAAATTTAAATAAGAAAAAAATATAAAAAATGGTAAATAAGGAATAACATAACATAAATATGGATAGATAATAAATATTAGTGTGATTTAAAGGGAACATAATTTGCTAAGCTCTACCTTTATGCTCTTAAGATGAATCTAAGAGATAAAATACCTCCCGTCATAGTTTGGTTGCATAAGCAAGTGAAACCATATTCATGAATAGTTTTTATAGTAAAATAGAAAATAGCAAACAATCAAACAAAATCACTTAAATGGAAAGCAAAAACCCTATTGAATTGGAAAACCGACCCAATAAATTTAGAAAAAATTATATTTGATGAGGCTTATAACTGGTAAGCCTCTAGGTATACGCCTTACAAGTCACAAAGTCTCGTCAAATATAGCTTCAATCAAACATCTCAGGGCAAAACCTATGCACTTTAGCAAGCCTAGTGAAAGCCTTTAGAAACCTTGCTTAAAAGCTATTCACAATATTTGACAACTAGAATTAAAGTCCTTTATTCTTATAATTTAATATGGTTAGACAAACTTATTAGTTAAGTAGAGAGAGAAAGTGTCCACTTATGTCATTCTTAATTAAGAAGATAAAAGCTTCTTGTTAACTTGTTTTGTATTGTTTCTAAAGAATTCACAAAAAAAAATAGGTTTTGAAAAACACGCAAATTATACACGATATTTGGCTTACCACTAGACAAATTAATAGAGACAATGGTGAATCTCTTTCTCATTGTCCTACATAAGGAGAAGCAAGAAAAACTCCAAATAACAATTTAAGGACTTTCCTTGGCCCAACAAAATTACCCCAAAATTAATCATTGAGCTTTCTATTTGAAAGCATTTTAGAAGACAATCAAATTGTAGACCAAATTGTTGATTTTTGGAATTTCACATTTCAATGACTATAGGTTTGGTTTGAAACCAAGACCAAGAACCTGTATGCTAGATTTGTGGTTCAATTGATGGGTGTTGGGTGATGAAGCTTGAGACAATGATATTTGTAGCAAATACAAGGTCCAAGCAACAATATGAGAATTAAAGAGTGGACTAGCAACTAGCTATAAACCCAAATATTTATAATCCTAAAAACCAAGATTTTAAAAAGCACTTCTATGCCTCGAGTAAAAATCCTTTCATGAAGCGAGGCATAAGCCTCAAATTTAAATAAGAAAAAATATTAAAAAAAGGTAAATAAAGAATAACATGAATAGACAGTAAGCATTGGTGTGATTTAAAGAGAGCATCTCTTGCTAAGTTTCACTTTTATGTTCTTAAAATGAATCTATGAGATAAAACACCTCCCACCATAGGTTGGTTGCATAAGCAAGTGAACCCATATTCATGAATAGTTTTTATAGTCAAACAGAGAATATCAAATAACCAAACAATACATTTTAAATGGAACATATATATTTTTGTTACAATAGACATACTAGATCAGTTGATAAAGGTTGAATGTATGCAACATCTAGAGGCAAAAAGAAGACATAATACAACATAAAAAAATTCTTATTTAACGTCAAAATAATTAGAAAAAACCCTATTTACTTTAAGTTCATTTTTACTCATTTTTTGGGTTTGAATTGGAAAATCGACCTAAAAACACAAAAAATAGAAAAAGTTGCATTTGATGAAGCTTATGTCTTGTAAGCCTCGAGGCATATACCTCATGAGTCACAAGGCATAAGCCTCATCAATGAGAGCCTCAAACCAATGTCTCAGGGCATGCTAAGATTTGACAACTAGAATTTAAAGTCCTTTACTCTTATAATTTAGGCTAAAATGCATCATTGGTCTCCAAACTTTAATTAAATTCACATATAGGTCCCCAAACTTTTAAACCTTCACACATGAATCTCTAAGCTTTTAAATTTTACAATTTAGTCCCAAAAATTTTAAAATTTCAAATATAAGTCCTACCTTGACTACTAAAATACATGTGTGAATCAAAAAGTTATAATTTATATGTGAAATTTTAAAAATTTGGAGACTAAATCATATTATCTAAAAGTTTAGGGACCTAATGTAAAGTTTTAAAAATTTGATGATCAAGTCATATGTTTTAAAAGTTTGATGATCAAGTCATATGTTTTAAAAGTTTAAAGATCAAATTGTAAGTTTTAAATATTTAGAGACTTATGTGTAATTTTAGTTAAAATTTAGAGACCAATGATACACTTTATTCTATAATTTAATATGTCGATACCAACTTTTTAGTTGAGAAGATGAATGTGTCCACTTTTATTACTCTTAATTTAGGAGATGAATTTTTTTTGCTAACTTGTTTTGTCTTGTTTCTAAAGAATTCACAAGTTGCAACTTCTTGTTTTTAGTTCTATACGGTCAAAAACTTTTACGTTAAAAGAAGCAAACAAACTATACACGATATTTCGTTTATAGCTAAACAACGTTGAAAGTCTCTTTTTCATTGTCCTAAGTAAGGAGGAGCAAGAAAAACCCCAAGATAGAAATTTAAGGACTTTCTTTAGCCCAACAAAACTACCTCCAAATTATACAAAGAACTTTCTACTTGAAAGCAGATCTAAAAAAACCATATTTTATTTACCTGCTCCTAAAACCTACTTCACTTTCTCCACATAATCAAAAGGATGAGAAAACAAAAGAGAAACCTCCCCAACTATTCTTATCATGCCTTTGCTATCTTCAATAACATGTTATCTTATCAAAGTTTTGATCAAATGAGCAAAATTTAGCCAATAATCGTGTAACAACTTAAACCAAAACCTAGATCACGCAAATACCTAATTTTGACATCTAATACATACCTCAAATTTCAATTCTATTATTTCCCATAACCAACGATCAAAAATAATTTCTTTAGTGCATACCTAATTACTTACAACTACATACAACTCTATACAAAAATAAAAATAAAAAAGACACGAATAGGAATTGTAAATAAAGAAAAACATATGACAAGTAACCATTACGTGAATGTAAGGCCTAGCACACGAAAAAGAGGAAAAGACTCGCCTATACTTCAACACTTCAAGATTTTGTGGCAAAAGTAGTTGCGAAAGGTGTCGGTTGTAAGTAAAGGAGAACAAAAAGATTTCAAGAGAAAAACAACCAAACTGAGATTGGACAATTACTCTCTTGACACAAATAAAAAAATTAAAGTTAAAACTGTGGGTGCTTATTTATAAGAAAAATTTGTAACACTTTTGAATTTGATCGGTAAATATCTTGTTACATATACTAAAATTTACATTTAATTTAAAATATTTAAAATTACAAAATACTACATCCATCTCACACCTATTCTACCATAAAATTTTACTAAGAATATAAAGGCGTGATAAAATAAAATCATCTTCATTTTTTAATTTTATAAAAAAAATAAAATATGTTAAAAGTAGGACAAAATTGATATTTATAAATATCAACATGTTATATATGAGTTTTCTTATATTATGATAATTCTAACAAAGTACATCCCACCTATTTTCATTCTTGGAAAATGAAAGAAATGAGCTACCAACATAGACACCAACACCAAAAACAGCGACCGATGACAGAAGCTTACATGTAGTTGAAGGTCGACCAAATGAAGGTATTGGTTAGGTTTTAGAGATTGGTAAGTACATTTTAGATTTGAAGAAATGGACTAGGCAAACTAAACGAGAAGAAGACAAAGAAGATAGTGACAAAAGATTGGATACGAGCAACCAAACCTTATTGTGAGATTCAATCACTTTGTATGATACACCACAAAAGTCACGTAAAATATTAAATTTTATTTTTTAAAAATTATATCGGTAATAATATATCAAAAATAAAGCATCATAAAAATGAGAAAATTAAGTTTTAAATTAAATCAAAATATGTCATAAAAATAAATGACTTTTTGATGTTTTTGTCGAAAATAAAATCACATAAAAATAAGAAAATAATAAAATCATGATATTTGAGATCAATGGGAGAAATAGAACGATCCTCGCCACTAGATTACGATTTAATTTATCATATCATGATCTAATTAATTTACAAGTTTCAAACTTATTATATAATTTTAGAACCCTTTTTCATTTCTCAATTTTAGTTTTAAGAATTTAGTTTCGTTTAAAATTTCTCATTTTTTTTAATTTTATAATTGACTAACAATTCAATTATTAATTAATCAAACTAATAAATAACCTAGAATTTTAACTACTAGACTTAATTAATTCGTTCAAATATGATAATAAAATGTTATAACTAAATTAAATGAAATTGATACTATTAACAATTTTTAGCCTAAGTATTTAATTTAATTTCAATAAAAGTTACAATTTGGGATTTCAATTACAAAAATTAGTAAATTCATACCAACTTAATAATTTAGCAATAAGCAAATCTAAATATCAAACTAGTTGTATATTTAATTCAAAAATTAACATGTTTTGATATTTAAATATATAATTAAACACATTAAGAAATTAAAAAGTAAAACTTTAATCAAACCATAATAAATTTAAATTAAATCATAACCAAGACCTGTCTATAATCACAATGAATTACTTACCTAAACATAATATTCAATACATCCAAAAAGTAACTAAATAATTTATAATTAATAAGAAAAGAAGATACAATAATCTAATTGTTTTGAAGAGAAAGTGAAACGAAACATATCAAATACATCAATCATTAATCTTGTTCTTGAATCACTATTTGATAAGGAAAAAAATGTTTCAACGTTAAAAACAACAAAAACTAGAACAAACATATAATAATAGATTCGAAATTATAACCAATCCTTAAAAAATGCTCGGTCTATGAACCGGTACACAACAAGGGTAATAAGGTACAGACATTTTATAGGCTTAACCTAAATTCGCACGAATAGAAAAGTAAAACACTTAACAAAAAATGTAGTAAAAGCACAAATAATATAACATCATATAAGCATAAAAACTTTTCACAACATATATCATATAATCAACGAAAAGTAGGAAAATAATAAATGTTTTCTAATTAGAGTTTAAGCTACAACATGTTATAATATATAACCTTGAACTCAAATTATATTAGCATAATAATAGATCATGTATAACAAACAATATAATGAGGTAAACCCACATAAAAGGTCATATCTATGTGGTAATATCCTTGGGTTGCTTCAGGTAACCACTCAACAACAAACAATCTACTAAACAATAAAACAGTGATAACTCCAAGATAAATAAAACAGTGACAACTCCAAGATAAATAAAACAGTGACAACTCCAAGATAAATAAAACTATTATTACCTCTATCAGTCGGAACCTCTGTCCGAATAGCTATTGTTGCTTTCGCAACGAATTGGATTGACTTATGAACCCGACTTTCCTCCACAACTAACACTACCCACTATAATGTGATCAATAGCCACATATCAGTATAATGAAAAATATATATGGAACGAGAAACCTTAATGATCACTCTTGAAATGGTACACAACCCGGTACTCACCTAGGGTAAGAAGATACATAATCCTAATGGACTCGTCTCCGCATGGAGCGTAAATAAGAAAAGCTTAAAATAGAACACTCAATAGAAGCAATAATAATATAATATTGAAACAACAGAAAATATTCAATAACAAATATTATATGTAAACTAAAAAATAGATAAAAAGTAAAGAGCGTTCTAATCAAAGTTTGAATAGCAATCTATTTTAACATGTACAATTCAAACTAAGATTATACCAACATCACAATAGAGCATGCATATCATATGATATAAAAAATAATCTCGCATAATGACCGTATCTATATGATAACATCCTCAAGTTGCTTAAGACAGCCACTTGGTAGTAAATAGAACACTAAACAATAAAATAGTTACAACTTTGATAGAAAAATAAAAACATTATTAACTCTATTAGTTTCCATCTCTATCCTAACTGCATATTGTTACTCTTACTTGATGCTTCCATAACGTCTTGATTCGACACACAAAATTGACTATCCTTCACAACAAACATCACCCAATGTGATATGATCAAATACTATGGAACAATAATGTGTAGAATAAACTAACACAACATTTGAATACTGCTCACACATAAATGTATTCGCTCACCATGTAAAAATAATAACTCACACTATTCTATGCTCACATAAATGTATCACAATTACATAAATAATTAGTAAATACGAAATTCAAATCAATAAAAATTTTAATAGAGTTAATATTTGAATTAAATTGCAATTAATGAGGGAGCATTTATAGCACTCGGCTAACCACCTTGCCAACCACCTCATCATCCATCTCACCAAAGGTGGTGACGAGGTGTCAAAAAGTTGCATGTTTCTATTTCTAAAATCCATAAATACCTGCACCTAAAACAAGCCAAAACCCACGAGTAAAAAAATTTGGTTTGCTCATATGCTCGCTTGCCAAAAACTAACACTCTACCTAGTATGCAAAGTATGAAACCCAACCCCATGGTGTGTGTAAACATGCTCGCATACAAAGTGTACCTAACTATGTGCGTGTATGAATTACTAATCTATAGTAACTAACCTTAAACAGAGGATGAAAAATACACTTAATAAAATAAGCAAACATCATATTTTGTACATAAAAGCCAACATACATATATAAGTACAACATGACTTGCATTCTCTCCTTTTGGTTTTTCGTGTCAGTGCATAACTAAACACATATTCACATCTATCATGAGTTGATCATGAAGATACATAAGGATATTTATTCCCATAAACAAAACATCAACACATACTCAAACCCAAAAGACACATATACACCAAGTTCTTTCATTTTGTGCACTCCATCCATCTTCATGAATCAACTTATCCATTTTGTCACTCTACAACATGAGAGTCTCAGGACGGCATACAACGCATCCAAAGCATAAAGATTTCTCCTTACACCTGTAACCTAAACACATGAGATAACCACACACCCTGTGAATGTATCATGCAGAAAGAACGTGTAGCCAAATCATATACTATTGTGTTACCCTTACACAGGTAAGCACCGATAGGAAACTAATATAGGAAAAGTACACAAGTCCCCCTAATTTCATGCAACACTCTCTATAAAAGCATACAAGTTAGACAATAATATATGGTGCAATCCTGCACTTACAATCCATGCAGCACATATAATAGCAAGAAATAAAAAGTTATATACAAACACTTCCCCTATTTTGACATTGAAAGTCAAATGAACATCTTTATATGAGGGAAAAAACAAAAAAAAAGAGATATAAAGAGAATTTAGACTAAGCAAGTTCAAAGAACATGAGTGAATTTAAATTAAACAATACATTAAACGTAAACATTTATAAGGTCATCAATCATGATGCATACAAGTAGGAGTATGATTGAAAATTTGAATTCATGCTCAATGTGTGCTATGCTAAACATGGTTACTCTATATGACATCGAGAAATGGTTGTGTGAATTAAATAAATTGAACTAAACTTCATAAGTCCACAAGTATTCTCTCTCCACTAATGTAGGTGCAAGCTTAGAAGAATCAATAGATCTTTCAAAGCTTGTAAGAGTAGCGAAGGTTTGAGTAGAAGAGAATAAATATTTAAGCAAAGGCACACTTTTAGACAATCATACTTTCACTTTAAGCACAAAGTTTACAATCATAAGAATAATCCTTTAAACTTAGGATCTTTTCCTTGTACTTCTTAATTTTGAAACATATCTAAATTTCCAAAGAGAGAATCCTTTTCAATAGCGATTTATCATTCATTTATTGAACCTCTTCTTTTCATTTTTCATTTTTCATTTTTTTTCTTTTCTCTTTTTCCTTTTCTTTTCAAACCCTTTCCTTTAAGCTTTAAACTAATACAAACAATCCTATAGTAAATAAGTTCAACAAGTCAAGTTGAAACTCAACAAAAGGAGTGTCAAGTAAGTGTGATTTATTATTTGAGCTAAGCTAGTAGGTGAAAGAAAACGAAAGTATAACATAAAGACTCAATAGGATAAATTGAGGATAAGTAAACAAGGGTGGAAAAAGGGATCAAACAACTAAAAGATGGCCTAAATCTTCTAATGATCTAAACAACACCTAGGATTTTACCTCGAGAAACACTAAACATGAATCATAAATCTTATTAGAGGATACAAATCATTTATACAAGAAATCCATGCAAACTTGTCAATAATATCCATACAAATTCACAACGTTAAGACATGTATAAGAAGCAAATCATTTTAAAAAGGTTGTAAGAATTTAATCATACATACGCTTCAAGAAAAACACATATAAAATCCATTAGAATTTTTGAGTTAATTATTTGTTTAAGTTCTTGAAATGTTTTATCTATTTTTATAAATTCATTTTGTCTATTTATTGAACTATTATGACTTTTGTTAATCAATATTTTATTAAGTATTGTATTGAAAATAGATGATTCCATTCTTTTATTAAATATTTTCTTTCAAATTCATAAGACAAACTTAACATGTAGTTTAAGTTTTTTTTATGGATTTTCATAGCAAACCTAGAGTATGCTTAAATTTTAGTTTTTTGTATCCTAAATTATCATGAATCATTCCTATATTTAATATTTGTTATTATATTATCTAATAATGTTATTTTTATGGGTGTATCTATTCATTCCCTAAAAATGAGTCTGTATTAATATTTGAATTACTCCTAAATGAATGTATCTAATTTTTTTCTTATCTTTTTGAGAAATTTTGGATAGTTTATTCAATATAGTTTTATTGTCAACTAATGATATATTATATATATTTTTTGTATCTGTGACATTTAATTATTATTTGTTCATTATTTATTTCATAATAAATTATGTCTTTCCTTCGAAAATATTTTTTTTAAAGATATAAATAATGGGTCTTTAAATATATCTATTTTTTTAATATTTAATTTTATTTTTTGAATTTTTTCATTCTTTTTTACTTATTACTATGTAAAAATAATAACAAGATATCTTCTATTTTTAATTATATTATTTCTTGATTCTTTAATATTTTTTACATTTTTATTTATGAATTGTTAATGCTAATTTATTTTAAATTTAAATTCTATTTTTTTTAGAATTTTTTTTTTTTAATTTTAAGGGTATTTTTAAATATATCTCTTTAATGACTATACCATCCAACTATCTGCGAAGAATTCTGTGTGTCAAATGCGTCTGCGATTCTTCTCTAAAACCTTACCCTAGCCCTTCGTTAAGAAGAAGAAGAAGAAGAAGAAGAAGACCTTCGTTCTCTATCTATCTTTCATGGTTACCGTCGAACCCACCGAGAACGGCTCAACGAAGGCTCCAGAACATGAATCCGACTTGATTACCGAGGCCATTACTGCCGTTCAATCCCGTGAAGCCCCCAATGCAGCGACGATTACCCCGGCGACGGAGGCTCAAACGGGAAATGAGAATCAAAATGCTGGTTCCAATTTAGCTCAACCGACTTCAGAGCATAAAGCTATGTTGGCTGCCACGACGAACACGGCAAGTGTAGTCGACAATAAGTGGCCAGGATGGCCTGGGGACTGTGTTTTCAGGCTCATTGTTCCGGTGGCTAAGGTTGGAAGTATTATTGGCCGCAAGGGAGAGCTGATCAAGAAGATGTCTGAGGAGACTCGTGCTCGTATTCGTGTTCTTGATGGCGCTGTTGGTACTCCTGATCGCATCGTGAGTTTTTATCCCTTTATTTTTTAATTATTATATTTTCTACCTGGGTTTTTGCATATATACTTTCTGGAAATTATGCTGTAGTATGATAATTAGGTTCTTGGAGGTTAGCTTAGCAAAATGTGAAAAGATTAAAGTTTCAGTTTTATTCTGCGTTGTTATGGATTTGCAGCTAAATTGTGGTTTTATTTCATTAGTTGTTTCTTACGTTTATTAAATTAGTAGCTGTAAGTATAGTTTTTGGTTTTGGGTGTTTAATTGTTGAGGAAAATAGGGAAAGAAATGATGCAGGAGTATTGGATTAGTTCATTACAGTTTATATGCTTATTTTCTGTTTGTTATAGTGAGCTGGCTGTTTGTTGCGCAAAATGTGACATTTTTGAGAACTACTTAGTAAATAGCAATTGTATCGTGTAAAGAGTTAGTTGATGAATGATATTTAAGAGATTTCTCCCTTTCCTTGGCGTAGCTTCTTTGGAATTACTTGAATTCTTGATAGATTGTGTTCCTACATCATTTGGTATCGAGGCATAGTTATCTCTTGTGCGATATCAATAGCAAATTCATGCGATGAAGTTAGGCGACTAGTTGAGGAAGACCCAGTTGCTAAAGGGATGCTAGCTTACCTTTGTGAGAAAGACCAAAAAGTAGAAGCTCAATATCGAGTCTTTTTGGATGAATTTTGATAATCCATGACTCAATTTCGTGTCGAATTCATTTATGAGTTTTGAAATTCATTAATCAATCAACAACAAACAACCCATAATCCATTGCTTCTCCCATACTCTTCTAACCCAATTCCTAAAATTCCAAATTCATTTGGTTTTAATAGAACTAATACTAGGCATTTCATCGTGATACCACATCACGATACCACATCACGATACCACATCGCGATACCACATCGCGATACCACATCGCGATACCACATCACGATACCACATCATGATACCACATCGCTTAACTCTGGAAGCTTATCATGCCATACACAAAACCCAATTCACATAAACTTAGTCTACCTAATACACCCTCTTTTATCGTCATTGCACCTTAGAGTACTTTGATTTCAGGATTAAAAATGATATTACCTAACATGGTGGCTCTATGGCTCTATTAATATGAGTGAGTTTCTAAATTGGGTGAAGTCAGTAGATAATTATTTTGATTACATGGAGGTTCTTGAGGATGAACGAGTTAGAATGGTAACCTATAAGTTGAAAGGTGGAGTTAGTGCTTAGTGGGATCAAATCCAAACTAATACAAATGATATGAGGAATTGCCAATCAACTTTGGGGAATGGATGAAACATCTCATGCACACTCGCTTCCTACCCCTGGATTACTAATAAACTATATTCAGGCAATACCACCATTGCTAGAAAGGAATAAAAGAGTAGTAGAATACACTGACGAGTTCCAAGAGCTATAAGCTAGGTATAATCTCAATGAGATTGAAGCACAAGTAGTCCTCATATACATTACTGGACTTAGAGAACCTGAACCTCTGAGGAGTAAGATAAATGTTAAAAATGTCTTAAACTTCCCTAAAGCTATTACCCTAGCTACCAAGGTTGAATCTTAGTTTGTTAAACAACTTCGATAGCCCTTTCCTAGGAAACCTTCCCTAGATAACTACCCAGACAAATCCACCATCTTTCTCAACCAACCTTCAAAACTTCCCAAATAGTTCACAAAAGGACCTCAAGACCAAAACAATTACCCCAAGAATCCTTGAAAACAACCTATAAACCCCAAAAAAAGCCTAACCTTTATCCTTATGTCAAATCTAATAGACTTACATGCTACAAGTGTAATCAAGTTGGGCATCAATCAGGAGAGTGCCCTTTGAGAGAGTTAGTACACATTGTTGAAGGGATGGAAGGCTCAAAAGAAGGTTATAAAGATGCATGGAGAGAAAGTTTATGTATAGTTTAGAGGCTATTGCTCGCTCCCAAGGAACCAGAAATACCTCAGAGGCACAACATATTCAGAACTAGATGAACAATTAACAAACAAGTGTGAAGTAATCATATATAGGGGCAGTGATAACATTGTGTTCAAGTACTTAGTAAAGACTCTTGGGTTAGTGACTAAGAAGCACCCAAAGCTACAAGAAAGAGACAAAGTAGAAGGTTTTTGAGATTTGTAAAATCTCATTGCCCATTGGAAAAACATACTAGGATGACATGTTATGTAATGTGTTGGAGATGGATACTTGTTACATATAGTTAAGAAGGCCCTAACAATATGATAGAAACACCACTCATAAAGGTAAGGAAACCACCTATTCTTTTATTTGGAATACAAAGAAAATTGTGTTTGTTCCAACCCGGGAAAATGACTCATTATGAGGTAGAAACTAGCCAAAACAAGGTAATAACCAATGCTACTGGTTCTAAATTTTTGAAAGATTTAAAGATAAGCAAGCAGGTGATCATGTTTATCCCTAAGGATTGTTAACATAATTCACCTCCACTTACTAAACCATTGTCTTCCTTATTGGAAGAGTTCAATGATGTCACTATTGAAGAATTGCCGCAAGGACTTCCTCCTATGAGGAGTATCCTACACCACATTGATCTAGTATTAGGAGCCAAACTTTCAAATTTGTCTCATCACAGAATGAGCCCCAAAAAACATGACATCCTTCGGTCTATGACAAACGTTAAAAGAAACATGTACAAGATAGCTTGAGTACTTATGCAATCTCATCACTTCTAATTCCAAAGAAGGATGGTAATTGGAGAATGTGCATTGATAATTTAGCTATCAACAAGATCACATCAAATATAGGTTTCTAATTCCAAGGTTAAAGGATATGTTGGGAAAATTGGAGGGTTTTACAGGGTTTTCCAAATTGGATCTCAATAGTGGATACCACCAAATTCAAATAAGACTTAGGAATGAGTGGAAGACGGCTTTCAAGATCAGAGGGGCTCTATGAATGGAAGGTGATGCCCTTTGGACTTTGTAATGCACCAAGTACCTTCATGCATTTAATGAACTGGGTACTCAAGCCTTTTATTGACAATTTTGTAGTGGTTTACTTTGATGATATAATCTTTAGCAAGAGCAAGGAAGATATTTTTCACACTTTAGGGTTGTTTTGGAGGTACCAATAAAGAATAAACTATATGTGAATATGAAGAAATACTATTTCATGACTCAAAGTCTTATTTCTTAGGGTTTGTCATAAGCTCCAATGGGATCTCAGTAGATGAGATAAAAGATAAAAGTACAGTATGTGAAAGATTGGCCTCCGCCAATAAACGGTATAAGGTTAGAAGCTTCCAAGGGTTGCTACATTCTATAGGAAGTTTAGCAAGAACTTCATTTCTATAGTAGCACACATAACTGATTGTATGAGAAAAGGGAAATTTTACTGGGGTAAGGCACACCATGACAATTTGAGTTGATAGAGAGAAAACTCACATCTTTTAAAGTGTTGACTTGCCCAAATTTTGACAAGCTTTTTGAGGTTGTAACTGATGTCTCAAGGACTAGGGTAGTTCTTATGTAAGAGGGGAAAGCAATTGAGTTTTTCAGTGAAAAGCTCAATGATGCAAGGAGAAAGTGGTCCATTTATGAGCATGAGTTGTATGCTATTGGAATAACCTTTAAACACTGTAAGCATTATCTCATACCAAAGGAATTTGTGTTGCACTCATAACACCATTCAATAAAATTCATTAGCTCCCAAAAGTGTGTAAACATAATGCACACAAGATGGGCTCTCATTTTATAGAAGTTCAATTATGTGTTCAAACATAGGAATGGCAAGCAGAACTTGGTGGCTACTCACTTTTTGGTTGTTCTCAACACAGAGAACATCAATTTTGCTTCTTTGCCATACCAATATGAAGGGGATGAGGACTTTGTTGATATGTGGTCCAAGTGTCTTTCAACAAGACATGCAAAGATTTCCACCTTCAAGATAGATATTTATTCAAAGGGAACCGGTTGTGTATTCCTAAATCATATGGATGAGTTCTCTCCTGTCCACTATCTTCAAAGACTAGTACCAGAAGTTGAAAGACACCTTCACTGTGTTGTTCGAAGCTGGGGCAGCAGTTGCGCCATTCGTATGGTCTTTGAAGATGTTGAATTACAGAGAACTTATCTGTATGGTTTCATTGTCATTGATATTATAATTTTCTTACCTATATGGGCCCTATTTATGATACTATAAAGTTTACAGTTTTGATCGAAACACGAAACCTACAGAAAACACAATACAAAAAAGTGTCCAAAAAATACATAAAAAATTCCTTAAAATATAAAATTTATGGAAACAGTTGATAAAAAAAAATTATTATACTATTCAAATTCAGTTTTAAGCTGTCAAAATAAAATGATAATTTTATCCTATTCTATGTTACTTGGATTTGGATAAGGGTGTTGGATATGGATATGTGTTTAGACGTCAGACTTGCTAAACTTAAAATTTTAAGACACTTGGATATAAAGTTCCCAATTTTTGGAGACGGACACTTGGACATGACTATTAGATGGTATTGTATGTATTGTATTTAAAATAATAGTTATTTTATTTTTTAATTCAAATATTATTATTAATAATTGTTTCATTGTTATATTGTTTCTTAAATTTAAATTTATAAGTTATCAAAATTTATAAAATCCCATTAGTTCCTAACTAAAAAGCACATAATATAAATAAAAAGGAAGCCCACGTTCAAGCTTGCTGCTAGCTTTGTGTAATTGTGATCTCGCTTGACAAAAATGTGGTTTGGTTTAGCAACACTCTTCTAATAAACAGAAAAGTCCAATCCTTATGAGAAGATTTAAATGATTATTAGATTATATTAAATGGGTATTATATTTGTTTTAATTTATAATAGTTTTTATTCATGAAACTTCATTCTTATATTAAATGGGATTTAGCCTTGTGTAATTGTGGTCTCGCATGACAAAAATGTGGTTTGATTTAGCAACTTTCTTCTAATAAACAGAAAGCCCAATCCTTCTGAGTAGATTTAAGTGATTATTAGATTATATTAAATGGGATATTATATTTATTTTAATTTATAATAGTTATTATTCATGAAACGTTATTCTTGTATTGATGTTATATGAAAGCCCAATTTTTAAAGAATTACACCAGAGAAATAATAATAATAATTAAAAAGGGTCAGGCCAAAAAAAAAAAAAAAAAAAATTAGAAGGCCCAATTTTAAAGACTGATGCCCTAAATATAATTATACTTTTCCTTCCAGTTTTCTTTTGCGCCGTTGTCATCCTCTTCTTTCAGTTCAGCAACACTCTTCTTTATTTTTGTCTTCTTTTTCTCCTCGTCATTTCTCGCTAAAATATTGACCATTGTGTTCCAAATAATTTTACCGGATTGGACCCATATCTCATGTCGGTGTCGGTGTCGGTGTTGTGTCATGTAGACATTGGTATGATGGGGTAAACCACCGAATCCGTAACATAGACCCCATTAAAGTTACTTTATTATTATCTCATAAGTTTTTATTAATAAACGATATTTTACTGTTCAAAAATTGACTAAAGTATCATTTTTACATAATGACCTAAGCGTCCCTTGTGAAAGCAAAGTGATTAAAGTGTCCACTTGATATAAGCAAAGTGACTTGTACAATCCCCACCCTTTACAAATCCCATCACTGTGACTTAAAAAATGCAAGTTTTTCAATTATTGCTATAACAAGAAACTGAGAATAATCTTTTAAGTGGATTGATTGGTCATTCACGTTTTGTACTTTTGTAATTATTTTTATGCATAAATATATTATGATGTATTATAAAAAAATAGTTAGATTTTCTTTTGAGTGGATTGCTTGTCAACTTGTATTTTCTTGCAACCATTTTTATGTATAAATATATTATGATGTTTCTTGTAAAAAAAATTCCTCTTTTATGTGGATTATGTTCATTTTCTTTTGAGTATTTTCAGGCCTCAAAAGCTGCTGCTATTTTGATATCACAAAATTTTCTTAATTGATTAGTCTTAATTACACTTCTTAAGTGATGGGGCGAAGGATTTAGAACAGATAAGTGAATGTTTTATCTGAATTGAAATGTTTATTTAACTTAGCCAAGTGTGTTTAGCATCGGAAAAGATCCACTAATATACCATGGCTCTGGTTGTGGTCTGAGCCTGGTTTGGTGCTGTTCTAATTGGCCCTCCCTGGGTGGTGGGATTCTCATTTTGGATCTTGGATGAGAAATCAAATGTATGATTGCACTTTTTGACACCTAGCCAGTTTACCACATGAATACTTACTAATGGAGACAATTCTGTCCTCCAGATTGTGTGCAATTGTTACATTATTCACCTTGTTTGCCTATACCTTATTCCTTAATACACGTTTTAGGTGTTGATATCAGGAAAGGAAGAGCCAGAAGCTCCACTTTCCCCAGCATTGGATGCTGTTGTTAGAGTTTTTAAACGTGTCTCTGGATTGTCTGAGAGTGAAGGTGAGGCTAAGTCTGTAGCTGTCGGGGTTGCATTCTGTTCAATTCGGTTGCTGGTTGCATCCTCTCAAGCAATAAACTTAATCGGAAAGCAAGGATCACTGATCAAATCGATACAAGAAAATACTGGTGCTTCTGTGCGCGTTTTATCAGGAGGTAATTGGAGACTATAATTCTTTGTTTGTGTACTTAAATATTTCCTGTCAACATCCTAATGAGGCTAAAACACATTATGATCATGGGGCACTCATGTGACTTCTGGACTTTGCTATAGCTACAGTTAGGTAACCCCAGTTGAATGCTTAAATCTCAACATATTTATGACCTTAATAGTTTGGATAGTCTTTTTAATTTGAAATTTTTGAACAAGTAATGTCTCTTAACCGTAAATGCCTATTGTAACTTATCAATGTGGCTGGCTATTTTTTGTGCGTTTAATGGACTCCTCCAGTGATACAAGTGATAATAAAATTTCAAATGGCAGAGGAGGTTCCATTCTATGCGGCTTCAGATGAGAGGATTGTTGAGCTGCAGGGAGAAGCCTTAAAGGTTCTCAAAGCTCTTGAAGCAGTGATTGGTCACCTGAGGAAATTTTTGGTTGACCATAGTGTTCTTCCACTTTTTGAGAAGACTGTAAGTTGTTCATTGATTTCTAGTTATCTACTGCTCTACCTTGGTTTCTTGTCCTGATTTTTCCAGCCAATTTTTTCAGTGCAATGCAACAATTACTCAAGAACGTCAAGTAGATACCTGGGCTGACAAGTTGGTGCTTCAGAGTGCCCCACAAACAGCAGTTAGCAGCATTTATTCTCTTTCGTCAAAGAGGGAACCGTGTTTTCTTAACCATGAAACTCAACTGGAACAACAGCTTCCCTTGTCAGGAATTTCTCTATATGGACAAGATCCCTCACATTCTGGAATTCGCTCATCAGGATTTAGCCGTGCAGGTGCTCCTATTGTTACTCAGGTCTGTTCCATAGTCTTTGTATTGTTTGAGTTTAAGCTTGTGTGCTTATTATGTTCAGAAACTTGTTGGTGCTCATTTTCATTCATATGTGCATGTTCTAATAGTATGTGACAAGTTACTGAGATTACCCGAGAATCTTCTGGATTGTGGTTAGGTTCAGAACATAGATTGTTAGTTAGGATTGTTTATCACTTTCTAAGTCTTAAACTTTATAGGTAGGTTGTATTTGAGGTGATCATCCCTAATTAGTGATGTGGAACTAAAACTGGTATCAAGTTTATATTTAGTTGGCAATCTGAAATTGTAGTTTAATAAAAGGTGTACAATTTGGTTTTCTTATCTAGAAACAGTTCCAGATTTGGAAAATAGTGAGAAATGGTATTCTAGAATAAATGCTTAGAGTTTTATGCTGTGTTTGGTTGGAGGGAATGGAAAAGAATCAGAATTGATTCCTTCCATTTGTGTGTTTGGTTGGGCTGAAAAAGGAGTCAGGAATAGAATCGATTCCTAAAGGTGAAGGAATCACAATTCCTTCTCTCCCCTTTAGGAATCATGATTCCATTCCTATCTCAAATTTTTTTTTACAATTTTACCCCACCCCAAATATAACCCTAAACTCAAATCCCAAAACCCAAAATCCCAAAATCCAAAACTCTAAATCCCAAAACTCTAAATGTTTTCTATGGAAATTGTGCAGTATCCCATTATCGGTAGATGTTCATTAGAACATCACTACTCTTTTTAAATGATTATTTTTCTCTTGATCTTGTCATCTAGAACTGGCACTGAAGTTTGGATTGTTCTAAGAGCAAGCTGATGACTTTAAACGATTATTTCTCTTAAACTTGCATATGCAGTCTATAAAAACTTCTCTCCTTTCTGTGTTGTTTTGCTACTGCAATGTTGGAAGTAAAGTATCTTGATGGCTTTTATATTGATTCACCTGTTTCCTGAGCATGTTGCACTGAGCAAAGCAAACCTTATAAGATGGACTTTTCCCTAGCATTTAGAGCACCAACACTAACATCTAATGGGAAGTGTAAAATCATTTCATGTAGCTCTTCTAGGAAGAAGGGGAGAGGATGTAAAAACTCTGTCAAAATGGCAACTGTTTAGGTAACCCCTACCTCAGGGTTCCCAATCCTATGATGTCCAAAGATACGTAAAGTATGGGCCAAACATTTTTTACCAAATCACATAATAAAGGCCCATCCTGTGACATATCTATCCCATTAGCAAGCTTTTATCCACCCCAAAAACCCCCAACGCTACATATGTCCTAGGACACCCTTATCTATGAGGTTTATCTCCAATTTTTATTCATATATTCTTCATTACTGCAAACATACTTCATTTTCTTCTTGCTTAAGAAACCCTAGTTGTGTTCCTAGATCCATGTGTACATGCATACTTTCTACCCTTCTTGGCTAATCAATCACAACAACGATGAAATCATTTGTTGTAGCCTGGAAAATGTGGAGAAATTGTCCATAAAATGAAAAGTGAAGTGTCTATAAAAATCATCCAGGAAAAAAATGATTAGGACATGATACACCACTAAAACAGGGTATTTCTTCTTCTTTACATGCAACATCATATTCAAAAACTTATGATTATGAACCTTATTAAAAAGAGTCTTATTTCAAATTGGATTGGTCAAATTGGGAAAAAAGAAATTTTGTTTAGTATTAGCCTCCCAACTCTTTGGGCTATAAGATGCTGACTATCCATTTAACGTAATTTGTGATGAGAGGCTGGAATGGGTGAAAGAAGGGTTTGTGCCAAAGTTTCTATCATACCCCAAAATTGAGATCCTTTCCAGACTTAGCTTAACAGTGGGCATGCGAGGATTGTGGGCATTTGCAATGGAATTGGAATATCTGGATCAAATTGGATTTTATGTCAAATTTTAGTTTTAATTTTTTTTTCTTCTCTTTTTGGGTTAGTTTACATCCTTGTGACATCAATTTTTGTCATTCATTTGAACAGGTTTCACAAACCATTCAAATTCCACTGTCATATGCTGAAGATCTCATTGGGATAGAAGGGGCTAATATTGCATACATTCGCCGTACTAGTGGAGCTATCTTGACTGTGCAAGAGAGCCGGGGACTTCCTGATGAAATTACAGTGGAAATTAGAGGCACTTCATCACAAGTTCAGATGGCCCAGCAATTGATCCAGGTAATATATTTCTTACATGCTCTGAAACCGATGCCATGTGAATATGTGATTGCCTTATATGACCAATGTGCAATGTCTGGCAATTTATTTATTGAATTTATCAATTGTGTAGTACTCTGTTTAGATGGTTGTACATTTAGGTACACTGGTACTCTTTTGACTTAAATATATTAATATAAACATCGTATGTTTTTCTTGCAAGCTAGATGTCTTGACTTTTTTTAGGTCAAAAGAGAAACTTCTTTACTTAACATTCAAAGTATAAGAACAAAACTTGTTTACATTCACTTGAACTATATATAAGAAAAGCTATAAGCATAGTCTAATATCCCAAACAATTTGAATAATCCAAGTGATTCTCTTATGGTCTACTGCATAGCAAGTAGGTAAAGAAAGGAGTAGTATTTTGCATTCCTAATGATTTGTTTTGGCCTCCCTTGCATAAGAATGTAATTGGTTTCTACTATCCAGAAGACATGAAATTTTGAAATAGAGACTTGCAACCATAAGTGAGCTATTCCAAGCTAACTTCTTTGGCCCATATATAAAGTCTTTGATGTAGAACATGAGGGAGAAATAGGAGAGAGATATACAAAATGGGAGAATAATTAGGCGAATTAGGGTTAAGGATTTGGAAGAATAGAAAAAAAGAGTGAGAAAATAATAATAAATACTCAATTCATTCATGGTCTACTTTATATATATAATGTTATGTCTTATAAGGCTAGAATAACAAATTAGATAATCTTAAAATAATTAATAAAATCTTAAATAATAATCTACTAGTTAATTATGATTAATCTAAATATAATTACGAAAGATAAACAAATAATATTCTAAGTAGATAAATCCTAATCTAAATAGTTATTATCTTATTTATTTTATATGGTTCTTCTTGGGTGACGAAAATTTGGCTCTTGACGAGTAAGAATCATAGAACAAAAGCCGAAACTTTAAATATATTGGAAACGCATTCTTCTAGTTCTTGAGAATAATAAAACAAAGGCATTAAAATATTAATACCAATATTAAAATGCTCAAGTATAATTCAAGAGATTTTGGCATAGCTGGGTAATTAATTCAAGAGATTTTTGCATAGTTTGGTAATTAATTCAAGAGATTTTTGCATAGTTGGGTAGTTTGGGTTGGCGGGTGGGCAGGCAGGAAAGGTGTGTTTGAGAGGTTGTAGATAGTAGTGGTGGTGATCGGTGTCGACGATGGGAGCTGCAAAGTTTGCTAAGCAGATATGAATGATTCAGGTGATGAGAAAGCTTGGAAATGGCTGGGTAATGGTTGGTCGGGCTTGTTTGAAACTAGACAGGGCAATGATGGCGACTAGGTGCAGTGGTGGCACAGGGTTTTGTTTATGGGTTGGCTTGCAACGTCTGGTGTTTGAATAGGGATTTCGATGGGTGGGTTTTGTCGGCGATGGAATTTTGGTTCTGGGGTGGGGTCTGTTGCTAGGGGGGTGACGGTTGGTGATAGTGATATGGTGGGGTGGTGGTGACAGTTTATGGATTTGTAATTTTTTTAATTTTCCTAGAATCTGATTTTTTTTAAAGATCTAATGATTTTTTTAAAAGATAGAAAATGATATGATTTAAGAATATAAAATTTGATTTTTTATACCAAATTAACGTAGAACAGGAAGGAGATAAAGGCGATAGATAGACGAAGGAGAATAATCAGGCGAATTAGGGTTTAGGAATTTAGACAGATGGAAAAGATGAGATAAAACTAATAATTAATACTTAATTCATTCTAGGTCGGCTTAATACGTATAATGTTAGGTGTTTAGGAATTTAGACAGATGGAAAAGATGAGATAAAACTAATAATTAATACTTGATTCATTCTAGGTCTGCTTAATACTTATAATGTTAGGTGTTATCTATAGGACCGAAATAGCAAATTAGATAATTATAAAATTATAAACAATAATCTAATAGTTAATTATAATAAATTTAAATAGAAATACGAAATTTAAAGATAAAATAAATAATATCTTAATGATAATAATCTCAATTTAGATAGACATTAATTTTAATAATAATGATCTTATTTATTTTCATCAGTCTTGTTTTGTTCTGAAAACTTCTATCAATGCATCCTTTACAAGAATGTTGAGGTTTTCTTTGAACCACAAACTTCTAATATATTTGATTTAACACATCTTAGGAAAGAGAAACAAATTTGGATATTCATCTTCCCCTTCATCTTTAAAGCATTAGGACACTTTCAACTATAGCACCAATGGATAACCGTCACCCGTAACAAAAGTAAATGAATTACCACCATCATCTTCATCTCCCTCATCCATGGTTGGGAGAATCAAAATTCAAACAAAACTAGAAGTATTTAAAGAGGGCGGGGGAATCCAAAATCTGAGACTTCAAATCCTACATGCAAGAGGGGAAGGAGGAAGCTCACTTAATGGAGCGAAACAAAACCACTAATGGGTTTTTAAAGAAAATCAGAGTAGTCACTCGTCCAAGATGATAGTTATTCATGTTCTAATCATACCAATTTGTGGCTTGATTAACTTGGTTGCTGAGCCTTTTAAAGTTTGATGTCTGACATGATATTGGTATAAGTTTAATCTTGTTTTGTTTACTGTGTGTTTTCAGGAAGTTATAAGCAATCATAAAGAACCAGTTGAAAGTACTTACGGACGGTTAGATTCTGGATTGAGATCATCTTACCCTCAATTGGGATCGACCAATTACACTTCATCTTCATTATCGTCTCAATCATATGGTGGTGGATATGGATCTTCAGGCCTAGGAGGCTACAGCACTTTCAGGCTTTGACTTGGTGACCAAACTAATTGCACTCTCCATGCACGTGTTTCCTCTAGTTAATTATAGTGAGGACTGAGGAAAGCATTTGTGGCCTGTCAAGTATATGTACATTTCTGAAAAGGGCACTTGGTTTATTTCCCAAATATATGTATTTTAAGCAATTTTATGTCGCATGAGTTTGTGTTGTGTATTAATGCAAATTTTGCTGGACCTTGTCACTTGATCCTGTTACAGAAGCAACCTCTTATATTGATTTCGCTTATGATCTTGTTATTTTAATGAATCTTGAAAATTACGTTAGTTTCTATCCATCTATCTGTAAATATTTTGCAATTAATTATAATAAAATATAATTAATTTAAATGATATATAAAAATTTAATTTAAAAATATAGAGTTTGATAGATAGCCCTTTGATTATTTATTGTTTTAAATTTACGAGATTTTATTTTTTTAGATTTTGTGATATATACAATGATTATTGCATATTACATTTAAAATAGCAAATAATAATAATAACATTCAATAATTTTTAGAACTTTAAAATTTATTAATTTAAGTGAAATTTTATTTCTCATTATGTATAATCACATTTATTGAAATGATTATATATTTAGATGCATGGTTATACGATATATTTCATACTAAAATATAAAATAGAGAATTATTTTGATATAATTTTATTATTTTGTGATATATGTATTAATATTTTAATATATTATATTCAAAATTAGGAGAAAGAATTAAAAAAATATTATATGTATTATAAATTAAAGAGGTAAGTAAAAGAAAGTGTATCATTTTATAATATTTTAATTACACTTTTTGGACTATAATTTTTTAAATATACTAATTTAGTACATATTTAGGAGATTCTTAAGTTTCTTTTTCAATTTCGTAATAATTTACACATATTATAATGTTAATATGTATTTCAATTTTACGTGTAATTATCAATTTTATCAATTTTTTTACGTAAAATAAAATATCTCATAAAAAATAATTAATATATATTTTGATTTTACGTGTAATTATTAATTTTGTCAATTCTTTTACATAAAATAAAATATCTCATAAAAAATAAAATATATTAGTAGTCTTTTAATTTTTTCTTTTAATAAAAAAATAATAAACCATTATTATAATAATAATAAGTGTTTTGATTTTTATATGAAAAAATACATTGATATTTATAATAGATTTTAATAATCGTGATATGATATGTCACTTGTAGTACTAATATGTCATTTTCATATAAAAATATTTAATTTTATAATAATAGATAATTATTTTAATGTTAACAAAGTATTTTGAATATATTCACTCATTCTTCAACTTACTCTTTTTGCTTTAAAATATATTTTTTAGTATTATTTGTTTATATTTATTTTTTATTATCTATGTAGTACAAGATAGACACATAAAACATAAATAGATTAATAAATTAAAGTAAATATGTGAAAATTATTACGTAATTATATAGAAAAAATGGCAGTAATCAAATATTAAAAAAAATATATGAATGAAAAATAGAATTCATCATTTAAACAATCTCTTTCAATCATTCTTGGCCTCCGGTCATTTTTGTTTGAATTTTTTGCATTTCTCTCTTTATTTATTATACAAAAGTAACTTCTATATTATCTTTATGACTTCAAGTGATTTGAATGCAACCCCTCAAAATATTGTTTAAAGTCACGAGGCCGTGAATCCTAATAGCTTGATTTCCAAACCTAATCTCTTTTTTCTCTTTGGTTAGTTTAGTAATATTTAAGTATTCTTTATCCCCGTACACTCCTCGTATACCAGTGGAGATACACGTAAGCCTCTTCAGATAAATTTGGTCAATAAAAAGATTATCTCTTCAATTCAAAATTATATTACTTTCAAAAGGAAATAGAATGCTAAAGTGGGATTGGACTAATGGCAAAATAAAAAAGCTTACAACCCACTACGTTAATGACTAAATAACAAAGGCACTACTTAATGGTAACATTAAAAAATAAATAAAAAAAAGGCTTACAACCCACTACTTGAGTTGAAAATAATCCTAAGTTGATCCTTGTTCAAGTGACGTTTGCATTAGCTCAAATATACGTTGATGGATCCAGAGACCGCTGCTTCTGCTTATATAAAATAGCATATGTAATGGTTGTTGGCAACAAGCAATTAGAGAGAGTAACTGAAAGCAATAATAGAGAGCATTTGACATGGTGCTTTCAAAATCTTCAGTTCAATTTTTACTGTCTTTAATCCTTGTTCAGTGTACTGCTTCATGGTCAACATGCGCTTCTTCAAATTTAGACAATTTTCTTCAATGCATCTCAGCTAATTCTGATGTATCAGTTCCACCTTACTCATCCTTTTTCACTCCAAACAATTCTTCATTTACCAGTGTCCTCCAATCTTCTGCACAAAATCTCAGGTATTTGGTGCCTTCAGCTCCAAAACCTGATTTAATTTTCACTCCCTTACATGATTCCCATGTCCAAGCTGCTGTTATATGCACTAAGCAGCTTAAAATACATCTGAGAGTCAGAAGTGGAGGTCATGACTATGAAGGTCTGTCTTATGTATCCAAAATCGAAACTCCTTTCATAATTGTTGATCTTGTCAAGCTTCGAACAATTAACGTGGATATTGAAGACAATACTGCCTGGATTCAAGCAGGTGCTAGTATTGGTGAGGTTTACTACAGAATTTCTCAGAAAAGTAAAATCCATGGCTTCCCTGCTGGTCTATGTACCAGTTTAGGCATTGGAGGTCATATAACGGGAGGAGCATATGGTTCAATGATGAGAAAATATGGCCTGGGTGTTGATAATGTTATGGATGCTCGAATAGTCGATGTAAACGGTCGAATTCTGGATCGAGCAGGTATGGGGGAGGATCTGTTTTGGGCAATCAGAGGAGGTGGAGGCGCAAGCTTTGGAATCATACTTTGGTGGAAGATAAAATTGGTACCAGTTCCAGCGACAGTAACAGTCTTCACAGTAACCAAGACCCTAGAACAAGGTGCAACAAAGCTTCTCCATAGATGGCAACAAGTTGTAGATAAGATTGATGAAGATGCTTTCATTAGAGTCATTTTACAACCGGCAAAATCAGCTAGTAATAGTAATGAGAGAAGTATTACAACTACTTACAATTCACTGTTTCTAGGAGATACTAATAGGCTTCTCCAAATTATGGAAGAGAGCTTTCCTGAATTGGGATTGACGCGAAAGGATTGTCAAGAAATGAGCTGGATCCAATCTGTTCTTTACATTGCAGGGTATCCTGATGGAACTCCAAGTGAAGTTCTTCTCCAGGGAAAGTCCTTATTCAAGAACTACTTCAAAGCCAAATCAGACTTTGTTAGAACACCGATACCCGAAACGGGACTTGAAGGCCTATGGAAAAGAATGTTGGAAGAAGAGTCTCCCTTGTTAATTTGGACACCATACGGAGGAATGATGAGTAAAATTTCAGAGTCTGAAACACCTTTCCCACACAGAAGTGGAACCATCTTTATGATCCAATACCTATCTCTCTGGCAAAGTACTGGAGAAAAAGATGCGCCAAAGCACATGGATTGGATACGAAAACTATACAACTACATGGGTTCTTATGTTTCAATGTTACCAAGGGAAGCTTATGTCAACTACAGAGATCTTGATCTTGGAATGAACAAGAACAGCAACAACACTAACTTTATACAGGCTAGTGTTTGGGGTAACAAGTACTACAAAGAAAATTTCAACAGATTAGTAAAGACCAAGACCAGAGTTGATCCTGATAACTTCTTCAGACATGAACAGAGCATTCCACCTCTTCCACTTTCTCTAAGAAGATCAAGAAAAAGACATGGCTGAAGAAAGATGGCTATTGTGAAGTACAACTCGCTTTGACACAAGTTTGAATTATAATAGTTTCTTCTAAGATAAATATATTTACTATAATAATTATGACTATAAGGACTTTTGTAATTTAATTGGGTTTGATAAAATTATAAATCTATTTAAATGTAATGAGCTTTTGGTGTGTAGTACTTTTATACGTGTGAATTTATTATTGGATTCTGTAATAGGTGGGCTTTTTTGGTCAGCCCATTTCGTTGATATTTAATAGTTTATTCTAAGCTCAGTATTTTTAACTACTTAAATGTGACCCAAAAAATATGTGTATAAGCCTTCTGTCTCTAATGTTGTAGAAGCCTAATATGATCCATATCCTGTTTACTTTTTGGGAGTGGAAAGCAATAAACCAAATGTAACGCAATAGCAATCCTCCATTTAGCGGCAATGCATCAAGTGCCAATGTATGTCTCAAATTGTATTAAAAAGTATTATCTTAAACAAAATGTCAATTCTCTTGGTGTTGATTGTCGGTATGAAGCATTACTCTATATGTTGCGATACATTTGATTTCAGTTACTGAGTTATTTTATAATTACTTTAAAATCTTAAATTTTCAATTTAACATTTAATGAAACACTAATACGGTACCAAAAAATAAATAAATAAAGGTGATTAAGTTGTTTACTATTAAAAAAATTAGTTTCAAATTCACACTAGCAATAAATGAGTCATGAATAAGGGAGTTATTTGTGTAAGATACATATATAATTTCTTTCATTTATTTGAATAATGATAAATAATAATGTATACATATTTTTAATCATTAATTTTTTATATATTTATGTTTATTTTTTGTTATTCTCGTATGTTAAAATTGATTATTTTATATTTTATAAAAAATATGAATTTTTCAAAATTTTAAAATTTTTATTAATTTTATTTTACAGATGAATGTACGAACATAAATATACAAATATAAATGTACTTAACAAAGAAGTGTCCTAAATAGTGTTGTTTTGAGTCATTCAATGCTAGACGATACCCATGAAATACATCGTTCTATTCAAGTGTAAGCCAAATAACCTATCGTTTGGTCCAATCTAACTCAACTTTACTGAACGACGTGTCATTCAATCATTGGTTGTTTCATGCCAATGCTTCCCCTTATTTACATTGTTCAAATGTTGATTCCAAATCTTGGTAAGTGACATGCTAATAAACCTCAATTTGATTCCATCCAATGACCTTGACTTAATCTGACCATAAAATCAAATTTAAATCAATATATATACCAAAAAAATCAATTTTGAAGAGAATATAAACAAAATATAGAAAATTAGAGATAGAGTTTAGAAAAATCATTTTGGAGCATTGAAAAACTTTTGAAGAGAAATTCAAGAATAAGTTTAGAGATTGATGTATCTAATTGATTTGGTTTTACTTTTTTCATCAAAATAATAAGATTTTTGTATAATTTTCTCTTATTAATTATGAATTATTTAGCTACCTTTTTATACATATTAAATTTTATGTCTAATTAAACAATTCATTGTGATTATAGGTAATTTGTGGCTCTCAATTATGTTGTAATATGGATTGTTATGGTTTAATTAAAATTTTAATTTTTAATTTCATAATATATTTAATTTTATGTTTGAATGTCAAAACATGCTGATTTTTAAATTAGGTATGTAACTAGTTCGATACTTAGTCTACTTATTAATGTTAGATTATGAAATTAATATAAAATTGATAATTTTTGTAATTGAAGTAGTAAGTTATAATTTCTTATTACAATTAAAATTAAATGCTTAGGTTAGAAATCTGAGCCCCACGGTGGGCGTTAAAATGTTTGGGATTGATCTGATTTACAGAGAGAACACTTAGAGAGAAGTTGAAATAATTGGTTGAATGTGTGTATTCCATGAAAGACTTCTTTATTTATAAAACATTACATGTATAGATGTCAATCATATAAAGAGTACACATATATGAGTGTTAGAGGGATACAATTGGTATTAGCTCCAACTAGTGGTCGACCTTATATGAGGAGTGGTCTTCTAGGACTGACCTCCTACTTGTTGGTATGTTTCAAGCCTGTAAAGTCAGATACGTCATTTATGGCATTCTACGGTATGGATAGGGTATCTCATGTAGGCTTTTCTAATGAGATTGGTTAGGCTTCTTACTTCGGCTCAGGGCGTGCTTTTCACTTAAGATTGGGCTAGATTATAGATCAATCTGTATGTCCAAACACTATCCATAAATACTCACACCAGAAATGAACGAAAAATGCAAGTAACCAACCCAGTGGTGTGTGAAAATATACTCGGATGCAAAGTGTATCTAACTATGTATGTGTGTGAATTACTAATCCGTAGTAACCAACCTTACATAGAAGAAGAAAAATACAATAAATAAAATGAAAACAAACATCGTCTTTATACAAAAAGCCAACACACAATTATATATATAAGCAATATTTCATTTTTAGAAATGCTAAAGCTTTAACTTATGAGGTAATATATTTAATTGTTTTGGCATTAGTGTTTTCTTCTCTAAAAATATCAATTCACCAAAATAAATATAACACTAATATTTTTAAGCTCTAGTAATATAATTTTAATATTATAATAATTATTCTCCTATTATACTTAATCGATTATAATTATTTTGAGAAAAAAATTGTTAGACTTTTATAAATAATCATAATTTTGATTACTTCAAGTAAATAAAATGTATATTATTGTAGACAAGTTATACTCTCACAATTTTAATATTGTATAATAAAAATATCGTTAACGTTTCTCATTCTGCATTAGAGATGTTAATAGATTGGATTTGATCTGATCAAATTAGGTGATGATTTGATATGATACGTTGTTCAAAAGATCTAATCTAATATGATCTGTTTTGATCCATATATCAAATAAATTAGATAAGATATTGATCTGTGAATTATTAGATATCTAGACCCAATTTGAATTATTTTATTTCTTTCTAGAATTAAAATATTTTTTGATGTGATATATTACATATTTTAGATTCATAAATTAAAAAATATATTATATATATTGTCATAAAATAATTTCTTATTTTTTTAAGTAATTTTATTTAACTTTGTTTATTAACGTTATAATTACATAATTTAAAAAAAAATTAAATTTTTATAATAAATTTTAAATAATAATAGATGGATTTATGAAAAATGTAAATATAGAAAATTAAATTTAAAAAATGTAAGAGAAATTTTAATAATAATTATTTATAATAATTTTTTTTAAATAAATAGTTGTAAAAGTTATGAAAATATATTGAGAATGTGGTCTTTTTAATTTTAAAAAATTTAGATTTGTATAGATTTATGAATAAATTATATGGATTGATATACTTAGATTCTATCATATTTTTAACATTATATTTGAATCAGGATACAATCTAATATAAAAATAACTAGTTTTAATTCAGTCTAAAATAGATTACATAGAAATAGCTCGATCTTTTTGTCATCCTATTCGGCAGAGCACAAGCGTACACGAGATTAACCTTGTCCGAGAGCTAAGCGAGAGTCAAAACACAGTTCAATCAGTGGAGAGGAGACTTCGTTATCTAAAAATACAAGCTTAAAGACCACCAATTGATTCAAAGAGAATCCTCTTCTACTATTTAAAAACTGAGAAGCTCCACAAGAAGAGAAAAACGAAAGAAAGAATAGTAAAGATGCCAACATTGAATCTGTTTACAAATGTCCCAGTGGATGCGGTTGTGGCTTCAGACATTCTCAAGGACGCTACTAAAGCTGTTGCTAAGATCATTAGTAAACCTGAGTCTGTAATTACCCTATCCTTTTCTCTGAAATATTTTTATACCCATTTGTGCATTTACACGCATTCTCTATTACGCTATTAACTTTTTATAATTATGAGCGTATACTGTTCGATGAAATTCCGGTGTTAATAATGATAATCTTTTATATTGTTTGCGAGTTTGAACTAAAGTTCGTGTTTTTAGCATTTATTAGATTGTTTTGTGTGAACAAGTTTTTTGGTTTAGAGTCTGTTTGTCCTTTTACTTTTGATTTCTGTCCTTTCTTATTTAGTTAAATTGTAGGAAAAGTCATGTGAAAGGGAAGAGAACAGTCTTCTCATTGCTATTTCTGATTGTTTTCCAAGTTGACTTGGGGATGTTGCTATTTCTCCATTTTAGTGGTTTCTGCTTCCTGCCCCAACAGTTGTTTGGGGATATTTTTTGACATCTGCTACGGATAAGCTTGGTCACATACAGTGGCAGAGCTAACTCTAGAACTCATAGGGGCACTAATCAATGATAACAATGCTAAGTTCTCACATAATACTTACAAAATAATAATAAAATAAATACAACAAATAAGTTTGAAAATAGTTTTTTTAATTAAAATAGTTTCAAAAGGTAGGTTTGGTTATAATTTTATTGGTTCATTGTTCAAAATGATATATTTTATGGGTAGAGTTTGAGTTTAAAAGAATTAACAACTAAAATTTGAACTTACAACAAAAATTGAGAGGGGACACTACATCATAAATATGATTTAATTCTCATATAAACTACAAAATGTCACATGTAAGATTGCACTTCTACCAAGTGAGAGGGGGCACGAGTCTGTCCTGACCCCAAGGTGGTTGTACCAGGGTCACATTCATAAACTGTCTGCTTCTAACAGTACAATAGTGCATCTGTTGAGTTTGAAGTATTCTTTTATGCTTCCCCAAGTTAATGACGCCGTTGAAAAAGGAGCTTTTTGAAATGCAGATTTGCTCGTGTACTAGCAAGTAAAACTGCAAATTTAAGTGCTTATGATATACAGACATCCTCAATAGGAGTTCAGCATGACATTTAGAAAACAAAAATGGCTTCTATGTGATTATTCTAAAGTTGGACATTTTAAGATCAACTGACTGGCCAGAGAATAAATTATTGATTAAATGTGATATTGAGGAACTGAAAAGCATTTTTATCATTGTATGACACACTTGATGATTGCATATCTAGCATATTTGTATGACTGTGCCCAGCCTGTATATGCATGTGAGTGCATGTTATGTGTTGTATCCTATAAGACCACTCACATAATGTTCAATTTTATTTAAATTCTCAGTATGTTATGATTCTGCTGAATGGGTCAGTGCCAATTGCTTTCGCGGGCACTGAAGAGCCAGCTGCCTATGGAGAACTGATCTCTATTGGCGGACTTGGACCAAGTGTTAATGGGAAATTGAGTTCAACCATTGCAGAAATTCTGCAAACTAAGCTTTCCATTGATAGCTCTCGCTTCTATATCAAATTCTACGACTCTCAGGTGTGTTAATGATTCCTTCATCTCTTGTTTTCTTTAATTCATCTTTCTCTTGGTTTGTCAATAAAATTGTATGCCACGAAAGAAGAAACAAAAGTTCTGAGATTCCTTTAAGTTTATCTTTAATGCCAAGACTATATTCATTTATTTATTATTTGATTGACAAAAGAAATAACTTGTGTTTGAGAGGACTATTAACAACAAACGTGTCAGGTGATTTTGTATCTTTCTTTCAAGATTATTAGCAATGTAGCACTTTGATCGGCCACACACGAATTGTGTTCAATGAATACGTAAATATATATATCGTAACAAGTAATATAATGATAATAAAAGATCATTTTCATAAAGGTTATTTTATTAGAAATTAATTTTTAAAATTAAAAAAACAAAAATCAATTTTTTTGTGTTTTTATATTTTAAGAAAGCAAAATTAAAATAACTAAAAGTAAATAACAATAATTAATTAAATCAGATTTGGTAACTAAATATATATACGAGAAAATGCTAATAATACTTAATTCTCCAATTTTTTAAACATGTGAATCACTAAAATCTCTTATATAATTATCAATTAATTACATGATCAATTGAATCTAATATGACATGCATTACTCTCTCAAGTAAACTACACACCATATAGTAATTAACTTAATCAGACATTTATGTTAATTAAATTACATATTACTCATTAAGTTCATCAATTATGGATCACATATATAAGAATCATATATCTCTGTTTAAAAACTGTTTTTATTTAATTAAGACAAACAATTAAATAATTCTCTCAAATCTATTTAATTGCTTCTATAGATAAATTTTTAGTCAAACAGTTAATAACATAAAAATCAGATTAAATAATATAATTAAATTAAAATTATAATTGGGGTAAAATATTAGATCATCACATAGTGAAAATTGGGTTCATAAGATCCCTAAATTAATAAATTAACTATACATAATTTTGTACGTAAAGTTCATATTTTTCATAAAGAAAGAAATAACAATTGATAAAGAAAGGAGTAGAAGAAGAAATACAATCAATCTTTTGAATTTTAGTACCAATCTCCTCTTAAATCTCTACCAAAATTATATCTCTTTTTGGATTTTTTTTGTGTTTTTCTCTCTTTATAACTCCAAAAATTGACCAAAATTATTTTAATGATGGCTCGTTAGGGTTTATGGGATAATTAAGGGGTTAAATAAAGTTCAGGTGAAATCTGAACCGTCATATCAACTTCAGATCAAGGGTTGAGATCAAAACAAGTAGAATTTGCAGCGCCAACCAATTAGAATCGAACACGTGGCACCCATAAATTATAGGGCGAATCAGAGTGTAACACATGACAGTTGGTCTGGGTCAACGCTTGTTGATTCATCTACACACGACGCAACGTGATTTGCATAAACAAGTGGTGTGGTGCGCTAGTGAAAAGAGGTGACGAATCGAGTGATGACATGTGGCAAAGAGGTTTGATCGCGCTTAAACTCGAATTAAACACCGTTTTGACATGTGGCACGCAGTGTGTAACTCCTTACACACGGTGATTTACGATTCGTCGTCTCTATTGGTGTGCCGTCTACATATCTTGCCTAGTCAACTCCTCTACTTATGTGGCACTACATGATAGCTTTAAATTGATTATGCGTTAAAAATTCATAAAAATCCAAAATACTATTTATTGAATAAAATAAGCAAATATTAAGTAAAAAAGTGTGCTAATGACTCTAGTTTTATAAAGTTATCATACATCCAAAACTTAACTCTTTATTTATCCTCAAGTAAAGCTAAATTTAACTAAATAAAATGATATAGGCAGTATAACACTTTGGCCAATCTAAAATTGAGTAGTACTCTAAAAATGTTATAACATGAGTTGTTAACGTATGACTTAATATCTTTTTCAATACTAAAAATAAAGTCTTATAGTTTTTATATTCTTATGTTCCTAGTTCAAAATCAAACGGGTATACTCTAAAATCTATTAAACTTACAAGTAAAATAGGTTCACAATTGTTTAGAAACATCACTAAAATATAAAAATTAACTCAACTCTTTAGCCATGAACATCGTCGAAACATCTTTTGAAATGATCGAAAATAGTTTCATTATTCAAACACATATAACTCTAAGTGAAAATGATCAAATTAAAATTTATCAAAACATTTAAAAAATAGACATTTTCATCGTTCTAGAAAACTAATATATGCTCATTTACGATTACCAATCAAATCTGTTTTATAAATTGAAATTTGAGTTGGTATTATCTCATTGTAAATAGTTCTAAAATACTTCTTACCTATCATCACAAAATAAGTATAACTTTTTGTAGAAATATCCAAACATAATTATGTAAAACGACAACAAAATTGGATATTTCAATCTTTAAAATAATATATTACACACTCAATTGTTATATGTAAAGTCTTTTCAAAAATATAAAATACCGTTAAAACATGATTTTTTAGCATAACTTTCACAGAATATACGTTGAATTAAATCGGTATAACTTTGTTTAGAAAACTTAAAATGATGAACCGTGAAGTATTTATAAAACTAAACATCTCAAGTTTAAAAAAAAGATATAACTCATCTAATTACAACATGTAAAACCATCGAATATGATTTCCAGCATAATTATCATAAAATCACCCTCAGTTAAACGCGTACAACTTTTTGTATAAAACTTTAAATGAAAAATCTTAAAATTTCTCGTAAAATAGACATTTATACTTTTCTAAAGAGATACAAACCAAAGTCTAATTCTTCTTGGCATTTTCCCAGCTTCTATTTCAAGTTTCTACATAAACAATCATCTAGTTATGCTTTAATTTAGAATTTCTATCTTCCTCTTTTTTCTTTCCTTTACTCATGCTCTTTCCTCTTTTTTTTTCATTTTTTTTTTTCGTTAATTTTGTACCAAGCTTCTCTAACTACTAACAAGATATGTATAAAAAGATAAAGTAAGAGATAAAAAGACAAGTAAGACATGTGACCATGTGACTCATCTCTTAGGAACATTAATTTTTTTTAATTAGTCACGAGGACATGTATCCTCTTAAAAACATGTCTCTTAAAAATAAGGGTGTGACATCTCGTGCTTAAAAAAAAAATTAATTAAATAAATAATATAATAATAAATTAATATAAAAATAATATTTAGAATAAAATCGTAATTATACAAAATGTACTTTTAATAATAGTTTTGCTTCTATGGGTTTAGGGTGTTACAGAAGATAAGTTGTATAATCTACTCCTTTTGCATTTTGGATTGGGTACCGACTGGTACTTTACATTTAGGAAAGGTGTACAAAAGCATTATATTTATTAGGAGGTACACCAGAAGTCATTTTCTTTTGAAAAATGATACAATTTAGTCTAAAATGAAAAATTTGATCAAGTTTGATTAATCTAAAACAGAAAAGAATAATTCTTTTTTAAAAAATGGTAAAGTTACTATTTTATCATTGCCAATTTTTACATGCATTTCATTTATCATTTTTTAAATTTTTTTCAAAAAAAAGAAAGAAAAGAAACCCACTAGTGTACCCCTAACTAAAGTAAAGGACTAATGGTATATTTCAGTATAGTTTTGATACTAATATGTACCTTTGCAAAAAGTTGAGGTAACATATAAATTTTTTACCTTTTTGGATTTTGCATATTTCTTAGCAATGTTGGAAGATTCTTTAAACTTTATGTCAATGAAAAATAGCCCATTAAATTTATAAAATATTTCCATATATAATAATGAATGAAAAAAGTTGAGCAAAATTTTAAAGAAACTAAGCAATTCTAAAAAACAAATCTTCGTTTTCGTTTACCAATGTTTTTATCTTTTGTATGTCAAACTATTTTTTTAATCTATAATTAGATAAAAATAACGTACAAAGTTTAAAATGAAAATTGCCTCTAATTTTTGTTGAAGCATTTACATTGTTCCAATATCACAATCTTCTATTCTTCTTGAAGAAGATGAATAGGAAGTGGGTAGGAACTCTGAGATGTAATTGGTTAGGACTGTAGGAGCTCTAGGGAAAAAAAGTGTGAAACCGTTTGGCTTCTCTAGTTTATTTTGTTGATTCCATAAAGAGAAGAGAAGTCTCGTATTTAAAATTTACTAGCATGGACATTAAATGAGTAGATATGTGAAAAAAAAGAAGTTAAAAAGATAAATGCCACGTGTTTTTGCAAGAAGTACAAGGGTGAGAATGAAAGTGAAAGTTAGAATGCTCCTAGCATTGCTGAATGCAATGAACATGTTTTTGGCTGATGAAAGAACCGACTGTATCGAAAAGAAAGCTTGATTTTAAACATTTTTTTATTATCAAACTAAATGTGAGGTTGCCAATGGGTTCTAGCATGAAGCTCATTTGGACTTGTAGAAAGTTAGGGGTTCGAATCCCTGTTATATATGCATAAGTAGTATAGTTATTTCAATGAAACTAAATATGAGGTTGTAATTCTCATAAATGACACAAGTAATCTTCTTAATAGCCCACCAAATGTAACATTTAGTATTAGGGCATGAATGATGCCATATGAAAGGGGCATTGTGGCAATAATCTTGACCTGGCCTGTATTCAGTGATAATTTTGTAATATGAAAGAAATAGTTTACTGATAAGGTTGTAAATTCATTTTCTTTTTGTTGCAGCGCCCTTTTTTTGGCTTCAATGGCTCAACGTTTTGATCATTACTTGAGTAGCATTTAAGGGGACTTGAAAGTTGAAGCCGAATGGTGAATTATACTTGGCTTAAGGGCTTATTGTCCTTCACATGCATAAAAGATGTATCTTTAATGAAATTACTTGATTCAAGTGAAAGTAAATTGTCTGTATGAACTCTTATTTCTCCAAAAGTATTGTTCTCAAGCTATAGAGTTGCTTATGTAGTGCAGCTGTGCTTCAGTATTCATCATAAAGTTATATCTATGGAAAACACAAATCTGAAGAATCATACGTCCTAATGAAGAGCAGGCTGAAGGCAAAATGATTCGAAAGAAAACATCCTCAATTAATTAACCACTTTTTTACAATTGAATGAACATTAAGATTTGAATTCTGAGATATAAACTGTAGATAGAAGCTGTAATGCGAATCCATTAACACAATCCTTGAACCTATAAATGTAAATTGGTTTGAGAACTTCAAGAGATATGAAAAATTGAAATAGATCTTAGAAAGTTAATATTCATATTGTAGCATTTATTTTTACTATATGGATATTACTCACCAAGATTCAAATCAAATGAGAGGATGTTACAAGATTTGGAAATCCTTTGATAAGTTGGTCCGTAGATAAACAAATGAGGCAAAAAGCTCAACTTTGATATTAATAAAAAATGTATTATTAATATACTTAATTGAATGTTAGACGACTATGACTATTTAAAGTAATAAAATAAAATGTAAACTAAAAAAAAGATAATTAATTAACACGATGTAATCTGTAAGTATTCGAATTGTATAAGAAATATAATATATTTAAGTATGGATATCGAACATATAGGAAGTTGTATAACTTATAATCGAATATCAATACAATTATTACAAATATTATTTGTATATTAGAAAATTATAAAAATTGAAAAATAAATGACAACTAATTTTAAATCACAAGACTCAACAATTACGAAGATATACGAGAAATTAATCTAATTATACTCTCATGTCAGTTAGATTGCATATTATTCATTAAGTTCATCAATTATAAATCATACACATAAGAATCATACATCTCTGCCTAGAAATCATGCATGTTATTTAATCAAGAAAAATAATTAAATAGTTTTCTCAAATTTATTTAATTGTCTCTATATATCAATTGTTGGGCAAATTGAATTGCAATTACTATTGTGATAAAATATTAGATAATCACATGTAGAAAATTGGTTCATAAGACCCCTAGATTAATAAATTAGCTAGACATACTTATGTTCTTAAAGCTTAGATTTTTCAAAGAAAGAAAATACAATTGATAAGGAAAGGACAAGAATAAGAGATACACTCAATCTCTTGATTTGTAGTACTGATATTATCTTAAAAAATTTATCAATTTCTCTTTTCTTGGTAGCTACTAGGATTTGTAATCTTAATTGTGTGTTCTTATGACTTTCGTATGGTGCCTCAAATAGACTAAAATTGATCCTCATTAGATTAGGATTCGTATTACTTTGATACAAGAGTTGAGATTGAAATTGGGATTTAATTCCAAGATGACATATTTTAATTCTTACTGCTCGATCAATCGAGCCTATTCTCGATCGATTGAATAATGACCCCTCGATCGATTCATTTCTTTTTCAATTGATCCAATTCTTAGTTGATCGATTGACCCTATAATTCTGTATTTGTCTTCATTTTTGCCTACTTTTGATTCGTTTGATATCTTTTCACCTACATTATCATATTAAACACTAGAGTTTTTTCATGATATTTTAACACATAACAAGGCAAATAAGTGGTTTAAAAGTGGATAAATAACTCTACTTTCGTAAAGTTAAAATCCCTCAAACTTAACTCTTTGCTTGCTATCAAGCAAAACCAAGTCTAACTAACTAAAATAATATAGGCAACACATTCATAACTATATATCTATTAATACATGCATATTTATTTAAAATTATCCCCTTCAAAAGTCATACAATTTTATAACAAAAAAGTTCATATATTCATCAATCAACGTTACATTAATATAAATATAAGCAATGTTTTTAACGAATTGATTCGTGTGTATGTTACATATGATTTCATCCAATGCACTCATGAAATCAACTTATATGAATATGCTAATCAATTAAGTCTAAGAACAAGTTTCATAGATATATTCTTTACACCCTTCTCTACTAATATAAATATGTACTTAGCTAAAGATTAATAGGTTTTACATGCTTGTAGTGTAAGGCTTAGGTGATGATAGATAAATGGATATATTTAGGTTTTTTCCACACCTTAGCTATCTTTTTTATTCATCATGCAATATTTAACTTCAATTGCATTTTCATTTGATATTTTTGTGCACCTTATCTTACCATTCTTTTGATTCCTTTATTTTACATCTCTTCTTCACTTTCTTTTTATTTTTTTAATTTTCCTCAATACCTTCAAACTTATCTTTAATTTTTTTCTTTTTTCTTTAGAGGGGTAAATGTATTGTGAGTTTTTTCTATTTGAAGAAATAAGATGTATTACGTTTCACATCGCTCTATAGCATAACACATGATCACATTTTTCATACAAGCTTTGTATCTTTGTTACATTGGTAGGACTATCCCACTTGAGAACAACTTCAACCTTTTGTGGATCAACCTATATGCCATATGCCGATATCACATGTCCCAAAATTGGCATTTGTTGAATTTAGCATACAACTACTTCTCAATTAGGGTTTGTAGGGTGATCTATAAATGTTCTTCATGTTCTTTCTTACTCCGCGAGTAGATTAATATGTCATCGATGAAGACAGTGACAAACCAGTCTAAGTAAGGGCAAAAAATGTAGTTCATGAGATCCCTGAATGATGTTGGTGCATTTGTAAGTCCAAACGGTATAACTTAGAATTCATAATGAGCATAACTAATTCTGAAGGCTATTTTTCGGATGTGTTCTTCTTTGATTTTTAGTGGATGATATCTTGACCACTGATCAATCATTGAGAACATCTTTATACCTTGAAGTTGATCAAATTGATCATCAATTTGTGAAAGCAGATAATTATTGCATATCATCACCTTTTTAAGTTGACAATAGTCGATGTAGTCTCATCATACCATCCTTTTTTTTCATGAATTATATCGAAGCACTCTAAGAGGATGTGCTAGACCTAATGAAGCCTTTATCCACCAATTCTTGTAATTGAGTCTTCCAATTCCTTTAATTTAGTTATAGCCATCATGTATGGTGCTTGTGCTATTGGACCCATTGTAGGTACTAATTCAATGGTGAGATTAATTTCCCTATCTCGAGGTAGTCTTGGAAGGTCATCTGGAAATACGTCTTGTAAATCTTGTACTATAGGTAAGTCATCTAGCTTAAATTCACTCTTGCTCATGTCAATGACATGGTCTAAGTAGGTTGAGAAACCTTTCTTAAGTAACCTTTAAGCATCTAAGGCTGATATAATACAAAGAAGAAAGGGCACTATGTTCTCCACAAAATATGATTTTGACTTTTTCATGGTTTTTAAAGGTTGTTTTATGTTTAAAAAGTTCTACATAAGCATGATGTAAAGTAGCCAATCCATTCCTAATACAACATCAAAATCTTGAATATCCAAGGGAATCAATTTGCTTTTAGTTCTGGATAAACAACCTTAATCAAACTATTTTTGAATACTTTACTAGCCAGCAAGGATTTCTCAATTGGTGTAGTAACTTTTCAATGATGATCTAATGGTTCTAATATCTTATACATATGCATGGAAAAATATTTTGATGTAAATGAATTTGTAGAACTAGGATCAATCAAAACATGAGCGTCAGGGTTAAAAAAATTCAATGTACCCATTACAACATCTATTAATGCATCAACCTCTTGATGAGTCAAAGCAAAGATATGAAGTTAACCTCGTGGTTGACTTGTTTGGTTATACTAGGTACGTATTCCTGTTACTTATGATTATACTATACTGGAAGATGGGCCAATAAAATTACGTTGACTTCCCTGAATCTAATTTATCGAAGATTAGAGTTGGTGTGATGTTGATCTCTGTATTTGGTTGTTTGGTTGTATAAGGGATGAACATTCTCTTTTCATGTGTTTAGATTGGTCTTATTGGAAGTAATTTATTTTCCCCTTTAAGAACTACCCCTCATGATGTTTAATGCAAGTGGGGCATTGAGGATCTGTTAATCTACTTGTTTGATTTTCTTGCCTTCCAAAAGGTCTTACACCTCGATTGTGACTAATACTTTCCTGTTGCACAGTTGGCTGACTAAAATTTGGCAATAGATTACCTTGTATGTTGGGTCTAAATATACTATTGTTTCCATGTGGAGCAAAATAGCTTGAGAATGGTATTTTGGTTGAATTTTCTCCTAACCATCCTACTTGCATATATTTCTTTTCTTATTTAATTCTTGACTACATTGACCATCAACCATGCTACATTCCACTCATAAGGTTGCTTGGAAAAGTTCTCCATACATATATGTTTGTGGGCAACAAATGCCATTCTAATTTCTTGATGAAGGCCATATACAAATCTACTACATTTATTTTATTAATGTCTTACCATATCAGGGGTAAATCGGGACGAATCAACAAGCTTGTGTTCATACTTAATGACCTTCATCGACCATTGTTCTAGTCTCATAGACTCAATTTACTTTTGATCTTGGTATATATTTGAAAAATATTGATCATTCAAGGCTTATTGAAATTCTTGCCAAGTAATCCTCGTGGGATCTTGATGTTGTCGCATTATTGAAGTCCACCAATGATCACCATGATTTTGTATTAAGTAGGATGTCAAAGAAACTTTCTTCTCATTCGGAACTCCCATCACCATAAATATTTTCTCCAGCATCAACATTCATTCATCAACTTCAATTGAATTTATTGTACAAAATAAGTTTTTGGCACCTAGTTTTTGAACCCTCTTAATGTTGAGATCTAATTCAGAATGATTGACAATTTTATTTCCTAATATAAGAGTGGAAACCTCAGCAAAATCACGAACATCTTGTTGTAACCCTATTACTAGGTTTGGTAATTGTTGATTAATTTGCACTATATCAACCCCTTCTTGCTCATTTATTGTAGCCTCCTGTTCTAGTGGCATTTGGGCCTCATTAGATGATTCATCTGATGATTAGTTCAGTTCTATAGATTCAAAAGGTCTAGTATGTGTGTAGGAGTAGTTGGAACAATATCCAATGACAATATTCGATTTCTTTGATGTTGGTCACATGGAGACATGACTACGTCTACGAGAAAAAAAAGACTCAAGTTACTAAATGTTTACTATCATATGTTAGGATTTCTACCTAATCATGCTTTAAATTCAAGCCTTTCTATCTTTGATTTTCGTGAATATACACTTTGATACTTCTTTTGGTTCTTTGAACTTCTCATATCCAATCTTTTTCTTACTGGTAGATAAAAATTCTTAAATATATTGCAATATTTTTCTTAAAGCACTTAACACTTCATAATAAGGAATGTCATCATCAAGTAAATTATATCCAGATAAAAATTATCAATCAAAACCTTATTCTTCAAATAATGAACTTATAATAAAAAAGTCTAATATTAATACCACAAAACCAAATGAAAAGATATAATTAAAACATCTAGTCAAAAAATAAGATTACAAGATCATAGGCCTCCAAACTTTCATATGCGGCCTTCAAGGTTGTAAGTTGTACCTAAGAGGGGAAAATAGTTTGAAAAGTGGGTGAGCAAAATTTATGAAAGATGTACAAAATTTATTTTCTTAACAAAAAACATTATAATAAAGATGATAATTCCATAGATTAAATAAAAACCACAATATTAACTTAAATAAACTTTTTTGAATGAAAGGTTACGGATGATAGACCAAGCCTAAATGAACTTAGTAATGAAAATAATAATAACAACAATAATAATAGTAATATAGATAATAATAATAATAGTAAAAATTGTAATAGTAAAATAGTATAATAACAATAACAAAATAATAGCATAATAATTGTTTTTAAATGAAACATTGATTGACCTTAAAGGTGCACCAGGACATCCCAACGAGGTTGGCACCTCCGTAACACCCTTTTTCATCTAGCCCATCAACTACGAGTTTTATTAAAATGATAAAAAAAATGGGTAATAAAACACTTCTCAATAAAATCTATTATTAAGCATACTGTTAATATTAAAAAAAGCATTTGCAAATGATGAGGCATCCCACCACTATGTCTTTGTACAGATACTAGGTGTCCTAGAGACTATAAAATTAACTACATCATTGCACTCCCTAAACATATGGGTATAATGAAAATTCATGTGAGCAATCTTTTTTAAGCAATCAACCCAATAAGAATATCGTATCTACGACACTAATAACGATCTAGTGCAAAAAAGAGTCACCATATAGGTAGATTTCGACTACAACCAAAGCCTTCACGGCCTAGAGATAAAGGCATACAATACTACATGAATAGCTGTCGTAAGCTCTACCTCAAAAGTAAATGCAATCCCAAGTGGAATACATAAACAACCTTTGATAAGGGCTTTGATGTCTAAAATACCCCTACATAACATGCTAAACTAAGTGATCCAAAAGTGGCACCATCCATACAAAGACCTTGTGGAGCAGCTTAACTGGCCATATCGATCCTCTCATCCATCTTAAAGATGGCTATTTCCAAATTACCTCTATGATCTATATTTCTTCTCATGGAATTCCTTAGACTTACAATATTTAGAGGATCGTTAAATCCTCCTTTGTATTTTGCATGAACCTACATTGTGATAAGCTCGCTTCATAAATAAAACATCAAACTATAGAAAATGTTGAGCTCATAGAAGTGCACCTATGGCCAAAGTGAGCATCAATCCTAACTTTTCATATCACCCAAATTACTAAAATTATACTTATTTTTGACAAATTATCGAGCTGTGACCTAAGTTTAAGTGACACTATATATGTCCGTAAAACCAGAATGAAGGAATCCATATGAGGTCGTCTACCAAAAGAGGAGTATAAATTCTATAATGCACCTAAAAAAAGAGGTAAGAATTAGTTTCCTAAACTAACCCACACAGGGAGTATTGGGAAGGGAAGGAATGACCCTTCCTCCTTGCCTGATAATTTGTGAAAAACTTGATTTGTATAGCTCGTCAAAATAGAATGAACAAAGATGGTGGTATAAAAGGGGCCAGATCTCCCTTCTTAAACTCTTATGTTCCCTTACCATGCATAAGAATTCATAAACCTCACTAGTTGTGACTCAAAAGATTTCGATAAATGCCACCTATCAACCTACAAATAGTCACTTCTTAACTATTATAATGGTGGGTCCACACAAGTGATGTAGCCTTTCAAATAGAAGAGTACCTAGCCAATATGTATTGAGAAATTCCTTCCAACTAAACACCTAGAATCCTTCAATAGAATTGAGTAATGACATTGCAACTCAAGCCTGATTGAAGAGCAAACATATTAATTTCATTGAGCTTATCCTCTTCCCAGATACCAATTACGTAAGTAAAGCATATTGATAAACCATTGATTTTGGGTTTATTATAATTTTCACACTTTATCCTAAAATACTACTTATGATAAAAATTAACTAATTATCATATATTCCATGATCTGTTTTCAAAAATTAATTTAATAGTGTAAAAGATTTAACTATTTACTTAAATTTGATTTAAAGAAATGATAAATTTTTGTGAGAAACTTTTTAAAACTAATCCTAAAATTCTAAAAATTACTAAACTATATAAAGAAAATAAAATCAAACACTAAAAATGAAAATATGAACATAAATTTTTTTAAAATTGTGAAGTTTTTGAAATGAAAATGTGAACATAAAAATTTGTAAAATTGTTAAAATTTTCGAGATTAAGCATGATATATTTTCATCACCCTCAACCTAAAACTTATATTGTCCTCAATGTAACAATTGTAAATTAAAGATAAAGAGAAAGAGAAAAAAGAAAAAAAGAAGAAAAATTACCAATTTTTTAAAAATGTACAAGTAGTAATAGATAGATGCATGTTCATCTATTATATTCATCATTAAAGTCCACATAGACAGATCGATGTACGTGTATTTTATTGTTAACTATTTTTAGTTAATTAATATCAATAATAATATTTTTATAATATTTATAAAATTTAATGATATAAAAAAAATTAATGATATTTTTGTAATATTTATAAAATTTAAAGATATAAAAAATAAAAAAATAATAATATTTTTCTAATTAAGATAAGATTATAATGATACATACGACTTAGCCCCATTTATAATTTAACTCAACCATACATTGTGCTAAAGAGTATTCTTATAACTATAAGGTGGTGTTTGAATGATCGAAATGAAATAGAATTTAATCAAAATTAATTCATTTTAATTTTATGTTTAATTAGATTGAAAAATGAAAATATAATGTAATCAATTTCTAAAAAGAAATTGAATTTGTTCTTTCCTTAAAGAATCATGATTTCATTATCATCTTAATTTTTTTGTTTTAATTTTATCTTAACTTAAATATATTCTTCAAAGTGATAAGTGAAATTTTACTTCCTTTTAAGCTTATTATATAATTCTTCGAATCAAAATTTTACTTCCTTCTATTTTATTTTTATAATTTTTAAAGAAAATTAATGTATATATATAAAAAATACATATTATTTAAAAAATATTACAAATAAAAATAATAATATAACCACTCATCACTATAAATACAAATAGAGTTTTCGGTTAATTTAATACAACTTTACTCAACTCAATTAATATATACTACTGCAACTATTAAAATAAATTTATTTTATTAAATTAATCTAATTCTTTAAAAAAATATTTTAGTAGGAGAAAAGTAGATTTTTTTTTAATAAAAAAACTCTACCTCCTTCATTAAATAAATATCTTTTTCTTTCTTTATTTATTAATCTTTCTCATCCTACTCTTAATAAAATAATCAAAAATTTATTAACATTAAAAATTATTAAATTAGATAAAATTATTAATATAATATTATTGAGTAAGAGGTTTGTTCTAAAAGATAATAAAACTAATAAATTTTTTGGAAAAGCTTTTTGTATTTTTAAAGTCCAGTATTTTCTTACAAATGAAGGAAAGTAGAAGAAAAAATAAAGCTCACTTATCTCAAATTGCAGTAAGTCTCTCAAATTAGTCCTTATTTAATTAAAAAAAATCTAATTATATCCTTATAAAAATACTATTCTGAAAAAATTAAAACAATTTATAGGAGTAAATCAAACTAATTACATGACAAATGGAACAGATCCCTCTTTTTTCACTGAATCACCCATTTGAGTTCCGGTGAGGTTCTGCATCAACTCATCAGTCTTCAACGTTTTTAGCCCTCCCTCCCACCACCCCCTCCCCAAAAAGTAAAAATAAAAATAAAAAAATGGACTCTCTTCTCGCCAACTACGTCTCTTCCGACGAAGACGAAGACGAAGACCAACAACAAGCACCGCAACAAAAGCCCATTTATTCTCCCTCTAAACCCATCTCGGACCAAAGCTTTTTCGAACCCACATCTTCCAAAACCTCAATCTCAGCCTCTTTTTTCTCATCTCTCCCCAAACCCAAATCTTCGTCTTTCTTCCAATCTCTTCCTCAACCTAAACAACCATCCTCCCTTCCCAACCCTTCACCTCCATTAGCTAATCCTCTTCGCAAAGATAACAATGACGATCTTGACGAAGAAATTCCAAGACCCTCTTCCAAAACCAGAAGTTATGTCCCAAAATTATCATCGATTCTCTTGAAGCTTCCTAATCCTAAATCGCAGTTATCGGAGGAACCCGTTTCGATTTCTTCATCCACTGGATCTACTAAAAAAAGGGTTGTTAAGTTTAAGCCCCCTGTTAATCCCTATATTATGAAATCAGGCACGTTTGATGATGATGAAGAAGAGGAAGATGATGAAGAAAAGGAAAGAAAGAGGCGAAAAGAGTCTGAATTTTCTTCTCAACCTCCGTCTGTGAATTCGTTCTTGTCGTTTATGCCAGCGCCTAGGAACTCTTCCACTCTTGGGGCTATTCCATCTTCGGGTTCGGGCCGTCGAGCCATTGTTGAGACCCAAGTATTGGGTTCGGTAGCGAATTCTGACGTTTCTCCTGTGGCAAATGATTCCATTATCGATCAAAATGCAATAAGCTATGCAAATTATGACAATTTTCCCAATCATCAATCGTGTGTTAATCAAAGCACTACTAATTATTCAAGCTACCAAAGTTATGAAAACTATGGAACTGCCAAGGATCCCAATGCTGGGAATTATGCAAGCTATAATCACGGGGAGTATCTAGCAGGAATTAATCAAAGTGTGGGTGTTGATGGTCAAAGTGGAGGTTATGGGTATGAGGGTTATGGAAATTATGGTTATTATGGGCAGGATGGAAATCCTGCTTGGGTTGATGGGTCTGCCAACGCAGCTTCAGTGCCTGAGGTTTCTGGTGTGAGTGAAAATGGGATTAGAGTTAGTGGAAATAGAAGGAAGAATGATATTCCAACGAAAATAGTTGAAGTGAAGCAAGATGAGTTGATGAAAGATAGGCCCAGGGAGGACCAGGTGAAATTAACTGGAATAGCTTTTGGGCCTGCTTATAAGGTATCAACTCCTAGCTTCTTATTTTCTGAATGCTAATTACATTTTCATTAGATGAATATAATCACCCTACGTGATTTTTCCTACGTTACATTGACTTTCAATTTTCTTGAAGTATTCATGTCCATGTCACGTACCCACTTGACACTCCATTTTGTGGAAATTTACAGAAAATTGAGAAAAATGGGTAAGACACTGGGTCCTAAAACAGTCCGTTTGACATAAGATTTTGCATTTGTCAATCTTATAATTTGTCATCTGACATTGGAGAAATAACTTGTATGGTTTTCTTGTTTTGGGTTTAGTATACTTCATGCGTAAAGGTTTTCTTGAAGAACTATGTTATGTTGAAATTTTATTGTTTTTTGGAAATCTTTTGAAAGAACTTGCATTCATAAACTTATGAAAGTTGTTACTGTTTGTTTTGTTTTTTCTCTTATTTCTTGTTAACCCTTTCCATCAACAGAGTTGATAAGACAGTGTTTCTTTGTTAAACATTAATTTGAAGAAGGAAATATCGTACTCTTAGCTACGAAATCATATAGTTGTATCCTAATATATATAGAGTCAAAAACCCTGACTTAATCATATTCTTGTGCTGAGGGAAAAGAGATCCTGGTTGTTATTTAATATGAGGGAAGGTGCAAATAGTACAAATATAATAGCCTAATAGTGTTCTGCTCTTCAATATTGGAATGTAAGGACTGCAGCTATATAGGTCTATGATTCTAAAACAGATATTGTATTTGTTAGACTTACATAGGGTACTAACCATTGCATAATTTGGCAGTCATCGTGCATTTTTTAGATAAGTAAGAGGTCATGATTTATCATCGAAGAATTATTCTTGCAAAGGACATTGATAGACCCGATAACTTGCAAGTAAATTCTTAAATTTTTCTGCTGCCTTTGCTTGTGCTATTGTTGATCAGTAGTTTAAGACATCAGCTAATCTCAAGACTTTTTAGTAAGGTGACATATATATGTGCTTATCTCAGCAAGTGCAAAATTTGTTTTATGAGTACAAAAAAAGCCTCTGACAAAAAATTTCATGATTGGTGCATTGTTTGCTGTCAGACCCTAAAACTCAGTTCTTTTGCTGCAGACATAATTAATTTTTTAAAAGGAACTGGTGAATTCGAATAAAAAAGTTACTTCTTGACATAGCAATGAGTAATGGGAAGTTATAAGCATTTACGATTGGGATAACTAGCTTTTTTAGAGTTTCCTGTTGTGAAAAAAAAAATGTTTCTATGGCACTGGTTGGATATTTTACTTTTGGTCTTTATTACTTTTATTTGTATATGTAAAACCATATATTTTGCTTCTAAAGGTTGTGATTCTGCGTCAAAGCTGATCAATTGCTTGCATTTGTGTGTATATTGTAAATCAGCCGGTTTCAACATCAGGAAAGCCAACAAAGTTGCATAAAAGGAAGCATCAAATTGGTTCTTTGTACTTTGATATGAAGCAGAAAGAGATGGAGTTACAAGAGCGGCGTTCAAAAGGCTTGCTAACTAAAGCTGAGACGCAAGCCAAGTATGGTTGGTGATCCTAGATCTACCACCATCCTATTGTTTCATTTGACACTTTTCCAGTTGGTGAAAAAAAAAAAAAAGAACTATTCCTTTGATAATGCTATCTCAACGTGTTTCTTTTGGCTAGTTATTATACCTAAAAGTTTCAGTTTCTTCAGAATTATATTCACAGAGCCATAATGTTGTTAATATATACATTAATCAAGGGTGATAATCATGTCATATTAATCGTGTTTGTGTTATGTTATTGTGTCGTTTTTCAACATTAATCGTGTCGTGTTCACGTGTTAGTTGACACAAAAAAATTTACTTAATTATGACTAAATTTATTTGGATAAAGGATTAGTAGAAGGATACTAACTATTTTAAACTTGTATAAAAGTTCATTATCCATTAGTTGGGGTATTAAAAGTTTATTAACTATATCAAAAAGTGTATTAGAAGAACAAAAACTTAAAAAATATCATATTTGTATCATGTGAGATAGATGGTGCATTTTTAAAAAGGCAATAAGGGCATTTTACCACATCAACTATTGTAGTTACTCTCAAATCAAAATTCCTTTAATTTCAATTATGGTAATATTACATCGCATGGAACCTCTCTTTTTGTTGATTTTATGAGCTTAAGCTCGTGCATTCAGACTTGAGGTCGTTTGGAATTGTTGAAAGAGTTGGATTTTATTGAAAGATGGAAGCTGAGAGGGACTTCGTAGAACAAAGCTGAGAGGGAACGTCGAAGAATAGAACTGAGATTTAGGGATTTTTGATTTTGGGTGGAGTAATTTCTTAAAAAAGCATCATCCCACTTAATAGTTAATGAACTTTAATTAATACTGTTTTTGTGTTGTGTTACGACCCCTTTGATTAGAGAAAATTTTGCACTTGAAACTACAAAAATTATTTAAAAATTTTAATTTTTCAATTTTTCAATATGTGCCCAAGAAATTATAAGATTAACTTTTTATTAAGAGGTACTGGATAATTCTAGCATTATTATTTAAATTTTTTTTTCATTGGTTGTTACTTTAAAATTATTGATTTAATTATCTCTATTGATTGTATGAGTATTAAGATTATTTCATGATTTTATGCCTTTTTTTCTTTATATAAGAGTGTTCTTTGACTTTTTGTGTCAAAAGTGGTAGAAGTTTGTTTGCACAACTCATTGTTTGTTGTTTTGGTGTGTATTGCATGAGTTGTGAATGTTGAGTACAATGCATTTTTGTTGTCTAACTTGCATACACGTAAGGGGAGTATAACATGAAAATAAGAGTGTTGTGTGAACACATGCATGTATGTTTCATGTTTTACTATACTTAGCCTATTGTTGTGCCTTTGTAGGGTTAACCCAATAGTTTTTTTGGTTAGGCTACACGTAGGTATGCATGATGCGCTCGTGAGTATGTGTTGTTTCTTATGTCTAGGATACAGGTGTAGCTTGTGAACTTGAGGCTTTGTTGAAGTTGGAGTTCATACAAACAACGTGGTTGTGTTGATGCATGAAGATGGTTGGAACACAACAAAATGGATGCACTTGGTATAGGTGTGTTTGTGGATGTCTGGGTCGTGCATCATTGTTTGTTCATGGAAAAAAATTTCTTTAGGCCATCTTGCATGATTTTTTCATATTGAGATGAAACTATTTAGTTGTGCATTATTTTCCTTCGGAAAGCCAAAAGGAGAGATTGTTAGTCCTTTGTGTCTTTGTTGGTATTCCTGTGAGAAAAATACTAAGTCTATTTTGTTTACTTAATGTTTTTTTGTTTTCTATGTAAGTTAGTTACTGATGATCAGTACTGCAAACACTCACATAGTTGGTTATAAGTTGTATGTTAGTATGTTTACACATATCATAGGAGTTGGTTTGTTAATATGTATGCTAGATTTGTTTATGCATTTGTTTAAGTTGTTTTGTGAGTATTTAGGGACAATTACTTGGTAAATTTTATAAACAAAAAAACATAATTTTTTGTGTGCTCTTTAAGGTCTTATCACCCTTGGTTGAGCGAGTGTATAACAGCTATGACCCTCACCATCATGGAAGGCGAGAGGTCGACGAGGTACCTATATTGTTTTAAATTTTCTATAAATATCTCCCTCTTTTAATTAATAGAGAAACTAGATAAAAAAACACGGGGAAACCTAACAAATTTGAAACTTATAGTTTTCAAAAGTAAATTGTTTTCTATTTTTGGATTGCTAATACCTCAAATGTAATTTCGGTTTCATTGGTTCATGAGAATTTTAGTAAAAATGTTTTAATAAGGTTGGGTTAATTAAAAGTAAATTAACACTCGATACTTAGATTGCTTTTTAGATTCTTATACTTTGGATAAGCCTAACCATAGAATTCACACATATTAACCGTTGGTGATTGATCGTACCACCATGTGATGGTAGGGTTCAAAAGGGGAACCAGATTTAGCTTGGATTATAATCTTTGTGGATTTAGCTTGGATCATAGTAGTTACCGAGGTAGCTGGCAAGGGCAACATATGAGCAATAATGCCAGATGTCCTGATTGATAAAGATATTAGAGGTATATTTCTGTCGAGCTGTTAAGTTTTTATCTTATTAGTAGATTGTTTGCTATCAAATAGTTGTCATACGCAACTTGAAGATTTTATCACATAGGCAAGAATCTATGTGAGTTTATCTCGTTATATTGTCGTATTTGTATGTTCTTTTGTTTAAGTTAGTACAAGCACAATTCTAAATATGTGTCAACATATGTGGATTATATTATGATTGGGAAACACCTCTTTCCCATACCGCATGTTATTTTATTTACTATGTCTTACTTTATCTTGTTGTTAGTTAATTGTTTGTTGTTGAGTGATTGTCATAAGTAACTTGAGGATTTTACCATATAAATAAGTGTTTATGTGAGTTTATCTCATTATATTGTTATGTTTACATGCTTTCTTGTTTAAGTTAGTACAAGCACAATTTTATCCAAGTATGTTGTAACATACGAGGATTCTATTGTGATTAGAAAATATCTCTTTTCCATACCATATCCTATTTGATTTACTTTGTCTTACTTTATCTTGCTTAGTATAAATTAAACTGTCTAATCTTTTGTATGTTTTATTTTTGTTTTTATTTATCTTATTGCTTTACTGTTGTGTGTGTTTTTTTATTTTATTCCCGTTGTTTGTAAGTTAGGGTTGAGTCCCTAGGAGTAGTTGACTCCTTACTTTTTTCGTTTATCGAATATTGGATTTTTTCATTGCTTATTTTTAAAATAAATTTAAATTACTTTAAATATATGTTAATATTATTAATAAATAAAATTTAATGTTTAATCAACAATTTGATTTAAAAGTTATGTAAGTAATTTAACTATAATTTTGCAAGAAAAACTCTTGAAAATAAGTAAATTATTAAAGTTCGAGAAGAAAAAGTAATTAAATTTTTTATTAGTTATAATAAATATGTGGAATATTAGAGATGACTAATATAACTTGCATCACATTCTCAATTTACATAAAAGATTAAATAAAATTAGATTATTATAAATAAATATAATATATATTACAAATGTAGGAAATTAAAAAATAAGTACTATATAGGTCGGTTGCAAAAGGTAAAATCTTAATTGATCCAAGAGAAGTTAATTGTTGTATTTTTAAAACCAAAATCAATTTATTTGGACTGTAAACCATAACACATGATTTTGGTCGAGTAGGTTGGTTTATTAGTTACGTCCACCTCCAATAAGATGTCATTTAGTCTTTTAAAATTAAAAAAGATAACAATTAAGAACAAAATATATTATTTTAATATTTTTATATTAAAATATTACTTTTCTTTATTAAATGATTAAAATACGTATATTTGATAATAGTAAAATGATAATTAATATGAAACAAATTCACATAATATTTTTTTTAACATTTTATGATCTCCACTATTTTATTATAATATTTTATCGATTTTTATTTAAAAAATTAAAATATATATTTAAAAAAAAAATTGTTAGAATAATAATATTGTAGATATTTTCATAAATATTTAAATATTAATTTAACATGTGCTCTAATTAAAGAAAGTTATAACGGTGTCTTAATCATTAGACAAAAAAATAATATTTTAATAAAAAATTATTAAAATAATATATTTTATCTTGAATTAATCATTTTTTTCTAAAGTAACTGGACCATATTTAATTTTAAGAAGACCGGTGTACAAAGATAGTATTGCAAAAATTGATTAAATTTGATAGTTGTAGTGAAATTTTCCTTACAATAAATTAATACTGAATTCTTTTAAAAGAAAATTCAAATAAAAAAGTTATTAAAATTGACACATATATAATACATGCACATTCTTTAGATTAGGAGTGTGAAACGAATTAGCTTATTACAACTCTACAATTTAAGCACTCGATTCATTAGCACATCAAACCAACACTTCACGACCCATTTGTTCACCACGATACGACATGGTACATAAATAAAAAAGAACAACACGACATAACCTATAACCTGTAATATGTCGAATTGGGTTTGGCTAACACTCAACCAAGTTCTCCTAAAATCTTATTATGATAAAATATATAATAAATAAACATAAATGTATGTTCATTAATATCATATAAGAATCATAAGAATTGAGGTATGCATATATTAGATAGGGGAGAAATTTAACTCTCTAAAGTAACAATTTTTGGATTAAATGATGACAAAAATGTCGACCCATCATCCATGGTCAAATGGACCAAGCACAATACGACAAAGCTCATGGGCCAAGAATCAAGGGCAACAAGATGGGCCAAGAATCCAAGGAAAGAAGGCCGGTGTACAAAGATAGTATTTATCACTTTCGTACACTTCATGTCTTCAATAAATTTTACTTGATTTAATTAATCCAATGTATTTGATCTCCTAGTTCATGTAAACGTCAATAAGCAAAACAGATCTAGATCTAGGGAAAAAAATACATTCCAAAACCAAAACAAAAAGCAAATAAAAAAGATTGCATTAGAATAAATTATACGATGAATAGATGATCATAAATCAAAATTATTGGATAAAAATACACCATAAATTTGATGATTTAAACTCGCAACATTCTATGCATATCACGTATTATCATGACATCTAAGTGCAACATAATATGCTATGAGTAGAGCGTTCAAAATTGGATTCAAAATTGTGCACAAGTATTTCTCAAATGTCTCAATTATTTACACGCAGATGAAAATACATTCACTAAAAAGTACTATTTTCTAGTTTGTTTCCATCACAACCTTACATGCAAGTATAAAAATCGTACAACCAAGTTACAACAAACTACCAATCCTTGAGCAGCTCTCCAGCAACATCCTTGTAGCTAACTTTCTTTTTCTTTACAGGCTGCTGCTTGATGGGCTCCTCCGGTTGGCGCTCTTCAGTCAAAACAGGAGCTGGCTCGTCTTCAGAACTTGCAGTTTTAGTTTTCGTCATTCCAAGGCTTGGAATCATGTCCAACAACATAGCCTGTACTGGATCAGTCATGACTTCCAACTTCTCAGGTGTCTTATAATAACCACCAATATGCTTCTCTGTCATTTCAGTTTTGGGGATTTTACTCAAGGGCTGTTCTTCACACGTAAAATATTGTGTCCCTTCTCCGGATTTTTGTGGTGACTCAAAATCTTTCACTATTAAAGTTTCTTGAAATTTGGATTTTTTGTTATCAGCCACTGTGTAATCTCCTTCCTCGAGTTTAGTTTCTTCTCTGGATATATTTTCATCATGAGAACTGCTTTCATCTGAATCATTAACAGATAATTTTGCAGGCTTTCCAACACGATGCGGTTTTCTTCGAGGTTGCTTGACCCTAGCTGGTACTTTCTTTTTTGTGCCTCTGCCAGCCAGTCTTCGTTGTTTCCTCTTATTATCAGGCTCAGGTAAAACCAACATTTTTCGATTTTCTAGAGAATCATTGTCTTTCCCATCTTTTTCTGGCATATCAGGAGATGAAATATTTTGATTTTCCTGGCAGTCGAAAGGAGACAGTGCGTCCGACTCCATGTCACATCGCCTGTAGAAACCGAGAACAGTTAACGAAAATATTATCTGATAATTTCAGAAAACACTAAAATACTGCTAATTTTGCATATAGTATCTGAGAATTAATTAACACACGCACAAAAGCTTTCATAAGTATGCCTTATCTTATACTTACCAGTAGAGAAATATAATCTATCCCCTAAAATGAACTAATCCAAACCACAAGGTGATATCTACATTAAAAACAGAAGGATCTAAACACAATCAACCAAATCCACTTTAACCTCTAACACTCGCAGATAAGATCTGCACGTAACATTTCTTAAGCATGGTGATGAGGAAAAATGTGCACACATGAAAATTTCAACCTACAATTGATTAATGTTACTCACAGGAAGTGCTGGAGCTTTTAAGCACTTCGTATTTAATAAAGTTCAATCACAGTTATAAAACCGTTTTAACTTTTTAAATTAACATAAATTCATACCCTGCAAAAAAATGTGCCTTAGTCTGTATATCTTGCTAGCTCAACAGTCTTAATAAATTGTAGACCTATTAAATATGAACTGTTTCTTGAAATTTCCAAACTACAGACATCATTTCAAACTGTTCAAAATGCTGAATTTCATGCTTTAAAAGGTGTACAGAATGGAAACTTTTGACTTCTTTTTTTGTATTTTTTCTAGTTTTAGGGTTTCAAGATTTTATGAAAAGAGGTACAAACGTTATTTACTGCACAATACTCTAGGGAATTAATAGTACAAAAGTTGATTTTGGTCTTTAGTCTCTATTAGCTAGCAGAACCTGACATGCCACTGGAATTCATAGTATAATGTGTTCAATGCCAAATCATGCCGCATAGAAGATTATACAACTCACCACTGTTGAACATCCAATTCTTCCAACTCTAAGCTATATATTTCTTCTTGCAGCCTTTGTTCCTTTTCCAAGCAATCTTCCAGCCATTGAGATTTGACAACCTGCAACCTTTTGTTCCAGATAAGACGTTTATCTGCTACAGTGAAACTGTAAAGAAAAAGGTCAGACAAACTTACAAAGTTTAGCAAAAACGTTCAATGTAATACATTAGTAAATCTGTCTAAAGCACCAAATATACATACTTGAGCCACAAGGAATCATATAAATTGTATATTACCGGCTTAATACATTTCGAAAGTATACATCAGATCCCGGGGCAGACAAGACAACCAAGTGGGTAGCACGAGCAAGTCTAGCAGTGAGATTACCACCACCCATGCAAACTTCAATTTGCAACCTCTTCATTGCAAGGGTTAACAAGACTTCCCAGTCCGGTTTCCTTAAAATAAAAAAGTTCTCAGAAATCCATTGGCTATTTAAGATAAAATATTATCCCATATTATCGGGAAATATTTCAAGCAACAAATCTTACAACTCCGGCGGAACATGGAAGTAAATGTAGCAGTCATTGAAGTGAGACCACTTGTCCAATGGACAGTATTTTTTCTTGTAATGGTTGATGGTTTTGGTATCTTCTGATGTTTTCACATTGCTTAAAAGCTGGGAAAAGTGACATACACAAATCATTTCATTGTTTCTTAACCTAACATTTGCATGTAATCTAGCATTAATATATATATATATATATATATAATCCAATGGATACTACCAAATGTGTAACTTAGAATCATTCACTAATTACCTGTTTGATGTCAGCCAGGTCAATATCACAGTAGTATGGATCAGAGAACACATCAATTTCTTCTTGTAATTTCTTCGTAGAGTCAGATAAGAACAGGAAGTACCTTGGGGAAAAAACAATATTAATCAGGGCAAAACCACAAAAGATAGCAATCTTGCAAAATCTAGGGAAATCTGCAGGAATTTCTAGAGCTCACTAACTTCGGCTGCAGAGGAAGAAGCTTCTTTTGAGAGCAGCAATCCAATAGCCATGGGTAATGAATAATATCTCCACGAAGTTTGGCAGCTTGATACTTAATCCCTGCCAACTTTCCCTTTCAATTCCACAGCATTGCCAAGATGATTCTCCCCTTTCTATTTACCTTAGATAAAGGGGGTATGCACATATACAAACACAAAACAGGCACGCACACTAAAGAGGGGAGAGACAGACATACCCTTGCTTTCAGCTGCAACACAGTGAGTTACTGAGTCGGTCAAGTTCATGGAGAAAGCACCCCCATTCTCCACAACCATTTTGTGCAAAGAATCAAGGGACAAAGTAGTTGGCACATTAACAAAGTCTTGACATGTCAGGGAAAAACAGATGTGTACACATGAAAAAAAAAATGGACTGAGGTAAATAAATAGATGAGAGAGAACTAGGTAAGGGAAGGGATAGACAGACGGAACTTAAATTCGCAACATAAATATTGACTGTTTTGGGACATTAGAACCAAGTTCTATAACACCAAATGGTATTTCTGTTACTACTAATAGATACTGGTTACCATGATCCTCCGTCAACCATTTTTTTATGCGTGTAGGTAACCACCTCTCCTGCCTCAAACAGAAAAAGAGAGAGACTATTATTCCAAGATTTATCTAATGTAGAGAGCTTTAACTTCCAAACAGGCCAGTGATACAGCTCGGTAAACAATAATAATTAGGATATAAAAGAAGTTCTGATATTCTTAGCCTTTTATATTCAGAAAATTCAATTTCTACTAGACTTTAAATTCACATTTATAAAAGTCTTTGTCATTTGCTTGGAATCTAAGTATTTTTGCTTGGAATCCAAGTTTTGAAACTCCATTTAATGATATGCATTTAACTATATTTTTCAGACTCCAAGTTTTGAAACTGCATTTTTGGTATCTGATTCATCCCCCTAGTTTTCTTCTCTTCTATCCTTAATCCCTAATTCTTCAAATCCCCTAGCCCTAATTTTCCTTTCTTCTCTCTCCCAATTCTCTTCTCTTTCATGTGCTGAATCCATACACATCTATGTGCACTTGGGCAGGCACAATAGACAATACAACAAATTCTGAAGCAGATAGAGATTTGTGGACTTTAAAATAGGATCTAGTGCTAATAATCAAATGAACCCCTAAAGGCCCCAGAAGCTTAAACTAAAAAAAAAATGAAACATTGTATCCTTCCCTAGAAAGAAAGAGAGAAAAACAAAGAGTTCAGATGCAAAATTTAAATAAGCAGCAACTTCAACTGGTTGGCACAGACAAATGTTAAACACATAAATCAGCAAAACTGCAAAAGGATACAAAATATCATGTTTGAGAATATTAAGGTGTCCTCCTTAACACCAGAAATATCTGTTTGAACTAAATGTGAAGGAACAACAGACAGATTCTTTTTCTCTTCCCTTGTGAAGGATCTAGTGCGTTTTGGTTTAGTATGTCGAACTCCACCATAGTCTGTCCCCCTCTGAGTGTTACCATTGCTTGAATGTACTAGCTCTATGAAGGCTGTAATTAGGATAAGAAAAAGAAAAGCGAAATTACAACACATGAGACTATAATCACGTGTGGCATTGTGCTGCATTGCATATAGTGCAAATTAACTACTCCAAATGCTGATTTCAATAAAGGTTAAAATTTAAAACAGATGCTAGCATCCTCATGTTAGCCTAAGAAATAGGACACATTTTGTCATCTTACATTGCACATCCAGGCATTCATGCCAAGGCTTGTCGAATCTAACACGGTCAATACGTGGAAATCTCAGACTGTATGGTGCAGCAAAAACCTGCAAGATCCAAGAAAACAATACTTAATAGCTTATCCAGAAATTTCAAAATAACAGTATAAGATATTTTTGCAACAAAAACTTCTACCATAATTGTAGGACATACCTCAGACCTTATTGTTCGGATGTCACTTGTTATGGAAAGTATTATTGACCTGCAACAGAAAAAGGAAACGGATAAATATGTTAAAACATCAGTTGCAAAATACACATATGATCACCTCTAGAAGAATATTTAAATTTTTTTCCCACTTATCAGGGCTGTCGATCCAGATATCTGGACGCTCCTTGGAATTATTTGTAACATGATAAAAACTTGGTGGAGACTTCTTTGGGTAGTCATTTTTCCTGACAAAAAACCAATGGCACAAATCAAAATCTACATTTAAGAGGAGCAATAACATACAATACAGATGCTGATTTAGCATTAAGTTTTAATGCATGTTGGAAAATGTTGAGCCGAGAGAAGAAAATTTTGGCCACTTTCAGTTGATGACCAAAAGCAGAATAGTCATTGATTTAAAAACATAGCAAACGCCATCTCATCAGCTTTATAGCCAAATGCATCAAAATCTAAACAGTGATCAGTAGGTTCCAAAATCCATTTATCCAACAAATACCTGAAATAAGGCTTTAACTTCATCACAACCGCACCCAGCTCATCATCAGAAAGTCCAGCACCCAGTCTGCAAAAGGATACAAATCTGCAATAACAAGATATCAGTAAGTCATCTAATTTACCCATACTATGGATACAAATGATTTCAGCTAAAGCACTACTTATGACAAACCATATAGGAACACAACAAAGAATATAGGAAAATAATCCAGCCGTAATGCAGGGTATGTTTCATTGTTAAAGCAAGATACCATCATTACAAAGTTCGATATTGGCTACTCATGATCATTCTTAGATCTGACATAAAATGAACCATAGAAGTAGCTAAATCAACATCAAAAAAACAAATTAACTATTAAACAATAATTTGGTCTGAGTAAGTTGGTCAATTCTCAGAAATTTTCTATTATCTACCACTCATTTTTCCTTTAAAAAATACAAAATCTAGCAGTCCTTGAGACTGTATGCTACTACCTATCAGATAACACATTGACACCTTCAGCTGCAAACATATTGATATTGCAGTCAATTTATGTTATGCCAGAGCCAGAGCTCATATGATCTTGCGATAACAGAAAATTTAACATGTGCTAGCAAGTATGGAAATTCTCCCACATTTGTTTCCCAATTAGAGCGATGTATCTGGATAAAAGCTATGTCGTCACATAAATGCTTAGGCACAGAGATGCATATAGATTGAACATCTATGTTCGAGGGAGAGAAACACTACTTTAGAAATAATGGGATATGAGAAAAGTAATCACTTTACCTGAAGATAAAAATAGAAGAAAAATACTCAATTTCAAGATGCAGGATATGCAACTCATAGTATGACCAGAAATATCACAACGAAGTCATTTCAATGTCACTAGAGTTGGAAAGAAAATCATTTTGTAGAAACATCAAATAAAGAAATTCTCACCGTCTTGGGTAAGTGTTTGGGGTTGGGCGCTCTGCAAGGCCCACTAAAAATTGAGCTACCTGCATGAGTTATTCATCATCAAATCTTACAAAAATAAACAAATCGATTAAAATAGGATAAATCAAAAAATTAAATATAAAAATGGAAACCAGACCTCTCCTCCATGGCGCCCAGAGCCATAATATCCTCCTAAAACAAGAATAGAATTTAAATAAGTTAACTAAGTTACTTAGTTAGATAAAAACCATAAAGACAATTGCAGACCTATAATGAGGACATCAAGATCAGAGCTGGGATGAATGTACTCGGGCTTCAATTTTAACCACTTTCCACTCCGGTCACTTGGTTCCCATTTGGAACCAAGATCCTTCAAAACAATCCCTTCGTCTCTAAAATATTGAAAGCAATTGTACATTCATAAATCAAATATAAACATATTTGATTGTTAAATCAATTGCAAGTTAAACACAAATAAGAAATTAATTTTTAAAACTAAAAATATAGTTAACATACAACACCAATTAATAAACCCTAAAACAAACACCAATGCTAAATTCTCCTCAGGTCTGCCCTATATATCAACAAGACGGGAGGCAATAGGAAGAAAAACCTTTTCCGGTCTCAAGGATAAAGAAGCTATTCTCCAAACAATATTGTATATTTTATATTGTAATTTATATCTAATATAATCCTAATGCATACAAATATATTCATGTTTAAATAAAACAAATTGAAAATAGTTAACCTTTTAAAGAATTGAAACAACTAAAGAATGCATCTTCTTATTCAAAAGAGTAAAGAATCAACAATAAAATAAGTAAATAGGTTGGCAGGGTTTGGGTGATATGCTACCCTATTCTCTAATAATGGGGTATAAAGCAAGGTCAGGAAATAGAAGTAGGAGAAAAGGTGGGCAAGAAGATGGCAGCCTCAACCACGATGCTCATCATCATGCCTAGTTGAAAATTGACTCATGTTAAGGCAAATGCGTTTTGATAAAATGAATATTGTGAACATTTGAAACCCATTACAACTCCATGGCATGATATTTAAGTAACAATGATAGGAATTGTGCAAACCTGTTTTCTACAGTTTCTTTGAAAAACCTTTCAACCTCATCTGCACTACGAGCAATAAATGACCAACAAGGCTCCCCTGCATGACTAGAGCAAGTAAGGTACCGGACCCCCCCACAACTAAATATATTCCATCAAACAGTAAGAAAATTTACAATTTGTCAGGAATTATGTGACAGGGAGGAAATGGTAATTAACATTGAAGGAAGTTGTTTTACCACTTTTAAGTTTAACCCCACTCACTGTGAATGGAAATGTCATGAAAAGGCCCAACAACATGTAAAAAATTGAACGAGATATCACTTGTTCTGATTCTACATTAAAATTTGTAGTTTTTCTTTTAAATGCTTGACCTTGAACGTTGTAGGCCTGATGTGGATGGAGAAGAAGATAGGAGAGAAAAATAGATGCAAGGGCATTTAGGGTTGGGGATTTGATGAATAGATATTAGGGGAGAGACAGAACATAATTAATGGGAGAGAAACAGATAATCCAATTCATCTAAGTCTGATTCTACATGTACAATGATATGTCCTATTTATAGGACAATACTGATAACCAAATGCAATACTTAAAAATAGAATAAACCTAATTTAAAATTGAAAACATGATAAAACAAATCCTAATAAGATAATAATCTTATCTAAACTATTTATAATATTATTGATATCTATATTTTAATTCACATCATTCTCTCTAGCTAAGAAAATTCGACTTCATAAGAGTTAAAGAACCATAAAACTGAAATTTTAAAAATGACCACCTCTCTGATTCTTAGTGAGCAACAATGTGCTCGATTGCAAAAGCTTGACCCCCAAATCATCCAAAAATAGTGGAGGTGCTGGAGGGCCTTGGCTAGGTAACAAACCTTTCCAATTGAAATTTGTATGATTAGCCACACTTATTAAAATTTCTAGTAAATATATATTGGATGTGGGCTCAAAAGGATCAACATGATGGGGAGGAGGTTTGTTTGGAGTATCCGATTCATCCAATCTCTTTGTCAAAGGTGGAGTAGTATAAGCTTTTGACAAATAACTCACTGACTCACTTTTGAGCCCTTTCTCACTGTCACTCACAGGTTGGCTCAAGACAAAAGTGGACTCAACTTGTTTGGGTCTAGAGTCATAATAGTTCACATGTATCATTCTACATTGGTAGCAAAACACATACATATTATTTTTCTTGATGATACCTATCATAAACACTCGAAAACGGAGGTTGACTCAAGAGAATAAAATTTGCAAATGTAGGCACAATATAGTAAGAAACATATTGCACTAGAGAACCCCAATAGATAGGAGCATAACAGAATTTTAGTGACTAGTAAACTCATTTGTGCCCAGATAAAATACTTGGACATGAAATGTATTCACTATTAAGAATTAATAATTTCCACACAAAAGATTCTCATACCACGTTTATACGATGACATTCATTAAAAGAAAGTGGACATGGTTGGCAGTCACATGTTATGACTATATGAAAATTCAATACTAGGATAATTGCAATTCATCTCACAATGTAACATTTTTTCGTATATCTAGGCTAAGGAAAAAAAGGAAAGGCAACAGGATGATGAAGGACCAAAAAATTGTTCTTTTTTTCTCTTTTTTATATAGGGAAGAATTAATACAAAAATTTAATAAAATTTTAACAGAATGCAGCTAACCAAACACAAATATAAAAGGAAAAGTTAGAAATCAAACCAAAAGTCTCTAAGGTTTTTGAACCAGTCTGAATCAGTAAAATATCATAATAAATAATGAGGTTGAACCAGGTGCAATTCAGGATCTGATATGAGATCGAACAAGATTAGATATGGGAAATAGTTTTCGATACTAGAACGAATGGCGGAAATTGGTGACACGGGTTGTGGCTGGTGAGAGTCCAAGTAACATTTGACAATAGAGGGCAACGATTTTGGTGGCTGAAGAAAGCCCAGTCCATAATTAATCGAACAGTGGTAATCTCAGGTGGCTGAGGTGACAGATTGGGCAGAGGTGCATAGGAAGAAAATTTTGGGTGGGAATGTTATGGATGGCAACAGCGAAGGGAGGGATGGGTTACCTGTGAAGACTAACACAAACGGACAATAATGGTGGGTGTGGAAAAAAATTTCTTAACGAATTTCCAGCATGGTGGTCGTCTTTTCTCGCAATGGTTGGTATTGACAGAGAGAGGCAGCAAAAATGGTGGTTTGTGGCTGTGGTAGGGGCTGATTGGCTAGGGGTGGGAAGCTAAATGTCGGTGGTGGTGGATTAAGTTTTTGCAAAATTTGTTTTTCTTGTTTCCTGAAACTTTTTTCTTCAAGAAACTGAATTTGATTTTTTTAAGAAAATATAAAAATAGGATAAAGAAATAGAAAAATGAGTGACAATATAGACAATTTTAAAGTTAGGGATTTGACTAATAGAGATTAGGGAAGACATAACAGAAATAATGGGAGAGAAAGAGGTAATTCAATTTATATTCCAAGTTTGATTCTAAATATACTATGATATGTCCTATTTATAGAACAATATTCATAACAATATACAATAATTTAAAAACAAAATAAACCTAATTTAAAATTTAAAACATGATGAAACAAATCCTAATAAGAAAATAATCTTATCTAAACTATTTATAATATTATTGATATCTATATTCTAATTCACATGAAAGCGAATATTGGGTTTTTTTCTATTGAAAATATATATAAGCAATTGGAATACATTTAATTTCCAAATATAATCCACTTTTTATACTACTTTCGAATTGATATGTATAAACTATATTTAACAAAAAATAATTTACCATAACAACGATGAGAATTAAGCCCATCATTAGGTAACAAGATCTCCAAACGGCCATTCAAGGGCTTCACAATTTGGCGGAGAATCTCATGTCGTTCCTTCAAGCTCTGGTGAATTACACTAGAATCTCCAACATAAAGGATATCAAATGCAACATCTAGCTCATGTCAAGGCTCAAAATGTATCTCTTGTACTACGTATAAGCACATCTGATTTGCAAAATATACAAGTACCAAACAAAAAATATTGGTACAACTTAATTAATGGGTCTTGGACCATAACACAAGAGGACAAGAAAAAAGGATACAGCATAACTGCATCAAAAGGAAAATAAATTTGTAAGAATGCAATATCAACATAAATTAAAGTCAAACTTTGTAATGCAATATTTTCAGAAAAAAAACCTGTCCATCACTTTGAAGTCCATCCCTTGCTGCTTTGGCTGCAATATACCCAATATGAATATGAAGGGTTTCAAAGAACATGCTGAATAAAAAGTTAATGCAAAAAAGACAAGGTAACAACCTATTTCTTGATTTGAACCGAACTCGGAAAAGCGATTCAAAGAGGTGTCCCAGACCAACATTTCACCATCAAGTATGCACCTGACAACATTAGAAAGAAGAACTAATAAAATTATGCAAAATGATTAAATGATATCAAGATAATGGCAGTCTTCAGTTTTTTCCCCAAAACAAGCAAACATGTAAGATAGCACTAAACAATTAAAGCAGATAGCCTACATACAACTACTAGAAATTCTACTTTGTACAGGTACCTTAAAATAAAATAATTGAGAAATCAAAACAGGAAGAGAGAAGGGAGAAAATCTAAATAAATCAACTAGGCTTGCATTGAAAATTCTGAAAGAGCATTGATATTTACAATTGACAGCGTGTCAATTCAAATTATAGAAATTAGAAAAGGTAAAATGATTATCAAGTTCACCACCGCAAAGAACCAGAAACATAGCTGGTCCCATATGCAGTTCTCTTTGAATCAAATGATGATTTAAGAAATACCACATTCCACAAAATTGAAGATGGAAAATGTCCACAGCATCCAAAGCCCCATAGTAAACAAAACTTCTATCCCTTTACACCAGCATACTCATTTAATACCATCTTTCGATGACTACAATTTAGTTTGAAAGTGTCCCGCACCTAAAAAAGTAACATTTTTGTGATAGAATTCAAAGGAAATTTTTTGATTGGGCCTTTTTGCCTTCTCGGTGTGTTATGTGTTGAAGGAACATAGAAGATTTGAATCCTAGTTTTGTCTGTTGAAATCCTGATTTCTTTGGAGTAATTAGGGGTATAAATTGATTAGGAAATTAATGTAAATTATTAAGCAAGTTTCCCGCTCTGAATTTAGGTGATTATTTTTCTCTTTTATTCCATATTGTATTATAAATAGATATCACTAGCTTTTATATTGAGATAATTGTTTTAGAGAAATACACAAGAATTTCATTCTGATCACATTGTCCTCTGTGGTTTAATACAGAGGCTGAAAAATGGGTATTCAGTGGGCTCTTCTGAGGGACTGCAATTCTTTCCTGTTGTAGATTTTTTCTGGGTTGGAGCTGATAAAGAAGATATACATTGTGTGGGATTACAGTCTTGGGGCGGTGCTGTTGGTTATTTAGAAGGGAAGGAATATAAGAATTTTCAAAGACAAAGAGCAAAGTCTCTTACGAGAAAATGGGCTGTTCTTAACCACTTTATGGGCATATGGGCTGTTCTTTTCTTTTTTCTTTTTTTGGTAATGGGTTTTAAGTTTTTATAGTAGTTGTGTGGATTGATATTGCACTCTTATTTGGTTCTTTTTTCTTGTTTTAATAAAATTTGCCTGTGTTCTACAAACAAGGAAAAAAGAACTAAAATCTTTATTCGTTTAACAAATCAAAGTAGATAAGAGGTTAAGAAAGCCAAAGGTTTCATTATACTGATCATGAATCTAATGAGGGAATAAAAAAGAAATCTTATTCTCAGGAATCCAGACTCCAAAAAGAAATAGGACTCAATACGAACACTCTAGGTGGACAAGTCAAATGAATCCATAAATATAAATTTAAATACAAATACTTTTCCAATACTCCCAAGTCCTAACTCTTTTTTGTCCTCTTTATTCAAAGGCAAGAAAAAAATTCAGGAGTCCATTAAAAAAAATGACATGGATGCCAAAAAATGAGTATGAGAATTTAAGACAACAAATTCCAGAATGAGACAAGTTTTAAAATGATAGACACGTACCTATCAGCCAAAACATTTTGTATAATAATGTCTGACATTCCATGTGCATATTCAGAGTGATCGAGAAAATTCCTGCAAAAGTGAAAAAGCATGTATATTATTGTAAATAAAGCAGAAATTAATAGAAAATAACAGTAATTAATGACAGCAACTTACCAAGAAACAATGCATCTATAAAAACCATTTACATGACAAACATGCTCTTGTATAACATAACATCTAGATTAATGATAAAAATTGTATTAAATTAAACTAACTTGCCAACTTTCACCAAAGCCTCTATTTGGTACCATACTTTTTAAAGGAAACATTAACCTCCTCAACTTGCATTACTGGCTTCAGCTTATTGAAAATTTTTACTTTTGATTATAACTAAAAGCAGAATTTTTAGAACACAAGAAACTATGGCCCCAACTCACATCGGTACACAATCAGATCTGTTACAATTCGAATGGCCAAAAAAAAAGTGTTACAATTCAAACAAAAAATTGAATTTAGGGCCATTATAAACGATTTATGCAGAGGGGAGTTAATTTATCATTTTAAAGGTAATAGTTAGAATTAAATCTCATGTATAAGCTTGAGAGCTGTCTATAAATTTTATCCTAATAATTACAAGAAATATTTATGAAAACGTGAAAATCCCCAATATAAAATTGAACATGAAACCAGAGTAAAAATAATTAGAATTAATGGAGTATATCTAACTACCTAGAGAAGTAGTGTAGTTCGGTTCCACTTTTATGAACTTGAATACGATCACCATCAAATTTGCATTCAACGATGACTTCCTTTCCATGAAGCTATAAAAACACAAGAATGAGATTAAAGTAAAGCATTATCCCCGTTGAATAGAAATACTCACTGTCAATGACAGGTAATTAACAAAAATGCTGTGATCATTGGCAGATGATACGCAATTAATGTCAACAAGGCGGTATAAGAAGGCTATCCCTGTCCCCACTTAAATATTCGCAAAATCTTGGTGATTTTATAGTGTTCGGGATTTCCATTAATAAAAAACTCTAATTGAATTTTAAATAGTTAAAATTAACGTTAAATTTCAAGTATATTTGTTAATTATATAAAGAAATGTAATAATATTGAAATTTAGAGTACAAATTATAACTATAGTTAAATTTTGGGTGTTGTGGTTTGAGAGGAATAGTATACTTTTTTAGGAAATAGAAAATGATAGCAATCTATTACAGAATAAAATTTCATTTTTGGCTTAGATATGGGCTTTAGCTTCAAAAGAATTTAAAAATTATTCTCAATTTTTTTTAAGTTATAATTGGAGAGTTTGTTTATCTTAAAATCATGGGATGGATTTTATAAAGATTAGACTAACTTATAGTTAGAATTCTCTTTTGAGTGAATTGCTTGTCCACATTATCTACTTTTTGTATCTATTTTGACATTAAATATATTATGTTATTTCTTATAAAAAAAATTATTTTGTATGTTTAAAAAATATTAAAATATCATTGTTTATATCATATATCGTATTTTTATACTTTAAAATACTAATTTGGTGATAAGAAGCATTAATTTTAATAAATATTTGTTTAATTTAACTCTAAATTTAAACAAACATATACGATTTTCACAAAAAAATATAGGGAAACGGTTATCGAGGATTCAATACGACGAGTGTGATCTCCAAATCCACCCCAGCCCCACAGGGTGCCCTCCACCGGTATCAAATCAGGGTTTCCTCACAAATCCCCGCTCATGTGAAACAAATTGACATCCCTAGAAATAATCTCCATTGCTTCTTCCAAGAAACAAGAACTCATTCCAATAGAGACTAATGGCCTAAGAGGAAGGGGATATTTTAAAACATAAGAGCCAGACCTTCTTCCATGCAGAAGTTGCATCAGCAACCCGCATAGCAAGTTGAGGACGAACAGCCTTTCCAACTTCAATATCCTACATGATATGATGTTATTGATAGTAGCAGTCAGATATTTAATTAAGATGGAGAAATTGTCATATTAACAGCTGAATATGCACAACCTTTCCAATCTTAGGTCATTAAGGTATTGTCTACAGAAGCAGTTTGCAATTTTTTAAAAGGATACCTACATATTGGTTTGAAACAACAGCTTACAATTATCTCTGCTCCTAAGTGGAATAAGTGAGTCATAAAATACAGCTTTAGAACTAGTCCACCAGAAAGAAAATATGATGCTCATCCACAAGATTTTTAACAAGTTACAGAGCATTTTCTATATTTAGAAACATACCTGACGCTTATGCCGTTGGGTACGATCTCTTAGCTTATCACAGACCAATTTCAAGTCACAGGTGACGTTAAACAAGTCTTCGGCATCCGGATGAAACTCACGAAAAATACTCTTTTCACTGACCCCCAACTTCAGATCTACGACGAATAATTAAGTGAATAAACAAGCAAAATATATATACTTATTAAAAATCAAATATGGTTAAAGTATACAATTTAATTCAATTAAAAAAATTCAAATGAAAATTTTCAATCAAGGATACCTTTAAGGATGATCATGATGATCCACTTCATTTCCTGTGCATTTGTCTTGTTAATCAGAGTAGAAAGAACTGCCATCTTGTCTGCCCTATTCCCGTGCACATGTCATATAAAAGATAAAACAAAATAAATAGAAAAGTAAATGTAAAATCACATTACTGACTAGTGATACGAAATGCCCATGCACAACAATAACCAGATAACTAGATGAAGAGGGAATAGTTGTTAAAGTTTTCACCAACTATAAGGGTGGATTGTCTCGTTTATTCATGTTCAAATGGGTCTTTTTCCCAACTTTTCTTATCTCAATCTCTTCTATCTTCACACTTCTTCTATATGATAACTTAGTAGACAATTAAAAATCCTAGCCATAAGATATTTGTACTCCCCAACATAAATGTCTCTTAAAGGTAAAGATTGACTTCTTTCGAAAGTTGTGCATTCCAAATTCTTAATAATTCAATTGCAGAATTAACTTCAGATGATAAAATTAATATTGAAAGCTGTGCATTCCAAATTCTTAATAGTGAGGCCTTTATACCTCATTATTTATGCAGACAATTCTTCGCATTCACATCCACCAGGAATTATGGTTTTATGTTTTTCAGACGAGAATTGCGTCCTAAAACAGAAAGATATTGGTCCTTGATAGCAATTGCCAAGAACTTATTTGTTCCTTTTATAATTTGAGTACAAGGTGGGGGATGGACTAGAAATTCTATTTTGGGAGGATTCTTGGTTATTTAGAGTTTATTTTTCAACAAGATAGTTGCATGGTGTATGTTTGGAGAAAATAATACCACAAATAAGCATCCAGTCTTCGCTAGAGGATTGGAAACTCCTATCTAGAATGAACTTAAATGATGAGGAAGCAGATGAATTCTTAAGCTTGTTGTTAGGATTGGAAGAAGTAACTATTGGGAGCAAATAGTAGTGTCAAGATTATACTAATCTTTGTTGCTAAAATAGTTTCACATGCATAAGAATACAAAGACTAAGAAGTCTACAAAACATAATCATAAAAAATTGGGAAAATGAAAACTTCTTAGAATAATAAATTGCTTAATCCTAATAGGAAATTTATATAAATATGTTAATCCTATTTAGGGATAACAAATACCATCATAAATACAAGTATTTACATAATAATAATAATAAATAAATAAATATTCTTAGAATAATTCTAAGAATAAATGTAATAAATGTATATTTTAACATTCCCCTAAAATTGAAACATAGATATCACTCATGCCCAACTTGGATAGTGAAGTATAGAAGGAACTCCCCTTAACAACATAAGTCATAATGTCGACTAATTGATCAACACTCTTGATGTATAGAACTTTAATGACACTAGAATCCAAATTGTCTTTGATATAATTTTTGTCAAGTTTAATGTGCTTAGTTCGGTCATGATGCATCGGATTATTCGCGATATCAATTGCTGTAGTATTATCACAAAATAAAGTCATATGCTTCTTAGGACCAAAACCAAGCTCGCTCAATAAAATCTTTAACTAAAAAACCTCCATAATACCATGATGAAAAGCGTGATACTCGACCTCTGCACTGGAGAGCAATACCACGTTTTGTTTTTTTACTCTTTCAAGTCACCAAATTTCCTCCGATAAATGTAAGGTATCCTGAAGTAAACTTTCTATCCATATTGGAATCCGCAGAGTTGAAATCGGTGTAACCCGTAATGTCTAGATGTCCATGTTTCGAATACTAAATACCTTTGTCTGGGGAGGACTTCAAATAGGACAAAATTCGGTTCACAGCTTCTACGTGTCGATCACTCAGATTATGCATGAATTAACTTAACAAACTCACAACATAAGGTAAATTAGGTCAAGTATGAATCAAGTAAATCAATTTTGCTACTAATTTTTGATATCTCTCCTTATTATTTGGAATCTGACCAAGATAAATAAATAAACCATGATTCATCTCAATTGGTGTGTCTACAGGAGTACAAACAGAATTAGCAATCTTAGTCAATAGATCTAATATATATTTTTGTTGAGAGAGAAAGAATCCTTGCTTAGATTTATAAACTTCAATACCTGATAAATATTTCAAATTTTCTAGATAAGGCATTTCAAATTCTTTGACCAAATAATAACGTAATCTTTCTATCTCACCAACATTACTCCCTGTAACGATCATATCATCAACATAAACCAAAAATAAGGTAATATCATCACCATTTCTTTTATAAAAAAGAGTGTAATCTGGCTGGACCTCCTTAAAACCATATTCCTTCATTGACCGGCTCAACCTGTCAAACCATGCTTTACGTGAATGTTTCAATCCGTACAAAGCTTTCTTCAACCTATACACCTTCCCATCTTCAATTGGGAACCCATGAGGAGAACCCATATATAACTCCTCTAACAGGTCTCCATGCAAAAAGTATAACTCGAACAGTAGTCATCTTGACCACTAGAATAAATATCTCCTAATAATCAATCCTATAAGTTTGAGCATATCCCTTAGCCACTACTATGGCCTTATTCCTCTCCCATGTTCCATCGAAATGAAACTTGACACTGAACACCCACTTATAACCCACAGTTTTTTTCTCCTTTGGTAATTCAACTAACTCTCAAATACAGTTCTTAAGGAGCGCATTCGTTTCTTCTAACATAGCTACTTTTTACTTGGGATCTTCAAAAGGCTCCTGAAAATGACTAAAGATAGGTACGGAAGACACCTAAAGTGCAAAATCTAGGTGATTTTTAGATAAACGGTGATAAAAAACAAAGTCAGATATGAGATACTTTAGAGAAACCCAATTTATCAAGCTGTTTATGAGTTCTAAGATGATACCTCCTATCTTGATCATTATCCGATGGATTTAAGATAGTAAGTGCTGACACTATAGGGTCAAAAGGCATGCTAGAAGCAAAGATATCATTAGTACAAGATAAAGGATGAACATGAACCTCATCGTCAATCGCGAAGGATTCATTTGAAGTTATGGTAATATCATTAAGAGGAGTATTTGAGCTAGAAAGTAGGGCAATAGCATTAACGTCCTTATTTTTCCTACCAAATTGCAGGTAGAATATATGGTGTGGTCTCAACTCACTAGCTGGTTTCTGTTTCTTAGGTTTGGGTTCTCTAGAAGGAGAAGAGTCCTGCCCTCATTAGAAATCCATCACTTCTTAATGTCAAAGAGACATCGCCAGAGAAATAAGACTCATGTTCACAAAACTGAACATCCATGGACATAATATTTATGGGTAGGTGGGTGAAAACATTTATACATTTTGTGATTTAAAGTACCCCCAAAGAAAACACATTTAAAAGCACGTGGATCGAATTTGTCTTGATGAAGTACATGGACATGAACATAACAAACACAACCAAACACCTTAGGAAAAATATTAAGTGCAGAGGTTAGGGTATGAAAAAAGAGATAATTTCCTCAAAGGAGTTTGATAGTCAAGAATACGAGCAAGCATTCGGTTTATAAGAAAAACAACAATCATGACAACCTCAACCCAGAAACGCTTATGAATACGTATAGTAAAGCAAAGGGCACGCGCTATCTCAAGAAGATAACGATTCTTACGCCCTGCTACGTCATTCTGTTATGGTGTATAAGTACATGTTTTTAGATAAAGGATGCCATGATTTTTAAAAAAAGACAATAAGGGACTCATTTACAAACTTATGACCATTATCAGAATGAAAAACCGTAACCAATAGAAGAAACTGCGAGACAATCATTTTATAAAATTGAGGAATAACATGAATAACATCACTCTTAGATTTCAAATAGATCGAAGTAACTCGAGTGCAATCATCAATAAATGACAAAATATTTATGATCAGAGGTAATAGGAGTAGAGAAAGGACCTCATACATCAGTATAGACACAAGAAAGGAATAGAACTTTTATTAGAACTAATTTTGAAAATAATCTTACTATTTTTGGTAGAGATGCATCGTTCACAAATTAAACTGAAAACAAAAATATTAGAAAATAGTTTAAGAAATAAAAGTTCCAAATAAGCAAATGACAGATGTCCTAAACAACAATGCCATAACATAATTCATGTTCTATCACTTCCTCTATCCACTTAAAAACCACAACTAGGATTGCCAAATCCTTTCTCCAAGTGATAAAGAGCTCCTCTCTCTTTCTACCAATACTAATCATCATCTTCGTCAGATTATCCTAAAATACACAATGAGTGGAAAAAAAGTTATAGAACAATCAAAATTTTTAGTGAATTGACTAATTGAAAAAATATTATTCTTAAGAGTAGGTGCAAATAAAACAGAAGACGTGAAAAAAATGGGTGATAGTGAGACACTATCAGCTCCCAAAATTGACATCGATGTCCCATTAACAACCTGAACAAACTTAATATGAGAGGATGTTAAGGAATCAAAAACAAATAGATTACTAATCATATGATCAGTGGCTCCTGAATCAATAAGCCGTGTCAGAAGCAGAAGAAATAAATATGGAACCAAAATTATCTCCTTTAGTAATTACTTAAGAAACCTGAGAGGTAGATACAACCCTGAGAAGATTTATTTTTCTGCTTAGCTTGCCTAAGTTTGTACCATTCTGGATACCCATGTTTCTTCCAACAAACATCAACAGTATGATTGGAATTATTACATTAGGTGAAAAATTGATGACCAAAGTTCGCAAATAGAGGATCTGAACGTGGCCTATTTTTTGGAGTCGATGGTTCAAGGTGATCTTTAGTACTCATTTTGGCCTACCTCTATACTTCGTGACGAACTAGAGAATAGACGTCTTCTAGGTATGGCAAAGGTGAAGTAGCCAAAACCCGACTACTAACTTGATCCAAACTCTGATCTAAACTAGCCAAAAACATATAAACCCGATTCTCAGTAGTACGTTTTCTTAGTTTTTCATTATTAATAGCACATGCTATATCATTGGGTCTATGTTAATCCAACTCTATGAAGATTGAGTTCATCTCATTGTAATATTCCGCAAGAGATCAACCACCCTGACGAAGTTGAAAGGATCTCTTCATCAACTCGTAAACCTGAGAAGAGTTAGAAACATCCAGTTAGCTTTTTCTCACTACATACCACACTTCCTTTACAATTCAACATTGAACAAAGTGAGACATCAACTGTCTGTCATGTAGTTGATAAGTCATGATTTTACTAAGGCATCTTTAGCTTCCCATTTATCTTAAGTTGGATCATCATCGTTTTGGACGAGTTTCTTAGCAGTGACATAACTTTTTTCTCCCTACCAGCAATATACATTTCCAAAATCTTAGACCACATACGATAGTCAATACCATCCTATTTAATATTAATAAATGATGATATATCGTGAATGGTAGTAGAAATAATTTTACCGTTGGACGGGACTTGAATGTTCGAGAGTGGTATGTTTAATCCTTTATACATAATAGTGAATTGCATAATATTGTTGAATATATTTTTTTCTCAATATAAAATAGAACTAAATTCTTATGTGTAATATTGTTGAATATTTCCTTCTTTTTTTTAATCTGAATAGGGATACAAGTAAAAAAAATACTAGTTTGAAGCGACACAAAGACTAGACACGTTGAACAGCAGGGCACGACGGTGATGTAGGAGATGTGGAAAGACGACAGTTACAACGATGGCTAAGGAACCCAAAGACGGCTATAGAAAGAGAATAGAAAAGCACTGAGGAGGATGGCAACTTCAATGGCAAGAGAACCCAGCAATGCAGGGAATAGACATTGTCGTGTCTATTGACGGAAGAAATGTCGACAACACTGGTAGGCAAGAAGCGTCGTTGGCACTGGTAGGGGTAGGCAAGACGTCATCAACGCTGGTAGGTATAGGGTTTTTTTTTCTCCCTTCTTTTTGTTTTCCAGCTTTGATACCAAATTAGATTTATAAAAGGGAAAACTGTTTAATCTTTTCATTCACCCTAATAAGATATTTATATATATTTTTTAATCCTATTTAAGGAAGGATAATAAATACAATTATAAATATAAATATTTACAGAATAATAATAACAAATAAATAAATAAATATTTCTATAATAATTCTAAGAATAACTGTAATAAATGTATATTTCAACTCTTTTAAGCTAGTGCCACATCATTCTAATGTGTTCCATGTCTTCACAATTCTCTTTATTCTCACTTTTTCTCTATCTTTAACTATGATTAATAATATTGTAACTTTAAAAATTTAACATAAAGTTGACAAATCATTTAGAAAGTTTTACATAATGAAAGAAGAAAAAATTAGTTCCGAGGAGAAAATACCAATGCTAGAAAAACCTATTTTGAAAAGGGAAAATATGGCAAGCTAGAAGGCCCTTAAAATTTTAAAAAACTAGGTTCAAGTAAGGTAGCATATTGATGTGTGAATAGAAAAGGTAGCTCGTTAAAATAAAATAAAATAAAATAAACAGCATACTTGACAATAGTGACAGCTTGAAAACAAATGAAAGAAATAAAGGTATAAAAGTGTGCAAGTATTTACCACGTAGCAAATTTCTTTACTGAGGTATGTAAAACATAAACGACAAACTTGGCATATTTTAGGTATGTAACAAACCGATAATGATAAAAGAACAAGTACCATAAAATGTAAAACAAAATGCTAGTTCTCTGCCAAATTCTCTAAATAATGACCCATCAGGATATATCAGCATCTATAATCTACTATGGTGAGCACATAAAGGATCTACTACATACCTGCTTTCACTAGAAGCTAAACGATCAAGCAAGTCATTTAACTCCTTGATTGTTAGCCCACCAGATGTGATTCCTTGCCTACGCTGAAGCACCTGGGTCATGCAGAACAATTTAGCAATCTAGTCCACAGATTCCTGATGAATATATACAATGAGGCTTTCATAGACATCTAAACAAAATGTGCTACCAAAATCATTAAATGTGTTCAAGTTCAACAACACACATGAATTACCTATTAGATAATGAACTAAATGTCTAAGCATGATTTATTGATAGAGACTCTTCATACTAAAAGAACAGGGAGGTTAAGTGGCTAACTCTTTTCTTTTTTATTGTGAATTTACCAACACCACAAGGAAAACCCACAATTTGAAGGAGTAACTTCATTCTGAGCAGTTTACGCAAGATCAATTTCAAGTACTGTTAACTGCTTACGGAAATAAATAATTTCCTCAATGTGGACTTTGAAAGGTTAAATATGATGCCACATATGAGTTTAACTTAGAAATTAGAAAATTAACAACTTTATGTCATGAACTTCCACTGTTATAATAATGAATATTAGTTGCTACCCACAAGTATAAGAAAACATCCTCGGAAGTATGAAGAGCCCAGGGCAAACAAACAGGAACAGAAACAGAATCAGATGTAGCTGAAGTAGAAACAGGGAGTACCTACGGCAGACCTGAGGCAAGACAGGACACAGAATGGAAGAGAATGGAGAGAAGGCAGGGAAACAAGCCAGTCAAAAGGATTAAGAGAAGGAGAGACTAGTGCATTAGAAAAGGGAAAAAGACTCTCTTAAAGACGTACATGTCTATCGACATAGTATTTAGAAGAATGAGGATCACAACAAATGTACCCTTTCCAACACACTCTATAGACCTATCATCCAATTTATGTTGGTTATAGGCACGAAGACAAAAAACACAGGCAGACTGAACCATCCATAAAACAGAGTAATCAGGTCTTTTGGAAAATAGAATCTCATATGGAGATTTATGACCAAGAATTTTAGAGGGAGTGCGATTAAGCAAATAAATTGTAGTCTTATAAGCATGAGACCAAAAAAGTTTAGGAACATGTGCATGAAAAAGCAAAACTGGTCCCCTTTCAAGAATCCTACGATACATAGACTCAACACATCTATTTGGAGTTGATGTGTAAAGACAGGAAAACCTATGTATGATACCTTCCTTCTCAAAGGCAGAAATATTAGGTTGAAATTCTTTACCACTATTATTTTGAAAAGATTTAATAGACACATCAAATTGTTTTTCAATCATGCATTTAAAGTAAAGTAAGAATTAACAGAAGTAGTCTCATCCTTAGTTTTTAAAGGAAAAATCCATAGAAAACAAGAATAATCATCTACAATGGATGGAAAATATCTATCACCATTACAAGAGACAATAAGGGAGACCTAAAGGTCCATGTATATCAATTGAAAGGTTCTAAAGACCATTGATGAAAATGAATTCCATAAACTAGGTAACAAAAAGCATCAAATAAACTGAACCTCCACCACCATCTACCTAGCCATTTTTACTCAACTAAAGACAAAACCAAAGAAATTCCAAAAACAAAAGAAATATGAAAAACAATGATAAAAAACTAAAGGGTAAACCATTGAATTATTGCATTTATATCACTTGTAACATCGAAATAAATTTCATCCTATTTCATTCACTCCACTTCGTCAGTTTTCCATTCATTTGGTCGTTAAAAATTAAAATTGAAAAAATATCAAAAAATTTATAAAAGTCACTATTTATCGTCTTACTCACCAATTCTTGAACAAACAACCCACTTATGATAATTTCTAACTTACCTTTTCCCCTTTTTCCCTTCAACCTTACCACCACTAAGATCTATTTTCTCTAATATTAATAAACATCAAGAGAAAAATCAACAAATATTAAAATTAAATTTATGAAACGCAACAAACAACAAATATCACCATATGGCCTTAACCTGAAATTTCTAAGAAGGATCAAACAGATGCCATTTGAATTTCTAAAACTCATTGTACCTCCACAAAGCCTTAACCTAAAATTTATGGGTACTATCACCAAAGTGTTCCCACCATTGTTTCTTCAATTCACCTCTTTTCCTTTGTGAACCCATTTTCATGTCTTCCACAACATACAAGATATCATTGTCAGACCACTATCAGGAGAAGAGATAGGATAAAAATTGCTATAAGTAGGTTATTTGTTGATGTAATATTCTGAAATCTATGGGGATACTTGAAAACCATTGTGAGTAGGAATGGGCAAAAAAACCACGAATTCGGTTATCCGCGGTTAACCGCACCAACGGTTCAGTTTTTATCCGTTTAATTTTTGGGACGAGTACGATTTCAAGTAAAAACCGAACATGAAAGAGCGGATACAGTTCGGTTACGGTTATACTCAAAACCGTACCCGCCCATACCCAAAATTAATTATATTTATTTAAATAAATTATATATTAGTTAGGGTTTGAGGTTTCAATTATTTTTGCACAGTATATAAACAAAATTAAACTGCGCTTTTGATTTCACTCTCGCGTAATCGCCACTCTCAGAACTCACAGAACTCAGAGTCTCTAATACTCAGTTTTGCATTTTCTCACCTCTGTGAACTCTCTCACTCTCTCGTGGCTGGACGCTCTCGCTAGTCACCGCTCTCGCCAGTTGCCTCTCTCGCCAGTCGCCTCATCTATCATCTCTACCACTCTCAGTCTCTACCAGCTATCCCTCTCATCTGTCATCTCTTTCGCTCTGCGCTTGTCGCCGGCTTGGCTTGTTGTCCTCGTTCACTTCTACAGTCCTCAACTTTTTCTTCGTGATCTCATCAGGTACTCAGGTAGATACATAAAATGTTTCCTTTTTCTCGTATGAAGCAGATCTCGTATGATACATATGGCTACTCTGTTGATGTGTATGGAGCTCCCTGGTCTGAGATTTTTGCTTCTCTGTTTCTTGAGCAGAACAGCTTCGGCATAACATATATTTAAATGCCTGAAGTCATCTGGAGAAAATATTATCGATTCATAGTGTATATGGAATAAATTGACTACTCTGTTTTGTGTATGGACCTCCCTGTTATGAGACATGGCTATTAGCTACTCTGTTTTTATCACATGACTATTGGCTACTCTGTGTTTCCCATTTATATGTATATTCATAGAAATATATATTATTAAATGTTAAATATTTTTATCAGATAAATATATTCAAACTCAAAATAACAAATTGAGATAACAAGTTCAAGAGACTTGTCCAGTTATTTTAGGTTGATTGCATAACTAAAAGTAGCACAGTTTAATAGGTTTTTTTTTAAGTTTAAAAAACGGTTTTTTTTAATAATTGTCCCGAACTGTTATCCACGGTTAAAAAATCGTCCCCGAACTGTAACGGTTTTCGGGTAATTTTGAGGACAGATTTTATAATTCAGTTCGGGGATGGTTATATTAAAATCTGTCCCTACCCGCACCATGCCTATCCCTAATTATGAGTGATCAAGCATCAAAGTTTGCACTGGGAACATTACAATGAATGGAGAAAATGGTTTCTGATGAAAGTCGATCGATCAAGCATGATCAATCGATCGGGCATCGATCATGCTTTACTCAAGGAGTTTCTACCCGAATTCTGGTACCTTGATTTAATGGATTTATCGATCGAAAAAGGGTTCGATCAATCGAGCCCGCAAAATTTACGGTGGAAATGATGATGAACATTGACTTTTGTAGATTTTTTTATTTTTTATTTTATTTTTAACAACACAACGGACGTAAAACTGAAAGAGTGGTATAAATAATATATATTTAGATTTAGATTGCAAAAATAGGACAAAATTAAATTTGATGGTACAATTATGAAACAAAACGACAATATTCAAATCAACGATACCCAAAAGCACTTCATTAAATAAAAGACATTCAAATCAATAGGAATTGCGATTGCCCACAGGAAAAAAAATAAAAGGAGCAAAAACCGAGAACGCACCTCAGCTGCAACAAGAGCGAAGTTGCCAGCATTGATCCCAGTCTTGGCACCACCTTTGCGCCAATTGATGAGGCGAAGGGCGTCCTCCGACTCCCTAGACATGCCAAGGGCGTCAATGAGACATGTAGCGAGGATGGACTCTTTGAGGCCATAAGAGCCTCGCTCGCGATCCAAGTTGGGAATAATTAAGCGAATAGCGCTGAAGTAATCATCTGGTTTGCAAAAGGTATCGATAAACTTGCGAAACTTGGATCGCTTCTGAGTCGATGACTTGCTTTTCTGAATCCAGTCGAAGAGACTGCGTAATACGCTCAACTTCGTTTCCTCCGTCATTTTCGGGCCTTGAACATAAACTGTGTTCATGCCATGCCAAAATGGTGACTTCGATTGAATTTGAGAAGTGTTGTTGCTTGGAAATCTGGTCTTATTCTTATTTTGATTTTTATTTATTTTAAGATTTATTTTAAGTTAAAATATAATACTCAAATTTTAATTAAATTTAGATATAAATTTTTAATCTTTTAAAACATATTTATTTTTCGATCTTTTAAAACTTTTAAATAATATAATTTAATAATAAACTTATAAAATTATACATATAAATAATTAAAAAATTGTTTTACCAATAAAAAATAATAAGTCAAAATAAAAATATTATCATAATCTCTTAATTATGTAAATATAAAATTTATTTAGTAAAAAATCTCTTAAATATATGTTTGTTTAGTGTTAAAAAAATAAATATTTTTTAAAATAAAACTCTATATATAAAAATATTATATTATAAAATCAAATTTTCACGAAACTAAATATTTTAATTATATTTTATTTTTATATATAATAATATTAGGATTGGTACATTAGTACATCTATATATCATATAGCTTTTATACGTGTTAATTATATTATTATTGTCAATTTACTTGGGGTAAATCTAGGTTGGGAGCGTCTTTAGATAAACCGTAGAAAATAGCACACGAAATAACTTCAGAAGGTATGATTTTAGATGAACAATTTTAAGTAGTTGTTATTATAAATAAATTACTCCATGTTTGGAAAGATTTTAAGAATACAATTAAGCATAAAACTAAGAAATTTTTTTTAGAAAATCTTATAACTCGTTTAAGAATAGAAGAAAAGCTCGAAAATAAGACCAAAGAGATGAAATACTCATAGTCTCAAACAATAGTAACAATAAGAAATCTTTATCTACAATTCTGAAACCTAAAGGTAGAAATATGAAAACTTATAATCGTAATAATAACCAAAACCACCAAAATAGAAACAGAAACTATCCTCCCCAAAATGGACCTCAACCCCTCTTAAGGAATAACACATTCATGTGTTATAGTTGTAACAGATCTTGCCATTTGGCTAGGAATTGTCAGAACAGGAATCGTCATGCCCCATAGGCGAACCTTACCGAAGATCAACTTATTGCTATGATATTTGAAGTCAATTTTGTTGGTGGATCCGAGGGGTGGTAGGTGAACACTTGTGTGTTCTCGCCATGTTTGCTAAGATCGAGACATGTTCAAGTCTTATTCTGATTCTGAGGATAAGAAAGTGTTGTTGAGCGACTCTCACTCCACTAAAGTTGCTGGTACTGGTGAGGTGGTATTAAAGTTTACCTCTTGAAAGACTGTCATCTTGAAGGATGTCTTGCATACTCCAGAGATGAGAAATGACTTAGTTTAGGTTACCTTCTTAACAAAGCAAGTTTACTCAAACTATAGGGACTGATTTATATTCTATAACTAAAAATAATATATTTGTTGGGAAAGGGTACGCCACTGATGGTATGTTTAAATTAAATGTTGAAATCAATAAAACCTCTTCTTTTGCTTATATGTTGAGTTTTTTTAATATTTAGCATGCTAGATTTTGTCATGTTAATAAACGCATAATCAAGAACATGAGTACCTTAGAACTAATTTCTAAACTATCTTTGAATGATTTTGAAAAATGTGATTTTTGTAGTCAAGCTAAAATAACCAAAACCTCACATAAATCATTAGTTAGAGAATGTGAACCTTTAGAATTAATACACTCTAACATATTTGAACTTGATGGAAATTTAACAAGAAATGAAAAAATGTTATTTTATAACCTTTATATATGATTGTTCAGATCACACTTATGTATATCTAATGAAAAATAAAAGTGAAGCGTTTGACATGTTTAAAATATTTATGATTGAGATTGAGAATCAACTTAATAGAAAAATAAAAAACTTTCGAAGTGATAGAGACACTGAATATGATTCTAATATCTTCAATGATTTTTATAAAACTCACGAAATCATTCATGAAAAAACTGCACTTTATTCTCCTGAAATGAATGGCAAAGCTGAAAGAAAAAATAGAACTTTTACTAAATCAATTGTTGCAATTTTATTAAACTGTAGTGCTGCTTCTCATTGGTGGGGAGAAATTTTATTAACTGTTTGTTATGTGCTAAATAGAGTGCCTAAATTTACAATTAAAATTTCACCATATGAAATTTTGAAAAATAAGAAACCTAATTTAGCTTATTTTAAAAGTTGGGATTGTTTAGCTTATATTCGGATCCCTGATCCTAAAAGAAATAAACTTGCTAATATAGCATATGAATGTGTATTCATAGGATACAATGTGAATAGTAAAGCTTATAAATTATATGACTTAAATGATCATGTAGTTATAGAATTAAATGATGCTGACTTCTATGAATATAGGTTTCCCTTTAAATTGAAAAATAGTGGGGGCTCGTCTTCTAGTAGTTTACCCATAACTAGAACTAGTGAACAAAATGAGGAATTAAATACTGAAATTAGGAAAAGTAAACGAGCTCGAACCCTTAAGAATTTTGAGTCTAATTTTTATGCTTATATTTTAGAGGAAGATCCTCAAACTCTTAAAGAAGCATTATCTTCTTTAAATGTCAACTTATGGAAAGAAGCCATAAATGATGAAATGGACACTCTTGAGTATAATAAGACTTGACATTTAGTTGACTTACCTCTTGGTTGCAAAACCATTGGATGTAAATGGATACTAAAGAAGAAATTAAAACCCAATGGTACTATTGAAAAGTACAAAGCTTGTCTTGTAGTTAAAGGGTACAGGCAAAGAGAAAATGTAGATTTCTTTAATACCTTTTCACCAATCACACGAATAACTTCCATACTTGTACTTTTTTCTCTTGGTGCTATCCATGATTTAGTAGTACACCAAATGAATGTTAAAACTGCTTTCTTAAATGGTGACTTAGAAGAAGAAATTTATATGGATCAACCTAAAGGTTTTGTTATCCTAGGTCAAGAAAATAAAGTTTATAAACTAGATAAATCTCTTTTATGGTCTAAAACAAGCACCTAAGCAATGACATGAAAAATTTGATAATCTAGTTATCTCACATAGATTCAAAATAAATGAAAATGACAAATGCATTTATTATAAATTATAAGATAACATTTTGCACTATTATATGTTTATATGTAGATGACATGCTTATTTTTGGATCAAATATTCATGTTGTGAATAATGTGAAAACCTTTTTAAGTGCTAACTTTGATATGAAAGATCTCTGAGAAATGAGTGTAATCCTTGGTATAAAGATTATTAGGTCTGAAAAGGAAATTTCTCTAAATCAATCTCATTACATTGAGAAGATCTTAAAGAAATATAATTACTTTAACTACAAACCTACATGTGTTCCGTATGATCCTAGTGTAAAGTTGTTCAAGAACACCGGAGATGGTGTTAGACAAATTGAGTATGCGAGCGTCATTGGTAGCTTACGTTATGCTACTGATTGCACTAGACCATACATAGCTTATGTTGTGGGACTACTATGTAGGTTTACCAGTAGACCTAGTGTAGAGCATTGGAATGCTATTGAAAGGGTTATGAGATACCTTAAGAGAACTATGTACCTTGGATTACATTATAAAAAGTTTCTCGATGTTCTAGAAGGATACAACGATGCAAATTGGAACACTTTATCAGAAGACTCCAAAGCAACTAGCGGCTATATATTTAACATAACTGGTGGAACTATTTTTTGGAAATCTAAGAAATAGACAATATTGGCTTAATCTACAATGGAGTCTGAAATGATAGCATTAGCCACTACTAGTGAAGAAGCATGCTGGTTAAGAAGTCTGTTAGTTGAGATCCCTTTATAGGAAAGACCGATACCAACTGTCTTGATCCACAGGGATAGTACCGCGGCTATTGCAAAGATTCAGAACTATTACTAAAATGACAAGAGACGACATATACGTCGTAATCATAGTACTATTAGATAATTTCTCTTTGTGGGAGCTGTAAGAGTGGATCATGTACGTTCTAATGAAAATTTGACAGATCTTTTGACGAAAGGATTACCGAGAAAGAAGGTTTTCAAAACCTCAAAAGGAATGAGACTAATGCCCTTAGAATGAAGAGTCACTCATGATGGTAACCCAACTTATAGATTGGAGATCCCAAGAAATAAGTTCAAAGGGTAATAACAAGTTATGAAGTGATATGGATGAATCATACTATTTTGAAATCCCATTATATATTAGAAGCATGAAGTCCTGAAGCGATAGAAAAGAATGAGTTAATTGTTAAACTCTACTACGCTACGCTATGTAGCGTCGATTGGCGTGTTAAACCGATGCTATCCACGTAGCGTAGCGTCTGTTAACACTTGGAATCGACGCTACATCCTACGTGGATAGCGTTGGTTCTACATCGAACCGGTTTTACATATCGACTTAAATACCTCTTTTGTAGTAGTGAATCTAAGAGATAACATTATTAAACTCTATACTGTGTGAATATGTTAACATGTTTAGGTTAATTAGCTTAGGAGATATAATTAGAGTGACATCCAATAAAAAGAAATGATACAATTTTTTATTTAATTTAATTATTAATTCTATTATGCTTATAAAGGTCTTGATCTATCGAGTTATTTATATTCAGAGTTGGATCAAGTATCATACAACATTTTCTTGGAAGAATTTGAAAGACCCTCATTAGCCTTTCTCTTGGAATTTTCCTTGGACGATCCTGAGTTTTGTTGTTGTTGTTGGATTTTAATGGTACCTTCCTTGAATATATTAGTAGGTAAGTTGAGATCATTATTGATGATTGCATTATCTGATGTCCACTACTTAAGAGGGGTTTTTGAAGCAATGTAATCAATATGTTGTGTCTCCTTATGTCTATAAGATTTATTGAACTTTTTTGGTGTCCACTGCTCAATAGGGACTTTACGTTTAAAGTCGGTTCACACGGTGAACCGACTTTAAATTTTATTTTTTATTTTTAAAAAATTTACTTATTTTTTATTATACTCAAATTAAAACCTATATTCGATCACTAAATAATAGCAGAAAAAAATATGTTTAACAAATAGTTTAAATAATATAAATAATTGAAAATAAAATATTAATTAATAGTAGAAAAATTACTATGGTGTTGTTCTATGTTATTCAAGATCATCATATTTTTTTCCTGATGTTATAATACAAATCTATATATATAATATAAAAATTTATACATATAAATAATATCACTTAATAACATAAAAAATATGAATAATAAGTGCGTAGGATTAATAGAAATACTTACAAGAGTAAATGAAGTAACAAAATGAAGAAAATGAAGAAAAAATGTTGTTTTGTAAGTGAGAAATGGGTATAAATTTTTTGAGTATTTTGCTCAAAAAATAGGGGATCTAAAAGATTAGTTAGAGAGGAAGAAAACCCACTAACCGGCGCTAGAATTGGTGGTCGTAGGTGACTGGAAAATGAGAAAGAGTGGAGGAGAAGTGGAGGAGGTTTTGGATTTTTGAGAGTTATGCAGCGCTTGGAATAGTTTCTGTCTGAGAAAGAAATAAGAGAAAAGAATTTATCCATGTGTGTAGCGTCGGTTGCAAGTGTCAAACGACGCTACGTCCTACGTGGATAGCATTGGTTCTATACCAAACTGACTTTAAATTCATTATAAGTCAGTTTTTTTTTTCAAAAATTGACTTTACATATCGACTTAAATACCCCTTTTTATAGTAGTGAAACCATGTGTTTGCAAGTACCCTTGAGCCACAAGACATGACTTTCTCTTGTCAATAGCACCTGAAACAAGATGGATTAGGGAGTGTAGTTGGATCACAAGAGTTGGATCGAATAGGGATAGAAAAGCACAAGCAGAGATGGTTACTCGATATGCGAATGAGACTGAACCTGTGATGGTGATTGAATATATGAAGGTGACTGACCATGTGATGGTGACTGAACATAGGCATTAGAAATAGGTGGTTGAGTGGACAAAAACTGAGTATTAGTAAACACATTCCAATTATCACCAGAAGCATAGTGAAAAACACTAAGAAGACCAAACACACGAGATAGTGTGTCAACATCTTGTGAACAATTGTGAGACAAAAAAGGAAAGATAGTTTCATCAAACACAATGTATTTGCTTGTGTGAATTTTACCAATGGCTTTTTCCAAACATAAGTAGCCTCTTTGACTAGAGGCATAGCCAATAAAGACACAAGTTATAAACTAAGAATCAAGCTTTTTTTTATAGGGCCTCAAACAAGAAAAGCAAAGAGTGCCAAATACTTTTAAAATTGATAATCTGTATCTCTTTTATAAAGAAGAGAATAAGGAGTAGAAAAACTCAAAAGCTGATAAGGAACCCTATTAAGAATAAAAGTGGCAGATCAAAATGCATAAGTCCAATAGATTTTAGGAATGCCAGATTTTAACAACAAAGTAAGACTAGTGTCTAATTTCTACCATTGCATTTTATTATACAGTGTAAGGATAAGTTCGTATGTAAACAATTCCAGATTGTTCAAGTGAGGTGTAAAGTGGTTTAAACTCTCCAACACCATCACATTGAACAACTTTGATAATTGTCTCAAATTGACACTCTACCATGGCTTTAAATTTTAAGAAAATACTCACAGCTTGATCCTTAGTTTGAAGAAAATAAATCCATTGGCAATGAGAACAATCATCAACAATTAAGAGAAAGTATTTGTCACCATTAAGAGACTGAAAAGACCTTAATATCATAATGTATAATAATTGAAAAGGAACAAAGACCTTAATATGATAACCAACCCTAAATTATTGCTTATGAGACTTATGTTACGTCACGTTCAAATGTCCCTTAAAATCCAAAGAAATGGTGTTTGCCTAAAGGATCTAGAATGAGCTAGAGTTGGATGGACTCAACTCAAGCTTTGAAGACTCTAGAATGCTCCAGAGTATACTAGCATGTGCTTAAAGGTGCTAGAATTTTTGAGTTTTTGCTGGATGGTTCATGAAGGAAGTAGAAGTCTCTAGAAGTCTCTAGAAGCTTACAGAACATCCTAAAACTAGCATGAAGAAACTAGACACTCCTAGAAGACTCTAGAGTTGGCTAGAAGGTCCTAGAACCTTGTGGCATGTTGTAGATAAAACTAGAACAATCTTGTACATTCTAGACATAGAAGAATCTAGAAAGTTGTGACATAGTCTTAAGTTTGGTTCCACACTATAAATAGACCTATTGGTCTTCATTTGTATTCATCTTGGGAAATCCTAGGAAATCCTTGGAAAATTGTAAGATAATCTCTCTCTAGAGCAATATAAGGTATTCTTTACAAACTCTTTTTCTAGTCTTTTTAGAGTGTTTCTTCGGATTGAAAGGCAGGCTTAGTACAAATCATACTAAGTGCCGCACGATCGCTGCTTGAAATTTAGGGTATTGACAGTTGGTATCAGAGCCTTAGGTTGAAGCATTACTATCCTTGGCATAATGAAGAATAGTGCCCCATCTACACCAAGCATGGATGTTCCACCTATGGAACGTGGGCGTGAGGAAGTTCGGAAACCACCAAAGGAGTCTCGAGCCAAGTCGAAAGACATACTTTCTAGCTTAGAAGCACGTGTTGGGAATGCGTAGGACAACTTAGAGGAGCTGTTCGACCGGGTGGACAACTTGGAGGAATGTTACAACAGCTTAGACGCCGAGGATGTAGAGATCCATACAGTAGTCAAGATGTCCCTCAATGAGCTAGATGGTGGGTTAAGGCAAGAGATTGATGGGTTAAAGGCCGAACTTGCCAAAGGTAAGGGATCTTGTCCAAAGAGAAATTGCTAATGTGTTGCTTAGAGTTGAAGATATGGGTGGTGACCTAGCTCTTTGTAAGTGGGCTACGGCCACGGGAACTAGCACAACCACCATCATTGAGGCCAAGAAGGTGGATGTTCCCAAGCCAAATACTTTCAATGGTGTTAGGAATGATAGGGAAGTTGAGAACTATGGGGGCTTGAACAATATTTTGAGGCTACTGGCATAACAGACCATGCTAGCAAGATCCGAACTGCTGCCATGTACTTGTCTGACACTGTTATGTTATGGTGGAGACGGAGACATGGTGATGTGCAACGAGGGGTATGCACAATTGAAACCTTTGATGATTTATAAAGGGAGTTTGAAATCCAATTCTTCCCTGTAAATGCTAAAGATGAGGCAAAGGGTCGATTACAACGGTTAAAGCAAACAGGTAGCATAAGAGACTATGTGAAGGAGTTCACAACCTTGCTGCTTGAAGTCCCTGACACATCAAACAAGGATGCCCTATTCTTGTTCATGGATGGTCTCCAATCGTGGGCTAACCTTGAGCTCAAGCGACGTGGTGTCTAAGACTTATCTTCAGATAGAAAGTTTGGTGGAGTGTTGATGCAGGAATGACATCCAATAGCTTATGAGATTCGTAAGCTTAACGACACCAAACGTCGCTACACGGTACAAGAAAAAGAGATGACAACTATCATCCATTACCTAAGGATGTGACGACACTACTTATTGGGTTCTCACTTTGTTATCATGATGGACAATGTAGCAACTAGCTACTTCCAGACTCAAAAGAAGTTGAGTCCCAAGCAAGTTCGGTGGCAAGACCTCTTGACAGAGTTTGACTATAGGCTAGAGTACAAACCCGGTAAGGCCAACATGGTGGATGATGTGCTAAGTCAAAAGGCAGATTTAGTAGCCTTGAGTAGACCAAGCAGTCCCTTGTTGTAAAGGATCAAAGAAGGGTTAGAGCATGATGTCTTGGCTCAAAACCTTCTTTCCCTCATCACGGAATGAAAGACAAGGCGATTTTGGCTAAGTGATGGACTACTCTACGCCAAGCAGAATCGCATCTTTGTGCCGAAGTGGGGGAGCTTAAGGAAGGAGCTTATCAAGGAGTGTTATGATTCACTATGGGCTGGACACCTAGGAATGAGATGCACCCTTGCTTTGATCAAGTCAATTTATTACTGGCCTCAACTACGGGATGATGTTGAAGCCTATGTGAGGACTTGTCTTGTATGCCAATAGGACAAGACAAAGCAGCATGCACCCGGAGGTTTGCTGGAGCCGCTGCCTATCCCAGAAGGACCATGAGAGAGTGTCTCTATAGACTTCATTACTTGCTTGCCAAAATCAGAAGGCTTTGGCAGCATCATAGTAGTCATTGATCGCTTCAGCAAGTATGCAACATTCATACCTGCCTCAGTAGATTACACGGCGGATGAGACGGCACGGTTGTTCCTCAAGCATGTTGTGAAGCATTGGGGAATTCCATCCAGAGTGATCGAGACCCATGATTTACTAGGAAATTTTGGACGGAATTGTTCAAGTTATTGGGATCAGACTTGAACTTCCCACAAGCTTTCATCCACAAAGTGATGGACAATCAAAACGTGCCAATGCATTGTTGGAGCTTTATCTCAGGTACTTTGTTAGTGCCAACCAACATGATTGGGCTAAGTTACTGGATGTAGCCCAATTCTCTTATAACTTACAGAGGAGCGAGTCCACCATGAAGAGTCCCTTCGAGATCATCATGGGGTAGCAACCCATGACTCCTCATGCTTTGACCACAAGTTATGAAGGAAAGAGTCCCGCTGCCTTCAAATTTGCTAAGGCATGACATGAGCAAGCTGAGTTAGCCCGAGTCTATTTAAACAAGGCATCTAAAAAGATGAAGAAGTGAGCTGACAAGAAAATGAGGATGGTGGAATTTCATGAAGGAGATTTGGTCCTTGTTAAATTATTGTCCCAATAAATCAAATCTCTATGGAAGGTTCACAAGGGGTTGGTGCGGAAGTATGAAGGGTCATTTCCAGTCCTCAAGCGAGTTGGTAAAGTGTCCTACAAACTATAACTCCCTCCGAAGCTTAAAATCTATCCAGTTTTTCATGAAAGCATGTTGAAACCTTATCATGAAGACGAGGAAGACACCAGTCAGGGAGAATCAAAGAGGCCTCCTACTGTAGTAGTAACCTCTTTTGATAGAGAAGTGGGCTCTATCTTGGTAGACCGCCTAATTCGGCGTAGGGGTGTACCAAGTTATCGGGAATACATGGTCAAGTGGAAAAATGCCCCAGATATAGAGGCAAGTTGGGAACCTGAAGACTCTTTGTGGCAATTCAAATATTACATAGAAAGGTTCAAGCTTGAAGGCGCGACGAGGGCGTCGCGAACTTGAGTAGGAGAGGGTGTTACGTCCCACTCAAATGTCCCTTAAAATCCAAAGAAATGGTGCTTGCCTAAAGGATCTAGACTTTTCTACATGGAAAAGTTCTAGAGTGACCTAGAGATGTCTAGAAGGAGCTAGAGTTGGATGGACTCAACTCAAGCCTTGAAGACTCTAGAATGCTCCAGAGTATACTAGCATGTGCTTGAAGGTGCTAGAAGGGGCTGAAATATTCTAGAACGTGCTGGATGGTTCATGAATGATGTAGAAGTCTCTAGAAGCTTACGGAACATCCTAAAACTAGCATGAAGAAACTAGACACTCCTAGAAGACTCTAGAGTTGGCTAGAAGGTCCTAGAACCTTGTGGTATGTTGTAGATAAAACTAGAACAATCTTGTACATTCTAGACATAGAAAAATCTAGAAATTTGTGGCATAGTCTTAAGCTTGGTGTCACACTATAAATAGACCTATTGGTCTTCATTTGTATTCATCTTGGGAAATCCTAGGAAATCCTTGGAAAATTGTAAGATAATCTCTCTCTAGAGCAATACAAGGTATTCTTTACAAACTCTTTTTCTAGTCTTTTTGGAGTGTTTCTTCGGATTGAAAGGCAGGCTTAGTGCAACAGACCGTACTAAGTGTCGCACGATCGCTGCTTGAAATTTAGGGTCGTGACACTTAGCTACCTTACAAGACTCATATACATGCTGAGTAGAGAGCTTTATTACATTGGTATTAAGACTAGAAAGAACTCTATGAATAATTGAATCATGAACATGACAGAGATGCTCATGCCATATAAAAGTTGTGGCTAAGGGAGCAACAATAGAGGTAGAGTCTTTAGTGTGCTTTGAAGCAGCATCAATTTCACAAAAGACTTTATACAAACCTTTATCAAGTTGTCTTTTAAGAAGAACCTCCTTCGTAACCTTGTCCTTGATAAAAAATAAATGAGTGAAATTCAACATAAACATCATTATCTTGACATAACTTATGAATAGAAATTAAATTTGTGGTGAGTTTCTGTGTATGCAAAACATTGTTCAAAAGAAGATTGTGAGTTTTAGTACTAAGAATAGTTTGACTAGTATGAGAAATAGGGACTAAAGCACCATTACCTATAACAACTTTGTCATTTCCAGATAAAGGAATTGAGCTTCCAAGATTAACTAACTTCATTGGTGAGATGGTGTGTTGCACCTGTGTCAAGAATCCAAGATTGATCTCCACCAACAGAAATAGAAGCAACATAAGCAGAAGCACCAGAGTTGCTATTATGAGATTGATTATTATGAGAACCATCGATGAGACTCTTTAACTAATAACAAGTAGATGCAATATGACCACTCTTGTTATAGAATTGATATTGAACACCCCTACCGTGTCCTTTTTCTTGTCCCTTTCCTCTACCATGAGTAGCATGAGAATATTTGTTGGGAGGAAACTAAGATCTTCTAGATTTCTCTCCACCTTTTGACGGCAGATTTTTATCAAGATTCATAAAGCTGAATTTGGTTAGATTAGTCTGAGCAATTTTTTGTTCCTCATCCTTGTCTTGCTCAGTGAGATGATGCTCATAGACAAGGATTCTACTGTGAAATTCTTTAATTGAGATAGTTCTAGCATGATCAATGATATTGCAAACAAAAGGATTACATTTGTTGCCTAATCCTCCAATTGCATAAAGGATCAAATCTTTTTGTTGAACACACTCACATATTGTTGACAAATTATCTGCAAGGCTTTTAAGACACGTTATGAAATCATCTACTAACATATTCTCTTTTTTAAGTGTCTGAAGTTGAAGCTTGAGTTCCATCACTCGAGAGTGAGCAATGATAAGAACACCCTCCCATACACCTTCCAGGGATCTCTAGCTGTCTTATTACCAGTTAAGTAACTAGAGATTTCAGATGAAACTAATCCATATATCCAACTTCTAATAGTGCCATTAATGCGGTTCCATAGTGCAAAAGTAAGAGAGATTTAACTCGATCCAAGCAGAAATTTTTCAGGCACTTCCTTCAATCCATCAATAAAATCTTGAACACCATACGCATCAATCACACATCAACTGTTCCTTCCAAATCAGGTAATTTGTGCAATCTAGTTTTATAGGGAAATTGAGATTTACTGGAGATATACCACTACAAATTGTAGAGTGCAACTTGCAAGGGCTTCATTAGTAACAATCTCATCTGAGGTAGGTGTTGTATTGGTCATGATTGAGAAAGGTAGAAGATGAAGACAGGAAGCTTCGTGAAGAATCAATAACCCTAAAAGATCAGCTGTGATACCATAAAAGCAAAAGAGATCAAGAAGTGCAACAGAAAAATGTATTCTAATGGATCCCAAAATAATTACAATGTTAGCTTATAAGCTAATTAGTTACATAGTAACAAAGGGAATAATTGCACTTGTATACTAATTCTTTGCACTAACAAACTATACACTTAGTTAGTTATAATGCTTGATAAAACTTTCTTGCATTTCAACTGATGTGAAAAAATGGCTTTCCTTATCATCCTCCAAATTTTGAGTCATTTGTTCCTTAGGAATCCATTTGGCTTTCTAGGAAGGCCCAGCCATTACCCTTTGTACTTTTTGGTATCTGGGGGTGACAAGAGAAGCTGGAGTTTCATTAGTTTCAAGCAGCGAAAAGTAATTGATGAGGGATTGTTGGTGCACCCCAGTTCTTAGCCAATCCCCATAAATTAGGACCAGAACACCATTAGAGATTTTATATTTCAATGGTTTAGTCAAATGGCATTATTGGGTTGAGTGGTTTAAGATACCACAGTTGTTGCAGAAGTGGGGCAATCTTTCATACTTAACTTCGATCCATATTTGTGAAATTTCTTTTTCTACAGTGATATTACCTTTCCTAGTGATCTTGCAGCCTGGAACTAGTGGCTCATGAATCTTAATCTCAACCCGAAATCAAAGATAGTTTTTTGCCACATGAAGATCATCTTCTGGGTTGTCAACTTCAAGAAATTGGCCAATCATATTATTTGCAATTTTTTCTGCATTTGATTTCTTCAGTCCAGCAAAGTGGATTCCATGTGCTTAGATCCAAAATGCAGCAGTGTTGAAGTCAAGTTCCTTAATAGTAAGATTATGATCCCATTCCTTTGGTATTAGTAATGCACGATTTACATGCCAAATTCTTCTATTCCAAACGTTTCCTCTGTCTTCCAGAAGTGAAAATGAAAAAAGAATATATATTTTGTAGTCCAGTATGGAAACCAGAATATCTCTCTTTAGGTCCCAGGCTTTGTCGATTGAATTGATTACTTGGTATTTGTTGATAGGGAAGAGTGAGAGAACTTTCCCAACAAACTTAATGGAAGCAGCAATAACGACTTCCCCTGGACTTCTTCAAGATCGATTTCAGGTAGGGTGCATGTCATGAGTCTTTTCAATTAGCTCACCAATCTCAGTATCTGGGCTTATATTGCATGCATTGTTTTGGTTGAAAGTTTGCTCATGGTAAGAAAGCCAAACAAGCTTTGCTATTTATAACCAGCAATTCATATCGGTATGCATGTCTGATGTGTCTGAGAATACCAGCTAGGACTCTATGCATGCATGCTCTCGATCAGTTAGCCTTCCTTTGGGTTATGGAACCACCTCCAAGTAAACTAGTCAACGTGCCAATCCCTTCCAGCAAAATTAGCAAAGGAACTACCAAGAATTGGTCAAGTAGTATCGGAATACTGCTATTAACTCTAATTAATGATTAATAGAAAAGCTTTAAGCCAGAAAGGTGAAATATCGAAAATAGCAAGAAGAAAATTAATGTGAATGGCTTGGGAAATATGACCAGTAATGATTAATCTAGATTTAGGTTGAAGCAAAGAGTTATAGCCCAAATGTTTAGCAACTTATAAGTATTGATTAATCCTAAGGATCATTATCGCATACCATTGTCAACAAATCCTAAGAATGTGGTATTCACATAATTGGATTTAACTGTTAACTCTAACCGCCTATTACTATATTGTTGTTGCTTTCAAAAATACTTCTAACCGATTATTGAAAATTTTGTGATTTGATCGTTAATTCAAGTTTAGAATGTATACCATTTAAACTAATTCATTTATTTCGAAACAATCTAGTTTAAGGTTCTTTTTGTTTCATTGAGCAAATTTCAAAAGTTTTAAATCATATCTAAAATAAATTGGATTGATTCTTGATTTTGAAAATTTAATAAAAACCAATCAAATCTATATTTTTACGGTATTATCTTATTTTTATTTTTTATATTATAATTACATTAAATAAAAATTTAAAAATAATATTATTGATATATTTAAGTTTTTTTTAAACAAAAGTTATGACATTTAGTATTTAATTCCTTCTCTTTTAAAGTCCAAAATATGACTCTAAAATCAAAAATTTCATAAAAATATTTACTTTTTTTTATCATTGGACATTAGATATTATCGTCTATCTTTTAATAACCACCAGGTTTTGTCAATCGTAAGTAGTGTTCTACCATCATCCTCTGTCTTCATTCTTCATCGAACCACAAACAATTGTATTTTCTTCAAATAAGTATCAATGTGAATCCCAAAAGTCAAGAATCTTGAACCCACGAATAAGTTGGCAATTAAATTCCAAAAAAGCTATAAAAGTTTAGATTTTGATAGAACATCAATCCATTGAATATAAAAGAACCAAAAACCTTAGTATGAACGGTAAAATATTGACCCGATAGTTATTATTGTGCCATAAACATTTTTATAAGAGATGCCACCAATGTAGCCAATCTTTGATAAATATGAGTTTGTGTTAGAAACACAAAAGTGTAAAGCTTTCAACTTTTATAATTTATCAAACCTCGTTACATAAGTTTTAGTTTTATAATTATTTAAAAGCAAAAAATAAAAACATCTAACTAATAACATAAATAAAAAAATCTTAAATGATAATATTAAAATAAATTAATTTTTAAGATAATTATTTCTTAAAATAATAGTTATTTGTTAAAAATAAAAAACCAAAGAAACATTGTTCAAGTGATAGTCTTCAAGAAAGACTCTTTTCTCACGCAAATCATCCTAAATCTGAATGTAAATTGAAAGTCTATTTTGATCTAGTAGTTTTTCGAATTGAAAAACATCAGTATTAAACATATCTCATTAAGTTGTCTTTCTAACCCATTTCGAATCACTTCAATCTAATATCGTATAACAATTATATGAAAATTAAAATGATAACTACTCCATAATTTTACTTCATAAATAACTCTTTTTCAAAAATTGTACTCATTAATTCCGTGCTACTTGTTGCTCCAAGACTCATTTTTCAATAATCGGTTGCATCCTTTAAAAAGTCGTAAACCTCTCGGGGTTTCAGGATCACGATGAAAGCAAAACTGAAAAATTAAAAATTAAAATTAGGATAAAAGTTCTATTTACTGTTCAAATATTCAATTTATTTTATTTTATTTACTATTCAAACACCTCAATTTGATTTTATAACTGTAGTTTCTTTATCCAATTGCTAATCAAACACCAGATTTAATTAAATTTATTACTTTATTTTTTTTTTCAATTTGATCCAATTTACTACTTTTTTTTATTAAAGTTAAATTGAATAGTAAATATAATTTTAAAACTATAAATAAAATTTAAACCGATAGCTTTGAAACCGAAAAAAAGAAAGAAAGAGAAATCTTCTCACCATACCACTAAGTACAGTACTGCAATAAATTAAATTTTACGGTTACTAAATTGCAAAATTGTTGTGATCTATAAAACATCTAAACAAAAGTAGAAATCACTAATTAACTTGTAGTGAAATGTCATATATTCTTTGCAGGCACCAAGAGTTGTCGGGCCATTATATATGTGTCAATGTGTGAGTGTATAACTACTGTTTAAAAAAGAGGGGAAAAGAGAGTAGAAATCAGCATGAATTGATATTAATTGCTCATTATATAATTTGAATATGAAGCATGCTAATGCGAAGCAAGAATAAAAAAAATGGGTCAATTACAACCCAAAGTATACTTAATATAATTATTCTTTTGATTGGGTAATTAACCCAGCTTTTAGACAGTCGAAAATTTAAAAAGAAAAATACACGAAACACTCAAAAGTTCCCAATTAACTTGCATATTTTGAAGATAAAAAAAAATGTAAGATCTGATAAAATATACCAAAGTCAGCAAAAGTTTATACAATCAAAATATGATCAAACGTATCTAGCAAAACTCGGGGGAAAAATTGCATTATGTAGCATCTGTGGCATCCGAGTGATTCTAGAAACCGTCTGGCATTTTCTGGTAAACCAGGAAGCTGCTGAGATATAAAAAAAGAAAGAAATAGATTCCACCTGGCCAAGAACAAATAATAAAAGTTTAAACAGAGAACACAGAAAATCAACAATTTAACCCATATTGCTGATGCTTCAAGCCACAAGTAACGGAAAGCAATATTAGTGTTAGAAGTAATTAGTCACCAATTCTCTCAAAAACATAAACTATTGAAAGAATGATCGATATTAATTTCATATATTTATCACTCTCCTAAAGTATTGACTTTATGCATCATGTAGACCAAATACTTATAATTCAATAATTTAGGTTGCTAGAGTTGAGGTTTTTGGAGTAAAAAACCTCCAACCCTGATACCATGTTAGAAGTTATTAATCATCACTCCCAAAAGCTTAATTTATTGGGAAAAGTACCAATAGCTGTAAACAAGTACCATCACATTCATTCTTCCAAATCTCCCTCCCAACTAGTTATGCACAACCTTTTATGTATTGCATGTGTAGAAGTTGAGATCTATCATACACAAACCTTATTGAAAGCCTCCTCCGGTCCAATTACCAGCAGATTTTCCGTTATGTCCAACAGATTTAGTATCTGATGCACTCTGATAGAAACTATCATATCCATCATCTTTGGCATCATCCCAACCAGTCCAACAATCATTGTTATCAAATGTTGCTTCCTTTGTGGTTACTTCCTTCCTAGTGTCCTTTTGATCCCAATCGTCCCAAGAACTTGAACTACAAGAATTACAGTTTACATTTGATGAGGACTGCCCACCTTCAGAAAATGAATTCCATTTGTTTTCCTGTCTAAATTCTTGATAATATCCATTTTTCTCACTCTCATTATGTTGCAAGTTATCATTTTTCCAATTAACTCCATCCTTGGTGTACTCTTCAACCTTGTTTGTTGCCAGTGCCATGACTCCTTTCATTATCCCCCATGTTTTCTGACCAATCTCTGATGTTTTTGCAGTAACTACATTGACAGTCTCATTAACCCTGTAATCATAGCCACCTTCTTTCACCTGAGTGAAAATCAATCAATATCTTGTTCATCATAGTTCATATGTACGATCAGAACCGTTCAATATTAATAAATACTAAAAAAATGGAAGGAAAATAAGTGATTCAATTACAGCATAATATGAAAGCTAAAAAAGGAAGAAAAAATATCACAAGGCTTATACTCTTCTAAAAGATTTAGAAGAGGGAAAAGATGTCATAGTGAAACTAATGCCCAATGAATCTATAACCATGTTGAGTTAATTGGCTTGAAGTTGCAAGTCATGATGTAACAAGCAAAGTAAGCAAGAACCAGCTGCGGAAAACAACAGGTTTTATGAACTACGGGTGAATAGAGAATTTATTGTCTGGCAGAATTTATATAGAAGGAAAACGTAAGTAGCATTCCCTGGAAGTGTCAAGAATGTTCGAATAACATTCATACCAAGTAAATAAGAAATAAACCATGAAAAATGGCAATATGAATAATTTGTACAAAAATTTCATCACTTGGAATACGATTATTGAGAAAATAAAATTTAACCTTCCATGATAGGGTGCAATTTTGTTGCGATGCAACAAATATCTTTTATTGCCAAAAAATGAAGTTAGCAAGTATCAAAAGGAAACAGAGCACGTATATTTTAACATAGCAACACAGAATAGAGGAATTGTGATTGAAGCAGCAAGCAATGCCTGTAACCTTGTTTTTTAAAGCAAAACAGACAAGAGAGACATTCGTAATTAAAAATATAAGTGCCAAAAGATCATTAAACTAAATAAGGATTAAATCTTATTATTTGACTAACTGTAGATTATATCAACTGACACTAAAACAAAATGTCATATTGGGATAACGTAATCTCCACTTCTTATTGCATAACATGTGTATGTCGTGCATGATCAATTGACAAACAAATAGACAGTTAAATTAACACTAACTAATTTTGATCCACGTTGCATTATTAGCAATTAGGCATGACATAATAGTTATAAGTTAAGAAAAAGTAGCTCCAAATACCTTAGATGTGATCTCTTTAGTACCAGCTTGGACAACAGTAGCAGCTGATTGAGCTGCAGATGCGGCAACCAACGATAACTTACCCAAACCCTACCCAAAAAACACAACAAATACATCACAAGGCAAATTAAATAGAATCCATGTCAACAAAACCCAAAAAACTAGCTTAAACAAAAGAATCAACATGCAACCTGAGATACAACAGAAAACATATCATCCTGCTGATTAGTATTCCTCAGAGGAATAGCAGGACCTGAACCAAAACCGACATACTTTCCTCCTTGCGACGGCGGTAGCCCCTCAGGCCGAGACTCATTCTCGGCAATCTTCCGAGTGAAAAAGCTCTCCTTATTCGCAGCCAAAGCCTCCAATTGTGTCTTGGTATAAATATTCTCGGTAGACCTCGACCTCGATGGCATTCCATTTCCACCTGTCCCACCAATTCCTCTAACATTACCCGTCGATTGATTCCTCCTCAAATCATTCGAAGATCTGAACCCATCATTGTTATCCCAACTATTCCACCCATCATTGTTCCCCACATAACCATTCCTACCAGAACCCCCGTGAGGCAAAGGAGGCTTCTTCCCAGCATTGAGATTCTCCTTCACAACAGGTGGGTCCCTCCATGAACGTCCCTCAGCTAGGGCTTGAATCCGATCTCTGTAAATGTTAGCGGCATTTGAATTATACTTGGCGACTATCTCAGTTTCCTTTGGAAGCCCATACTTAGCGAGAAAGGCATTAAGCTGCCCGTTGCCACCAGCCTCCATTTTCTTGATCTGGATCTCGGACCATGAATCCATGGTGACAGATCGAACAAATGAGATGTGGACACCGAGACCACGGTGTTTGCCGGAGCACTCTAAGCACATGAAAACGCCGTAGGAAACTGAAGCCCATTGGGGGTTTTTCTGAGAGCAATCGACGCAAATCTTGTTGCCTGATTGGGATTGTAGGTCTCGGAGCCGCCTCGATGCCGCCATTTTAAATCCGATCCAATCGATATGAGTCGGATTCTAGAAACTACGATAGAGAGAAAAAAAAATGAATAATCGAATCAATCAGAAAATTGTAAAATTGATAGGAAATTAGAAAGAAAAAAAAGATAATTGAATGAGAGATCAGAGGAGTGACAGAATTGGGGATCACCGACCGCGTCAAATTGGGAGGGAGGTTGGACTTCGATGAGTACGAACCAGCGCTGGGCTGTACACAACAACGCATTCACATTTCAGTTGTCACAAATTTCGTGTTTCATTCAGATTACCGAACGGTAATAGTAATATAAATAAAATATTATTATTATTAAATGAGATAAAATAAAAAAATACATAATTATATATGTGTATAAAAAATAACATTTTAATGTATTTCTTAAATATGTGAGAGGAATAAATACTGTTATTAAAATACCTTATATTTTATTATAAATTAATAATTAAATTAAGTATAAAAATATCCTTAATCATATTGATTATATTATTATTATTATTAATTAAACATATCCAATTCCATAGTAAACATGAAATTAAATTTGATTAAAAAATACAAAGTTAACTTTTTCTTTTTCTTTTTTCTTTTTTTATATATCAATCTTATAATTTTTACAAATACAAAAAAATTAATAATTAATTTAAAATTAAAAGTAATTCGTATTATGTCAGATTTCTATTTTATGTTGGAACCCGAATTACCACATTACCCTATTTTGGTAATTATCAAAATAAAATTTTATATTTTAAAAAATAAATACTAGATACATCTAATAAAATCTTTAAGATAGATTAATACTTATCAAATATTTGCAACATCCAACATATATAATTTTCATTGTTATAATTTATTTATTTTTCATGCTCCAGAAAAAGGCAAATATATCCATCAACTCATCAACAGCAAATAATCATGCCGTTATTCCATTACTATATAGTTTAAAAACACTAATAACAAAAATGAATCTATACAAATGGTTGTTATCACATATTATATACGGTAATTTTGTATTAAAATTATTTTAAAAATTTAAAAATAATTTATATTTTTAAAATAATATTGATAAGAGATATAATATAAATGATATAAATAAAAAATTAAAATCAAATTTATATATAAATAATTCTATTTTTAAATTAAAATGATCACATAATTGTTTAAATATCGGACTAATATTTCATTTACCGAAAAAACTAATAATTTAACCAAAAACAAATAAAACATAGCTAGTAATAGAACAACTTTAAATTCAATAGATTCATATACAAATTTTGAATAACCACCCCCCACCCATTTTAAAAAATACACCGCCGTCGCTAGAATCTAATTTTTTTTGTCATATTTTTATTGCAGGAGTTCAATACGTAACAAACACGAACGAAGTGATAGGAAAAAATGGAAAAAATGTTGGTGAAAAAAATTAAAATACCTATTTTTTTAATATATATATATATATAAAGAACCTACTCCTGTTCCAATAATTAGAATTCAAATCACAGACTTTTTACATACTTAGTGTTATAATTTGATCAGTGATACTAATGACAAATATTAAATAGAAGAATTGAAATCCTCATTTTATATATATTTTTCTTTTAATTTTTTTATAAATTACACCATTTGGCCTCTTTTTCTATTTCTTTATCTTTCATCTCTCTTTCGTAGTAAACCCCAACATCTCCAAAAGAACTACACCAACTTTTCGTTACTTTATTAATTATTTTATAAAGTACTAATTGCAAATAAAATTTAAAATATATATATAAAGAAATTTTAATTACCAATTTCCATGCCATCAAACAGAGCTAGGCAAGAAACTACGTCACCGTGCATGAAGAACATAGTAGAAAACAAAAAAAACTTATACATTTGGAAAGAAAATAATTTATTTTAGAACATCTCACTAACAATAAACCCGCTATCTTAAAGCCGATACTATTTCTACACAGAATATCCCACTAGTACCACTAACGCCTATCCTATTTCTACACAAAACTATGCTGTCTTGCAACAAGTACGAACAAGCCCGTACACAGCAGTATAATTCAACTACCTGTATAATCAATGCGAGTATGTCATTGCAAGTCCAACGTGCACTCATACCTCCAACCGTTATGCATTTTTGTATGTAAGACAGCCCGTCACTGGGCTCAGAAAGGATGTTCACAAATCAAATATTAAAATCTTGGATGTTCCAATCTAGATTTGTTACGTAACAAATTGGGATTCTGATGATAGGTGCTAGAACGCACCCAGCCCCAACGTGCGTGCACAGAGAAGAGAGAAGAGTCATATGGCTCCAACCCAGAGCCACGATCGAGCTCAGAGGAGGAGGGGAACATTCCAATCTATTAAGGAGAGACCACTCAAGTCGTTAGAAGCATCTCCGACAGGTGTGAAGGGCGCAAAGATAGGCTCATATCACCCCGCTGTTTTCTGTTACGATCTAACTGATTTCTGTTAATCTATGTAATTTTCTTTCAATAAATATGATCTGTAAGGCTATATAAAAGGCCAAAGAATCCAGAGAAAGTTAATGAGAATCAAGGCTTATTTTCCCTTCTCTGCATGTCATCTTCTTCCTCAGCTCTGTTCTTAAATTAAAAACCCTAACAGTAGTATCAAAGCCATGGACACCAGGGGTAAATCCAACGTTGAGTTTCGCAGCAAAGTAATGGAAACCTTGACAAGGTATGAATCAGGCTTTGATCAGATAGGCACAACCTTACAGGCTGTGCTCACCGAGTTACAAGGACTTCGCTCAACTCGGAATTTACCTGAAGAAAACCAGTTCGCACGAGAAGAAAACCCACACCCAAATGGTGGGTTCAGAAACCTTAATGACCACCACGTTCCCACTTTAGGCTATCATTTCCTACCTTTGTAGGGGAAGAACCCACTGGGTGGATATACAAAGCCGAGCAATACTTTGAATTCACAAATACTACACCAGAACAACGAGTGCAACTAACATCGTTTCATTTAGATGGTATTGCCTTACAGTGGCATAGATGGATCACCAAGTTCCATGGACCACTCACTTGGGAGAAATTTACCCAAGCTATGCAGTTGAGATTTGGCCCAACTGATTATGAAGATCCCTCTGAAGCCCTAACCAGACTCAAACATACTTCAAGCGTAGCTACTTACCAGGAAACATTTGAGAAACTTTCTCACATAGTGGATGGTCTTCCAGAAGAATTTTTGATAGGATGTTTCATCGCTGGATTAAGAGATGAGATCAGAATTGAAGTAAAAATTAAGAAGCCACGAACGTTGGCTAAAGCTATAGGGGTGGCAAGATTGATTGAAGAAAAGAATCTACTCCAGAGGAAGGCCATTCAATATCCACGATACCCAACATCCTATGTGGTAGCGAGGACCTCCACTAACCCTATTGTTAGTGTGTTAGGACCCTCTCCCCAACAAAGAACCAACTCAGCATCAATTTCCTTAGCTAATACCTTTCGTCGCATCATTAATCAGGAGGCACGTGAGCGCCGAGATAAGGGGCTATGCTACTACTGTGATGAGAAGTTCACAGTTGGCCACCGTTGTGCACGTCCACAACTATTTATGATAGAGGAGATGGAACAAATTCTCTCAGGAAACTCTGAAGAAAAGTTGGAACAAGAATTACTAGAGGTAATGCCTGAAATCTCATTTCATGCTATAACAGGAGCTGAACATCCTCAAACCATACGGGTAATGGGGCAGTTAAAAAAAGAGTACTAGTGCTGATTGATGGGGGAAGTACTCATAATTTCATTGATCAAGCTCTTACTCTCCAATATGGAATAATTATCACCAAGGGAAAGAAGCTGGAAGTAATGGTGGCCAATCGTGAGAAGATGGAATGCACAGGGCAATGCTGCAACCTTAGCCTTACCATACAAGGGTATCAGGTAACTACAGATTTCTATGTCTTTCCTGTTGCAGCATGTCAACTGGTGTTAGGTGTCCAATGGCTTGAGACTTTGGGTCCTGTCGAGATGGACTATAAGAAGCTAACCATCAGTTTCCAAGAGAAAGGTACTTCTCATAAGCTTCAAGGATTAGGGCACACAAACATTACAGCCCTAACATGTAAGGAAACCCAGAGCTTGCCAGATACAGGGTTGTTCCTTCAGATACTTTCCAATAAACTCTCGGGAGAACAAACTAGAACTCATTCACCTGAGATAAGTGAAATATTGGCTGCATTCCCTCAAGTGTTTGAACCCTCTACCAGCCTTTCTCCTAAACGATTACATGATCATTGTATTCCTCTACAACCAGGAACAGGACCAGTAAATGTAAGACCCTACCGTTACCCTTACTACCAGAAAACTGAGATAGAAAAAATGGTACATAGCTCCTACACTCTAACTTGATTAGACCAAGCAACATCCCCTTCTTGTCACCAGTATTGTTAGTAAGAAAAACTGATGGAACTTGGAGATTTTGCGTGGATTATAGATCTCTGAATTCCATTACTATCAAAGACAAATACCCTATACCGGTCATAGACGAGTTATTGGATGGATTGCATGGAACCAAGGTCTACTCCAAACTAGATCTTCGATCAGGGTATCATCAGATCAGGGTTCATGAAGAGGATACCCCAAAAACAAAATTTCGGACACATGAAGGTCACTATGAGTTCCTTGTGATGCATTTTGGTCTCACTAATGCCCCATCCACCTTTCAAAGTTTAATGAATGATCTTTTCATACCTTACCTCAGGAAGTTTATATTGGTCTTCTTTGATGACATTTTAGTGTATTCTCAGTCATGAGAGGATCATACATTGCATCTACAAACTGTTTTACAGGTATTAGCAACTAACATTTTAATTGTTAAACCTTCCAAATGCCATTTTGGTGTATTGTAGGTAGAATACCTAGGGCACCTGATATCAAAACAAGGGGTTGCCATGGATCCTGTAAAAATTCAAGCTATTATGGAATGGTCAACCTCAACCACAGCAAAGGGGGTCAGAGGATTCCTAGGATTGGCTGGCTATTATATAAAATTTATTAGGCACTTCGGTGGAATAGCAGCACCTCTCACCTCCCTACTAGGGAAGGAAGGGTTCTAGTGGAATGAGGCTGCAGCTCAGGCCTTTCAAAAATTGAAAGAAGCACTGACTACCCCTCATGTTCTAAGGTTACCTGACTTTACTCAACCCTTTGTCGTTGAATGTGATGCTAGTGGCATAAGGCTAGGAGTAGTTTTGACCCAGGAAAACCATCCAGTGGCTTATTACAGCGCTGCTCTCAAGGGGACAGCTTTGACTCTATCAACTTATGAAAGGGAAATGTTGGCTGTGGTGAAAACTATCAAGTTGTGGCACCCCTATTTGTTGGGAAAATCTTTCATCGTGCGCACAGATCAGTGAAGCCTTAAATACCTTTTAGAGCAAAGGATTACCACCCCAGCTCAAGCAAGATGATTACCTAAGCTACTTGGGTATGACTATTAGATTGAATACAAGAAGGGCTCAGAGAATCAAGCAGTAGATTCATTATCAAGAAGGGCGGAATTTCAATTGATCTCCATCTCGTAACCCCAGGCAGCCTGGTGGTCTAGCCTCCAAAAATAAGTCCAACAAGAGCCATTTTATGAGAAACTACCAGCCAAAATCTCCACGGGGGAACACAATTTTTTTGCCAACGTGATGGGGTTTGGTTAAAAAAAACAAGGTTTATCTAAACCCACAGTCCTCCCTAATTCCTCAGCTTATGGCTGAATGTCACTCATCACCAACAGCAGGGCACTTCAGATTCCACAAGATACTTTCCCGCATCAAACAGAATTTTATATGGCCCAACATGCAGCAAAGTGTGAAAAGATTCCTACGTTCATGTGATATATGTCAAAGGTGCAAGTATGACTGCATGAAACCAGCTGGATTACTGCAGCCTCTACCAATTCCTGATAAAAGCTGAACAGATATCTCAATGGATTTCATAGAAGGGCTGCCTTCTTCCAAAAGGTATACGATGATTATGGTGGTAATGGATCGCTTGACCAAATATGCCCACTTCATAGCTTTGAGACATCCTTTCACTGTCCTAACTGTTGCTAAGGCTTTTGTGGCAAACATAGTACGATTACATGGCATTCCTACTTCAATAGTTAGTGACAAAGACAAAATATTTGTAAGTTCCTTCTGGAAAGCCCTATTCAGACTATAGGATACTAAGCTATGTATGAATTCAAGTTACCACCCTCAAACCGATGGGCAGATAGAAGTAGTCAACCACACCTTGGAACAATATCTACTTTGTTTTACTGGAGAACAGCCAAGCCAATGGATAGAATGGTTGCCTTGGGCAGAATATAGTTATAATACATCGACACATTCTTCCATAAAAATAATACCCTTTGAGGCAGTTTATGGCCACTCACCCCCTCGTTTATTGGCCTACATTCCTGGCACTTCCAAAGTTCAGTTGGTGGATGAATGCTTGCGTGATAGGGACACCATTTTGCGTGATCTATGCCACCATCTCATGATAGCTCAGAACCATATGAAGTGTCACACTGATCAACACCATAGAGAAGTATCCTTTGTAGTAGGAGATTATGTATACCTCCGCCTTCAACCATATAGACAAACATCTGTGGCTTTCCTAGCTGCCATAAAGTTAGCTACACGTTTCTACGGACCTTACAAAATCACAGCACAAATTGGGGCAGTAGCATATAGGTTGGAATTGCCTCCTGATTCCCATATACACAATGTCTTTCATGTTAGTCGCCTTAAGAGACACTTGGGGCATTACACCCCACCCCTCGCAATCCTACCTCCTATCTCAGATAATTCTACAATGTTTCATCAGCCTGAGTCTATTTTGGACCGAAGAGTGATCAAAAAGGGTAATTATCGACCAAAATCAGAAATTTTAGTGAAGTGGGCTAGAACATTGATAGAGGATGCTACTTGGGAAAACGAATGGCGTTTTTCTAAGACATATCCATCCTTCATCCTTGTGGACAAGGATTATCAGGCAGGGAGGAGTTGATAGGTGCTAGAACGCATCCAACCCCAACGCGCGCGCACAAAGAAGAGAGAAGAGGCATATGGCTCCAACCCAGAGCCATGATCGAGCTCAGAGGAGGAGGGGAACACTCCAATCTGTTAGGGAGGGACCACTCAAACCGTTAGAAGCATCTCTGATAGGTGTGAAGGGCACGAAGGTCGGCTCATATCACCCCCACTGTTTTTTGTTACGATCCAACTGATTTCTATTCATCTATGTAATTTTTTTCTTCAATAAATCTGATCTGTAAGATTATATAAAGGGCTAAGGAATCCAGAGAAAATTAATGAAAATCAAGGCTTATTTTCCCTTCTCTGCGTGTCATCTTCTTCCTCAGCTCTGTTCTTAAATTAAAAACCCTAACATGTTACACCCATTTGCCTCACGAAAGCATCTTTCTTCAGTGAATCTTTTGGGTTTGGACCCTTGCCCATTTGTGTCTGTGGTGCAGATGGAACCTCGCTTTGATCAGTACTGGGAGCAGTGGAGATCCCAGACATAAGATCAATAATATCACCTTTGGTTGGGTGAGAAATTCCAGCATTGGTACTCTGTCCACTAACAGGGGCGTCTGCATATAATGTCATTATATCTGATAAGGTACAAGCACCAACTGCACCATGAGCTATACTTGAAGTAACAAGGGTTGGATCAAGCAACCCTTCCAACTGCTTGAATGGATCCACCGCAGGAGCACTACTCATAACAGACGGTTCACCTAAGTCGAGTAGGTCAGGAGGTTGATAGTTTGTGCTATCCACAGAAGCTACAGTGACTACAACAGCTTATTTCCGCTCCTGTAATTTCTCGGCACATTGGCTACTGTCTCTAGCTGTAGTCTTATGATTAGAAGATTATCTCTTTTCAGATTTTGATGTACTTCCAAATAATGAAGCAGCAAGCTTCTGTTAGCTTCTTAGAATCATGTGTCTTGGGCTTTTGAATATGAGGTGTCTGTAGTACTTTCTTGTGGAACCCCATTTATTGGTTTCTGGAAAGTCAGAGAAGTTTGAGCAGCATCTGAGACAGATGATGAAGGTGGGGAGTATGCTGGCCTACCCCACTTTCTTTGAACACCATCAAGTCGTAGCTTGAGTTCTGAGGAGCCAATGTCTAACACAGATGAAAGTGTTGCAGCCTGGTTGATCTCCCTAGAATATGATGGCTCTGGGACTGAAACAAGTTGAGTTGAAGAGGAGAGTGGAGCAACTGTTGAAGGGACAGGTGGCTTTGGAAGCTGGTATGCCTCAAATCTAAGACCATGAGTTGTTACTTCATTCTGCTCTTCATTTCTGAAGGTGCTGATGTTAAGAACGCCAGAACGCTCACTCTCAGGAATGTAGGGCTGGGCTCCTTTTTCTATTGAATGTTGGACGTAAATGTTAAGTAATGAGAGATCATCATCAATCTTCCAGAAGATTAATATATAGTATCGTGATAGTGTTACAGGCATACGAATATTATAGAAGGTTATAAATAAACATTAAAAATGACTAATAATTTGGAAAAATGGTACAGGAAGAAAAAAAAGTGCAAACTACTTTGCTTGTGCAACTAACATCGTATCTTTCTTTCGGAGAATATTTACTGATATCTTACAATAAAGTAATAAACACAAATTTGAATAACAACAAAATGAAAGCACGATTGAAATCAAAAATATAATTATACATAAAGACAATCTGCCAATAATGGCAAAGGAGAATTACAAAGAGTAAAGTATTAACTATACAGTGCAATAAATGATCTTATTTGCACCTATTTGTCTTACTTTAACTGTCCCATAGTCTATGTTGAATCATATACCTAGAGCAATAAATATTACCTTACTTTAGTTGTCTTATACAGTGGAATAAATATTACCGGGTTTGTTGTCCTGCGCAACATAAATATTACCTGTTTGTTGTCGTGGTTGAATCATCCTTTCATATATGACCTATATTTATGTTTAAAATAAGAATAACATAATATACCTAGTTTATAAAATATAAAACTAAATGATATAAAATACTAAAGCATGAATGGTTAATATATAACTTATATAACTTATAGTTTAGATTGTTAATTGTGACCCAAAACATTAAGTTACAAAAATAACTTATTATTCAACTCTTTCCTTTTTTTTCTTTATATACAAATATATATATATATATATTAATTGAGTTTTCTTTCTACTATTTTATGTGAAGATGAACGGTCTTTGGAGAAGAATAAAAAGAAAAGAAAACTACTCCCAACAGAGAGATAGTAGTTGCGTCAAGACAAAAAATAAAGAGAGCTTTAAATCTGTCAAATTAAAGAATAAGAAGAAGAAGAAGAAAAATTTCAACTATTATTTTTTCATTTTCAACCAAAGAATCTCCTATTTTTCTTTTCAAATTTTGCAGAGTAGATTATCTCCTATTTTTCTTCTCAAATTTTGTAGAACAGATTAGAAGAAAGGGAAGGTCATTCGTGTGGTAATATTTGATTTAATAGCAAGTTTGTTAATTTATCTTGTTATATATTACCAGTAAATTAGAGAGAGATATTTTCTAAATGTATTTTGGATTTTGGTATAATTTGTGAAGCTCTATGAAAATTGGTGTTTGTATCTTCATTTTGTTATTAGTGAATTTTTCTCGGTGTGTCGTCGTCAGTGGAGTAGATTTTTCACATTGAAAAGTTAAACCACTTAAATCATTGTATGCCTTTTATTTTCTTACTGGTTATTATTTTATTGTTACCCATTATTATATATTTGTGCAACCAAAAAATTGGACCCGATCTTCGTTTCCGTAAGTGCTAATTTATAACAAATTGATATCAGAGCATTGGGTTATTCTGCTATTTATTGGAACTGATCAAGTTTGCTCTTTTGGATTTATTTTGAGCTTTCTAGTTATCTGATTGGTTTCATATTTTTTTTGGGTTGTGCTTCTGTTTATTTAATATTGGGTTTTTTGTCATGGCGGCAAAATACAAAATTGAGAAATTTAATGGTAGAAATGATTTCAATCTATGGCGTATGAAGATGCATGCTGTATTAGTTAAAGAAGGGTTCGTTAAGACACTTGAAAGTAAAGATAAATTGCCAGAAAAATTGACAGATGAAGAAAAAGATACATTGATGGAAAATACTCCTAGTTCAATTCAGTTATCCTTGTTTGATGAGGTATTACGCGAGGTTGGTGATGAGAAATCTCATGTTGGGTTATGGCTTAAATTGAAGAATTTGTATATGACCAAGTCTTTGACAAGTCGGTTATATTTGAAGCAACGTTTGTATACATTCAGAATGTCAGAAGGTGCACCTTTACACGATCACCTTGATGAATTTACTAAAATTATTCGTGATCTGAAAAATGGTGGTGTTAAGATTGATGATGAGGATCATACCTTAGTTCTATTATGTTCTTTACCTCATTCATTTGAACATTTTGTTGATACCATGCTATATGGGCTCTTTGGAAGATGTCAAAGCAGCTTTGAATTCCAGAGAGTTGAAGAAAAAGGTGTTTACAAGCAGTAATGATAATAGCAGTGATTTATTTGTCAGAGGTAAAAATCAAGAAAAAGGCACAAGAAATAATAGAGGCAAGTCTATATCTAAATCTAGAAAAAGAAAAGATAAATGCAACTATTGTCATCAAGAAGGGCATTGGAAAGTAAATTGTCTAAAACTCAAAGGTAAAGAAAAATCTGCCACAACGTCTTCTGTTACAAATGATGTTGTTAGTGTTGTAGATAGTTCTGGTTTCAATGGTGAAAATGTTCTATCAGTATCTATTGGTTCTCCTAGAGATGTTTATATTCTTAATCTAGGTTACACTTACCATATGTGCCCCAGTAGAGATTAGTTTGCTTCTTATTAGTCTATTGATGAAGGTGTTGTCTTGATGGGAAACAATATGTCCTACAAGGTTGTTGGTATTAGTACTGTCCGAATTAAGATGCATGATGGTATTGTTAGGACTTTGAAAGATGTTCGCCATATTCTAGATTTGAAAAAGAATTCGATATCTTTGGGTACTCTTGATTCACAAGACTACAAGTATGTAGCTGAAGGTGGAGTTTTAAAAATTAGTAAGGGTGCTCTCGTTATTATTAAAGGTCAATTGTCGTGTGGTCTCTATATGCTTAAGGGTATCACTATTATTGGTAGTGTTTCAGTTTCGTCCTCGTTAGATCAAGATTCAGATACTACTCGATTATGGCATATGCGACTTGGGCATATGAGTGAAACATGGATGTCTATTTTGAGCAAACGAGATTTTATTTGTGGTCAGAAAACTGGGAAGCTTGATTTCTATGAGCATTATGTCTATGGAAAGTATCGCAGGGTCAAGTTCAGTACAACCATCCATAAAATGAAAGGTATTGTTGATTATATTCATTCAGATCTTTGGGTTCCTTCTTGTGTTGTGTCTAAGGGTGGTGCTCGGTATATGATGACTTTTATTAATGACTTTTCCCGTCATGTTTGGGTGTATTTTCTGAAGAACAAGAATGATGTGTTCTCAAAATTTGTAAAATTCAAGGCTTGTATAGAAAATCAAACAGACAAGAAAATCAAGCATTTGAGAACTGACAATGGTTTGGAATTTTATGACAGTCAGTTTAATGAGTTATGTGAAAGAAATGGCATAGTGAGACACTGCACTGTGCGTCATACACCACAACAAAATGGAGTAGCAGAACGTATGAATAAGACTCACTTAGAAAAAGTTCGTTGTATGCTCTTTTAAGTTGACTTGGATAAATCCTTTTGTGCTGAAGCTTGTAACCATGCCTGCTATTTGGTGAATCGATCTCTATCAACTGCAATTGAGTTGAAAATTCCATTTGAGGTATTCTTTGGTACTCTTGCTAATTATTCTAATTTAAAAGTTTTTAGGTGTCCTACTTATGCCCATGTTAATGATGGTAAACTTGAGTTCAAGGCATTGAAATGCATATTTTTAGAGTATCCTTCTAGGGTAGAGGGTTATATATTATGGTGTGTTGAACCCAAGTCACCTAAATTTTTGATTAGTAGAGATGTTAAGTTTGATGAGTTTTCCATGTTGGAAAAGAAAAAAGAGTCTATTGTTGCAGATAAAGACCACGGTGTTAATGAGTAGGTGGAGCTTGAGAGTGAAGCTCCTAGTCAAGTGCAAGAGGACACTTCAAATTATCTATCTGTGGATGAGATAGATGATTCTGCTTATGATGTAGCAGAAGAGCAACATAAACAACCATATAGTATTGCTAAGGGTAAAGGAATAAGAGAGATTCGATGCCCTCAGAGGTACGTAGATGCAGACTTAGTTTCTTTTGCATTGTCTATGATAGAGTCTATTAAGGTGTATGAACCTTCTAGTTATCATGAAGTTTTCACTTGTGATGATTTTGTTCAGTGGCTGGTTGCTATGAATGAAGAGATTGAATCACTTCATAAGAATCATACTTGGGAATTGGTGAAACCGCCTAAGGGCTAAAAGATTGTTGGAAACAAATGGGTCTTCAAGAAAAAGGAAGGTATACCTGAGTTTGAAGTAGCTAGGTTCAAGACACGTGTTGTTGCAATGGGCTATTGCCAGAAGAAAGGTATTGATTTCAATGAAGTATTTTCACCTATTGTAAACATAGCTCTATTCGTGTGTTGTTTGCTATGGTTGCATTGTTTGACATGAAATTAGAACAACTTGATGTTAAGACAACCTTCTTACATGGTGAGCTTGAAGAACAAATATATATGCATCAACTAGAGGGGTTTGTTGTTCCAGGTAAGGAAGATCATGTTTGTTTATTGAAAAAGTCTTTATATGAGTTGAAGCAATCCCCTAGGCAATGGTATAAGTAGTTTGATTCTTTTATGATTGATCATGGTTACTCTAGGAGTGATTATGATAGCTGTATTTATCATAAAAGATTCCATGATGGTTCATTTGTCTATTTGTTGCTTTATATTGATGACATATTTATTGCTTCTAAGAATAAGTTTGAAATTCAGAAATTAAAGTCTCAACTTAATGGTGAGTTTGAGATGAAAGATTTGGGTGTAGTGAAGAAATTTTTGGGCATGAAAATTTATAGGGATAGACAAGTAGACAAACTTTATTTGACTCATAAAAGTTATATTAAAAAAGTTCTTGAACACTTTGGTATGAACGATTCTAAACCTGTGAGTACGCCGTTAGTTGCGCATTTCAGGATTTCTTTGGATTTTTCACCACAGTCAGAAGAAGAAGAGTGGTACATGTCTCAGGTTTCATATGCTAGTGCCGTTGGTAGTTTGATGTATGTTATGGTTTGTACTCGTCCAGACATTTCATATGCAGTTAGTGTTGTTAGCAGATATATGTGTAATCCTACTAAGGGTCATTGACAAGTAGTGAAATGGATACTTCGGTATTTGAAAGGTACATCTAATTTTGGTTTGGTATATGATGGAAGTTCTAATACTGGTTGCAGTGTTATTGGTTATGTGGACTCCGATTATACTGGTGATTTGGATAGAAGAAGATCTCTAATAGGTTATGTCTTCACTCTTTCTCATTGTGCCATTAGTTGGAAGACTACTTTACAGTCTACAGTTGCTTTGTCTACAACAAAGGCAGAATATATGGCAGCAGTAGGAGCAATGAAAGAAGCCATTTGGCTTAGAGGTTTGGTCTGTGATTTGGGTTTACACCAGGATATTTCTATTGTATTTTGTGATAGTTAGAATGTGATACACTTGATCAAGAATACTATGTATCATGAAAGAACCAAACACATTAATGTTAGATATCACTTAGTTCATGACATTATCTCTCAGGGTGCTATTGTTGTCAATAAGATAGTCACTATAGAGAATCCATCCGATATGTTAACCAAACCAATTCCATTTAATAAGTTCAAGCATTGTTTGGACTTGATTGGTATTTGCAGAAGATAATCACCCTTTGGGGCTTTGGACGATGATTATTTGGTAATCCGAAGAATTTCATTTGAAGAATTTCATTTGAAGAATTTCATTTGAAGAATTTCATTTGAAGAATTTGTTTTCTGTTTTGAATCAAAGTGGAGATTTGTTAATTGTGGCCCAAAACATTGAGGCCTAAAAACCATTTATTATTAAACCCTTCCCCTTTTCCCTTATATATATATATTAACTAAGTTTCCTTTTTACTACTCTACCTGAAGACCAGGAGTCGTTGGAGAAGAATAAAAAGAAAAGAAAACTATTCCCAACAAAAAGATAGCAGTTGTGTCAAGACAAAAAATAGAGAGAGCTCCAAATTTGTCAAATTAAAGAGTGAGAAGAAGAAGAAAAATTCCAACTACTGTTTTTCATTTTCAGCCAAAGAATCTCCTATTTTTCTTCTCAAATTTTGCAGAGTAGATTAGAAGAAAGGGAAGCTCATTTGTGTGATAATATTTGATTTAATAACAAGTTTGTTAATTTATTTTGCTATATATTACCAGTAAATTAGAGGGGGATATTTTCTGAATGTATTTTGGATTTTGGTATAACTTGTGAATCTCTCTGAAAATTGGTGTTTGTATCTCAATTTGGTTATTAGTGGATTTTCCTCGGTGTGACGTCGTCAGTGGAATATACTTTTTACATTGAAAAGTTGAACCACTTAAATCATTGTGTGCCATTTATTTTTTTACTAGTTATTATTTTACTATTACCCGTTATTATATATTTGTACAAGCAAAAAATTGGACCCGATCTTCGCTTCCTCAAGTACTAATTCATAACATAGATACTCTTACGTTATTAGTCTTCATTCAAGAAGTTATACTCTTTAATCAATTCAACTTACAAGTAATTCAAAATAGTTAAAAAAAAACTCACTAAAAACAAGGTTAGGACTCATCCCCTTGGCTATAAACATGGCTAAAAACTTTTTAAATTCATCACACGCTACCTTCAATCAAATAATAATAACTATTAGAACACCAAATCAAAAACTATTAGAACACATGGTATATAGTTTAATATGCTTCTAGACTTACCCTTAGAGAATTTGGTATAACTTTCAATAGAATTGTCCAAATCTATTTATATAATTAAAACGATACAAAAAATAGACATTTTAAGCATTAAAACAAGATGTAATGTACTCAATTATAATCTGTATAACTATTTCAAAACACAAAAATACATATTACACCGTAAAATAGATTTGTATAACAAGAATTTTGGGTCGAATTTTTCTTAACATGCTTTGATACAATAAGTATAATTTTATGTAGAAAACTCTGAACATCAAACCATAATTTTTTTATAAAACTATACATGTCAATATTTAAAACAAGATATAACCTACCTAAATAAAATCTATAATCACATTTCAAAATCACAAAATATAGGAAGGTTGAAATAGAGTTTTCAATTTTGATGTATATTGAACATGCTTTGATAAAACAAATATAAATTTTTATACAAAACTTCAAATGATAAACTGTAATTTTTTTTATTAAACTGAACATTCATACCTTTTTAAAATATTATGGATCAAAGCTTAAAAATTCTTAAAACATTATCAGTTTTCATCGTAACTTTTTAAAAATAGTTTCAAAAGTGTAACAATATAGTTTTTTAAAACTTTGGAGTTTTGGCCAATAGGAAAAACATTTCTTCATATTAAATCCTCGAAAACATTCAAGAAACATAAACAAACTCCAAATAATACATAAAATGATTTAACCATATAAATTTAGTATGAAATTTAAAAGTAACAAGAATGAAATTATAAATAAGAGGAAAGATACTTGATTTCTCATCTTAAAACTAAGCCCTGATTTAGAGTCAATACAAAAATAGATATCTTACGAAGGATAAGAAGAGTTAGTAAGAATCATCTTAGTTAGAAACTATTCAACTTCGAGAGAGAAAGAGATATTCACTTATTATAAGGATGGTGCGATTTGAGTCTTTTTTTTCTTCTTTTTATTCAGAATAATGTGTCTTTCTCCTAAGACTGAGAACGGTAAAAAAAATAGGCCATAGGTTCGAATCCTACTTGAGGATATCAAATTTATTATAAATTAAAGAATTCACATTAAGATAAGTTTTAACGAGAATGATTATCATAAAAGATTCCCAACATATCATAAGATTCTCTTTCTTCAACATCTTCATATATCTTTCTATTTATTTCCTTCTCTCTATCCTTACTCTGTCCACCTCCTATACTCAAAATTTAAGGATATTTTGAAATATATTTTGTGACCATAATTTTAAAATGTACCGTAGGTTAGGATTCTATTATTTTGAATTTTTTTACTCAATTATTCAAAAAATTTAAAATATACTCAAGAATATTTTATTCTATCCACGAATCAAATTTGTAAATCAGTAAAATATTTATTTTGCTAATTAAAGAAAAACATTATTTTGAAAATTTACAAAATTTAAAACAAAATAGAATAAAGGACAATTTTTTTTTAAAATTTAAATGAGATATGGAGTCTCACAATTACTCATTCAAAATAAACGTATAGAGAATTGAATATAGAGAATCGAGAAGCAAAAAATAGACTAACATAAAATCGAGTAATGGATAACAAGTTTAAGAATAAACGAAACACTCCATATAGAGCTTGATTCAACCTTAATTTACATTTTTGTTATATTTCCTTCTTCCCTGTAGGATTTGTTCATTAAGAACACTTATCGCCATTATCGGAAGTAAGAAATCATAAACTTGTCCACTGTTTCGATATCAGATTTTGTGTTTAAAATTTGTTTTGATTTTACTGATAGTAACTATGATCATTGTTTTCATAACAAATATTCACTCTGTGATATTTGGTAACTGATATCCATGAAAAATCTTGAGCTAAAATGCTTGAGAAATCTCGTGATGATGGAGGTTTTGATATTGCAATGATGGAGGGTTATCTCGTTGTGTTGGGGGATTCTTTCGTGAATAGTAGGTGCGGGTTTTGGGGTGGGCTGATTGATTTATGAAAATAGAGAAATTTGATAAAATATCACTTAATGTAATAATAAAATTGTGAGTTTTGAATAAAATGAGGTTATTTAGGTCATTCGTTGCTTTATAGTCATGGTCCACTTATGTAACCCATTGGGCCTATTTGGTTTATCCATCCCGCGCATATTTTTTGAGTACAGATTCAAAGTACGTGCACAACCGTCTTAAAGCTTCAAAGCAATTCGTTTTCGCTACATAAACCCAATTTTGCCTTCTTAGTTTCAAAAACTTCATTCATAAGACAAAAGCCCAAACCCTAATATCGGAAAACTGATATCTAACGGCTCCCCGGATAATTTCTTTCCTGTTTTGTCCATTTTCCTCAATTTCTCGGCGATTTTCTTCTTATTTTGTCAGGTCTCCGGTCGATTTCTGAATTTTTAGTTCGCCATGGCGAGCCAACATGGAGTTAACAGTGCAGATTCTTACATTGGGAGTTTTATTAGCCTAATTTCCAAGTACGAAATACGATACGAGGGTGTTCTTTATCACCTTAATGCCAATGATGCCACCATCGGTCTCAAAAACGGTGCGCCTATTTCTTCTGACATTCATCATATTTCTCACAAATATGTTGCATTAGTAAATTTATTTTTCGTCTTTGTAATTTGTCGTTTATCACACGCTTATTATTGGTAAAGATTTATAATATTTTATTAGAATTACAAAATGACAGAGGAAAATTTTCAGGATGATTGTAATATTCTGTAGCAACGAGTCTTGTGCTGATTTTCCACTTTTAGTATCGCGAAAAGCACAAAAAGAGTTTGAAATACAAAGTTGAATATAAGAAGAAACTCGATGTTTCATTGGGAACATAATTACTTTGGAATCACATTGGGCTTTATATCAACCTTGAACCTTGTTTTCTTGTGTTCGATCGCTCATTGGCTTCCTCGTGCGCCGTGTTTTAGTTGTTTGTGCTTTAGATATGCTTATGTTGTAATTCTAACATCAAAATTAGATAAGAAAATAGCTAAAATAATAAGGCTTGTTCCTGTGCTCTGCGAGATCAGAGAAAGAGTGGGGATGTACAAAAGGTTGTGGGGATGGTGTAAACATCATGTTTTTGGGCTTGAACTATTGATCACATGAACTTTGAAGCATAGAACGCTAGCTCTGAAATGAGTACCTTTCTTCTGTTCTCTCCACTCGTATTGAAACTAAGCCAATATTTATACTGTCAGTCCTTGGCAAGAGCTCAGAAAAAAACCGCATGACTGTTAATGTCCTCTTCATGTAATCCTGCAACATCTGTCTTGTTTCTGGTAAGATTTCATCAATGCTCACATCAATTGTTCGTGATCAGATGCAGTTTGGTTAGTGTACTATCAATCAAGATTTATCCGTACTTAATCTGCATAAATTTTGAACGCAATTAACTTTGTTTATCCTTTTATTATTTGCTTCATTTTATGTCATAAGTAAGTCTTCTTAACTCTTGTTTGTTTATGATATTGATGTTAAACACCTCTAATGTGGCTTCTTAATCATATTGCAGTTAGGTCATATGGAACAGAGGGGAGGAAGAAGGATGGTCCACAAATTCCTCCAACTGATAAGGTGTACGAATACATCCTCTTTAGAGGTAGCGACATAAAGGTAGATGAAAATATCTTTGATTCTGTTTTAGGGTTTTAGCTAGTTGCCTAGTTCAATGTTGAAAATGCTTCATTATGTTCCCCATTTAAATATGGTTGTTTCATGGAGAATGTCATACTAGTTTTTTGCTTTGGTACTCAGTATGATTCCCTTTTGTTCTCAAAATGTTACAAGCTAGGAGTTGATCCCCTTCTTTCTCTGTGTTGTAATTTAAGTTTATTATTTAGTATAGCAACTTGCTGATGTGGTTATATTGTCTTGCTTGTGAGTTAGGATTTTTTTCCGCACTCCTGTGATGTCTGATGTCTACATCCTGCCACTTATAAGACCTAGTTAACATGCAACTTAGTTGTACTTTTGCTGAAATGCTTGACTGTCTTTGGTGCAAGAGACTGGCATCAGCTTGTGCTGCAATGCACCATGAATTTTATAAACTTGATTGTTGCTTTTGATTTCAAAGTAACACTTTCTTTGGTAGGAAACATTACAAACTCCTTCATGTTCTATATCAGTCGTACAATATAGTGTCAAAATTAGTGATTAGAATGTATATGTCAAAATTTGATATAAGCAGAATGTAGCTTCAGTTTGCCAATGTATAGAAGTTGCTATTCAATGTCCATAATAAGGTAGCTGCATTATCAATATCTCACCATGTATCTTTATATCTAGGATTTGCAAGTTAAGTCTCCTCCATCTGCCAAAATGGAAGAACCGAGCCACAACGATCCTGCTATCATCCAGGTACTGTCATTTAGGATTAATACTTACATAACTATGGTTGTATATTTAAACTCAACATATTTTTTCCATTCTGATTTTTAATAATAAATTAGATTATTTTGTTGAGTCAGTTCAATATGGAAATATGCTTTTATTCTTTGCAGTCGCGCTATGTCAGTACTCCTCAGTCGGCAATAGTTGGTAGTAGCAGTTCGGCATCACCTCAGTGGCATGACACTCCTGCTTTATTTAGCAGAGTCTCTCCTGGTGCATTGCCACCTTACCAATCTGTTACCCAAGCTGGTCAGTCTGAACTTTCCCCTCTGATCCAAAATGTTAACTTCTCTTCTCCTAGTACACCGATTAACTGGCAACAATACAATAGGACATCTATTGGTGTTTCTAATTTTCCACAGGACCATATTACTGTTCATCCCTCATCCTCATTATCACATACTTTGACAATGCAACAAAATATACAAGCTCCTGTGACCATGGGATTAGATAATGCATCAGAATGTATTACTCCTGTATTAGCTTCTTCATCTACCTCTGTACATCCAAAACTTTCACCCTCTCTTACTCCTGTGCAATATACCACTTCTCCTGATTTTCCACCACTTGTGTCTGATCAGGCATCTATACCATCTCAATCTGTGCCTTTGACTGTTAATATGCTAACTATGTCTTCATTGCCATCATATTACCAAGACTCATACCTAAATGAAGTTAACATTGTTGGTAAGGCTGTTTCTGACCCAAAACAGGTCATTCCAGTCCAATCTGGGCCACATTCTACATCTTCATATTCAGGTTCAAATTTAGGCCCCTTGTTTACACCATCCCCATTATTGGCTGCTAACCAAATGGGGCAGTCTGGACAGCAGATGCATTCTGTCACACAGAAACTTGACCTTGTTCCAAAGTATATGGGTGTTTTGACAGAAACCTCATCATCCTTGATTCCTAGTCCTGTTGATCGATCACCATTGTTACCACTGCCAACTTCTGCCCAAAAGGTTTGGTAATTTTTTTCCCAGAAGGATTTCATAGGACATTATACTTTGTTTGTTCTTTCCATCCTTTTTTTAATTCATATTTTTGGTTATGCTTGACAAATGTACAATTGCATTTGTGTTGGTTTAAGGATTTCCTGTAATTTTGTCCATTCTCTTAATACCAAATCAGTTTTCAGTCTTTTGAACCAATAGAATGTTTCATACGATTGTTTAAAAATATTTATATCCCATTATTTAAGAAACAATATTAATTCCCCCAGCAATCTTGTCCTTAAGTTTTATTTGGAAGTTTGCTGTCTGCATAGTCAGCAATTTTTTCCTTTCCCCAAGTCAACTCACTCTCCTAGTAGCTTCAAAATGGAGTTTGTGCTTATTATTTGAGAAGAAAATAAATTTTGGTGGGAACCTGAGAAACCGAGCTTGCTTGCAAACATATTTGCTCATGGTTATTATATATATTTCTACAGCTCTACTATATATCTTGCATGTGGAGGCCATAAAGAGTTGATATTTTGCCATGAGTGATCCTTGCAATATCTCTTATGAATTTTTTTAATATTCAAACCATGAACTTTTTTTGTAATATTAAAATCTTACTAAGTCCTTAAATCTGAAGATGTATATATATGTTATTCTTATTTTCTCTTTTTGCAGTCTTCATACTCTACTGCACATTTCACTGAAGAGTTTGATTTTGAGGCCATGAATGAAAAGTTTAAGAAAGAGGAAGTATGGGGTTCTCTGGGAAAGACAAAACTGATAGATAGAGCAGAGGATTATGAAGCAGGTCATAGCTTGGATGACACAGAAGTACATGGACATGTGCCTAATCCAAAGGTGGGACTTGAAACCATTTTCACTTTTGTGGTTTTCATATTATATTTTTCTGCATACAAAATAGTTGAACTTGTAAATTTTTGATTCTTCATGCAGCCTGCATATGATAAGGATGACTTCTTTGACACAATCTCGAGTAATTCCCTCAACCGAACTAGAAACGTGCAAAACCGATATTCTGAGCGAATGAGACAGGATACAGAGGTTTACCCTTTACCTATTTATTATCAGTTTTACACCTTAATGTTTTAAACTTCTATTGTATTAGCAGTGAGCTTTACACTTCAATACGAGTCTGTGAGATCTAAAGGTGTTTAGGACCAGCAGTATATTGCAGATTTCATTGACTTTTTTTTTCAATTGACAGACATTTGGCATCCAATATAGACCTAATATAAGCTATGGTGGCGGACGTGGTGATAATTTCCGCGGCTCATATTACCATGGCCGAGGATATGGTTATGGAGGGAGGAGGGGACATGGAAGAATGCATTTCTAACACCTAAAGATTTATGTGTTTCTTCGAGTCAGAGATCTACTTGGCTGATCCTCTCTTCTGGACCACTGGCCTTGTTACTATTGAATTGAAGCTACTGTTGTGTCATATGTGTGTACGTTAGGAATTTCGTTCAGATGCTCATAACGCACCGAAATCACCAATTCTGGTCGGTTCATGTTTTTTAAGTGTCCAAGAACTGGTGCTGGGCTTTTTCTTTGCAAACCTCTTAAACCCCTAGACTAATGGTAGAAAGTTAATAACACTAGATCAGTTTTTAAATATGACTTGGTTTACTGCAGTTGCCTATTTCTCCTACATCAACATTATATCTTGCCATCTCTCTCTCTCTCTCTCAATCAAATTTTCCCATATCTTTACATAGTCTAACATAAAAACAAATATTTGGAAGTTATGCAATATGATTGCTCTAATTTAAAACATATGTCCGACCAATCAAATAAAAGTAGATGCTATTTAACTTAGGCTACACGTGAAAAAGAAAGGAAGCACAAATAAATTCAATTGAAGTAGGCAATGGTTCATTTTTGGCTTCTTTTGTAAGTGGATTCATTTTTGATCCCATATTCGTGTAAGAAGCAATGTTTTATGTGTATAAAACTCGATATGTATACTTGTATATATATGCAATATTGTTGTGTATGTATAGAAAAAAATAAAAAAAGAGAGAGAATATGTATATAAAGAAATAACTAAAATGGTAAAGTTAAATGAAAATTGTTAAATAAGAGAGGTTAAAAATATAACTTGTGAATAAAGATGAGGTAGGATACGTAGGGACTAACGAATGTAGATCAAGTAGTACATACCCTTTAGCAATACAAGTTTGGTATAACGCTATAGATGGGCAAAGATTGCAGGTAATTAAATTCCAATATTTGATTTTTTTTAAATATAATTATCAACGAAACCTATAAACAAAACAGTCTTTAAAACTAGGAAAGGAAGATACCAAAACCTCCCTCGCCAATCAAAACAATAATTATTGAAGAACCCAGCTCCATATCCCAATCCCCTTCTCAATTTCCATAACCCAAATAAAATTGGGAAATACACAAAAAACTCCTCTCTTTAATTTTGAGCCTTATGATTTCAATCTTCAAAAAATCAGATTCAAACCCACCAAAACTGTTGTTACTTTTCTCAAATGGTGAAAAAACCAATATATGGTCCTCACAAACGGACCACCCACCCTCTGATTTGGTTGGTCGCTGTAATCTGCACAATCTTAGCCATTGGAGTTATAATTGCAGGCATTGTTGTGTTTGGTGGGTATATAGCAATCCACCCAAGAGTCCCTTTTATAAGTGTAATTGATGCCCATCTAGACAAAATTCAATATGATTTAGCTGGTTTGTTGGAAACCCAAGTTACAATTTTAATCAAAGCTGAAAATGATAATGCTAAAGCTCATGCGAGTTTCTCAGATACAAGATATAGACTTAGCTTTCAAGGTTTAGAGTTAGCTGACCTTGTAGCTGAGCCATTTGAAGTTATGAAAAATTCTTCTCAAGAATTTCATTATGTTGTGCCTTCCTCTTCTATTCCTTTAAATCCAGAGCAAATGGAAGATGTTGATTTGGATTTGAAGCTGAATCATATTACTTTTGATTTGAAAGGGAATTCTAAAGCTAGATGGAAAGTTGGCTTACTTGGTTCTGTTAATTTTATGTGTCGTCTTAATTGTCAGCTTAAGTTTCATCCTTTGACTGGTCATTTTATTAAGTCTCATTGTAGTTCCAGGGCTAAATAAACTTCATTTATGCTGCTTCTTACTTCTTCAATCTTATTTTGATTTGTTACTTTGACTTTTTATTAACTTTTTTTCGGCTTTATTAATCCTCCGATCAAAATAATTACTTGGTTTTATTACATATTTGTAATTGTTTTTAAATATTTAAGTGTATATTTTTATCCTATTCATGTTCTCAATTTTAAACTATTCATAGAAAATAATATTTAATTATTAAATTAATAATATTAGATTTAAATTTAACAAATATATAATTATATTTTTAATCTTGAACAAATTTAGGTACAAGTGTTTAAAATTTTAAATCCAATAATATAGTCTTAAAATTGTTAAAATTTTCACGTAAGTTCTTAAATTTATAAATCTTACAATATAGATCCTAATTTTCCAAAAAATTATATATAGGTTTAAGTTTGATTACTAAAATATATATTTATGAATCAAAATTTTAAGATCCACATGTGAAATTTATAAATTTGAGGATTAAATCGTATAATTTAAAAATTTAGAACATTTATGTAAAGTTTAAAAAATTTGAGGATCAAATTATAGGTTTTAAAAATTTGATGACTTACGTGTGAATTTAGTTAAAATATAAGGACCAATTATATAATTTTAATTTTTTATTATTATTATTATTTAAAAATAAGTTAAATTACATCTTTAGTTCTTAAACTTTATTTGATTTTTTATGTTAGTCTCTCAAATTTTTTTTTTGTGAAATTTAAGTCTAATATTTTTAAAAATTTACTCAACTTAGTCTAAATTTAAAAATTGTATTTAATTGTACTTCAACAATCAAAATTATTGTTTTAAATTTATTTTTTTTACTTTATTTATTCCAATAATTTTTAAAATTTAACATATTCTTATTAAAAACTAAATTTTATTCTTATCAAGTTAATATGTATGTTATATAATGGTTCTCAAAATAGTTATGAAATGTTATGGATTTATTTGATAATATATCAGAACAAATACCTTAAGGTGATGTTTGGTTGGAGGGAATGGAAAAGAATCAGAATTGATTCCTTTCATTTTGTGCGTTTGGTTGGGCAGAATGGAGGGACAGAATGGAATCGATTACTAAAAGAGAAGGAATCATAATTTCTTCTCCTATTTTAAGAATCATGATTTCATTTCCATCTAAACTTTTTTTTCCAATTTTACACCCCAAATATAACCCTAAACTCAAATCCCAAATCCCTAAACCCTAAATCCAAATCCTAAAACCCTAAAACCTAAATCCTAAAAACCCTAAACCTTAAACCCAAAATCTCAAAACCCTAAACCCTAAACCCCTAAAAATCAAATCCTTAAACCTTAAACGTTAAATTCCAAATTCTAAAACGCTAAACCCCAAACCCAAAATCCAAAACCCAAAATCCAAATCCTAAAACCATAAACCTTAAATCCCTAAACCCTAAATCCCAAATCCCTAACCTTAAACCCAAAATCCCAAAGCCCTAAACCCTAAACCCAAAATCCCAAAACCCTTAAACCTTAAATCCCTAAACCTTAAACCCTAAACCCTAAATCCTAAATCCTAAATTCTAAAACCCTAAACCCTTTTTAGAAAAATAATAATTTTAACCCTAAACCTTAACCCATAAATATAACCCTAAATCCTAAATCCCTAAACCCTAAATCCTAAATCCTAAATCTCAAAACCCTAAACCCTATTTAGAAAAATAATAATTTTAATAATATATTTCTTTTTAATTAAGTAATAATTATTTAGAAAAATAATGATTTCAATAATATATTTTGTCTGACGAAAAAATAGTAATTAAATGACATTATTTGAACTTTACTACATGTAGGAGTATTAAGGTAATTTACCGCTTTTTCTATTTCATTCCAGTAGAAAACCAAACAATGTAATCCTGATTCCGAGCTTGATTCCAGTGATCAAACCAAACAACATTGTTTCCTTTCCATTTCATTCTCATTCTTATTCTCATTCCGTAAGTTAATTAGATATTTCTCTCTCTCTCTTTGGAAGTATTTTCCTCCTCCATTATTACTAGGTTTTTTTTCCTTGATAAATATGAATGGTAAGCATTATACACGAGGAAATAAAGCAAACAACATTGAGTTATATGTATTGGTCTAACATTGGCTAAACCATTTCCTGTAACAATTAGAATTGTCAGATTTATGAGTCCTCAATAATTATAGTTGTAACTATATATATAATTCCATTTGTAGATGTCCTTGGTATCCCAAGTTATTTTATTTTCAAATTGACACAGTATTATTGATAAATACAATTAGATTCAAATAAATGTATTTAATAAAAAACTATCATATTAGTCGTCATTGTAATATATAAAAGAATTTTATAAAAAAATGTTAACAAATTATTTGCGTGATAAAAAACAAAATATACTTTACGAGTTAAAAAAACACTTAGGATAAATAATTTCTTGTTTAATCTAGAATCATCTTTTTACTACCTGAAACACTTTATACAATGTCAAAAGCTTAAACAAATGGACATTTTGATTCTCTTCTTATCTTAAAAGCGCATCAAACTTACTATTTTACAATTGAAACTACTTGAATGAAAAATCTAATATATGTTCATATCTTACCACCATGATAGATTGGAGAAGACTTTCTAAGATTCCCACCTCTGGACTCCACTTTAAGCTTAATAGAAACTCCATTTTGTTTGTTAGACTTTGGCCATTGCCCACAAGTGAGAGCCATGTCCTTAAAATGTTGAAATCCTTCGAGAGTTTGAACAACATATTGCATCCTTGGCCTGTCCTTAGGATTCAAACTAATGCACTGTAAAGCTAGTGATGCCATCTCTTTTGATCCTTTGATAGAATATTGCCCTGCAAATCTTGGGTCCATAATATAACGTAGTCTTCGATTACTAGTCAGGTATGGTTTTGACCAATCAACTAGGTTTTGCTCACTTTTTGGTCTTGATTTGTCCATTGCTCGTCTACCTGTTAATAATTCTAATAATACCACTCCAAAGCTATAAACGTCACTCTTTGTGGTCAAATGTCCTGCATTTATTATGTCAATATCTCTTACCTGTTATATGACATTCGGGTCTTAAATAACATATTTTTATATAACTTTAACCTAAAAGTATTTGAAATTATAGAAATAGTCTTCGTACAATCTATACACATTGGTTGTATACAAGTTTTACATGATTATAAAAATAATGCATAACTTGTACCTAACCATTATGTAGAGAAAGAGAGAATGATTTTGTACAATTTTTTAACAAATTCAAAACAACCTTGGGCTTAGTTAAGTTATAAGTTTATATGAGAATTGAATTAGATGTATTCTATCTGTGTATTTTTATTTTAATTTTTAAATAACATTTACACCACCATACATATCTGTACTCGTGGGGTTTGAATCCACGCCTTCGTAATGTCGACATGAAGCATATACAACACTATAATGTAATTGAACTTCATTAATTAGTGTGTTTTTAGAGTGGAGATTTTTTTATAGAAAACATATCCCGTATAATATAATAGTTTAAAAAAAGACGTAAGTATGACTTAGTTTAAAAATAGATAAATTATAACTCATTGAATAATTAACCATTAAAATTTTCTTCTCTTTTTCTAACCTCCATCCCACTTTCTTCTTATCTCTCCTTTACTAATTCTCAACCCCATTTTCTTTATCTCTCTTCTTATTTTCTAAAAGAAAACCAAAAATAAAATATTCTCGTCTAACAACTTTTAATAAATAATAATTTATTTTTATTATAAATAAAAAATAATAAAAATAATTTATATTTATATAATAAAAAATATATAATTTTTATAACAAATAAATTATCAAAATTTTATTATAAAATAATTATAAAATTTAAAATTATTAAAAACTTTACTAAATAGTTACGATAATTTTTTATGAAAAATTATTAACATTTTTAAAAAATAACTTATTTAAGATTAAAAAATTAAAAAATAGATTAGATTATAACACATATCTCTAATATTATTATAATTTTAATTATTACTAATATAACAAATATTTATTAATAATAATGTTATTTAAGTATTAAAATATAATTAATTAAGTATAATTTATATATTTTATTATATTAATAATAAAAATAATTATAATAATATTACATTAGATAATATTTTTACACAAAATTTATGATATAATATTCTATGTTTGTATTGTATCTTGTAGAAAGTTGTATAGAAAGGCTTCAGAATTTTTTTTTTATAATTTAATTATTTTTATGAATATTATTTTTTATATCATAATTATAATTAATATTGTAATTATTTATTAAATATAATTATAATTATATTTATTAATAATAATAATAATGTATTATATTATTTATGAATTATCAAAAAAATTAGCATATCATTTTCAATATTCATATAAATTTATATTTATTTTATTATAAAATAAATTATTTTTTATTTTTTAAAATAAAATTTTAATATATGATATAATAAAATAGATTTGTGTATTTAAAATTAATTATAAAATTATAAGATGTTAATATTTTTTTATGTTTATAATAATTATATTTTGTAAGATTGGGTTGACATATATTTCTTTATTTTTTTTTTTAAGTAGAATTGATTAAAAAATATGATTCTAAATTTAAGGTTAAATTTTGTCCATTTTTAAACTAAAACACACTTGCACTTTGTTTTAAACTATTACATAGGATATGTTTGTTATAGATAAAATCTTTTTAGAGTGTTTGTTTATGTTACGAAGATCCTACAACGCGCTATTGATAGCAACAAAAGGATTGTGAACAAAAAGTAAAAAATATTTCCCCAAGTTCTTTGAGGATTAAAAAAGAACAGTTCGTGCTTCTTTTTAAAAGCACTTGATTCTAAAATCACTTCTGAAAGAAACATGAGCAAACAAAAGGTTAATTTTATACCAGTGGAAACATATTCTGGGGCAGCATAACCTAAGGTTCCCATCACTCTTGTTGAAACATGAGTATTTGATCCTTCAGGTCCCATCTTTGCTAGTCCAAAATCTGACAGCTTTACTGTAAAATCCTATTCACAAATAGAAAACAAGAACATTATAGTTAAATTTTAATAGTTTATTTATTTATTTATCTTAAATTTTTTTTTTTGTATAATTTGTATTGATAAATAGGCTAGAGAACATATTTATATATATAATTACAGAGTCTAGCAAGACATTTGATGTTTTGAAGTCACGATATATAACAGGCTTCTCAGTTCCGTGTAAGAAAGCAACACCCTTTGCTGCGCCTATTGCTATTTTTAATCTTGTGGCCCATGGAAGTGATACTGATAACCCTGCAACCATTATTAGACAATTTCATTTGCGTCCTGATATTTTCATCACATAAATTGTTATTATTAATGATAATTTTATTCAATAATAATAATAATAGTAATAATGTATAATTAATTATAAATTCAAACAATTTAAATGTAAATTCAATCTATAAAATTAATATATTTAAGAACATGATATAATTAACAGTTAATTTTAAATAAAACATAATCAGTGTCATACGTGTAGCGATGGAAGGGTTCAATTACTATATTTACGTTAATGAAAATGACAATTAAGTTAAAGTCAAGTCCTTAACTCACTTTTGAACAAGTGATTCTCTAAGCTACCCTTAGGCATAAACTCGTAGACAAGTAGCCTCTCTTCCTCTTCACAGCAATATCCAATTAATTTAACCAAGTTTGGATGCCTAAGCTGCCCCAGAAATATCACTTCAGCCTGAAAAAATTAAAATGCTTATAATTTAACTTGTTCGTCTAAACATATTACAAAGTGGTTTCTCATTTTCCCTTTTTTTTTTTTTAATGGTTTCGTCTATAACCTCCTTAAAAGCATTAATCATATGTTAAAATTATCACCAGTCTTTTTTGAGATACACAAACCAGAATGTAAGGGTTCGATTCTAGTATATATAAGTTATTGTGTAAATATTTCATATAAACACATGATTTCATAAATATTTCATATTATTGTATCATGAAAAAAATGTAGAGAATATTCATTAAATATATAAACAAAACATATATTTAATATATTTATAAATATGCGTGGAAGAAGTTAAAGATAAAAGATAATAGTAAGGCTTACAAGCCATTCACGGTGTCCTTGAAAACCTTCAATGTCCAAGAGCTTAACAGCTACAGCCTGAGGCATCAAACCCTGTCTTAAATTATCATCTACATAACCCTTGTAAACTCTTCCAAAACCACCTGCCCCCAACAAGAAATTGCTGGAGAAATTCTGAGTTATAGCTCTCAATTCACTTAATTGAAAATCATACAACTCAGACCCAAAAGAGTGTGCAAGATCTTCATTGATACGCATAGACGAAGAACGGCTAAGATCGGAGAAAGATATTTTACGAAACGATGACATTGGAGCAATGTTCTTAGAAATGTCTGACTTTGAAGTTCTACATCTACTGAAATTGCAAAAAAATGTTTGGTCTTCAACTGAACAACAGTTTGTTGTGGATGGTCTCCATGGCTGTTTTGATTGCTTTGGTGTGGAACGAGAATTCATTTTCTAACTTGTTATTGGAATCACAACTTGCAAAGATATACATACATATATATATATATATTTGGTTACAATGTTATTGCGAAAGGAAAAATAAAAAGATAAAAAATAAAGGTAAAATTTATATTAAAATATTATATATATTACTTGATTTACGTGATTAAAGAGTAGAATTTATATTAATATTAATAAAAAAATAATTTATTGGATGATAAGAATAATGATTAAAATAATAATTTTATGTAAGGTAAACTATAAGTTAGTTTAATTAAAAAATATCTAAAAATTAATTGAAAAATTACAATAAAATATTCTTAAAATTTATAATAAAAATAACATTTTAATAATATGTAATAGATCTAATTGATCGTATTATAATTTAAAGTGTATCTAATTAGATGATATTTAATATAAAATAATGTATCAGATTTATTCTTTAATGGTAAAATTGTATGAATTAGTGATGTTATAAATATTTATTGTTTTTCCTTGATTGATTGTCTCTTTCCTTATCATTTTCTTAAAAACAATTACATAAAAAAATATCTTTAATTGCAGTAATAAACTATAACGCTTCTGTCACCCCTTATAAAATTGATACTGAGAAACAATCTTTCTTATCTAAAAGCAAAGTATGAGACGACATTTCTTCAACTGCTCTAACCACTCTACTAAATTGGGCATTTTCTCTTAGTTCTTGTCAATATTATCTTTGTTTATTAATTTGTCTCTTATATAATGACTTCATGGAAAATGTCACCTCTTATATCTTTTGGTTAAGGCCTAAGGCTAGGCTCAAATCAGCCATACGTTAACCATATAACAAATGAATCAATGTGCCAGAGAAATACATCCAATAAGAGACTTCACAATTAAATTACTGGTTTTTCAACAACTCAATTACTAAAAGCATACGTTGGCATCAACCAAAAGCTTCAAATTTTATGTCATGAGATTAACATGTTAATGTTGTGAAGTCTGAATATGGGATCAGCATCACTTTTTCAACAGAATCTCCACGTCTGGGATCTTATCAAGCATGCACTAGTCTTTTATGCCTAGCACATCTTATACTTGTAAGAGAAATATGAACTACAATCTCATAAACCATATTGAGAGGATAAACAACTACTCAGAAAGTAGATATGTAATCTGCGAGTTCTCATTTGTACTACATACATTGACTCGACTTGTATCGTTAGACAATGCTCTAACACCAAAACATTGATAAATCTTTCTAGATCAAACATTATCCGGTGAGATTTGAACATTTTACTTGAAACGGAGATATATAAACTTATTTGTTAGAACATTATGTGAATACAGCAGAGTATTCAAAATTATCAAGTCAGACAAGGGTTAGCAAAAAAATTTGGGGGGAAAAGGGCAAGGCATGATCAAAGTAGTATAAATTATACTTTGGCCAACCCATAACAAAACCAAAGCTGTGCACTACACTTTTTCTATCAATTTCTTGAAACAAGAAATCTTGAAGAGGAGATTGCAACAGTTGCTATGCCAAAATTTTCTTATCCAGCGCATCTAAAGAGAAATAATCAACAAGGTAGTAGTTTTTTTAAATAGAATATTGCTTTAAATTTGCAGTGTGCTAGTAATTGCTAGTAAAGCTACCCAATGAGACTCAACCCCAAAGCCTACTGATAAAACCTTTTTTGTCTTTCTTCATTCTATTCTCAATAGACGGGAAATCGATGAAATTGTATGCAAGGTCCAGCACAATGGGATTTCGAGGAATTGCTTGAAAAGCAGGAGGACAGGCTTCAATTTTCGGTACACCCTTCACACTCGAATCACCAACTGCAGACTCATACATGTCAAGCTTCTGGAGGAGAAATTTCTCCAACTGAAAAACCAAAACCAGGATGTCAAAGATAAGTAAATCAAGAACCTTTCTTTTTGTTTTTTTTTTTTTTTTTTTTGCAGCATAAATTGTATAACTAGCACAGAAAAGCTTCAATCTTCAAAACTAATACAGTACAGATTTTTTATGGGTGGGGGGGGAAGCATCCTTTACATAAATGGATAAGAATAAAACAGAAAATTTGAATTTGCCAAGGTCACCAGTCATGAAAGATTAAAACTGGAAAGATAACAATTACCTTCTTGTCAGCTCCAGTTAATGACATATTAGAGACTTTCTTAGAGAGTGTTTCAGGAACCTTTAGTTCCTCCATGATCCCCGTTGCATGCTCTATACAACTATTGGATCGGCACTCATCGCACAACTTCTTCAACTCTTTGATCATCATCTGTTAAACAAAATATAGAATAACCCTTACAAATAACTTTTTCTGTATTATGAATTTTATCAGATTGATACTGAAACTGAACAAAATGCTAGATCAATGTTTTGGTTTTTACCTTATCCAAGAGTTGTAACATCAAAATATTATGTAGAAAAACAGCTTTAACTCAAAAGGAACTTATTTCCCGTCAAAGTATGGAAAAAAAATTCCAAATAGTTAACATTAGATGAAAAATTAATAGCCTGGAATGATCAACACACCTCATCACCACCATCTGTAGCTTGAAATTTCTGCAAGGCCTTCTCAGCAAGAGAGCGAGCACGGTTATATAATGCATATGCTTCTGCCCTCATACCAGCCAAGCCGTATGATTTACCTAAAAAGAAACACCTGCAAAATATTTTGAAGAATTGTATTATTTGAAAGCACAAACATCGCCCTTTTAACACCAACATAAGAAATTTGACACCGATAGTAGCAGGAAGTTAAGGGGCAGGACATAAAATAAGCATCAACATGATAATTGGAAACAATTTGGAGTGTTTAAAGATTATAGTTAAACATGAAATAGCAAAAGAAGTAAAATATCCCCAAATATAAGTTAGGAAAATTATATTGAATGCCTAGGAGAAGCAAAACAGCCATGTGAAGAAAACCTTTGTGCTCGGAAGGCCAAACTTTTAAGTGCACACTCTTCAGCAAAATCAATTTCTTCCTGTTTCCTATCTCTTCCAGAACTGACTAGATCAGAAAGATCAGAAGTATTCTGCAAAATATACCAACGGTCACACAGTTTACAAGAAATCAGCATTTATTAATTCAGTAATGTACGATCCAAACATCTTTAAACAAACGGGGGAAGGTTAAAACAAATGCATTTGACTGATAGTGAACCTGTAATAAAAGATCATATAAGCGAACAAGCTCTTCAGGTTTGGTAGCTTTCTCGTTTTTGTCACTGCGCTGCTTAAAAAGTTTACTCTTTGCAATGCTAACCAATAATAAGTTGCGCTCTATGGTTCTTTGTCCCAATATAGCATTAACAGCTTTATCGAGACCAGTCAAATCATCTTTCACATTTTCAGCACTACCTGCACTGGCCTACAATATAGGTTCAATTCAATCACATGAAAGTATTCAATTGTCCAAACAGAGTAAAGGAAGAAAAACAAGAACCCAATAAAAATAAATAAAGAAGGCGAAGAAGCATAAATAATGAATTCAAAAGGGAAATTACTTCAAATAACAAATAACACCTCTAAAACTCATAATAACAGCAATAACACCCTCATCTTGAATTGAGAAGAATATAAGTTAGTGTTCAAGGGTGCTATTTTTATTGCTATAAGTTGAGGGGTGTTAGTTTTGGAGTTTTCCCTATTCAAAATTCCATACCAGATCACTGCGAATAGAGCTCCTAGCCTCATGATATGCAGTAAAAATTTTGTCAAAGATGGGAAGTTTTTTCTCTGCAGAGAGTGAATCAGCTGCTGGACCATGTAAATCTTTCTCTAATTCTTGAGCTGAAAATATATGTTACGTATAAGACAAACTTGAGAATGCCTTCGGAATATATATATACATGTGTGTGTGTATATATATATAATTTGAGTATTTCACAGAATTTGTAAAATGTTATCATAAAGGAAGATGAAGAAAGGATAAGCATGGAAATTTGCATAGTAACTTACTGTTGTCAAAATCATAATTATACTTTTTATTCTTTAGTGGAACAGTTAATGGTCAAAACCTTATGCAACTTTTACCTACATTTCTGTGGACTATATAGGAGCAGTATGGCAAGTCCTAATCTGTCTGGGCGAAGATGGGACACTTATTGTTATCTAAGGTTCAGTTCCTCTCTAGCACAGTAAACAAATTTAATTAACCACATAATTCAGCAACCTGCCTTTTAAAATAGCAACCCGTGTTTTTGCATTAGATATTGGAAACCTATGACCAAGCCAATTGAATTCTGCCATTGAGGCAGCCTGTTGAGATCTCGCCTCTGCCATAACAGCCTACAAACAAAGCATAAAAGATATAATAAATATAATTAAAATATTCCAAGGAATAACGAAAAGAGTCTGAAATGTAAAAGCTAAAGCAGATTATCATTTAAGATACAAGAAATATTTTTACAGAATTTAGTTAACAATGATTTAGGTCGTCTGGTTCATGGTGTAAAATAAGGGAGACAGCTGTTTAGAGTAATTGAAGTAACTCCTTAGAAGAGTGTAAATATGTCAAATAAGGCATCATTCATGCTTACAATTTGTAAAAGTAAAACCCACCTCCAACTTAGCCTTGAAAAGGTCCAAAGCTGGACCTTCCACCTCACCAATGTGTAGGAGGTCAGAGGCTTGGAGATTTGATTCACCAATCTTGTGCAGACAATATCTGACACTAGGTTCTAGTTCCTCAACACGCTCACGGCACAAAACTTGATTCTCCAAGTCTCCATATTTGCCAAGTTCTTCATAAACAGCCCTGCCAGATTGTTAAAAAATTTAGCAATTCTGAACCCTTAAGACACGTTCAACTTAAGGAGAAAGGCCACCTAATTCTGTTAATTTCAACAAAAGTGCACTTTAAACCCATACCTTTTAGATGGGGCAACACAGATCCACTACTTTTACAAAAAGGGCTAATGGATTTGTACTGTCCCATTTTTTGTAAAAGTAACGGACTTGTGCTGCCCTACCTAAATAGATATGAGACTAAATACACTTTCGTTAAAAGTAACAGACTTGGATATCCTTTTTCCAGTTGAATGTGTCTCCTTAACAAAAGGAACATTTATCAAAGAAAATGTTCACTTTTAACATAAAGCCTCAACATATTATATAATTTTCCTCTGCTTTCAGTAATGTACTTCTGAGGTAGAGAAATATTTTGAAAAAGGTTGATAACGAAATTTCGGTTTGGGTAAATAAACAGAAATAAATTGCAAGATACTCATTCCTAGACACAAGGAAAACGTTATTTATTTTAATAGTTATATTTACTGATCCATAAGGATGAGATGCACCTAGCACTTTTGAAATTTCTTAATGCTGTGTCCCAATTTTGATCTTGCTCAAATAGCAAACTCCCCTTCATAAAGGAGGCATAGGCCTGCACACCAGGATTATAAATTGATGAGTTAAGAGAAAAATAAATCAAGCAACATGGCACACCAAGTCACCAACAGAAAATGAAAGAAACACTCAAAGGAAATACAATAATAATATATATATATATATATATATATATATATTCTCGCACGATTCACAATTCCATCAGGTAGACAAAGAAGAGAAAAGGAAATTAAAGTAAAACATTAAATGGATCGACCAACAGGAGAAAAGAAAATGCGAGATATAATATAAGAGCTCCGTATTGCAGTGCATCCACATGCTAAACAACAATTCCATTGTACCATACTCCAAAAGTCATAAAAACATGAAAATACCTTTAGCGTGAATACAGAAATATATTTCGTGGATATACAACAAATTATGGTCACAAACTAACAGCACATTAAACTCAAACAACCAAAACAATAAGACAAACCTCAGCTTCTAATGAAGTTCTAGAATCACCCTTGCTTGCACACAGCTGAGCAAAGAGAGTAGCCCATTTTACTGCTTTCCTCAGCCTACCAATCAAATAGGTACGTTGACGTGCATTTGGACCATCTGGAAGTTGTCTTTTTTCCATGGCATGACTCCAGGCTCTCTCTGCTGAATAAAGAACCATATGAAGAAACCTACATCCAATGAAAATATAGGCATTTTTAAGCACAAAACAACGCCATAACTTGTCTATACATAACCTTGCTTTAATATTTTCAACAAACTACAAGAGCATATATACTAGTCAGCATATTCAGTTTAACTGATTTCCAAAAAAAGGTATGCAAGACATACCTCACTTCAGTGACATTAGACTCCGTTATGGTCCGCTTGGCATATTTCCCACGACCATGAGTGAACTTCAATGATTTGTATAACCTCCTCAATCGAGCAGTGCAATATCTCCTGTTAATTAACAAAATAAATCAGCACTTAAAGTGTTCTGCGTGCACATAAACACATGCATGTAAACACTATGATTGATAAAAACAACAATGATTGATCCCATCAAATTTTTTGGTTAAGGTGTCCAAATGATCATCAGATGATTGATTGAAAGAGACAACCATGTATACCATTCATACAACCCCAAAAAATCATCCTTACCGATAACGAGTGTAGTCTCCATGTCTCAACCCATGCTGCATCTGAACAGATTTCAATAGCTGCAACACTACACAGAAATAAAAACAAGATTAAGTTCCCATAATATACCACTGTTAAGTTAACATCAACATATTAATTAGCACGGCAATGATCCAATTGATATAGAGTATGACGTTAGAGTATAAAATTCGTTATCTCGGGTAACCCAAAAAACAAAATCAATCGTAGAAATAGCACATTGGTAGAAATCGAAGTGGGAGTGAAAGGGACAAAAATGAAAAATTCAAATATAACAGAGAATAATAACAAACCATTTATAGAGAACTTTGGGGCGGTCTGATCAGAATTGTTTGATTTCAGATCGTCGATCTCCATGGCCGAAGATTGGCTCTCTTTTCCCATCTCCGAAGTCCTACCTTGAACGAAAAATTCACACTCGTAAGCTAAAAATCAGTGACCAATCCAATGAATTTCACGCTCAGGGTTCGTGATTTCTTTGCTTTTAAGTCCCCAAGGGAAAGAAATATCACATTATTGATTTCAAATGCTTTCTCAGATTCAAGATAGCCCCTAAATATCCGAATAAATGCGACACGAAGCTAAATTGTACGGACACGGTACTTACCAAAACTAAGGTAAATAACCCAGGAGGCGGTGAAAGTGGAATTACGATATAGGCGGCGGCGCGGCGGCAGGGAGAGAATGTGATGGTTCGCACGTTAAGTGGCGCCTGTTAGTCCCCGTTCCCCGGCTTACTTCTACGTTTTAGGACTTAATTTTATTTTCCTTGTTTGGTTAAAGGAAGTGCACAGAATTCCCGGCGTTTGGATAATAGCGCTAACGAGTAAAGAGTCAAGACTCATGTAAAACTTCGGCTTGGAAAATGGGATAGGGTAACTTAATTTTAGGAAAGTTGCATCGAAGTAATTAAAAAAAAGAGAGAGTATAATTTAGTTAATAGTGGTAACTTTTTATTATTTTTTGTTTTTAATATTAAATTATAATTAATTATTTTAGAATGCTGGTTATTATTTTCTATTTAATTATTTTTTAAAATAAAACATTTACATTTGTTATCAAAACATTATTTTCTTTATGTTTATATTCATACGAATTTATGTCTAATTTTTTTGTATTTATTTTCTTACTTATCAATTTTATAAATATTATAAACAAATATTTAATTATTCTATTTAATTGACTTAAAATAATTATTATTATATCTTAATTTAATGAGTTCATTACGATTTTTTTTATTGTTCTTATTTTTTTGTTACACTTGATATGCCTCAGTTTTCTCAAACTTTAATATCATCCTCAAAATGATGAAGCATTTGCATCAGTACATAATACGTTGTCTAAATTATACTTATTAAAAAATAGAAAAAAAGTGGATGTATTCCTTTTTATTTATAATATTAATAAATATTATACTTCTAAAAATCAACTAAGAAACTTGAAAGAGATTATTAGTTGCTGATAGTTTCTAGATATATAGTTCCTAAAAGAATAATTTTTAGAGTAAAGATGTTGTTATTGATGAAGCTATGTCTAACTAATAAAAATAAAGGTTTCTTTTATATGGTAAGGAATCTATGTTGTTTACAATAGTGAAAAATCATTATTTTATCTTTAGTTTAATAATCCACCTAACTTTTTATTTTTGATTTTTGAATTTAAGTTTTTCATTTCCTTCGCATGACCTGCCGACTAAAGATGTAGGTTCTACATCTTTATTTTTATTTGTCATTTTTTGCTCTAACCGGTTGAGCTACCTAAACCACTTTTTTAAAGTATGTTTTATTCATCGAATATCACCACTTAACTAGTAAGGGAAAAGACATTTACTAAGAAAAAAGGGAGATAGGGTATAAGGATTTTTTTTGCTTACTAATCAAGCTTTCGAGTAGCTTTTTTAACTATCGCCTTTATCTCCCAACATGCTTAAGAACTGAGAGCCACCTAGGGACTGGACGATCGAAGGGAGTTTGCTTATAAAAAGAAGATAGGTCGGTCACACAAAAATAATGTGCAACAAGCTCTCCGCTCCTAGTAACTAAGTGGTGTTATTCTGTCCTCCGGGAGACTCTACCAAGTGGTTCTTTCTCTCACGTAATTTTGCCTACCCATTCCACTTTCGCAATAGACATTTTGATAATGTAGACGATGACGCATCATATTTTCTCGATCTTTAATGCATTAAATGCATTTATAATCCTTTTTTGGTTTTCTTGGCTTAAAAATAAAACACATTCCTTATTTCTTGACAAATTTTTATGTTATTATTGTTAAAATTTATCTCAAACTAATTTTCTTATCATCTTCTTCAATGAGAGCCATATTGCTATGAGAAGTAAGTTCCTCTAGTTGTTTTTTTAAAAAGATAGTTTTGGATATTAATCATTCTTTGCTTTGCATCAAGACTCAAGGTCGTGATTAAAGAAACCATATTCTTTATCATGACCTTAGTGTCATTCCAGATGCTCTTTATCAATATGGCGTCACTAGTTGGAGACTTCCACCGACTTGAAACATAAAAAAAAATTCTAGTTTTTCTCGTTCCCAAGAAGTGACACGTTCATCTTCCGATCTTTCTTCACCAACATATATACCCTTCTTAGATCTTTGGGGTTCTACTTCAAGACATAAGCCTCATTAAACTTGACCATCTCTAAATCCACCCCGACTTCTTGACAGATCAACGTCAGGTAAAGAAAATACCTCCACCCGTTAGGCATCAATTGCCTTGGTGTGAGCTACATCCTAACCAAGAATCTCCTAATGAGAAGGTATATGAGAACTTTACCTCTAACCATAGTGTCTTTTCATGAAAGACAGTCCAACCGGATGAAGGTTGATCACTATCACAAGCTCCCTCTAGAGGAATCATTATTTGAACCGAGGAAGAGATGTTATAGATCTTTCTTAATTTTTCTTCATCTCAGGACATCAACCCACAAGCCTTAGGCACAATTGACCAACCCTTGGTGCGACCTATTGGTTCCTTATATTCTATATTCCTTGTTTTCTTTCTTTACATCCTAGCTATTGAGATTTGAGTATGGGGCATGCTCAATCTAACAGTGGGAGTGGTCTGAGGGTGAGGGATAGAGGTAGAAGGTTGAGGCGGAGATTAGCTCGCCTCATTAGAAGAGCCCGAGCCAGAAGACCCTGAGTCATCACTAGCATAAGAATATTGGGAGCTTTCCCAGGAGCCCAAGCTGAAGATTGGGGTCTCTTTTTTATACATTTTGTAAAAAGCTACAAAAACATAAAAACATAAAAAAATGATGGGTAAGGTACAAAAAGAAGGGATTATCTAGGGTCGAGTTCGAAAATAAAAAAAAGTGATCCTTTAAAAACTGACGTGAAAATAAAGTATAAAATCATTAAGTTCTTGACGCTTGAACTCTAAAAACATGAACAAACAAAATTATATCCCAAGTTGAATTTTTACTACCGAACTGAAAACCTTTTATAAGCTCAAGGTAATGCGACAGATCATTTTTTTTCACTATTTCTCAATTGTGCAGGTAATGATGATAAGTCTCAACCCAAGCATCTCTTTATATAGAGGCACTTAGTTTCTCTCTTCAATCAACTCACACACATTTATTAGAGGAGCTGAATGGTTTGTATCTTATGCTCGGTAAATACTCTTCCATCTCAGACCAAAACTCGAGCTAAAAAAGTATGGGGACTAGATGTTTGGACATCCAGACCAACTTAGTGCCCGGCCCATTCAAACCGCTCAAGCAAAGTCATCAATCGAGATGGAAGGCAAAACACCCCAAATGTCTTACCTGTAGACTAGCCCGAGCTCAGTGATCAACTTTAACTCGATTTTAAAGAATTGAATCCCCTATGTAGTTGACCACCAGCCTGAGCTAGGATCGATCTCAACCCATAATATGCTATACTTTATATCGATTATACCCTCTAATATGTAAATATGTGTACACATTATATAATTGACATTTGTATCTATAATGTTTTATAAATAGATGATTTTTTTATGGGATTCATACATTGAATGAATTATCTTAACTTCTCTTTAAGTTATATCTCTAAAAACAGATTGAATCTTAACGTATGTTGATTACCTTAATTACTAAATACCTTTTTAGATAAATCAATAAGGTAAAGACATTAACGCATGAATCAACCTTCTGGTTCCTTACTACCGATGAACATATTCTATGAAGTGTTAATTCTTTTTTTTTCTTTTTTTTTTCTTTTCAACGGCTCAACGGAAGCCTCCAATGATGTCGATGCTGTAGATTTCCTTCAAATCCTTTTCGGCACAAATTTGTTTTCAATAGCCTAATATGTTCAACCTGTACATATAAATGATAGCGATAACTTAGTATTATTAGAGTTAAATATTTTTATGCTTAATTATCCAAAGTATATTAAAAACCTTAATATTATAAAAAGTTATTTTTAAGACATATCTTAAAATTTTTGAAACACATTTAAGAAATAGTCAATTGGTAATTTCATAAATTGATTTGAGTTTAAATAAATATTTTAATAGTAAAAATAATTTCAAGTTTTATGAATATATGTTATTAAACGTATGAGTACAATACTGTGTGTAATAATTGTAAAATATATACCTGAAGTACGACTATTTAAAATTCAAACATTTTTTTGATTTTTCTGAAATGACTTGATAACGAACTTAAAAATAAATTTACATGTAAATATTTTATCTATGAAAATAATTAATACTTATAGTCCTTATAATATAAAACATTTTTTCCTTGGAAAATAAAAGGATTTATGCTACGTGAATATCTTCCTCAATTTTTTATATAACTCAATTATTGTTATAACTTTTCTTTTAAATATTTTTTTAAGTTATTTAAAAAAATATGTAGTGTATGTTAAACACGTTACAAATATTTTTTTAACATTATTAGAAAATATATACATAGTATAAAGAGGATTAGAAATAAAACTATATTTATGAAATGAGATTATAATGTGTTATTAAACTATAGAAAAATAATATGCATCTCAAATTTGATATGTAAAATAAATTATGCGTTTCATTATTATTAGTAAGTACAATAAAATTTATTAAACTGTATCAAATAAGAGACTATCACTCAGTTAAGATGATGATATATTTAAAACATAATATACTCTAAACCATAATATTACAAAGAAAACAAGGTATAAGCTAGAAGTACGTTAATTATTTTTTTGTTTGAAATAATAATCACAATCACTTACAAATATATATTAACAAAGTTAGAACTCAAATCTTTTTAATGCTCATAATAAATATATATTATTGCTTTGCTGGATAATCCTTAAAATACACATTAATTAGGGGGAAAATTATACGAATCATGTGGTGCATTGAAATTTTCAATAGAATCCAAATTTCAAACATCATTACTATATTTTGCTATTATTAAAAAAAATTAACATTTTTTTAGTTCTTTGTATATCTTCATCCTTTCCCTGTATTTTTATTATCAAAAGATAACTAAAATAAAGACGAGGAAGATTTTCAATTTTTACCCATGTTCAATGCTAATTCATGATATATTTAAAATAAAACTAATTTTAACACATGTTAATTAAAAATAATAGTTATAGTATAGTACTCATTTTTGGGTTATAGCAGGTGAACCATTGGTCTTTCAACCGTCAATTACATAATCGTTGGATTGATTTACAGGTGTGCCATTGGTCGTTGCTTGATAACCTCCCAAAAAGTTAGTTGAGGATTATTTATAAAAAAAAAACTTTAAATTCACATGAAGCACGAGGCATATCAGTGTTTAAAAAACAAACACCAGTACTTTTGCCACAAATACAACTGAAACATCCAGCTTCTTTAATTTACAAATACATAATCACACGAATTACAATTTATGTTAGTAACCAAGTTATGTTCATTATCATATAAAGATCTCAACTTGAAAAAACCAAACTTCCATTTACAAAACATTATAAGAGAATTTTTTTTTGCTAATATCATAAAATTTATACATGTTTTTGTACTAACACTCTTCATATCATATCATACGTCAAAATTATTTTTTAACTATTGAAAAATTAATTTATTTTTATAGAAAACACTGACATATATCACAATATGAAGAATATGGATATAAAAGTAAGTGTAAATTTATAAGTAGTTATGATTCTTGTACACTTATATACCCGGAGGAACTGAAACATTTCCCAAGCGATATTGAGTAGAAAAGGACACCAATTTCTTCATCATTGTATCCATAATTTCTCCTTCATTATATGCAAATATAGAAGTACTAACGCTAACAACCCCTGGATTTTGACTATTATGTACAGAAAAAGCAGTGGCAGATTCAAAACCTGTATTCAAACAAAAGTGAAGTAGACCTCTTGGAAAAACAATAACATCTCCTTCTTTTAAAGCCGTTTGAAAGATTTTATTTTTGGTATCAATAAACCCAGCAAGTACAATCCCTTTATTAACGAAAAATATTTCAGAAGCTCTTGGATGAGAATGAGGCATTACTATTCCATCTTGTGCTAAATCAGTTCTAGAAATAGACAAACCAAGTGTGTTGAGACCTGGGTATTCAGCAGCTGTGACTATGTTAACAGAAGAGCCAAAGAAATTGTCTGTTTTGCCCTCTTGTTTTAGAATTGTGGATTTGAAATCAGATGAAGAAATGTTTGATGGGTTTTTACAAGGGAAGCCATTTATGAATATGGTTTGTTTTTCTATTGGTGTTGATGCTGGACATGTGTCTTGTAGATTATCACAATCTGCAAAACAGAGTGTTAATAAGAAAGGTGAACTGAAAATTGAAGAGAGGATGAAAAGGGATGAATAATTCATATTTTGGGGTTGTAATGTTTAATGTTCTCTCAAGTGTTGAATAATGATTTTCAAATGTTTATGGTTTAATGGATATATAAATAAGCAAGTGTTTTTCAAGAGGTTGCAACAAATTGAAGTTATTTATGAGGCTTTGAGTTCACGGCTGGATAAGAAAGACTTATCTGAATCAGCCCCATTGTGGGCTTTTGGTATTTTTCTCCGATTAGGATCCTTCTTTGTTCTTTTACTATCTTTACTCAATTAATAACGTGTTTTTTAATTTAGGTGTTGGTAATGGAAATAGTTAAGTAACATTGAAATACGATTTCCATGGCCGAAGATTGGTTCTCTTTTCCCATCTCCTAAGTCCTACCTTGAACGAAAAATTCACATTCGTAAGCTTCCAATGAATTTCACGCTCAGGGTTCGTGATTTCTTTGCTTGTAAGTCTCCGAGGGAAGGATACATCACTGATTTGTGTAACATTTTTTTATTTTTTATTTTTAGAAAAAAACAAATATCAAATATAATACGGATAGACAAAATATTTTGATTATTGTGTAATATAATCCAAAAATAATAAATAATATGTCTCCAAACTATTTGAATAAATACGTAACAAAGCTAAATTATACGGACACAATAATTACCAAAGCTAAAATAACGCACACAATAATATTCATAGAGATAATACAATTCCTCGTACATATGTTCTGTTATAATAATTAGTTAATTATAAAACAAGAACATTAATAAATATAAACTAAATAAAGTTAATTCTTAAAATAAGAAGTATATTTATAAATAAATTCAAAAAAAAATAAATATTATCGATCCTCTCTCGTATAAAAGTCAAAGGTTGTCGTGTTTTCATAAAAACTCATTATTTAAATAAAGAGTTATAAATCTTAATAAAAAATTCTCAACCACTAAACAAAAAAATATATAAGTAAGATTAAATAATCTCTTACAAACCACATATATATAAAACTTTCTTAGAGTATTTAAATGGACTTTATAATGATTAGATAAAAAAAACTCATCTTTTTATAATAACATGAAAAATATTTTAGTCTGTTTTAACGGAGGTATGGTTATAATTAGAAAAGAGTGAGATAATATTAGACGTAGGACTATTATCGGAGAACAAAACTATGTATATATATATATATGAAATGTGGTTATGTTATGCTATTAACCCATAAAGAATTCATATGTATCTTAAATATGAGATGTAGAATAAATGATATGGTATAATATTATTAATAAGTATAATTGAATTCACTAAATTGTATCAAATAAAAGATTGTCACATCAATTTAAATAATAATATATTTATAATATATAATGTTACTCTATTTTGATTGACTATTTAGAAAAGATCGTTAACATTGATTTTCACCATTCTCATATTTTCATGAAGAGTAACGTTATAACTGATTGTATAATCTCTAGAATATGTAATACATGTACATTAATATAGTGGTGAGATATCCCATCATTCGCATATGTTTTTGTTTTTTCATATATTAATAGAAGGCCTAATTATATGTGTTTGTTAATAAATGATTTATATTACTTTTTTCTATCTTTTTAATAATATTCATAATTGTTGGACAAGTGCCAACCTAATTGAGATATCCTTGTGGAACTTTAAGGTCTATCAACTACAACTTTTCATTAAAAAAAGTTTAATATAATGTATAAACAATATGTATCATTCTATATTAAAATGTTAATCCTAAAAGAACATAAGTTTCATATTATCTACAAACATTATATTAATATATTTATTAATTAACATATGATACTTTTTTACATATTAATATTATCTTCAAAGTGTAAGTTATTTGACACAACACTTTATATTTTTAACTTATTTTTATTATATCTTAATTCTATTTAGGTCACTCACCTTTATTTTTTTTAAAGCCTATGTATATTTTTTGGAAGGTTCATTAGTTTTTTATAGCTCATGTCATGTAAATTTTATACAGTGTATAAGTAACACAAGTCATTCAATTCTAAAAAATTAACTATAAGTCTTATACTACATAAAACACTATACTTGTATTAGGTGTAATTTAGTACATTCCACGTGACAAACAAAAAGTAAATCAGTCATCAAAAGCTTTATAGGTCAAGTCTAATAAGTATTGAATCATCAAATAAATATGACAACGAGATAATTTCAATAAGGAGATAAATGATCCATAATTATCCTAAAAAGATGATTACGAAGAGAGACCCGTGATACTACAACAAGTCTATCTGCATAAGTAAAAGATATATATCAGATTAATTATTTTTATTGTGTATTCACAACTGTACACATTTAAAGATAAGTTGGATCTTATTACAGATAATCACGTATAAACATTATTTTTTCTCTTAATCATACGATGTAATATAGATATTTTCTAACTTCATCATCTTATTATTGATTTAAGCATGAAAGGGCTAAATGTCATCACCCCATGGTGCTATAAAGTCCTAAATGTTTGTTTAATTTTGTAAATCCATAATAGACAATTTTATTTGATATTGATAAAAATTGACATTAACAATTAGTATTTTTCTTAATCAATATGAGATATTTTTTTATATACTAACAATAATACACATTGTCTGATATTAAAATGCAAATCCTTATATTCATTTTATATTCTTAATTTTTGATGAGTGTTAATGATACATAATTTGTATTTATACAAATTGTACTATATAGGAGGTAAAATAACTTTTAAAAGAATAAAATCATTTATTTTATATGAAAATTAATTATAAATTAATATAACTTTAAATTTAAATATAAATTCAAGTATGTTTAACATTTTTATTTTTTATTTTATTATATTTATTCTTAATTTATAAAAAAATGTGTTTTTATTATCCCTAATTTCACAAGTTGTTTTGTTAATAAATAACCAATAATTACTTTAACATCTTATATTTTTTTTAATTTATATTAAATTTAATATTAATATATATATAATAATGCATATATTATTAATATTTTTTTCTTTTAGCCTAAATGATAAGTACTTAATTAGAATGGGAGCGGAACCTCTTATAAAAAAATTTCAACTTAATTTTATCCACTAATATATATATATATATATATATATTCAAAAGGAACATAGTATCTACCCCAATTATGGAGAGCAATAATTTAAAATTAAACATTAAACCTTTGATTAAATGTACGACTACATTACCAATTTTTCTATTTAAGGCGTCTGCATTAATCTGAATCCAAATAACAAAAAGACAACACTTACACGCATTAAATATACTATTGCGAAGAAAAATAGAAAAGACGTGGAGAAAAGAAGATCGGATAACGTGGTAGTTCAAGGTGTCAAAATGGTCTTCCACCACAAAAGAGGGGTCAAACATATAGTGATGGGATCAATAAAATAAATAGAATTCTATATATTACTAGTTTTTGTCTCGTACGGTCGGATTGAAATTTAATAAATATAAAATAATATTAATTATTAAATAATTATTTTTATTTAAATTTTTTTTATTTTATAAAATCTAAAAAATAAATCTTTAAATATAAATTTTTAAATTACTTTTATTATAATTAAAAATTAAATTTTTAAATAATTTGTAGGAATAATTTTTAAAAAATATTTAATTCATTCATTAGTTTATTAATAAATAAATTATAAAAAATATAATACGAGTAAATAACTAAATAAGTTATAAATAAATACTTTATGTAAATTTGATTAAAAATACAAAAAACATTAATACATATAAAAATAAATATAAAATTTAAATATTTTAAAATAAAAATTAAAGAGATCTATATATTATATAGTATTTTTAAGATACTTTTTTTTATTTATGTTAATGTATAAAAATTCTAAAATAATATATCTTAAAATATAATAATTAATTAACAATAAATATATACCATTATTACTTTTAAGTATTTAAACGATATAAAAAATAACATACCTCAAAAACTTGACAAAATAGGAAAAAAAGAAATTACGTACTTAGCTTTTTATCTTTTAACTGTACTTTGTTGTTCTTTTTTTCTCGATTGAGACAAAATAGGAAAAAAATAAATTACGTACTTAGCTTTTTCTCTTGTAACTGTGCTTTGCTCTTCTTCTTTTTCTAGATACCTTCCTACTTCCTTTTTCGTGTGTCCTTTCAACATATATAGATCACATCAAGACGAATTAAAAAAAAGAAGAATGAAACTACCATTTCTTTCTTTATTGAGAAAGAAAACGATTCATTTAAAAAAATTCAACAATCTCAAATGAAAATTGAAGAATTTTTTCAAAAACAAATAACTCAAATTAAAAATTGACACGGATATAGAGTTTAGTCGTCTAAAACTTACATATGATAGATAGATATTACCTTTTGAACCTTCATTTATGAGAATATATTTATTTTATTCTCTCATCGGTATACATGATATTCTCGAATTATTTTACCATTTATATAAGCGATGACATATTTCATCACGAGTCTTTCCTAACTCAATTCAATTCTTACTATTATATTCGTTTTTGTCATGAATATACGCTTAGTTCTATGAGAATTACTAAATAATTGAACTATACACAATTCCTTTTCAAAGTAGTCTCATTTTTCTTTCATATAAGCGATCTCTTATTTATAAGATTAATTTGCATACTCTGGTCGATACTTGATTAGTGTTTAAAAAATATTAAAATTATCATGATGTAATATACTTTAATTTATTAAATATATTTATATTTATATAATTTTATCATATTTTTATGTAAATTTATCTTTTCAGAATCACGAGTATTTTTATTGTTTTTCAAGTATTTTTATTCAAAAATAACTTAAAGACACAAAAAAATACTGGATGTAATATATTGAAAGAAAAAAATGAGGAAAAGACAAAAAAATGAAAATTTGTTTTTGGACAAAATAGGTCAAAACTGTCGAAATCCCATGTGCAACCGCCCATCAGTGCTGAGTCCTGCACACACGTCTTGCATACATTAGCACACGCCCACACGTGGTTAACACATGCCTAACACACGCCCGCATGTGGTCCGTACACACCTAGCCATCGTACGCAGTCAGCATAAGCCCGACACACACCCGTCACATGCCGTGCCGACTTATGCGCACACCAGCACACGCCCGCGCCATGTCGCACGCACGTGAGCACAATCCTCGTCGTGTCTCGCGCATGCCCATGTGTGCCAACTACCCGTCTACCATACCAATCACCCGTCTACCGAAATTTTTGCGCCTCATATGTGTGCCAACCTGTCCAAGCGCATCCGAATTCAAATTTTGAAATATTTTCCCCCTTTTTTTGGCCTTTTTCTCATCTATAAAAGAACCCTCTTCCCCCGTTCCAAAACACACAAATTTTTTGAGTTTTTTCTCTCTCGAGAAAGTTTTCATTTTTTTTAGTTTTTAAGTTATTCTCTTTTTGAGAAGAACTAGCTATGTTTTTATAGATTTTTAGTATTTGATTCAATAAACGATAGAATTAGCATCAAAGTGTTGTAAGGATTCTATTAAGGTATACTTTTAATGGATTATTTACAGTTATTTTTTTATGTTTTATTCTTATATATTATATTTTAAATTTTCTGTGATTAAATTTAACATTGTTATGCTTGTGAAATATTAAATAGGTAAAACATCTCTATAAAATAAATTGATTTTATTTTTATTCATGATTTTATATTAAGAATGTTAGAGAGAAATATATTATTTATTATTATAAACTTAAATATGAAAATTAGATTTTAAGGTTTAATTATCCAGTCTGATTTAGAGTAGTATCTTTTTATTTGTTGGTACAATCGTCTAATAGTTAGATTGAAGCTCTATTTCAAAAAAATTTATAAAAATTATTATTCAAAAATGTATTGACAACATATTTTCAGTAATTGTTTTAAAACTTAAAAATTAGTATTCAGATAATTAAATTCTTAGGTTTAATTTAGACATATTGAATAAAGTTTAATTAACTGACTCTGCCTAAAGCTGTGATTAGATGGTTTGTTATTTTCTTAAAAATAAAGCTAAAATTTAATACTTAATTAATTAATAGGCCCTACCTAAGAATATTAGTTAATTAATCAAAATAATTTGGGTACCGCCTAAGGATACTTTCATACCAAAAAAAGAAAATCAACAAATATTAATTTATATATCTAATAATTTAAATATTATAAACAAACATAATTAACTTAATTATTATATCCTTAAATACTCCACTGTTATGAATGATAAAAATTTGCATAATTTTTTATTGAATCTATATTTATGTTTATTTTTTTATGTTATTATATTAGAAAATAAAACTAAAATATTGTGATAGGATGTTTAGGATTTAATTTCGTTTTTAAGATTTTGAATAATAAATTAAAAACCACATATATTCCTTCCTTCGATTGACCTTAGGAGTATACTTATCATTTTTTATAAAATGATTAATGCACTTGCGAGAGTTTTACAAATAATAAAACCAAAGTATTCTACAAGATTGACATTGTATTACTAGTCTTGTGACTCATCAATACTCTCTTCGTAAGAATCATTAAGAGTCTTAGTTTAACCTTTATCTTACAAATATCACTATTTCTATCATAGGAATGGACTTGAGGGTAAATACTCATAGTGATCTCACTAATTACAACTAGGCTATCCACTTGAACCTAGATCATGAGATCTATAGTCATTTAGATTGGGTTTCCTTTGTAAATCTTTATCCATTCATAGGCTTCAGTCTTATTCCTCTCGATGACTTATCACTAACTCTCTATTTAACTCTTTGTTTAATCAATTTGTTATGTTATCCTTTGACTTCACATAGTCAATAAAGATAACCCTAGTCGAGAGTAGTTGTCTAAATTTTTTATGTCTACGACTTATATGTCGAGACTTACCATTATATATATTGTTTTGTGCCTTGGCAACAACCAATTGACTACCACAATGGATGCATATTGTAGGCACAAGCTTTACCCATTTAGGAATATCCTCTAAGAAATTATGTAGTCATTCAGCTTCTTCTCCACGTTTATCTAAAGAGATAAACTCCTATTCCATTATGAGTCTTTTATGTCACATATTTAGTTTGCATTAATGTATCGTTCTAATATAGCTGGATTTCTTATATAGTGTAGCCCATAGCTATGTGTGTATCTTAAATATCTATGTAGTCCAGTGATCAGATCTTGGATTGCTAGTATATCTATTTATTTACTTACAATATAAGTTATGTTTGATCTTGTACAACTCACCAAGTATATAAGACTTCCTATCACTCTAGAATATATCATTTGAAAAACACTTTCACCTATATTCTTATATAGGTGTAGATTTACATCTACTAGTGTTCTAACCCCCTTATCAACCGTTTGTTGAACCCTTTCATTGACTCTTCGTCAAGGCCTCACCGATAAGGTTATCAAGCCATCAAAAATTTGATTTTTTGTTTTCAAAAATTGTGTAATAATTTTTCATTAACTGTTAGGATTTTTAATATATGATGAAGTATCATATCCTTAATTTCATTATTTAGATTAAATTATTTGAGTAAAAATTAAAATACCTACCTATCTTTATTCATGCTCGACTTATATATATGAGTTCCCCAAAGCCACTAAAAAAGCCAAAATAACCACTTATTAAGATACATATATATGTACGGGTCCTCTCCCTTGAAACAAGATTATAAAAAAGAGAAAAAAAGAAATAATATAACTAAATACTATGATGTTAAGGTTTTAAAGTTGTGAGATAGTTATTACAAAAGAAATAGAAAATAATCCCCTTTAAAGTTGATATAGCACATACTTAAAGTTTTTGCTTGATGATATTGGTTAATGCATGAAATTGTTATGTGATATATTTATAAATCCTAACATTTGATTTATTTCATGATATCAATGTTAAAGTACGTTTTTGCCTTTTCTTGTTTAATCATATGCGAACCATTTAGCTTATTTCTTTACATAAATTTTATTCGTATATATCTTTATTAAGTGCTTGAACCTATATGATTAATACCATATTGAGAGTATGTTTTATAAGGATTAGAGTCAAAGTAAATTCAAATTTCTAATGGGTGAGTCAAAATTGACATATTTTTATATTGGGACATGAATTTGTGATTCATAATGATTTAAACAATAATCTATAAACCTTTAAGATATTAATTTAATTTGTGCTATAGATTTTGATTATAAATTGAAAATAAACTAAAACATGAGAAATTTTTTTTATTTTTATTTTTATTATGTTATTTTTAGTTTTACTGTTTATTTTGTTATTTTTGCTATTCTTTTTATTTTTAGTTTTACTTTTTATTTTGTTATTTTTGCTATTCTTTTTATTTTTAGTTTTTTTTTTAATTTTAAGATTATGCATATCATCACTAGAAGCCCTCATAAGACTTAAAATCGTCTATTAAGACAATCTACGGGTTTAAAGGCTTGTTGTATGCGATAAATGCAACCATATCAATATATGAAAAATGATTTAAGTGAGTTTAATTTAATTTATTTATTTTTGTTTTTAAGTTTTTTTATTGATTTCTTTACTAAAGGCTACCAAGAAGATGATTAGGAGTTGTGATGAGTGCTTTAAAATGACTAATATTTCATAATTTATTTACACTTAAATGTAATACGTAGATTTGAATATACATGATTTTATCAGTATTTATGTAAATCTATATGTTCGAAATCACACATATTTTTTTTAGGTATTTTTAGCTTCAATTTGATAAGTTGATTAATATTTGAAGAATCATACAAAAGCACTCATTTGCACCTTAGAAGATTAAAAGAACAATATATGCGAGGCTTACATATAAATTTAGCAAGTTGTAAGAGGTGAAAAAAAGAAATGAAATCAAGCTTTGTGGACTATAACATGTAATACAATGGGTTGTAGCACACTTATCATTATTTAAAGTCAATATGCACATAGTTTATTCTATGCCGGAGCGAAAAGTTGTTAGGCTACAACGTGAACTATTTAGGGTAACCTTTGGCAAAACTTTATGAGTCTTATGTCATGGTGTGGATTAATGTGGGCCACAACATTCAAACAATAAACTAACTTGAAGCCCTCTGTTTCACCTTTCCCTTTAAAAACAAAGTTATGCCTATAAGGTTTAAGTATTTAGGGTTTAGTATTTAAGGTTTAGGGTATAGCGTATAAGGTATAGAATTTGGGGTTTTGGGTTTATTGTTTAGGGTTTGGGGCATAGTTTTTTGGATTTTGGGTTTTAGGATATTTGGGTTTAAGTTTTAAGGTTTAGGATTTAGGGTATAGTGTATGATGTTTAGGGTTTTAGGTTTTGGGTATAAGGTATATATAGGGTTTAGGGTTGATTTTATGTAAATGATTAAGTCTTTGTACTTTTAGATTAATTTCTTGAATATTTTATGGAGTTATGTGATAATTAGTTAGTTTTTATCATAAGGTTTAGGGGTTATATTTATGGGTTAAGATTTAGGGTTAAAATTATTATTTTTCTAAATAGGATTTAGGATTTTGGGGTTTAGGGTTTATGGTTATATTTATGGGTTAAAGTTTAGGGTTAAAATCATTATTTTTATAAATAGGATCTAGGGTTTTAGGATTTAGTATTTGAGATTTAAGATTTAGGATTTAAGATTTAGGGCTTAAAATTTAGTGTTATATTAGGATTATTGCATAATTGTATGCATTCTCTTCCTTATACATGGGTATTTCTTTAACTTTTTTTTGTTAAAAAGGGAGAAAATTTTATGTTCACAACTATGTGTTTGTTGCTATACTATGTGTTGCATGGGTAGTGAGTGTAAGATTACACTACACCTTACTACACAAATTTCACTCACTAAGGATGAGTGTTGCATGAAGTCAAGGTGACTTTTGTACATTGCATATGTTTCTGTTGCATGTATGTATGTGCTTTGCCTATTCGTGGGTACCCTATAGGTGTAACACGATAGTACTTGGATAGACTATACATTGTTTCTGCGATGCATTCATGAGGTATGTGTTTGTCTCGTGTGTGTAGGTTATAGGTGTAGATTGAAGTTATCGAGCTTCATACATGCTATGTGTAGATGTGTTGAAACCCTCATGTTTCAAACTATTAAAGTGAGGATGAGTTGGTCCAACAAGATGGATACACTTAGAGTATGTGTGTTTTGGGTGTTGGGTGTGTGTTGATGTTTTATTCATGGGAACAAATATCTTTAGGCCATCTTCATGATCACATGTTTGATGTGCATTTGTACTTAGTTGTGTAGTGTTTTGTCATGAATGCCATGAAAAGCCAAAAAGGGAGAATGTAAGTCCTATAGTTCTTTGTGTTTTTGTTGGCTTTTTGTGTATAAAACACAAAATCTATTTATTTTTACTTAGGGTTTCTATCTTTCTCTGTATAAGGTTGGTTACTGTTGATCAATAATGCACACACATACATAGTTATGTTGTCAAGACTCGACCTACGTTCACTAGTACTTATGGAAGTTTTGATACATATTAGAATTTATAAAAATTCCAACATAATCTCTCTTGTTTTCTACATTAATCAACCTGTACAAAATAGAACATGACATCTATTCATTCACATCATTCAAAACCATTACTCATATAATACACCCAAATTAAAATCTTGATATCTATTTGAAATATAACATAATCTCTCCTATTTTTCTATTATGAGGCATCCTGTAATAACATAAATATATCTTCTTCTCGTTTGTGATATTCAAATCTCATGAGCTATACAAGTAGTCATAAGAAAAAAATAATATTAACTGATAATGATATCAACCTTTACATAATCAACAGTCACAAAAGAGTCACCAAATAGTTTTTAAAGCATTGATATCACCAAAAAAATGTAATAAATTTTTATTACTACCAAAAGAACAAAGATTCATATGGTGCAATTTCAATGATTTCATCTAAGTTTATTTCAAAGATAATACGCAAGCCTTCAATCAAAAATTAATGATACATGAGAGGAAAAAAGTTAAAAGATAATAATTAATAATATATCTATTGAAGTTTTAATGATTTAATTGTAAAATTAATATAAATTATAATATGAAAGGATCCACAAATTGAATTAATATTTTAGAGAAATACAAATAATTGCAAATACATTTATGTAAGTAAAATAGATGAATAACTTATATGAAATAAATTATAAGTAGGAAAACTACACCAATCTCGCACGAGAAGAAAATTAGGTCATACTCTTTGTACATGTAGATAGAAAAAAGTCTTATCTACATGTATCCTTATCATAAGCGAGCATACATATGCTCATTAATTAATTATTTATTTCTTATATTACTATTAAATTGGAATAGGGGAAAGTGGATTATATATGTATAGAGCTCTTTGCATACATAGATAAAAAAGTTTTAATTTCATGTGTATTGGTCATACGTGCACAGACAAAAATCCATTAATTAATTAATTATTTCTTATGGTATTGTTGAATTTGGGGAGGGGAATGCCACTATAGCTCTTTGCACACTCAAATTAGAAATTTTTAATTATATGGGTAGAGATAGAAGCCAATTAATTAATTATTTAGTTATTATGTTACTACTGAATATAGGGAAGAATGTTTGTTTGATAATTTAAAAATAATAATACTTAGTAGTATACATAATATTTTAAAATGTTGCTACTTAAATCGAGATATAAATCTAAGTAAAAGGTTTTGAATTGACATAATAATAATAGTCTGAAATATTTTTGCTAAAAGTTAAATAAAAATTTCTATATTCTAATTAAAATCTATATTTATGTCGTAAATATGAATAAAATTTATGAATTCACGTAAAGATCAATTATCTACTTTATAAACATAAAATACTAATTTTTGAATAAGAAAAAAATTGAATCCACTCACAGAACCAAACAGGCTCCATGACTAAAGAACGATCAATAAGCTTTGCAGAAGTATCACTATTAGTTCATAGTTACAAAATTAGATAATTTATAGTTTACAAACAACTAAACTTTCTAAACAAAATAACTGACACTAAATACTAAATTTTAAAATAAAATTTCATAATCTACTTCTAAATCTCTATATTCTCTAAATTAATATAATATATATATATTCATTATCAAAAATTAGCTAAAAAGTAATAGATATTAAAAATAATTAGTTTAAAAATAGTTAAAAAATAAATTATTTTATTACTCATTTGTTAAGACGTTGAAAAATTTAGGGTTTTTAAATTTATGATTTTTCTCTAAAATAATTAATATATAAAAATAAAACTTAGATAATGATAATATAGTTGTGAGAATATCAGATTCATACTCATTCATAAATTAAAACTATATCTTAACATAGATTTTTAAAGAAATATTGAAGCCAAATACTCTTAAAATAATGAATATTATAAATAAAAAATACAAATAAAGAAAAAGGATGAAAAGAGCTTTAATTTAGTACTTTAAATGCTATAAATGATGAAAATATTTGAAATTTTTGTGAAAAAATGATAAAAAATGAAGAAGTTGAACTCTATCTTCCTTCATGTTTTCTATCTCTAGCCCAAAAGGCCAATTTTTTCTTTTTCTTTCTTTTTATTTTACGTGAATGGCCCAATTCAATCTAGTTGAAGTCGTGGGCAAGCTTGCACACTATCTTCTTTTACAAAAATAAAAACTATTAATTATCTTAAAACCTAATAAATTATTGATTTAATCTTAGACTAAACAATTAATATTAACATTATTAATTATAAATGAAAATTTTGTAATCTCCTAAAATTAATTTAAAAATATTAATTTTTAATTATAATTGTAAGGATAAGTTTAATTAAAACTAAACATATATACATAAATAATTTATGTAATTAAATTCTATAAAAGAAAGTCAAGATCTCATGTAGGTACATCGTGTTTGAAAGCATATTATACACACACCACGAGGTTGGTTTTTTAGTATGCATGTTAGGTTGTTAGTGATGATTTTTGTTATGTTACGTGTGCAAGTGTTTATAGATAATTACTTGACAATTTTTTGAATAAAAAAATGGGATTTTTGTGCACCTTGACAAGACCTTTGTTGAAATCGTCATCAAACCTCTAACGAGGTGGTCAGCGAGGTTGGCATATGTTTTGGGATTTGTTTATAAATACCCTCTTTTAAATGAGCATTTAATTTGAAAATTATAGTAAAATTATGCCAAAATTTTCTAACAACTTGAATTCTATTTTCATTAATCATCTTGAGTGTTTTTCGATGATTGTGATATATTTGTGTGAGAGCAGAATAATATTGGTTGAGATCCCATATCAATGATTGTTTATGGTTCGTGATTAAGTGTATTTTCCATGTTGGTTGTTTATGGTCAGTGGTTAATTATTTTTCATACGATTGGTTGTTCACTTTCTAGTTTACTATATTGACCTTTAGTTACTAATCACATTACTTTATGTAGTGTTGGTTTTGGAGGGAAGCTAGGGGTTTGTGTGTCCAACTAAGTTGTTATAGAGGCAGTAGATAAAGGCAACAATAGGCATTTAGGAAAAGGATCTCAATTGATGAGGTATTTGTATTTATATTTCTGTTAAATTATATCTATTTATTGCTTAGTGGATATTTGTTTATTGCCAAGTGGTTTCCATAAGTAGCTCAAGGGTTAACCACATAGAAGGTTTTATGCTAATTTGTCTCATTATATATAATGTTGTACATGTTTTATGATTTGAAAGTTTTTAATGTTTATTACTTGCTTTCTGTTTACTGGATAATATATCTGTCTATTAAAATATACTGTTTGTTTGAAATAATTATATACTTCCATTGTTAGTATTTGTTAATTTGCTACCTATCATAGAGAATATTTAAGGAGTCTGTATCTTCTTACCTTGGTTGTATACTAGGTTTAAAACTTTTTTTATCAATGTTGTACTCTTAAACAGATTTGTGAAACAGAATCAATGAGTGAAAATTTTCAACCTCTAAGATGACTCGTTACCCTTCGCTGAGGCCTCGTCGATATGGATATCGAGGGTTCTTTGAAGGGGTCATCAAGCCACCAAAAATGTGATTTTTTTGTTTTCAAAAGTTATTGAATAATTTTCTACAAATACCCACATATACAACGAAACAAATCACAATACTCAATTTAACATACATATTATAAAAACCAACTCCGTGTGTGTAAACATACTCACATACAAAATGCACTTATTTATGTATGTGTGTACATAATTGATAATCTGTAACAGACTTTACATGGAGGAAGACAAATATACTAAGTAAAATAAATCCATTCTATGTTTTGCACATAAGAATGCTAACAAAAATTTATATGATTTATAATTAGCTTTTAAACTACTAATTATAACAAACATGATCAATTCAATTAATTGAATTATCATGAAGAAGTTTATCTCTATAAATGAGAAGATGAAACAATTAATTTTTCGTGTATCCATTTTTACAACAGTTTATGAGTTATTTTTTTTTGTAGAATTTTTAATTTTACTACTATATTTTTTTCACGCAATTGAATATTTTTATAAAATGATACTATTGTTTATATACCTTAAATATTTTTAAAATTTATGATTTAATCGTCAAATTTTTAAAATTCTTAAATTTTTAAAACTTAATTTATAAATTTATAAATTTTTAAAACGTATGATTTAACAATAATTTTTTTAAAGATTTATATGTGAAATTTTTGGAATATAATGACTAAAATATATGTTTTAAAAATTTATTTAACTTTAGATCTTTTGATATTCAACTTTCAAAGTTTGTTATTAGCCGTAGATTAATTATCAATAAAATAATAAAAAACCATGAACCATAATTCATTATAAACCCATCATAAACAAAATTAAGAAATGTTAAAATAAGTGTATTTAATTAATTTTTTAATAAATTTAATGGAGTTTTAAAATTTAAAGATATTCAATTAATACTTTAAACACTTTATAAAAATTTAGGTGGAATTAGATAGGTTTTTAAGAAAGTTTTTAAAATTGGTGCATTTAAAAATAATTGATTTTAAAAGCTTTTAAAAATTTATTTTAATAGATTCTTCAGTTAAGATTGTACATAAAACAATATTCATTCATCCTTCTCTCAACTCTAAATTTTTTTTACGAATTTATAAGAAATTTTATTTTAATACTTTTCTTCAACATTCTCTAAATTTAATTATTATCTATATATACACTTATAAACATCTAAATAAAATAAAGTACAACTTATTATAAATCCATCAAAATCTTAATTTAATTCCTATCTAATTTCATCCTACATGAGTGTTAGTATTGCTAGGATTCTAGAAAGAGAAGAAAGATTTTGATTTGATGGTATGTTCGGTAATTATTTTTGAAAAGGGAGGGTATCTTATTTACTAATAACCACCTCTTGTTTATATCGTTTATATATGCCCGTTTTCGAGTACATTACGAAGACTCTTCTCTTATTTTCTCTACCGTCTCGGATCAGATCCGCCGCTGTACGATCCATACGAAAGCAGCGATCGTGGATTTTTTTTTCCATCTTTCTTTGTTGATTGATCTGAAGTAAGAGCATAAGATTTATCTCGGGAGCTTATCTCCCTCCTGTTAAAACTGATCAGGTAGCTGCATGTGTTTTATTAGATCGTAGATCTCACTCTCTCCAAGACTATATTCAATTTTAATCTTCTAGAGGTCTTGTACATCGAAATTTCCGTTTATGTTTGCTTCAATGGAAAGGTTTATTATTACCACGCGCTTTCATTCAGTGTAATTGAGCTTGTTATTTGCTTGCAGTTGGTTTAATCTTGTCTCAGATCTTATTCGTTTTAATTGTTGACTCGTGAATTTCGGAGTATTTATCACTTAAATAGTGAATACAAATTTATTAATTTTCTATTCTAATTCTCGAAGTTTTTAAAAGTAGTTGTTTACATACAGTTTAGAGCTTCTTCTTGATGTTGCAGTAGATCTACTTGTTATTAATTTTACTGCGGTTGCGTGAAGCTTCCAATGTTTTACCGATGGAAGTAGTCTGCGATATTCCTCTTACTTAGCTTTCGACTACATGCGTGTGTTAATTCTCTATGATTTTTTCAATAAGAATTGGCCACTACAATGATGCTACAATGATTATGGATTTATGTGGATCATATGCTTTTTGCTGTGTTTGAACCATCTCATTGATTGCTGATCACTTTTATTGATCGCATATTTCGCTATAGATCTTGACATACAGTAGAAGTTGTTGAGATGGCATCGTCAACAGCTGCAGCCACTGGATGGTACAGAGGAAAAGTGAAAGCTGTTCCTTCAGGCGATTGCTTGGTGATTACTGCCATGACTGCCAACAAGCCCGGACCTCCCCCTGAGAAGACCATCACTTTGTCATCTCTAATTGCTCCTAGACTGGTGATAACTCCTTCTGTCTCACATTGTTCTCTGTTTTGCCTCTATTCTTTGTGCATTTATGCTGTATGCATAAAACAGTTGAGTTTTGCAATAGCTTTAAAGGAATTTATTTAGTCATTCTTTGATGAGGACCTTTCTCGTTTGAAAGTTTTATGTTTTTAAAGCTTATTTGGCATGCATATTACTTTTTTTGGTAATGAAGTTGTTTATTTTTTTATTTTTTTCCTGTTTCTCTTCTGGTATATTAGGCCCGTAGAGCTGGCACCGATGAACCATTTGCATGGGACAGCAGAGAGTATCTGAGGAAGCTCTGTATAGGAAAGGTACTTAATTTCTTATATTGATATCATTTATTATATTTATATTTGTCAGTTTAACAAATTTAGCATATAATTTCCACAGGAGGTTACTTTCAGAGTAGAGTACACAGTGGCTTCAATAGGGCGAGAATTTGGCTCTGTTTTCCTTGAAGACAAAAATCTTGCAATGTTGGTTGTTTCTGAAGGATGGGCAAAGGTTTTATGACAATTCAAATTGGATTCTCTTTTAGTTATTTTTTTTAAAGTATTTAGTAGCTGAACCTTGTTCACTCAGGTTAGGGAGCAAGGTCAACAGAAAGGCGAAGCAAGTCCTTTCCTTGCAGAACTGCTACAGCTTGAAGAACAAGCTAAACAGCAAGGTCTTGGTCGCTGGAGCAAGGTTCATATTTTAATTCCAGTTCTTTTGAGTGTTTATAATCTCTGTATTAAAGATATTTGAATATATATTTTTATGATTATATGTGCCAAATGAAATACTAATGTTTTATTGTTTGTATAAACCAGTTAATAACTTAATATTGGAAAATTATTTTTATGACCATTCCCTTCAAGAAAATTAACGGGTGAAGTGCCCAAACGGTCCTTTTGTAAGGTGTTGTTTAGTACCCTAGTTTACAAAATATGTTTTATGTCCTTTTGTGGGAAAAAATGTCATTTAAGTCCTTTTGTTTGTGAAAAAGGTACTAGGCAAGAACAAAGTTAATTTTCTATCTAATTTTTTGTTAAGTATAATGAAATAATACGTGTCATATGCATGTTTATATTTTTCAATAGGTATATATATAGAAAATTAATATTTAATTAAAAATATTACTCAAATTTTTTAAGATTTTTTTTTCAAACTTCAACAAAATTTTCAATAGAGCTTAAACAAAATCTTCACTATCTAGTACACAAAGTAGCACATTAGACGATGAAATTTTTATTTAAGTTTAATTGAAATAATTTTTTAAAAAATTTAAATAATTTTTTAATTAAAAATTATTCATTAGATATATGTCTATTAAAAAATACAAACAAATGTGCAATAATATTCCGTTATATTTAACGGAAAATTGGATGGAAAGTTGATTGTCTTCTCCTGGTACTTTTTTTACAAAGGAACTTAAAAACACCTATTTTAAACAAGGGGACTAAATAGTCCCTGACGCCTTAACAAAGGGACTTGCAAGACACATTTTTAGAAAATTAGCTTCCAGTTAACTTTCCTTGACAAGTAAAGATAGTAAGCGGTATTTTATGTTTACATAATTTGTCTACTTCTAAATGTGTTTAATAATTATAATCACCAGCTTTTCTTTATTGATTGCAGGTTCCTGGTGCAGCTGAGGCTTCTATTAGGGATCTGCCTCCATCTGCCATTGGTGATCCTAGCAACTTGGATGCTATGGGCCTGTTGGCTGCAAACAAGGGCAGGCCCATGGAAGGCATTGTGGATTACGTTCGTGATGGCAGTACTGTTCGGGTTTATTTGCTTCCTGATTTTCAGTTTGTTCAAGTCTTTGTTGCTGGAATCCAGGTATATTGTGTTTTCAGCTACTTATGAAAATCTTGATGATACTTGGTTTTTTGATATCAACCTGTTAACTATTATGGTTCCTGTATGTTTATCATGACACTCGCCCCTTTCCAATTAGGCTCCATCAATGGGAAGAAGAGGCACAACAGAAATTATTGGTGAAACAGAAGTTATCTCTGAAGAGTCAAATGGAGATGTTTCTGCCAAGCCTCAAGCCCCTCTAACTTCTGCTCAAAGAATTGCAGCTTCTACATTATCTACTGAAGCTGTGGATCCCTTTGCAGCAGAAGCCAAATATTTCACCGAGATTCGCGTGTTGAATCGAGATGTAAGGGATCTCTTATGTAGGTTCTATTATATATTTAGTTTTTTATCTTGAAAAACTCACTCCAAAAATTCTATAGGTCCGTATTGTCCTGGAAGGAGTTGATAAATTCAGCAATTTGATTGGCTCAGTATATTATCCTGATGGAGAATCAGCAAAAGACCTGGCACTTGAGCTTGTGGAAAATGTACAAATTCAATCGTTGTAGAATTTAATATTAGCAGGCACTGCAATTAAAACAGTCCGTGCCTTTTGAATAATTGCCTGTTAAATTCATTAGTCATTCCCTTCCACTGCATGTGCTTGATCATAGGGTTTGGCAAAATATGTGGAATGGAGTGCAAACATGATGGAAGAAGATGCCAAGCGACGGCTGAAGGCTGCAGAGCTTCAAGCCAAGAAGACCAGATTGAGGTTCTGGACAAACTATGTACCCCCCCAAACTAACTCAAAGGCAATTCATGACCAGAATTTCACCGGAAAGGTAGCTCTCAATCCATGCTTTGCTGAATAGAGTTTGTTTCTTCCCCTTTATGTTTGTGTTTTCCTATGTTTTTCACACACCAGGTGGTAGAGGTTGTAAGTGGGGACTGTGTCATTGTGGCTGATGATGCTGTACCATATGGCAGTCCATTAGCTGAGAGGCGAGTCAATCTGTCAAGTATTAGGTGTCCCAAGGTCGGCAATCCTCGTAGAGATGAAAAACCTGCTGCATATGCTCGTGAAGCAAAAGAATTTTTGAGAACACGCCTTATTGGAAAACAAGTAAGCTCATCCAAAATTCAATAACCATAATGATAGGAATGTTTGTGTATGCAGGTGCACATATTGTATATATCTAGTTACTTTTCTCGCTATACTCATTGCTAAAGAGATCATCTTTTGATTGTTTAATCCAACACAATATGTTTCAGGTAAATGTTCAAATGGAGTATTCTAGGAAAATAGACCAGCCCACAGGGGCAACTGGACCTGCAGATTCGAGAATGATGGATTTTGGTTCGGTGTTTCTATTATCTCCAGCTAAGGTAGAAAGTGACGATGCCCCCGCTTCATCTGATGCTGGTGGCCAGCAGGCTGGGTTGAATATTGCTGAGCTCTTGGTTGGGCGAGGCTTTGGCACTGTTATTAGACATCGGGATTTTGAGGAGAGATCAAACTTTTATGATGCACTTCTTGCTGCAGAGTCACGTGCTATTGTCGGGAAGAAAGGAATCCATTCTGCTAAAGATCCTCCAGTCATGCACATTACAGATCTTATTACGGTATAGAATTAATTTTTATAATGGAACTGCTTTTTCTACGTGATTATAAAGCAATAAATCTCACCATGCGTTTCATCATATTTGTCTTTTTAAGGCATCAGCCAAGAAAGCCAAAGATTTCTTACCATTTTTGCAAAGGGGTAGGAGAATCCCTGCTGTGGTGGAATATGTCCTCAGTGGTCATCGTTTTAAGCTACTGATTCCCAAGGAAACATGTAGCATTGCCTTCTCATTCTCTGGTGTCAGATGTCCTGGTCGTGACGAGCCATATTCAGATGAAGCCATTTCATTAATGAGGCGAAAGATAATTCAGAGAGATGTTGAGGTATTCTAATTTTTCCTTGCATCTTAGTTCCTTTCCTTGTGTTGGTTTTCTTGTCGTGCTAAACTGAATTCTCTTTCACAGGTTGAAGTGGAAACTGTCGACAGAACTGGAACTTTCTTGGGATCCTTGTGGGAGTCTAAGAACAACATGGCAGTTACACTTCTTGAGGCTGGACTGGCCAAACTCAAAACTACTTTTGGTAACGACAGGATTGCTGATGCCCACCTTCTCGAACAAGCCGAGCAATCTGCAAAACGGCAAAAACTGAAAGTAAGTAGTAGATCATGGCATATTTGATTGTCTTTCTGTTATATTTTCTAATTGATATGTTTGTGTAGATCTGGGAGAATTATGTTGAAGGGGAGGTGGTGTCTAGTGGTCCAGCTGTGGAAAGTAAACAGAAAGAAGTTCTAAAGGTGTGTCGAATACAATAGCATTGAGTGATTCCTCACTTATGTTACCATCATTATAACAACCTTCCCTGTTGATGTTTGTTTCCAGGTAGTAGTGACAGAAGTTATGGGGGGTGGAAAATTTTATGTCCAGACTGTTGGAGATCAGAAAATTGCCTCTGTCCAGCAACAGCTTTCCTCTTTGAATCTTCATGAAGCTCCGGTCATTGGGGCTTTTAATCCTAAGAAGGGTGACATTGTCCTTGCTCAGTTTAGTGCGGATAATTCATGGAATCGGGCTATGGCAAGTTTCTCCATATAATATCTCAGTTTATTCTTTATAATTACTACACATGCTCTAGCATTTTTGAAAATGGAGCAAACTCGTTAGGTAGTTTTATAATGTTTCCATGTTTTTACTAGGTTATCCATTCATTTAGTTACTCCATGTCCCTGGTGGCTGTAACTTTTCTAATTATGTTTATTATGGCCGTAGGAAAAACTGTAGTAGTAAATTGTCTATCTGAACAGTGTTTATATGGGCTTGTTTTTCTAGATATAATCTTCTGTTAGATAGGTTTCTACTTTCTAGATATAATTTTCTGTCAGATGGGTTTCTTCTACAAGGTTTGGAGAATATTTCTCTCTCCATTGAGCTCAGTGGATTGCTAAAGTGGAACCCCAGCCATTCTCTCTTTTTCTCTCTCAGCCTCTTCTTTGTACTTTGTCATATGCTTCCCAAATCATGTGAAATATGGATAAGGAACAATTCATCTTTTATTTCTTTAATATAAAATTGGTTGGAGTATACTTGATAGTTGATACTTTTAGATATACATAAGTGTCTCTATGTGTAGTTTATATGACTTGATAAACAAAAAAAACATATTTTCTATACATCTAAATTCTATCTGAATATGGCCTGATTTTTCCTTTTCTCCTGCACTAATTGTTTTCCATTTGACATGAAGATTGTCAATGCACCTCGGGGAGCTGTTGAATCCCCAAAAGACAAATTTGAAGTATTCTACATGGATTATGGAAATCAAGAAGTTGTTGCCTACAGTCAGTTACGGCCTCTAGACCCTTCTGTGTCTGCTGCACCAGGTCTTGCTCAGTTATGCAGCCTGGCATACATGAAGGTTCCAAGCTTGGAGGAAGATTTTGGACAAGAAGCTGCTGAGTATTTGAGTGAGCAGACGTTACATAGTTCAAAAGAATTCAGAGCCAAGATTGAGGAGAGGGATGCATCAGGAGGTAAAGTTAAAGGTCAGGGAACAGGGACAGTCCTCCTTGTAACTCTTGTTGCAGTCGATGCCGAGATCAGTGTAAATGCTGCAATGCTTCAGGTTTGAATAAATACTCTTCTCAAACTTGGTGATTTTAAATTTATAGAAGCTTTTGGTTCTTATATCTGTTTTAGTTCTATCAAGCATGTTAAAATTAACTTCGTGTTAAAGAAAAATGGTAGAGTTTATAAAGATTGTGGGTGTTTTCACCCGTTGGATTAATCTTTTAAGTTTGAAAAGCGCATGGTTTTTATAAACTTTTACATGTTATCTGAACTTCGGTCGATTGAGCTAAAAAAACCTTCAAAGCTCCCCTTTAAAAATTGTTTGAAATGATCCTTGCAAAAGAAAAAAGACAAGTGATCCAAATATAATAAATTATAATAAAATAAGTTAAAAATATAAAGTTATGGACTTTGCAAGAGACAAAAACCCTCACTTTGAAGGAGATGTAGGAGGTAATTTTACACATTGATTAAAGACGACACTGATAAAATTTATAAGAATGATATGTTTCTTGACCCATTGGGTTAGTCTTTTGGGATAAAAAAGGTTGATAATTCTTATATACTTCAATGATATCTCACTTTATTAGAACCCAAATTAGACCGCCTTTTATGAGTTTATAGTTTAAAGAAACATCTCTCCATGTGCCCATTTTGACGGTTTCAAGTGATTGGGGTATGGCCATATAAGCATAGGAAAACAATTAGAAAGTTTGGCATAATCACATAATACTGAGCTCCACAATGGTGACATATTTGAGTAATTTAATATAGTCAATCCTGGAATGATGTCATATAATTTAACAAGGAGTATATATATCTACATGAAATTTATACCTTGTTATGTTACATCAGTGCGGCCATGTCATCCCTAAGGATTTTTGTGTTGCATTGTCTTGCTATATTACATGCAAGTATCTATTTTGGATATGTAACCGGTCTGAGATTTTGATTCTTAGTTTCTGATTTTTTCATATGTTTTTTTTATTGAGATATGTTTGATAATATATTTTTTTTAATTTTCAAATTTTTGAGGAATCACCACCAAAATATGATGTGATTCGTAAATCTTTTTAAAAGAAGAATTTTGAATCAGATTTTTTGATTTTTTTGATTTTTATCAAATATTTTTTTCTAGAGAGTAAATAAAGTCGTATGTATAAATATTGCAAGATAATGATTAAAAAAATTAAAATTTGTAAATAATAACATAACAGTTAAAATTATTTTTTTAAAAAATAAAAAATATTGTGTTAACAACAAACTTGTTGGTGATTTTTGATTATTTATTTTTTTGAAAATTATAAATTTTTATTTAATACATTGGTGATTAATTTTTATAAAAGAATTAAAAATCACAGTTAATTATTTAATTATAAATTATAAATCAAAATCGTTATCAACCTTATCCCTAATTAAGTGTTTTTTATTTCGTAAAACTGTTACATATTGGGAGCAGTTTTCTTTATAATTATCACGTCTTCAGAGTGTGTCCACACGGACACTGATGTCGTGACTTGTGGGCAAAGTGTAAGAGAGGTTATGTTGCAGAGCTGCCTTGTACATTCGTTCTATTTGTTAGTTACTCTGATGTAAACAGTTGGAGCAGTCACTAGTTATGAATTTCTCCTCTTAAAACAATAACTCTATAATTGTTCGATTTAGGGATTTGATATACTTCCTTTCATTGAACACCTGAAATTGTATAGGAGGGACTTGCTAGGTTAGAGAAAAAGAAGAGATGGGACTCGAAGGACAGACAAACAGCCCTTGAGAATTTGGAGAAATTCCAGGAAGAAGCGAGGACTGACAGGAGGGGAATGTGGCAATATGGAGACATTGAATCTGATGATGAGGACTCTGCTCCTATTGGAAAGCCTGGTGGGAGGCGATGAATATAATAATCTGAGGTACAATGAGTTAAATTAAGTTTTAAAACAACTGTGTTGCCTAAAGATGAGTTAAGTTATATATAAGAATTATTGTCAGCATTAGATTAAGTTTTGTTTTCGTTTTTGCGGATTGTCTTGTTAGAGGAGGAACGTTTTTTTTAAACTCAGTATTAATAATGTGTACTCTACTACAACGTATCTGTTTCATGTGGGGGGGCTAAAATAAACAATTTCTTTTTCCTTCAAAGTTTAAATTATAATTATCTTTGTTAGATGATAAATTGGAAGTTTCATTTTTTCATCGGTTTTTTTACTAGACTTAGTTTCGGAGATATTTTCTAATGTGTGTGGTTGACGATGGTTTGAAGGTCAAGAGCACTTTGTGAGAAGATTCGTATAATTTTTTTTTTAAAATTAGTTTTTATTTTCTAATTCATTTAAAAGAATACGAAAACTGTTTCAACAAATGAATATATATATTAACTAATAAGATGAAATGTAAATTTGGAATATGTTTTCAATTTTTTTTAGTTTCAAAAGCACTAAAAAGTTTGTAGAAGTGAATGAAATTGAGTTTTAACCTTTTATTTTGATATTAAAAATAAAATTAATTATTAAATAATACTTATTTCAAAAAATTTGGTTTAAAAATTTAAATTTGAAAATAAAACTGGTCGCTTGCACACTCACCAAAATTTGTATGTTTTTATTAAAATTAGCTGCGTTTCTAAATAGCATTATTTTAGATAAATTGGTTAATTTTTTTTTACTTTGTATTTTTAAACTTATGGTTTTATATTAAATTATTTAATAAAAATATTAAAGTATCATTGTTAATATACATACAAATATAAAAATAATATTAGATTTAATATGTTATATATAAAGATAAAATTAAATGTAATATGTTATAAAAAAATAAAAATAGATATTATACGTTATATATAGTTTATATGAATCGTAATTATTAGTATTAGTATGCAATATTATCCAATTAAAAAAAATGCAAAAGCTTTACACCCATTGTAAGTTCTTAAATTCGGTTAAAAATGTAAGCCTTACATCCAACAAGAATTCAGATATTACATGCGTGTAATTAGTTTTAAGAATATAATTAGGATCAATCTAACTTGTTATATGTGGTCAAAACTGTTCTATTTCAAGTCACTAATTCCTAGTTTAGCAAACCTGCTGCCAATGGGTTTGTAAGCCGTACTGGGTAATCCTGTCTGGATTGCTTTGTAAAATATGAGCGTGCTATACTAAAATTACATTTTGACTATTACGAATTCAAGAAAATACGTAGATTGTTAAAAACACAAATATGTACACGTGTTATGTTATAAAATAATTTAAAAATGATGAAATTGTTCATTTTTTTTAAAACTTAATCTTATAAGACATCATCATAATTAGTATGAGTGTTCAAAATGTATATGCATCATAATTATATAAATGTAAATACAGAGACGAATATAATAATATAGGCTGTGCTAAGCTTCTTATTGTACAACAAACAACTTGTTTAACCAGTCTACCTACACGTTGATGCATGTAACAAAGAACATTAATCATAAAAATCCAAAAAGCCCATGTAAAACCGAAGAATATATAATATCCCAAATGCATCGAATAGCCCCCAGTTAAGGAATCAAAAATCTTAAATCTCATAATCATTATAACTTCTAATGAGCTTTAAAAACTTCTGAAGGAGTATAAAAATCTTGAACAGCGCTCAATGCCTCTCATTTGATACTTGATAGGAATAGGATATTATTCTTTTAAGGTGCAATGCGGCTAAAACTGAAGTTCAAAATTCATGTGGAAGTTCCACTGCTGTTTCGTTTTTTATACTGAATAAAAAGTTAAACAATAGTATTTCTGATCTTAGTGCAAAATTTAGAAGAAATAAGCGAGAACTAACAAATTTAATGATTTACAAACCCTAGAGATTGAAGAAATAACATAAAAGTACAAAATTTACTTGAAAATTTGGATGAAAAATGAACCTGCTGAAGATCTTAAAACTTAAGGTTATGGCATTCGCGAGAAATCGATTTTGAGGTCACACTTGTAACCAAAGCTCCTGACATTCAAGAAAGTACCTCAACATGCGTGGCATCAAACATCAATGAGACCCAGTAAAAGCTCAGATGTGATAGTAGAATCAACGGTTGAGCGGCGCTTGGTAGACAGACGAGAGAGTGGAGCAGAACAGTGGAGACAAAGTCCATCTTCTTCGGCAAGACGCCTGAGAGGGCCATTGTCGACAGTCGAGGCTATTGGTCTAGAACTGGATTGTAGAGGAAGCGATTTAAGAAAAAAGTGCAAAAACTCCTCTATTTTACGGTAATATTCTCTCTTCTCTTTCACGCCAACTTTGAACAGCTTTGGGTCAATTTAAACACTATAATACACACACAAATCATAAATGAATGATATTGGAAAAGTACCACAACAAATGAATGTTTTTTGAGTTATAACAAAATACAAAGTAGAAGAAAATACTCGGTGGAATTGGGCTCTTCCTCTTCAGTGTATGCGATTGGACGCACCATCGGCTCTTGGGTCTTTTCTTTTTCCCCTTCCATTCATAATTAAATTTTTTAACTGTATTAAAAATCACCCAGTGCACATAGTGGAATTGTTTTACATAGTTACACACAAGTTTTATTTTGAATGAACGTAAGAAAATTATTTAAAAAAAAAGTTTTAAGCTAATTAGAACAGTCAGATCTGAGGGAGGAGTGGAGTGGAGTACACAAGAAGTGGTTCACCTTGTAAACACGTGATTTTGCCCTTTACCAAATATGAAAAGTTTACATTTTATACAATAAAAACTCACACTTTTAATTATTTTTATCCAAATATTTTTTTATGTATTGATGATAAATATAACTGTACATTAAAAATGTCATAGAATAATTGAACTCATCATCAAATATTTTACTTTTTGTTAAAAGAATTATTATATATCATAAATATACTATATAAACAAAAGAATTATTATATATCATAAATATATTATATCTTAATTGACATAATAGGTTCTCTTTTAATATTTAGTGATATATTGTATAATATTAATTATATTATATCTCAAATTAAGATATGCAACATTTATCTTTTATTAAACATCCCGAATTGTTCGAGAGAATAAAGGAACAATGTTTATATACATTTATTTTTATTGAAGGAAATAATTAGGTAAAATTTTTGATAAGATAACGATCATGGAAGGAAGATTGATCAAAGAAGTTAGGGTTTTTGCTCGATGTAGAAAGATTCTTAGATCGCACAGCTTTTGCTGCAATCCGATTATTGTATAGTAACTCTAATTTTCATTATTATAAAAAGTAATTTATTTAAAAGAAAAAGATAATTTCAATAGGATATAACTCTAATTTTCATTATTACAAAAAGTAATTTCCAAATAAATAAGACGTTAAATCGATAAACACACGTTGAAAAAACATTAGAGGAAATGAAATCGGTAGAATTAGATCATTTTTTTATATTTTTCTTCTTTCGTATACCAATGCTCTTTTACATATATATTTTTTCTATTTACTTTTTTTTGGTCTGTAAAAATTATGGAAAAAACCACTGCAATTTTTTACAAATTTTATCTTGATTCAGTAACACCAAATTGATCCGTTTAGATCAAATATCCAAATTATTTCGAATGAAAATCGAAATAAGGTTCTTCATGGGACGAACAGTCTTACCACTTAGAGTAGGTTGGTTTGCCTAGATCAAATATCTAAATTACTTTCCTTTTTCATATTGTACATAGTCAATAGTTTTGAATGGAACAGGTAAGTCCACTTTAGCTTTTGATTAAGCCAAATTGCAAAGATGCAATCACTAACACGTAACAAGAAGATACTACGCAAATGTTGAGCTATAAAGATCAATATCTTGATGTGTTAAAACACTTGATATACGCTCACTAAACATTCTGTCACAAAAGATGTCACCTTTTCAGCAGAGGAACCACTCTTCATTTTGATAATGAATGATTTTCATCCTTCAAATCTTCTGCAATCAATTTGGTGTGAATAAAACCCAAGCTTCAATGTGGGGGCAGGAAGGCACATTGCTTTAGCATTCCCCTCTCTATTAATCTTTCGAGCTCTTGAACCTTTTATTTTTTTGTTCGTTTCCTGAAAGATCCTCCTAAGAGGAATAAATGAGTGACAATTGTGTCATATTAACCGTGTGACATTAATTATGTTGGATTCTATTGTTAATTAACACCAATAAAATAAATTTACTTAATTTTTTTTGTGATGAAAATAATATAACTTATATGATATACTAAAAATTATGAAAATTATAAGACCTATTTATGTAAAAGTTAATAGAATCACAAAATTGACAAGACTATTTCTAGTCATTTTTAATAGCAATCCTAATTATCTCAACAAGGCCCAAATTAGAACATTTTATGAGAACTACTAAATTTATGTATTCTTCACTCACCAAAATAATGTGTTAAAACTTCAAATTTGTGACCAACATATGAATATGCGAAACTCACTTAAGGAGTTCTTGATAATAGATGTGTCATTTACACTCATAAGCTAAAGTTTCAACATAACAAAAATTAAGAAACGCCAAAAATACCTATAAAATCAACTACTCTCAAAACTCGACACAAGTGAAATAAATTATCCCTGGGTCAATATTAGTTGTCACGCCTGGCCGTCCTCCGACGGGGAGCAGCAGCCGTAGTCTCATCCTTATCATTTTCTTCTTCTTCCTTCTCTCCACTAGTTCCTTCATTATTGGAAGCCTCAGCAGTTTCTGTTTTCTTCGCCTCAACTATTGCCTGCAAATAGCAATGAGTTATTACGATGGGAATTATTATTTGACCCTTATAGCTCTATAGAAGTAAGAAAGCCTACAATTTCAAACTAAATTTTCAAAATAAATAAAAAGGTTAACTACACAGATAATCCTATATTTCTATATATTCTATACATAGATATCTTATTATTATTACTATTATTATTTTATGTTTGGTGCCTTCACTTTTTAATTTTCACTCTTTGACTCTCTTATTAGTTATTTTCCTTACAATTAAGTTTCTTTATTTTTTAATTTTTACACTTTAATCCCCTCAAATTTTTTTATATTCTTTTGAGACCTAACTACACAAATGGTCCATACAATTTCTAATTTTGATTTACTCACTTTATTTTTTAATTTTCACACTTTAGTACCTTTTATTTTTTATAATTTAACTTTTACATATGTAGTCCAAAATTTAAAACCGAATTTAAATTAAACTTCAAAAGTATTAAAAAAATTAAAGGAATCAAAATGTAAATCATTAAAAAACAACACGACAAAAAAATGAGACCAAAATGTAACTTTTACATATGTAGTCCAAAATTTAAAACCGAATTTAAATTAAACTTCAAAAGTATTAAAAAAATTAAAGGAATCAAAATGTAAATCATTAAAAAACAACACGACAAAAAAATGAGACCAAAATGTGAAAATTAAAAAGTAAAGGAACCAAATCATAAGAAAAAATAATAAGAGGACCAAATCATAGGAAAAATAATAGGGGGACCAAATCATAAGAAGAAATAATAGGGGGATAAAATCATAAGAAGAAATAATAGGGGGATAAAATCATAAGAAGAAATAATATGAGACTTGTAAAATATATAGAAATATAAGGATTATTAAATAATAAATGGACCAAAGTGTAAAATATATAAAAATATAAAATTATTTGTATAGTTAATCCTAGATATAAACATAAAACACAAGGAATCAAAATTTCTAGAGACTTTCACTTACTTGCTTCTTTCCACCAAAAAGAAGCTTGAGGAACACTGTGAAGGTGACAATAACAACAGACACAAGGACACCAATAGTGAGGTTTGGTTGCTTCTCTGCCTTCTCAATGAGATCCTGCAAAAAAAAAATTAGAGTAAATAGCAATTCTCTCTAAAATGGCTTGATGTTTGATAAGAGAAGACAAGTCATCAAAAAGACTTACGATTAATTGAAGCTTGTAAGCACCAAGGAAGGGAACATCTGCAACCTTGTATAGGAGGTCAAAAACCTTCTTCTGAAAATAATAAAAATCCAAAATCATAAGTAAAATATAATAATTAAAAATGTGAACAAATATAAGGAAGCAAAAGAAAATACTTGGATTCCAGCGAGACCATCTGAACTAGAAGCTGATTCTTCCTCAGCCTTCTGTTTTTCTTTCTCAACTTCAAATTTTGGCTTCCATGTGGTCACTCTGTAAGACTCAGCAACCTTCTCATCTTGTGCTATCAAAATGTTGTCAAATAATATACCATTTTGCATTGTCCAAATCTCAATGCCAATGGCAGCTATAGGTTCAAAGTCGGGACGATCAAGTTCAAAGTATTCGGGGTTTGGTATTTCTCTAGGTTTCCAAATACCCTTATAATTAGGGTTATCAATAAGAGGAGCATTCCATTTCCCCTTGTATGCTGGATTCATCTTCGTTGGCCTCTTCCATTCACCGCAGCCAGGAGCTGTTGTACACTTTGGATTGTCAATCTTTGGTACCTCCCATTCACCATCTTCTTCATCATCCCAATCATCTGGTTTGGTTGCTTCAGGATCATCTATCTCTGCAGGCTCGTCATCTAACCATCCTTCAGGTTTCTCTGCTTCCTCATCTTCAATCTCCATAGGTGCATCTTCATCCCAATCATCTGGTTTCACTGCATTAGGATCAGGGATTTTGGCCCTCTCATCCCAATCCTCTGGCTTCTTATCGTCAGGATCCGGAATAGTCTTTGCGGGTATTAGAGGTGGCTCAAAATCTTCAGAAGATAGAAAACTACCCTTTTTCTTTTCCTCTCCATCAACAAGAATTTGTACCTCATTATTGGGTTTCAAAATCACAGTGTACACATGCGTTAATTTGTCGGAAGGAACAGATGGAGGGTATTTAAGATGATGTTCAATGTACTTCCCACTTTTAGGATTCTTATGCTTCACAATAAAGTGAACCTTGTTCGTGGCACCACATTTGTCAGGTCCAAACATGATTGAATAAGGAGACTCGTTGTCGAACCCCTTTGGTTCCCATCCGGCTTCCTGAGGTCGAAGATACTTCAGATATGCACCACCACATTCGAGCCCATTTTGCAGCCTAGTTTCAAATTGAAGAACAACAGTACCATCCTTAAGACTCAATGGCTCATCAAGCTCTTTTACTATTGCATATTTCTTTGCCATCTCGCTCACAAGAAGTCCATAGTCATCATGTCCCTCACTCTTTGAGTGCTTCCAGATACCTGAACAAAACTTAGATGAATGATGAATACAGAAGTGAAAAACCAAGAAACGCAAGAAGCCATGCAACAGGTACTACCCTTCAACAGAAATCCTCCAACAGAGCGATGCATTTATAATGAACACTATTTATAATAATAATAACTCCTCCAAAGAAAAGGAAGGAGCATTTAGTGTCTCACAGCAAAAGAAACGGTAAAATCAGTTAACAGGCATATGTATACTTTTATTTTTTTAATGGGATATAAGAGATTTCAACATATTTACGCAGAAAGATGTACCTTGTAAAGAAAGAAAACAACATTAACAGGTTATGCTAATGAAGAACCAAACATAACTCCTATAATTCGTATAGGAAGGTACCTTTTCTTTTTTTCCACAACTTGATTCATGCATCAGTGCACATCTTACAATATAATTAGCTCAGTTGGTTCCACAATTACTTTCAACATTTCACACTCTTAATTTAATATCCAATCCAATTAAGTCACTTGATGCATAAAACATTAATCATTCTTATAAGAAACCAAACACAACATGCTCGGTACAAGAGCACACACATGACACATGACCCGTTATGAAAAATAGAAAGAAAAGAACAAAAATAACACCCTTTAAACTTTTAACCACAAAAATAGCACTCTTATATCCTTCATATAATTTCATTGTAAAAAAAAAAAAAAAACCGATACATTTCATTTTAGACGTCATCTAATTGTGCGCCATTCAAATGAAACTACATCTATGTTATCAGGGGCTCTTTTCGTTGATATAAGTTTTAGGAGTGTTATTTTTTTAGTTTCCAAAAAAAAAAAAAGGACTTAGTTAAAGCATTTGCAGACAACTAAATTCATATAATATCTCAATGCTTCTTATACGAATCTGATAGGCCTGTGTAACGCCCCAATCAAATGTTAGCTGCTTCCTTATGTAGTCACATATCCACAAATAGGATTTGGTCTAAAATGCATTTGATCTAAAAATGCAAGACAAATTTATAGAATTCTTTCACATAAAGATATTTAGTTTGCAACTTTTCAGCTGATTCTTGAGATCTAGATTTCAAGATCCACGTTATATATCTCATCAAATGACATCGTTTCAAATCGGCAATAGATAATAACACAAGAGAAAAAAAAAACATAAATACTAGAAAATTTTAACAGCAGAAGAGCAGATAGAAAATAAGAGACTGACCTTGGTACTCATCTTTTTCAGATGTAATCCATCGGCCTTGGAAAGACTGATCAAACGACTCGTAAAAGACCTATCATTAACCAGAACAAAAAAAAAAGAGATTATCACTAAATTGAAAACAAAAATTCGCACCCAATCAAAACTGTAATCAATAAACAACACAAATTTTTAATCTAACAGAATAATTATACCGGATCGTCGGAAGCATAGAATCGCTGAAATGAACAGCAAGCGACAGCGAGAAACAGCACCCAAATGGGTCGCATACGGATCATGTTTCACAATTCTCAGTCAGACAAGCTCACCAACAGAAGAGAGCGTGTAATCTGACTAAAGATTTCTAGGTTTCCAAATAAAAATATCAATTACAGGACACCTTCTCTCCGATCCTTTTTCAGGGTATACATATAGATCTGCACTACACTGCCTCCGACTTGTTTTCACCAATCATATCACACGACACGTTTAATTCTCCAATGATAAATTGCCACATCCTCAACCTTTCGTAACCAGTGTTCGTCAAACTAGAAAAGTAACACTGACCTGCATTTGAACTTCACTTTTTAATTCCAACCCAAATCTTATACTAATGGGCCTAAAAGCCCATATATGGTATGTTCTCAAGGCCCAATTACTTCAATTGTGAGCATGAGCGCATCAAGACCTTTTAGTCAAGAGCAACTCGTCGGCCTTCTCTCAGAAGATACAGTAATTTTTTCAGATTATGAGTTACGGTATTTCTTCTCCATTGTCTTTCTTTTCAATTTTTTTTAATCCATTGATCCACAAAACCACAAACCCACAAATTCAAAACTCCATCCAACGTTCTTTACTATCTATACTTCTGCCATACGGATTATTTAATTTTATGTTAAGGTAACATTGCAATTTTTTTTCCTTTTATGACTTTTTTGAGTGTTTAGGGAGTAGTTGTCGTGTAAATTGTTGAAAATTTAGATTTTATTATTACATTATTATTTTTAAGAAAAAATTCTTATCACAATAGATGGGGAACCTAAGGAAACTTTTTAACCTGTAATGATATTTTCTTGTATATATTATTTTTTCATTTGCTCCATGTTTTTGCCAAAAAAAAAAATACTACTTAGATATTAGTAAAACTTCGTGAATGGTTTGAATTAGATAGTTAATGAACTGCTTGATTTTATTTTTAGCTATTTGGTGTAATTTGATAGTGATAAAAACATGCATTGCTTCTTATTTTTTATTTATATACTTGCTTCTTATTTATTATTGAGTACTTGCTCCATGGTCAACTCTCTGCTAGCTCTCTCTATAATATAAATATATTTATCAGTGTTATTTTGCATTAATTGAACTCTATTATTGTAATCTATGTTTTGTATTTTTGCTTTTGGCTTAGAGATTGAGTGTATTAATATTTGATATGTAGTTAAAAATGAGCTTGGATAAGAAAACATCACCCATATGTGATATTGATGAAATGGAAGTCCTTAATAATGAGGAAATCACAAACTATGCCGTCTAAACCATATAGCAACATTGATACAAACAATGTGGATTTGTCTGCCACACAAAAAATAAAAGAAGGAAAGTGAAAGCTGTGTGGAAAAAAGACCATGGGCTTGGAAACACTTTGAGGAGCTTCCTTTGGGTCCCAAAAACGAGGCAAGAGCAAAGTGCTATTATTGTGGTATTACGTACAGATCTAAATCTCAAATATATATATAATAAACAAATCAAACCCTTGAGGGTATTGGAAATTGATATTTTGAGTTTGAGCGAAGTGACGACTGCTGCTGTTGTATGAGGTTCAATAGTTTGGGATGTGGGAGCTACTACTGACTTGAAAGGTAAATATTTTAATGGGTTTTTGCAACTCCACTTGTTAGAATATCTTATGATATTTATCTTGTACTGTTGCACATATTAGCGATTAGTTTTACTTGAAACAAAACTTTTAGTTCATTCAATTTACAATATTTAGCTACCAATACTTGCTTGAACACCAGTTTATAAACTTATTGTTTGATGTGTTTACTGTAACTGGCCATGTAAAAATTTATAAATCCGATTGAAATCCTGATAGATGTTTCTAGTTGTCTAGATTTCATCTTAACGTCTTGGGTTTGGCCCGATCACTACTTAAAATGGTATAAATAAATGATACCATGTTTCACCCGAAGATTTATAATACAACAACGCAAGAACAAAGTAATTAGAGTTGGTATTTAGAGCAGAAGCAGCTGTAAAAGTATAATTAACATAATATATACAAATAAGATACACGAGGCGGTAAATAAGATACAAGAGATGGTTAATTCAGTGGCGAGGCATTGGATCAACCCCAACGTCCTTAAGAGTCTCGATTCGATGAGGATATGCCAAAGCATCACCATGTTGAGGAACTTTAATGAATGGTTGGTGATCATCATGACTCTTTTGAATGTGAGCCACCTTTCTGAAGAAAGACTTGCTACGAAACTTATCCGTCTCTTCGATGACGTGATCCGGTTCCACTACTTCCGGGAGTGTCTCTCTTCGCTTCTTCTTCACATAGACAGTGGGGGAGTACATGAGCTCATGCTTGGCCGTGTAAAGCCCCAGCAGCGACGACACAGCTATCATACCCATTGCCACATAAACCGGCACTAAGTCTCCCTTCCTAGAAACCTTCTTGGACTGCTGCTGCCGGTAGTTATCCACTGTCGTCGTCGCATACGTCTTCGTCTCTGCCGGTGTCCTTCGCAATCCATTTCTCATCATTCCTTTCCAAATTGAACTGAAAGACATCTTGATTTCTTGATAGACTTTCAATAAACAGACGTGATCAAGAAACAAACACTAGAAGCTATATTAGTTGTCTCGATCTGTCCTATTCACAAGCGATTCCTAACTTCTTCTTGATGTGGTTTTTTGCTGTTTTGGTTTTGAAATACGCTTGTATATTTATAGGAAAGTGAAGGTTTGTTTTGTATTTTTTTTAATTTGAAATTAATATTTTGTTTTTTAATTCATTTAAAAAAAAGAAATAACTATTAGTAAAAAATCTTTTTTTTTTCCTTATTTTTTAAGTCACAACTCATGCAACAACAAATAATGTTTTTTTTTTTTAAATTTACCGACACTTTGACACTCATCTTTATGTTAACCAATGAACAAAAAGATTAGCAAAGATATCAGGAAATATCAGAGGGTTCTGGCACTTCTGGAGCCACGTCGAACTATCCAGTGTAAAGATAATTGGAACACCTGTGGTGGGTGGATCATGCCAGCATTATCCAAGAAGATTCTGGAAGTGGCACTTCATAGATTATTTATTTATTTATATATTTATTTACTTGCTGAATTTCATTTGGCGTCCCCTAATGAGTTCAAACTTCAATTGGCAAGTTTTTGCTTACGACCAAAAACATCGAATCATAATCTCAGAATATGTTTCTTCTGCTTTAAATACATGACCAAAAGCACTTAAAAAAAAGCAATTTTGAAACTAATACGAAAATTTTGACATAAATGCTTTCAGAGTTCAAGTAATCATTTTTTTCCAAAGTTCACTTTCGTCTGAAACAACCGCTATCATAGGCAAACCATGCAATACCCTCCCTCAAAACTTTCCTCATTTTACCAAAATTCACTTGTTCTTTGGTAGAAGAAAATTGGAATTTGACATTCATGGGTATTATTTATATATAAAAATAAAAAATTAGTAATTAAAATACACATTTTAAATAAAAAATATATTAATTCATCTATAATAATCATAGATTTGATGTAATTGGAGTGGATAAAGATTATATTTAAGATTATTTTAATTTTTTTATATTAAACATGATATTTTTATATTTTTATCGTTAAATATAAATATTGAATCTTGTACTGTGACCAACAAAAGGGCCTAACCCATGGGGGCCAAAAATAAGGCCCAACGAATCACTTTTAGCCCATCTTAAGCTTGTCACTAGTTTGAGGGAAGACACCAACACGAAAGCCCGTTATCAATTCGAGGGACGACGCCAACACCAGAGCCTGCAGGGAAGCTTGTCACCAGCACGTAGCTGACCTGATGGTTGGCACCAGCATTGAGCTCGCAGCCAGCCCTTACCCAAGGATTGTACGAACCCTCACCCTGACATGTCACCTCTTGAACCATCATAAATTGTAACCCTCTTCCCGCAGTTCCAATTCAGATGTGAGTAGAAAATGATGAAAGTGGAGCCAATGTGATATTTGCTAATATGTTTAATACTGATGCTTTTCCATTGCATTTAAAACTAATGATATTTCATCAGATTGGGGATGATGTAAGCTATCTCCAGAAATAAATTCATGGGCAACACCACTCAATCTAATCAAACTAAACGCAGTGATCTTCTTCACATTTTTACAAGCACTCATGGACTTCCTAATCTTCAATAAATCATCCCATTGTTCTGAATTGGCATAAACATTAGCCATGGCTGAGTAGACTCCACCATCTTCAGGGTCTAACTCCATCACATTTTCAGCTGCTTTCTTTGCAATCTCAACATTCCCATGTATTCTGCATCCTCCAAGCAAACCTCCCCACACAAAAACATCACCTTTCATGGGCATTTTCTTTATCATCTTCATAGCTTCGTCAATCAAACCAGCCCTTCCAAGCAAATCAATCATGCAGCCATAATGTTTGAGCTCTCGAGCAACCCCATAAACAGATGTCATATTTTCAAATATCTTACGGGCTTCACGAACAAGACCTGCATGGCTACATCCCACCAATACTCCTAAAAGGCTCACACCATCTGGTTGAACTCCATTATCTATCATTCTATTGAAATAACCCAGTGATAGCCAGCCGCTGCCGTGCATTGCAAGCCCGACAAGTATGGCATTCCAAGTAAACAAGTTATTGTTCTTGCTTGAATCAAAGATCTCCCTAGCAATTTCAATACATCCACATTTGGCGTACAAATCCACCAACCCAGTTGTTAAAAAGGAATCTAACTGAATCCCGTTTCTTCTAATGTAATTGTGTATTTTACTACCACGTTCAAGATCACCCATCTGTGCACAAGCTGAAAGAACAGAAACCAAAGCAATATTATCAGGTCTAACACCTAAGGTTAGCATCTGATCATATAATTGAGTCGCTTCCTCACATTGGTTTGCCTGAGCACACCCAGCTAAGATGGTACCCCAAGAGACAGAGTCTCTAACAGGCATATTCTCAAACACTTCACGGGCACGTGAAATATCACCAGATTTAATAAACCCATCAATCAACACATTGTAAGAGACAACATCCCTCTGGGAACTCTCATCAAACACCATGCATGCATCAGTTAAACAACGTGAAATTGAGTAAACAGCAATAATGGTATTACTAACAAACGAATCAGAAGCAAAACCAAACTTAAAGGCTTGAGAATGCAGAGCTTGGGAAATGGGAAGTGCCCAAAATCCAAGTTGAGCACAAGCCTTGAGGGAAAAGGGGAATGTGTGAAAGTCAGGAAGGATGGAAAGGCGGCGCATACGAGCAAATATGTGTAGGGCAGAGAGAGGAGAAGAAAGGAGAATGTGGGATCTGATTATGTTATTGTAAGAGAAGGTTTTTGGGATTGGGATGAGATTGAAGAGTGACTGAGCATAGTTCAATGAAGTAGCTGGAGTTGCAGAAGCAGAGGTTGGGATTAGGTTGACGAAGGTGTGGAGAATTTGACTTAAAGTATTGTCGATGACAATTGTGTTGTTATAGTGAAAAGGGTAAAGAGAGAGAAGACCAGTAGTGATAAATTGAGAATGAAGTTGGTGGAGTTGTTTCAGAGTCTTGCATCGCTTTAGTCTCAAATTGTTGCTGGTATAGCTTATCTTCATCTGTCCTCTTCATCTTCTAAACTCCTCTCGCAATTTCTTCAAAAAGAAAAGAAACAAAATATATATTTACACATATGTATATTAGATGATTGAATGTTCAAAACGTGGACGGCAGGATTCGAACCTGCGCGGGCAAAGCCCACATGATTTCTAGTCATGCCCGATAACCACTCCGGCACGTCCACTTCATCTTCTCAAATGATGAGATCATGAATTAGATAGATTATACAATTTTCGAATCGTTTTTTTTTCTATGTTAACAAATTTGAAACTTATTGTAACAATTTTTACTATTTGTTATTTTTATAATAAAAATATATAAATTATTGTGATATTACGATTTGTAGAGAGAAAAATGAGAAAAAAATCATTAAATTTTATAGAATGAATGAATATGTTCATCTCTTATAAAATTTGTACATATAGGACATTATATGTAAAAATATGTCAGAGGGTGTAACAAAAGGTCCTATCTTTCCAACTGATCCATAAAGATCTTGTTAATGAAGTGTTGATACATGGCTCACGCATTCTTCAAACCCAATGATATTGGGTGTAACAAAAGGTCATGTCTTCATTAATGAAAGATATTTTCTCTTTATCCTCTATGTGCATTATGATATGATGGTTACTAGAATACACATCCAAGAAGCTCATTAAATCGAAACCGATGGTGGTATCAACTAGTTGATCGATACCTTGAAGGAAAAATATTTTGGATATACATCATTTAAGTTCGTAAAGGCTACACACATATGGGGCAATCTATAAGCCTTTTTCACCAACACCACATTGACAACGAAGTTGGGTAGTGCACTTCTCTAATAATCTTTGTATCTTTAAGTGTGGTGACCTGACTTTTATCACCTCGTTATTTTCTCAAGGAAAATTTCTCTTTTTTTGCTTGATAGGTCTAGTTTTCGGATCAACGTACAACCTGTGGGTTATAATCTCTTGATCAATCATAGGCATGTCTGCAGGTCTTCATGCAAAGACGTTGAAATTTTCTTTTAGAAATCGAGATAACTACTTCCTAACCTTTGTCTAGTTAGTACTCAACTTTAGAGAGTGGTTCTTATTGTCTTCAATTGGTAGATCTCGCACCTCATTTGAGTTGACAGACTCTATTAGGCATCTACTGGCCTTTTTGGCAAAACCCATATTGTGGTTTCTACTTTGGAAAAACCTATTTCATAATAGCATTATAACAACCTTTGGCATTTTCCTGGTCTTCTTTTATCTTCTTTATGATTTCCTCAATCGGGTATTCGATGACATGGTGGAAGGTAAATATAATCACTTTCATCTTGTGTATCTACGGTCTGCCCAAGATGGCATGGTAGTGAGCTTAGACATCAATTATCATAGGTTGGTCATCACTATAGATCTCTTCGCCATGACTGGTAACACCACAGTTCCAATTGCATAGATGGTGCTAGTATTGAATCCCACAAGGGGTAGCTCTCTTCTTACAATGTCACATTCCTTTATACTTAGGGCCCTTATTGTCGACAAAAAAAGAAGGTCAATGAAGCTCTCAATGTCAATCATGATTCGAAAAACATCACAAGATTTTATTCTCAAGTTGATTACTAGGGGGTTTTCAGGGGAGACAAGGCCTTGTCCTTCCAAGTGAAGGTGATTTCAACAGAGGATCTCACTTTATCTTGATTATAAACATACAATAAACTATGCAAGTCTTCGGTGTACCTTTTGCACGAGTTATTGAAGGTCCCATTAAGCTCGGGCCCTTTATATATAGAATGGATAGTCCTTACATTGGTCTCATTTTATGGGTCTATCTTTCTACTTGATGGAGCAAGTAGCCTAAATTTTTTTCATTCGAGATGTCACCCATCTCCTCTACTGTTACTTCCAACAAGGTCTTAAATATCCTATAGATAATAGAACCTCAATTTCTTGTGACCTATATCCTTATGAAAAAAAAGCACATCACTTAGATGTATTCCTAAAAGGCCCCTCATTTTTGGTGGTCACCTGACATTTTGCTCCTCCTTCATCCTTAACACCGTTTGATTTAGACTCACTCTCAATAATGGACCTTTGAATAGAGATGGTGACCTCCCCAAGGCCTCCCATTCTCGGTTATTCACCCTATGATTTGTCATGAAGCGTTTGTTTTTGTTAATCATTTTGTCTTGTTGGCCCTGTATGAGCTTATTCTTCTTTTCTCATACTCTAGCGCAACTTCCATAACAACCTTATTGTTCTTATCCAGCCCTAACTCTCTTTCCAAATTGACAAATTTTTTTACCATTCTTCTTTTCTTCTTCTTTGGCGTAGCTTCCACAACAACCTTGTTGCTCTTATCCAGTCCTAGCTCTCTTTTCAAATTGAATTTTTTTTGCTATTCTTATTTTCTCCTTCTTTGGCACAACTTCCACGATAACCTTGTTGCTCTTATCTGGTCTTAACTCCCTTTCCAAATTAACAAATTTTCTCACCTCTTCGTAAGCTTTTATTTTGATCAACTCTAATAATAAATCAAAATTCTTTAATAAACCTCACCTAAAGGCCTATATCGTAATAGAGTCGGGGTAGTCTTATATCTTTAGCTTTTATTTTCTAAATCTTTTCATATATTCTTGAATAGACTCACACTTTCTTTGGGTGATTGAGAAAGGTGGTGAGATTCTTTCCTTAAGTAATAATTTAACTTGAATTAGGTTAAATATGAAGTTAAGTTAACTTTTTTCTTAATAGAAGTTAAGTTAAATTTTTTTAATAATAAAAATATATAAATTAGATATAAGAATATTATTTTTATGATTTAAAATTTAAATAATATTTTTTTTAAAAAAGTTATCTAATGTTTAGTTAAATTATTGTGTAAATATATGTTTGATCGACTCATCAAGTGAGTTAATAATTTTATCCCATTATCAATTTATTGTTCTTACTTATCACATATTTGTTGATTTAATATTTAAGAAAAAAATCAAAAACATTAAATTAGAATTAAATCCATGCTTGAATAAAAAGAAAAAAGAAATAAAATATATTAACTCCTTACTAATTTAGTATTCTTATTTTAACAAGTATTTGATATTTATGTTATCTTTATACTTAAATCAGAGCATACTTGTTTAGTCTAATAATTCTTGCCTAGTGCTTTCCCGATGAAGTGTATTAGTGGGCTTTAGACTTCAGCCACATGGATTCTCACGAGCATCTATTTTCTATATTGGACGGTGCAAATGGAGCGAATCATATAAGCATGTTAATTTTATATTAATTTTTAATTATAAATCTCGTTATTAAAATAACTATGTAAGATTTATAAATATTTATAATATATATAATCTATTCTTAAATATTTATAATATATATAATCTATTCTTAAATAAAAATATAATACTGATCTAAAATATGTAGAGTTTTCTTAAAAACATACATAAATGAAAAAAAAGGGGTCAAATCTATATATATATTCTCCTCTAGACTGCTTTACTTTACTTTTCTGAAAACTACTTTAATTACCTTTTTAATAATTAATTTAACATTTGCACCCAACTTCTTTGGATAGTGGGGCCTCCACGTGTTACCTCCACCATTCTCCCACATTCTTCGGTAGTCGATTTTTTTTTATTTAAAGGTTCACATTTTATAAGATCGCCTAAACTTTTAACCCAACTATTTCTTTTCAGTAAAATATATTTTATATATATATATATATATATTTTTAAAATAAATAATATTTATATCTCATTAATTTTAATAACACATCTTATCTTATACTATCCTATCCTATTTGATTTTTGTTTTTAATATGATGAGATAATAATAAAATAATACAAATTAAAAAAACATGAATATTTTTAAATTTAAATATAATACAAAATATATATTTTTAAATTAAATTATGATATTTGTTTGAAATGAATCTTATTACAACAAGTAAAAATATATAACAGGTAGATAACATTTAACTTAATACATGATATTTTAATTATTTTATTTTTATAAAGTAAACATATTAATTATTTTTTAAAATTAATATAATTAAATTATTTTATATTTTTTGTTATTTATTCATTTATTATTTATTTAATTTTTTTTGGATATTTGTATTTGAGAAAAACTTAAATATGATTAAAGTTAACTTAAATATTTATAAATATAATAATAAAATAATTAAAATAATTAAAATAAATTAATAAATATATTTAATCTGAAAAAATTAAGGCAATGAGATGTACTTTTTTTCTTTAATATAAAAAAAATAATCACATTTAAGTTTTTCGCTCTCTTTTTTCGTTATGTATTAAACTGATGTAGATTTAATCAATACATGATAAAATATTAAAAAGAATATAATTACAAATAAAAGTTAACACATATATATTAAAATTTTAATTTATAAATATATATTTTAATAATTGAGTTAAAATTTATATGTAAATTTTTAAAAAATTTAAAAACTTATATAAGAAATTTTAATTATTTAAATATCTTAACGTAAATTTGTTGAAAGTTTGTGTAATAATGGAATAATTAAGCTTGAATTAACATCTATTACTAACTAATGATTACTCCATTTAATGATATTCAAATCTTAAAATCACAAAAAAATTTTGATATTATTAAGTTTAAAGTAAACGAACAATAATATTTGTATAGTTACATAAGCATTTTGCCAATTAGAGAATAATGCCAAGGGAGGGGGGACCAATTTAAAATTAATTGAATCAAACCACTCTGCTGATCTGTTTCTTCTTTTGATCTCTGCCTCCTTTTGCATATATTATTATAATTTTGAAAATTCAAGAAGATGCCACTATCAAGCTCTCTATAATGTCCCATATATATTAGAGAACCACTAGCCAATATCATTGTGGAACTAATTAGCCAGTTAGCTTCAACTAAATCAGAGTGTTCATATTGGCCAAGATGTTGAGGAAGAAGAAGAAGAAGAAGAATATAATAGCAGATTATTATGAATTGTGCTTATTCAAGTATATATGGATAAGTATAACCATTTAAGTAAGTGTCCACTAGTTTCTTCATTTCTTTTGTGGATGAAAGAAAGGAGGGGCAAAAAAGGCAAGTCAAAAAAAAGGCAAAGGGAAGGCAAAGCCTTTCTTCCGGTTTTGTTTGTTTCACTTGTTTATGGCTACTTCTTGTCTGCTGTAATAATGCTTGGTTATCATCATCAATTACTCAATTTAATACATATAGTACCTTCTTTAGTATTATTGTCCTTTTTCAGTTTTATTGTTTTGAGTTCCTTATTATGTTCAAATTTTTAATATCTGTTTGTATTATAGTGCAATGAAATATGGTTATGTACTAGGAATTGAGTTTGAATCTTGTGTTATAGAAATATGTGAGTGAGTGAATACATGGTATTTCAAAAAAAAAAAAAAAAATTGTTATTAGTTTTCAACTACTAAAGCATATTTGAGCAAATCTATGGGATATAATATAAATGCAAGATATTCAAAAATTTACTATGCATTTGGATTTAACTTGGAGAACAATTACTCTCATAATCGCGATATTTAGTTGGGATAAATGTGATATGCACTGCTATTTTTAGGATAGAAAATTAGGTGTTCGAATATTAGCGGTCTTTGAACTTTATGTTGGATCCTAACAATAACCTCATAATTGCAAATAATCCAAGAAATGTGGTGTTATCCACAATCTTGATGAGGTTTTTGTAGGAGAAAAAAATTATTTCATTAGGTCATATGCAATCTGAAAGATGACTTTGGTTTTTGCATACTGTTCATGATCTATTGTCTATGGATTGCCAGAGTAGCTTTTTCGTGCTCCATAACTCCATCAAATCATTGTACCAAAACTACACTAAATAACAATGACATTCTTGATAGTGACTAAATCTTTTTTAATACAGATATTTACAATAAAATTGAAGAAATTGAAAGGACTTTTTACAGTTTCAGAACACATTAGGAATAAATAGTAATTTGCATACGGCTCTATAAAATGAAAATCATTTTCCAGAAGTTTGTGGCAAATGGATTGTAATCACCTTATATAAGTTCAGTTTATCCAATAAAATGGAATCACATCATCAATCTCATTATTCTCACATACAAAGGGTTCTTATCGTCTGAACTAAAAAAATGAAATGGAGCTGGACATGCAATCCATTTTTCCTTCAATGAGACGTAACTTTGCTTATAAATGAATCAGAAAACGACTACAAAATCAACTACCTCTTAACTTACGAGAGAGTAACCATCTATTTTATGGCTTTAAATAGTAAGATTTAACAACCTACTGTAGTTTATCAGTATTCATATTATTTTTATCTTCATCGTCAACATCATTATCATTTCTAACCCTAAAAATCAACTAATTCACCATCAGCATGAAATCTGCCCTCTAATCGAGATCTAAACTCTTTTTCATTGCTTCATAAACCATATACGTAATGCTTGCAGCGGGTACAACTTTGAGAAGATTTGGAAAGAGTCCTTTGTAGAAACCTCGGCAACCTTCGTTTTTAAGTGTTCTCCAAAATACATCAGTCATTCCCTCATAATCAGCAGCATTCTTAGAACGTTGGGCTTGCATTCTGAAAAGCAAGAATGAATCAAACACAGTGGATAAACACACCCGTATTGTAACACATAACAACAAATCAAAATAACAAAGCCAGTTCATATGAACTTTCCCTGGGAAAAAAATTAATTATACTACCAAAATGTTAGGGTGCTGTCTAACTGAAACTTTCACCGTATATTATCTTACCTGGTTCGGATAACCTGTAATGGATAAACACAAGTAGCTCCAAGAGCTCCAGATACTGTCCCACAACCCAGTTGGATTAGAGCTCCAGGCTCTGCACAAAAAGAAACGAGTATCATAAGACTTGAGTAAAAAGTGAATACGTCGTATTTGCATACCCAAAAAAATATATATATACAGACAGGGAGGAGGGTACCACTATCATGAAGAATATGAATCCTTGACATGTCTTTCAAGGTCTCATAGGCGGCAAGGTCAATGCCAGCATAGGGGATGATCCCAAGAAGAGAAGGTAGAAGACCTTTATAAAAAGCTCTAGGTCCCTCTTGAACCCATACATCCTTAGTTAGCTTCCCCAGTAAAGGGACCTGTCCACCTTCAAAAGTCTGTAACCTTGTTTTCACAAGATCCAGCGGATAGATAGCTATTTGTCCCACAGCACCGGCCATACCACCAGCAAAAAGCCTCCCAAAAGGACCAATATCAGCCTTGGCTTCTTCTTTATAATCTCCAATGGCATTTTTGAACATTTCATAAGCATAAAACTTAATGGCACTTTCAGGTGCTACCTTCATTACATTTATCCCATTACCTCTGAAAAACCCTAGAATACCATCTTTATGCAATATCTTCTTTATGGCTGGCATGATACAGGCCTCTGTTGTTTGAACTTGCAAAAGCACCTTCAAACGATCTAGTGGGGCAGTTGCAGTTCGAGAGGCAGCACCTGCTATACCCCCAGCAATAAAATACCTGCTTCTGTGTACATGTTTCCTGATGCCTTCTGGAATTACAGCATGTTCCCCAATATCTACAAGGCATACCCTTTCCCAGTGGTGATATATGTTCTCTATAGTGGCTTCATGTGGATAGAGCAGCAGAAAATCTCTCCACTCCTCAAATGTGATGATTCCATTATTATCCTTATCTACATGCTCCACAAAACGGGCAAGCTCCTCATCATCCATTTCAATCCCTATAAAACAGCAACTGCCAAGGCTTATAAGATGGCAATGATGGAGATGCCGTAACTTAAAGAATTAAAAGCAGATAAATTCAAAGACAAAGGTAAAGGTAAAATTACTCATATCTATATAAAGTTTTGTAACATCCAAAAACCAATACAATTTCTTAATTTTTTAGAAGAGAAGAAAATGTGGCAAATTGCCTTAGCAACTGTTATCTAATAGTAATAGAGGTATAAATTGAGATAAGATGTTAATAAGATTTTTGGTACAATCTATTAATTTTTAAAATCTATTTCATCTTGTATCATTTAATTTTTAATCAGACGAGATACTAATGAAACAATGTAAATTGAGATATCTCATTTGTCCTTAATGATCTAAATGAGACAAATAAGAATACAAAATAATAAAAAATATGATATATAATTATTTATAATGTAAGTTTAATAAAAAATAATACAACATATGTTTAAAGTAAGGTCTATTTTGACTAAAATCTAAATTAAATTAAATGAGACAATATTGCATCATGAGTCCATTAAAGACACTAAATGAGACATGAAATGAGATGAGATGAAACAACCCACTTTAAATCTCTAAATAATAGTGTATATCTAGAAACTGGAAGTTGAAATGATGTCCACTAAAGCTGTCTATCATTCCTTGAAGGAACCTAAACCTCATAAGGCAAGTAAGCAGTAACTAGAATAAATTATAATATGAGTAGTTCAATGAGTAGAATCATATACTCCTATCAACTATCAAGTCTGGTCCTCAGCAATCTCGAAAACACAATATTTTGTCTAAACCCAACTAATTAGAACAGCAGAGCTCCAAACACCTTGCCACAGCGGACAATCAATGTTGGCAGCTCTGTGAACAACTTGTACGGAAAAAGTAAATTCATTGTTATCTCCTCATTTTCTTGTAATCCTAAAAACCATCCAAACAATTACATAATTTGACTTTTTCAACACCCATTCATAGGCATTGTAGAAATTTCACCATCAAGTACATGCTCTCAGAATACACAACTTAAATAATCACATATAACGACCAACATTTGACAATAAGAATACCAAAATCTCTCTTGACAAATCAAGAAAACTAAGTACCTAAATTGCAAGAACTACCTTATGCAGTAAAAACACAAAGCTCGCCTGATTAAGGGAACTAGGTAGCTGAAAACCTAACATCCCAAAATATCACGTAAAAGTTTATGAAAGCAGAATAAAAAATAAATGTCAGCTCCAGTATAGCAACATAAGATGCAATAGATGTACCCAAATACATCAGATTCACTACGGCATGAAAAAGAACCTAGGTAGATTCTACAGAGCACACTCATTCGAGATGTAAAAATTACAAGTATCAAACATTCTTCAATAGAAATAAGTTAATGAACGACTTTAGATACTATTATAGAATAGTGGAGGAAGAACTATCCTACTCTATATCCTCTCTTACATGGATCATCTCTTTGCAGAAAAATTCAAATTGCTAAAACATACGAGGAACCAAAAACTGTCTAATCTCTAATTTGCAACTCCACATATTTGACCATGAGTGCCCACAAATACTTCGGATTAGAAACCAAAAGTCTATGTCTAAACTAGTAACACATTATGAAAAAGAAAAATCCAGCCCATTCATTTCATTCAGTGACAATCTTCTACAAAACTGTGAATAGCCACAAATTGAGAATAATAAGATATGAGATTAACTAACTAACTAAAGTGAATATTATTATATAAGAGCAAAAGCAAAGACACATTAGTCTTTTCACAACAAAAGATCAAAATTAGTAACAAAAACAAAGGGTGTATTTCATGGTTCACTCCACTTCATGGGGCCAAACTGGAACATATAATTATACTAAAGTCAGTTAATTGTGTCTTGCATTAGCAAAAACGGTTAATTGTGTCTAACTTTTCTGACCATAATTTAATGCTCATACAAAACCTTAAAACATATTATATTTAAAGAAAAAAAGGGCGTAAGGAATACAATACCAGCCTTGACAAGGGCATCCCAAAGCTCTTCAGGCAAAATGCAGCCATTGTGTTCAACATCAATGGCTTGAAAAATTCGATAAAGTTCGAGCTCCTTAGCATCCATATAACGACGAAACTCGTTGTAATCAACACGACCATCACGATTGGCATCGCAAACCTTAAAGAGGTCCTTAGCGTACTTATACTCAGATGGAATCTGAAGGGCAGATAAACCCGCTTCAATCTGAGCATAATCCAAGTACCCAACATTAGCAGCATCAAAGAAATTGAAAAGGCTTCGAATCCTAAGTTCTCGTTCTTCCTTAGTTTCCCTCAAGGCAAGAAGAACATGATCCATTGAAACAGGAGCACCTGACTTCTTGACGGACTCTGTAGTTGGATTAGGTTTGGATTTCATCTTCGCCTTGGGAAACCCCACGTGTCCATGTTCCACTCCCGGTCCGGCAGCGCCGGTCATTACTCCGATCAGTTAAGCTACCTACCTTCTCTCTTTTCTCTTCTTTCTCCCTTTCTCCTTTTTTTGTTTTTCCTATAAAGACCTAAGGTGATAGGGAATTCGAAAATGACCGTTTCAACAGATCTAATTGCGATTAAGGTGGGACCAGTGAAGATGTAAACCAAGAAAATTCCATGGAATCTGTGAGTTGAAGGTGCTGTGGTAAGAAACGAGTTGTGCCGGGAACGATTCCTTAGGGAAAAGTAAAAGAGAAGAGTAGGTCGAAGATATACACAATCTCAATATCCAATCGGACATGAAAAAGCTCTAAATTGATACACGAGTTAACAATGAAGACGAGAGGAGACAAAGAACCAATGTCAGATTGGTAAAATTGTAGATTTGTCTTCTTTCTTCAGTTCTTGCGGAGCCTGGAAGGCGATGTACAATCTAGCAATTAAAAAAATCAAAGAGAAGATGGAGAGGCATCGTTGTGGATATTCCTCAATTCATTGTTTGCTTTGCCGGTGGAGTCTGGTGTTGTATTGTATTGTATTTCATAATGTATAGTATTCTATGAATTATGGTCTGTTTTTAATTAAAAAAACTATTTATACAGGTTTATAATAAATTTTTATACAATAAATTATGTTCTGTTTTTTTAATAAATTATGAATTATGCTCTTCTTTTAATAAATTATGAATTATGGTCTTTTTTTTATTAAAAAATCTATTTATTTTTATTATTATGAATTTTCGTAGCATTATTTGAAGTAATTTTCTATTTTTTTCAAATTAAGATTATAAATTTTATATACTTTTTTGTTTTGTTTCATTAATATAATAATATATACATGTTATATACAAGACATTCAAATTTATAATTTGTACTAAGTTTTTTCAATATCTTAAAAATAAAAATGACACATAAATTATTTATAATTTAATTCAATTAATATTTTTCATATATGAAGTTAATTTCTTACATTTTATATAATAGTTAAAGAATAATCGGCAAGTAACTTTATGGAAGTCAATAATTATATGATCATAATGCAAGTGTGAAAGCATAAGGTTTATTCTTTATTTATTTTAAAAAGATAAAAATTTAAAAAATATTCTTTAATTATTTTAAAAGAAAATTGAGTGAATATTTTACGATAAAAGTCTATAAATAATAAATATCTATAATAAATAAGCGGTTACAAAGTTAAAATAATTCAATTCTTACCGAATAATTATAACTATCAAAATTAATTATTTCTCCTATATATATATATTCATATATGACATAATAAATGATATCATCTTATATTTAGAAATATATTTGATCTCATAACAAAAAATCACAATTAAATATTCTACTTTCATATAATTATTAGAGCGAGATCGTAAATTTTTCCTATTTTTCACCTTACAATTACTTACTTAAGCATTATAGAGCCAAAAATCACCCTCAAGGTGGTCTAAGGTTCTAATAATTTGTTTATTTCGTAAATTTCATAGAGAATAGTCTTACTTAAAGTTGACAAAAATTGGTATCAACATCTGGTGGCATCTATGAAAAAAAAGTATGTTCTATTCATTTGAAAATTTTAAAGTTGTAAGACTCTCAAAAAAGTTCTACAAATTCTTGATTTTCTAAAAAAATATATTTAAAAGGAGATTTTGAATCTTAACATTAGTATTTTTTTAAAAAGAGTACTTAAAAATCTTCAAAACTACTACTTTTAAAAAGAGTCATGGATTAGACAAATAGTTTCACCCTGCCAACTAGTCATGAGGTTTAGTCTGTTAACTAACAGGCTATCCTCCTAGCTCCACTACACCTGTCAAAAATATGAGCATTACACCTAGACTTGTCCATCTATAATAGGCTTGATAGGTCATAAAGGAAAGGTGAGCTCAAACTTGAGCCTGCCTAAACATGATAGAAAATACACTCTAGGTTATCCTAGAAAGTCTCTTAGAGCCACAAGTTCCTAAACCAGTCATCGTCCCAAAGAACATTCCCAAGGCATCATCCAATGCCCAAAGTGCATAAGACTAGACTCATAGCCATTTATGGCTTGATTGGTAAGGTGGTCGCTTGTAGTAAGACCTAAGTCCCATGGGCAGCCATACTTTATCTACTCATATCAATCTTAATCATCCAACCTTGGTCATCATATCACAATCCCACCGAATGTTCATCCTAAACTATTTGGGACTAGCCTAAGAGGCTTCTGTACATTATGATTTGCACGACTATCTTGAGGAATGTTGACAAGGACATTTTGTCTAAGCCAGCCATGCTAACCAAGAAACCTCAACGATCAACGATCACTCAAAGATTCAGGATAAGGTACCAATTGTTCTTCTTCCCACCATTGATCGACTTGTTGAACAATTACAAGAGGTCCAACAGAGGTTGAACTAAGACAGGTTCCCAAACTTAACAGTCTATAGTGAGTCCCTGTTCACCCATGGATAATGGCCATCCACTTTCTCACAAGTTTAAGCTGCCCAACAAGGGTAAATAAGATGAGACAAAAGATCCCTTAAAACATTTGGAAAATTTAAAGATTTGGATGGATCTTTATGCCTACAACAATGTTGTTATGAGTTGGGCCCTCCAACATACTTTGACATATAAGACTAGAGCTTGGTATCGTACTTTAAAACCTAACACTATTAGTTCCTTCATAGAATTTCGGAAACAATTCTTATCTCACTTCTCAGCCAAGAAAAGAAGACCAAAGACCTTGGCATACCTGTTGACCATACAATAGGAAAAGCTTTAGTCACTAAAAGATTTCTTTGGCATATATATAATACAGAGAAAATAAAAGTGGTAGATTGCCTAGACTCTGTTGCCATCACAAATTTGCATCAAGCTTTATACCATGGAACCCTATGGACGAATCTGGCAAAAGATATTCTAAGGCTACTCAATTGGTTAACACATATTAATATGGATGAAATGATTTCCAATAGAAAGAATCAAAAGCTTCCTAAGAAAGAACTATCAGAGCAAAAGTACAAGGGAAGATGAATACCCATGTTGTGACCACAAGAGGTTCATACTGAACCAAAGAAATGATGGAAAGGTCGTGGGTAGAAATCTCATCTATCCTGGATAGAATTTCCAAAATTACACTCCTCTTAGGGCAACAAGAAAAGATGTTCTTATGCAAGTCGAATGCCATTTGTTTATAAATTGGCCTAAGAAATAGAAAAACCCTATCTGGGACAAATCTCAATATTGTAGGTTTCACAAGAACACTAACTACTCAATTGAAAGTTACTGGGAACTTAAAAATGAAATTGAGCATCTAGTTAGGAAAGGATATTTGGAGGAATTTGTTCACAATCCAAGGCCACAACAGTCATGACAACAATAACCGTAGCCATAACATCCATGACTACCAAGATCAACCTTTACTCGAAGAAAGAAATCATTCTCAAGGATAGGAGGTCCATGATGTTAGAGCTATCATATGAGGTCTCATTGGGGGTAGTTCTAACAATGCCCATAAAACACTCATTCGTGAGGCCATCTCTGGCCCAGAAGTTCTAGAAGTTGCTATTTCACACAACTTTGGAAAAGATCCTAAACTTATGAGCTCAAACATAACATTTTCAAAGAAAAGAACCTTTAAGTTGATCCACCATCATATAGATGCTCTAATAGTCACCCTTTAGATGGCTAACATAACTTTACATCAAATATTAATAGATATAGGCAGCTCAATCGATGTTCAATTCTCTAAGACATGGAAGCAAATGAAGCTTTATCATCATCTCAAGCCAGTAGCTACCCTTAGGCAGGACTCTCTAAACTCCCTCATATCCTAGAAGGCAGTATGACTCTATCAGTTTCAATTGGATTGGGTGTTGACACAAGAACAATTATGGTGGACTTCCTTATTATGGATTACCCTTATTCTTACAATTGTATCCTAAGCATGCCTTTCTTACATAGAACTAGGATTGTAGCTTCAACCTACAACCTTGTCTTAAAGATTCCAAAACATATTATAAAGAAGTAGTATTTGGAAAGCAAAAGGTTGCTAAAAAGTGCTAAGGGATCTGAATAGGCCAAAAGTAAAAGTCATGTCAAGTAAGAATAATAAAGTACTTACCTTACAATTTTTTTACTTAATGTTTTTACAATTTTCATTATTGCAAAACTTAGTAAAAAAATAGGCTTAGTCGACCATATTTCAAATTATGTTTCTAGGATAGTTTCAATTACTTTGTAATTCAAATTTACTATTATCAAATAAGGGAGCACTAAGGATACATACATCTCTCTCGAAATCAAAAATCTACAATGAAAAGATTTAACAAGACAGAAAGTTCACCATCAAATGAAGAAATGTGTTTGTGTTGCCTACACTTGAAAAGGTCTAGAGCCCTCAATATAACATCGCTAGGGATTGAGCGCAATAAAGTCCTCAGGACCAGGCAGGAAATTACCCCTGTGAAAGGCAATGAATAAGAAGCGATCATGTAGGTGAAGTACTACACCTTAGAGGATAGACCATTAAACTTCTATAGAACTTGGGCACGTTAAATGACAATAAAGATGCACTTTGATCATAGGATGTGTAGTCTAGGATAAAGCTAATGCAGAGAACAACTTAACTTAGTCTAATGGCCTCTTAATAAGCCTTAAACATTGATAGGGAGCCATGGCTAGAGAGCTCCGCCACCTTGGTACTGAGAAGCCTTCAGTATCCCATATGGGAATGCATCATTACGAAAAGTAATGAATGAGAAGAACCCCGACGAGAGAGCCTAGGTTGCCTAGAATTAAAAAGACGGGAACACTCAGTATGACACCATAGTTAAGTACTACGCCTTAGGGTCTAAACAGCTAGAAGATCAATGAAAGCTAAATGCATTAAGTTACAATTAAGATACATCCTAATCATATGTTGTGCAGTTTAGGATAAAACTAATGTGAAAAAGCATCCCAATTGGTGAGTCTTGCACCCCAGTTTCTAGACTACCACACAGTGGAACTGAGTGAAATAAAAGCCTTATTATCTAGCAAGGCATACACCCCTATCAAGATAGTGGATAAGAAGTATCCAAACAAGCGAGTTTTTCTATTTCAGGGCTAAGCCACCAAATTTTTTTTACAGAAGATTAATATAATATCCATGTGGTCCAAGCCACAACTAACAACAAGAACGTCTATCTAGTTTATTATAACCCTAGAATTGGCCATATACCCTAAAAAAGAGTCATTACTCACAAGTCATACCACCTTAGGTCTAGAAACTACAGTAAAATTTCTACACTATCGTTAAGCTTACAGGGATTCAGTAAACAAGACAATATATCTCTAACAAAGTGATAACTAAAAATTTCCCTAAGTTGAGAACTATCTCATCCTTGGACCACTTAAACAAGTCCAAGCACTCTAAGTAGGGGGTTGATAGATCGAAGGGCTTAACTAAGCAGCACTTGATCAATAAGCTACCCTTAATTTAGAAAAAAATCAAACAAACACAATAAGGCCCAACTAGAATAAGACCATGGGCACAAGTTAAACATCACCTTAACTTCAAAGCCATTAGTCTCTCAATAGAGCCACACACATGGTCCAAAGATTGGACGGTCATCCAATCAGATAGGCCAAGACCAAGAGGTATAACCAATCAAGAATGTAACAAGCTAGCCAAAAGGGTGATCGACCAAGAGTGTGGCCTATGATGCATAAAAATTGTTGCGTATAGTTTTTTTTATGATTTATAAAATGATCGTAAGTATACGAATCACTTATAAAAAATAACGAGTATACTTTCAATGTTGACCTAAAGAGAAATCATGTTATTTTTAAATTATTCAACAAATTTTTAAAACCAAAAATATAACCTAAACATTATGTCACAAAGTTTAAGTTTGAGAATCTAATCTAATGACATAAAAATAAATATATATTTAATAAACATTCAAGCAATTAAATATTTATCATACTGTCTATAATTTTTGGGATACATCAGTTATATGGTTATACTTACTTAATATCAAGTAGGTTATTGATAATATGAGAAGGTAAGGATTTTTTTTGTTAATTAAACTTTAATTATATATAATTTTTTTTAAATATTATAAGAAGATAAATATATGTTTTTTAATAAAGAAGTTAAAAATAAAATTATTTTAATAACCAAGTTATTTATATAGCATATTAAAAAAACTATTAGAACCAAATGGTTTTAGAACATAAATATCTTTTTTAGTGAAACTAGTTCTAATCATAACTTTTGTAACTCTGGGTAGTCACGTAGGAGATCCACCTCTCTGTAGTGTAAGATTAGAATGCAACATTAAATTCATAATTAGGCATTTTAAATTAGTATTTTATATAAAATTTCTATTCATTCGATCAACTTAGAAAATCTATACTTATTTGAAGAATTATTGATGGATTCTATCCAATTGTTAGATTGGATAAAAAAATTTAAAATCAATAAGATATGAATCGAATAATGGATTATCATTTTTAAATTTACATAAATTTGATCTAATCTGTTATATTAAAATATAATATTTTTTATATTTATCTACAAATTTCATAAGTTTTTTAATAATAGTTTTACTACACTCAATTATATTCATATGATAAAATGTTTCTATTGCTTTCAATTTTTTAACCAATTAAATGGAATTATTCAATCAATTATCTTTCCCTTTTCATTTCTAGTTTTTTTTCAAAATTGTTAGTTATTTCTTAAAGTTAATTGATAATTATATTCTTCAAGTATAACATATTATAATTTTTCAATATTAAGTTGTGTAAATTTCTAGTTTGTATAATTTTTTATTAAAAATATATGTAGTCATGAAAAATATTATTTAACAAATTAAAATATTAGAATACAATATTATATTCATAATTTAATATTTTAAATTACTCTTTTCTAGAAAATATTCGTTCATTCGATTAATATAAAAAATCCATACACATTTGAAGAATTGTCAAAGGATTATATCCACGGTTGGATTAAATGAAAATTTTTAAAATCGATAAGATATAGATTGGATAATGGATTATCAATTTTAAATCTATATAAATTCAATACGATCAGTTATATTAACATAAAATATTTTTATATTTATCTATAAAAATTTTAAGTTTTTTAATAATAGTTTAACTACACTCACATAATAATATGTGTATATTATTTTTAATTTTTTAATTAATTGAATGAAATTATTCAATTAATCATCTTTTTTTATTTTTTTTAAAGTTATTATTTTTTTCTTAAAGTTAATTACCAATTATATTCTTAAATATAATATATTATAATTTTTAATTTTAAGTTTCGTACATTTATAGTTTGCAAAAAATTATGTAATAATTAAAATACTATTTAATAAATTATGTGGATTAATCTGAATTAATCTATATGTATAATAAATAAGATTAGATCGATGATTATAATATATAGATCAATTACGAATTATAAAATATAAATCGTATCAAATTGTTTAGTTTTAGGCATTAAACAAGAATCCAAATACAATTGTTTTTAAAGTCAAATTTTATGAGTCATAATTTTAACGTTGACTACCTTTTAAAACACATATATGTTTTAATTTATGAAAAATCCAAATACAATAGTTTCTAAAGTCAATTTGACATGATGATTTTTTAAAAAACATATATTTTTTAATTTATGAAAAAAATATGTCTTTCATTTTTTCAAATGAAAAAAAATTCTACTATATATGAAGTAAAATAAATTTTCTACTATAGTAATTAAAAAAGCTAAAATTTGAGACAACTATGAAAGGATAATTATAGCCAAGCTCTATTTTATTTAAGAGGGGGAATGACAGATGTAATTTAGGTAGTTTAATTTTATTGATTAAAAATAAAGTTTTTTAATTTAAGAATTATGTTTTTTAATTTAAGAATTATGTTTTTTATTTATCTATAATTTTAAAAAAATAATCAAAAAATCAAATTTTAAATATTTTTTTAATAATTATGTTTATTATCTAACAACCTGAACACATGTTATTGTATAGATCTTATTATTTTTTAGTTTTAATCTCTATTTTAATAATATATATTAAATAATAATATTTTATTATAAATTTTACTAAAATATAATTTTTTATCCTGGACACTTTCGTAGAGTACTGCTAAAAAAAACCTATTCTTTTATAAAGGAATTCACTTGAAACTTAACCTACTTAATCTTTGCAACCATTTTCCCTATTCTTAGACACTATAGATATTACAAAGCTCTGAAAAAGAAGGTTTGCTTAACAGACAACATCACATTACTCATACATAAGAGAACAAAGAAAACTCTTTAACATTACACAGCATTTAAACAGACATAGCTTTATTGTTGTGACGAAGAACAGAACCAAATCCATAACAAAGTATCATCAGACTCAAACTGCAGCAAATGTTGAATTGGGTAATTGGTCAGCAACTAAAACGTAGAATAACCCCATAACTCCTGTGTGACTTTGAGAGCTATTATAGTTAGACTCCAAAATCAGAGTCTCCCCATCACTTATCTTGATAGAGCCTAGTTGAGGATAGCATGTGGTCATTCCTACAATATATCCAGCTTCATTTCCTGTTTCCTTTCCTCTTCCATAAATTGGTGATGATGAGCATATCACACGTCCATCCTGAAATAACGGAGAAGAAACTTGATTTTGTATCGTAAAATAATCGAAACCTTGAATCTGTAACTTTTTAGTATAAGACATAAGTCCTGTTGTTTTCATAAAATTGAAACTAAAATCCTATTTTAACCATTCATTGAAAAATTTAACAAAATTCTGTTAAATTTGATCATAAGATGAATATATGAAAAAAATCTAACAAATTTCTCGTAACAGTTAAAATAGAACTTTAATATCAATTTCATAAAAGCAACAAGATTTATGTGATACATAAAAAGTTACGGTAATTATTCATTAAACTCGTATAAGCTATAAGATCCCTTGCACCCTTCACCCTGAAAAAATACCTCTCCATATAATGATGAACCAACACCCCCAGTATGCTGGTGAGCAACTGCATAGATGACATATCCTCCATTTGGCAGACTTAGCTTTGTTCTTTTATTGTCGATACATCCATGATTCATTATAGCACCATAAGATTCTACAGTATACTCAATCTGAACAGTATAACTTATATTTGTTAAATAAATCACTACTACAATTAAGTCAATAGACGACATTTATAAAACGTAACTATCTAAAGTGATAGAATATTGAGCTTCTTCATGCACCACCTTATATCCGAACACTGCTAAATATTTCTAACTGCAAGTGCCATGTAAAGGGACAATAGAAGGCGTTTAAAACGCACTCTTTCTTAGAAAAGAAGGCAATTTAAATGCCCTCAAATTAACTAAATATAAGAAAAAAAAGAATAATTAATAGACAAAAAAAAAATCAGAAAATTAACAACACCACATATGGAATATAAAATAATTAATTCAGTTACCTTGCAATCATGTTCAGAAGATTGGAGAGATGAATCATTCAAAGGTTTCCAAGTATCAGTAACATCAAAAATGTAGATCCTAGCAGGCAAAATAAAATCATTCCAATCAACCCATTTCACAGTATATCTCAAATAAAGGCTTCTTTTGACACTTTGAACACCTTCTTTTACTCTACATTGTGTACCATCATAGCAACAATACAAACCCCCTTTATACTCTGGCCTCAAAGGACGTCCATGCGCATCTTTTGTAACATTATACAGATCACATCTACACTCAGTACATCCCAACCTATCTTCAACACCTCGTGTATCAATCGCGTGCACATTAAGCATCCATTTCTCCTCGTACCCCTCAGGAATTTCCGCAGTATTACCAATTTCAATTCCATAAGGATCAGGAACATATGTAGATGTTCTTCGAGTTTCGGATCCAAGGCCAAAGTACTGTCCAAGCATATTTCTTTGGCACACTCCACTGTTTCTTGCAAGTTTAAATTCTAATTTGTCATGTTCTTTAGAGCCGACCTTTGATGAATTTTTCAGGTGGAAATATCTCATCACAACCCAATGATGCAGATAAGTTTGATGAAGTGGGATGGGATTCCCAGATTCATCAACTACTTCAGCATCAAATTCTTTGAGACCAATATGACCACTTGGAAAATCAATGTTATGGTAATATTTGTCCACTACCGAACCAGGTTTCAACTCAAACTTAGGAGAATGAAATACAGCAGACTTGGTCTTGATTTTGACTTCCCGCAATGCATGTAAATAGGGTATGCTTAACAATAGAAGCTCGAGTGTAGTCAAGACTAGCAACCGACGACCATAAAAACGTAGCATCGTGTTCTGTAAGAATGAAAATAAATAAGCTTCAAAATGCGTGTCCCTCGGTTAACCTCAAACAAATCAACATATACTTAAATTATCCATCTACGAAGACTATGAACCGTTGGTTAATTCTCTACTTTTAAGAGCTTATAGTGATTCACTGCTTCTCATTACAACACAAAAAAAGACTTTCTTTTTCTGGGTCATGGGATTTGTGATTTTTTTCTTTTTTCTTTCATGACAAACAAGGTGACAAATTTACTCGATTAATATAGTGTCTTCCTTTGTTTCTTTATCCAAAATTGTTTACTAAGAACTCAGGGTTTTTCCTTTACTAGATTTGGCTGAAATTATATGTTTATCATTTCCTGAACTTTAAATTAAGAGGTAGATCAGATGATTGGTGGTTGGTTGGTTATTTTAATCACTAGAAATTAAACAATTAAGCAACCAACAGATTTTATTTAGAAACACCAGATTATATATGTATGGTGAAGAAATCAAGAGGAATAGAGAAGCAATCGATTAAGCAAAAAATATCATGGCATACAATGATACAGATGAACAACATCGGGAATATACCAAAAATACAGAGCAAAAATTAGTTACGAACTAAGAAATATCAATATTATTCACAAGAAGTAAATTAAGGCGCACCAAATTTGATGAGCCGTTTCGAGCATAGAACGTGTGGACTGTGGAGTCAGTTGAGAGGAAGTTGTTATTTTTTGTAAGCCTTTAAATCCAAGACGTCGGATGAGACTATGTGTGTGAAAACTCTTCGCAAAGTGATAGAGAACTTGGAGTCTTAAAATACACACAAATTATTGATGGCTGCAGCCTCGAATTGATACACTCAAATGTTGTATACTTTAGTCCTAATAAATTTATCAAGTAATATATTAAAAATTTTGATAGATTTATAATTTCTTATTTTTAAAATCTAATATATTTTTAATATATTATAAATAATATATTTAAAATTGATTAATTTTAAATAATTTACAATACGAATCTATTAGGTTTTAAAGACAAGACTTATAAATTTTTAGTTTCTTATATTTTTAAATTTAATAAATTTTTAGTATATTATCTAAGTATAAGTAGATTTAAATATTTAATTTACTTAATATATTAAACTTTTAAAATATTTTTCTCATTGGTTAGGAAACAAGGTATATTAATATCAAAAGAAAAGAGGGTGAAGTATCAATATCGGTAGAAAATAGGGTGAAGAAGTAACATGTAATCTTTTTGTTTGTCCTAAAAGTATTGTTTATTATTTAGTTTAAAAATTATGTTTTTAAATCAATTTATTTATTAGAATAATTTTATTAAAATTTTTATTTGTATAAAATATCATTTAAATCTCTTTATTCATTAAAAATAAATAAAAATTTTAGAAAAAAACCATTAACTATCTCTTCGATTAGGGTTGGAAAGAAAAAAATAGTAACTCGTATTAGAACGAAAAATTGTATTAATTTAAACAATTTAATTCTTTTTTTATTATGTTAATCGATTATTATTCAACTTGGTATTCAAAATTAGAATAACAATTTTTTTATTTTTTTTAACTTAAGAATAACAAAAAAGTTATTATTATTGGGATCACTACACTTTTAAATTAAGGTAAAATATACTGATAATGTGTGAAAAATTAACAAGATATTATTTAATTTATGATAATTTAAAAATAGTTTGAATGTATATTTTAGTGTTAATAGTTTAACGATTATAATCAAACAAAACCAAATCAAACTTATTTTAACGATCGGTTCGTTCTAATTTAACATATGAATAATCTAATTTATTTAAATTTTATAAAATTTAGATCGAATCAGACCATGTTTATCTCTATATCTAATTTTTTTGTTAAATGAAAAAATAGCATATGTATTTCGATATGTTTATATTTTTTGATAGGTATATATATAATTAATATTTAAAAAAATATGACTTAAATTTTGAAGAATTTTTTCATTTCAAACTTTAACAAAATTTTCACAAAATAATATATTAGGTAATGAAAATTTTATTTAAATTTAATAAAAATCAATGATTTAAAAATTTGAGTATTTTTTAATTAAAAACTATATCATTATATATGTCTAATAAAAAATATAAATATGTATATTTCAATAATACTATTTTGTTATATTTAATAAAAATTAAATAAAAAATTATTTTATTTTTTACTCAAATATTTTTCACAAACAAATAACTTAAAAACACTTATTTTAAGTATTATTATCTTTAAAGTATCTCTATTCTTATTTTGATATCTATTTTTAACTTAAACGCATCATCAAATATTTATATTTATATTATTAAAACCGATTTTGATAAAGTTTACCTTAAAATTATTTAATTTAATTAAAATAAGTTTCAATAACATAAAAATAATATTTAATATATCATAATTAAGAACATATGTTAAAAAAATATCAAAATAAAAATAAAATACTAGAAAATACCAACTTTTTTCTCCCAAATTCAAATTTATATTCCTATCAATAATTTGTATTTTTATATTAATTAATCTGAATCATCTTATTAACTATCGACAAAAAAAAATACTAACTAAAAAAATTACACACCCCTTACAATTATATCGTAGATGACAAAAATATCAATTAAAACAAACAAAAATGATCGAATCACAATTGGCATATTTTCGCCATACGTGAATAAGTCAGGTCCAACTTGTCGGCAATATCCAACTGAAAATAACTACGTGGCAGTTATGACATCATCCCTTACGTATGAGAAAACGTATACCCTTTCAATTAAAATAAAATTTAAAATGAATAATAATAAAAGTAAAACTTTACTAAACTAAATATTATTCGATTAAAAATCATTTAAGTTATTACAATTATTTAGATTAAAGATTTATATATTTTTATTATTAAAAAATATATTATATTATTTTAAATTAAATATTATTCAACTAAAAATCATTTAAATTATTACGATTCTTTAGATTTATTTGATGATAAACATCATTTTTAAATTTTATTCAATATTGTTAAGATGTTTAATGATATAAGTTTTAGAGATATAATTTTTAAAAAAATTATAAAAAATAATACCTTAAATTTATAAAAATCTAAATAATACTAAATAGTATTTAATTAAATAATATTTAATATTAAATAAATTTAAATAATTGTAATTAAATTTAAATAACGTTTAAAGTAAAATAATATAATAAAAAAGTTTTAATAATAAAAAATTACCTAAGTTGGATATAATAAGTGTTATTTATATGATTATAAGTATTAAAGATATTATTTTTGTTATTTTTTTAATTATCATATAAAAGAAATTCATTCTTTTTTTTTGAGAAAAAATATATTTTTTACTTCAGAAGTTTCAATATATATTGGTTTTTATAAAAAATAAAAATAAAAATAATTAATATTTATTTTTTTAAATAATTTGAATCGAAGAGATATACTTGAAATAAATTTAATGATAAATATAAACCAGATCTCACTAGAATGGCTTTTGTATGATGCATCAAACATCCACCCTTCAAATCACCACCTGTAAGCGACTTGGTCAGCAAGAGTAAATTAATAGAGTTAGTATTGCAAAAGGACACTGGTTTAAAAACTTTTATTCATAGTGTTTTTTTCTTTCTTTCTCAACAAATGTTGATTTTTCTTTCTCAACAAATATAATTTTATTCATAGTTATGACCGAGTGAAATACTAACTTATTAAATTTATATGTTACATTTAATGCTTATTTAATCAAAATAATTAAATTTAAAAGTTGTTAGAAAATAGTTGCACTTTAGAAAACCTGTAAGGTAGTTTTTTTATCTATTAAAATAATTTATTTAAATTAATATTTAATTTGTTTTTATATTTTTAAAGTAAAAAAATTGTTTTTAATTTGAGATGAAAGAAAAAATTAACACATATAATTTAATTAAAATTTTAGACACTAAATAAAGTGTTCGGTATGACTTATACCTATACTCATTGTCGATACTAAATTTTTACAAATTTTTTTAATTATTTCATATAATTTTTATTTTATATAACATGATCTCACTTTACAGTCAGATATAATACAATACAAAAGTTATACAATCAAGGTTTTTAGTATTGTGTAACAAATATATCCCAGTCTATATTCTATATTAGATGTTATGTAATCTACGATATATTGAGATCTAATCTAAATGGAACAAATGGAAACCATAGGCCTATTAAGGATAATAAATAGGATATAAGATGGTGTTAGGTGTAAATTAATCCATATCATATGGTGCAATATGAGAGGTTTTAGCCAATAAATGACTCACCGATCAACCCTGTGAGTTTTGAGTCAACAAATTAACATTAATATTAGATAAATATCCAACAAGATAATTAACTGATAATTATCATCTACTTATCCAACAAAAAGACAATTACATGAAGGTATACTCTAATATTAAAATAATTATATCTCATCTCAACTGGTAAGGGTCATCAACAGATAGAATCTCCCCTATATATATTCACCATGTACATTTTACATAATAGGATAGAATATCTAACAAACATTATAGATATACAATCTCTCTCTAAATATTTCTTCACATTTTTAAGTTACAAGGAGAGACATTAGTCTCCTTATATATTCATTGACACATTTATGTTCTATTGGTGTTTGATTGCCTATCCTGTCGATGTGGGGCTTCGTGCTATATATCTCATTAGGAAGATGTTTTTTTGTCTACATTACTCTTGACTTGTCTATGCATTCAAGTTGTTGTTCATTACATACTTTTACCTTGCTATTATCGTTATGTTATTCTTTGTTTTTCTTGCTTGGTTGTATGTGTTGCTTCTTCTTGTGTTTTCTTTAATCTTATTTGTTATGTTGCATGAGTGTTAGGATAATTAAATTTCTATTTTACTCTCACCTTCATATAAAGGTGTACTATGTTGAGTACCTATATGTTCTTGCTTGCTTTGACTTCCCATTCCAAAAAAAGGTAAGACTTGTGCACAACTTGTATTTGTTTGTGCATTGTGTTTGCCTGTTAATATGTTATTTGTTGCATGGGATGGTGAGTGTAGTTTGCACTGCATTATGTTTATCTAATATGCATACACTTAAGGGAATTTTTGCATATGTTTATGGGGATTTTTCATATTTGTGTTGCATGAAGATTGTGTAGTTTGCATATAGATAGTGGTTGTTTGTGTTAACTATGCTTAGATTATCAGTGTGTACCTAAGTAAGGGTAACACGATAGTATTTGGATAAACTATTATTGTGTACCTGTGTAGGGTAACACGATAGTATTTAGATGGACTACACTTTATTTATACATGATACATTTATGTGATATGTGTTTGTTTCATGTGCATAGTTTTCATATTTGTGTTTTTAGTTCATTTCTAGTACGAGTATTTATGGAATATACTCGGTAGTTTTTGGAACAAAAAAATATGATTTTTTACCACCTCGTCACAAAGCTTGCCTGGAATCTTGCCACCGGTAGTGGCAAGGTGACTGGAAAAGTGGTAAATGTGAATTCTATAAATACTCCCTCACTTCTTCATTTTTGTATCCAAAAAAGTACCAAAGTTTTATCAAATTGACATCTTGTCTTTATGTTTCAAGATCACTAACACCTTGTGTGTCGCTTGATATTAGTGATTCATAACTGTGTAAGCAAAACCTTCTTACTCAAGGAGGTGTTTGCAAACGGATTCTATATGTTGAGCCGTGTGTTGGCTGGTGCTTTCCTTCGTGCAATATTTTCTTATTCACTTTACACATTATTAATTTTTGGTTACTGATCACACCACTATGTGTGGTTTGGGCTTTGAAAGAGATATAGGTTCGTGTGGCAAACCAGGTCATTATAAAAGTAGCAAGCAAGAGCAGCAATATGCAGTTAGGACAGAGGTACCGGTTGATAGAGGCAATGGTGGTTTTATTTCTCTTAGAGTGTAACTTTTTATTATTTACTGGATTGTTTGCTACTGAGTAGTGGCCTTAAGCAACCCGATGATGTTATCACATAGATATAGTTTCTATGTGATTCTATCTTGTTATATCTAGTATTATACATGCTCGACTATGTGGCTAGAATAATCAGAGTTTAAAGGGTGTATGTTCCTACATACTAAAGTTTGAACTATGATTGAAAAGCTTCTATTTTTTCTTTATCATCTGCTTTTCATTTATTGAAATCTATATCTAATGTTAGTTACACTACCTATCTTTGAATTTATGTACTACAATAGTGCTTATCTATTTTTGTTTACCTCCCTATGATTTGTGTATTTGAATTAAGTCCTTAAGGTCAATATCTCATTAACTTGATTGTGTATCGAGTCTAGGTCTCATTCATTGTTGTTATGCACGATCTCTAGGTATGTTAGTATCTTTTATGTTTCCAGCATATATGTTCTAACATACTAGATGCACATCCTGATTAGAAAGCGTGTTTATTATATATTGACACATGCTTTATTTCCCTTCTATAGAGCATGCCTATAAGCTTTCTATTCATTATTTGTTGTGATAAATTAATCTGTTTGCTACCTAATTATTTTATATTGTTTAGGCCTATTGTGTGCATGTGAGTTTATTATGAGTCTCCAATGAGTTAGTATCTCTTTACCCTAGTAGTATACCAGACGTTAGACTCTTTAATTAGTTTGCTATGATATGTATGATAGCGTATTGTAAAAGTAAAATTATCATCTATCAAATATGTTTACGTGCATGATGTCTTGAAGTGATTGAAAATTGTTTATGGCCTTTTAATATGTTTGACTATTTCACATGCTGATTATTGATTGCATGCTACCCTGGATATAAGCCTATAAGGCACACTATCTCTTTTATGTTTATTGTAGTTTCTTATTTCTTACTATAAGTAGTTTTTGTTGTGTTGAATTAAGAATGTTGTTTATATACTTTCGCTTTGATAATTGCTTAATTTATATTATAAGGCATATTTGGAAGAATTGATATAAAGGTCACAAAAAATTTCATGTATTGTCATTTTCACTCCTCACCTAGGTCACGGTTACCTATTTGAGTGAGAAGAACAATTGATATTCAAGTAATTATTTTTACATATGAGAATTTTCAAATATATCTATTGAATCTTTAATGATTCAGTTATAAAATTAATACAAGTTATGATATGATGGTATTCACAAATTGTACTAATAATTCATAATTATACAAATAACTGCAAATACATTTATATAAGTAAAACAAATGAATATCTTACATGAAATAACTTATAAGAACTACGAAAAACCTCACCAAATTCATTCCTTCGAGAAAGCTAGCCATACGTGCACATAATTCTTTGTATATACGGACGAGAAAGTTTTAATTACTTGTGTGTTAGTCATACACATGCAAATAAGGGACCCATTATTTATTTATTAATTTATTTGCTTATTTATTTTGTTATTGCTAAATTTCGGGAACAATACTTGTTTGATGATTTAAAAATAATAATATTTATTAATGTATATAATATTCTGAAAAGATAATACTTAAATCAAGATATAAAACTAAATAAAAGCTTATGAACTAATACAATAATAATATTATGAAATGGTGTTGTTAAAGTTTGAATATAAATTTGTGTTCTAATCAATATATGTAGTTATATTGTAAATTTAAATAAAACTTCTAAATTCACGTAAAAGTTAATTATCTAATTTCTAAACACAAAATACTCATTTTTTAATAAAAAATATCTAAACTTGTGAAAATTTAATAAATTTTAATATTAAGAACACAATAAATAAGTACTTATAAAATTTGAGTTGAAAGTATTCACTCATAATATTGTATATACTATTTTAATTGTTTGTAAGTTCTATTGAATCATCACTTCTTATATAATCATACTTGTGTCAAAAACAAAAATTACATCATAGCTAATTGGTATACTAAAAAGCCAAATGATACTCTATAAATGATAAGACATAGAATGTTAACAAATAATCTAATATCTTCTCTAATACTAAGGTATAAATTACAATGTCACAATACTAGTTTTGATATCTTTATGCTCATAATCCCAAATCAACATACATTCATTTAAATATGTTAAACTTATAAATAAATAGATTAAAAATCCTTTGAAAATATTATTATAATAACAAGATATAAATTTTTGCCCAAAAAGTTCAAACATACTTTAAAATAATCAAATTGAGTTTTTTCATTCAAACTCATATACCTTTAAGTGAAAATATTTACTTTACAATATTTAAAAAATAGAAATTTTAAATCTTTAAAACAACTATCCAACCATGCCTTCAATTTTTATAAAATACCTTAATAATCCTGTTTTTTTATTTTTTTACAACAGGAAGAGAGTGACCTAGGTAACTAATAGGAATAGAGTTTTTTGATATGTAAAGAACAATGAAAATCTATTGTTTTAAGGAAGGATGGACATTTTTTTCAAGAAAAACAAGGTAGATTTTTGAAAGTTAATTCTCTATCTAGACCAATGATAATAATTGTCAAGAATTTGTTGAATAATTATAGATTCTCTATAATTGACCTTTGAAAAATCACAATAAGAAAAACAAGAAAAAAAATAAGAAGCCAGATACGTACCATGAACAAAGAAACAAAAATCCAATCCAAAAGCCATATGTCCAAACAAATAAATACTCAAACCAAAAATGAAGCAAAACTTAACAAACAAAGACTACTCAGTGCTAGCCATCTACACCACTCTATCAGTCCGTCAATATGTTGGTCTCAAATTTCAACATGAGCCACTAATACAATGAAAGCTCAAAAATAAATCAATCAAATAATAACCCAAAATATTTTAGGTTATTCAAAAAATTAATCTACATCACATCTAAAATCACAAATAAATCTATTAATATTTCATTTTAATATAAGAGTATTAACACAATATCCAATATATCTTGTATTCTAAAAATAATATTAAAAATTTAAAAATAACACTAAAATCCAAAACCTTATTTACACTCGAATCTCACAGATCCAAAAACAAGCAAAATAGCAATTATGTTTTTTTATTTTATTTTTTCTTACATACAAAATCATATCACCTATGCTCTCAATCACCTGAGCAAACATATATATATATAACCCACCAAATTAAACTTTTTCAGCTTTTGGGTTCCACAATGTCTAATAATTATCATTAATGAGACCTTTTGGCTTGAAAGGTCTATGAAGTCATATGTCCAAATAAATAAATAAAATCAATAATTTTAATCATATTAAATAAAAAACGTTTCAACTCTTCTTCATTTAATACTTTTTAGCCATTAATTCCAACATAATCTAGCCATTAAGTTCATAAGAGAATAAACATCCTCAAGCTCTTTCCGAGACCGTTTCCCTGCCTTAGTCCCCTAATATGCACCTACAAAGCATTAATATTTTATTATTTATAAAGATTAAAAGAATAAATTAAATTTTAATATTACATTTTTAATTAGTATTTTATAAAATTTATTTTCCCAAACTTCTCTGATTAAGTGCTTGAAGTTCTCTTTGCAGAGGATTGTCATAAGGATTAAATATTTTATTAGTTATTTTATTTATCATTAGGATATTTTAATCATTTTATTTTTATCAGGAACACTTAGATCATTCTTTTAATAAAAATGTGACACTTTAGTTACTTTTAAACATTAAAGACTATTTTATTAATAAAAAATTATAATATATTAATAAAATGAGCTTAATGGATAAAATTTTATTTTATTTCAATAGTTTAAAATTAAATTTAAACATTACAATATTTTTTTAGTAAATTATTTTTATTAATTTAATATTTTATGGAATTTTTTATATTTTCTGAGACATTTCTATATTTTGTTTAGGTATCGTGTTTTGATAAAAACTATAGACTATACAATATCAAAAATAGGGGGTTAAACAGGTCAAAAATTATAAGATTAATATGCTAATATTATTGTCAAAATCAACTATATTCTTATGTTAAATGACACTAACTTCAAACCATGGAAAGATAACCTCTTTATAGTTTTCGATGTTATGGATCTCGACCATGCAATAAGGGTTGCCTCTCTTACACCTCTTTCGGATAAGAGTCCTTTTGATGAAAAGAAGAAAAATAAAATTTGTAAAAGATGAAATCGTATGTATATGATGATCATGAAGAAAGCCATTTTGGAAGCATTTAAGGGCATAATGTTTGAAAATATCACTACAACTAAGGAGTTTCTTGAGAACATTAAAAAGAGCTTTGTCAAGAATGAAAAGTTACAAATAAGTATGTTTTTGACAAGTCTAATTTCAATGAGGTATAGGGACAGTGGCAATATTAGGGAGTACATCATAAAGATGTTTCATCCTACTTCCAAGTTGAGAGAACTTAAGCTAGAATTCTTTGAGAACTTGTTGGTGCATTTGGTTTTGATATTCCTTCTTACACATTTTAGCCAGTTTAAAGTGAGCTACAACTATGAGAAAGAGACTTGGTCTTAAAATGAGTTCATTTCACACTATGATCAGGAAAAGAAAAGGTTGAAGCAAGATAAGATAAAGAGTGCTCACTTGATCTCAACCTCCAAGTACAAAGACAATGGAAAGAAAAAGAAAGAAGGATAAGGAAGCAATGGATATGACATATCAAAAGAAATTAGATGAATCATAATATATTGGTTGTTTCTTTTATGGAGTTAAAGGGCACATGAAGAAATATTACATCAACTATCATGTATGGCATGTTAAGAAAAGTATGATTCTTAATTTGGTTTTTTATAAGGTTAATTTAACTTAAGTACCTAAACATACATGTTGGATAGATTTTGGTGTAATAACTCACATCAATGTATTTATGCAGGTTGCATGAGTTGTTGAGAGCCAAGTGATGTTAAAAGATACATCTGTATAGATGACAACAAGACGGTTCAAGTTGAGGCAATTAGAAAACATAGATTATTGTTAAAGATTGGATTTTATTTGGATCTTAATGAGACATTTATTATACTATCTTTTATACAAAATTTGATTTCTATTTATACTTTGGATTAATTTGATTATTCTTGTTCATTTAGGAATGAAAATTTTAATTTCTTTCATGATTCGAAATTGGTTGATTCTAGTTATTTTTTAGGTTATATGATAATATTTATTTAATTGATACAATTGCTTCATTTAATGAATCCCATCGATTAAGTGCACAAGTTATAAAAATAAAATTAACCTGTGAAAACTTTTTTGCATTGTAGCATAGGAAATTAGGTCATATCTCCAAACAAAGAATATAATAAATTATGTCTAACAAAATTTTAAATCCTTATATTTCACAAAATTTGATGTTTGTGTTAACTATATAAAAGGAAAACAAAGTAATAAAATGAGATTTAAAGCCAATAGAACTTTAGAAGTTCTAGAACTTATACATACAAATATTTATGGGTCGTTCCTTAGAGTCATTAGGAATGGTAAACAATATTTTATAACATTCATAAAAAATTTCTTTAGATATGGCTATTTATTTTTCATTCATGAAAAGTCATAGTCACTAGATGTATTCTAAAATTGTAAAGTTGAGGTTAAGAACCAACTCAGCATCAAATGCATCAGATCTAATCGTGAGGGTGAATGCTATGCAATTATGATGGTTTAGGTGAATAATGTCCAAAACCGTTTGTTAAGTTCCTAGAGGAATGCAATATCATCCCACAATAAGCTATGTTAGGTTTGTCCACTATGAATGGTGTTGTTGAAAAATGAAATATGATACTTAAAGACATGATGAGGAGTATAACTTATCATTCTACCTTACTATAATCACCCTAGGGAGAAGCACTTAAGAGTGTAGTGTATATCCTTAACAAGATTTTGGCTAGAACAAAAACAAAAACCCTTATGAACTTTGGATAGGAAAGAAGCCTAGTTTAAAGAACTTACACATTTGAGGATGTCCAGTTGAGGCAAATCCCTATAGGAATAATGAAAAGAAACAGGACTCAAAGATAGTGAGTTCCTATTTTATTGGATAATTTGAAAGATCCAGGAGGTATAAGTTTTATGATCACATATCTAAGTCAATTTTTAAGTCAAGAAATGCTCATTTCTTTGAGGATATTGAGTTTGTAGGGGGGAGATACAATTAGGGACTTTGTTTTTGTTGAGGAATATATTGATATTCATATAGGTGCAATTGAAATTGTCCATGATCTCATTCTTAACTTTGATCAAGAGGCAACAAATCAAGACATTTTCGAAGAACCTCTCATTTAAGAAACTGTTCCAGAAGAACAAACTCTACCATATCAAGAACTCGTGTCATTGAGGAAATCCACTAGAGAAAGGAGAAATGCAATGTTAAATGGCTATATTGTATTTATCCAAGTACATGAGGTTGATATTTGAATGATGGAAGAAGATCCGATCAATTTTTATTAAACCATAAAAAGTTCTAACACCAAGATGGATTTGAAATGTGATATGGAAAGGTACAATACTCGTCTTGTCACACAGGGCTTTACACAATAAAGGCATTAACTATAAATAGATTTTCTCTTCATTTATTCAAAAAAATTTTTTAGAATTATAATGGCATTGGTAGCGCATTTCGACCTAGTGTTACCTTAAATGGATTTAAAGACGATGTTTCCCAATAGTGAAATTTATGAGATGATCTATTGATGCAAACATAAACATTTCCTTGGAAGATCCAAAGAATATGGTTTGTAAACTTAAGAAATCCATCTATGGGATTAAGCAAGCATCTCGACGATGGTAATTCAAGTTTCATCAAGTATCATCTTATTTGGTTTTGAGATGGATTTGATTGATGATTGAATATACTATAAGTTTTGTGGGAGTAAGTATATTTTTCTTGTTTTATATGTCGATGAAATTTTGCTTGCCAACAAAAATATAGGTTTATTGTATGAAACCAAGAGATTCCTAACTAAGAATTTAGAGATGAAAGATCTTAGTGATGCTTCTTTTGTATTAGGTATATAGATATTTTGATATCTCTCTTAGAGTATTATAGGATTATCACAAAATAGTTATATTAAAAAAGTTCTCAAGAGATATAACATGCAAAATTTCAAATCAGGTGCTAAGGGAGAAAAATTTAATCTTAATCAATTCCCTAAGAATGGCTTTGAAGAAAAGGAAATGCACAAAGTTCCTTATGCATAAGTAGTAAAGAGTATGATGTATTCTCAAGTATGTATACATTTGAATATTGTGTACATTGTTAGGATGTTGGATAGATAATTAAGAAATCCAAAAATAAACCATTCAAAGATAACCAGATAGTTCTTGTGATACTTACAAAGAACAAAAGACTATATGTTCACGTATCGGAGGTCAGATCAGCTTAAGATTGTTAGAATCTTAACTCTAATTTAACTGGATGTCAAGATAGTATAAAATCTACATCGGACTGTATCTACCTAGTAGCTCGGGATGCTATCTTCTAGAAGAGTGCTAAATATATATTATAACCTCTTTTATCATTACGGCTGAATTCATAGCATATTATAAGGAATCCAATCATGAAATATGGTTGTAGAATTTTGTCACAGAGCTGCGTATAGTAAATGGTATTGAAAGATCACTTAAGTTATTTTGTGACGATAAGTCAATATTACTATATTTCACTAACAATAAGAGTTCGTAAAATTCGAAGCATATAAACATCAAGATTTTGGTTGTTATGGAAAGTTTTCAAAGGGGACATGTGTTTATAGATCACATCAGTACAAACATCATGATTACAAATTTTTTTACTAAGAGATTTTCACCCAAAGTGTTTCATGATCACACTACTTATATGAGTGTTACGTCATTTGAAGTTATTCAATTTTAGTGGGAGTTTTTAATATAAATGTTTCTTTGATAGATACACATTATTAATTATTTCAGTTTGTGGATATTTTGAGGTCATTTTCTACATAAATAAAGTTTTAATTTATTTATACTAACTTTGGTATGTTTTAATCTCACTAAGGTTTAAAGTTAGACCAGTTGGAAATAAGTATGTTAAGATCACATTACATAAAATTTGCATGCTATACATCCACATCATGATCTATGTCATTCAATTATATCGATTTATGTGACCATTGATAGGTCAAGTTAAAATAGATGTAACCAAGGTCACTTTGATCCTATGTTGGTATAATTAATAGACTAAATTGGATACATATACATTTCGATAATGACAACAAAGATGAGTTCATATGATTATTTTTACAATGCATAATTATAAGGTTATACGTATAGCCAAAGTGGGAGATTGTTGGATTCTTAATCCAACGTTGTACTTATATATAAATAATTGTGTTATAGACTGTTATATAAGGTTAAGCCCATTTAAAAGTGATATGCTAAGTTTGAGTAATTTAATTTTAATGTATCTAATAAGATGTGGGCCTTTAACATATAGAGACCTAATGCGAATTTTTATTTTAATGATGGACTAAAATAGATATACATTTGCTATATATATAGTTGTTATGGTCCCTAGATCACACATTATATTCTAGTATCATCTAACATCCCATCACTGAAAAAAAAACTAAAGGATTCTCTAAGAAAAATGTATAGATCTAAAACGCTAACCACTTCGATACAGAAATTAGTTAATGACTATGAATTCAAGTACACTTCTGCATATTTGTTTTTGATTCTTAGTGATACAACATTGACGTAGGATGGAAGCATGAATCACCAATAATATGAAAGTACTTAGAAAATAAGAAAGAGATGAGAAAACTTTAGATCAGCTAGACTCACTCTCTGACAAGAGATCCTCATATTTGTGTTATTAAACAAACACAAGGAAATTATTATCTAGAAAAACACTCTAGTAAATCTAGAATATGACAAACCTATCTATCTTTAGACGAACACTTTAGTAACTTTAGAGTAGGACTAGATAATTCTTGATATTATGGATAAGAAGACTTAAACTTTCAAATAAAATAAAGAAAAAATATTCCTAAAATATTAGGAATAAGAGAAAAAAGAAAGAAGAAAATTTCTTTAATATTATTAAGTTGATTATTTTTTAGGATGTCTTATACAAGTATAAGACCTAACTATTTATAGTTGAAAAATCGTTATAATAGTTAATAAAGTTTCTATGTGGAACTCTAGTAATACACACAAAGAAGAACTTTAAATAAAAATTTCTATGTGGAATTCTAGTAGTACATAAAAATTAGAACTCTAAACAAAATAAGCTATTATCTTAGTCAAATTCTAAACAAAATAAACTACTTTCTCTTTTCTAATTTTGTCTCATATTAAATATGAATGTTCTTATGTTATTTTTAAGTGATAGTTTTGGTTATTTTTCTAACATTCTAAACATGTATAATTCTTTCTATTGATAAGATGAAAGATATTCAACTCAACTCATCATTCATATTTTGAGATTTTTACGTTTTGAACTATATAAATATCTAACCAAAAATTATAAACTATAAATATAAATTTAGAAACAAAATAAACAAAAATATTACAAAAGATGTCTAAAATCACCTTTAGATATAAATCCAACCAAAAGAAAAATCACATTAAATTGAACTCGAAATATAATGCATATATTATTGAAATAAATTAAATAAAATTAGTGATTTATAGAAAAGAAAGTTTTTTTTATATATAGTAAGAGACTCTCTCTATCACAAATAAGGAATAAAAATAACAAATGACTATGTGTTTTTAAGAAGAAAAAAATGAGACGGAGTTACAGCTTCATTATAAGTATAATTTAACAATTTAACACATACCTATTATTATATAGATTCAGCAAAATTAAAACATTTTAAAACTAGAATATAAGGCTAGTTTTAGGTCGGTGTTAAGACAAAGCCAATATAGCCTAGAACATGTCACGGATCTTCCAAATCTGCGCTCATTAATCATTGAAGTTGTCGCTTTCTTTGAAATTCTATTATTAGATGACAGAAGTTCAATTTGTGTTCATAAAGATCTCTTCGCCAATAACAATTTTGAATACTTACAAATTACGGGTAGTCAATCACTATAAAAATAACACACGCATTAATGCACGAGAGTTTAGTGCTGATGGACGGAAGGTATTGTAATTGTGTGCTTTTGAAGTGGACTTTAGATAAGGTTGAAATGCTAAATGACTTTGCTCCTCTTCCGAGTGAGGTTTTTCTAGGAAAAAAAAAAAGAAACAAAAAAACTCATTGATTTAGAACCTCATAATTACATGTTTATTTATATCTTAATTCATACATAAAAAATATATATTTAATTTATATATATATATATATATATTATTTTAAAATAAATTATACTTATGCTGTACCTGTACCTTCTATTTAGAATCTAAACTTCCTTATATCTAATCAAGTATTTCTATATAATTTTGAAAAAGTATATTACTTTTAAAAAAAACTACGATTTATAATTTTTAAAAGTAGAGCTTAATCCTTAGTCTTCAATAAGCAAAAAGTTCATTCAAGTTTACAAAAGTTAATATATTCAAAAAAATTATTAAAAAATAACAAAAATAAAATCATTTAAAACTTCAAAAATAACAAAGTTTCATTTCTTTTTTAAATTCATATATTTTTAGTTTAATTCAATAACATACTAACAATTTTATTTTATATTAAACTCTTTTACATAGCGTACATATATATTTTTGTATAATATAAAAGGTATATATTTTTAGAATAAGTTAAATGTAAACTATATGAATAATTAGGTCTTATAAAATTAAATGATATATTTTTATTATTTAAAAAAAAAATTAATTTATCATTTTACATTAAATACTGTCTAATTTCATAAATATATAAAAATAATATCGATATTTTTCTCAAAAGTTTTTAGGAAAGTTGATAATAAACAACTTTTAATATAGTATTAAAATTAAAAATAATATTGATACTTTTTTTAATAACTTAATATTTTGGTCGAAAATTGGAGACAATATTTTAACTTTTTAATGTTATCAAAACAATAAGGTAATGTAATTGAATTCCAATAACAACCCATAAAAGTAATTACATTTTTCAAATTTAATAGGTTTTATTCAAAAATAATTGATTATTTTTAAAATTAAATTACGATAATTTATATTCATTTATTATTAAATTTTATCTAATTTAATTTTATGTAATATTATTTGATTGTTATTTTTATTATTATAAATTATAATAATATCATTAATTATTATTTTAAAGGATTATAAACTAATGAAATATATGTTTATCAAAGTAATGGCTTAATTAAAAGTCGTGATATTTGAATGAAACTCGATAAAGCTAGGAGACTTTAAAGGCTACCAACCCATAAAACTTTATGCATAAAATAGCTACGTGACTTTAGAGGCCATTCATATTACGCATTTCGTGATGTCAAAACTCAAAAGAGATTAACAAAGTTATTAGGACTGTAATCACCGCACATTCAGTTAGGACATTGATCAGCTTGGCCAAACTAAGTAACTCTCTAGTTTAATTACTATATCTTTCATTCTTCTCCAAAAAAAAAAAAAAAGTTGTCCTTATTTTTTTCATCAAATTCTTAATTCCATTTATTGTTGGTGTAAGAAAATTTATCTAACAAGATATAACAGTCAAATGATAATAAACCTAAATTTAAATTGAAAACACAAATTTTTTTTTCTTACTCATTCTATCTATTTTTTTGTTTTTTTTTTTTCATTTTGTGTTTATTTCTGATACTTGCTTTGTATATAAATATTCAAAAACAATCAACAACGGCAGAAATCGAAATTGAATACAAATAAAGCCATTCAAAGAATGGAAAAACAAAAGTAACATAAGGAATTAAAAAATAAAAGGTCATTTTGCAAATAAAGAAGAGAAACAAATAGAAAGTTTTAAAACCGTAAAATAAAAATTTTACAGAAAATTTGAATTAAATTTCACATAAAATAGAATTTAATAGTTCGAAACCTACACAAGATAAGTAAATCTTTTGAATCTTTCCTTATGAAAATATATTTACTTTATTGGCTATCAATAGATATGATATCTTTGAACTATTCTGTTGTTTATATAAACGATGACAAACTTTACACATAAATTTTTCCTTACACAATTCAGTTCTCATTATTATGTTCGTTTTGACTATGAACATACGCCTGATTTTATGAGAATTTCTAAATAATTAAGTTCTACATAATTCCATTTCAAAGGAACCCCACTTCATCTCTTCTCTATAAGAGTAATTCGCAAAGAGTAACCCACATACTCAGCTCTGCATTATCTTTATAAAAATCATTAAAATGATTAACTTAACCTGTATCTTACGGGTATTACTATTTTCATCCTAAGAATGAACTTGAGAATAAACCTTCATGGTAAAGTCTTTATAACTAGATTGTCACTTTGAACCTAAATCTTCAAATCTCCATTAAAATAGGTTGGATTTTCTTTACAAATCCTTATTCATTTATGGGTTTTAGTCTCATTTTCCTCGATGACTTAGCAACTAACTCTCAATTTAACTATTTGGTTAATGGATCCATTATATTATCCGTTAACTTCACATAGTTAATACAGATAACCCCAGTTGAGAGTAGTTGTCTAATAGTATTATGTCTACGACATATAGCAAAACTCCATTAGCGGATACACTAACAATGGTTCTTGTTTGAACATAATGATCATCGTAGAAAGTCTCCATTTAGATCCAATGAGGGATACCATGGTGAGGAAACTTTCTTAGTATCCATATAAAGACTTCACCAATTTATAGACATTTTCTTCTTACCCTAGGCCGAAAAAAAGCTCGAGTTATTCCATGTAGATTTCTTCATCTAACTCTCCATTTAGAAATGCTATCTTTACATCCATTTGATGTATTGCAAGATTTTGCAAACCTGTGATAGCAATTATCATCCTTATGGATGTTATTCTCATCACAAAAAAAATAATTATCAAAGTAATAAAGGTCATGTATTTGTTTGTATCCCTTAATTACAAGCATGGTATTGTACTTTTCAATTAATTCATTTGGTTTACGTTTTCTCGTGAAAATCCACTTAAATCTTATTATTTTACTATTTAGAGGTAAATCAACCAGTTTTTAAGTGTTTTTTACAGATTGACTCAATTTTACTATTAATTGCCTATTTCCATTAAGGACTTTCAAAAGAGTTCACAAACTCTTCTTAGGTTTGAGGTTAACTTTCTAGTAAGTAGGTCAAAAAATCTAGACCTTAGGACATTTCTATCCTAATCCTCTTGCTACGTCTAGGTTCAATCTCAACCTCTTGTATCGGTTCTTTGTTTTGACTATCTTCATTCATAGTCTTATCAATTTGTTCAGATGAACATGATTCCCCTTGTGATTTCCCTGGGAATACATATTCAAAGAATATTCATGCCTTGATTTCATTATCGTGCTCTTGTGTATGTATGAGATCTTTAACTTATGTATAAGAAAATGATAAACACTATTATTATGTGCATATTTAATGAAGATGCAACCTATCATTTTTAGATCTATCTTCACCTTCTTAGGTATAGGTACAGTTATTTTAGCAAGACACTCTCACACTTGTAAATATTTATAAGAAGGTACCCTTCCTTTAAATAATTCATACGATATCGTATTTGTCTTTTTTCAGGGTACCTTATTTAAAAAATAGTTAGATGATAAAATAGCTTCCCTTTACAAGTTTTATGGCAACCCATAACTTAATAGCATTGTATTCATCATTTATTTCAAGGTACGATTCTTACATTCAACAATTCCATTTTGATGAGGTGGATAAGGTGCTTAGTTTCACAGATAATTTTGTATTGTGCATAGAATTCACCAAATAGTGCTTCATATTCACCACGATGATTATTGCGCGGTACCTTAATTTTTTTGTTGAGTTGATTATCAACTTCTATTTTATAAAGAATAAATCTCTCTATAGATTCATCTTTACTTTTGAGCAAATACACATAGCAGTATTCTGTGCTATCATCAACAAAAGTAATAAAATACTTATTGCCATCCCTTGTTTGAAGAAATTTCAAATCACATAGAACACTATGGATTAAGTCAAGGGGTTCAATGTTCCTTTTAATCGAATGAAATGATGACCTAGTCATTTTTGTCTCAACACAAGTCTCACACTTATGCTTTGAATATATTTGGAATGCGGGTATATGTTCTATGTTAATTAGTCTATGTAATATATTGTGATTAACATTACTTGGTTTACCATGCCACAAGTTGGAAGAATCAAGAAAATAAGTAGAAGAATTAATTTTATTAATGTTCTTAGTTTTTATAATAAGCTTAAATATCCCATTAGATACATATCATTTTTTCATAAACATCATATTTTTGGTCAAAACGACCTCATTAGATTCAAAAACTATCCAAAAGTCATGCTTGTTTAGCAATGAACAAGAAATAAGATTCTTATTAATGCCTAGCACATAGAGTACTTTTTTAAATGTAAGCTTCTTCCCAAAATCCATCTTTAGTTTGACCTCCTAACCTTTCTCTTGAATGGTTAATGTGGTATAATTTCTAAAGAAGAGCTTCTCTGCATCTTTCACTCGTTCAAAACTAGTGAATAGCTCTTTATCAGATCATACGTGCCTTGTTGCTCCAATTCTAACCCACGCCTTTGGGTTTGACCCCACCAAATTCATATCAAAAACGAATGCACACAAGTTAATATCAAATATATCATGAGTGATGTTGTCAACTGTTTGCCTCATAGTTCATGTTTCTCTTTGAAAACTTATAGTCTGTGGCTTTTTATCATGTCCTCTAATAGTTAGAGCAAAGCTCTCTGAAGTTTGATTTCTTAAAAGTTGTTTCCCTAAGTCCCAACTTAGATCCTTTACCTAGCTTGCCTTTGCCCTTGTTCTTATTGTGCTTGGAGCTTTGACCATGCTGCATCACATTAGCCTTAGGTGGTGAAGGGATATACCTTCTAGAAAATCCTTGTTGTCTTCTTCCACCTTAAATCTTATCAACAAGTCTTTCAAAAACACTTTCCTTCATTTATGCTTAAAGTAGGCCTTAAACCCTATCCATGAAGGGGTCAACTTCTTAATAATAGCTACAACTTGAAAGGTCTCATTAAGTATCATCCCTTCATCATATATCTTTGTTAAGATATCTTGGATTTCACATACTTGATTGCATATAGGTTTAGAGTCTACTATCTTATAATAAAGAAAGTGAGCAACTAAAAATTTCTTGGTATCGACATTTTTTAGTTTCATACTTCTAGTCCAATGACTCCTACAAGTCTCTAGCCATCTTCTCTTTATTGTACTAATTGTGCAATGAGTCAATTAGACTATTCAGAACATAGTTACGACATAGGTAATCAAAATATTTTCATGTTTCAATAGCATTAGCAGACTAAAAAATCCTGTTAACCCTCAGGTTAATTGGGAGTCTCTTTAGTCAAGAATCTTGTCATATTTAAGGTGGTAAGATAAAATATTATCTTACTCCTCCACCACTTGAAGTTAAGTCATTGAACTTCTCCAAATTCTCTACCACAACATGATTCAAAAAAACGAAAATCGATAACAATAGGGTAATCCCATAAGTCATAAAAGGTTTCATCATTTGATTCACGTTAAAACCACTCACGATAGGATCAACAACAGTTCTTAATTTAGGATAAAAGAGCGATCATTTTAGATGTCATAATATTTTCTTTTCCTGTTTAGTTAAATATACAAATATCAACCCAAGTTTTAAAACCACAAAATCAATTTTTTAGAATTAATTTAAATAAGAAAGATTGTATTATAAATGATAAAAGATCATAGAAATAAAAATATCCGTATAAAAAGAAAACCACAAAACATAAAAGGTTATCAAATAATAAGACATAAAGCATATGAAAAATAATTAAACTAATTGTTACCAAAATAAACTTAATATGTTTCATAAAAGATTTGACTTACTGATGTATAAAGAAAGTAGAAAGCAGTAATATTAAAAAAAAAAACTGTTATAATTTGAAGTGGTATAAGAGACAGTTTTAATAATAATAATAATAATAATAATAATAAAAGTAATAGGAAACAGTAGCAGGGTATACTAAATAAATAAAACAGTAAAACAATAAAGTCTAAATTTCAAAGATATGAATTTAAGTTAAAATTCATCAGTAAACCACATTGAAAACGACACCACCTGAAGAAAAAGAAACTGTAAAACTGCAAAACAACAAAGGTTTTTGATAACAAGGGAAAGAGTAACAAGTGTAATATATAAATACTGAACAGCAAATAAACAAAGATAAATGCAAGGCTAAAAGACTAAAGCATTACTGAGTAAACAAAGTACGAGAAAGTGATAATACTAAATAATTTACAGTACAGACTAACATGAATACTGAATAAATATAAAAAGTGCCAAGCGCCAGTAATAAAAGAAGGAAAAAAACCCATCAGAAAAGATAAAGACCGACTTGTTTGTCCATAAAAGTAGTGATTACAGAAATTATTTTAAAATTGTAAAAGATAATATATAAAATAATAAATTTCAAAAAACCTTATATTTAAAAGAAAATTTTGATAAAAATTAATTAAATTAAATCATTTGTATCATTTAATTTCTTATATATAAAAATTTTATTTATTTTTTTAAATTTAAAAAATGATCGATTATTAAAATAATATATCTTATTTTTAATTGATTCATCTTTTTAAAATAATAAGTTTAATTTATACAAATTTTAATCTTAAAAATTAAGCAATGTGATTGATGTAAAACATAACAGTACATAAAACTTAACTTGAAGACATATTCTTATTAAATGTAACCCCAATTCGATTAAAATGTGATTGGGGGAGGAAAATTTTCAAATAATTTTTTCATAGATCAAATGAAAGTGGATGTAATTTCAAATTATGACTTAAAATAAAATAATAAATTTTCAGTCAAATCATTAAGTAAATCGTAATTTAAAAAAAAACTTGCTTGCTCGCTCCAATGAACTACACAAATAATTGATTTTTGATTTTATTAAAATTTAAACTTATTATATTATAATTATACTTGTTATAAAGAACTTTGTATAAGTATATGATAATCATAATTTTAAGAATTACATCAAAAATTAATTGATGAAATGTATTTTAACTATCAATGTATTTTCTCATATAATTTAGGATAAATCTATAAAATATTACAAAATTATTGTATTTATTTTCTTCATACTATCGAATTATTTTTCATCTTATTTATATCATTTAATTATTATATTTGTTCCATTTATATCATAATTTTAAGAATTACATCAAAAATTAATTGATGAAATGTATTTTAACTATCAATGTATTTTCTCATATAATTTAGGATAAATCTATAAAATATTACAAAATTATTGTATTTATTTTCTTCATACTATCGAATTATTTTTCATCTTATTTATATCATTTAATTATTATATTTGTTCCATTTATATCAATATATTAGTATTCTTTTAACAACGTTATATGTTAATATTAGATTTTGAACAAGATAAATAATTAAATGGTAAATTTATAACAACTTAGATAGTTAAGTAATATATTTGAAACAACAATTTATTTCAAATATATCACTTAACTATTTCAATTGTTTCAAATATACTACTTAATTATCTGACATGTAAAATCTTAAGACAAAGAGTAACAAAATAGTATAATTAAAATAAATGCAATATTGAGTGATATAAACGAAAGGAAAGATAATTTAGTGATATGAACGAATAAAATATAATAACTTGGTGGTACTTTGTATGTTTACTATATAATCTAATTCAACAATCAATTATTAAATATATCATAACTTTTTGCATTCTCTAAACTTGTAATTGATTAGTCGGTTTCGATGACAAATTATTTAGACAAATGATATTGAAAAATAAAAATGATTTTTAAATGAAATTATTTAAATAAATAGATGTTAATAAATATAAAAAGTTAAATTAATGAATAATTCTTAAAATCAAGTAAAATGTTTAATTACAACTAAAAATACATATATTATTAGATTGTATTTATTCAAAAATTAATATCATTTAGTAAAATTATTTATCTAAATTATTTAGATCGGGAATCATCACTTCTAATTAATTGTAAAAACTTAATTAATTCCAACTATATGTATTATATTTAGTGAGTTTGTACTTTCATAATATCATGTCAAAAATTAATTAGAGATGTGCTCTTTAACTATCATTATATTTGTATATAACATAATCATCAAAAATTTAGTAAATTCATATTATAGATATGTAGAAATCTATTATGTCTAAGATATCTGAAATATAGATAAATAGGATAAAAATATAAGAACATTGATTTTAATATTTTTCCTTTGTTATTTTATGAAATGTTTTCAAAAAGTTTAATAATTCGATAAAATATTGATAAATATTAATCAAAATGTAAATAAAAAATTTGCGACAACACATTGCATTGATATAATGTTTGAATATATTAAAAAGAAAGAAAATATTAAAAGGTAATTAGAAAGAGTAAGAGATTTAATAAATTATATTTATAATCATAGTTGGTTACTTGTAAAAATGAGAGATTTACGTAAGAAAAATTTAATACATCATGGTACTAGTTACATTGTAAAAATACAAACGCGTGTGATCAAAATTATCTATCTATTGGTTTTTCATCTACAACGATTACTACTAATAGTTATGATAATCTAGATGTACAATCTATACGGTACCTACTCGAGTGTGTAATATATACAATACATGATAACTTTCAACGTAGGAACATTGATATTTTTTTTTTGGAATAAATATCCTTGGTTTATAGGTTTTGAATTAATCAAAAATTTGATTTATATGGAGATATTGTTGAGAGACATTAGACAATCTATATATGACACATTAATAATTGTAAACAAAATTATTGATAATTAATGTCGTGGCATGTTACCATGTCTCTATTAATCAAACAAAATTGTTTTGATTTTGTTTTTATTAAATATTTAAGTATATTTGTATTATATTTAGTTTAATGTATTTTAAAACTATGTTATATAACTTATATTTATATTTGTTAAATAAAAATTTTACTCATGTTTTACTATTATTATATGCATATTATGTGTGTTATATATGTCATAGATATATCATTTAAATAAAAACTTATATATATATTTTTAATATATATTAAAATTTTATAAAATATCTCAAAAAAATTTAAAACAATTTTCACATATAAAATTTTTTCAAATATCTATTGATTTAATAAGATTCTTAATTTTTTCATAAAAATAAAATCTTAATATTATATCGATATTGTTATTTTTGTCCATAAATATAATTTGGTAGTGTTATTACTACAATCAAATTTGGCTATGCCAAAACAGTAATGCATGAATTTTTTATTTTCTTCCTATAATTAATATACTTTTATGCTATTGTATTTGGATAAAGTTAACTTTAATGAATATTAGTGATAACATTAATATTTGAATTGTAATAATGTTATTGTAAGTATATAATTAAACTATCCACATATTAAATATATATACCCTTTTATATTTCATGGTTTAAAGTCTTTTTATTAGTAAATAAATGTCTTAAAATTCACTTGTATGTGAAAAACATATTAAATAAAAAAATTTATTTTTGTTTGATATATTTTTTACAAACAAAATGACTCAAAACATATTGTTTAATCTAAAAAACTAAACACCATGTTTCATCATACCAAAACAATCCCACTAATTTATTATTATTATTAATATATGAAATAATATTAATGATTATTAAGATGTTAAGGTTATGATAATATTATTTTAAGATTTTATAATATTAACCATAATTTTTTAAAAAACATAAAATTTATAAGTTGTTTTCAATGATTTAAGTTTATAATTTCTTGTATTATAATAATTCAATAATTATCTTGTAACTAATAACACTATTTTAATATTTATTTAAAATATTAGTATGCGGAATTTGTAACTTTTATTATATCAAAAAATTTATAAATTTAAAATATTATAATTCAAATAAGATATAAATTTAAAGTTACGATGTAGACATGATGTTTACCTCTAATAATATATAAATTGGGCAGTTCCTTTTACCACATTATTAAAGGTAGGTGGCTGGAACTCACCAATTACATTGGATTAGTTTAGTTATAAATTTGTTTTATGTAATTAACAATTTATATTTTATTTTTTGTAACAACCACGTTTAAAAAAATTATTAAAAAAAATACCACGCTTCATTTTTTAAAGGGATATAATCACACAACGTTTTCATTTGAGAAGTGATACAATCATACAACGCTTTCATTTGAGAACTTTGAAATCCAACCAGCCTTCATTTTGACTAAAAAGAAACACGTTTAGATATATAATATTTTGACAATATGTTAATAAAATAATCATATTTACCGTATAATTAAATATAAAAAATAACTTTAACAAATAATCTAAACCTTTAGCCTGTTAACTAAAAAATAATGTACAAAATATTAAAACAAAAATATATTTCTATTATAAAAAACTTTATATTAATTTATTTGTATTTAATATGGTATAATTTATTTGAACTATTATCAATTATATCTTATATAATTAAAATAAAAATTATTATGTATTATTTTTATGTTATTTTATATAATTTTTAATTTAATTTAATGGTTGAGGGTTTGAAATAATATTTTTTTAAAGTCAGAATCCCGCGTGGACTATAAAAAAGTAATGGTAAGAAAAATCAGACTATAAAAACGAGGGAGCTAAGTATTTTTTTTTTTTTTTAAAGTGAGGGAGGTAAGGAATAAGAAGAGAAGTAAAAAGTACAGATCCTGAAACGACATCGTATTTTTGACTTCGACCCAGTCAGATAATTCCTTTTGGAATATAACATGTACGGAAAGAGTGGGTATATTGATTTTTTTGTGATTAATAATTATTTTTAAAATTTTATTTATAATAAAAAGTTTATTTAATGTTATAGAATGATTTAGATATATTTTTATAGGTTGAGTTTTAAAAATAATTATAAATCAATAAAAAAAAATCAATTACCAAATACGAATTGATTCTTGTATAAATATCGATTGGTGCGGTGGGTGACAAACTCAAGCTCAAGGCTTTGTCAGCTAATAAGACTCTTATGTTGTGTGGTTTCGGTAGAAAATAGACAACCCATACGTACAATGTGTTTGCCAATATACAGCCACAAGAGCCTTCGGTAATCTCACCTTCGCGTCTCTTTGCCTCTTATCTCAGAAATCTTATCCAATTTCTCTGTCTTCTTCTGCTCAATCCCTCTTCTTAATCTTCAATCTCTTCCATACACTTTTTTTAATCTCATTTATTTCTCTTCCTCTTCCTTTTTAAATTTTTTTTTTATTGATTTAAATTTCCAGTTTTATCTGTTCAATTCTGTGAAGATAGTTGCTGTTTAGGGTTTGTTTATTTTTCTCCTCTGCTTCTTTCTGTTCTTTGAACTCTCGACTAATCGCAGTGCTTAACGCTTACTAGTTTCGATTCAATCGAGGGTTTTTCTTGTTTTCCATTTTTTTGTACTTATTAAATTCTGGGTCTGTTTCGGATATTTCGTTTCTTCATCCTTTGGATTCCAAATGGTTTTACTTTTTTCTTTGTTTGAGATTCTGCAAAAATCCAATATACTGGGGTTGTTGGGCGAGCTCTTCTTGTTCATTGCACCTCTGTGGATTGCGGTTATTAGTGGGGTTTTGGTTGGATGGGCATGGAAACCCAAATGGGTTAATTTAGTCGGAAGCGACATGTGCGATGTTTCAGTGTCAAAACAAGATTCATCCTCTTCATCCTCAATATCTTCCACGTGTTTTGCTTCAATTCCTAGTTTGAATTGCTTTAAATTTAAATTTCCGAGCTCCGTCTCCTGGAATTCTGACGACGCGGTTCAGAAAGAAGCTCAATCTAATCCGTCTTCTACACTTTCTCATTACAGGTTTGCTTAGAATCTTTATTTATTTGATTTCTCTCTCTCTCTCTCTCTCTCTAGTTTGCAATGTTTTCTTTTGTGTGAGATGAACTTGTATCTATGGATTAATTTTTAGGTATAGCACTTGAGTTTATATTTTTAGCAGCATATGCAATCAGCAATTCGAAAGCATAATTTTGATGCTAATATGTTTTGTTTGATTTTTTGCCTTGGCAGTTCCTGGCATTCTGAGTTTGAGAGTGAAAATTCAACACTTGTGGCAAAGGATGATTTGGAGAATCTTTGCCGTCTTGTTGAGGAGAAAGATGGAGGTCCTGCTTGGATTGAAATGATGGATCGTTCTACTCCATCTATGGGATACAAAGCTTGGCGTAGAGATCCTCCGGTACACACAACTTTCCTATTCTTGAACTTCAATTTTCCCTTTTAGATGAAACTGTGTGGTTGTTGTGGTTCTAATATGTGACTTCAATGCCAGAATACAAAGTGAATTACATAATAATAATTTACCTTTTGTAGAATAATTCTATATACACATGCAAGTGCTTCCTTGTTCAGCCTGTTTAGCTACACCATGTAGGATTCTTCGTACATTATCTTGCTGGCTTGTTTGTACATGTCTATTTGGTTGACCTAATGGTGCTCATTTCAGACTGGCCCTCCACAATACCGGAGTAGAACCATCTTTGAGAATGCAACGCCTGAGTTAGTCAGAGATTTCTTTTGGGACGATGAATTTCGACTTAAGTGGGATGACATGCTTATGCATGCTTCAATAATGGAAGAATGCCCTTCAACTGGAACCATGGTAATGCATTGGGTGCGCAAGGTGAGGGGTTTTAGCTTTATTGGTTAGTGTACGAATTATCCCGTTTGCACTTTGTTTTCTTAGTATTCTTACCCCCTTTTGCTTGGAACAGTTTCCCTTCTTTTGTAGTGATAGAGAATACATAATTGGAAGGCGGATATGGGAATCAGGGCGGTCGTACTACTGTGTTACAAAGGTAGTACAAGGAAAATCTTCTAATTTAATCTTAGTTGCTGTCTGCTTCTTCCCTTTTGCGGTCTTGGGCATGGATGTCATGAAACCATATTTTTGTATATCTATTATTATGTTTCTGAGGCTTGATTTGATTTGTTCACTTTCTTGTATCTAAAAAGTTACATTGCTTTTGATTTTTATGACAGCTTGTGTATATTATAACATACATCTCTCGTTTTGGCAATATTCTCATCCCAAAAGCAGAATATAAGCAATATTCAGACTATCGCATGCTGACTATTTTTAATATATATGAATTGAATAGGTTTTTGGCTGACAGTAGTCTATTTTAGCTAATATCATGGTTTTTGCGTTTGTTTGATCTGTTATGATGAGATTAGATGTCATAAATGGAGGTCTGACACGTACTTATGCGTATGTATACATGCATTGGATCATTTGAACTAATGCTTGCTGGTAAATGAGTAGATGTAGGTAACTGAATAAACTATTTTAAATCATTTTCAGTCAAGTGGTTAATTCATAAATGGGAGTTACCTCTTCCCTTTCCCACAGCTTTGAGTCTTCAACTATGTTTTCTCATGCGTATTAACTCATGTTTTACCTATTATTTCAGGGAGTACCCTGCTCCTCTGTGCCAAGGCGTGACAAACCAAGACGTGTTGATTTATATTATTCAAGCTGGTGCATCCGTGCAGGTTGTCTTACTTGTCAAAGTAGTTTTTTTTTTTCCTTTTACCTCATTCTCTTTATTTGCTCTAAAGTACAAATATTTTAAGGGAAGAGGAATAGACTACCATTGTCCTTTTTGAATGAATAATCAATTTCTCCTTGTTTTACTACACAGTTTCGAATTCTCTTTTTATCCTTTTCCCTCTCTTTTTATTTTCTTCCCTCTTCTTTCCATTTGTTATTAGAAGTGTTGCTGGGGGCCATAAGTTACTGAGGTTTGCTTTTGATGTGAAACAGTTGAATCAAAGAGCGGGGATGGCCAACTTACCTCTTGTGAGGTATTATTGTTTCATCATGAAGATATGGGAATACCATGGGAAATTGCAAAATTTGGTGTGAGGCAGGGCATGTGGGGAGCGGTTCGGAAGATTGAACCTGGTTTACGTGCATATCAGAAGGATAGAGCATCCAGAGCCCCAATATCTCGATGTGCTTTCATGGCTGGGATCAACACAAAAGTGAGTGCAGACTATCTAAGCTCTTTAGAGAATGCCAATGAAGAATCGTTGGAGGTCGGAAAACTGGATTCTACAGAGAAACCAGTAGGAAGGAATATACCTAAGCTCGTTGTAATTGGCGGGGTGATTGCTCTTGCCTGTAGTCTCGACCGAGGACTCCTTACTAAGGCAGTTATTTTTGGAGTAGCCCAAAGATTTGCTAAAATTGGGAGGAGGTTGTGATCGAGAATGAACAATGATTTGCACGTTTTTGGAGGTTATAGCTTCTCTTACTTTTCAAATGTATTGGGTCTCCTATTGTATTTGAGCTGTGTGAAACATAAATTTTAGATAGGAAAAGAACACCCTCACGTAATCAAAGGAGAGACAGAAGGAGATTGAAATAGGAAAGTATAGTTGTTATTTTTGTTGGAAATGCCTTCCTTTTGATTTTCCTTAATCTATCTGATCGTGATAGGAACGAAGTTCGTTTGCCATTTTATTTTATTTGTAATCGGCGATTAATTGATTTCTCATTTATGCGTTGAGTTGAATCAGTTGCTCGTTGAGCACTCGTAGCCTTGTATAATGTGACCATGTATGGACATGTTAAGTTACTTACATTTCCATTCGTATTAATATTTGTATCACGTGATGAAATTTTCTTGAAAAATAGATAAATTAAAATAAAATTATTTTAACAATTAGCGTGAATATTATTTTGTATACCTTAATGAATCTCTTTGAATTAAGGGTTTCTAAAAATCAGATTAAATAAAAAAATTGGATTGAATTGAACGGTTTTATAAATTAAATGATTTGGTTTGGTTTGTATTAATTAAAATCGTTTTTCAAATAGTTTAATCTAATTATATTAAATTTTAAATCGGTCTAATTGAATCAGATTAGATTGATTTAATAATATATTAAAATTTTTATATTATTTTTCACTAGAGGTGTCCAAAATTAGAACAAATTGAAAAATCAGATTGGATCGAACGATTTTATAAATCAAACGATCAAATCCAGTTCGATTTGAGTAATATAAATGGTTCAATTCGATTAATTTTTTTCATCAAAATTAGATCGGATTGGATCGATAAAGATCCCTATTTTGAACCATAAGTAATCATTATGATGTTTAAATATTCACTTAATTTGATAAATGTGTTCTTTTTATTTGATTCTTATAATTTTTCAATTATTTAAGAAAAAAATTTGGTTGGATTTATGTGTAAATAAATAACACATAAATTTGTAAAAATAAGAAAAAATTAATAGTAATTTTATAATATTTATTTGTTAAAAAATATATTAATTTAAAATTAAAATAATATATATTATATTTTATATATAATAATAATTTATAAATATGTATAAAATTTAATTAGATTTTATTTTATTCGAAAAATATGATATATTTATATTTATATTCGTTTAAATTAATTACATTATAAAATGAGTTTTTGATTAATAATAGTGAAGTTTGAATGGGATTTAATTTAAATGTACGAAAAGCAAACAGTTTCTTCAATTCTAATAAACGCGGATTTTTCTTTTTTAAAGAAAAAGATATCACTTCCTTCCATTATAGTCTCAAAATTTGCTTAGAAGATTGATTGATTGGAGTTAACAATAATATATTCAACCTGGGCCAACACTTTATTATTAACGCAGGCTTTTTATACATATGAGTTCTTACCCAATGTTATGGAAATTTCATTTGGATGAATGGTTCGTATTTATTAACTTTTAACTTCTTCTGGAACCAAACCAATTACGGTTTAATAATAAAAAAAAAAAATCTTCAGAGGTAGAAATACCAAATAACATAAATAATATAAAGATATATTAATAAATGAATTTCATTTCATACTTAAAATTATGAGTATTTTTATACATAGTAATTATATTATAATTAAAATTGATTTGATAATTTTTTATTAAATACAATAGATTTAATTGTAATTAAAAATAATATTTTATTATATTAATTATGATTTTTATAAATTCAAATATACTCTTTTTTAGATATAACCATCAACATTAAATCTAACAAAAGAATCTCAAGAATATAGTATACTAATCTATATCTATAACTAAAAAGAATAAATTAAGAGTCTAAATCAAGGAGCATATGTAATCAATTAGAGACCAAAGTCTCGAAAAAGTGAAGTCCATCAAAATTTGGTGCAAACCGAATTATTCTCTTTTGATTTTGCTTGTTGAGTTTGGGCCTAGGAGTAGGAGCCTATCTTCTTGTTCTTCCTTATTTGCTCTGTTTTCAACAACTAATTTGAATCTGCCATTTCGTAATTTGACATCGCCTTCTTACTCAACAATTCAGCACAAAACGCATCGAAAAAACTGAACAACGAATTCATATTTTGCTCATATATCAAAAATTGTTGAACTATTCAAATCTTTAATATTTGACTGCTTGAATATTGTAGCTGATTGTGTTTGTGAGGAGATTGAAAATAAGAAAAAAAAAGGGTGTAGTGTAGTGTATATATAGAGAGAAGAGTGATTTGAGAATAGCATAGACTTGAAAGTTGGGAGGAGGTTCCAAATCCTGATTGGATTAAGATTTGCCAAAAAAGGTGGATGTTGCTTCTTAATCGTGTGAGGATACCTGACCAGAACAACCTAATACAATAAAAAGTAGACCCATGCCACACCGTACAAATTCCAAGAGTAAAATTTTGTTTATTGTAAGTCCTATAATCGTTTGAGCCTTTGTTAGTGATTTTGTATGTAAAATTCGGTGTTTTTTTTATTTAATTTAATTGTATTCTTTTTTTTATAGTTGGTTAATGAATATCAATAATATATATATATATATATATATATAATTAAGTATATTTTATATATGAGCAAGTTTACACACATTACGTGATAGATTTTCATAACATGCATGCTAGGTTGAGTATTGTGGTTTTTGTTTCGTTGTTATTGCGAGTATTTGAGGTAAATTATTTGATAATTTTTAAAGCGAAAAATCACATTTGTTGTTGAACTTTTGGATCCCTCGTCAGAACCCTCGATAGGTACCCTTAAACTTGAATTTTTTTTTATAAATATCTCATTTTAAATGATTGGTAATTAGAAAATTCAAGTGAAACTCTACCAAAATTTTCTTGCAACTTAGATTTTGTTTCATAAATCATCTTATGTGTTTTTCAGTGTTTATTATACGTTTAAGTTGTGAGTACTTGATACTATTTTACTAGAGAGGTGTGATTAATACTATGCTATTGGCATTAAGTTAAGCTATATTTGTGAGCTCCCAAGATAGTAATTGCTAGTGGTTGTGGTTGTGGTTGTGGTTGAGGTGGTTCTCATGATTGCATATGTTGCAGATCATTGGTTTCTAATCACACTATTGTGGGAGGTGTTGGCTCAAGAGGAGAGTCGGATCCGTGTGTCGGATCAAGTGGTTATGGAGGCAGTGGGCGAGGAAAATAATGGCTAGTTAGGGTAGTGTGGTCCCGACTAATAGAGATATTTACATTTATACTTTTATCGAGTTGTATCTATTCATTGTTATTAGTTTTACTATTGAGTGGTTGCCATAAGTAACCCAATGATTTTACCACATAGATTGGGATTCTATATGGCTTTACCTGATTCCATGAATGTGTTCTTATGATCAACTTTTGTGTGAGTACAATTTGAGTCTTTATCGTGTATGTCAGAACATATAACATTTGGACTTTGATCAGAAAGGTTTTTTACTTTATTTTGTTGTATGCTTTCTTTCTTGACTGTCTAGCATGTCTATTATTTTCATATTGTGGTGTGTATTACTTTCCTATTTTGCTACTTGTGGAGGTTAGTCCTTTAGGAGTTAATATCTCCTTATCTTGATAGTCTACCAATTGTTAGACTCTTTCAACTAGTATCAAAGTAGGTTCACCCCTTTGGGCTTAACTGCTCCATTGTTGATTCTTTCCTCCCTTCTCTGTGTTTAATTTAGTTCATCTTTGATGATGGATAATGTGAGAGGTTTGGTCGGAGGACCTCCTAAGTTTAATGAAAACTATTACTTTTATTGGAGATCTTAGGTGTTTTCTTATATGAGATCATTAAATAATGATGTTTGGTCCTTGATTTAGTGTAGTTGGAAGTTCTGTATGCACATCTCAAAAATTGGTATTGTTGAACCTAAACTTATTGTTGATTGGAATAAAGAGGAATTGCATCTAAATAATCTTAATTGTCAAGGGTTACACTTATCAGTTCTATTAATGTTGAAGACTCAAGTTTGATTTCAAAGTATACTAGCTCTAAGAAGGTCTATAACTTCTTGAAAATAAAGTATGATGGGTGTTTATCTCAGGTAGATGTGGCTCTTCTGAAGAAGGTTGTGGTTAGTAATTCTGATTATTATGCTTTGATGGCTTCTTGCTCTAGGACCGTCTCTTTTAAAACCTCTTATTGGACTGATGCTATTAATGATGACGAATTTTCTCTTCAAGAGTCATGATTAACTTGTGTATGAGAATCTCAAGCTGAAGAAGAATATGATAAAGATTAACAACAATATGAAAGAAAAAGATAAAGAACATTTAAAACTCTTTATTCAATTGCTCAACCTCACTTTGGAAGGTGAGGACACAGATAACTTAAAGATAAGATTGGATAATCACATCAAATCATTTTAAATTCTTCCTCATGATAATTAGAAGTGTCTCTTTCACATAAATAACCTTGAGAAATTTATTTAGGATAAGGAATCAAAAGCTCACAAAGTTTGAAGTAACATGATTCTTCTTTAAATAATTTTGATATTATCTCCAATCTGGAAAAAGATATTCGTATCTTGGAAGACGAAAAATGTTGTTCTTTAGTCACTATTGGATGATTGTGAAGCAAAACTTAATGATCTTCAAGTTCATGTTGATGTCGATATTCTCAAAGTCAAGCATCTTGAATCTAGTTTATTGGATAAACAAGAAATGATTGAGTTTCTCCATTTTCAACAATATGATGCTGAAAGGAAAATTAAAGAATCTCGAGACGTGAGTTGAAAATGGTCTCTTGGTAATACTTGTTTTGACAAGTTGTTGAAATTTAATGATCCTTTTGCTTTTTCCTCCTCTGCAAATATTACCGTTATTCAAGATCTTACTCCCTCTATTAAGGATTTTGATGATGATTACACTTTTGGTGGGTTAAGTAAAAAGAGTCTATCTCTCTCCCCTATCTCAGACACCTCTGATAAATATTGATTCATATAGAAAATCTGATAAATATGTCAATCACTCTTACTAATGAAGCAATTTTGCTTCTCTAGGAGATAAAGTCTTATTAGGTTAATGCTTTACACTGTAATGTTGTTCATACAACACTTAAGACTCAAGTGTCTGGATGTTGGTACTTTGATATTGGTTGTTCTCATCATATAATTGGAGATAAATCCTTCTTCACCAATGTGATTCTTGCTAATGATAGGATTTGTTACTTTTAGAGGTGGAAATAAAGCTTTGATTTCTAGAAAAGGATCCATTAGTGTACATGAAAATTTTGAGGTTAAGAATATCCTGTATGTGGAAGGTCTCAAGGCAAATCTTATCAGCATTAGCCAAATCTGTGACAACAAATACTCAGTCAAAATACTATTTTTGAATAAAACAACAAATACTCAGTCAAAATACTAGGATCAGTGTTGGGCATGTATTCATGGGACCATGTAAACACATCCCTATTTTTTATAAAGAAGAAGTTCATTATTATTTCATTTTTTTAAGAACGATTAGTTACTCTTTAAGAACATTATAATGATGATGAAAGAAAGATCAAACATTATGTAGATGCATTGGATGATTTGAACAGTCGGTGATCATATTATCACAATTTTGACTACATTGGATGTGTGGACGATCTCTCTATACACACATTTTTTTACATTTATTTCTTCATATATATCAAAAAATATTGAATATATAGTTGTTGAAATTGTCTAGTTAAAAGGATTCTAGAACCCATTTTACTTCTATGAGGATCGGCAGGAAAGTGGGTGAACCAGTCCTAATTGATTTCTACATATGTTCGATAAAATGGACCAATTTTGGCAAAATTAAATACATAACTATTTTTTTCGGTAACCACTCATGCTAGTGGTACATGGTAGAGCGTATAGGCCACTTTGATGTCCGTTCAATGTAAAATTTTGAGTAGAGACTATTCGACATGTGATCTTTCCAATGGTTGTCCCAAAAATTTTCAAATGATGCACGTATTTAGATATCCGAATAAAGGACACTGGATCAGGAAAAAAATGGGTGGTAGGTTCTTTTCGGGTTGAGTCACCATAAACAATTGACTGGGCTTTCATGTTTGGTATCCCATGATGCCTTATTCTCTGAAGGTGCCAAAAACTTAGCCATTATTTCTACATTTTTTCGGAGAATTGGACCAATTTTGGCCAAATTCAATGCATAACTATTTTGTATGACCCCTACTCGCGCTAATGGTACGTGGCAGAGCGTATAGGCCACTCTGATATACGTTCAACATGAAATTTTGAGTGGAGACTATTCAACATGTGATCTTTCCAATGATTGTCTCATATTTTTCAAATGATGCACGCATTTTGAGATCTAAATAAAGGACACTCGATCAAGAAAAAAAAATGGATGGTGGGTCCTTTTTGGGTTAAGTCACCATAGATAATTGATTGGATTTTCATATTTGGTAGACCAGGATGCCTCACTCTCTGAAGGTGCCAAAAATTGAGCCATTATTTGGTGGCAGTGACTATGGTACATGTGCATTGGCTTATGGACCACATAGGCCAAACTTGTCTATCAGACCCGTGGGTTTAAACCTCATCAAGGCAGGTTACATCTCTGATTAGAGCTTGTTGTGTCTATGGACCAGATCTGATACACCGTAAGTGTTGGAAGATACTGCAAGAATGGTTTTTGGTCCAAAGTCTTGTGGCCCTTGAAGGGTCAATTGGTAATGCTTGGGCAACACCTACAAAATTGGCTAGCCACTGTGTGTTTGACACACTTTGTCCAGCCATTCCTTGGGTGGAAATAGATGGGATATATCCCAAAATATCTTGGCCAATGATCATATGACGGGTGTGCTTGTTGAGTGACCCTATTAGTGGGAGAAGTGTAAAACATTTTTTTTTCTATCTTATGTTGGGGACAGAGTCTTGAATCTAGCAACTTGTACTAGTGGCTGCACAACTTGTTGGATATATGTTGGTACCTTATTATCCCTTGTAGGAGCTTAGTTATTTGTGTCAAGAGATTGACTCATCTTTAAAGGACATAAAGTTGTGGCCTTTAGAAACCATATAGAGTAAACTTTTTCTAGAGCAATTTTCTTATGAACTTTGAGGATATTTTTTCAAAGACCACTTAGTTCAAAATGCTGAAGGATACTATAAATATTTTCCTCTCTAGTTATGATTCAACTAGTATAGCACACTCATTCCTATAGACAACGTCAGATGTTGATGACATTTTTTGTCAACATCAATGATTGGTATACCTCTCACTTGTTGTATACCTGACAACAAAGAACACACCATTAGGACCTCAGACTACCATAGGTTGTGATGGCCTTTGACCCTCAATGCTTAAGTAAGTTAGGATAATGAGGAGAAAGGGGAGATTGATTGCTCACCTTATGATGTAGAGAGATGCAGAGAGATATTTATGGAAAGATAGTTTAGATCTCAATGTCTAGAAATAAGAAAAGAAGTCATGGGTGTAGAAGTCGTTAATTAATTATGTTTAATGGTAAACAATGATGAATATTTATATGAAAGAATATACCTGTTGATGACCCTTATACCTAAATAGACTTGCATTTAAATGTTGGAGATTTATCTGATTAATTATCTCATTTTTAGATAGTTAATAATTTGAATGTTAGTTGCTATTAGATATTTAGTAGATATTGAGGCTTATTTGTTGATTTAGTACTTAATGAGTTGGCTTGTAAGTTTTCTACTAACTAGAATCTTTCATATTATGATGTGAATTATTTTACATAACATGTTACATTAGATTTTTTAATTAAATGAATGTTTAAAGTTTAGTCCTAAAATATTGAGCTTTGTTATATGTTTTGAATTTTCAATTTTAAATTATACAAATAGTTTAATTAAAATTAATATCATTGAAATATTAAATAAAAATTAATTTTTTTTTTGTCTAAATTGAAATATTTAGTGTTTTATTTTAAATATTTAGTTAACACAACAAAATAATTAAATTAAATGAACCTTTTTACTATATGTATTTTGATTCAACTTTTAAGTACCCATAACTCAACTATACAAGTAACATTTTTTCATATTCTTTTATTGTTTATTTTATTTGCTAGGTAACATATGCATGTTCTTTAAGTTCAAACAAATGTAGATATATTAATTAAATAAATATGTAAATTTATAATTTTTGTATTTTTTTATTTAAAATATTATGTGATAAAAATGAATTTTATGGATTTATCCGAAATAATCTACTTTTACACCGAATCAGATTTTATCAAATTAAATTGAATGATTATATTATATAGATTGATTAGGCATCGTACAATTTATAAATTGAATGAATTTGATCCGATATACATCTTTAAAATAACGAATAACAATTAGAATTACAGCCGTAGGTTTGATACTACATACATGGAACCCACTCTACGGTCGAGCTGTCAATCTTTGTGGTGAAGAAATTAAAAAATAGATCCGGAATTAAAAGAAAAAATTGAATATTGTAAAATTAGGAAAGCGTTGGAAATTGAGTTCCGATTCATAAATAGACCCCATCAAACCCTCACAACGCCGTTGAAGGAAAAAAAAAAAAGAATTCCAGAAATTAAAAGCGTGAGCCGCGAACGAGAATTGTAAGAGCAAGAGGGCTGAGATCCGGCGTGCTTAGTCGGATTTCGCTCGCTCAGTTCAATCTCTACATTCGTTGTGCTCATCTTCAACGGATAGAATCATGAAGTGTACATTTGTGGCTTCCGTGTTAGCGGCATCCAGTGTTGCTTTCGGTTCATCTGCTTCCTCCAATCAGGCATGTGTTTTTTTCGTTATTAGATATTGTTAGTTATGAACCCCTTTATTAATGCGCTCTATTGATATCTTCTTTTGGCCAAACGCAGTTATCGTAATAATCAGAAATATTAATGAATCTGCATTTGTTTTCTTCTTATTTTTTGAATCACAAGATTGTTCCTATTTTTCGTTTCGATTTGTTGGATTATATATATTGTGATGTATGAACAGAATGCAATTTTGATTGTAACACCGTTTGTCTGATCTGGTATTTCCTTTCTGTTAGTAATAAAGCTATCTCTACATGAATTGAATCGTATCTATTTCGGTTTATTATACATTATATTGTGGCTTCAGATTCGAGATGAATGGAAATAAATTTTTGATTTTTTATTATATATCAGGGCTTTTATCCTTCATCGGGTAAAAGTAAAACTGGTGCATCCGCGTCGTCGACAGAAAGGGAGAAATTCACGCCGAGATTCGATGGGCTGAAGTTCATAGAGACATTGGTGACGGCCCACAGATGAATTCACGTGGTGTAAGCCTCTATTGATAATTGATTTGTTTCAATTTTGAAAAGGGTTAGTTCACAAACAGTGAATTTGTGTGATGGCTTTTTTGTCAATGTTGTCATGCGTTCACAGTCTTCATCTACTTTATATATTTACTTGTTAGACTGTATTTCAATGGTTTTTTTAAACCCCTTGGTTCTGTACGTATACATATACATTATAGAGTTGGACCTTGCCTGGTTTGACTTGGCGTGGGCTTTTTTCTATCTTCTTTCTGTAAGCGGCTTGCTATTAATTAATAGAATGAGTTGGTTTTGTTGGATTTTGGAAGGTGTAAACGGAAATAATAGCTTGAAGTTTGCTATTAATTTTGGGATTTCTTCGTCAACAGCTGAAACGGAAAATCGAAATCAAAATATTATATTATATTTAAAAATAATAGATATAATACGAAGAATGGTGATGGTTATTCTTTTGGAATATGCGACTAACAATTTTTTTATACCTTTTAATATTTCCTAATTGGCAACTATGGTGCAGCAAAAGAACCTCCAAAAATGGAAGATAATTTTTATTGTGGACTCTACTCGTACGCACCTCGATGACTCATACATACAGATATAATATGAATATAGTACGTAAAATTACTACCTAAATAAATAACAATATATATTCTTTTAGGAGATTAAAATTAAAAAACCATATAAATGAGTTGATATATATAAACTACAATGTAACATATCATAACTTAATACATACAACAATTAATATAGTTGAAATATAATTAATTTTGTATTAATAAATTGTCTCTACATATCTACCACCATTAATCATACATAAACTCTTGCAATAGCTATGTTAGTCTGAATGTGAGGTCACACGAGCCACCAGAAACATAATTGAACCTGTTTTTCATTGTCGTTTCTTTGCCTCTTCAATCTTAAGCGGCAGTCACCAAAAATATCTAACACCTCTCTCGCATGAAGATAGAAACTTTTTTAAGTCTAAAATTTTGAGTACTAATTCACTAAGCTTCAAAGTTTCTAGCATAAACGCACCGATGATCACAAAAGAAAAACGGCACTTCTCAGTTCTCATCACGTCGTTATCCTCAAACTCTGACACCTCTCTCATCACGTCGTTATATATATATATATATATATATATATATATAATTAATTTACTATGTATTTCGGTAAAATCCAATCCCTTTCCTATTGCCACGTGTTATTTGCCACTTCATAGAATAGCCACGTAGCTCCTCTATCTAAAAATGCCGAGCTAGTCTTCAGAAATATAAAAGACCATCTTCTTCAAGTTGTAATCCATCGATCACACGCAGACCCAATTGAGTTTCAGCTGAGCTCAGTTACAGAGACTAAATCTACCCCTCATTGAACTTGTAAGTGGAATTGATCTACTAGCTAGTTGTAGTGAATTGGTAAAATTGTTTTTGCAAATAATCTATTTTTTTTTAGAGATTTTCTCTCTTCTGTTTTGACTACGTGTCTATAAATATAGCCAACTTGTTTCTTGCAGGATCGAAGACAATTAAAATGGCTTCATTGTTATCTGCTTCTCACTTTATATCAACTAGTTCAAACGTCAATAGCAAAGAAAGTTGGGGATTAGAGACTAAAAATGCAAACTTGGCTCAAATTGGCATGACAAACCAAACCAAATTGTGCCATGAGGGGTTAAGACCTCTCAACAACTTGGATTTTCTAAGGGTGAGAACCCGTGCAAAAGCCGACGTTGCAAGACAAGCCTTGCTAAAATCCAACAAAATTGAGAGCGATGGAGCTGTAGGTAAAATCATTTGTGGAAAAGGAATGAACTTGATCTTTGTTGGAGCTGAAGTTGGTCCATGGAGTAAAACTGGTGGACTTGGTGATGTTCTTGGAGGACTACCACCTGCTATGGCTGTAAGTTCTCAGCTATTTATACTGAGTTAAAAACTAATTATTAATGTGGCTGTAAGTTCTCAGATGAGACAATATGTTGCTTTTATAAAATATATTTTTATGATCCTTTTAAAAATAATGAACTTGTACTGTCTCATCTAACCGATAAAGAATTAAAGTGTATTTTTGTTAAAAATAACATGACAGATTTAATTTACCCTTTTTCTTAATATCTGTATATAGAGTGTCTCTCTTGATCTCTAATCCTATCAAGTCCCTTTTTCTTAATGTATTTATATATAGTGTCTCTCTTGATCTCTAATCCTATCTCCACAAATGTTTTACTAACGTTTCTTTCAATGTCCAGGCCAAGGGACACAGGGTTATGACAGTGTCTCCTCGCTATGATCAATACCGAGATGCTTGGGACACAAGTGTATCAGCAGAGACGTATATTATGCATTTGCTTTTACTATAATTGTTGTCATTATTTTGTTTAACATATGAATTTTGATTGAGAATTAAATGATCAATTGCTTTATGAATCAAGATGAAAGTTGGAAACAGAATTGAAACTGTTGGCTTCTTTCACTGCTACAAACGAGGAGTTGATCGTGTATTTGTTGATCATCCAACGTTCCTTGAGAAGGTTCATTTTTTTAAATAATTTATTAAGGTTTATGTCTCAAAACAAGACCCATATGTTACAAATTTGTATTTTGTTTATATGATCAATACTCTAAGTAGAAGTTGTAATGATGTTTAAAAATTATGAAAATTTAGGTATGGGGAAAAACTGGATCCAAAATCTATGGGGCAAGGGCTGGAGTTGATTATCCATAGATAACCAACTGCGATTCAGCTTGTTGTGCCAGGCAAGTTATTCCTTATTTTTAGTTCAATCAATAAGCACAGTTTGTATGTGGGATGGGATTCGATATTATTCAATATCCACATATCTTTCATTAACTACTTTTTAATTAAACAATATAACTGGGTCCTCTTTTTACTAACCAATGCTACATCTTTTATTGCTAAACAACAGCTTAATGTAAATAGACCTTTTATTTTCCGATATTTGTGTAAGAAATAATTGATAAATCCAACATGCAAAAAAAAACTTGGATAAATAGCTATAGTTTGTTGTTAAACCATTCCTCAGCTTTTTCTATTTTGTGACTTTTAGGCAGCTCTAGAGGCACCAAGGATTCTTAATCTAAACAGCAACGAACATTTCTCGGGACCTTATGGTGTGACCTAATTTCTCTGTTTCTTAGAATTGAAAATTTCCTTTTCTTAATAAAATGTTGTTAATACAAATATATGGTTTGGTTGATCTAGGTGAGGATGTTGTATTCATTGCCAACGATTGGCACACTGCTCTTCTTCCTTGCTACTTGAAAACAACGTATAAACCTCGAGGCATTTACCAAAATGCTAAGGTAACTAGACATTCATTCCAACAAACGACAAAATAGTTCTTGCAAGGGTTTACTACTTTGATAATGTTTCCTTGTTTTAGTATTAACCACTATTCTACTTTTTATATCTTTTTTATCCATATTTTTGTCTTATTATCTTAATAATAACTCATTTAAAAAATATATTAATTTAATATAATTTATTATCTAATTTAAAACATGTGTAATAATTAATACATGTGTTATATTCATAATTTATTTTAGATAATCAATTCTAAAAATATTATCTATTACATATATAAAAAATCCTCAATGAAACTTTTTTCTAAAAAAATGGGATACCACAGCTAAAACATAATCTAAAAAATATGGATAAAAAAATACCAAATATAAAATTATAATACTAATAAGTTACTCGTACGTGTGAGTTGTGAATAACAAAACAGATCTGATGCTTTGATCAATATACATGTTGGCACTTTGAAGATTTCCATTTTCGGACTTTTCACTTCTCAACTTGCCTGATGAATTCAGGAGCTCTTTTGACTTTATTGATGGGTTTGGATTATAGATTTTAACACTTGCCTTATCTCATGCATTTCATATGCTGCTGTTTTTTTTATAGCAATCTATTAGATATTATAATTAAAATATTTAGGTCATATAGCTTTTTTCTTAATATTTTAATTCGTTAGTTTTAAAAAAGTGAGATAAATCATTAATTTTTAGGTTTTCAAAATTAATTTTTCTTATATTTTTAAGTTGCATTTGACAAAGAAAGGCTATCATGCATAATCGCTCAAAACAGATTTTTAAAAACAAATTTTTTAAAAATTAGAAGGAAAAATGTAAAAAAAAAAAAAACGTAAAAATTAACCATTTATTCTTGTTGTGACATTTTTTAAAAACCAATAGACTAAATTTTTAAGAAAAAACCAGTAGATCTAACTGCTCTATTTTGAGAAGCTAATGAACTTCTATGATCACTCACCTTTTTTAAAAAAATTACTATATAATCCTTTGAGGTTTTTCAAAAGTGCAAAAACCTCCTTTTAAATGTGAAAAATAGGCAATTACACGGCCTTCTGTTATTGTTTAGTTACAATAATCTCTATAAATTTCATAATTTTTATTGATTTCAATAGTGGCAAAGATAATTGTTATTTTTTAAACAAATGAGTTTTTTTTTGTCTTTTCAAAAGCCTGGAGGAAATATTTGTAATTTATATTAATTAAGCCAGTTTTAACCTATGTATATACTTTACAGGTATAACAAGCCGGTAAAAGGAAGGAAATTAAATCAACTGGATGAAGGGTGGGATATTGGAATCAGATAGAGTAGTAACTGTGAGTCCATACTATGCCCAAGAGCTTGTTTCTGGAATATCAAAAGGTGTAGAGTTGGACTAACATCATTCGTAAAACTGGCATTAGTGGTATTGTCAATGGCATGGATGTTCAAGAGTGGAACCCATGTTGGGAAATACACTCACAACCCACGACCCAATTACACCCAATAAAATTACTCTCAATTTTTTTTCACAAAATGTTTTCTCTCTAAGTTTTTCTCTCAATTGAAATGAACACTTTGGATGGTTTAATTCATTACAATTACAAATCTATTTATAGGAAAATTCACTCCTTGAATTACTCTTTAAATTAATAGTTCCTTGAATTGTTCATTGAATTAAACTTCATGTTTTACTCCTTGTTTTGTTCCATGTTTTACTCCTTAATTTGCTCCTTAAATTAAGGAACTTTATAACAACAATCTCCAACAAACTAACCACTAACCACTGATAAGTACATTGATGTCACATATAACGACACGTATGTAAAAAATAAAAAATAAAAATGAATTATCAAATTTATAAAAATTAAAAATTAAAATTAAAATAATTATCATACTAAATAATGAGAAAAGAATAGAACTTGATGATAATTGAAAATTTCAGGTAATGGATGCTAAGCCTCTACTAAAAGAAGCTCTTCAGGCAGAAATGGGATTGCCTGTCGATAGAAAGATCCCTCTGATAGGCTTCATTGGTAGACTAGAGGAGCAAAAAGGTTCAGATATTCTTGCAGCAGCCATTCCTAAATTACTTGAACAGAATGTTCAAATAGTAATCCTTGTATGTATTATTTCTCATCTTCTCATATATATATATATATATATACATATTATAGAAAAAGTAATACATGTATACCATATTTTTTAACATATAAAAAAATATATGTTAAAAAGATCATGGAGAAGCAGATTGAACAACTAGAGATTAAATATCCTGTAAAGGCTAGAGGAATGGCAAAGTTCGATGTCTCCTTGGCTCATATGATTATTGCTGGAGCAGATTTGAACCCTGCGGTCTCATTCAGCTTCATGCTATGCGATATGGAACGGTAAGTTCAAGATCTCGATCTGTAATTAAACCTCGTTATGAATTGATGACTAAGTCCAAACCTTTAACTTCTCTAAAAGCCTCTAGTGAATGCAATAACTTAGTATGTAAATATGCTGCAGGTGCCAATTGTAGCCTCAACTGGTGGACTTTTTGACACTGTTAGGGAAAGTTTTACAGGATTCCAAATGGGATCTTTCAATGTTGATGTAAGTGAATGTACACCAACTCAACTACTTAGGTTCTGTTTGATCTTGTAAAAGTACTTGTAACGGCAAAAAAAATGTTCTTTAAAAAAAACATTACTGAACCGTGTGCTTGACATGTTTTTAGTGTGATGAAGTTGATCCGGCAGATGTGACTGCAATAGAAAACACAGTGAAGAGAGCTATTGCAACTTATGGTACTCCTGCTTTGAAACAGATCATGCAAAATTGTATTGCACAAGACTTTTCATGGAAGGTTTGTGTGGTTTACCATTAAAGTTAGGGAAAAGTAATTCATTGCCCACTTATATTTTAGAAATATCGATGAATTTACATTAAATTGAGATATAGGTATATCCATGTTCTATTATATGATGGGATAATTTTGCCCGATTTCATATTTTAACTCAAAAACTCATTAATTTAATAATTTTTAATAAAATTTAAAAGGGTATTTTTAGTTATGCATGTTAACTTCTTTCGAACTCTCTTTTTAGTGTTTGAATGATAGCTTTAAAATTAGGATAAATGTGTTAAAAACTATTTAATATTAGAAATTATTAAAATAATGAACTCTTGATTTAAAATATGATAAATTACACTAAACTATTACATATATCATAGAGACTTCACAATCTAAAATAAAATAACTAATATGTCTAGATAACAAAAATAAAGTATCTAAGTGTGCACAAACTCATTAAAGTTTTTTTTTTTCAACACGATATATCTCACACATTCTTAACCAAGATTCAAACCCGAAAACTTCAACGTACCCAAGTGAGCTTCATGTGGTTGAGCCACATCCAAGTTAGCAAATTTAATTCATACCCAGACCCATTAAAGTTAAAGAACAAATTTAATTGAGTTTCTCTAATTTTCTGCTTTATGAGAAGTGAATTAAACTTTAATTGGTTTTGAAACAGGAATCTTCAAAACTGTGGGAAAAGATGCCGTTGAGCCTACAAGTTGCTGGAAGTGAAGCAGGAATTGAAGGGGAAGAGATTGTTACTCTCGCCAAGGAAAGTGTTGCTACTCCCTAAGATTGATAGTTCAAGTCCCACTTTATTAATAACTAGTTATGAAGATCTTCTAGCTAAGAACCTGTGTTTTTCTTCGTAGTTGTTTTCTTAGTTATTATGCCAATTAAGTAAAAGATCCGCATTTCCATCTATACATGCTTCAATTCATGTTAGTATATTTTTTGCTTATGTTGACTCTTCACACAGTTTATAAATGTTGCTAGAAAATTGGTCCCTTTAATAGTAGAGCTAACCAGAATTTATAACTATGACGAACAAGTTGGTCGCAGTAATAGCTATAAAATACATAGCAACAAATTTATTGTCCACTTGAGGATTGCTAGACAGTTGTATATTTGCAAGGAAGTGTAAATCGTGGTGTGTATGTATTTTTGTTTGGTGGTAGCTAGTATTTGTGGTCTTAAATTCACATGATTTTTTTTTAATATTGTAGAAAAAAATTAAAATATTTTAACTGGTTTTTTAAAGTTATAATAGTAAGAAAAATTCAATTTATTTATAAAAATAATATTATATATATTAATTACTTGTCATTTATTGATGGAATATATATTTATATAGTTTACTAACAAGTATCAATTAAATCGTAACATTTAAATATATATATATATATATATGAATTGACAAAAAAAAATCTCTTTGTACTTACCGACATAAAATAATTAATAATTTTTATAATTTTTTAAATGACATTAGATACTCACGTTCTCTTTTACAATAGTGTGATTCAAAGTCACCTTTTTTCTAAATATACTTAAATACACTTCATTTAGTTACAAAATAATTAACAATAGCTAAAAACCCAAAAAAAATATCTATATCTCATTATAACTCAAGAATAATTGGAAACTAATTATAACTCAAGAATAATTGGAAACTAAAAGAAATAATGTAATTAAATCTTATAACAATAAAAATTACACATTAATAATATTGAACGATATTTAATTAAATATATTTAATATTAAATCAATCAAAACGAATATATTTCAATTTAAAAGAAGTTAATGTCAATTAATTATTAATAATGATATATAAGTTAAATATAAATGATATTATTTGTATGGTTACAAATTTAAGAATTATAGTTATTTTTATTGTTTTTTTTATAAATAATTTGTGTGATGGTTGGTGTTATAGGTTTGCAACGGAAAGACAGAGAGACATGGAAATATAACAAAGGCGCAAACATCTTTGATTTATTTTTGAACGAATAAAAAAAATTACAAAATTTATTTCAAAATTCAAAAACACATTTTTCACATCTAACTGAGGCACCATTAGAGAAAATATATATATTATTACTCAAATTACTTTTTAACAAAAAGGCAAACATACCCTTCATCTGCTCTTCTTCTGATGGTGTTGTCCACCACCCAATTTAGATCGTCGTTGGTTGAACAAATGGAGATAAAGTCTGAACCAAAGAAAAGGGTAACAAACAACAAAAACCCTAAGGAAATCATAATAGCCAAAGGGTAAAAGAGAAAATAAATTTTGGTACAAATTCTCCTCTCTAATATACGGAAGTGCTTGACACATTACCCACAGCTCACCAAGAAACAAACCCAATGGATATAACACTATAAACGCAGTGTATCTTAAATAAGTCATCCAATTCGGACATGATCCAACACAATTCAAAGCATGATATGAGTACCTAATCACATCACTTAAGCTCCATGCCATAAAAGTGATTAACAAAGAAGGCGAGTCTTGGACTTGTTTGATTTGTTTAACAATTGATAACAAGAAGTGAGTCCTTCCAGCCCATTGCATTAGAGGCATTAAAACTCCGCTAGGAACAATCCCAACAATTCCGTGTATTACTTCAACTAAAGCAGAGATTTGAAGTAGACATACCAGATCTCCGGCTGAAGCGTAAGCCTCGTTCAAGGACTTGGTGCTCATCATTCTAAATAGTGAAATTCCCCATCCCAGAGCTCCGATACTATTGTATGTCAAAAGGTAGATATTGGATAAGGAACCCATCCTTATCTTCCACACCCAAGGCTTGTAAATTGGGATGACCTCCTCCTTTTAAAGGAAGTTTTCATATAAAATGTCTCAAACTCTACAATGTATCAAATTCAAAGCCCAGCCCAAGAGGCCTGTAAAATTAGTACTGATAGCTATTAAAGGTTAACATCGAATGGTAATTTACCGGAATTCGATTCGATACTAATAAATTTAAAAAAAATTTATCTAAATCCGAATTGTGGATATAATCTATCCAAATAAATTGATTTTTTTTAAATTAGATAGAAATATATTAATTTTTAAATTTATTTATGAATTATTATAATAAATAAAACTCAACATATATAAATTTAAATTTTTATAATAAATATTATTATTTATAATTATAACTAAAAAAATTAAAAGGATAAAAAATATTTGTATATAATTATTAAATTATTATAAATATTTATATTTATTTTTTAAGTTATAATAATAATCTAATATAATTATAGTATACATAAAATTTATTTATAACATAATATAAAATAAAATATGTATTTATTTATAATTTAATAGTAATTTGGTCTAGATTGAATACACCGATCAATAAAATCTATTAATCTGAATCTAAATAAATTATATTTAATTTTTAATCCGCATCTGATCCAATTATAAAATTTATTAATCTAATCTGATCTCAATTCGACGAATCAGATTAATTTTTTTAATTTAAACATATGGATCATATTATTTGTTCATCCCTAATAAGTATCACAATATTTATGAGAGAAAATATCTTAAAAATTCAAGATTGATATACTTGTTATCTATTGACAATCATAATACAAATAAATAAAATATTGAGAATTAAAATATATATTTAAAAAAAAAATTAACTTATTAATAATACTTATTTATTGGTCACTAAAGGTTTAATAGTTAGTGATGTTAACGTAGATTAAATTTAAAGTTATTTTAATTTTTTTAGTTTATATAATATCTCTTTTAATTATTAAATAAGTAGGTAATTAATTCAATATCATTACATATTTTTATTAAAATATAATTAAAATTAAATTTGTCTTTGTATTATTGATTTTTGAATATTTTAATTTTATTGATTATAAATAGATAATAATATTTTTCCTAATAAATACATACTGATATAGTAGGAAGATATAATAAAAATAAAATATAAGATCTTGTATATATAAAATGTTAAATTATGTGGTATGAAAATAATAAAAAAAAGATTAAAAAAATTGTAAAATGATTTTCCTAAAAGATAAAATACTATAGGGCAAGTTGTTATATTTTTTATTAACTATAATATAAAGGTAAATATAATAAAATTACATATATTTAAATATTTAACAATTGTGAAACCCTCCCCCAATCCCCTATCCGTCTTGTCAATGGGGTTACAACTCAATATTTTTTAATGGTGCCACAAGCCACTAAAATTATCCTTATAATTTTCATATAATTCAATTAATTAGAAAATTTTAATATTAATTTCCTTAAAACCTATTTTTACATTATGAAAAAAATACGTGCATTGTACTCTTAAATATATATACATATATATATTATGTTATAAAAAAATATGTGAAAAACAGGTAAAAATAAAAAATTTATCTATAAAATTATACCATTTGTTTATATTTTAATGCACGTAGTATTAGATACGGGATATGACATGTTCAAGGTTTGGCAAATAACTTAGAAGAAGATTTATTAAAAAAATATGAAAGATGTATATTTAAATGTCAAGTATAAAAAGGAACAAGGTAACCAAATCGTGAAAGATGATAAAAGCTTTAAAATTCTGAATGATTATTGAGATATTATTTATTATCAATCAGATTATATTATTATTTATTTTTTAATAATTTTTTTTTTAATTTTATTAATCTTAAATTTTATTAACCTTAAATAGTATATAATTATTTACTCTATAAACAATTAATAATTCTTAACTAAAAAGAATGCAACTTGATGCATAGTTGAGTTTAGATATCCAAAATTAATATTACACTTAATATTAATATGTTAATATTACACTCAAATGTCACGTTAGAAAATGTAGCTCATATTAGACACTATCACACTACACATCTATATATATATATATATATCATTTTATATAATATTACTTACTTTATCATTAATATGTTTGCTCGTAATAATTTGATCTTTGATCTCTAGAGTGAATCGATAACTACATCAAACTTGGGACTTGGGAGGAAGACTAATGTATGTATGTATTAGAATTAGATATGGATAGAAAAGTAAGAATATGGGCTCTCGTAAATAAAAACAAAAAATATCTTAAATTAATAAAATAATAGTTGGTTTAATAATTGCTTTCAATGATTATAATAATTGTAATAAAAATTCAAAAAATATTTTTTTTAATTGACGATTATCAAAAAAATTAAAAAAATGTTACAAAATTAATATAAGTTCAAGACATATAAAAATTCTGAACATATTTTAACTCATGATGAATCGATAGATGTCGATAAAAAATAAATCCACACTCAAAATAAGTGAATATTCGAGCGTCTTTGATCGATTCTTTATCAATTTTGATTCATTTCAATAAAATATGAACAATAATTTAACGAGTTCAATTGACTAGATTAGAAAAATTATCGAAGAAAAAAATCTATTAATAATAAATCTAATAACAGATTCCTATTTTAAAAATAAAAATCATTAATTAAAAATATCATATATCATAGATTGGTGGCTAATTTTCATTCTTTGTCCATTCTTTCAGAGTATTTTCCATATCATAGAATATTTAGATTAGAAATAGAGCATTAGACTAATGAATTTAAAAACAAAAGTAAAATTTTTACCAATTTTATATTATTCAAGACGAGATGATAAAAAGATAATTGAAAGAGATGGTTCATAAGAATATTGTAGAATAATTCTGAAAGTAAGAGTAGATGAAAAAAATGAATATCTTTGCAGATATACATCTGGATCTTTTTAATATTCAGAGTTAAATTACCATATTAATAAAAAAAATTAGTAGTTAAAAGAGTTATTAAAAAATTTGCAATATATGTTATAATTTCTAGATTCATATTCAGAAAATATAACAAGATTTTTGGTTATTTCTAAAAAACAAATATTATATGTGATTACAAAAAAAGGAAATTAGTCATATGGCAACAAAATCTTGATGTTTAACATCTTATAAGACATAAATAGTTTAGCAGATGTTCTTACTAGAGAATTAGCACATTTAACTATTTTTATGCTTATAGGAATAAAATATCTTAATATCAAGATCAAGATAAAAGAAAATGAGATAAAAATCCTACAAGAACAATTCGAGTTGTTATATCTCGAGAAATCTTTTATGGAGACAGGAAATAATCAGAAAGAACTTAATTGTTCAAAGCAACTCTTAGACTCCAAAACCTCAAAAGAGATATCTTTATTAAAAATTCAATCTAAAGAAAGTGAAACCTCTAAAAAAATAATTCAAAATAAAAAGAAAGAATCTAACAATTCAAAAGAGAGTAAAATCTCTTAAATAAAACGCTTAATTGTGTATATGAAGTAGAAAAAAGAAGAACAAAAAAAGACTTATATGGTCTATAATGACCCAAAATTAAGAATCTATAACAATTGGGAAGAAGTTAGTAAATTTATTATAGGAATTAGTAGAGTAACTCATAGAGTCTTCACCTACAGAATAGAAGCTAAAGACAATTATATTAATTACAAAACACCAAAACTAATAACTTAAGAGGAAATAGTAAGAAATTATTCTACAATATTACAACAACAACTAATAGCACCAAGCAAAATGACAATATATGAGAAAAATAGTAAAACCTTTAGTACTATTTAGAGAAACATCTCTCACAGAGACATCAAAGACAGTAAATCATTCAATGTTATTTAGGGAGACATCTCCCAAAGATTCACCAATCATTGAAGATGAAAATAATCAATATAGAAACCGTAGTAAACCACAATGGTTGAGTCTTTACAACTTGGCCAGAAAATCTACTCAACAATATATTGAAGATATGAAGTTCTACACTACAAAAAAGAATTTCCTACAGGAAGTAAATTCAATATCTTTGGAAAGAGTTGATCCAATATTTGTTTACAAAAATTTTCATGTAGGCCTAATAGAAAATATATATCTAGGAATTAATTTAAGTGAATTAAATTATTTTCTAGAAAACTTTAAAAGAGTAATCAAGAACTTCAAGAAAAAGATCAAACATGTGACAAACATATTTATCTTAGATTTTTCAGGTCACTAATGGACTACAATGAGGAAGGATGTATCAATTCCTACTACTTCATCAAGATAAAGATTTCAAATACAAACAGAGAAGTTCTTAAACCAAAGACGCTTCCAAAAAAGGAATTCAATATAGAAGAACTTTGTGTACTAAAGGGTCAAATATTAGACCAAATTTATTATGAACTCGAGAAGATTGATAACTCTATTGAGATCAAAGTAAATTATTTAACTAGTAAAATCATCATTATTTCTCATAGTAGCATAACCCTTTTAGAGGAAAATAGTGAAAAAATTACCAAATATGAAGACAATTTTAACAACAAATTGAAAATTGGTCAAGAGATAAGAAATGTATTTTGCTTCTATGCCAGGAAAATCACCAAAGATCACAGATGTATTTATTGCATCAAAGATGGAGAATACGAAGATGTGTCATCATCAACATCATCCAAATGATTGTCGATAAAAAATGAAAAAGAAGAATAAAGAGAGGAATTGTCAACAAAAGATGATAAAAAAAATAAAGATGTAGTCCCACATCTTAAACAACAAGAGGTGCTAATTAAGGAAAAAAGTAATGGTTATTATGAAAAGCAAAAAAGCAGATAAACTATTAAAGCAAAGAGAAATTAGTAATCTTATTCTTGTAAACATGAATTCTTTATGTTATAAAATGAACCCTTATTTTCATTTCAAAACACATAGAAAACCATAACATTTTACTCTAAAAACACATAAACTCTAGTATAGAAAGTTCATATATACTAGGAATTCAAAATCAGTAATGATATACCCAGTAATTATGAGCGACTAAGAATTCCTTCAAGATTCCTAGTTGATCTTAAGTTTGTAATAACTATTATCTTATGAATAAAATGGAGTTCAGTTACTCTTTCTTAGTAAGTAAAAAATTGAATACCATCAATGTACAAATTCAGAATGTTCACCATTATACGGGGGTGTTGAGATTTGAACATAATTGAGGCATAATTAATATAACAAAAAGAGAAACAGAAGGGAAGATCATGATAAACCTATTAAAGTCAAGTATAATAATTATAAATTTAAGCTAATTAAAAATCTTGAATGTTTAGATATTTACTTACTAGATATAATGGAAATAGAAAGGAAAATAAAAAATTATTTACATTAAAATGAAAGATAAAAATCTAATTCTATTAGAAAATTTTGATAAATGCTATTTCTTACCCTTAAATGATTATTTCAAATATAAAGATTATAAAACTTGTCTTAAAAATTTTAACTCATTATTATATCTATACAGTTTATATTAAAATTATCACAAAAATTATAGACCATTTTGTTTTAAGGACATTAAAATACTATTTTAATCAAAAATATGTAAAAATAGAAAAAGAAGAATTAAACAACTTAATATTTAAATACTATTTCTTTGAAGATTACAAACATACTATATATACACAAAAAAACTTATTTGTATATTATGAATAAAAAAAATATGTATTAAACATATATCACTTATTAAGGTTTTAATAACTTAGTATATTAAAGTTAATTTAATCGAAATTCTATCCTAATAAATCTTAAAAATTAATATTAAAGCCAACCTAGGTTATAGAGATAGGAATAAAAATGGATAGAAAAATATTTATGATATTAACAATAAAATTTATATACATTTTAAAATTTTCTATAAACCTATAAAAAATAAATAAAGATACATGTTAAATCTGATTGATATTAAGATATATATATACTAAAAAAACATATACCTACGCGGATTTACCAATCCTTCGATTTTTTTTATTTTTATTTTTGGGTTCGTTCCTACTGTAGACGGTAACCAAAACAGTAGTAAGGTGGGTAATTCTCGAATATAAAAGGTATTAAAAAAACAACCAATTGAAAACATAACAACTTACAAAGACTCATCATTGAAGGTTGTCAGAGTACTGCCTGGCCAACAACCAAATCATAAACCTCGTGATTCACCACTATAAGCCTCACTTTTATAGATTTAGTTGTAATTTGTCATGTTACAAAAAACAATTATGAAAATTAAATATATATATATATATATCTTTAAAATTTATTGTAACAATAAAAATAATATATAATATTAAATAAATTTAAATAATAATTATTTAGATGATTATTAAATTTTTTTAATAATAAAAATATATAAATTAATTATAAAATAATTTTATCTTCGTAAATATAACTTTTAAAAATAATAATATTATTATTTTTAAACAAATATTAATTAATTCTAAAGTAAGTATAGTGTGGTTTTAAATGTTTTTAAACTTATATATTCTAAGAAAAATATCCCTCACAAATTATATAATTTACAATTTAATTGATACGAAAATATATATATTTATAAAAAAAATATTAATTTCATATTTTATTACCTAAATTATAACATCATTACTTACCAATAATTTCTCAAATTACTTAATAATAATTTATCAAGTTTAAGTAACTCCGCTATTTTAGTCCCATTTTTTCCTATTTCTAGCTCTCTTGTAATTTTTAGTCCTAACTAACGCCGTAACAACTCAAAATATCAAAAAAAAAAAAAAAAGAATCTTCATCAAATACATGTTTGCCGACCTTTAGGTCAAAAATTTCACTGGAAGCCCTGCCCCACACACACACTACACTGTCCTATTCCTATCATATCTTTTCAAACACAAGTTGTCATTTTGTCACTCTCTGACCTTCTCTCATACCAAGGTTGTGGCCTTCAATTTGATAACAGTTAAGTTAGGAATGAATATCAGCAACTCTCTGACTTTGAGGACATCTCTCCCCAAACTCACAGCTTAAACTTTAACCGTAACTCTACCCTCTCACTCTCTCGAGCTCAAACTCAAACTCAAAAGCTCTTTGCTTTTAGGTTTGAAAGCCACCTCCTTTAGAAAAAAAGCTACGTTACTTGAACTTGAAAAAAAAAACCCCAAATGGACTACAGTAGACTCCATATCCTTTTTCTGTTGTTCCTCTCATTCTCAGGTATCAAATGCTCTTTTGCTTTTTCTAATTTCTTTAACATTAATAATATTCTCAACTAATAATATTCAGTCTTTTCCTTTATGGGTTTTAAATTTTTAAATCCAAAATTGATTCTTTTATGATAATAATGTTTGTTTTCTGGGTGTTGTAGTTCTATTATCCGCATTCACTTCAATGGTTGCTTCAATTGGAGTAAACTACGGCCAAATTGCAAACAATCTGCCGAGCCCAGATCAAGTTATACCAATAATTAAATCTCTGGGTGCAACAAGATTGAAACTTTATGACGCAGACCCAAAAGTTCTCAAAGCATTTGCTAACACTGGAATTGAATTCATGGTTGGTTTAGGCAATGAGTACTTACCCAAAATGAAAGACCCAAAACAAGCTCAAGATTGGATTAAATCAAATGTCCAATCTTATTTACCAGCTACGAAAATCACTTCTATTTTTGTGGGAAACGAAGTTCTCACCTTCAACGACACGTCGTTAAGTGGTTGTCTTCTTCCTGCTATGCAAAATGTCCATACTGCCCTTGTTAACCTAGGTCTCGACAAGCAAATCACTGTCACTACAGCTCATTCCTTAGCTATTCTAGAAACTTCTTACCCACCTTCTTCCGGAGCTTTTCGCCGAGATCTCGCCGATTGTATATCTCCGATCTTGAGCTTTCAGACCAAAATTGGTTCACCTTTCTTGATTAACGCTTACCCTTTCTTTGCTTATAAAGCTAGCCCTAAGCAAATTTCTCTGGACTTTGTTCTGTTTCAGCAAAATCAGGGGATTTTAGATCCAGCCAACAATCTTCACTATGATAATATGTTGTTTGCCCAAATTGATGCTGTGTACTCGGCTTTGGGTTCTTTGGGTTATAAGAAGCTTACGGTACAAATATCGGAAACTGGGTGGCCGTCGAAAGGTGACCAGGATGAGACCGGAGCGACGCCGGAAAATGCGAAGAAGTATAATGGGAATTTGTTGAAATTGATAACGAGTCAGAAGAAAGGGACACCTATGAAACCAAACTGTGACCTTAATATATATGTGTTTGCTTTGTTCAATGAGAATATGAAAACTGGTCCGACATCGGAGAGGAACTATGGGTTGTTTAAGCCCGATGGTACTCCGGCGTACTCTCTTGGTATTAATACGAACATTGCTGCTGGGAACACTACTACGAAGACTCCGAGCTCTGGTGGACCTACGGGAGTGACTTTTGGGTCGCCGTCGCCCTCAACTGGTTCATCGAACAGCGGCTATTTGTCATTTTCCTCTGCCACAACGTACTCGGTGAGTGCCGTTGTAAAATTATACCGTCTTTTTTTTTATCTAACTTTTTTCCTGAAATAATCCAACTTATTTTTGCGTAAAACATTTATTTTGTTATTTTATTGTTTTATTAAATTTATTAGATTAAATAATACTTTTATGTTATTTTAACTTTTAATTTAAAATATAAAAAAAATATTAAATTTTATCATCAAATCACTAAAAAAATCACTTATTTTAATGGTTAATACTTAATATTATGGGAGTTAGAGATTTTTTAAAGATAAATTTTTTTATATATAATTTAAATTAAATATATTCATCTAGATATATCAATAATTAAATTAATAAATTTAAATTAAATATATTCATCTAGATATATCAATAATTAAATTAAAAATATTCGTGCACAATGAGGAAAAAAAAATTCATCATTCACCCTTTATTATAAAGTTGATAAATTGAGTGTTTAATTGTTTTATGATATTAGCATCCACTCAACAATTTATTTCATATGAATCATTCTTTTAGGGTTAAAGATATCAAGGTTAGTTTGATATCATCTGAATTAACTAAATTTAAATTAATACAAATTTAATTTTAATTTAATTTAATTTAATATTAAACTCAAATCAAACATATATAAATTACATCAAATTCAAACTAACATGAATGGTTAATTTTACGGTGGTTTAGTTAATTAGATTTTTATAAATAAAAAAATATTTTTAATGATATTAAATATCATTAGCACATAAATAATTACTTAAAATAACAAAAATGGGGAATAATGTAATGATAAGTAGCCAATCACAAAAAACTACACCTTAATATCATCATATCATCATTCAAACATTAAGGTTAAAAACAATCTACATCATATTTTATATTTCATTAATTTTGAGTCATAATATTATCTATAAAATTTTAAATATATATTACAAAATCATAATATTTTTAATTTGATTTCGTGACAAATTTTTTGAACCAATTTTGATTTGTTTCAAGTTATTTGAATTTATCTGAATTTATTCGATTTGTGTTGAATTCAGGCTTTTCGATTCGATCAATGGCACAAATTACTACTCTTAATCACAAGTTTTTAAATTTTAATTAAATTTATAGGTAAATTTTTAAAACATACTATTTAACTTTCAAACATTTACCAAAAATCATAAATTTTTAAATTATAATATTTATCTTAAAATTTTTAAAATTTTAAGTATAGTTTTTAAAATTTTGATTTATAAATATATATTTTAATAGTAAGTTAGGATATATACATTTAGGTCTTAAAATTTGGATGGATATATATATTTTGAATTAAATAATAAGAATTAAAAGTTTAAATATCTATTTTTAAAATTTTAATGGTTTAAAATCTAGATTATATGATATAAGAATTTAAGTTGATTTAGCCTTATTTTTTTAACAAGCTAATAGAATAATTTAGTCTTATTTTTATTATAAATAATAGTTATAAACAGAAATAGGAAATGAACAATTATAATTTTTAAAGATAATTGAAGTGTTATTATGAAGAAGGTACAATTTGCCCAAATAATATTACGCACGTGTTTCATTGTACTGTATTGAGACTTAAGGAGGTTAATGACGTAATGTGTCCATCAGCACATGTGTAGTTTGGTAGTGATAGAGTGACCTAAATGTCCTGTCCATTTTTGACATGTAATGTTAAAAACCCAAAAGTCGTAACTTCAACTAATTTGTTAACCTGCAAGTTTCATTTTCTCTTAGAACATCTAACAATCCTTTTGGGAAGAAGGAAAAAAAAAAAAAGAGGAAAAGGTTATTACAACTTTGTTATTATGTATAAATATATATTTTAATTTTATAATTTTTAGATTTGAGATCTATAATTTTCATTATATTGTAAATTAGTTCTCCTCATGAGATATAACTAACATATTTAATGCATTATATAAATTTAGTATAATTATATTTGATTGAATTGTATTATAATTATTTTGTATAATATTTGTTAACAACCTATATAATATAATAAAATAAAATTGATGGTAAATATTATAATAAAATAATTTATATTTAAAATAATATTTAATTTATTTTATGTATTTATTTTATTTATTAAAATAATTTCATTATAAAAATTTATTTAAATCACTATTTAACTTATTTGTATATTTTTGTTATATTTTAAAAGTGAAAATAAAATTATTTTTAATTTGAAATGAAAAAAAAAATTCACAAAATTAAAATTTCAAGAAAATTATCTAGTACATTTTAGACCTACACCCACTACTAGTATTAAATTTCTACATAAATATATAATTTTTATTTCTTATAATGTATTCTTATTTCACATCTAAACGCATGACTATACAAAATTATACAATTGAGATATTTAATAACTATATAACAAACATGCTTTAAGTACTTAATTTTAATAGTTATGATAGATTAGAAGCACTCATTTTAATAACTATAGGACCAAAAATACTTATTTTTTATGATAACATGACTTGTTAGTGGCTATTTTTATAAATTATAGAACTAAATTAGTCATTTAAAAAAAATGGATCTTTGTTACCTTGCATCTACAAAGAAACAAAAAATAATAATCCTTGAAATTTTTAACAATAAAAATAGCACCATAATAATATTAAAATTGAATGGGTGTTTCAAATAAACGGTATTCAACATTGAAGTAGTCTAAATAATCATAGTTTAATTTAAATATTTAAAAAATCGTTCAATTAAATGGATTTTAAAGTAGAATACGTGTTGACTCTTTAGTATTATTTTTATGTTTTTAGTAATTAAAAGTCTATCTATTCATATATAATTATGTCGGTGTTTTCTCATACTTGTGACTCTTAGTACTGATCTTTTGGGAAGGAAAAAAAAAAAGAAATTCATAATATTTTGTCTCTAATTTATATGTATTTCAGGGAAGATATTACCATTTGATTGAAGCAATAGTGTTGGGTTTGTTCGCTGTTCACATGAAGCTGTTCCTTTGAAAATTAGACAAGTACAATGATCAGCTCTTCATTTGCTTGTACACAACAAGACCCTTGTTATATAAATCATTAGCTTTTCTTTGTTCTTTGTTCTTTGTTCTTTGTTCGAGTACTTGAGTAGTTTATTATGTCTTGGGTTTCTATGATCAACCGCAACTAGGCAATGTTCAGTGGAATTTCATTCCATCATAGAAAACAAACAACCAAGTTGGCCTCCAAAATCATAATGGAGTTACTGACTTTGGTACTCATCCATTTCCAACTCTACCCACTTTTGAAATTATGAGTTCATTAAATTTTGAAATGTAACAATTAAGGAATAAAGTTTATATAATATCTCCGTAGTATAATTTTAATTATAGAATTATAACCAATGAAACTATGATTTCTTTAGTTGAAATCATGATATATATAACATCAAAAATATTACTTATAATTATTAAAATAACATATATTATTTCATATATTTTATATTTAGTTAGAGGATATTCAATTAAATATATTATGATTGTTTGAACTCATTATATATTTAATATTATCCAAGTATTAATATTATAATTTTAAGAAAAGTTATTATATATATATATATATATAATTAAGTGATGTGATGTCAGGGCTCAGGTATAATTCACGTGGAAGTTTATTGAGAGGTGCTTTAGTGAAAAACTAAAAGAGAATATGTTTGTCCCTTCTTTTTCAAAGCTGTCCCTTCTTTGTTAGCTAGACGCTCTTTAACTAACTATTCTCTCTTTTTTCTTTTCACTTTTTGCAGGACATATATTTCAATATCTAATAATAATAATGAAAAAGTTATTTATCTATAACAATAAATTATGTGGTTGTTAAGTTATCTATTCCTTGAAGAAAGCTGGGTGATCATTTTTTTTGTTTATTAGTGAAAAAATATATACTTTTTTTTGAATGATTTAAAAGTGAAACAGTTAAATATAGGAGTTATACTAAGGATCTACGATTCCCATAATTCATGTAAGAATGAAATCTTAACGTTTCAAAGGAATCAACCTAACCTGAAAGATTCCTTATTTCTCAGTGGCATTACTTCGGAGAAATTAATCTTAGCCCTTCCTGTAAATAAACAATAATCATAGGCCATATATTATTACACATGTAATTACAGTCAAACTAATCCTTATGGTTGTTATTTCCATTACTTTTAAATTATATCTTTTATTTATCTTTGCTTTAATTTTATATTTTATTAACTTAAAATAATATCATTTATTTTAAAAATAATTAATAATTTCTCCGTATTTTACAAAAGTGATTGTGTAATTGTAAGTGATTTTTGTCATCATACTTAATGAACACATTTATATATTATAATTATATCATAATTATTATTGATATGATAATTTTTCATTAAATGTAATTATATAGGTTTCATTATATTCACTTATACAACTGCTCATTTCTCTTACCCTGACATAATTTGGGGTTATCGGTTCTATTCTGTTCTCTCTCTTTATCTCTTCTTTTTTACCTAACTTCAAAATATTTTATGCTCAGCCATATCAACATGGGAAACCTAGCTTCCCTCCCTTTGAAGTGCATTTATCAGATCAACTCCCTGAGTCACTAGAAAGAGGGTGAAAGGCCCACTACTTTTTCATTCATGGCCTATTTTTTGGATTGATCTCCCCATTCGACCTGAGGCAAAAGAGAAGTCATACGAAGAAAGGTTCTTTCATGCAATGCATAGCGGGTGGGCCTCCTATGGATTCCTCCAACTCAATGAATGAAGGGAGGAGTATGAGGAAGGTCGGCTTTCTATATGAAGATTCAAACAAAAAGAAAAAAAGTAAAACCATATCTTACTGAATTCACATCATTTAGACTTACCATAAACTTGTTGTAAATAGAGCTTTTCATATTTAATTGACTTAAAATTAAGCAAAGACAAAAATGAAGGGTGAAAACTGCAATAGAAATCCATTTTTTACTCTAATGTTATGTTTGGTTAGATGGAATGTAATCAGAATTGATTCCTTCTATTTTTGTGTTTAGTTGGGTTGAAAAATAAAAATGGAATAAAATCGATTGCTAAAGAAGAAGGAATCAGAATTCATTCTCCACAAATATAACCCTAAATCCAAATCCCAAGATTCTAAATCCCAAATCCTAAATTCCAAAACTCAAAACTCTAAATCATAAATCATAAATCCCAAAACCTTAAACCTTAAATCTCAAATCTCAAAACCTTAAACCCTATTTAGAAAAATAATAATTTTAACCCTAAACTTTAACCTACAAATATAAACCTAAACCCTATACCATATTTAGAAAATTAATAATTTTAATCATAAATCTTAACCCACAAATATAACCCTAAACCATAAACCATAAATCCCAAATCCCTAAACCCTAAACCCAAAATCTCAAATCTCAAAACCCTAAACCCTATATGGAAAAATAATAATTTTAATAATATATTTTCTTTTTAAGTAATAATTATTTAGAAAAATAACGATTTTAATAATGTATTTTGTCTGACGAAAAAATAATAATTAAATGATATTATTTAAACTTTATTAAATATAGGGGTATTAAGATAATATATAATGTTTTTCTATTCTATTCGAGTTATAAACCAAACACTATAATACTTATTATTTCTTTGATTCTAGTAGATTATTTCTTTGATTCTAATAGCCAAAACAAACAAAATTGTTTCATTTTCATTCTATTCTGATTTCAATTTCGATTTCGCTTTTATTCTGTGAACCAAACGCTACCCAAACGCGTAATTTTGTCAGTTTGTTATTGAAAATTGTCGTAAAGATACATTTATTATTAAAAAACACCACATAACTTAAAAATGACACAAAATTGACGATTTTAGCCTTACTATGCACACGTGCCTTTTAATGAGGAGACAAAAATGTTAAAATAGTTCATTTTTCGCTAAAAAAATATCCTACTCCAATGCCCACCCACCAGACACCATTAACAACATCCATAAAAACAACAAACCCCTCTTCCCCATCTAGTCCCCTATTTCCTCTTCCCTATTCCTCTGTACTCTCTCTCTCTCTCTACATCATTTAGTTGATTTCAGAGATAGTCTTCCCTAACAAACACCTCTTCCCCATCTAGTCCCCTATTTCCTCTTCCCTCTCTCTCTCTACATCATTTAGTTGATTTTAGAGATATAGTCTTCCCTAACAACTGCTTGAACACATGTAAATAAAATTTCACAACATCTTCCACTCTATTTAATCCATTTATCTTTTAAAAAAAAAAACAAAACTCATACCCTAGTCCCCTGTTTGAGATTCTTATTCTTTGAAAAATAAGAATCTTGCGATGTGATGAAGATAAATGATCAATTTTTCAATGAATATGTTAGGCTTTACTTCAATCATGGAAAAAGATTACAAAGAGGAAGTTTTGAAAAGAGTGTCCCAGGAATGCAAGAGAGGCTATTCGAATGGGGTAAAAAGTGACCAATTAGGGATTTAATTTTAGGAAGGGAATTATGTTTTTTAATTAATCTTTCCTTTACATTTTAATGGTCAATTTGGTGTTATTTTTGACTTGTGGCACTTTTACGATAGTACAGACTTCTATGATTCTTTCCAATAACAAATGGCCTAAAATATATCTTTCCAATAACAAATGGACTCGTAATGGTTTGAAGCTGATACAGAAATCTCTCATTAACTTAAACGTAACAGACATAGCCATCTCTACTATGGGAAAAAGGAAAGAAAATGAAGATAATGGCTAAAGTCATCCTGAAAAATCCACTCACCTTTGTGCAAACCTAAGAGCAGACCCTTTTTTTTGGCGAGTGCAAAAAAATAATACAAAATAGTGCACAAGAATTTCAGCCAAACCAGTCCATTGTGCAGCTCCTAATATGATTTGGCGTGACAATTTAAGCCTTTAACCAACAGATGGCAACGTTTAATTGGCCGAAGAAAGTCATGACAATTTTGGCGCACTATTATCAAACAAGGCTTGCATGGCAGTCTGTAACCTGGTGCTGGTAGGGATAAGGCTTGCAAGGCAGTCTTGATCTATGTCATCGATGATCCTACATGACCCTGTGATGTCTCACCCAGTTTCGCCTGTGTCTCATTTTTTACTCTTTGATAAAACAACACATAAGCAGCTGGACTCTTGACATCAGCTTCACTGACGGAAGAAACATGATTGTCGTCAAAATGGTACCACTCATTCTCATCGAACAACTGCATAGTTGAAGAGAACAAAACTTTGAGGTCAAATTAAGTCAATGTCACTTAAATAATTATCCGAGACAACAGAAAAATAAATTTTAAATTCCAACACTGGAAAGTAGAAAAGCTCAAACAGAGATACCAGTAACTATAGCTATATTAAGTATCAAGGAATTAGGCTAATTACCTTGGAATATGCAGTATAGTGCCCGCCACCTAGACCTCCATAATGGTTGCTAATGGCATACAGTTCATAAACATGAGCCTTTCCATCCTTGCCCATTACATATTTGCTCAAATCAAGATTATGAGTTGGGAAATTTACAAAAGTGTCGAGTTTGTTTTTGTAATATCTACTATAGGAAAATCGTTTCAGGTGAAAAACAAGAATCTCAGGCAACTTCCACAAGTCGAGCTTCTTCGTAGCTTGTCTGTGTTCCTTACACCTGGGGCAGTACCTAATAGAAAACGAGAGCAAAAAATAAATAGATAAATAAAATAAAATAAAGCTCCACAACTATATTAGTACATGGACTACCCGAAAATCAAACAATGCTGTACAGACCCATTCAAATTAGTTAAAAAGTAACCCACCACATGTCATCAGGTCCTAGAGGTTCTTCCTTTAGGAATGCCTCCAAGCAATTAAATAATGATATTGCTTCTTGGCGAGTTTTTTTCACAGTAAATCCAGTCTTTTGAACTTCAGGGAGATCCTTGAGGTACCTAATATCATATAAGTTATGTTCTCTCATAGCCCAGTCAAGGAAAACCTTTATAACTTGACCTGAATGTGTGGAGTCCTTCTCAATGGTCTTGCTACTATAACCATGTCCATCGGTTATATAGAGCTTGAAATATGACTCGTCGCTGGTTGCTTCCTCTGATTCTGGTTTTTCCGGAGATAGTTCCATCAAATCATAATTGTTTGATGGTTCCTCAGTAGTGTCTTTAACAAAGCCATTTTCCTTTTCACATTGAAACTGATCTGAAGAAGAATATGTTCTTCTTAAAGGCAATAGCAGTCTTGAAACAGCTGCATTGATATCAGCTCCACTCACAGGGCTATCTCCCAAATAGGTAACAAGAGGTGAACCCATAAGCTTTTCCTGACAGCCCTTGAAACTTTCAGAGACACAACTGAGAAATCAGAATCCTTTCTTTAGAAGACTTAACCCAAAAAGAAAAATATATATATAGGTAATGTATTGCCACAATCACTTTTGTTTTTGCCACAAAAGAGTATAAATTTACTATTCTATCCTTATAATTAATTACACATTCGTCACTTTTATTAGTAAAGTTGTCATTACTAAAAGATACTTGTGGCAATATTGCTATCCATATAGGATAAGATCAATTGCTACAATTTTTTACACTCATATCTTAATGATTGAGATTTATAAGTGACAAGAGAGAGAAAATTACTCTTCTAAATCTCAACCATTGATAAGGGAGGGACCACTGATTGTATATATACATATATATATGAAGAGCAATTCTGATTCAAGATCTTGCAAGTTACTTGATCCATTGTATAGGGCCAGTATAGATGTTTCTACTAGATGTTAAAGAAGCAAACTTACTTTTCCTGTTGCCTATGAAGTACTTCAAGCCTGGTTCTCTCCACTCTCTTAGGAAACCGGTAGGCTACAATATGATCATCCTCCTTTATAGAGGCCAATGGTTCTGAGGGGTTCTCTAAATATCGAAATATTCGGTGTTCATACACCTGTTTAATTGCATTTATAATTTCATCAGCCAGAAGAAACAAAACTTAAGCTCGAAAATTTGAAAGATAAATTGAGGACAAAAATAAATGCTACATTACCTCAGCAAGCAGAAGACTTTCATCACTCTTCAAGCAACAAGCATTAGCCAATGCCTCGCTAAGATCTCTGCAACAACCTTGTTTTAGTAAGGTAACAGTGAATGGCATTGGATGACCACTTCCATCACCACAGATAACAGTCACTGTCATGGGACGAGTCGCAGTTGAAGGTAGTGGCATAGATAAGTACATAAAAGGGTCAAACGTGATTGAAATCTTTCCACAAGCTGGACAAACCAGTGTTGATTTGTATTGCCCCTGTCATTTAATCATATTCGGATTGTAAGAAAGGAATATAACTTTCATCCATTTACAAGAGAACTCGAGCTCCTTTCATTTGAAGTCTAAGAACAAAGGATATTAAAGTAAAATAAAAGTTGCATGGTAGAATCATCCATCCCAGTCTCAAGTACTACATAAACCAAATAGTTAGAATCATCTTTCTTATAAACTTCATATATGGTGTTCACAAATTACTAAATAGATGGGGCCCCATAAGATTATACTTCCATTATAGAATAAATTAAATAAAGAAATGAAATGATGGGCTAGTCATCATCGGCAATCTAATAAATTTTATTAGTTTTAGCTTCTCTACCAAGTACTCCTCTCTTAAGTCTATCTCTTCAGTTTTTTTAATATTTACATATATACCCACAAAGCATTAACATCAATTGCTGTAGAGTCCTCGTTATCTAAAAACATCTTAGCTAGCGCTCCTATCCCAATATATATATATATATATGACAAAATACACTAGAGTATAGATACAAGGAACCATAGAGTCAACTATTACATAACCTAAGCAAAAAAAAAATTGCAATTGCAACATAGTACATTCTAGGAAGAGCATATAAAATCATCAAAAAATCACTCACTTGGCAAACATCTACTATCAATGAATCATTTCGAGCCTTGTGATTTTTCCAACACTCATTGGCAACTTCCTCATCAGGACAGCCATCATAATCCTTTGCTTCAATATAAGGCTTTCGTTTTACACGATTCAAATCCTCGTGAAGCCCATCAAGCAAGAATGCAAGAAGTTCCTATAAAAAGATATTTTCACCATGCAAACCAAACGAGATAACCACATAAGATAAACATAATTACGAGGACCTTTGATTAAGAGCTTTATAGAATAAAAAATAAAAAATATTTAATTTTTATAAAGTACTAACTTGAGAATCATGTTGATTGTAGCCACTGAACTGAGGAGCAAACCGAGCAAGCTTTCCCTTGAAAACACGTGGTGCAACAGCATTTCTCCCTGAGGACCACAGCTTCCTTAACAAGTCACCAAAAGCAATTGCAAGTTCACCCTGCAGAGATGCAATATACTTCAGAATATTTTTAAAAGAAACAAATAAATGACACTTCAAAATGTCCATATCGAGCAAAAAGTGATTATAAAATAAGGTCCACCCACGCGCATTCCTAAGGGATTTTCTGTGTTGATCTCATCAGTGTAATCTTGCAAGAAATACTCAGCCAGAGGGGGCGTATGAACTAAACATTGGATGGCACTATTCATAAAGCAAGTATTTCCCAGATTTTGCAATCCGGCTAAACCTCCCCTTTCTTCTTTTCTTGACTTATAAAGATCAGAATTGTCATCAACATCAGCGAACGCTGCACTTAAAGCACTCCTCTGATACAAGCTAAAGCTTTTACCCACTGAATGACCATTTGATGTGGTAGGCCCACCAGCAATTGACACTGAAGACCTTGATGGTTCCACAGGTACTAAAGCTAACTCATTTCCTGTTGAACTTGGGCCAAGACAAAAAGTACTCATTTCATCATAGTTCACCTCTAGAAGGATCTGCAGAAAAAAGGGGGGAAAATCAATAGAGTAATGCAGTTAATTGGTATCGACTACAAAATTTGAAGACTCTCCTGATATGCAAAGAGAAGAAAAATTCATTGAATGCTAGTTCAATTACACAAAAAGTCATGCTTCAACCTCAGCCTGTATCGCTAATCAATTTAGCATCTCAGCAGAAAAGCCTTGTTTTACCAAAACAGCTAGTCTATAGACTTCATCGTAAGTGTCTCATTTGTTAACATCAGATGAGTGACACAATTCCCAAATGTCAGATGGTGAAAGTACTTACTTCTTGATCCATCTGCAAGTCTGACTCCTCCAAAGTTTTATTGGAAATATTCAATAAATGCTTCTGCTTATTGAAATAGTCCCAAATTTTCACCTGCCAAAAATAAATGCTTCAACCTAATTGAAAGAAAAGAGGGGTTTAAATAATAGTAAAATTATAAAGAAAAGGCATACCTGTTGTCGGTCTATGCTCTTAAGTAAACATATTCTCTCATAAAGTTCATGTATGGAAGCCTGAAGCAAATTACTATGTATCAACTTTTAAACCTCAAGTAAACTTTATATCAACAACAAAAAGAGGGCAAAAAAGGTTATACCTTCTTGCTTAAGGTTATAACTGATTGGCTGCCGTCCCTAGAATCAATCAACTTAAGTGAAAGTGGATAAACTTCCACCATAAAACTTTTCTGATGGATACCCTGCAAAATCATTTTTCTAGGCAATGCTGGTCCTCCTTTGTACCTGAAATTTAATAAAGACCACAACATATCAAAGGAAAACACCATATAAATTATAAGTAAGAAACAATTGTTTTTATACAATTCAATCTTCTACAAGATAAATATAGTTTAAAAAAAGAGCCAAAGCAGACAGTAAAAACTATCCACCAATGCACCTTGAAACAGAAACATACAATAATGATCCATGCTCAAAAGCAAACATAAATCTGTACGTCCAAAAGAATGCATGGTAGTATAGGAAAGAAAAAAAAAGTGAAGAGAACAAACCACTCAAAGAGCCTTTCCCATACTTCTTGAGGGACTAGAGCATAATCCTGCCCTTCCTCCAACATACTACGAAGTTCTAGTTCATCACTCTCGCAACCATTCCCTTTGAAAATTAACTCGGAATTATCAATCGGTCCAGGTCTATCTATCTTCGTTGAAGGTTGAACATCCATATCTAAAGGTTCAGAGGCCTTCTCATCAACTAAGCATTCTCCAACATCTTGCCCAGTGTATCTCTGCCAGCTTGAATACCACCTGTATGTACAGCATAACAATTTTAAATTGAAGTAAATACTTACCATCAAATAATCAAAAGAAAAATAATGACGCAGCAAAGTAAGTTCCAAATCAGGCAATCACCTATAATTTCATGCATTTACCAAAAACAAATCTATACATTTCATGCTTAAAATATCATGAAACAAAGCATAGTTCAATTTCTTCAATGGCAGGGAACTAGTTGGTGACTATAACGAAGCAATTAGTAGCATCAACAATAATATAATTCAGTAAAAGCTTAACCATAAAAATATAATAACCGGTTCAGAAAACAAACATCAAATTCAAAAACCCTATTACAAATGGGATAAACGATTAAGTGATTATTGATTAACCTGAATAACCTTCTTTTACATCGTATCTAAATCTCTGCTTACCTAACAACCGAAGAATCATAGCAAAGGAAAACGGGTAAGCGCAAAAACCAAGCAATAAAATTAAAACGATATGATGGACCGAATAAAATTACTAATTAAGAGAAGAAGATAAACACACGCTTCCTATTGTCATCTATAACTAAACTAAAACATGCAAAGTAGCAATGCAACGGTCTTTATATTTTTCTTCTGGGTAAGCCACTTAAATACAAAATACAGATGCGTAGACAGATATTGTAATCAAGAATTTGAAGGCGCCCAGAAACAAATAAATAATAACCTGGCCTTTTATACTAGAAAAGCATCAAAGTCGTACCTCTTAGAAATGACGTAGTATAAATTTCCTTCTCTCAAATTAGCTTCTGATCGGTTGGTGAGTTCAGAGACGATCCGTCTCTCTTCCTCAGGCTTTAGAGGCAAAAAACTCACTCCATTTTCCATCATATGGCACGAATCAGGAATCGTCATGATTCGTGACGGACAAAGCTTCCGAGGAGATTAAGAAATTCAACGAATCTAAGACAAAGATTTGAATATTGAAGAACAACGAAGAAATTTCAGATTAAACTCTGATAATATATCTGTACCCGATTCATAAGAGGATCGAGAAATTAGACACAAATGTATTGACGAAAAATATAAGAGCTCGGAGAAAATACAGAAGATTAAGAAACCCTAAATTGCAGTTGGTGAGCGATGATCTATGTAGAGGATGAGACAAAGGATCTGTTAACCAGAAATCTCTTACCGTTACCGTCTTCTAATCAACGATATGCTTTTGTCCTTCAAAACTCAGGAGACACGCCTCCAACGATCCACACAACCTTATGGTAAATGGTCTAAACGGACACGTTTAAATTTAATTTGGACCAAGTGTTTTTTTTTTCTCTAAACAATCACCAAAATTCTATTATATTTCAATTTCAACATTTATTTTTCTTTCAACAAAAAAAAATATGTAATTTTTGTTTTTTTAATTCTTTAATCATTTCACCCTATTTTAAGTTATAAATGTGATTATTTTTTAATATATTATAATCAAAATATTAATATTTAAATAAATTAAATATATAGATATTAAAAAATCATCTTCCTTCAAATTATTTGGGATTAAGAATTAGTCGAATAATTTCGTTTAACTCAATCTAATCAAATCGCTTATCACAAATTGGATGTACTTAGATGAAAGTATGATACAAGGTAGGATGGATACGATTTAAAACTTATCTTCGTTTTCACTTAAAATCATTATTGGACATATTAAAAATTTTAATGAAAAAAGGAGATCTTAAATGAAGAATAAGGTCTAAGTACTATTTTAAATATTATTTTTATTTTTAATAATTATTTTTATTATAAATGAAAATTATTAAAAAAAATTAATAATAAATATTTTGTATTGAAAAATAAAATTTTGAGTCAATAAATGATAAACAATATTTATATAAGAAGGATAAAAATAAAATATATGTAACAATAACATAATTCTTTGATATTAAATAATATCGATAAAATCTTGTTACAAACTAATTTAAAATAATAACAATAAATTATAAGATTTTATATTTTTAAAATTCAAAAAAATAATTTAAATAACTTTTTTTAAAAAATTATTGATGTTTTAATACAATAAAAATATAATTTAAAAATTACATATAAAATATATAACGCATTACTTATGGTTAATTTGAATTTAAATGTTATTAAAATATATAAACAAAATCTAAAAATATCATGTTTTTATATATTTATTAAAATAGGATATATAATTTTAGAAAATAAGATGGAAAATATAATCTATGTTCTCGTCCCACCTCATATTATAACATATTGATCATCATTTCTCATTCTTCATTCCCCATTTTATTATCTTCATCTTTATCTTTAATCAGATAATTTTAGTAGGATTTTACCTTGTCAAAAAAAATTAACAACCTTGATTAAAAGTTTCATACGTCAAAACAATTATACATATGTGAATTATACTATCGACTCAAATAGGCATCCGGAACCTACCAGTAATGGATACAACAACCTATGGGATCAAATAACTTCTCTTAAGTCTATCTAATCAAGTTGTTCATCATAAGTTATGTGTGCTTGGTCCATATTGAGAATTTTATACGTCCGAACAATTATATATATGTGAATTACACTTTGGACCCAAATAGGCATCAAGGACCTACAAAGGAGTAGATATATCAATCTTTGTTCTAACTCGATCAAATAGACCTCACAATGGGAATTAAGCATATAGTACAACAAAGATACAATAAAAATAACATGCTTAAATCAACAAACTACAAAAACAACCAGCATATAAATATATATATATAGTAAATACAATAGTGATGGTATGCTTCATGGGCTCCTATCCAGGTTAGCAACATGCATTAGCATGACAAATAGCACACAACATGTGAATCAAGCAAACATATTGGAAAAGGTATAAAGGATTTTCAATCACTTTAAGGCCTCTTATGTGCAAACATGCATATTTAGTAAATGATGATTGTACTCTCACAACATGCAATCATACATAAAATATCATGTAATGAGGTAAACTCACATAAGATCCAACTTTAATATGGTAAAATCCACTCGATAACAAGTAATTCACTAAATATTAAATCACCAGTATACAACTTGATAAAAGTATAAATACAAATACATCTACCAATCAAGACACCAGTTCTAACTGTGCCTAAGTTTCCCTCGCTTTTTGTCAACACAACATATGATCTAAGTAGATCCAAGCTTGTCCTCGGAGCTCCATCACTACATGATGTGATCGACTATTGATGGTTCAATCTCCTAAATGCACTCTACCATAGCTTATCTAACTTACGTATTTCCAACATCTTTTTTATGGGGAAATTAAGGGGTTAAATTAAGCTCATCTGGAATTTAGACTGCCAAATCAACGTCAGATCATGGGCTGAGATAAAAAAAGAATATCAATAACAATGGCCAATACGAAAGTGACATATGGCATGAGGGATTTATTGGCAGAATCAACGCGACGTGTGGTTGATAGATTGGTCTTGATTAATGCATGCCGAGTCAGTATCGCATGACACTTTATGATTTATGGATACGACTTGAGTGGCGCACCAGTGGAAGGAATGGATGAATCATGTGACGACACATGGAAATATAGTTTGACCACGCTACAAACTCAAAACGAATGTCATGTTAGCACGTGGCTTAACTCTATATCTCATGGTACATATGGCATTGCACAATTGGCTCTCAATGCTTACATGGCATCCATATGGCTTGCTTTGTCAGCTTCTATGTTTGCATGGCATCCACACGATGCCTTCTGATTAGTCCTACGTTAAAAATTCATAAAAATTCAAAAAAAAAATCAAAAAATATGTTTTCATCAATTTTCACTAAAAAGTTAATATTTTAATATTTTTAACCCAAAAATACCATCTATTAAATAAAATGAGCAAATATTAAGTAAAAATTGCACTGATGACTCTACTTTCATTGAGTCATCATTGCACATTTGTAACTAATAGCCGACAAATGACAACTCAACTATGAGAGAAACTTCTTAAAATGATATAGCTCTTCGTTAGCCAACCATTCATTTTAACTCTCAACAAAACCTCACTCAATCTCAGATTTCTTATACCCAATCCAGTGTTTGAGAAATATGAGAGAGAGACTCCTCTTTGATACCCTACATCATACAGATAATACATTATTTTTCAAACCTAACATTCAAAAGGAAAATGGACTATGAAAAGACTAGGGAAGTCAAGTGCCAAATTAGTAGAGCTTCCCCCCAAAAATTTGGCCAACGAATATTAAAGCATGATCTCTATCCACTATATGGTTTCTATTAAACTCTTCAAATTGATTGTATCCCTTTAAAACAATTTTAGGAAAAACAATTCCAATCTAGACCAAAAAATGAAAATCAGTTTTTAAACCAATTTGAAAAATCATGAAAAGAATAGTAATCTGCAATTTTGAACTGAATGTACCAAGTATACGCCTTTTCTAGAATTTCGATAGAAAAATACTTGATCTCATGCTTGGATGTAGTCAAAGTAATCATAGGTTGTAGGTTGTATCCTATGATCCTTAAATCTTTCTCTTCTAAAAATATTTTTTTCCCAATCGAGTTTTATAATAACTCTTCTAATTTTAAGAGTCGAGATGTAATTTCATTTTCATTCATCATGTTATGAGTAATATCAACTGAGTATGATTCTTTTAAAATCATTTCATAATATTCCCTCATTTTAGGGATAGCGTATTGTGTTAAATTATTTTTAAGATAAATTGATACTATCTGATAAGGTGATTTCTTAACATCTTCTCCATGAGAAAAATAGTTTTTCTTTTTACCAATTTGAACTCATCGTTTTTAGGAAGTTTTAAGGAAGATCTTTTGATATTATGTTGGAAGGTGAGTGCGAGACGATCCATTTGAACATTCCCTTGCTTCCCTTCTGCATGTCCTTACAAATATTCTCTTATTAGAAAATCAGTAAAGGAGTTAGATTCTCCCTAAATAAATTTGATGTCGAAATCAAGCATTGAAAGTATTGCTTGCAAGCTAGCAAATATCTACTTAGATGCCAACCTTTTGATGTCATTTTCAAGAAGTCTTTGACTGACCTACAATCCATTCTTAATAAGAATTTTTCGTTAAAGAGATTGTTCGAAAATTTGAAAATGCTAAGAACTATTGCAAATATTTCTTTTTTGGTAGAATAATTCTTCTGAGGTGTCTTCCATATTATAGAAGTGAAGCACACTAGGGTTTCTTTTATGCCCAGTTTTTGCTTTAGGATTCCTCCATACCCTATATCAGAGGCATTTGTCTCCATGATTTTTAATACATCAAGATCTGGTAAAGATAAGCATGGAAATTCTTTTACTTTTAAGTTTTATCCTTTTGACAATTTTAGTGCAGGCTGGACTTAATTCTTGAGGATTCTTTCTAATCTCTCATAGAGAGGTTTGACGTCCTTATGAATTTTTTTGTAAAAATATATTTGCCAAATAATTAAGACTTTTTAAAAATCCATGTAATTGTTTTTTATCTTTAAGCTTGTTTGGAAACTAATCAATAAAGATTATAGACATGTGAATTAGAATTATAAACCTTTGACCAATATTATGGCCTAGCAAACATACTTCTATTATAAATAATTTCATTTTTTAACAAAGGCTAACATGTCTATTTCTTTAATAATTTTGAAAAAAATATTTAAATGTTTTCGGTACCTCATGTATTGATTTGGAAAAAACCAACCAACCATCAATATAAAGTATGTTAAATCTAATATAAAGATTAAAAATCTTATTCATGATTTTTTGGAATTCTAAAGAATATTTTTTTAGCCTAAAAGGCATAACATTTCACTCGTAGTACCCAAATAGTACTGTAAAAACAATTTTATATCTGTCATTTTTAGTAATTTTTATTTATCAATAACCATTTTTTCTATCAAACTTAGAAAAAACATTCACCTTGTAAAGATGGTTTAATAAGTCTTTCTTATATAGAATGGAATGTCTAATCCATCTTAGCACCTTGTTTAAAAGTTTATAATTTATTACTAATTAATTTGTTTTAAAAGATATTCAATCTCTTTGTTGAAAATTTTCAAGTGACATCCATTCCTTTGAATAGGCCCAAATATTGTGAAAATTTAAGACTCTTTAAAGTTTAATCATATGGTAATTCCACTACATGTCTTTTTCTTGACCAAAAGTCATTTGGTAGCTCAATGCATATTTCCTTTTCAATTTTCTCTTTTAGAGATTTGATCCTTCTTTGCATATCTTTTGATAGGATTTTATCTTCTATAATTTTATGCTCAACTTCTTCTTTTAAGGAATAAATAATTTTTTCCTTTTCATTAACCTTACTTTTAAGGTTATTAATATCATGCCATTGTGATTCTTTTAAGAACTTAAATTTTATTTTGTGACCTTTAATATTAGAGGTTATTCTGTGTTTTGTACCTTTAAATGGATATAACATATTTAAAAATAGAGTTCCTAAGATAACCATTCTAGATAATTCTTTACCAAGTAAGAAAGTAGTTTATAGACAAATACTATTACTACAAATTGTTGTATAGGAAAGCTTGTAATTAATGTGCATTCTTTCTCCATTAGCGATATTTAATATATGTGTTGTTTTTGAAAAAAATACTTTATGGGTACTATTCCTTTAGTGATACAATTTAAATCAATTAGTGATTTTACTGTAAAGAAATATTCTTTGTTTATCACAATGACAACTTTTAAGTACTATTTATGATTAATTACTCTATCAAGAGTATTAACAAATTGCATATTAGTAATTTGTTTAGGGTTATCTTTTTTTTTATTCTCCAGTAGCCTTGTCACTTGACTCGACTATTTAAGGTGGAGGCAATTCTCATAAAAGATTGTTAAAATCTTTTTCATTATTTTCAATCTCATTTTTAGAGAATTAAGGAGTTTTCACGCACGGTTGAAGCTCAAATATTTAAACTCTATTTTTAAGATCTTTAAGATCTCTATTTTAGTGATACAATTTAAATCAATTTTAGAATCAATTAGTGATTTTACTGTAAAGAAATATTCTTTGTTTATCACAATGACAACTTTTAAGTACTATTTATGATTAATTACTCTATCAAGAGTATTAACAAATTACATATTAGTAATTTGTTTAGGGTTATCTTTTTTTTATTCTCCAGTAGCCTTGTCACTTGACTCGACTATTTAAGGTGGAGGCAATTCTCATAAAAGATTGTTAAAATCTTTTTCATTATTTTCAATCTCATTTTTAGAGAATTGAGGAGTTTTCACGCACGATTGAAGCTCAAATATTTGAACTCTATTTTTAAGATCTTTAAGATCTCTATTTTAGTGATACAATTTAAATCAATTTTAGAATCAATTAGTGATTTTACTGTAAAGAAATATTCTTTGTTTATCACAATGACAACTTTTAAGTACTATTTATGATTAATTACTCTATCAAGAGTATTAACAAATTGCATATTAGTAATTTGTTTAGGGTTATCTTTTTTTTATTCTCCAGTAGCCTTGTCACTTGACTCGACTATTTAAGGTGGAGGCAATTCTCATAAAAGATTATTAAAATCTTCTTCATTATTTTCAATCTTATTTTTTGAGAATTGAGGAGTTTTCACGCACGGTTGAAGCTCAAATATTTGAACTCTATTTTTAAGATCTTTAAGATCTCTTTTTATTTGATTATTTTCCTCATTGAGGTCATTAATCATAGATTCCTTCTTTTTTGTTGTATTTTTTTATTGTTTTGAGGATTTCATTAAATGAATATTGTTGTTCATGATTTTTTTAAATCTTTTTTCTCCCTTCTGCAAGAAATGGTAGGTGCTTCTTCTTTTACTGCCTCAATATACCTAGATAAGACTCTTTTTTCTGGGTTAGCATTTTTATCTATGAGATCTAAAATGAGATTTTCTTCTTTGGTAAGGATATTTAAATCTAAGGTATTCATTTTGATAATGACTGTGCAGTAATCACATTCGCAATCATGTTCACAACTCTCTCTTTCTAGCTTCTTTGAGGTGCTAGAAGATGACTCATAGAAATAATCTTTATCTTCATATGATTCATCTATTAGAAGAATTTGAGACAATTGTCTCTTAAGATTACCATCTATCAATAGCTCATTTATTTTTTGTTGGGTCCTTCAATTATTGTTAAAGTGTCATTTCTTGCCACATTTATAGCAAGTGGGAGCTTTTTGTTTGTTTTTTGTTGTAGAAGTATCTTTAACTTTATACATGGGTCTTTTAGACCGCTTTCTTTTTTATGGGACCATTTTTTAGGTGGTGGTCATTTAAGCCACAACCTCTTGTTGGATTTTATCTTCTTTTGAGAAGAGTCTTTCAAAATATCATTATAGTCAAACTCTTTGAAGATTCTAACTTTGACAATCTTTCAAGAAGTTCTTTTAAGAATTTTGGATTTTTGGCGTCTCTTTTTAACCTTAATCCTGATAGATTAAGGAGCAGTTTGAAGAATGTTGGCTATACATTTGACTTTCTGGGAGCCTCAATAGATGTTAATGGTATAAAGTCTTAATTATGTATATATTTTTTTATACGTGATAACTAACTACCAACTGTTTGTAAGAATAAGTTGGTGTAGTTTTCTTGTTCTATTACTTGACATATTGAGACGTTAGTAGCATTAGCTCCTGGTTTTGAAGATGCATGCTTATATGGTACCGCCTTGGTTTTATTTGTAAGACTAATGGTTGCTTATGGGGGATGAATTGCAGCCACCTTTTCTCCTAATGCTAAGGAGTATGTTTTATGGATAGATTTGAGATTATTAACCTTTAGAAGAACTATTTTCTTCTATGTTACGTACTTTTGGATAAAATCAAAAACATTTACATTATTTCTTCTGACATATTTTAAGAACATTTTATGTTGTTCTCTTTTAAGTGTAAAAGATATTTACTTCTTCTATAAATTCTTTGGATCTTGAAATATTCTTTTAAGATGTTCGTTTATTGTATCTTTTTTAGATACCTTCGTCATCATAACATTAGAAAATTTAATACTAGAATTTCCATAGCTCATTTTTGATAAAGTTGGACTAGTTGTCTTCTTGTATCTTTCCAATTGGTAAATTAGTTGATTAATTCTTGTGAAAAGCTTCTTTACTCGCCCAAATAATGGTTCTCTTTTGTAAGATTGAGGTGTTGGAGTTGTGAAAATTGAGACCGTTGGATTATTAACTTTAACTCTTCCATTATAGTTAAAGTTAATTTCAATCGATCCATCTTAATACTAAACAATTTGCTCTAGTTTTGTGTTTTGAGGAATTAAGGACTGTTGTTCTTGGTTTAGAGACCAAGATTCTGGTAGGGATATTTTATCATATGTAACGTTTTTGGTACTATTAGTCTAGATTTAACTAGTTAGTTTGAAAAAAAGTAGTTTCACCTCTTTTGTCTTTTATAAAAGACTTTAAGTTAATGTCTACACAAGTTGAATTCATAATTTAAAATATATTTTGTAAATTAGAACAATATTACTAGTTCATTCTTTCATATCAAATCCATGAGTTTTAATATCAACCTTTAAGGCTCTTAGAATATTATTGTCTTTAATATGGATCATTTTTTTTAGAAAACAGTTAAAATAGATTGATCTAACACTTAAAGAGGTTTTAATACACCCAAATAGTGAGTCTGAAAATCTTTTATGTCTTTTATCTCTTACACATAAAAGAACTTAATTATTTAATCCTTGTTTAGTGAGAAATTTCACTACTATCTAGGCAAGTCTTATATGTAAGTAGTTGAATTTTTTTATATGAATTTATAAGATTTTGAGAAAATAGACTTTTATATATATTGATTTTTTTGTAAAAAAAAAGAATTTATTTAACAATGTTTATTGTATAATCTAACTTAAAAGAAAAAAAATACATTTATTATAAACTTAAAGAAGTTTCATATTTAAAAACATTCTAGTTTTATAAATATTTTTCTATATTTTTAATTTTTATAATTTCTTTGTTAATAACTTAAAATTCAAGAAAATGAAGGTTTAAAAAGTTTCTAAAAAGTTCTTACTAATTCTACCACAAAGAAAGATTTATTGATACAAAAAAGGCTTGTCAAAGTCTCACGTCTTTGTTGCACGATTCATTGAGTCTTGTGATTGTTCTACAAAACCTCTAAATACCTTAAAATCTTTCTTAAATTTAAAGGATTCAACACAATTTCTCTATATTTCTATTACTTGATATTCTCCTAATTAAGCTCTGATTCCAAATGGATTGAGCACAAGCCTATTACCAATTAATAACTCTAAATTATGAACATCTTAATGTCAATACCAAAATGTATCGTGATAAAAGTCCCTAAAAAAATCTCATAATTGAATTATAATTATAAATAAAGATCAAACATTAATGTTGTGTTTGGTTAGAGGGAATGAAAAGAAATTAGAATTGATTCATTCTATTTATGTGTTTGGTTGAGTTGAAAAAGTAGTCAGGAATAAAAGCGATTCCTAAAGGATAAGGAATGATAATTTCTTCTCCCCTTTTAGAAATCACGATTCTACTATCATTTTAATTTTTTTCCCAATTTTACCCCCACCTCAAATATAACCCTAAACTCAAATCTCAAATTTTAAAACCCAAAACCCTAAAACCTAAATCCTAAAACCCAAAACCCCAAAACCCCAAAGCACTAAATCTTAAACCCTAAATCCTAAACCCTAAACCCAAAAATTCTAAAACCTAAATTTCAAATCCCTAAACCCAAAACCCCAAACCCCAAAACCCTAAACCCTAAACTCCAAACTTCAAATCCCTAAACCCTAAACCCTAAACCCTAAATCTCTAAACCCTCCAAAATCCTAAATCCTAAATCCAAAATCCTAAAACCCCAAACCCTAAACCTCAAATCCTAAATCCTCAAACCCTAAACCCTAAATCTCAAACCTCAAAACCCTAAACCCTATTTAAAAAAAATATAATTTTAATAATATATTTTCTTTTTAAGTAATAATTATTTAGAAAAAAAATGATTTCAATAATTATTTTATCCAACAAAAAAAACCTTAAATATTGTAATAATGATTACTTATTTGATTCTAATGGTTAAATCAAACAACATTATTTACTTTACATTCTTATTTCGATTCCAATTTTATTCCGTGAATTAAACGTCACCTAAGAGGCTATGATGCTTCCATCCGATCCAAAAACCCCTTTGCTATTCCTACTAAGGCACTGACTCAAAAAACCCTGCGAGCAGAAGTAAGATTTTTCTCTCTACCATTATCTGATTGAAGAAGGGACCTTTTTTTTATTAACATTAATTAAAACAACTACTTCATTCTCTTTGTTAAATTTCTATTTTGTTTTCTGCGAGAGCTTTTGTTTCCTCGTTGATGATGGAGACAATTTGAGACCTTGAGTGTTTGTTTCTAGGATATCTGCCTTTGTCTTCATCTCTCTCTGTTGATCAATCTTCGATCGACGACTCTAACTGTGATTTTGTTTTACTAAGACGTAATCTTATGGCCGTGGATGGGAATGCTGGAGTTGAATTGGAATCGAATCGGAATATTGAGACTCCACTGGTCGAACCGTCGAAAGGGTCTGCCAACAACGAACAGGAGCACAGTCAAGTACGACATTCGAGTTTGCAACAGAACAACAATGTTTCGATTCTGAAACCCCAACCCCACGATCAGAGTCTGTACGGGAGTGTTGTATCCTCCACGGCGCACGTTAACGGTGGTCAGAAGGCTACTCCGCAGGTTGTTGTACAGATGAGTTTCGATCACTCGGGGGAGATTGGGCCCCAGGCGCTGCAAGTGGGCCCGACCCATCATCAGCGATCAAATGGTGGTGATTTGCTGGGAAATGGAGATCACATGGTGGGGGAGAACTTCAACCGGGACATGAAGGATTTGAGTGAACTTTTCTCTAAGCTTAATCCTATGGCAGAGGAGTTTGTTCCTCCTTCACTTGCTAACAATCATGGATTAAGTGTTGGGTTTTTCACTGATAAAAGGTTTTTGCATGGCAATGATAAGAACAACAATGGCAACATTAATGGACACATCAATGGTCACACTGGTGGACGGGTAGTATTCTTTAATAATTGTCTTTGCTGCGTATGTTCATTTCCTTTATGGTTTGTTCAATTGTCTAGAAAATGAATGGAAAAGATACGTGGGACACATAATCGGAGGGCATTTATGTTATATTTACTTTGCGTTTAATGAAGCAGCATCAGACTTTCTATGCTTAAATTGGGCTTGTATTTGAGGATAATATTTTTATAAAATTTCAGGCTTCAAATGTCAGAAAGCGAGGCAGAAAAAAAGAGACTCTAAGTTTGTAGATTTTTGTTATTAATTTATTACTTCCTTTTGAACTCGTATTTCAATAACCAAATTGAGCAATTGTTGATGGATGTTTCCTCAGAGGAATAACCAAGGGAAAAGGAGAATGAACAGCCGGACAAGCCTGGCTCAGAGAGAAGATAGGATTCGGAGAACTGTCTACGTGTCTGACATTGATCAACAGGTATGCCGTTTGGAAAATATTCCTGGGTTTCCATTACCTCCCTGAACACATGACACTAATTGAGCTGTCACTTGAGACATAGGTCACTGAGGAACAGCTTGCAGCTCTTTTTCTCACTTGCGGGCAGGTAATGATGTTCGGTTAACAGGACTGTGATTGACTTAGTAAAAATGACTAATGGTTTTTAATGATTGGCCTTATTCTACACTTTATATTGCTGAAGGTTATTGACTGCCGTATTTGCGGTGACCCGAATTCTGTACTTCGTTTTGCCTTCATTGAGTTTACCGATGAAGGTACTGCTGAAAACTTTACTGTCCCTTTTTGATGCACTGTCAAAGCTTTCTTTGGTGTTGTAAAATGTAATTGTTTTCTGATGTTGTGTTCTTGGTGATGTGATTTTGCAGAAGGTGCACGGACTGCTTTGAATCTGGCAGGGACAATGCTTGGATTTTATCCTGTTAGAGTATTACCCTCTAAGACAGCTATCGCACCGGTTAACCCAACATTTTTGCCAAGGGTGAGAAAGTCTTGTATTTGAGTACAGTTGCATCTTCTGTAACCATGAAGTTCATATCATGTGTCTCATTAATTGGTGGTTTTTTTTTGGGAAATTCAGAATCATGATGAACGTGAAATGTGTGCAAGAACTATCTATTGTACAAATATTGACAAAAAGGTGAAAGCTTTAAAATTTTACTGAATGTGGTCAGTCTAGATTTTATAATACTTCTCATGTTTTTATATGGTATGTTGTTCTGCAGGTTTCTCAAGTTGAGGTCAAACTCTTTTTTGAATCAGTCTGTGGAGAGGTTTGTGATCCTCATGAGCTTATAAACTTTTCCCCTTGTACTTAACATCTGCAGTGCCATATGTATGAAGAATCTTTTTTGACATAGGTTTATCGCCTGAGGCTGCTAGGGGACTATAATCATTATACTCGTATTGCCTTTGTGGAGTTTGCCATGGTACTTTTCTTAATCCTTAATCTTCTGGTTGTTCTCACCAGCTGATCCCCCCAATGTTATTTATTTGTTGTCCCAGTATTATAGTCCCTTCTACCTTTTAAGCTACTACAATTTATAGTGCGGACTTACCTGCTATGCAGTGGGGGCGGGTTGGAAGGTGGGAATGATTACATGACGATTTTATTGATGAATGGAAAATTTTCCGACATCATCTCTATTGAGGCCTTTTTTTTATTCAGAAGAACCCTAAAGTTGCATACTAGGCAAGAAACTTCTGGATAGCAGGAAGTGCAAATCTTTACCGTTCAATATGTTGACTTATGTCAGCATGAAGCACTTCAAATATTTGTTTTCATGCTCAGGCCCTTATTTTTTGTAGAGCTATTGATTGTAATTTCATTGGTTTACTATCTCATTCATAATAGATGGGCAAATCTCCAACCCTTAGTTTTAACTTTTGGATCATTTTTATAATGCTAGCAAAATATTATAGCCCTAATATAAACTCTTAAGGAATACTTTATATATACTAATAGGTTGTTCTGAACTTTTCCTAGTCAACTGCACAACTGCTGATGATCTATATTCTGAGTTTGGTTGATTACATTAACTTAGCAAGCATAAGAATTGCTTCATATTTAAATTAGTGTATCTTATCCAAGAAAGACTCATGACTATTACTTGAAACTTGAAAGCTGTAATCTTTTTGGTTCCTGGTCGACATATATTTATTTTATACCTTGTTGGTAAAGTAATATTGATAATGTTTTGAAGTGATTTAAGTGTCTTCTATTAAAAAGATATTTTTTGTTCCTTCTGTTAATGAGGATGATATTAGTGGTATGAATATGGATTGTGCTAAAAGGCTTCATCTTTATGGACGCTCCAATGAATGGTATCTATCTTCTTGAGGCCTCTAGTATTCATAATGTGAAGGAAAATTTGCATGTTATGCTACTCTTTGAAGCTTTTCCTTGCAGTCTTTCCATGCATGTGTTTGGATGAGTGTTAGATGTTTTAGTTATAAAACAAAAGATGCAGTTCATGTCAGATAACAAGTAGAGAGTATGAAAGAAGCACTGTCCTTGTGCTTTCTTTTCTATTTTATCTATTAGAAGGGTGGTAAGAGAGAGGAGTTTTGCACTCAAGGACTTGCCTGTTGGATGATTGTAACTAGTCTACAATTAAATCTAGAGCATGGGACACTCTGTGCTCCAAATATCACATAAATGCTTGAAATGTTGGTGTGTGGCTGCAATCTCTAAAGTTATTTTTTTAAAAAATAAAATTTTGGTTTGCAGTAATTTTATTTCTTAACATCTAGATGCCAAGAGAGTTAAAACTACACATAATAAGATATTTCATTTATTGTTCTATGTTGATACCTTGTACTGGTTAAAATTTCAAAACGAACATTGATCCTACGAGTTTATCATTGTCAGCTTAAGTCTCTTCATCCCCAATTTCTAATTAGTTTTCATATAAATTACATGGGGACCATTAAATTGGAGTATAGTGACTTTGCTGACTTGAAGCTCTTTGAGATTTGCCAATTTTGGACTTTTTCAGAATGTAGAGTAGGATGCACTTGACACTTGCATGGTGTTGTTTAAACTGTATCAAAATGTAGGTCAGCATATGGACAACACACTTTTTACTAAGGATGGTGCATCTGTTATGTGGCTTCTATTACATGTTATGGCTATACCATAGCTCAGCTTACATTTTGAAATTTGAGTTACCCCGTGGCCATATATGTCTCCATAATTACAGAAATATGCATATTTTGATGCAGGCTGAAAGTGCAATTGCTGCTCTAAACTGTAGTGGTGTGGTTTTGGGTTCGCTACCTATCAGGTAAGTTCCCGTGGTACTTTGGGTTTTCATTGTTTGCCATTGAATTATATTTTTGTATCTTCATTTTGTTTATAACCAGGGTAAGCCCATCTAAGACACCTGTTCGGCCTCGAGGTCCTCGTATTCCCATGCATTGAATCTTCATTAGTGCCCAAGTTGAATTTACGGTAACGAGCATTTAAGTACATGACCCCTATGTAAAGATGTTTTTGAGTCCCCAGTCAGTTTGTTGGACATATACCTATATTCTGATTTGCTGCCTGAGATCTTTATCATATAGCTATTAACTTATTATGTCTTAACAGTTTATTTTAGCATAGTGTTGGAGAGAATTACAAGGCTTCGGAGTTTTATATATAACTGAATTTGGTATTTTCGAGATTAAACATTTTCAGCTGTTTCTGAAATTTTTACTCTTCCCACTCTCATGAAGTGGCTTGTTATGTTATTGTTCGGTTATTAGCCGTCTCAGATTTCTCAGGATAACTTTAACATGGGCAGAAAGAGAGCAAAAGGTTCTCATTTAGAAGGAATAGATTTGTTTTAGCAATCGGTAGTTCGGTACACGGTGTAATTCAAACTTATGACTTAATATGGAGAAGAGAGGAGTTTTATTGTTGTCAACCACATTTGAAAGGATTAGATAGTTTCACTGTCCACTGGATTTATTATGTTTAATGAAAAACACAAGTATCCAATGTTTGATAAATACATCAAGCAATTTGATTTATCGGAGTATATTTAATGAGTAATAAATAACAACTCTATACCTCACGCCAAAAAGATGATGTCTTTAAAGAAAAATACAGTTTTTCAATATTATTTTTTCCTATTTATGGGATAATATTTTGTGTGATTTAAACATATAGTAACATTTTTACCTTACACCAAAGTATACACTACGGTAATACATGAGCAAAAATTTCATTGCACTTTTTGACTAATTTCTTTACATTTTTAATAAAAACTCTTTATGCAATAAGTTATCGTAATACAACAATTGATATACCCAAAAATATATATGTCAAGGAAAGGTATCTCTTATTATTTTAACATATAATTACCATACATTAATTATTATATAACAACATATTGATTTACAAAGAAGTATATTATTTTTAATTATTTTACTATTATGTAAACAAATAGAAAAGTGACACGTCAAGTCATGCACTACCATGGCTGGGTTAGAACTTACTAGAAGTTATGTTTTAATTAAAAGACTAAAATGAGAACTAATAAGGCCTCAATAGGCTATTTAAGTGAATAAGATAACCTTTTATAAGTAGGGTGTATTTTTAACCCCCTGACACGTCGAGTGTTTTTGATAGGGTAATGAAATTAAAATACATGTTCATAATTATATTTTAGTTTTTTATTTTATAAAAAATAAAAAAAATTATATCAAAATTGAAGATACAAAAAAAATTCAAATACTTCATTGATTACAACAAATATATATAATATAATACGAATATCCTTTTGGATCATTCCGTTATTAATAGTGGTAACACTGCAACAAGAAATACATTTAAGTACATTTCTATATTAAAAAAATCAATAATAAATTTATCTAAATAATTTTAGGTACAATTATGAGTCTTTTTTAAATGTGTTAGCTTTAGATATAATTATTAACTTATGTAAAAATAAAAAAACGTGCAATTTTTTTTCTCACTTTTCAAATATTTTTAGGTACCATTAACAATTATACTTAAAAAATCATACGCTTCAAAATTGTATTTAAAACACTTTTAGATACATTTAAAATTTTACAAATTTAAACTTGCATCTTTCCCACGTTACACAACATAACATAAAGTCTAAGCTTACAATTCCTTTATGTGCACCCTTCTCCAAGCCAAGCTTCCTTGCCAACATTGCCAATCGTCGCATGTTAGCCCAATCCCCGTGCCACCTTAGCCATACTCCCCCAACCTTATTCCATACGCTGCTTGCCCAGTCCAATGCACATGCCTTTTTTGCTTGGAAGTCGTCCACCGAGCAACAACCTCTATGTTAGTCGTCTTTCACGCACCACTAAGTGGTTATCGCCCTCCTTCGTGCCACCAATTGGTTGTCATCCTCCTTCGTGCCTCCCTGTATAAAATAATTACTTTTATTACATTAAAAATGATAATTCATACGGTTAATGATTATTCATTAATGAATATTCGATCAATTCATTTTTAAATAAATCATATTTTTGCTAAATATCTATATATTAAATACATTTTTTATGAATAGTTATTTTATATAATGTAATTTTTTATTACATTAAATGTGACAATTCATAAAGATAATAATTATTTATTTAATGAATTTTCAATCTATTTATATATAAATAAATCATTGTTTTTTTTACTTTTTGTTAACTTTTACACTAATAAATACCAAAAATATCCATATAATAAATACATTTTTTTTATTAATATTTATTTTGTATAAAATAATTGTTTTTATTACATTAAATATAACAATCCATTCAGTTAATGATTACACATTTAATAAGTTTTCAATAAATTTACTTATAAGTATATCATATTTTTTTGTTAAATGTCCATATAATAAATACATTTTTTTATTAATATTTATTTTGTATAAAACAATTGTTTTTATTACATTAAATATAACAATCTATTCAGTTAATGATTACACATTTAATAAGTTTTCAATAAATTCACTTATAAGTATATCATATTTTTTTGTTAAATGTTCATATAATAAATACATTTTTTTATTAATATTTATTTTGTATAAAATAATTGTTTTTATTACATTAAATATAACAATCCATTCAGTTAATGATTACACATTTAATAAGTTTTCAATGAATTCACTTATAAGTATATCATATTTTTTTGTTAAATGTCCATATAATAAATACATTTTTTTTATGTATTGTTATTTTGTATAATGCTATTACTTTTATTACATTAAGAGAAATAATTTATATAATTAATGATTAACTATTTAATAAATGCTCGATCAATTTACTTATGAGTAGATTATATTTTTATTGAACTAATAATTTTTATATCAATATTATATCATATAAATTAAAAAAAACAATTAATTAATATAAATTATTGCTAAATAAAATGTTTAATAAATTTAATTAAATTATGTTATATACAATTAACTTTTTAAATAGTACAAATATTAATTAAATAATTTCATATCTTGTTATCTTATATTTAATTTATTTATTAAATAAAGTTGTGCACAAATCATTAATGTTCTATCACTCATAAAATAATTATCATTATATATTCATTCAACCATAAAATAACAAATTAATTATTTATTTATTTTAAGAGTATTTATGTATAACACTTTATAAAATATTTTAACATAAATTTTTAATTATAATCAAAATAATTTTAAATTTTAAATTTTAAATAATAAGTATTATTATCCAATAATTAATATTATTATATATACAATTCAAAAACTAGAATTTAAAAAAATCTTATACCATGTCAACAAGAAGTAAAAAACTAATATTTAGAAAAATCTTATATCACGCAGCACCATGTAAAAATTCTTAACAAAAAGAAAAAGTAAAAGCATGAAATGAAATGAGAACCACTCTATAGACAAAAAAGAAAAGTAGTCCTTTTTAATTCAAAAATGACGGAGTTAAATTCATGCATGTTCTTTGTTTTTCTCATGTTGCTCAATACTGTTAATGTCTGAAATGGTTGTAACTAAGCTAGCCCAGAGAATATTATCCATTGACAGGCTTTGATGTGAGTGATTGAGTGCGTGTCAATATAATTGAAAGAATCTCTTAACACTGTCTAAAAAAGAGGTGTAAGGGCCATAGCTTTCTATCATATATATATATATATATATATATAAAGCTTTCTAAACAATTAATTTTGAAATATTAATCAATAAATTTACCAAAATTTATCTTCTTTGTTTCATAGCTTATATATAGAAAGTGATTTTAATTTCAAATAATTTAATTATATAGCATAAATTTATTATAAATATAATTTTATTTTTAATTTTTTATGTAATGTAAATAACATGTGATTTTTTAAATGATAGTTAAAAGTATAATTACATCAATATGTAATTTATATATAAATCGGAGCAATTACAAATTTAATTGAAACACACTGAAGCAACTTTTTGTAAGTTTCCCGTGAGTAGGTAATAAATACAACTCTCAGAAATTAAATGTCGTTTTTTATTAAGAATATTTATTATTATTTTTTATAAATTATATTACAATTATAATTAATGTGATGTATAATAATTAATTAAAATAATATATTTAATTTTTAATTAATAAATAACTTTTTTTTATTGATCTTAAAATTTCTTTGCGAGTTTTAGTTAATTATAAATTTTGTAGTTTAGTGATATCTCTTTGTAAAAATTTTTTATCTATATAAGCTTATATTTTTAAAGTAATATAAATTTACTTTAGAATACATAAATGGTTAGATTTTATATTTTAAATTAAAAAAATTAATCATATATTTGACATATATAATATAAATAAAAAATACTTATTATTTAAAGGATCTTGTACTTTAACAATATCCTATTTAATAAAATGTATGTACATTAACTTTCATTTTCATAATAGTGCACTAATAATACATGCATTTAATTTTAAGTATTTTAATAATCTAAAATTAAGATTTAATTAAAAAATTTAACATATATCAAATACATAGACAAAAATTAATGACTTTGCAATCAAAATTTATGACTTTTATTTGATATTAAAATATTTAAGTGAAGGAAAAGACTCAAATTTTAAAATCAAAAACAAAAACCATGCTTAGAAAGGGTAAATAACTCAATGGGATTGAGTACCGACTTATATTTTACCTTTAAAAAAAATATAAAAATATTATATTTTTACGGGTACATTAAAAGTACTTTCCTTTTAAAAAAAATACTATTTAATCTAAAACTATCATAAGAACACAAGTTTAATCATGTAAAATATTAATGAATAATTTTTGTTTATTTTTTTAAAGGGTAAAATTATTATTTTGTAATTGAAAATTTCACCTATATTGTATTTTACATTTTTAATTTTTTTTAAAAAGGGTACACCATTAGTTTGTTTCCTATACTAAAAGTATATCTTTGTATAATTTTGGTAGTAATTTGTACCTTTATAAAAAGTTAAAGTACATATAAAACTTTTACCCATTATTCAAACCAATATAAATGTTAACTAAACATATCAATCTAGCCATAATATTGTATGTAGGTTCAAAAGTCCTAGAAACATATTATGACATAGAAATACATATAAAAAATCACAACAAGCAACAGGTACGAAGGAAATAGGAGATAATGTTTAAGTACTTAAGTTTGAAAAACACACATCATATTTCTCTTAAAGATATCTAAAGATTATGAGAGAAATTGAAAATTAATACAAAACATACCAATCAACGGAGAAAACAACCTAATAAATTAGAGAAGATTCAATCTGTACAATATGATATAGAGTAAATTAAGAAACATACCATTGAATTTAGAATGTTTATAAAAATCTATCACTTAACTTTAGGTCGTGAAAAATTTACTATCAAATTCTTATTAGTGTTGCAAATCTACTACGGTTAACATATATCTTAGTGGTAGATTTATACAAATAATAATATGTTCAGTAATAAATTTATCAAAAAAGTAATAAATTTGTAACACTAATAAAAGTTTAGTGATATATTTATATTACTAATAAGAATTTAATAATAGATTTGACACAACTTAAAGTTAAATGATAGATTTTTTCAAATAAAATAAGTTAGGCAACACATTTATTAGTTTATTGTGTGTCATATGCAACCCATCATTTTTTTACAGTTTTTCGCGTAAGTAAAAAAATAATGGGTTGAAAACTAAAAGGTGACTCATTGACATGAAACATGTTTAAGAACATTTGCTTTTACTTATTTTCCCATGTGTGGTTAGATGTTAAATTTTTTAATTATCTTAATTTTAAATTATTTATATATTTAAAATTAAATTTAAAGAATATTAATATATTGTTATAAAAATATGAGTTAATATTTTTTTTTGTTAAATACGAATACTATTAAAATAACAAATATTTTAAATAACATTATTATTATTCATTTATATTATATGTAACAAATATTTAATAAAAACTCTAATTTAAAACATGTGAAGTTAGACTATATATGCTAATTTGAAAATATATATTCATATCAGTAACTTTTAATTAAGTTACCGAACCCGTTAATTATATAAATTCTTAATCAGCTTAGCTTTAATCAATAGCATCTTTAAAGTGCATATGATATATTCATAATTCTATAATAAGTGCAGTATATCAATCAGCATGAATAAGGATTAAGCAACAAAATAATTTATTTATTTATTTATTTTTCACCATGAATAAGGATTAAGCAACAAAATAATGTATTTTTTTTAAACGTGTGGGTTCAAGCACAATGATCAAGCAATCTCAAACTTATCATAAACAAAATTACAAAAACGACACCACAAACTAAAGGTAATTTGTACATAACATTAATAACATATAATTATAAATGCATTCATGAACATATATATATATATTCGGATTTTTTTTTAGAACATAAAGAGAACAATAAGGTCCGAATTCCTTCAACCCGACGTACAGGGTGTGTATCTTACACTACAAAAACAATGATATGGTAGTATATAAGATTTATAATTATTTTAATTTTAAAAGATTAATCCAACAATTAAATACACATAATTATTATAAATTTTATTATAATGTCATCTTTTATTAACGTATAATATTACATCTCACAATAACTAGATATCTATTACACATTACCATCACTTTTACACTCAATCTGCTTATATTGTATAATGTAGTAGAATTATCTTAAAAAATTAATTATTTTTCTATTTTTTAAAATAATTATATTGTGTATCACAATATATATAATACAGAGGACGATGAGAATTTTTTGGAGATACCCCTCTCATGTATGTATCAAAGGTGATTATAAAAAAAATTGAAATAAAATCTAAACTCAAACTATCAATTGAAGAGTCATTAAGTTTAAACCCACACTTTTATCCTCTTATTCCCGATCAAGTATGAAAGTAAAATAGTCAAATAGAGAGCTAAAAAAGTTGTTAAAAATACATAAATTAGATAAGTTACGTGGAGTGCTTATAAGAATGCCAAAAAGTTTAAAAAGAAAACAAAAAATATGGCATGAGAAGAGAATTGAGCATCGTGTTTGCGAACCAGAATATAAATTATTATTGAGGCAAACTCAAAAGTAAATGAACACAAAGGAATGTGTCTTAGGACTTGATATGACCGTCTAATCAAGACTCAAACTATTTGTAGGTGAATAAATATGGAGAGCAATGTCGCAACAAGAATGAGCATTGAAACGATAGATGTGATGTGCCAAGACTAAGAGAGTTTTCTTTTCTGTTACCTTTCATATTATAAGTGCACATTGAGGACAATGTGTACTTTAAATTTAAGGGAGGGAACTCTATTCTTTACATTAGTATTTAGTATGCATTTTAAATTTTTAGGGATTTTTTAAAAATCTTTAAGATGTTTTTAATCATGATTTTGGTGAAAATTGATAAATATATGGAAACTAAATGCATGCATATTTGATATGAAATTATTTGGTATTAAATATATAACCGAAATACGACCCAATAAGTATAAGTATCTCGCCAGGGTAAGGCGAGGTTACAAGGCTAGTTTAATAATAACCTGAACCCAATAAACTCGGTAAAACATATACCTCAATCGATAGTAGTACCTCGTTATCCAACTACGAGGTCATAGATGTCAAGACCTAGTGAAAGTACAAGATCACGATGTGATCGTGATCACCCCTCTCCATGAGCGACCTAGGAAAGTTACTTAGAAATCTAGATCGATCTATGCATAACGACCTTCCTCTATATGTATGTAATGACCTAATAATGTAATTTTTGTAGCGATTTACATTCTACTTAAATTAGTTCGTGCATAACTCTACCACGTGTAACCAGGTCGCTATGCATGTACCCTGCCATTCATGTGAGATGTAATACACACACACACACTAATACATATATATACCCTTTAAATGAGGAGAATACAGAATTCAATTCAGTCATCTAAATTTCTACTTCTCACTACAAATCACTAAAATATTACATACGTAAATTCTCTCCAAACAGAATCATATGAACTCAATGATAAAAATTTGTTGTTATGAATATGATAAGGAATGTAAAATATTTGTTAAGATATTTATATTAATCATGTGACATGCTTGTTAGCTTTGATTGGACCAATTCAAATTTTTATGCACTTATTCACGATTGATTTTGGTGTTCTTATTAAAAGAAAATTTGTCATGAGTTATGTGAGTTGATGAGATCTACCAAGTTTTAACATCTATTTGATCATCCCTTGAGACAAAATCTTAAATAGTATTTTGCAAGAGAAATGATTTAGGTCTTATTTGGTTTAGTTGAACTTTTCAAGCTAACCATTATTATATCCATAATCACCCATTGATCTTAACAAAGAACCTTTCATATCTTTAAGCCACATTTTATGCCTAACTAATAAGTATTATCTTTACTCTTGCACCTTTAGCTTGTATCAAAAGAAAAAAAATTCAATCATATGTCATGTTATAGAGTAAGATGAAATGTAATCCACCTTATAAAAAAAGAATAAAAAAAGAAGAAGCAAAACTCACAACACAATTATCCCTCTAAAGAAAAAGAAAATAGAATTGAAAATAAGTTTGAAAGTGTTTTGAAGCTATTAAAAAAAGAGAAAAGAGATGTGGAATAAAAGTATATGAAAAGAATGACAAAAGAAAGGGTGCACCGAAATATTAAGTAAAAGCTAAATTGTAATTAAAAAGTGTATGGTGAAAAAAAGAAGCTAATTAAAGTGTTGAAAAAGCCTAAGTGTCTTCATTTATCGACCCCTCATCTAAGCCTTACGTTACAAGTATATAGAGTCCTTATTGATCTTTAACTAAATGCATATTTATATTAGTGGAGAGAGATGTAAAAAATATACTTAAGAGACTTGTTCTAAGATTGAATTGATTAGCATACTCATATAGGTTGATTTTATGGGTTCATGGGATGATATTATGTGCAGCCCACACACACGAACCAATTTATCAAAAACCTTGCATAGCCTTGTATTGATGGAATGCTGATTGATGAATATGTGAACCTTCTTATCATAGGATTGTACGACTTTTGAGAGATATAATTTTCATGAAATATACGTGTACTAATAGAAGTATATTTATGAATATACTACCCATGTAATTTTATTTAATTATACTTGGCTTTACTTGAGAACAATCAAAGAGTTAAGTTTAGGGGTGTGATGACTCTATGAAAGTAGAGTCATTAGTGTATTTTTACTTAACATTTACTTGTTTTATTCAATAAATAATATATTTGAGGCCAAAAATATTAAAATATAATTTTTTTAGTGAAAAATAAGTGAAAATAAATTATTGAGATTTTTAACGTAGGGCCAATCAGGAGTTACCACGTGGCCTACCACGCAAGAAGATAAGTTGAATGTGTAAGCCACGTGGATGCCATACAAGTAAGGACAACAAATCGTAGATTTCCATGTGTGAGGAGCCGAGGAGGACAAAATGTGTGCCATGTGTTAGCATAACATTCAATCCGAGTTCAGAGTGTAGTCAAACTTTGTTGCCATGTGTCACCACCAGATTGCACCCCGCATTCCACCCGTGCGCCACGCCATCCATTTTCGAAAATCAATTTGCACCACGTGACAATAACTCAGCTAGCGTTGACTCTGATTGGTCTCCCCTACCACGCATCGTGCTCTGATTCACACAGTGAATTCTATATATCACGTGTCGTACTGTGATTGGTTAGCATTGTCAATTTTGCTTGTTTTGATAACAACCCTTGATCTGATGGTCAAGATTGCACTTGAGCTATATTTATGCCCTAATCATCTCGTAAACTCTAAGGGGCCATCATTAGCATAATTTTAGTCAGTTTTTTGAAGTTAAAAGGAGAGAAAAATACAAAAAAAAAATCAATAGGGGACACAATTTTTGTGGATATTCAAGAGTAGGTTAATAGTATAATTCAAGAGAATGATTGTATTTCTTTTTCTACTTTTTTTTTATCAATTTTTATGTCTTTCTTTATGAAAATAATTATTGGTAGTTAATTTATTAATTTAGGAATCTTATAAACCTAATTTTCACCATATGATGATATAATATTTTACCCCAATTATAATTATAATTTAATTATATTATTTAATCATAATTTTTATGATATTAATTGTTTAGTCAATAATTTATCTATAAAGGTAATTAAATTTTTTAGAGAATCATTTAATTGTTTGTCTTGATTAAATAACATGCATTATTTCTAGGCAAATATGTATGATTCTTATGTATGTGATCTATAATTGATGAACTTAATGAGTAGTATGCAATTTAATTAACATGAGAGTATAATTAAATTAATTACTATATGATGTGTAGTTTACTTGAGAGAGAAATACATGTTATACTAGATTCAATAGATCAAGTAATTAATTGATAATTATATTGAAAGATTTTAGCAATTCACATGTTTAGAAAATTGAGAGATTAAGTAATCCTAGATATTTTCTTATATATTTTCTTGGTTACCAAATTTGAGTTAATTAATTATTTCTATTTACTTTTAGTTATTTTAATTTTGCTTCCTTAAAATATAAAAATACAATAAAATTGTTTTTTTTTATTTTTTTAGTTTTTAAAATTAGTTTTTAATAAAATAATCTTCGTAAGAACGATCTTCTCTTATCATTGTATTACTTTTTGTGATATGTATATTTACGTATTCATTGCACACACAATTTGTGTAGTGATCAACATTTAACCTCGAGGTGGTTCTTCAAGTTTGCACGTTCATTGTGCAAGTACTCTAAGTCCAATGAACTTCCACTAGCTTGGATAGTGATGGCTAAGTGTGCCGGAGGTATGGTGTCATTGCCATTCCCAATGTTGGTACCAAGGTCTTATGGATCCTGAATACTAGACCTAATCTGTTGTGGACTTCCCTCTTGAATTGTTGTTGGCGTTGGGAGCCTTATGTTGTTCTCCTTGGGCACCGAGCCCTAATGGTTGTAAAGACCTTGAGTGACTCACTAAGACCCTAGGGTGCACTTGTGAGTTCATTTGGAGCTGCATTAGTTACTCCATCTTTCCTAACCTTTGATTCATGATTGATTTTTTGGGCTTGGTGCTTTTCTTGCTTCTCTTGGGAATGGTGGAGAGTTTTGTGAACTTTCTTGAGAACTCACTATAGTGATTTTTTTGGACTTAACGTGTTGTTGGAGAAAAATAAATGAAGAACATAGCAAATAGAGTGAAGAACACAAAGAACAAAATGAATATTCTTGAGTTTTCACTAACTCGATTGATCGAACACCAAATTTCTTTCCCATAAATGGTACTGTATGTTTAAGTCAATTTTTGTTTAGTCTCATTCTTTGAACACATAAACCTACAAATAACTAGAAAATCACTTTAGAAGGTACGACATGTGGGGTGTCGTATCCACTTCGATTCTTAAAATCAATTTGTGAGGAAAAATATTATGATCATAGAGAATTTGAGAGAGTTTCTGATATAAGTTTATGCCTACTTTTTCAAGTTATAAGGACCTATTTAAAGGTTTTTGAAAGATGATATAAACATAAATAATTAATATCGATTAATTAATATTTAAATATTTAATTAATTAATATATAATTATTTATAATATTAATGATCTTCATAAATAAGATGATGTTATTAATATTGATTTTAAGATTTATATAATAAAAGACATACTTAATAATTTTATTATCCAATATAATTTATATAAAATTAAAAAAAATTACCTTTTAATGTTAGTTTTTATCTTATTAATAGTTTCAAAAGATATATTTCTACGAAAAATATTCAAAATATATATGAATTCAAATAAACTGTATCGTTGTTAATATACCAACTTATGTACATGTCAATAATATTCGTCAAATATACCAAAAAAAGAGAAATATATAATTTTTATGCAATAAATATGCATATTTTTAACAAAGTTTAATTAAGTTTTTGTTGACTATTTGTCACATATCAAAATTAGTGAAAAAAAATGGACTCTTACAGCATAGCATGCATGTATCCCGTGATAGTATGTTGGAAAAAAGATGATTTAATCTATATTTTAATCGATAATATATCTAACGAACATTTTCTCTTATATTCACCCATTGTTATTTCTTATTTTTAAAATAAATGATATTATAATTTTTACTAATCACATTAATTGATATTTTTATTAATAAATTATATATTTATATTTATTTTAAAAATAAATATATAAAATTTATATTTAATTAATTTAAATTATGACATCGTCTCTTGTATCTATAAGACATCATTAGTTAATAATTAATTTATTTATACTCGTTATATAAACTATTAACATGTGAAAAAATAAAAAAAAGTAACGCTATATTTAGATATAAAAAATTTAATATATTTTAAATTTAAAATAATATACAGTAGATTTTATTTTTATAAAATAAATTTAATAAAAAATTATCAAAATAATTATGATTAATATATATATATATATATATTGAATTATTACTCAATTAATATCGACTAATTGAGGCATAGATGAGAGATTAGGGAGATAAGATGTCGAAGTGCAAGTTAGTGAAGAGTCGTTGCTGAGTCAATTTAGGCTCCCAGAAAAAGGATGATTAGACTCAGAAATTTAGGGAATAACTCTCATGATTAGGGTTAAGACATTTGGGGTGACCTCATAACAGATCCTTTATATTTCTTATTTTCAAATTAAAATGTGATTATTGAAAGAAAAAAAAAAGAATTAAAAGAAGACTTCAACTTAAAGTAACGTAACATGCGGATACGACAAACGTGAATTTCACTGTTTTAATAAGCCATTCCATTCAAACCACAACACAACATATAACTTAGTACTTATCATAGATTAAAAGCATTTTTTAATGAACTTCACTGTTTCAATAAGCCATTCCATTCAACACAGCACAACATAACTTACTTATCATACTTCCACGCATTTTTTTTAACTGTTATTTTTAAAAAATAATTATTTTTAAATTATAAATGTTTAATTGCATACAATCTCTTTATAAATAAAATTTGGTTTTTAATTCCTTTTACACAATACCATATGTTTTTTTTTATATAATTAAAAAATATTTTTTTACATGTTTAAAATGCAACACATATGCAAATGTTTTAACAATGTATTTTAAAAATAATATATATATATATATATATATATATAATTTTTTATGCCAAAACATTGTCTTTGATATCAGTATAGTTATATTTTATTTATATTTATTGTGTATATATATGTGTGTAAGAATAAGATAGAGGGCGGCAATAAAACGTATGGCAAAGGGCCAAAAATTCATGTCGGAGATCATACTCAAAAACAATCATCAACTTTAACGAAAGAAATCAAAGCCTAACTACTTTGATAATTATCTTGCTGTTACATCTAATAGTGACTAATTAAGGTTGTTAAAATTGGGTTGACTTCAATTACTAATTAATTTCATTCATTCATTATAAAATTAAATAATAATAATTAATATTATGTCAATAACTTGGTAATTGTTGTAGAAAAAATAAATGTGAATATGATAGCTTAACTTAATTTGTTTGTTGTCATGAAATGAAAGTATTACATGCAATTTCTCATAAATGCGCACCAAAGTGGGGGGGATTAGGGTCATCATGTAATTATTGTACTCATCTAACAATATTCTATCTCCCTCTTTAATTATGATGAAGAAAATAGAGTGTTTTAAATAAATATAACTAATACTCAAACTTAGACTTCCTATTATTCTAAATGCTCAAATTTAATGTATGTCATTAAACCATAATTTTGTTAAATATTACTTGTCCATACATATTAAGCAACTAAGATGATATTATAAGATAATTATATCAAGGTTTGGTGTTAGGTGTAATTGTTCTCGGAGCATATTCTTATCAATCAATATATTATTTTCTCTTTTTATTTCTTTTTAAGTTTTATTTTTTTAAAAAAATTTATATTAATATTAGATTTTATTAATTTAATGTACCAAAGATTTCTTATATAACCAAAGATTTCAACTTTGTGTTTGGAAGATGGGTAGTGTTAATTAATGAAAGCTGTTAAATTTATGAGTGCTAGGAAGTTAATTAATGAAACGTTAAAATAATATAGTAATTATTATTTTTTAATTATTCTTTAAATAGTATTTATTTATTTATTTTTGTGATGGGAATAATCTTTAAATTTATCCTAAGAAATTGCTGTATGTAAGTTCACGTGTAGTTCAGTTATTGACTGACTTATTAGTAGTAGTTGAAAGTTGTTTATCTTTTAACATTCGAAATTATTTTAAATCAAGCAACACAATAATAATTATTGTACATTTCAATTCAAAAAAATTATAATTCCTACGAAGAATATTATATTATTTTACTGGATCAATATTACTTCTAACAACATTAAAGTGTATTTTTATCTCTTAAAAAATCTATTACTTTATAATTTTATAATTAATCTATTTTTATTATATTCATTATATTTTATCAATTTATTTTTGCAAGTTATTTAATTTTTTTTTAATTAAAAGACTTACGATTTTTGATCCAATTTATTAAAATTTTAATATCATATCAAAGTTTATAAAAATGAAAGACGTTCAAATCTCAACAAAATTAATCCAATAAATAAAAATACTTATAACTTTTATAATTAACTTCACTAATCTATCAATTATCCCACACTTATTTGTTTGAATAGTCTTTAAATTTTTTTCTATGTGAATAATCTTTAAATTTATCTCAACAAATTGTTTTATGTCAAAAACTGAAGCGACAAAAGAGGCTATAGATTCCATAAATTTAACCTAAGGGTAAAAATACCAATATAATTTATAAATTGTATTACAATAATTTTCTTTATTTTATATTTTTAATATTTTATCATTTTCTTCTTTATTTTTTGTAAGATTCATTAAAAAAATTATAAATAAAGATCCAAGATTTTTTGGCTCAATTTATCGAAAAATATTGAAATTTTAATACCATATTAAACACCATAAAAAATATGACTTTTAATTTCAAAATATTAAATCAATAGATAAAAATTATAATTTTTATAAACTCTATTAAAATTTTAGTATTATAAAATCAGTCGATTATAAATTTGTAGCTTATCATTTAAAAAAATTAACTTGAAATTTACGTAACATTAGTCTTGCCTTTTATTTAAAAATTTCAAGATATAGTTCTCTTGTAATTTTGGGGAGGGGGTAGGTGGTTAATTCTTCTCCATAAGTTGGACCCCATTTGTAAGTACACACTAGCTAATATTCCCCACCCCAACCAAGAGATGCCATAGGGTATACCTTTTTCTCGTTCAAAAAATAATAAAAATATTATTTTTAAAATTTATAATATTAAAATTATTTTTTAATATTGAAATCATATATTTTTACTAATAAAAAAATAAATATTTAATTAAATATTATTTAAATTAAAATATGATCATTATTATTATTATTATTATTATTTGTTGTTTTCATAAGTTTTAAAAATGTTATATTTTTATAATTCTCAAATTAATTTCCTCTTGTCATGCACTAGCTCCGTCCCATTATATATAAATCATCATCACTGCGTTTCTCTTTACCCACCACTTCTTCAATCTTATTGTTTTTTTTTTCCTTTCTTCTTAATTTGTGAAGTAATTAGCTAGAACCCTGCATTGATTACTTTTATTATAGCTAGGGTCAATTAATTAGAGAAGATATGAATTTATCCATAAATGGTCAATCTCAGGTACCTCCAGGGTTTAGGTTTCATCCAACTGAAGAAGAACTCCTTCACTATTATCTTAGAAAGAAATTGGCTTCTCACAAAATTGACCTTGATGTCATTTCTGAAGTTGATCTCAACAAGCTTGAACCCTGGGATATTCAAGGTATGTAAATGTATTTAATATTTATTCTTGTTCTTTTGTTCCAAATTGTATGTCTTTTCTTTGTTATTTCAATAAAAAAATATCATATATTATTTTGAATTTTTTGGTCAAATAACTTTGCTTATTTTTACCCATGTACCTGCTTATACCTTCCTGTTATCCTCAAATGTACATTTGTTAAAGAAAAAAAAACTTCTGTAAAAAAGTATGGTTGATGGTTATGAATATCTATTTAATTTTTCATATAATTTTTTTTTTTAAAATTTAATTTATACATGTTTGAGATTAAAAGAAAGGTATAATGGTAAAACATTGTTGTTTGATGTAGAAAACAGCTGTCAAGTAGAGACAAAACATCCGTACTCCTTAATATTCCCTAGCTAGCTAGCTATCTATTTACTAGTTTAATTAATTATTCCAAAATTACCATTGATCTAATTATATCACAATACTAGCTAGTGTAGGACATTAATTGACATTTTGTGAATATACTTACAGAGAAATGTAAGATAGGATCTACCCCACAGAATGATTGGTACTTCTTCAGTCATAAAGACAAAAAATATCCAACTGGAACACGAACCAATCGAGCCACGGTTGCTGGGTTTTGGAAGGCCACTGGTAGAGATAAGATTATCTACAGTGGTTTTACAAGAATTGGATTGAGAAAAACATTAGTCTTTTACAAAGGAAGAGCTCCTCATGGTCTGAAATCCGATTGGATAATGCACGAGTATAGGCTTGATGAAGGTTCCAATGATCCCACGACCATCGTAAGCCTCCCTACTCCCTGCTAGCTATATCGCATATATGTTCATCATCTTATTCATATTCTTTTTTTTTTTTACGACAAAATTAATGCTTATTGATTTGGTTTTATTAAGTAATGAGTTATGTTTTTAAATTTTGTTTTCTAATCATTAAAAAAAATTTATTTGATAAAAAGTTTAATTTTTGTTCTATTTTCTCTTAATTAAGTCACAATAAAAAGAAGTAAAATTAATTAATAACTGATTATACGTGTGTTATGATTTTTCCGTCCACCATTTTGAATTCGAATTAGAATCTCACTAATTTGTTATTTTCTTTATTTAATAAAAAAATTACTTTATTACTTCTCTTTTTAAAAAGGTAAAATTAACCAGTGAAAAAAAATTTTAATTTTGAATATGATTTTTAAGATTTTTTTTTTAAGTTTCAAAAACAATAAAAGTATACAAAAATGTAATTGAATTTCAACTTAATTTTGAATTTAAAATAATATTAATTATAAAAAATTATTATTAATTTTAAAATTATAACAATATTTTTATATATTTATTATTATTATATATGTGTTATATATCATCATGTGTATTTAATTTGTAGAAATTTTCAAATAGGTTTCTAGTAGCTCAGGGGAGTCTTGTGGTGAGGATGGATGGGTAGTTTGTCGTGTGTTCAAAAAGAAAAATTATCTAAAAACAATGGAGAGTCCTAGTACTCCAAATGCCACCTCCAACGTCCATGTGGATTCGAATCTCCATAATCATCATCACCCACTTGGCTCAAGAAACGACGGTGTTTTAGATCAGATACTGATGTACATGGGAAGGAGTAGTAGTAATACTACTACATGTAAAATTGAGAATAATAATGAATCAGTAAACACGTTCTCTGATAGGTTTATGCATCTTCCAAGATTGGACAGTCCAACTAGTACTACTCTAAACAATAGTACTAGTATTATAACTTCTTCCAACTTCAATGATCAAGAACCAATTAGCTTCAAAACTTACTATGATCAAACGACGTCGTTTGGAGAGATTCTCGTTCAACCTGATCATCAACCCTGTTCTTATAACCAGTTACATAATGAAGATGATCACAATCACGCCCAAAATTCAAGCAGAGTAAATGATTGGGTTGCCCTTGATCGCCTGGTTGCATCACAGCTCAATGGAAATAGTACTACTGACCAAGAAGAGAATGACATATCAAAGCAACTGTCTTTCTTTGGCGATACAAGTATCACGTCATTTTGTTCCTCGGACGATCAAAACGACAATGATATACAATTGCCATGTCAATACATATGTACAAGTTCTTCAGGAGACAGATCACGTAATAACCAAACAAGTAGTACTACACATGAGGTCTACGGTACTAATTGTGACAATGATCTTTGGAAGTATTTCAGTAGTAGTACTAAACCATCACAATCTTCTGCTCTATCTCCAGATCCATTATGCCACATGTCAGTATAATAGAAATTGCACTTATTATATTGGAAAAAAATAAATAAATACAAATATATGATGTAATATAATTATAAAAGACAAATGCATTCAAGTATTTTATTTATGTTATTGATAAAAGTTTGGTTCTTTGTTTTTATTTTAGAATTTTAATTATTTTTTTAAACGTGACTACACAAAAAAAAATCAAATAACAAAATTTTAAACTTTTTTTTTATTAATTTTATAATTATTAATATCTGTTACCAAACACAATCATTGAAAATAATATCTTAATAGTAGTTAAAATAATACGAGAAAAAAATAAAAAAAAAATTTATCATCGTGTTCTTGTGTAATGAATTTTTCAAAATAAAATGATTAAATTGTTTAAAAAATTAAAAAATAGATTAAATTTTTATTTTTCATATAAACTAAAGTAGTTGTACTCCTTATCTCTAACTTCAACTTCTTATTCTTATTCTTGAAGGGAGTAGACTTCATTGCTACTCATTCATTATCTCTGCTTTGCATGAGGTGATTTTTCTTTATAGATCATTATCATTTATATAACAATCAATCCAGAATTTACTCATCTTTTACCTTATCTTTTGAATTTCTCATTTCACTCTTGACAAAAAAGCCAAGTTTCTTGTCTTTAAATTGTTGTGAGTAGCATTTCACTTTCGTATCTTTTAAATTTTTACACCACTTTATTTCAAATTCAATTATCTTTTATCTTTTTAGTTTTTGTTTTCAAATTATCCACTAATTCAAAAAATCATTTTTTCATATGGACGTGAGTTCAGACCATATAGACATGAGTTCAGACGAAGAGAAGAATGATAACCTAAATTTATGCTCATTTCATAAGAACTGTTAAAGTTAATATTTTAACTATTTTTAGTAAGGTCTATAGATAAAATGAATGCTACTTTTCATATGTTTGTTTTAGTAAACTTTTAATTTTTTCTATAATAGTGATAAATATTTTTGTTCAAAGTGTTACGTAAGTTTGGTATGATTTAAGTGATTTATTATTTTAAGATTTGTCTTCAATATATAAAATTGATTTATTTAATATCTGTTTATACTTGATAAATTCTCTATATTTTCTTTAAATCTTCATAAATAGAATATGTTAAGATATCTTGCGGATTGTATGTGCTCATAATATTATCAATTCTAAGATATTTAAACTGGTATATTAATGTTCTATTAAATTCACATTTAATGAAAATTTCATTAAATTGAGAAATAGATCACAAAAAATGGTACACTTATTAAGTACACGATGGAACTATTTTACCTTGCTTTCATTAATTATTACATCAGGTTTTGAAATTATAAATCTATTTAAACTTTCAAGGAAAATATTGAATAATTTATTCTCTTAGTATATCCTATTATATGTTTATAATTGTATTTGTTTATCTTTTAGGGATATTACATAATCATGCTAATTTTTTTATTATTTATGGTTTTCTTATTTTAATAAATAATTGTTACTCTTTATAATAAACTTTTAAATTTATTTAATAATTAATTTAAGTGTGGCTTTCAATTAATGTTATTTTTCTCTTCATAAATTTAATTAACGTAGAAATTAACCAATTAATATTTGGCTTTAATTTCTAATTATAATAAATAATTATATACATTAATAGCTAGTGGTATGGTAAAGGCTTTTTTGTTAGAAGGAATATTTATTGAGAGTGAGCTGACTTTGTTGTTGATAAGATTTGGTAGAGATCACGCAATCAAAGACGACACCAATAAGGCACATGCGATGGTCGAAATGGCAAGAGAATTATACAAATTTGTTATAGCGGTCGGGTGACGACAAAGAATGAGATCCATGTGCTAATTTTTTTTATTTTTTATAAACATATTATTTAAACTTTTATAATTAAGATTTAAATACATATTCAAATAAATTATATATTATTAAATCATAAATTTATCAAAAATAAAAACTTAATTACAAATAAGATATAAGATATAAAAAAATGATTAAATAATCAAATAAATTATAAATTATTAAATTATAAATTTATCAACATCCAAAATTTAATTACACATGCAAGATACGAAACTGTTAAATAATTAATTGATATAGTTTTTTATTGATTTTATGAAAGCGTATTTTATGAAAGCGTATATATATATATATCAATTCACAAATTTTACATGGCTTATGTAAGTAAAAATCTTATAAAGAAAAGGTCACCACCTTTTAATGGGTAAATTTAATTAAGTTTTAATATTGTAAAATTATATATTCATTTAAAAATAAATGATGAAATACTCTTAATTAATTATTTTATTGGTTATTTTTTTAAAAAAATAATAAATAAATATAATTTTTTAATAAAAATTATTTAGCTTATCATTTTATCTGACTTACTTATATGTAATGATCTAATATTAATAAATAATTTAATAAATTATAAAAAAATCTTTAAATTTTACAACAATAAAAATAACACATTAATAATATTATTATTAAATGATATTTAATTAAATAATATTTAAAATAAAATACTATAAAAAAATACGATGTGAATATAAAAATATTATTGTTATGATTATAAATTTTATATTATTTTAATTATTTATTTATTTTTTGAATAATTTCTATTCAATATATACCAACATAACGCCATAAGAATCAGAATCATCACCAACCATATATATGATATTATTGCTGTGTGTCCCACTGGTTTTTACTCCCCACCAAATAGCACTTTTGTTTTATTTTATTTTATTTTTTCCTCGCAAAAAAAGATTGTAATTGGCCGTGACTTGTAAAAATGAACTTAGTAGTAATTAATTTTGTAGTTTGACGAGGGGGTATTGCTATTTACAAAAGGGCGAGTGCCGCTATAATGCATTAAAGAGTATTATCTTTTATACTATTATTTTTTAAAAAAGAATTTAGTAATAATAAAATATTTTTAATTAAATTTATCATATAATTTATTAATAAAATATTAAAATTATTATTTTAATTATTATTTCAACAGTAACTCAAACACATTAGTTTGTCATTTTCTTCCTGTTTATTTATTTTTTAGTTTTGATATTATTTTTATCTTTATTTAAATAATAATATTTTAATTACGTATATTAAATAATAATATTTTATTAAATTTTTTTTTGTTACGACTCCAATCGTAATAATAACATAATAAAAAGTTTATTTTTCATTCTAAAATGCTAATGATGATTTGATATTTAACCTAAGTAACTTTTACAGACATTTTTCCTTTCATTTAAAATTCAAATAAGGAATGGCCATTTTAATTTACTTTTCTGTATTAGACTTAGTAGATCTAAAACGTATAATTCACGTGAATTTTTTTATACTAAGCACTAAGCAGCAGTTAGTGAGTCCGGAGGTAAGAATTTTACTCTTAAATTTATCTGTGAACTACATTATAATTTGTCTCTCAAACTTATGTTAAAATTCTTTTTTTTTTTCATTAAGAATTAAATGTTCGAATCAAACTAAATATTATTTAATAAAAAATAAAAAACTACATTGTAATTCAACTAATCGCATCTGTCCTTAAATAAAAATTTGTGATTAATGGGCCGTATTCTTCTATGAACAAATTATTTAGCTCAGTTGTAGTGACCTGCCAAATCCAACTTCCAAAAATGAAAGTTGGACATTTCCATTTAAATTTATAAAATGGTTCCTTTTGGACAGACAATGTCATTTCTTTAAAGTGCGAGAGAGAAAGAAAAAAAAAACACATTATTTTTGAAATTTTATTTTCTAAAGACAATTGGGCTTTTGTCTTGAATGGTCTAAAAAAATAAAAAAAACTTCACTTAAGAGCCCTAAATTAATTATTTATTACAAAAAGATTTTTACCCATTTAATACCCATTATAACAGGTTATTTTTTTTAAAAATAAACATGTAAACCCACCCTCGATTGCAAAACTCCCAAATCCTATAAACCTTTGAAACCCCCGCCATGCCCAAAACCATCAATGAAACCCTTGTTGTTCTGAACTCCCCTTCTCCCTTTCTCTCATTACAAACAACACCTTCCGAAGTCCCTATACACCGGACCCTTTTTGCTACAAACATCACCCTAGAAAGCAAGAAACCTCCCAAGATATTCTAAAATCCCCCAAGATCTCATCTTTTCATTACCTTTTGAAAATCTTCATCCTATAATATTATACAATGTGTGGTTATTGGGGACATTTGGTCTCACAACTCGAAGTTTCATTCTTGTTTCATATCATTCAAGGATCTTATAGTATTCATACAAATTTCAAAATCAAGGTTCGATTTCGTTTTTTTAATTCTTGAATCTATATTTTTTTTGCACCGAAATTCTTCAATTTCTCTTATTTTTTTATTAAAAAGAAAAAAAAAACCAACACTATATTTCTTTTTGTGTGCTTATATTAAGGCTTGAGTGATAGGGAGTTATGGAGTTATTTTAGGGTTTTAATATATTAATTGTTTATTCTTGTCGTTTGATCTCGTTATGTAGTTTTATTCATGACTATGCATATTTGGAATGATTTTATAGGTTATATGAAATGAAGATCACTTATTACTTGATATATTAGCAACAATAATAGAAAGAAATATACTACACTTGATAATATATACTTTTTGCTTGGTTAGTATGCTTCAGATCGTACAAGGGTTTCTTAAATTTAGCATCAAAGATGTAAGTTAAGTATATTTTACTACTAATAGCAATTATATTCAAATAAACTTATCATTATGTAATATAGTTGCAATTCATTATTATAATATTGATATATAGATTCAGTTTTTAACTGTAATTGTAGTTCTATGATCACGGTTATAAAAACTAAGACTTAAGTGAAAGAGATTATACACTGTTATCTATGATCTTGATTTTTTAACTGAGATCATAGACATACTTTATAGCATCAGTCTTATAAAAGACTGTTACCTTATACATCTCAATTAATCCTATTATTTAATATAAATTATAATATTAAAATTCATATTATATTAAAATTAAAATTAAAATTGTATTTGAGAGTTTATGCATTCAAACATAATAAAACCTTCCAAGTTAGTTAATTAAATTGTTCCAAAATATGAAATACATATAAAAAAATTGACAATAACAATACGATCTATGCTCGGAGACTACCAACTTCATCTTATAGAAGAAAATGAAGAAGTCATGAAGAAACTGTACCATAATTTTGGCTTCTATGTCATCCATTGGAGAGTTTCAAGCCAATTCCAATGGAACTCCATAACTACTGAAATGGTTAATCAATCGATTAGCACCTGGAAGTGCTTTGATTTCGCACCTTCAAGCCTGTGATCTTGTTCATAATAGACACTTCGTTATACTATTATGAACCAGTTATTCAAAAGAAAGCATGCTATAGATATTACAAGAATACCTGATGTTCTGTAGAAAGAACAAGAGCCAGTATTCGAACCAACTACAAACCCCTACTTGAATAAAGTAAAAATTATATAAGATTAGCAGCAACAATATTAGTGAAGCGAAATTGACTCTAGTAAGCTTTTATTCACGTACGTAAAAGAAAAAAACTTTAGTAACACAATGTTACAAGTTTAAAAGTAGTAACTTAAAGACTATAACTATACCTTCACGTCTGGTTATAACTTCTCGTGCATCAGCCCAATCCACGACTCTCTTTCCCAACATAAGAAACAAAACATTGTTAAAATTTTTGTGAATAATAAAATACTTTGAAGATTTGATGGGATATAATAAATTAAAGAAAGATGAGCTTATACATAAGGAGAAAAAGAAATTCAAAGGGCTTTTTATTTGAAGGAAAAGAAGTAAAAAGAGTATCAAAATTTACTTATTCATCTACCGTACTTACCATAGTTGCTGTGTTGAAATATGCCAAGGCACTAATTACATCCTACTTGCCACAGATGAACAGTTTCATCCATGGAAAAATAATAATAATAATACATGGTAATTTTGACATAATAGAAGCATACACTTCTTAATAACGAAGCATTTCTTGAGAACAAATTAATGTTTCTAATTTAGTTTGATTACTGCAGTAAAAATGAGCTTGAAGATCTTAAAAGCAATTAAATTATTCCTAAGAACAGCTTTGCAACCAATGATTGTGGGCGTCGAGATGGAATAGCAAACCTTGAAATTATTTTACTACATTTAACTAGCAGTTCAGCATATATCAAAGAAACATCAAATTCCAAAACATCACACTCACAAATAAATAAATAAATAAATAAAATGAACTGAACTTACTAATTGATTTTCATGATCAATAAATGAACAGTGAATAAATAGCATAAATAAGGTAATGCTGCATCACCTTGCTGATTTGATTTTCAAGATAATATTAATTGAGGTTCTATACGAATGTTATTCTCCAGCACATAGATTAGATCCTTTGATCTCTCGTACGCCTACTCATCAATTATTGGTCAGTCTTGGACAACCAGCATGAATTTGATATAGCAAATGCAAAATGTGACATGGACGAGAGGAAGAGAAGACATTTAACTAGAATGATTACCTTGGCACCTTTAACAGCTTTAATATTAATAACATAAGGCACACTATCACCTATATTCGAAGCAGTGGCAACATCTCGCTGTCAACAAGAAACCAAATAACATTTTTTTTCTTATTAAAAATACGAGAAAAGTGGGATTGTATAAGCAGTAGTAGTCTATTTTACACACAGGGAGACAAAGATATACATCACAGGAAAAGAAAATACACCAACAGCTCAACAAATATGCTTTACATATAGTTAAGAAATACCCCTAACATCTTGATCCTGTTGAAAATTGAATATGCACCAAGAAAGTTCAGCAGCTCCTTTGGACCTCCTCTATAAAAAAATGAAGATATGTAGGTAGCAAGTAGACGGCAATTAAAGCTAAAGAAAACACTAACCCCTTTAAATTCCTTGTCAACATCACGATGCCCCTTTTAAAGCTCAATAAGCCATTAATTGTTACAAGAAATGACTTCTTTCCGCTCACAAGGTACCCTAACTTCTCGTGTTTATCATATTGTACCCCAACACAAAGGCCTGTTGCAAACTACAATTGAATACTTTACTCAACTCAGTAGACCTGGCACATAAATTAGTCTAAACAATCAAATATGGCAACAAGTGCAAACATACATTTGTATAGAAGTGCCTTATCATACCACTGAAATAACTTGGAATTCCGTATCTTGTATCCAGTTCACCATGCACATGTCAAATTATTGTTTCTATATTTTTGTATTTTTTTTTGTTCTAGTTTCTCTATACACGAGTATAGTATTTGTATACTAAGATAAGCGGAAAGTAAACTAATTACAACATTATTAATTAACACTATTATTCTTGTCTGCCACCTTTGCTTGTTATCTGCCATAATTTAATGCACCGCTTGTCCGCCACACAACTCAATTGCCAACACCTCCTCGAGGTGGTGCGTATATGTCTCTTATGCCCAACTTGTCAAGTGAGTTGTAGAAGTTCTTGCGTACACTGATTTTGTGAGTATATCACCAATTGATCTTCTCGATTTAACAAATGGAAGTTGAATAATTTTTTCTTCAAGATTCTCGTTTGATGAAGTTCCGATCCACTTCAACACGCTTTGTGCGATCATGTTGGACTGATTGTGGGAGATGGCAATGGCTGCTTTGTTATCACAAAATAAGTTCATTTCAAGACAGAGCAACACCATCTCGGTTAGAAGTTTTTCAACCATGTGAGCTCACATATTCCCTTGACCATTCCTCGAAATTCAAATTTTCTGGGCCAGATAAGGCCACTACCTTTTGCTTCTTGCTCCTCCATGTGACCAGATTACCCCCCACAAACGTAAAGTACCCAGTAATAGATTTCCTATCCTTGATATTCCCTGCCCAGTCTGAATCTGTATATCCAACGACTTCTAATTGATCATTCCTTGAAAACATAAGTCCCTTTCCAGGGGATGATTTTAAATAACGAAGTATTCGTATGACGGCATCCATATGGTCTTCACTTGGGCAGTGCATGAAATGACTCACGACACTTACAGCATAAGCAATATCAGGTCGAGTATGAGATAAATATATGAGTTTACCTACTAACCGTTGATATCTTTGTTTATCTACTGGTACTTGGTCCACATATTCTCCGAGTTTATGATTTTGAACCATTGGAATATCGACAGGTTTACAATCTAGTAGTCCTGCCTCTGTTAGTAGGTCCAAAGTATATTTCCTTTGGGAAAGACATATGCCTTGTTTTGATCTTGTTACCTCAATACCTAAGAAGTATTTGAGCCCTCCCAAATTCTTCATTTCAAACTCATTTATTGTTCTTGAAGCTTCGAGATTTCTTCTTTATCATCCCCTCGTACGATCATGTCGCCTACATAGAATTAAGAGTACATTATCTTCCCTGATCGATGTTTTAGGAAAAGAGTATGATCAGAGTTGCTTTGTTGGAAACCATATTTCTTCTTTGTTGGAAACCATATTTCTTCATTGCTGAACTCAACCTACCAAACCATGCTCGAGGTGATTGTTTTAGTCCATACAATGCTCGTTGTAATCTACATGCAGTTTCTTTTCCTGATGTAACAGTATATCCTGGTGGGATATCCATGTAAATCTCTTCTTCAAGATCACCACAGGAAGGCATTTTTGTCAAGCTGTGCAATGGCCAATCTAAATTTGCCGCAAAAAGATAACAAAACTCTAACGGTTTTTAGTTTTGCCACCGGTGAGAAGGTTTCTTGATAATCTATCCCGTGTTCTGTATATCCTTTTGCTACAAGCCTTGCCTTGTATCGATCAACTAACCCATCCGCTTTATACTTAATGGAGAGAAAATACACTTGCATCCTACCATCTTCCTCCCTCGAGGCAACTCGCTTAACACCCATGTATTGTTCTTCGCAATGCCTCAAATTCCTCTTTTATAGCTTGAGCCCATTTTGGATCGAGATAAGGCTTCTTCAATGCTACTTGGAATTTGACATGAGGAGAGAGTGTTTGTGCAAATGCCACGATAGAGTTCTCGATAACCTTTGAGTAGATACATAATTTGATATTGGATACTTGGATTGTCGTTCTTCTCTTTCTAGGGAGTATCGATTTGGAGGTTTGCCTCGATTGTGTCTGAAAGGTAAAACATAACCAACAGATGTATCTATAGCATTAGTTTGTAAAGGTGTGATAGGATAACTTACCTCAGGAGTATTCTCAGCAAGAGGATCATTGGGTACTAGGGAGTTGAGTGGTACATCAACCACTTCATCTTCTGGAGATTCAATTACTACTTCAGCTTTAGTTCTTGGAAGTTCAAACTCGGGTCTTGATACTGGGTTGTATTGGAGAGATCATTTGGGTCAAATGTCATGTGATCTGTAGCTCCAGAGTCCAGAATCCAATCCTCCTTATCACTACGAGTAGAGATGTGAAATGCTTTACTTGAAATACCTAGATCCTAGGAAGATTAGGCACAGTAAGTGTGATACCGAGGCATTATTGGTAGCCACAAAGGTGGCTCGTCCAGTGGTGTCCCGTTTCTTCCGTGCCAAGATCATTCCACCATTCTCGATACCCATGTAGTTTGGAGTGCCACGGGTGTGTTTGGAGTTTCCGCAATGGCCACATTTCATGTCAAGAGATGGTGGATTTCCCCGGGATTTCTTTGTTACCCAAGGAAGTTCCTATTTTTGGTGGCATTAGGTTATGGTGCCTTGACCCCTTTAAAAGCCATAACCGGGTGTCGTATCTACACCTGTGATCATCACGGTCCGGCTTCGACCTCTTCCCTACCTAGACGAATCCATGGCTTGTTCCACCGTAGGGAATGGTTTGATCCAAGCACATCACTTCGAAGTTTTATCCAATCTATCATCAAGTCCATCGAGAAGGTATACACTCGATCTTCCCGTATGATGGAGTTGTATTTTGTATATCATTCGCACACTCCATTGGATTAGGACGACGAAAATCAATTTCACGCCACAACCCGCGTCGTTGTAGTATTTTTCAATGGATCCACCCGCTGCTTCAGCACGAGTAACTTGACGGCGAAGATCATACACTTGAGACGTGTCTGTCCCCATCATAGTAGAAGTGGTAGCCACCGAGTCCCAAACCTCGTTTTGCATTGGGAATCGAATAAAATTTGCAATTAAGGAGGGTCCATCGAATTGATCAACCATCCTTTCGACAATGGCATTTTCAAGCACGCCATCTTCTAAATAAAAATTAGGTTTCGAGGCCGAGGAAAATCCTCATTAATATATCCCGCTTGTCTTTGCCAGAGATATACATCTCCACCACCTGGGACCATAAGGCATAGTTGGATGCTCCCAACTTGATACTAATGGGAGCAGTCGACGCTTCAGTTAACGGAGGTTGTGAGCTAATTTGAGCTCTATATAAAAACTTTCGTAACCCTAAAGCATTTTTTTTTTCACTTCGCGCAGCTTTCCTGCGTAACCCTAATTTCCCTGTCCAAATTACAGAACTTCTTCGACAGTACCAAGCATGCTCCTCCGGCTTTCCTCGGCGCAGCTTCTTTCAAATTGCCTTAGCTTTCGGCCAAGAGCTGGCCATAGAGAGCGCCTTCCTTCTTCTGATGGAAAAACAAGATTGTCGAACCCTAGCCAACCACAACTTCGAGATGCAGCTTGCACCTTCGTAAGAGGTGCAGTACAAATTGTTCTCTCGAACCTCGAAAAAATATTCACAGAAAGCAAAAGTCGCTTGTTTTTTTTTTTTTTTTTTTTTACAAGAACTGATGAGTGCAGATGGTAACGCCTTTCATTATGTTTTTTCCTTCTATTACTTTCAATTTGTCGTCGATCCTTGGAACTATTCTCATCGTCAATCTGATCACTACAACAACTTTTTTTTTCTGTTTTCTTTTTGTTTTACAGAATTGCAAAGCTGAAGAATGGAACGAGGAACTGTGATGACTCCAACGAGCAGCTTGAATGGCTACCCCAAATTATGGCCAAATAATCAGCCAAATACCCACAGATTACCACAATCTGTTGAGCATATCACACTCAATCAGCCAAGGAGAACAGAATCAAACGTAGCAGGTAACTTATTTCTTCCATTAGGATCACCTAACTCTGCTCTGATACCATGTCAAATTATTGTTTCTATATTTTTGTATTTTTTTCTGTTCTAGTTTCTCTATACACGAGTATAATATTTGTATACTAAGATAAGCAGAAAGTAAACTAATTACAACATTATTAATTAACACTATTATTCTTGTCTGCCACCTTTGCTTGTTATCTGCCATAATTTAATGCACTGTTGTCTGCCACACAACTCAATTGCCAACAGCACATAATAAGCATGAGAAAAACCAAATGTGAGCTGAAGTTAATGGAACTAAAACAGGTACGTAATTAGAACTATTTGCACAAAACCAAATATTTACACGTTATTGATATTAGAACTAAATTCTCATTTCAATTTGGTATTTCACTCTACAAAATCAACAAATAACAATGTAAATAGTGTGCATATTTCAAAGTTTCAATATCCCCAAATTTGAAAAGGACAAAGGTTTCAAAAAGCATATCTTGGAAATAGAGTCTTTAAAAATAACTGAATTAACATTTGATCATTCAAATTTATTAAAAGTACAGGTAAAAAACTTATCAATTTTATATCATCTAAGTTTAAATAATAAAATGATATTTGAAATAGATGTTTCACATGAATATTGTAGAGCATTTTTAAAAGTAAGAATAAATGATAAAAATGGGAAGTATTTTTAAAAGTAAGAATAAATGATAAAGATGAATATCTTTGTAGATATTGTCAAGATCATTTCATGGTCTAGAATTAAATTATCTCAGTAGTGAAAAGGAATACTTAGCTGTAAAAAAAACTATTAAAAAATTTACAATATATGTAATAAGTTACAAATTTATTACCATAACTGATTACAAGAATTTTGATTATTTTTTAAAAATTAATATTGTAGGAAATTAATGACAATGAACATTAGTCGGATGGAAACAGTGGTTTAACTACTATAATTTTGATGTTAAACATCTTATAAGAAACAATAATAGTTTAGCAGATGTCCTCACAAGATAATTATCACATTTAACTATTTTTTTCTTATAGGAATAGAATATTCTGATATCATGATCAATATAAAAAAAGAGATAAAAATTCTTTAGAAACAACTCTAGGTTTTATACCCATAGAAGTCTCTTATAAAGACAAAAATTAAACATGAAGAACTTAACAATTCAGAACGATCATTAGAATTCAAAAACTCTAAAAAAAAATCTACATTAGAGATTTATTCTAAAGAAGGTAAAACTTATGAAGAATGAATACAAAATAAGAAAGAGCCTAACATTTAAAAAGAGAAAAAAATCTCTAAAAAGAAAAAACTCAATTAGACTGAATAAGTAAAAAAAGAAGACCACAAAACGACTTATGTGATATATAATGATCCAAAGCTAGGAATTTATAACAAATGACCTGAAGTAAGCAAAATTATTATCAAATTTAATGGAATAACTCACAAAGTTTTCACTAATAAAATAGAAGCTGGAGATAGTTATACCAATTACAGAGTACCAAAAGTAATAACTCTAGAAGATATAGTTAAAAATTACTCTGGAGCATTACAATAACAACCATCACCACCAAGCGGGTTGAAGACCTAAGGAAAGATAGTAAGACCATCAATACTATTCAAGGAAACGCTTCTTGCAAAGATAGTAAAAATAGTATGATCACTAGTACTGTTCAAAAAAACACCCCTTATGAATACATTGGTCATTAAAGATGAAAAAACTAATATAAGAATTTAAGTAAATCATAATGGTTAAGTTTTTATAACTTAACTAGAAAATCTATCTAAGAACATATCTAAGATATGAAATTTTATACCATAGAAAAAGAATTCCCTATAGGTAGTAAATTTAATATTCTTAAAATTAACCCAATTTTTGTTTATAAAGCTTTCCGTGTATGTTTAATTGAAAACCTATATCTAAGAATTAAATTATTTTCCTAAAAATTTCAAGAAAGCTATCAAGAACTTTATGAAAAATATTAAAACAAATGACAAGCCTATTTATCTCAAATTTTTCAGTTCACTTATAAATTAAAATGAAGAATGTTGTGTTAGTCTCTATTATTTTATCAAATTAGGGATTTCTAATACTAATAAGAAGTTTCAAAACCAAAGATGCTTTTAGAAAATGAATTCAATATAGATAAACTATGTATATAAAGAGGATAAATGTTAGGTCATAATAAAGTAGATTATTCAACTAATAAAGTCATAATCATTTTGTATAGCAATATGGCACTCGCTCAAGAAGAAAGTAAAAAAAATTAATAAGTTTGAGGTAAATTTTGATAATAATAACTTGAAAATTTATCAAAAAACAAGAAAAATATTTTGTTTTTAAGACAAGAAAATCATTAATGGTCACAAATGTATTTACTATATTAGAGATCGAGAAGATAACAATATGTTATCATCTACATCATTAAAAAGACTATCGATAGAAAAAAATAAAAAGAAATAAAGATATAAAACCTACATCTTCGGTCAACATTTTATTATAAGAAAATGAAAGACTTAAATTCAAAAATCAAAAGTAGAAAGTTAGGTTGATTACTAAAGTAGGGATAAAACAATATTTTTTTATTATTATAGAATGAATTCTTTATCTATTAAAAGGAACCCTTATTTTCTTTATTGGATGCACCTTCTATAAGAGAAAATTCTCTACTCTAAAAATTATTCATCGATCAACTATGTATTTAAAAACTATAAGTGGTTAAAAATCTCTTCAAGATTCTTAGTTGGCTTTTAGAATTGTAATAATTATTAATATTATGAATAAAATGAAGTAAAACTACTCTTTCTCTATTCTCTAGTAAGTCTAATTTGGACATCATATCATGTACTTCACCAATATTAGGAGGGTATTAAGATTTGAGCAAGGTAAGACATATAAGGTGTAATAAAAGAAGACGAAAAACAAAGAAAAAAATTATGGTAGGCCTATTAAATTCATGTATGATAATTATAATTATAAGTCAATTAAGGATCTTAAATAATTAAATAATTGTTTATAATATTTATAAAATAAATAAATAAGAAAATAAAAACATGAAAACTAATCACAAATATGTATGAAAACAAAAATAAGGAAAATAGAAAGTTAAAATAATATTTAAATAAAAAACTTAAAGGTTTTTCTTTAAAATAATAATATGCAATAACTAAAAATTAGTGTTGTAAAATAACTAGTTATAATTTGACATTAAAATTATAGAAAAAAAATACATTATTAGATAAAAAAGTTAATCCCATTAACCATTCAGGAGCGAAGTAATAATAATTATAAACTTCACGTGTATTAAAACTTTTTTTACAAAAACCTTGGACATAAGTGAAGATATAAATTTTCTTACTAAAACTTCTAGAATGACAAAGAGACAATAATACAAGAAATTTTATTGTAAGTTAAAACTTGGTATAACTCGATTATCAATATTATTTTTGTTATGTTATAGATGATTATTGAATAAATTATGAGTATCTTTGTTATTTTTACTCAATATGTTGAATTCATAAGATTTAGGTATTAAAAAATCACGAAGTGGTACAATTTGGAATGTATAAAGTTGAGTTCGTTGAGTTTTAAATCAAAATTCAAATAAATCTAATTCTATTATATTTTAAAAAATAGGAACTAAACCAAATTATTAGAGGTTTAAAATCAATCCAAATTATACCAAAATATTTTGGATGGTTGGTATCATTTATTGAATTTTTCATTTTCCTAAACTATTTCACTATTTCACGTCATTTTTTGTACATTTAAAATAAAATTTAATTCTACCAAACTTTAAATTCTACTATTACATAATATATAATATCATAATTAATAATATTTAAATACTAAAATCTTAAACTTTTAAAGTAACCTAGAGTATTGAATATTTTTATTTATAACATATATATAATTATAAGGGAAAAATAATTAGAATTGTATAAGAATAAAATGTAATATATGTTAGGATTTTTAATTTTTAAAAAAATAAATAAAATAAAAATAATATATATCTAAAATATATATAAAAGTATAATCAAGATTTATAAATTTTTTTTAAAAAATATATTTTAAATTAATAATTATCATTATTTTTAATTATTATATAATTATTATATAATTATTTTAAATTCATATTTTTTATCAATTAAGTAATCAATTTTTAATATTTAAAATAATGATAATCATTTTAAAATTTATTTAAAATATACTCATAATAGCATTTACATTATATTTTAATAAATATTGAAATTTAAATTAATTAATAATTTTTAAAATAAAAAATATATTTATTTATAATTAAATATATATATATATATATATATATTAAATTATTTATTAAAAAATAAAGATAATAAATATAATTTAAAATTAATAAAATAAAATAAAATTATTTGATATAATTTTTAAAATCACAAGTCACAATAGGATTGAAGTTTAATTATTAATTAATAAAAAAATAACTTGAATGGTATTATTATAATAGAAGTGTATAAATTTTTTATTTTATTTATAATATTAATTATTATTAATAAATTATTATTTTAATTATAATAGTTTTTATAGTGTGAATATTTCATTCATACCATCGGATTATTAAAAATTGGTGAAGAATAATAATTTAATACTTTCCAAAAAGTCATCCCCCGTAAATTTCCCTATTTTGTCTTCACTCTGAACCGTCAGCCAGTAGACTCGCTCTCCTTCCAATTTTGAATTTCGCTTCCGTTTTTCAAAATTTGAACCGGAAAAGAGAAACAATGGGATGTGTCTCCTCAAATTTGCTAAGCCATGAGGACGATTTTTCTCAACTCGGTAGCACAGCACTGAGTCACCACATTGTCTCTCTCACCTCTTCTACCTATGGTCTCCTCTCTCTCGATCCATCACCACACACCCCCAACCCCACAACTCCACCCACCCCTCCTCGCTTCACACTTGGTTCCATATTCCCCTGCTCACTCTCTGAATCCAAGTCCCTCTGGTCCGAACCCAGACCCCTCCGCTCTGACCCAGAAGTCATAAACTCTTGGGAACTCATGGATGGCCTCGACACTGCCGATAGTTTCCGCTTTTCTCCACTCCCACCATCAAAAGCCATCGTTTTTAAAGAACCCATCACCGCTGATAAAGAGAACTCTCACCCTAATCGTACCGTCACTCACATTAACGGCTCTTCTCGCATTCTCAAGTCTCAGAAAGACAACTTCTTAAGACCCTTTTCGGGAAAGAAGCAGAATGTACTAGATCAGTTCGAGAAACTTTGCCCGCCGAATGGGGAAAACAGATTGGTAATCTATACGACGACGTTGCGTGGTGTTCGGAAGACTTTTGAGGCATGCAATGCCGTTAGAGCGGCAATACTAAGTACTGGAGCGGTGTTTTGCGAGCGGGACGTGTCGATGGATCGTGGGTTCAGAGAGCAATTGTGGGGACTAATGAAAGGGAAAGATAGAGAGGCCATTGTTCCTCCTAGAGTGTTTGTCAAAGGTAGGTACGTGGGTGGGGCGGAAGAGTTGTTGAAGATTGTTGAAGAGGGTTTGTTGAACGATCTATTTGAAGGAATTCCGAAGAGAAGAATTGGGTCTGTTTGTGAGGGTTGTGGGGATGTTAGATTCTTACCTTGTTTCCAATGCAATGGGAGTTGTAAGATTGTAATGGTGACCAAAGACGAGTTGGGTCAGAGGCTAGGAACGACTATGGTGGTTAGGTGCCTTGATTGCAATGAAAATGGCTTGGTTCTTTGTCCTATCTGTTGCTGATCAACTCAAGTGCTCTGTTTTTCTGTGCTTGGTATACTCCTCAATCTCTTCACATTTCTCATAGTAAGATTAAAAGCTTTTCTGTACTATTTTATGCTCTCCCTTTGTAATTATGATATGAGAATATTCTGAAATCACAGTGGGAGATGCTAATGATACTAAGTTTATCAAAATAATCCTTTTAATTATTTGGCAAGAAGGATTTGCAGGTGGAAATATATAATAATAGTTAACTATTTCAACTTGCCATAGTTCTCTGATAGTACTGATGCAGTTGAACTCTTAATGATGAGTCTATTTCTATAAAAAAAAATGCTGAGAAATTTGAATCTTGATTGTGGTGGATATGTTGAACAATATAAAGGTACAAGATCGATGAATCCACTTTTTTTTAGTCTATCATTGTCTGCCAATTTAGTTTGATGGATGAGAATTGTACCTCTTTTCTGCTTTGGATTAGTATTGATATTGGAGAGAGATATATAACCAACAATTGAAGTAATCAACAAGACTAATCCCTTGGGAACAAATTAATAGTTGAAAGGCTGAGATAACAAGTAACAGAACAAGATTTACCCTATGAATAATGTATGATCAATTTGTGTCATTTGAATAGTTTCTCCTTTGCTTTTCTTTCATATATAGCACATTTGTGTAGTATATCTACTCGATCCCTTTATCCCATCTTAATAATTTAGTTTTTTCGTAGAGGATTGTATTTCTTTTATCATTGGTTTTACACTATCAGGAATAGTTCTCTTGTACCCAATTAGCTTTATAATTTCTGTTTTATGTACTTGTATTCAGTTTAAGGCAGATAATAAAGATTATTGTGGTCTTGAGGAAATCTTATTACATGCCAAGAATGACTTTAATGGCTTTCTAGCATGAACGAAGTTTCATTTCAATATGTGGATTTATGACATAATAATAATATTGAGATTTGAGATATCGAAAGAATCAATTTTTATATATTGTGTTTTCTATAATTTATTTTGTAGGGTCAAAATCAACGTTGAAAGGTAGAAGAGAATGAAAATAGCTTTACCAGTCAACTACTCTTCCTTTTACACAGAGATGGATTCAACTTTAAGCTAGTTGGCCCTTTGAACTTGGTGGACTTTTGCAGAATAATGCGTGGATGTACTTTACTTTGTCTCGTTTTATAAATTCTCTGCGCCACTTATATATAAAGGCCAAACTCTCTCTTTTCTTTTCGTCTTTTAGCTGTTGATGACAAAACATGAAACCAATTGCATTTCGACAGTGTTATTTCAGTAAAGCTAGCTAGTCATAAATTAATTGAAAGGCTCTGCAATGCTATGCTATGTATATATCTTTTAACAAGCTGGTTTTGGATGTTTTTCTTAATGCCCCATGTTTCAACATATTTTATTTTACACAATTTCTCGTGGATTTTTTTTTTAATGAGCAAAAGTCTATGTTTTGATAATTTCAAGAAGATTTAAATAGAGAAAAGAAACTGGTACTTGTAATTTTGTGAATCATGGTCATATAAAAGCTTACTCTTTTTAAAAATATCTGACCACTCTTCATTACATTATAATTATTTTGCATGCATTTTACATGAATAACAATTATGTTCTTTTTATAATTGTTATTTGACTTGTATTTGTCGTACATGCATCATGGGATCGGATGAAATGGGATAAATCCTAATTTTCCAATATGCCGAGGAGTTGCCATGATATTCACTTGGGTTGACAAGAACTCAAGAAAATAAAGTGTAAGGCTCCTTTTAATGTCGAGAAAATGAAAGATTAAATATAAAGATAATGAACATATACATTTATGAAGAAGCTTTGAAGATGTTGAACATCTATTTAGCGTATGTTAAAAGATTAAAAGTGAAATTATAATTATGAAAAATTCAAAACAAAGGACTACTCTTGGCAATGTCTTGAAACATAATATTCACCATATATCTATTGGAAGTAATTGTTCATTTTGCAATTCAAACATGACAACAAAGGAGTATTGTTGTTTGAATGCAGTGTAACCAAACAAGTTCTCTTTGGATTAGACTTGTATCTTAATATTAACTAGGTAGATAAAGAATCAATGCTAGAGAATTTTCAAGCCTTACAGAGGAAATTTTCAAGCCTTACAGAGGAAATTTTCTCAAGATGATGAGAAAAACCTCCATCATCATCATCATCATATTGTATATCAGATAAAGTAACGATGCGCTGCTTTAATACTCCGTTATTTCTGAACACTACACAAATATTACTCTTAAGATAATTTAATTTTTGTACACTAGCATTTATTCCTCCCCGCTTTAATTAGTTATAACTTTTTAAACAAGTAAAAAAGTAGGAAACAAGGAGTCAGTGAAGGAAGCTTTCAAATCCCTATTAAAATGACGTTTCGTTTCACCCTTGTTAATTTAACTACAGTTAACAAATTAAACCAATATACAACAACAACAACAACAAAAAAGTCACTTCAGTCATTGAAACTCAAGTCATGCCGCTCTAAAATTAAGCTCAGCAAAAATTACTTTATATCACAAATTTACGATGATCTCATGTAATATGTCGGTTCATAATTGATTTCTCAATTATTTAATATTGATAAATAGAAAAATCATGTGAGCTCATCTATCTAAGAACCAATCAAATAACAACACATCATTTGTAATTATTACAGATTTGTGATATAAACTAGTGCTCAAACTCAGCCTATCAGCAAGAACTTCTACTGCTGGTGGTGCCACTGCTATTGCAGCCACGAGAAGATGCCTCTACTGTAGATCCAGCAATTCCAAGGCACAATGCTTCAGCTAGCGGTCCACCAGGTGTTGAATCCATCCACGAAACCGGGTTCAACCATTGAGATTGAGATTTCATAATAATCCCAACTTGTTCTGTTCCTTCTGAACCCATGATTCCAAAACCCATTTCTAAATTTTGATCATCATTATTATTAGTCTCATATTCATTTCCTCCACACATAGCTAGAGTAAGTGATGAAAATGGGAGCTTTTCATTTGATGAAGAACCACAACCACCTCTATTTCCAACTTCATCACCAAATTGATGATGATCTCTCTCTGTCTCTGGTATGGACCATGCATCAATAAAATGTCTTGTCTCTTGTATAGTTTGATGGGTACTTGGAGTTCCTAATTCAAAAGGTGTCAACTTTGGTACAAGTAATAGACTACTTTGGTCATCGTCACCTAACAAGTTGAACACTCTCTCACGTTGTTGTTGCTGCTTTTGAATATCAATATCAATATTTGGGTCATATTCATTGGCATTTCTGCTTAAGCCCAGTTTGGTATTCATAATTTGCTGCAACTCTTGGTTTGAACCAAGAACAGGAAAGTTTTCCCCTTTCATGAACCACTCCAAACACCTTCACGGCTCAACCACATAAAAATTTTAAAAAGGTAACATTAATTTACACAAATGCAAAAGGGACATTAAAAAAAACAAAAAAAAAAAAAAGCTATGGCTAAGTACTTTTGTTCATATTTTAATTTTTTGTTCTTATGTGATAGATTATAGGCTTTTTCTTTTATGAAAAGGTACACTTAATTTTAATTTAATGCACAAGCTTTTCATGTATGTTTATTGAATGATAGTTAAGTAGGTGATTTCGTTTAATAAAATACATAAATTTATATTTTATATAATGAAATACTGCCATATTAATACAATGAAGTAATGTGTACTTCTTAAAAAGGTAATTTATTCCACGAAAAAAAGATGACCCACATCGCATTCAAAGACAAGCAATAAAATAGAAAAGAATTAATGGATTTTGGGGCTAAAATCACAGAAAACAGAGTATTGAAATTTGTAATAATAATAAGTAGTAACCCACCTGAGTTGGTCATGTGATGCAGCAGAAACAGAGACCCCAGTACTAGAAATTGAAGTTGAAGATTGATGGTTATTGATATTGTTCTTGTTTTTGTCTCTATCTCTATGGTTGAGAAAATGAGACTTAGAATATGGCAAATTAGTAGAGTTGTTATTGAACTGGTGGTTTGATTCCACGGGCTTTCTTGAACGGGGACGACATTTGTGAGAGTGTCGTTCACAATATTTCTGATCAGGAATAACATCTCTTGAACATCTCCATTTTTTACCATCTGTTCTTCTACACCTCCAAGGCTCTGGATCCGTACAGCTATTTGAAATCCCCAACTCCAAGGAACCACCTTTCACATCTTAACAAACAAACACAAACCCATTTTTTAATCGACTTGAAAAAAAAGATTGTAAAAGTAAATCAAAAAGGAGCAAAATTTAGTACTACAGTTTAGTTTTTTTATACGAGTGTAGTGATTTGATGGAGTAATACTGTTGGAAATGGGTACAAGTAATTGAGGAGGTACAGGAACAGAGGACATCATGAACTTGTAGATCGTAGTCTGTCTCTCAAGCTCTTGGCGTTGAGCCGTAGTAAATGGAAGTCTCACATTCACATTAGCCATTCCTATTGTAAAATAAGTTATATAACAATAACCCATCATTTAAAAACCATGTTTAATCAAAAATCAATCACAAAAACCAATGAAGTAAAACAAAAATTAAGCATCTTAAGAAACAAAAACAGAGAAAAGAAGCAACTTTTTAGTGTTTTACCAGCAGAGGAAGCGAAAGACAAGCTGGTTTGTAACACAGAAGCAACATCAGCACCGACAACATCGTATATATTATTGCTCATAATAGAATCAAAATGGTTGCTTATTGTATTAGAAAACAAGGACCCACCACCAGAAGTAGAACTACCTCCTCCAACTCCACAATCTTCTTCAAGACCTAAACCACCATTAAAGTTGCTGAGCAGAGACTCATGATGACGATGATAAGCTTTGTTTGGTTGCATCCTTAAACCCAAGTCAATACTAGAATTTAAACTACTTTTGCTGCTCCCTTTTCTGAAACTACTAAACAAACCCAATTCTTTTTGCCCATGAAATAAAAAAGCTACCTTTTTTCACTAGAAAAAAATTCCAAGCCAAACCCGAAAACCCTAAAAGGTAAAAAGCAAAACTTTAATTACAGCTCACGCTAGTAAATAGGTAGAGAAAGAAATTGAATAGTGTTTTAATGGGAGTAATGTTTGCTGAGTAGGTGGGTTGTGATATGGTGCTGGTGTGGTGGTGCCGCCTTTTCTAGCCACGCGTTTTGCTTTGCTTCCCAAGCTTCCAACATTCGTTCCTATTCTGTAATACAGACAAAAGCTAGCTCTTGTCCACTCTCTATTAGGTCCCACCCTCTTTAATTTATGAGTACTTTTAATTGGATAATAATATTGTTAATTTTTATTAATAATAATAATAATAATGATATAAAAATATAATAATTAATTTGTGTTTTACTATGATAATAATTATTATTATTATCTTAATATTTTTTTAATATACATATTATTAATTATATTATTTTTTATATTTATAAAAATTATATTATTTTAAAATATTATATTATCACGTAACGTAATTAAGTACTCTAATTCTCCTTCATCGATCTCAGTTCTCTCGCTTAAAGACACACTTTTACTTAACGATTTCTTCGCGTCAAATCTAACTATACAGTTGGGAAATATGATGATGCAAGGACATCCATTCTCACAGTCACATGATAGACTTAGCGAAAATGGATGAATATATTTGATTTTCTTTTATATAATATATATTTGATTCTTTTAAATATTAAAAATAATATTTTTAAAATATATAATTATAATAATAAATCTATATTTAATTTATATATTTTTATTATTAAATTTTTTTATATAATCATATTTATTTAATATTATTAAATAAAATTTCATTTAAATTTTTAATATAATTCTATCAAACGAAATTATCCAAAAATTATTATGATATTATAATTTTAAATATATTATTTTGTATAATTTTTTTTATTTTTATTACTAAAAGATATTTTATTTTTATTAATCATTATATATCGATCTACATATCAAAATATAATTAATAATTTTTATAAATTTTTTAGTATAATTAAATAATAAGTGGATTAGTTTAATATAAAAATAAATTTTTTATCAAAATATCTAATTATGTAAAATTGAATAATCGATTTATTATTATTATGATTGAATATGTAAATATGATTCAAATTAATTAAATAACGTTTTATTATTTATTATTAGATAAATATTTTGGCATTGCACATTTCGTTTCTATATTTCAATGAGTTATTTATTCCTTATATTAAGTTAGATTTAAGGATACCTGGCTGACGGTGAGCGTTAATAAAAGATAGTGTGTATTCGTGTATATCGTTCCGTTAACGAAAAACGTCAAAGCATTGGGAAACGTAAAATGGGATCCACTTGGTTTTCGTTCGAGGGTGAGGGGGACCAAAAGGCCACCGGATGTGATGCAGCAACCAATTTCATTGTGGCCCCCTCATGCATAAATTATTCATTGTTATATTTTAAATTAATAAAATATAAAAATAATTTAGTTACTTTTAAAAAATAAATAATCAATTTTTTCAATAAAAAATTAATATTTTAAAAATAATAAATAATACTACTTGTTCCAATAAATTTAACTTAATTCAAATTTTCTTTTTAATATAAATTGATTACATTTTTAGTTTCTAAAAATATATATTTATTATATAAAATTAAAAATAAAATTTTATTCATAAAAACATTATTTTATGTAATTAAATTAAATTAAATATTTTTTTATTATAACTTAAAGTAAATATCAATATCAATATAAATATTATAAATTAATTAACATTTTCAGTATAATATTAAAATATCACTTTATATATAACAAAAACATGTTTTTTAAATAATATTAAAGGTTTTATTGTATAATTTATATACAAAAACATGTTTCTAAAATTATGTCTTAAAATTTTCTTTCTTTTTAGTTAATTTTTAAAAGAATTTAAAATGTAAGAAAAATATAAAAATAAATTAAATATTATTTTAAATATAAATTATTTTATTTAAATATATATTATTAATTTTAACCTATCATTTTTTATAAATTATTATTAAATATCATATAAATTAATTATAATATAATATAATTATATTTAATTTATTAATTTATTTAATGTAATGTACCGGAATTAATTATTTATCTATTATCTAGTTGCATCCCTATAATGCAATGTATATAATCTGACGTAGACTACTGGAAATACAAAATATATAGCTATTTTAGACAAGCCCATAATTCCTGAATTTGATAGAGGTGAATAGATGAAAGTGATATCTTGTTGTTACCTAAGTCCAAGGCAAACACTCTAATTGACCCTAGTTATTATTTTAATTTTTTTTAAGATCACTATTTTAACTAAATTGAAAAAAAATTCTCATTATTTTTAAAATATATGATAATATATTATTTTAATTAAATAAAATTTAAGATTAATATTTTAAAAAAATAAATACATAATAAATATGTGATAATTCCCTAAAGTCTTAGTTCAAGCAAAAGACCCTTTAAATATGTGATAACTATTATTATATATATTTTTTATTATTATTTTATTGTTATTCTCATATGTTAAAATTATTTATTGTATTTATTAAAAAAATATAAATGCTTTAGAATTTTTTTTGGATTCTTTTGAACTTAAAAAAGCTCATACATGAATTTAAAAACCCAAACTAGGGTCAATTAGCCCCGCCTTTTATGTACCACATGTCATCCAAACCGTGTTACCATGTGACAACACGATGTTTTCCTGCACTCTAACTCCTTCTCGAATCATACAAGATGAGCATGTGTTATGTTGTCCACTCCTAGTGTATCACATCTAGTGCATGGTTTCATCATCTTCTTATACACATGAATCTCAAGTTCTAATATGTTTTGATCGTGTTAGCCTATCTTTTTCTCTACGTGGCATGTTGCATAGCATATATGCATTAATTTTCCATTATCTAAAGATCTTGATTTAATATGAGCACAAAAACTTAATTTTTCTACATAAATACCTAAATAACATCCATTTAAACACAAGATAGCATTAGGATTTTGAAAGAAGATTCAGGAACAAGGTTAAAGATTGGTATAATTAGTTCATTTAGCTCCACTTATTCATAAAAAAAACCAAATTATTATATTTTCATTCTCTTATTTGTTATGAATTATTTAGTTATTTTTATAAATTTGATAAATTTTATATCTAGTTAAATAATTCACTATAATTTAATTAATTTATTCTCATTAATTCTTATAATTTCAATATTAAACTATTGGTGTGTTCAATTCTATATTTGAATATAAAAACATTATATGTATGAATTAAAGTGATGAACTAATTTATTGTATGAATGTGTTTACTGTTAATTTTAGACATTAATCTATAATTATTAATATTCTTATTCGAAATTGCATATTGAGGTTTTTATTATAAGTATAATTAAATATTTAATTAAGTTAAATATTATTAACATATTTAATTTTACTTAATTTCATTATTATGTTTTTAAATCTTAATGCAATCAATGAGTATTACTATAATACAAACATATTGTCTCGAAAATTTAGCCTCAATTATTTAAAAATTGAGACTATGAGCATATCCTATCAATTTTTAAATAACCAAGACTAAATTTTCGAGCCATACACATAACCTATTAATTTTCTCTCTTTTACACCAAACATTAAATTTATTATCTTTTTTCCCCACTTCTTTTCTCTACTCAAACCCATTCGATGCATCTCTTTTACACCAAACCCTATTCTCCACTTCTTCTTTTTTCCCAACCTCTATTCCACCCTCGCGTGACATTCTCAACCTCTGTTTCACTCTCACACGGCGTTCCTAGCCCTTGTCTTTGCCTCCAGCAACTCCTTATCAATATTACAGGTAACATTGTTATTTAAAATGAGTAAATCTAATGAATCTTTAATTGGATTGCATCAATTTTCTACCCAAATAATAGTTTTGACAAAGATCATAAGTACTCTCGGTACCAAATCTCGATCTATAAAAGTTATTTCTAGCTTCTTGAAGTTGGAATGTTCGGTATGTGATTTTTGTTTTCACTTCACTTCGTAATTTGTTTGTTGTTCAGTGGATCTTGAGTTGTCAGTTGTGAACAAATGTGAAAAAGCTAAAGCTATTTCCTTTCAGGCAGATGCTTTTGTTATTCTCACATTAGATAAGAAAAAAGGTGAAAATGATTAATCTGTTGCAAATAAATTTAGTGATTGGTCATCAACATATTTACCATGTATTTTCCCAGTTTCTACTTTCCATATGTTATACTAATGGAAGCTATGTGAATTATCTTCTTCCATAGACTTGTTGAGTTTCAAATTTAGGGTTTTTTATTTAGTGATTTGTTTTAATATTTTATACGTGCTTGTTAAAATGATGATTTTAATGGAAACATATGCCCTCTCGGTAGGTTATTATGATGCATATTACAAGCTTGCCCAACATGTATCTTAATTGTAATATTGAATTATTATTAATAGTTCTACTGTGGTTGGGATAATTTTGGTAGCAGAAGTAACCCCATTCTAATAAAAGTCTCAAACATTATAAATTGAAACTACTGGTTGTTGAAAATCAACACCAACATAATAATTAAAGATGTAGAGAAATAAATAAAGTAATTAAAAAAGTAGAGAAATAAATGAAGTAGTTGAAGGTTGTAAGAATAAATGAGGTAGTTGAAAGTTGTAGAAATAAATGAAGTAGTTGAAAGTTGTAGAAATAAATGAAGTAGTTGAAGGTTGTAGAAATAAATGAAGTAGTTGAAGGTTGTAGAAATAAATGAAGTAGTTGAAGGTTGTAGAAAAGAGAAGTGTGTAGATAAGATTTGTGTGGCTAGGATTATTTCTTAGTTTTATATTTGTGTGGTATAGATTGCATGGTGAGGACTATAAATAGCCTACCTTGCATTTGGTTTTATCATCCATCAAAAAAACAAATAAGTCTTTGTATTCTTAGTTTGAGAGTGAGTTGAGAGCTTTCTCTTTAGTGTTTGTATTTCTCTTCAACTTGTAAGTTGCCTTTGAAATGTGTTATAGTGAGTATAATACAAGTAGTTTGTTTACTTGTTTGGATCTAATATTAAAAAATTTAGAGTTGTATCTTCTAAATTTTACTCAACACTAGTATAGTTATTGGGTTCAATTCAATAGAATTACTAAGAATGCTTGATTAGATGAGTTTAAACTTCATGTCTCTTAACTCTCTTCAATATTGTGACTATACTATTTGCATTATCATATGGTATTCTATGAAATGTATATCTGAATAAGCAAAGTTAATATAGTTGTTTGTTCATGGTGAAATCTATTATGATATGTTATAAATCTATAACTAGTCATAGAGGTTTGTCCAGTTCCAGTCACATCAATGGTAACTTTACTCAACCTATTCAATAAATACTTCATTTGTTCTTGTGTTATTGTTTGGTACTGGTGCCTAATGTTGGTGATAGTGCTTGGTGTTGGTACTTGTGTTGGTGCTGGTGCTGGTACCTGTGCTAGTGTTGGAGGGTTGCCTATTTCTTGCTAATGCACTAACAATCTTAAATAGGCTCGTGAATTGATGATTCTTGCAATGAGTTTTTAACTTAATTAGTTCTTATAATTGGTTTCTTCATGTATGGCAAGGCATCAACGCACCAACACCTATGCATCAGCACACCAACGCCTATAAACCAGCTCACCAACACATCATCGCCTATGCACCAACTCACCAACACATTAGTGTCTATGATATTTTTCTTTTCTTTACACTTTTACTAAAGTTATTGTGGACTTAATTATGTTGATTTTAAGTATACTTATAAATGCTTGTAATAATAAAAATTAGTTTGTAATAGTAAAGATATTCTTTAATTATTTTAAATATTAGAATTAGCTAGTAAGGTTTTATTATGCTTTAGTGTATAAACTCTCAAATATAATTTCACTTTTAATTTTAATATAATATAATTTTTAATATTTTAATTAATAATTATATTTTTATTTAAATTTATTTCCATAAACATGTTCTATGGTTTCAGTCAAAAGATCGAGGTCATAGATAACAATCTATGGTCTCTTTCGCTTAGGCCTCGGTTCTTATAACCGTGATCATAGACATACGATCACGATTAAAAATCGAGGTCATATGTATGTATTCTAATAATGGAGTTAAATTTAATAATCATAATTCTAAGTTATTCAAGAATTATATTGTTTTATAATTAAATGGTAAAAAAATGTAAGAAGGTTCATATTTTTAAAGTTAAATTTAAAAATTCAAGAAGAGTTTAAATTATGAATTTAATTTAAGATTTGAGAAATTAATTTTGAATCATAAAATTATTAGTTTAATTATAGATTAATAGTGGGATTATCACATACTAACATATATCACATTATTTGCTCCCAAAAATCATTTTTATATTTTTATATTTTATATTGTTTTTATCTATTTCATTATCAACCCAAAATTCTGTTGATAATTTAAATTAACTAACTTATAAATTAGTAACTATAAATATAATTATTATCAATCATATACTTATTAAACCCTTACTTAAGCTATATTAGTATCGACAAAAGTAAGAAATTAACTTCTACTATACTCTTTTAAGGTGTGTTATTATAATCATGTGGTGAGAAAGAATACAATTGGTGGATTGGATCATGTATTTTTTACTTGGACAAGGAATAGACTTAATTAAAGACCAAAAAGTCCTAGATATAATTTTTATCAAGTTGACATATTAATCTCATAGATATTATCGAATTGGGTATAATAGACTTCAATTTCTTTTAAAATAAATATTTTAATTCTATTATGAGTTAAACAATATCAAAAATCAATATTTATAGTGTCTTATTTTCATATAATCAGATTATAGGTACATAACTAAAAATTTATTAAATTGAAGGGCTTATTTACACATAATAATATTATTACTGTGATATTTTAAAAAAAATACATATAATTTTTTGTTCCTAATACAATAATTATGGAACCAAATGGTTTAATATTTAATTGAACTTTCTTAATTATAAAATAATAAGATGAAAAATTATCTAAAACAAAATTACAATTTTTTTAAACTGTATTATGAATAAGGTTTGATAGAGTATTAATAATTGTCTTTTGTGAAATTTTGAAATAAAATAATTTTTTTTAAATTCTACGGATATTTATTTTAAAATAAAAAATACATATATAAGAAAAAAATTGAAATGAAAATAGAAGTTTTTAATAATAAATATGAGTTTTTTTAGTTTTTAGTATCTTAATTAATAAGTAAATGAGATAATATTAAAAAATAATTGAAAAGAAAAAGACATTTCATTAAATTTATTATTTAGAGTCTCGGAATTACTCTACATATAGTTTTTATTTTCCCCAAAAAAGAAAACCAAGAGTCAAGTAGCATCAAACATTTGCTTTTTTTAATTAGTTAATAACATGTAAATTAAAATTGAATTAAATACATAATTTTTTAATTAATATCTTTTATATTTTTTCCTGCAATAATATATATTTTTAAAAAATTTATAATAGATATCGACAAAATTTTGGGCTCTTGTCTTACCGGGGTATAAGGCGTTAGTTTCATTTGTAAAATGGACAACTTATTAAATTGGTAGAAATTTTGCAATAATTCATTTTTTATTAAAATTATTTTCTATATTTATTACGCATATAATATCAATTATTAAAATATTTTTATATTATTATATAGTCACGAAACTTATCAAAATATTTTTATATTATATAATCATACAATTTGATAATTATTTACGATCTTGATGAATTTTTTGTTGAATATGAGAAAAAATTAATAAAACATTTATATTGTAATAAGATTTATCATGATAAATTGATGTCTTACAACAACAATAATAAGTTTTTTATCTTAACGATTTTAATAAAAAATAAAAAGGCGTTAGTTTCATTTGTAAAAAGGACAACTTATTAAATTGGTAGAAATTTTGCATTTGAATTCATTTTTTACTAAAATTATTTTCTATATTTTTTACGCATATAATATCAATTATCAAAATATTTTTATATTATTATATAGTCACGAAACTTATCAAAATATTTTTATATTATATAATCATACAATTTTGATAATTATTTACAATCTTGATGAATTTTTTATTGAATATAAGAAGAAATTAATAAAACATTTATATTGTAATAAGATTTATCATGATAAATTGATGTCTTACAACAACAATAATAAGTTTTTTATCTTAACGACTTTAATAAAAAATAAAAATAAAAAAAGTATTGATTCAGTGAGAAAAAATATTAGAAAGTTATACAGTTATGGCATGATTTACTCCCAACAAGATAATACTTCACTAAAAGAATGATACACGTTACGTTCAAAACAAAATCAATCTAAAATTAAGTGATATTGGATAATTTAGAATATCTCTAAATATCAATTAACTTGAGAAGGAAAAATATTTGAAAAAAAGAAAAAATAAATAAATTTACCCCTACAATGTTAAGATGATAGAACAAGAAAAAAAATACAATAAAAACAAATATGCCAAATAAAAGACTTAATATAATAGATAATACATTTAATATTAAAAGTATAAAAAAATTATTTATTAATTAAAAAATATATATATATATATATTAAAAAATTAAAATAATTATAAATCTAATTAATTTAGAGTTTAATATTTAAGATTTAAGAGATATTATTAATAAGTAATTTTTTTATTTAAAATATATTTTTTAATTACTGTCATCTTATTTTTATATATTTTATTATTTACTGTAACCGATAAAATCCCAAATGTATGAGAAAAAACACCCAATAACATTATATAATTTAATATTAAATATGTGTTAAAAATTTAAAGATTTTTAATTTTATTAATTTAATTAACATAAATCTTTACACTTTTATGATATTTGTGCCTCAATTATTGTGAAAATGGTTTTAACGTGACTTTAAAAAGGTATACAGGTTTCAAGGTCTTACGATTATTGAATTCATATATTTTATTATTGTAGTTTTTGAACCAATTTGTATTAATCTTATAATTAAATTGTTTTGTAAAAAGAATTTTTTTTTACCAAAAAGTTGGCCACGTCATCCAGTGGCATGAATCCTAGGTGTATTTTCGTCTTACTGAAAAAAAAATGACAAAAATGAAATAGAGAGTGCATCTCATCGGAGTCGTCGGCTTTCTTGTGGAAATCAAACATTTGCCTTCCGGTAAAGCCCTTTCATGGATAAGAAAGAAAAATGGGTTCGAAGGATGATATTTTCACTTTATGGCAGTTTTAGGAAGAAACAATGGTGCAATGAAATGGGACTATACATTTTTCTATTTTCTTAATGCTGAATGAACTGATAGTAGTATTATAATAAGTTTAATCCCATTTTTTGTTCAAATTTTTTATAGTTAAAAAAAAATTATAAGATATTAAATTTGAACTTAATCTTATCTTAAAATTTAAAATGTGAGATAAAAAAATTATTTAAAATTATATGTATAGTAGAAATCTAATAATTGGTTGATATAAACTTAATAGTCACTCCACATTGAATAATAATCTTAATCGGTATTAAATAAGTGAAATCCGAGACCGAACCTATTGTAAACTTTACTTTTGGGTGTTAATGGAAACGAAAAAATTAATGAAATAACTAACTCAATCTTAAAATCTAATTAATAAGATTGAAGATGTTTTTCAAGTTCATATATACATCAAAAATCTAATATATTGATCGACTTGTGATTTAATAACGAGATTCTATTTTAGCACGATACCATTCACAGATATTATTACGGTGGCTTCAAATGTCAAAAAATTTCAATGAAATAAACAAGGTGAGGTGAGTTGGTTTTGAAGAAATTTTAAGTTTTTTCCTTCGATTGTTAAAAGAGTACAGAGATGATGGAAGAAGAAAGTTTAAAATTTCACTGAAAATTAAAGAGATGATGGTGTAACGGAGATGGATGTGGTTGGTTGGGAGCTTTAAAGACCAAGGCCTAATGGGTGGGTTAATTTTTCAAATTTCCTAAATATCCCTTTTCAAAAACCCACGTGGATGTCACATATACTAGATTCTCCTATCCTTCATCATTAATATTTTTTATTTATAAGATTAATAAAATTATTTTAAAAATTACAAAATTAAAATATATATAATTATTGAATAAAATAATCTCAATCCCAAACCCACTTTGAAAGACATCCTTCGTGAATTTATATTGTATTTTATTTATATATTTATTTTACTTTTCATTTTTTCTCCTTACAAAATTTATGTCATCTTTGCTCTTCTTAGTAGTTAGAAGGGAGTGAGGACTGAATGCGTTATCCTCTGTAAATTTGAAATGCAACAGCTATACAATAATTTATACACTGAAAGAATTTTTGTTTATAATAGACATATTTCATTCAATATTTTAAAAAAAGATTATATTAAATTTTAGTTTAAAAATGAGTAAATTTTAACCTTAAATTTGAAAACATATTTTTTAATCAATTTTATTTAAAAATAAATAAAAATATATATTAAGTTTATTGTGCAAAAGATAGTTATTATAAACATAAAAAAATATTAACACTTTATAAATTTATAATTAATTTTAAATACACAAATCTTTTATATCATATTATATATTAAAGTTTTATTTTAAAAAATAAAAATAATTTTTTATAATAAAATAAATATAAATTTATATGAAAATATTATGCTAATCATTTTGATAATTCATAAATAATATAATACATTATCATTATTATTATTAAATATAATTATATTTAATAATTAATTATAATATTAATTATAATTATGATATAAAAAATAATATTCATAAAAATTATTAAATTATTAAAAAATTTGAGAAACCTCTATGTATAACTTTTTAAAAGATACAAATACAAATATAGAACATTTTGACGCAAACTTTAAGTCAAAATATTATCTAATATAATATTATAATAATTATTTTTATTATTAATATAATAAAATATATCTAATTAATTATATTTAAATATTTAAATAAAATTATTATTTTAATAATTATTTTTTTATCTTAATAACAATTAAAATTATAATAATATTAGAGATATGTGTTATAATGTAATCTATTTTTTTAATTTTTTAATCTTAAATAATTTATTTTAAAAAAATATCAATAATTTTTCATGAAAATGATTGTAACTATTTAGTAAAGTTTTTAATAATTTAAAATTTTATAATTTATCATTATTATTTTAAATTATTTTATAATAAAATTTTGATAAGTTATTTGTTATAAAAAATTATTTATTTGTTATAAAAAATTATATATTTTTTATTATATAAATATAAATTATTATTTATTAAAATTTGTTGAATGGGGATATTTTATTTTTTGTTTTTTTAAGAAGATAAGAAGAAAAAAAAAGTGATTGAAAAATAAGAGAGAAGAAAAAAAAATGTTTATTGTTTGATTTATTCGTGAAAGAGAAAAAAAGATGGGCTGAGAAATATGAGAGGAGAGTTAAAAAAATATATTATCGATAAATTGTTTAATAAGTTTCAATTTATTTTTTTAAAACAAACAAATTTGAGCACTTTTTAAAACTATTATAAAAAATATACCTTTTTTAGACAAATTCTCATTTTTAAATAACATAACTAAATTCTTTTTAAAAATAAACTTTCTTTTTTTTATTATAGAACTTTTTATTTAAACTCTTATAAGTGAAAATGCAACTTTTTTAGCATTCTTTATTAACAAATGATGATATTTGATCAAACCCCACCATACATCTTATAAACGCGCCCTTATTGTTTGGAGAAAAAAATGTATAACAAATTATTTAACTAATTATACATTTAATGAAATAAAATTTTAGCCATGAAGTTACAATGCAAGAAGAAGGCTGCGCATAACACGCGTCTTAAATTAGTATTATAAAAAAATTTGAAAAAACAATAAAATAATAATTTTAATTTATAATTATAAAAATAAGATATATTTACATTCAATATTATGATTTAAATATTAAAATAAAAATATATCACATTATTTTATATTTAACAATATTTAATTAAAGGATGATCAAATTAAACTGAAGATCATATTCAATTATTAGAGTATAAATTTTATTATTATAAGTTTGAATTTTTTTTTGTAAAAATCATAAATTATAAGTTAATGTTGTTTAGTCCTTCAGATTTTTAAAAAATATTATCTAGTCTTTTAACTTGAAAAAATTAAACAATTAAAAATAAATAATATTATTTTAATGATTTATCTATTAATATATTATTTTTAAAGTCAAGTAGTTAAAATGCGATAAGATAGGAGCAATCAACAAAGATAAAAGTGAAAATGTGAAATTATTTAAAAAAACAACAATAAAAATATTCTAAGGAAAAATTATTTATATACATTTTTTAAATAAAAATAGTGATGATAATCAAAAATTATTTATATATATTTTTTAAATAAAAATAGTGATGATAATCAAATATTAAATAATTTTTTTAATGATTTTTTCATATTAATTAATATTTTTTTATTATTAAATAAAATCGTATTTTAATTAAAAAATTATTATTTATTCTTAATTAGTTATTTATGAGTGATTAAAAATACAGTTTTAAATTTAAGGGATTTGAATGATATTTGAGTACTTGAGATTACTGTAGAATAAAATTTGTCAAACTTTTGCTCAGATCTAGAGCAACACATTTCTTACAAACTCATATCTATTCAAATCAGCCCTGCATCTCACACTTACATATTACATTCTTTAGTTAGTCACCATATTTCCTTGACGACTCTTATCAACTTTTCAAATATGAACAATAAATTCTGGATTAGAGATGAAAATTGTCGATTATAAAAAATATCTTATAGATTATTTAAGATATTTTAATTTCTAAATTTTTAATTTTTATTTTTTTACTAATTATATATTGAATCAAGACAAATTTTGAATTCAAAATTTGAATTTGTGTAGGATTCAATAAAAAATTTTCAATAAGATAAGTTTTAAATTCAGAATTTGAATTCGCATAAGATTCAATAAAGAAATTTCTAATGAAAAAATAGATTACAAATCACCTCTTAAAATTTAAACACGTCTTTTTCTCTATTACCATCTCTTCGTCTCTCTCTTGATATAATTCGGTTCTCTCTTTATATATATAAAAATAGAAAATAAAGAGAAGAATTAATAAGGAAAAGAGTTTATAGTTAAGAACTTATAATTTGAGTATCTTTTATTGTATAGGACATAACGTTGTTACTACCAACTCTTTTCCTCTCTCCATCGGACTTGAAAGGGATTACTTGGAAATTTAAATGCTTTCAATAATCACCGATAATTGTGTCTCTCTAAAAGATTACAACAATAGATCAAGATAATTTAGAATCAAAGATTGAACGTTCATTGGAGAATCATGGTAAATCCAGGATTTATGAATTGTAATATGGTTATGTATGAAAAAATTCTATCACTTAAATCATTTTGGTACCAAGTGAAAATACACTATCTTTAAATTTTGTTATTTTTAAATTGAAGTTTTTTTTGTTTATATTGTAGGAAAAAAAGATTTCAAATTTTTTTTTGTTACATATGAATCTTTTTTTTTTCCTAATGTTATAAGCTTATAACTTAAAATTATTAAGTTAACATATCATGAACTTATGTCTTTTCATCAAAATGATGTTTCCTCTTGAAAGAAGAAAAAAAATGCTATAAGAGTTCTTAATTTGAGGCATGGTGATAAACTTTCTACCACCATCGACACCAATAGACATGATGTACTAAGTGAGCTATCTATGAACTAGAGAATGCTCATGAGGTAAGCATTGGTTGTGTCGTAAGAGTACATAAATGTCTCTTTAAGGTAGGGAGTATTAGGGATAGTATCGATGATACAAAAGAGTCGATATTATGCATGAGGTTACATGAGAGGGAAGGTCTATGCCCAACGATTTACTCAATGTGAACATGTAAAGATAGCTTCGTGGGAGAGCGATATGCCTTGTGGATGGCGTTGAAAAAGCAACGATGTATCGATGAGTAGCGACATGCTAGTAAAGCATCGTTGCTTTATGGAATGCACATTGCGAATGTGACAACACTCATGAAGATGATCTCAAGTGGGGATGTGTGTTAGCTAAAGGGTCGACCAAGCACTAAGAATCTATATGCTAGTAGGCACAAAAGTGGGTAACTTGCTAGGATGATGACATCATACGTAGATTTCATATCAATGGGTTACTCTCTTAGATGACATGTGAGTTTGGGTGAATAAAATTTACTTACATGTAAGACACGCTTGCTTGGTGCACTTATGATAAGTTAACATGTGTATTAACTTTAGTATAAATATGTTGAAGAGAATTGAGCATATATATATATATATATACTATGGGTGCAAATGAAGTTGGCATTAGGAAAAGAAGTTATGCCTTATTGACAAATTGTCTATTCAAGTGTGTATAAAGAGACCCGACAAGAAGAATGTGAAACCAAATAAGTTTAAATACATTATTGTACTACTTATTATCAATGTGTACCTTAGTGACAAAGAACCTTACTATAGAGAAAATGTCTAGGCTGACCAACCTTAATTTGACACAATTGAGAACGATTATTGTTGGTATTTTCTCGAAGAGCATCGAAATAACACTAAAATATTTTTATAAGGGTCATATTTTAGACTTTAAGATGCTAACAGTCACTAGGAGAGTCTTGACATTGAACAGTCGAAGTCGCACTGTGTGAACTGGTAGACCGTTACACTTGGTTAATTAGTCAGGTGTGCAATGAATCTTTTTTTTTTTTTGGTTATATAACGCCTAATTTTGATAACGTTGTGTTAATAGTTAAATTAATTTGTTTTTTTTTAAATTATAGAGCTTAATTAACTCAACCCAATAATTACATAACTAAATTACCTATTTTGCTACTGGTTTTGCTAAATTACCACCAAAGCTGACTTGTGTAAAAATGTTAATGGCATAAAGTAGTACGTATTAAACGTGTTAAAGTAGTCTGGTTATGAATTTAGTTCAGTTGAGAATTGTTATAGAAAGTAGAATAAATCATCCAACTTTCTATGCAAATAAGCGTTTAAGACAATAGAAATGAGCTGTCCCAAAAAAAAAAGTATGAGATTCTGTTGATAATTTTCTCAAAGAAAAATAGGGATACGTAAAGGTGCTAATTGAATATCATGTTCTACACATACACTACTAAAACCTTCCCCTTGCAAGCATAAAATGTTTCATATCCACTTGCTCAAAAATGGTTTTACTTCACCGTGCATCAATCGAAATGTATAATCACGAATTATTAATACCACTTCAAAGTGCTTCATAAGGTGGATGAAAGGTGAAATCATAGATCAGCTTGATACGTCAAACCCAACCATGAACAGAAGAGAAGGTACATAGTTATTCAATCTGATATATGATTATGATACGAGGCATCGTACATACAGATATTATGAAAATTCACAGAGACATGAACAAGTGTATGAGACTATCCTACAACTGACCTCAAGAGTGAAAGAATAACAGCAAACTAAGTCTCACAAACATAATAAGGAAAGCACAGTCCAAATTGTATATCAATTATGGCTACACCATTCAAATTTCAAGTGACACATTTGTAGAATATAGGAAATTCACCTCAGATATGATCAAAGCACCACTTCCCTCAAGGCACATTACAATTCGAATTCATCCTCAAGCTTCAATGCTTCAGCTGCAGCCTCCTCCTCCTCATCATCAATCACAAAGTAAGGATTGTGAGCCTCAGGCTTGAACTTATAAGCCGTAAATACATAGAAAGCAAGGGTGGCTAACTCTGAAGCCACCATACTGGTCCAGAGATACCGGTAGGATGTGATTGTCTCCAATGCATAGACAACCACACGGGTAAAGTAAATATAACAGATAACGATAACATAATATTGCCTGAACAGAGTCAACTTCATCAAGTTAACCGCAGCCTTGCCATCGGTCCTAGCTGCCTCACGCAAGTTTTTGATAGACCAGACTATTGGGAACAAAACAGCACAGCAGCATATCACATCCACAAGAAGGAAGACCTGCTTCGAAGTAACCCATTCCTGCCCATAAGGCCCTGTCTCATCGATCACAACCTGAGCAATGTTGGCAATAATCTGAAGTGGAATCACTATCATCAAGACCTTTTTCTCTTTGTCCTGCAAAAAAGGTTTCAAGAAGGACCAACCAGTGCCAATAAGAACAATCAAAGTGAAGAGCATAATCCCTTTCAAGAAGCTGAACATGTAAAACAGGATATCCCATCCATGAGCACTACCAGTGCGCTTAATGTAGGACTTGTCCTCAGCTTCACAAAGCAAATTCAACGTCTTGAGAATAACGACAGCGAGCATGAAGAAATGGATACGGAAAACGGTAAGTCTTTTTTTGTAGAGAATGAAAACCCAAAATCCAGCAAGAGCGAAGTAAACCAAAGAGAATAAGAAGTAAACCCTAGGGAGAATAGACTTGCCAATAGAGAGATAATCACGGCGTTGGCTCTTACCGTCGAGATTGTACATCTCTGATCGGACGTTCATGGAAACTTTCAACGATGGAGCACAATTGGCGAAAAGGAGAGTGTTTTGATCGGCATCGGTTACAGAGTAAACGGTGTCGTATCTGTCCCTGCCTTTGAGGGAGCTGAAAGTGAAGACTGGATTGACCATATTGGAATCGAGAGCGCATCGGATCTCGCCGCCTTCAAGTTGCTGGAACACGTGCATCCATGAGTCAGGGGTACAGAGGAAGAACCCGACTTTAGATAGATTGGGATCCGATGGGTTGGAGATGGAGATCCGAGATACATTGAGCTCGAGACGACCTGTATGTGTGAAACCAAATTCATCGAAAGGTATAATTAGCCTGTCGTCGTTTCGAATCTCAGTGATCCGAATCTCAGCGAAACAGGAAGAGAAGAAAATAACGGAGAGGCAAATAAAAAGGAAGGAAAATTGAGTAGTCGAAAAGGCCATGGTTGGGCCTAAAAGCGAACTCGATCTGAGGTTTAGGGTTTCAGAGAAAATTGATTTGGCTCAGATCTAGGTTAATTAAGTTGATATGGTGTTTGAAGAAATGTATCAAATAAAGGAGAAGCTGAAATGTTGACACTTGACCGGAATTACATGCGGAGACTTTGGAAAAGCTGGAGGCGTTTATTTAGTTTGGAATTATGGAATTACCAAGTACCACGGCCGGCCTAAAAAAGTTTTCACCGGAGAGAAATTCCTCCCCCGACTCTCTTTGCTTTCCTTGGGCCTTTGATATTTTTGAATCGCTATTCTCGTGTTTGATAGTTCTCGTTATTCTCGTGTTTACTGGTTTAGTCCTTATATTCACTAGTGTTTTTATTTTCTACTTCTCGTCATTCTCGTAGTTCTCTAATTTGTGCTCTATGCTTTGTGGTGGTTTTACTGGTCTCGATTTTATGATTTATTTGCTTCTCTTTTCGTAAATTTGTTGATTTTGTTCAGTTTGTTGAGTTTATAATTTATTCGCTTCTTTAATTCATTATTTGTTGATTTCGTTCTCTAATTTATTGGTTTGTTCGTTCATTGCTTTGTTTTATTTTCTTATTCGTTGTTTATTGATTTTGCTGTTTCGTTTGTTTGTATATTTGTTTTTTCTAATTAAATACAACATAATAAATTTTTTTTTTAAATTTTAATTTTATCCTGATTTTAAATATAACCCAAAACTTAAATCCTAAAACCTAAAACCTTAAATCTCAACTCTTAAAATCCAAAACCCTAAACCCAAAAACTTAAATCTCAAATCCTAAATTACAAAACCCTAAAGCTTATTTAGAAAATAATAATTTTAACCTTAAACCTAAATTCACAAGTATAACCTTAAATCATATTTAGAAAAATAATAATTTTAATCATAAACCTTAACCCGTAAATACAACCCAAAACCCTAAATCTCAAATCTCTAAACCCTAAATCTTAAATCTGAAATCCTAAACTCTATTTAGAAAATAATAATTTTAACCTTAAACCTTAATTCACAAATATAACCTTAAACCCTAAATCCCTAATATTTAAATCCCAAATCCCAAATCTCAAATCTCAAAACTTCAAAACCCTAAACCCTATTTAAAAAATAATAATTTTAATAATATATTTTCTTTTTAACTAATAATTATTTAGAAAAATAATGATTTCAATAATATATTTTGTCTAACGAAAAAATAATAATTAAATAATATTATTTAAACTTTACTGAATATAATAATATTAAGGTAATATACAATGTTTTTTATTTCATTCTAGTTGTAAACCAAATACTGTAATACTGATTTCTTCTTTGATTTCATTGGTCAAACCAAATAAAATTATTTTCATTTCATTCTCATTCTCATTTCGATTTCATTCTATGAACTAAACGTCATCTTAGTTACTGTAGAATTATTGATGGATAATAACCTTTTTCTTATCTCCAACTCAAAAAAGTATATTAGTTGGATAGTTAACACTATTGTCGAGCAATGAAACTTAAGAAATATCTTTCTGAATGATTATTTATTGTTCCTTCGAAGAAAGTCAAAATACATATTAAATAATTTAACGATTATATATACATATTAAACTCAAAACTCCCAAGTCTAACAATAGGTGGAAATTATACGTGTGTGTTCAGAAATAACATTTAGAACTATATTAGACTTAAGCATCTCTTAATTAAGAGAAAAAAAACTATTGAAAATCAACACCAACATAACAAATAAAGTGGTAGGAAAATAAATTGAGTGGTTGAAAGATGTAGAGAAATAAATAGAGTGATTGAAAGATGAATAAATATAGTGGTTGAAGGATGAAGAAAAGAGAAATGTGTAGATAATATTTGTGTGGTTAGAATAATTTCATAGTTTTATATTTGTTTGGTGTAAATTACATGGTGAGGATTATAAATAACTTACCTTGAATTTGGTTTAATCATCCTATCAAAAACAAATAAGTCTTTGTATTCTTAATTTGAGTGTGAGTTGAGAGTTTTCTCTTTAAGTGTTTGTATTTCTCTTCAATTTGTGAGTTGTCTTTGAAAAGTGTTATAGTGGGTATAATACAAGTAGTTTATTTACTTGTTGGAATCTAATATTAATAAATTTAGAGTTACATATTCTAAATTTTACTCAATAATTAGTATCAAGGCAGGATGGTCAGGGATCGTTCTTAGTGGAGCTATATTGAGTCGTGAGGAGTTTGGTACTCTACAAGTTTATTAGTCAAGCTTGTTCTGTATAGTCGAAGTCTTGCCGACACGATGTGTGATCTTCAAGTACTTGGAGGAATCAAGAAGCTCAACAACAAAAACTATAACACATGGGCAACATGTATGTAGTCTTACCTACAAGGTCAAGACTTGTGAGAGGTTGGTGATGGTGATGAAGTTATACAACCAATAGTGGAAGATGCAAACGACATCTTGCGAAAGTGGAAAATTAAAGCAGGCAAAGCGATATTTGCTTTGAAGACCACAATTGAAGAAGAAATGTTGGAGCACATTCGGGATGCAAAAACACCAAAGGAAGCATGAGACACTCTTGTTACACTTTTTTTCAAAGAAGAATGTTACAAGATTGCAACTTCTAGAGAACGAGTTGTTATCGATGGCGCAATGCGATATGATGATTTCCCAATACTTTCACAAGGTAAAGTCGTTATGCCGCGAAATTTCAGAGTTAGATCTGAAAGCTCCTATTGGGGAAACAAGGATAAAAAGAATAATTATTCATCGTTTGAGACCCGAATATCGAGGGTTTGTTACTGCTTTATAAGGATGGCTGACACAACCATCTCTTATTGAGTTTGAGATTTTGCTGGCCAGTCAAGAAGCAATGGCTAAGCAAATGGGAGGAGTCTCGCTGAAGGGTGAAGAAGAAGCACTCTATACTAGCAAAAGCAAAGGCACTTTCAAGCAGTACAATGGAAATGGATATAAAAACGATGACAACAAAGGAAAAATTCCTTAAGGAAATGGAGGCTTTCTTGTAAGGGGACTTTGGAAGAACAACAATAACAATAGAAAATTTGACGATGAATGTTACAACTATAGAAAGATGGGTCACATGGCAAAAGATTATTAGAGTAAGAAAAGACATGTTGAAAGCAATACAACTACTTCCAGTTCTAAGGAGAATAGCAAAGATGGTTGGGATGTTGAAGCATTATTCGCTACAAAGGAATAAGAATTAGCTCTTACGGTGACAACATCAAAACAAATTGACTAGATCGTAGATTCGGGCTGCTCAAATCATATGACAGGTGATAAAAAAAAGTTGGAAAGCATGCCTGAGTACAAAGGAGGTCGTGTAGTGGTGACAACTAACAACTCAAAGTTACCCACATCGGTAAGATGATAGTTACGCCTCGATATAGTACTAACCAAGTACCACTTCAAGATGTTTATCATGTCCTAGAAATGAAGAAATTTTTTCTATTTGTGGCACAATTAACATCATCAGGCCACTATGTCTTGTTTGGTCCCCGAAACGTGAAGGTGTATCGTGATCTCAAAATCTCAGAAACACCGACAATGGAGAGGTAACGATTGGAATCAGTCTACATGATGTTAGCAGAATCTGCATATGTAAACAAGACAAGAAGAAATGAAATATCAAATCTATGGCATTTGCAGTTAGGTCACGTTAGCTATTCCAAGCTAAGTGTGATGGTGAAGAAGTCGATGCTTAAAAGACTTCCTCAACTAGACGTGCGACCAAACACGGTCTGTGCAAGATGCCAATATGGTAAAACTTACCAATTGCAATATGAAGAATCGAAGTTTAAAGCAAAAGAACCATTGGAGTTAGTTCACTCTGATGTATTCGGTTCTGTCAAGCAACCATCAATTGGCAGTATGCGATACATGGTGACATTCATTGGTGATTTCTAAAGGTATGTGTGGGGTTTTTTATGAAAGAAAAATCTGACGTATTCTCAAAGTTTAAAGAGTTTATAGAGTCAACTGAAAGAGAATTTGGAAAGGAGATTTGTTGCTTACGTACAGACAACGACGAAGAATATAGCTCAAGTGAGTTCTCTCAATACCTAAGGGAATGTCGAATATGTCATCAATACACTTGTGCCAACACACCACAATAAAATGGTGTAACAGAGAGAAAGAACTGACATCTTATAGAAATTTTTCGGAGTATGTTACATGAAAAGAATGTACCTAGAAGGTTTTAGGTTGAAGCGATGAGGACTGCAACCGTTGTGATCAACAGACTTCCTCAACTAAGGTTAGAATTTGTTTCACCCTTTGAAAAACTGTGGAACATGAAACCTACAGTTAGTTACTTTCGAGTATTTGGTTGTGTATGTTATGTATTTATTCTTGATCATTTACGGAGCAAATTTGACAAGAAAGTTGTTAGATGTATCTTTGTGAGATACAAAAACTAGAGAAAAAGGTGGAAATGTTATGATCCAACGAGTGGAAGATGCTACACTTCATGAGATGTGGTGTTTGATGAAGCATCTTCTTGGTGGTCCTAAGAGAAGGAGGTGCTACCAGACTCTAGAGAATTTGGAGAAAAGCTACAACAGAAAATGGGGGAACATATTATCCAACTCTAACCAAGTTCAGATGAATCAGGAGAACCAAATGGCGATAATTTCAAACAAAGAGTGGCTCAGAATCCTTGGAAAATTGGCATGTATCAACAACCAAATGAAGAAGGTGGGCCTAGTGAAACAGAAAAATCAACTTCACAATCTCAACTCCGAAGGTCAACAAGAACACGAAAGCCAAATCCTAAATACGCCAATGTAGTCATAATTGAAGAAGAAACAAAGCCTGAGACGTTCGAAGAAGCATCGTAGAGTTCTCAGTAGATGATAGCTATGAAAGAAGAGATCGATGCACTTCAGCAAAATCAAACTTGAGATCTCGTGCCAAAGCCAAGAGGTGTGAAACCCATATCCTGCAAGTGGGTTTATAAAATAAAACATCGTCTAGATAGGTCAATCGAGAACAATTGGTAGCTCATGGTTTCTCTCAACAGTATGGACTAGATTATGATGAAACGTTTAGTCCAGTGGCAAAACTTACAACTATTCGAGTCCTACTTGCACTTATAGCCAACAAAGATGGAACATGGATGTAAAGAATTCTTTTCTTCATGGAGAGTTGGATCGGGAGATCTACATGATTCAACCAATGGGTTTTCAAAGCCAAGATCATTCTGAATATGTGTATAAGCTAGAGAAAGCACTCTACGGATTGAAATAAGCACTCAGGGCGTGGTATGGTAAGATTGTTGAATTTCTAACACAAAGTGGTTATTCAGTAATACCTGTAGATTCTAGCTTGTTTGTCAAACCCAATGAAGGAAAACTAGCTATTGTGCTAGTGTATGTAGATGACTTAATCATAACCGGTGATGTTGAGGCAGAAATTCTTCGGACGAAGGAGAATTTTTCAATCCGTTTCCATATGAAGGAACTTGGATAGCTCAAGCACTTCCTTGGTTTAGAGGTTGATCGCACACAAGAAGGAATATTTCTTTGTCAACAAAAATATTCCAAAGATTTGTTGAAGAGGTTCGGAATGCTCGAATGCAAACCGATTTCGACGCCGATGGAACCAAATTCCAAAATGTGTACACGTGAAGGAAAAGATTTGGAAGATGCAACGATGTATCAACAATTTATAGGCAGTCTGATCTACTTAACCTTGACTTGACCTGACATTTCTTATGCAGTTAGTGTGATGATTCGGTACATGCAAAATCCAAAGAAGCCTCATTTGGATGCAATTCGACGAATACTGAGATATGTAAAGAGTACAATTGACTATGGTATTTTGTACAAGAAAGGTGAAGACTGCAAGTTAGTTGGTTACTGCGATGTAGACTATGCAGGAGATCATGACATTAGGAGATCAAAAACTGGGTATGTGTTTAAGTTGGGTTTTGGATCAATTTCTTGGTGTAGCAAGAGATAACCAACTTTATCATTATCAACCACTGAAGCTGAGTATCGAGCAACGACAATGGCAGCTCAAGAGTGTACATGGTTGATACAGCTAATAAATAATCTACATCAACCAGTAGATTATGCAGTACCGTTGTACTGTGACAATCAATCGACAATTCGTTTGGTAGAAAATCCGGTCTTTCATGCAAGAACTAAGCATGTTGAAGTGCACTATCACTTTATCAGATAAAAGTTTTTACAAGAAGAAATTGAGATTAGGCAAATCAAGACAGATGATCAAGTTGCGGACTTGTTCACAAAAAGCTTAAGTGTTGGTAAGTTCGAAATGTTTCGTCGTCAGCTTGATACAGTAAAAATAGTGAGAGTTGGTGTTGAGAAGGAGTGTTGATTATCAACACCAACATAATAAATAAAGTGGTAGGAAAATAAATGGAGTGGTTGAAGAATGTAAAGAAATAAATGGAGTGGTTGAAGGATGTAAAGAAATAAATGGAGTGGTTGAAAGATGTAGAGAAATAAATGGAGTGGTTGAAAGATGTAGAGAAATAAATTGAGTGGTTAATGGATGAATAAATAAGGTAGTTGAAGGATGAATAAATAGGATGGTTGAAGGATGAATAAATATGGTGGTTGAAGGATGAATAAATATGGTGGTTGAAGATTGTAGAAAAGAGAAGTGTGTAGATAATATTTGTGTGGCTAAAATTATTTCTTAGTTTTATATTTGTGTGATGTAGATTGTATGGTGAGGACTATAAATAGCCTACTTTCTATTTGGTTTAATCATCTCATCAAAAACAAATAAGTCTTTGTATTCTTAATTTGAGTGTGAGTTAAGAGCTTTCTCTTTGAGTGTTTATATTTCTCTTTTATTTATGAGTTGTCTTTGAAAGGTGTTATAGTGAGTATAATAAAAGTAGTTTGTTTAATTATTTAGATATAATATTGGTAAATTTAGAGTTATATATTCTAAATTTTACTTAACAAAAATTATACTCTATTTGTCCCTAAGTATTTTAAAAATGAATGAAAAGGTAATTAGGTGTTTTTTAAACAAATGAGATTTTTTAAAATATATATATATATATATTATTATATGCTTGCACGTCAGATAATAAGATATCGAACCTAAGTAGTTGATATGTATAAGATGTAAAATTAGAGTTTTTTTCTTTAATTACTCAAGTCAAAAATTTTAATTACGAATATTTAAATAATATAATTACTTTAAAAAAATAATAAGACATATATTAATAAAAAAATTTAATTACGAATATTTAAATAATATAATTACTTTAAAAAAATAATAAGACATATATTAATAAAACAATGATGAGATGATTTTATTAATTAATATGTTTATAGTACACCTAAAATTAATAGACCTATGTTCGTAATTTACAGAAATATAATCTTGAAGTTATGCTTGTAAACCAAAGAGGGAAAATTTTCTCAAGCCTGCAATTTTGGGCAGACAGTTGAAGTTGGATTTGCCATGGAGCCTGCAGATAATAGACAATTCATTTTCAAATATTTTCTGATTGCTTCTGCTTATGACAAATGGAAAAGCACTTTTTGACAATAAAAAACGCTTTTCAACGAAAGAACATTACTCAGAGGTTTAAATAATAAGTCACAAGCAACAGACTGTTAACATCAAAATATAAGAGTTATATGCATGCAATCTTAACATGATTTTAAGTTGTTTAGACTCACATATATCAGAAAAACATGGCTGTTTAGAGACAGGATCCTCTTCAAATGAAGGTGGGATTTGACCATACACCATCTCACAACTCATATCTTCAAAATCTGAGGAGGATTAACAAAGAGTTAATTCATATATACTATTATGTAAAATACAGTTACCTTTATATTAAATGCAATTTAGGAAACAAAATTTAGGAGATTGAGTATTTTCTTTTTTCTCTAACTTACATAATCAGATAGTATAAATAGCTTAGCTTTTTAGTGAATTATTTTATAAAATTAACACTAAAATCATACTTTAATTAATGATTGAAAAATTGAACTAAATTATGGTATTTTTATAAGATTATTTTTAATCATTTATTTTTCATGTCTAATTCCATATAAACTTATTACAATCCCAACAACTTCGTTAAAATTATTAATATATAAATATTTTTATAAATTTTATCTTATCATTAACTAAGAATATAATTTCACATTCAATAATCAAAAATATAATTTTAATATTAATTTTACGAAAAATAACAGTAAACTTGTATACTGTAAGCTACACTACTCCTAACACCTTTCACCCAACTTTTTCAGCTTAAAACATTAATTTTGAGCATCAAGAGATTGGAATGAAGGACATACTTGGGATCATGGTTAATGGAAGCCCAAATTCATTAGTGAAGAAATCTTGAGTTGGAATTTTACACATGTTCACACACATTCCCACACACCCACTGTTCTCCAAATACCTATAGTTTAAAAAAATATATATAAAAGAATTAGTCACAATTAACATCATATAAATTTGATTATGAAAAGAAAACAAATGGAACGGGATCATATGTGTGATAATCTACCTGCACTTTCTTATAAGAACTCCACTTCTTTGCTTCACCCCATTTACCTCCACTTCTATAACCTAAAAGATTATTTGTTTAATATTTAAAAGTATAGGACAGATGACCATTTAATCCAATTTAGGGAAACTAAATGAACTAGGACTAAGAGAACAAAAACTCTATTTACAACTTGTTATAATATCATAATTGATGTATCAATCATTCATTAGTTAATAAAAAATACATTAAATTATCTTAATCAATAAATAAATATCACATTAATTATAAATTTATAATAAATTACAGCGGTTTTAAAATACAACATAAAAAATATTATGTACCTCAGAAGGCCCAACTAGCCAGTGAAAAAAAGGAACTGTTAATGCAGCATTGAATTCTGCAGCCCATTTTGTTGGTGGAAATAGTTTCCTGAACTGCAACAATAATTTTCAGCTGTTAATTCTTTAAGCTATCTATTTATTCACTTGAAAAAACTATACTAGGTGTTCCATAGGTTAAGTAACTTCTACTAGTATAGTTTAGGGATTCTATGCTAGAATTTCATTAAGTTAGAACCCAACGAGTTAGAAAAGTTTAGTGTTGCTCAATTCATTGACAAACAAGTCTACAAGACGTATCGTCTTCTAATGTCACCCATATCGCTCATGATGAGGTGTTGCTATTATTAAGTAGAAAGATCTTTTGGATTTCCAATTAGTTTTTAAAAAATTATATTTTATTCTCTAAATTTTTAAAATTTTTATTATCAGTTACTTCATTAATTTTAAGTTATATATAAGCTTATTTTATGTAAATTATTTAAATTTGCAATAAAAATCATATATCACCAAATAAACACTACTACAAAAAGGGGCATTAAAGTCGATTAAAAACCTACTTTAAATAAAACGACTTAAAGTTTAAAGTTGATTCAAGACGTAAATCGACTTTAATTTTTTTTTTATAAATTTATTTATTTTCTATACTCAAATAAAAACCTGTATTTAATCAGAAAAAAAAAAACCAAAATCAGTTTAACAAATAGTTTAAATAATACAAATATTTGAAAAATAAAATATTAATTAATAGTAGAAAAATTATTATGATTTTGCTCTATTTTATTCAAGATCATCATATTCTCCTCCTTATGTTATAATACAAACCTACATATATAATACAAAAATTTATACACATAAATAATAACACATAATAACAGAAAAAAATATGAATAATAAGTGTGTAAAATTAATAAAAATACTTTAAAAAGTAAATGAAGTGATAAAATGAAAGAAGGGAAGAAAAAATGGTGTTTGTAAGTGAGAAATGGGTATACATTTTTTCAGTATTTTACTCAAAAAAATAGGGGATCTAAAAGATTAGTTAGAGAGGAAGAAAACTCACTAACCGATGCTGGAAATGGTAGTCGTAGGTGGTTGGAAAATGAGAAAGAGTGGAAGAGGTTTTGGGTTTTTGAGAGTTTTACAACGCTGAAAATAGTTTCTGTCTAGGAAGAAAGAAGAGAAAAGAATTTATCCACGTAGTGTAACGCAGTAGAGTCGGTTGACGTGGCGAACCGACGCTATTCACGTAGCGTAGCGTCGGTTGACACCTGGAATCAATGCTATTCATGTAGCGTAGCGTCGGTTGACATGTGGAACCGACGCTACGTCCACGCATAGCGTCGGTTCCACACGTCAACCGACGCTACGTCCACGCATAGCGTCGGTTCCACACGTCAACCGACGCTACATCTTACTTGGATAGCGTCGATTCTACACCGAACCGACTTTAAACCAATTTAAAGTCGATTTTTTTTTTTCAAAAATCGACTTTACGTATCAAATTAAATATTCATTTTTGTAGTAGTGAAAGTCTGGATTTATCATCATGAAAATATTTATTTTTCTTCTAAAAATTAACTTTTTACTTATTTTTATTTTACTTTTACATGTAATAGTTAAATTAAAATATTTAACTTATAATAAACTTGCATGCACCATCAAAAATAAACTCATACAACATATTTTAAAAAAAATTAGATAATAAAATATATATTTTTAAAGACTAAGGTAGTTTAAGAATTATTTTCACTCTGACTAACTAAGGATATCATTAGTATTCTGTTAGAAATATTCATATCTTATATTTAACTAAGGGTATCATTGTGTGGTGTTATATATATTCATATTGTATTTTAGCATAAAAATTTTATATTAATTAATACATAAAAAAATTTATATGATTATTTATAATAATAAAAAATAAAAAATAGTAAGAATCGATAAACCTTTACTAATATTAAAAAATATAGATCATATTTTAATAAAAAATTTGTATCATATTTATATAATATTATCGTGATTACTAAGAAAAATATTGAATCTTGGACTATTCAATCATGCACTCTGATTTTGAATCTTGGACTATTCAATCATGCACTCTGATTTGGTACGGAGAAATATCTTAGAATCTCTACGTGGATAAGTGGATAATTATATATCACTAAATTAAAAACCCACTAAAATCCTATCCTATGAATTCAATTTTTTTTTTTTTGAAAAAAGTCGTAAAAAATAATTGCACAAATTCAATTGAACCCATCATGGTGTATGAATCCATAGAACAAACCAAGTGATTGTGTCCATGGTTTATACTTAAGAGTGACTGAAAGACAGAACATACCTGAGCAGGCGCACCAGGAGGAAGCATAGACAAGAGAACCTCTCGAACCACTTGTTGTTGCTGAGTGCGAGACCTGCCCTGCGTTACTCTTTTTGAAACGTCGACAAAGCTCTCATAATCATATTCCCACCAACCCTTTTTCTTATCGTTATGCTTTGTGGTTTTAGAAGGAGCTGCAAACTTACCCATTTTGCCAGCAAAGAGTATCATGAATATTTTCTCAAATAACCCATCATTGTATTTTGTTTTTTGTCCAAATGGAGCTGGTACTCCTGAGGGTTCAGCTATTCCACACCTGATAAAACAAGCTTTTTTATTGCTTTGCTTTTGAAAGGAGAATTGATGTTTTGGGAGGGTAAGCTGATGAGCTTGGAAGCTTATAAGAGCAACCATGAAATTGAATTTGGTATTTTAGCTACACTTGTTTGGGAATTGAAAACGCTCAATTGGGTTTGTTATGAGTTTTTCACAACCATGTGAGTTGATAAAATAAATATATGTTATAGATTTTAAAATTCATGGCAGAAATTGTAGATTGAGAAATGTTTGTACCGGGCCCATACAGGTTTCGTGAATAAGGTAGAGGCTAGAATAGAGGTTTCCAGTATTCTAAGAATTTGAGGCTGTATTGTGTACCACGCATGCACTTTTATTTACTGTCTTATCTGCGGAAAAAAGGTGCCTTTAAGTATGTTGTGCAAATTGTAAAGGGGCATTGAGTATGCTTATTTTTAAGTATTGAAATAAAAAATATTTATTTTCTTTTAAAGAAATATTTCAGTTTTTTTTTAATTTTTAAAAGAAAGGAACGTATAGTTAATTTGTTTTTAAAAAATAGGATGAATTGATTTTTCTAACTACTAATGATATTATAAATCTATTATTTAATTAAAATTTGATATAAAAATTAATGAAATTGAATTTATTAAAATTTGTAGGTACACGAACGAAAAAATTTGATATAGAACTAAGTATTTAATGTTTAATTAGAGTGATATATTAGGCTCCAATATTTTAATGAAATTGGTACATTTATAATAAATGAAAATATTTAATGATATTTTTGTAACAAATTTTAAATGAATGATACATCGTAACATCGCATATAATTAAGTGATAAAAAAATCTATTTATCTTAAAAAGTATGGTGTCTTAAAATACTCTATTTAAAATCAAAAGAATTAAAATATTCATTTTTAAAAAATTAAGCGACTATTAATACACTTCTTAAAAACAAGTGAATTAAAATACATTTCAAAAAAATAATTGTGTCTTTCAATGCATCACCTTTTTTTTAAATAATATTAAGTTTATTTTTAATATTAAATAAAAAAATATTATACATATAGGATTTGAACTTGGGTCTATAATAATGAAGGTGGGACTCATGTTACATGAACCACATGTCAATCTTAATAATGATAAACTTTCTTGGTTAATTGTGGTGTCACAATAAATTTATTAACTCGTCTAGATTTCGAAGTGGAATTAATTCCAACTTCTAACTTATCTATTCTAAATTTATAAGTGTCATCCTTGTATAAGGGAGATGTTAATCTAAGTGCTTTTTTGAAGGGAAAAAAAGATGAATATTAAATTGTATCATACCTTTAAGAAAGGTACACAAAATTAATATATATTTTAAGGGGTACACCAAAAGTCTAATTATTTTCAAATAAGTACAATTTAATCCATAATGACCATAAGAGGATAAGGTTGACCAAGTATGACCAATTTGATCCATTAATAGAGGGTTGTTTGTGTTATTTTTAGTTTTGGTACCTACCGTACTTATTTTTCAGCCAAAAATTGTTATATATGTATTACTACAACCACCACTCCCCTTTATTCATAGTTTCTTCTTGTTTTTTCTCATAACCATTCATTTTTTTATAAAATTGATTTTTGTTTTATTTAAGAAGTAAAATGAATGAACATGGGTATTTTTGTTTTTTTTTTTTGGAAAACTTGCAATTCACTTCTATATCTTGAACTAGTCGTAACCCTAGTAGGCGATACTACGGATTTGAGCATGTAACCTTTTTTCATTTGTCTATTTTTAAATTTTTTTCATTTTAATCTATGATTTTGTTTTGTGTCAAAAAAATTTCAAAGATGCATGAAATTTGTACATTGGGGGCAATGATTGTTTGCCACTCGTGGTTATGATTACTTTATTTGGATCGATCCTCGAACTCTAAATAGAAATACATAGTTGATTAATGGATTATTGAGATGGATTAAAGAGAAGGATGAAAAAAATTAACCTATTACTTAAAGTTTAAGCTCTTATAGGCACATGGTAGTATAATTTTTTTCTTAAAAAATAAGGGCTAAAAAGTGAACTATAAATAGTTATTTGTTTTGTATGGGGCTAAGAAACGATTAGAAAATGGTTGTTTATTTTGTATTGTAGTGAGGGCTAAAAACTTGTGATGACTTTATCAAAATTGTGGGTAAAATTATATAATACAAAACTATTTTGGATAAAATTGTAAAAAATTAATATAAAAAATGTATTACTTGTATGAAAAATGTTTTAGCACAATTTGTTCAAACATTTTTAACATAATCTATCTACACAAATATCCTGAATAGGTTAACACAATTAATAATATGTTTACACGAAATTTATATGGAATATATTTTCAATCCAACCTACATTAAACCTATAACACAATTTAAAAAAAAAACTATTTTCACAGTTCTAACAATTCTAAACATTTCTCAATAGTTCACAATTACATACATTATATATGAATCAATCATAATTACAAACAATCACATTTCTAAATGTTCCTTGTACAAAATACATTCACAATCTTGGATAAGTTACAATTCTAATTCATAATTGTATAAAATAAATTCACAGTTTTTAATCAATCACAATTCTAAAATAAAATGTGAACTAGAGTTTAGAGTTAAAACAAATACCAATGCAAAATCTTATCTATTAGATTTTGTCGCTTTAAACCAATTGTAATAGTCCTTTGATTATGAGGAATTAATTTTTTCTTGACTTTTTTTTAGTGACATTTCCTAAAATTCCCACACAACTTGATTTTTGTTATGTGTTGATCTCTGATGCAACTTTCCTTTTTTAAGTTCCATGGATATGATTATTAAACATTAAAGTGGATCCTATATGAATTGTTTGTTCCCAACTAAATCATCATATTGGAACTATCATTAAAATGTACACACTAGTTTATAACATTAAAATGAAAATGAAAATTGTAAATTAGAACAAGTTATCTTACCTAATTAGATGAAGCTACTTGAGATGAATCTCGTGTGTTGTTATGAGAAAATTTGGCATGTCATACTTGATGACACATATTACATCTTATGACCATACCCGTTTTTTTTTAACATTTGCGGTTCAACAATTGGCACATATTTTTTCTTTATCAAATGATACGAGGTAGCACTCTATAATCTCTTATTTTTGGGTCTAGCATCTTTGTTTTAGGTATGGATGGTTTAATTGTACTAGATGCTCTTGAATCATCACCATATTGTCAATAACGCCAACTAGTCACGTGCATTGATATTGTTATGTAGGAAAATTATTTAAGTAATTATTTTAAGAATAAGATGTATAAATTCTAAAGTATTTTCTCTCCATTGGATAATACAATTAATAGCATAAGACATGGTATTTAACTCAAGCTCCACATCTTACATGAACATGTTCTATTCCTAAGATTAGCAACTACATTCCTATTACTATGACAAGAAACCTCAAACACATTTCCACCATTGTGAGTTGCTCTACTAGTCATAGAATTATTATTATTCATATTGTATGTTTTTAATATCCTATGATCTATGTGATTACGTCACCAAGTTACCTCTTATTTTCTCTCTATCCACAAATATTTAATGTGAATTCTTATCTATTCAAGAAAGGACAATACAAGTTGATTTATGGTCTTCTTTAATGCACTATTAAAAGTTTCATATTTATTTTTTGCTTGTATATTAAATATTGATTCAGAACTGCCATAAACATTTAAAGATTAATATTAAATCAGTAAAAATTGAAGCCATGAAATTCAAACTGAAATAAATAGTTTTAAAACAATAAAATAAATTAGTACTAATGAAAAGTTATATTTAACTTGTAATATGCTCTTGACCAGTATCTTGGATATTTCTTTTGAAGTTATAAGTAAGATTTTTCACTTTTTTCCTCACTATTTTCATGTTTACTTCAAATTCAATCTCTTGTATGACTCTAGCACAATTCCAATACTACATAGCAAAACTAATTAACTTGTCAGTATTAACCTTTAAGAAGTTATGCATAATGTGCCAAGCATAATATCTATGCTCAGCTTGAGGTCTAATCACTTTAATGACACTTATTATACTTGCATTCTCATTTAATATAAAAATTCATCCCTCCCATCTTCAATCCTCAAATCTTCTTACAAATGTTCAAACAAATAATGACAAGTATCTTTGTTATCAATTTCAACTAATGCATATGCAATAGGGTAAATTTCATTATTAGCATCTAACCCAACCGTCGATAATATTTGGCATCTATGCAACCCTCTTAAAAAAATCTATTTACTCCAACAAATTTCTTATAGCCTTTTATGAATCTTTCTTTCACAACCCCAAACATGCATAAAACCTAGCAAATTTCTTTGAACCATCAACTCATCATTAGTGTTAGAGTTGGTCCTCTTCAATTCACTTGTATAAACTAATAACAATAAATATTATTGTTCTCAAGTTTCATGAATCATTTCCCCTATTTTTCTATTAGCCCTTTTAAACGAACTTTTGGATATATCAATGTGGCCTTATTCTCTTACATGATCTTGTACTTGTTTCCACTTAGTATTAGGTTTGTCTTTAAAGAAATCAACATTAACCTATAACATATATTTATTGTAAAGTTTTTTCTTTACATGCATCCTAGATTACTTGTGTTCATCTTTCCTATGACAATATCTTACCATGAACATATTTGAACCAACTTGCCTAGAAGACATCACCTCCCAATTACATTATGGTTTGTCGTCACACCTAACTCTGATATTATCCTTATTATTCTTAATATTTTTCAATTTTTTGTCATTTATAATTTCATAATACTTGATAGTTATTTTCATACTAAACCTACCTACAAATATCATATCAATTTTGAATTCAATTTCATCTATTGTTATGTCCTTCTCGAATAAAATACTACCATCATAAGACACACTTTCCACAACTAAACCATAATTAGAACCATCATTTTCTACAACATCCTCATTTTCAATCCCAACTTCATTGTAATCAAAATCCCTACCAAGTCACTACAATTTTTATTACCAATTTAACCATTCATATGCACTTCATTAGCCACCTCATTATCATCATCATCAACCAATTTATTTTCATCTTCATTATTCATTCCATTATGCTCATATTGTACCTCATTCTTAGTCAAAAAAATTATTTACACACTTAGTTGAATTAATTGGGATAAGACTTGCATATGAAACCATATCATACTAAATCATCATTTCATGTAAATCCCTATCATCAAATATATTAGGCACCTATAAAAAATCTCAACATATTCATAATCTAACTCCAAATTGACATGTAACTCTTTAAAAATAAACAATGCTATTTTTTTGTGATGATAGTGATTGTAATAATCAGTTCTACCTCTTTCATAAATCATTTTTACTTCTTTACAAATAAAACTATTACCAACACTACTACAAAAGGGGTATTAAAGTCGGTTCAGTGAACCGACTTTAAATGGAATGACTTAAAATTTAAAGTCGGTTCAACGTGTGAACCAACTTTACGTTTAAAGTTAGTTCACCACGTGAACTGACTTTAAATTTTTTATTTTTTTTTACAAAATTTACTTATTTTCTATTATACTCAAATTAAAACCTATATTCGATCACTAAATAATAGCAGGAAAAAAATCTGTTTAACAAATAGTTTAAATAATATAAATTATTGAAAAATAAAATATTAATTAATAGTAAAAAAATTATCATGGTGTTGTTCTATGCTATTCAAGATCATCATATTCTTCTCCTGATGTTATAATACAAACTTACATATATAATACAAAAATTTATACACATAATAACAGAAAAAAATATGAATAATAAGTGCGTAGAATTAATAGAAATACTTACAAGAATAAATAAAGTGAAAAAATGAAGAAAAATGGTATTTTGTAAGTGAGAAATGGGTATAAAAAATTTGAGTATTTTGCTCAAAAAAATAAGGATCTAAAAAATTAGTTAGAGAGGAAGGAAACCCACTAACCGGTGTTAGAATTGGTGATCGTAGGTGGCTGAAAAATGAGAAAGAGTAGAGGAGAAGTGGAAGAAGTTTTGGGTTTGTTAGAGTTATGTAGTGCTTGAAATAGTTTATGTCTGAGGAAGAAAGAAAAGAAAAGAATTTATCTACGTATATAGTGTCGGTTCTACGTGTCAACCGATGCTATCCACGTGTGTAGCATCGGTTTCAGGTGTCAACCGACACTACGCTACTTGGATAACGTCGGTTCCATGTCAACCGACGCTACGTTCTACGTGGATAGCATCGGTTCTACACCGAACTGACTTTAAATTCATTATAAGTTAGTTTTTTCCAAAAACTGACTTTACATATCGACTTAAATATCTTTTTTTGTATTAATGCAATATATAATCTCATTATAAAGTATTTAGTAAGTAGACCTAAATTATTCAATATTCATTAGAATAAATTTATTATTAAATATTCAATAAAGTACAAATATCCCTCCTTCCAACATGAATAAATACAAGCATTTAGGGCTTTCAATTTAGTTAATACATACACATATGTATTCATTTAGGACATTCATAGCATTTAAGGCATGTAATGTCACAAAATATTAACATGTCACTGATTCATTTACATTCTCATAAAAACAATTAACTATATACAATAAAATATTACTTAAATGCAATACAATCATCAATCATAAAGACAATCATTTTTTTTTATAAAATAATAAAATCAATGATCATGTTGTTTGTTGTGTTTTGTTTTGGGTTTGGATATAATGGTATAAACATAGATCATATACATTAAAATCACAATAAATTTTATCAAATCTAAAAAATAGCCACAAAAGTACTCAAAATTAGGATAGATAGAGACCTTTCTATCGACATGCACCCCACATGCATTTTTTCACTTGCATAATGAAAACCTATTCAAAACAAACTTCTTTTTCGAAGGAAGATAAGGGACCTTGATAGGCTAGGACTACAAGATGCATTTTTTCAATTACATGACAATAATTCACTCAAAACAAACATATAAGAATGCCTAAATCAAAAAGAAAAGAATAAAAATAAATACTCATAATATTTCGATGGTAGGTCATTTATTCTCAGAACAAATTCATTCATTCCATGATCTTTCATAGGTTTATCAATTTTTTGTAATACTCGAAATACTTTGTAATTTTTTATAATTTTTACTGATGATTACGAGGTTTTTGTTATGAATCATTTCTAATTTAGGGCTATGTTTTTCTTCTTTTCAATTTCATCTTCGTATAAACGGAATAGACGAAATGAGAAATGAAAGAGATGAGAGAGAGATCCTAAATGAACGGTTTTAGGTTTTTTAATGATAAACATACCATTATGTCCTTACTAATTTTCACGTATAATCAATTTCACACATTTTTAACTCTTTTTATAATATCATAAAAAAAGTCTACAGGTATACTCTTACATAAAATAAGATACTAATATTGTATTCTTGTATAATTTTGATACTAATATTTATCTTTACAAAAATTCATGTTAATAGGTAAGACTTTCAAGACAAAAAAAAACTTAGGACTCTCCATATTTATTATAACAATGATAGTGTCTAATTATTTGAGAATCTTCTTTATTTACACAACTAATGAAGCAAAAATAGGCACATCTTTTTTGGAAGCAAAAGCAGGTGCCAATGCGCCCGGGCTTGGAGAGGAATTTTATAAGTAAGAAACATTTTACTTGATGGTATTTGTTGACAACCAGAGCCTTTCTCCTAAGTAAATATATGGGAGCAATCGTGGATTCCAAGATCAAGATTGTTCAAATCTATAACTCCCAGGAGAATGGAAGTTTCAATTTTGGCATGTCTTATGAGCAACCTTGGTGATTGGAATATTTCTTTTCTAAAGGAAATTTTCATACCAAATGATTGAATATAGCTATTGTTAAAATATGCAGGGATCAAATGGGGTCATTCTTATTTGGTATTATGATAAGCATAGAAAATCTACTGTTAACTTAATATAACTATTGTTCTTAAAGATGAGAGATGTTGAGGTGATAAGTTGAAAGGCCATTGTAGCTATGCATATTTTGATGGAAAATTCTGTAAGTCAATTTGGTCACTAAAGTTTCCAAGCAAGCCGAGGAAATTTGCTTGGAAATGTGCTGGTTACAACTAATTCCAATCTTATTCATAGAGGTATGCAATTATCCCCTTATGATCCTTATGTAATGAAGAAATATAAATAATGACAAATTTATAAATAATGACAAATTTTTTGTTGATTGTGATGGTTGAATTATTAACTCGTTTAGAAGTGGAGTTAATCTCAACTTCTAACTTATCTACCCTAGATTGGATAATTAAACTTTGACATACTTGGGATAAAGAAGTCATGAGGAAGATCTTTGAAAGAAACTAATTGTATGTTTGCGGAGAATTTGGAAGACTATGAACAAAATTATTATTTTTAAATGTTTCAAGATCATTTTAAGAAGCTGATGATAAGAATAATTATACCAACTTGATGAAATTGAACTTGTTTTTTATAATTTGATTGTGTTTGTTTTGTAATTTGTTTATAATTAATCCATTTTAGCACTATCTCTTAAAATGTTTCTAGAAACTTGTATTTTATGGTTCTAATTTAGAGTTAAAAAAACAGTTTTGAATTTTGGAGTATTAATTTTTTAGTTTGATACCTAAATTATTTTTATTTTTATTGTGATATTTTATGTACTTATATTTTAAGTTAAGTTAAATAATATTTTTAATTAATATTAATTCACTTGATTTAAAATAAATTTTTATTTACTTACATTTATAACATATTTTATTAAACTTTTTACTAATAATTTATCAAACTTAACCGGTTAAAAGTGCATAAAGGTTAAAGAGCTATACAATTTAAAAATACACGTGCACATGAAATTTAACCCCCACACTCAAAATCTGTATGATTTGATATGGTTCTTTACTTGCATGTTGCTCAAACCAATTAAATGTGAGGAAATTTGGATAAAATGGTATAATCACAAATTCCACATCCCAAGATCTTACTTAGCAGAATATCAAATAATAAAGAAATAGATAATATATAACACAAGAATTATAGTGAAAACTTTAAATTAGAGAAAAAAACCACTTTCGTTGTCAAAAGACAACTAGAGAAAAATTCACTATGTGAAAAATTGTTACAACCACACTCTAAGTAATTTTCTCACACACAAAAAAAAGAGCAATTACAAGCCCAAGAAAATTTTCCCACAAAATTCTCTCACTCAAGAACTTCTCATACAAGTTTTTCTTTATTTTTGGGATGATTAACAATGAAGAAATGAAGTCATATTTATAGCCTTCAAGTTCTCATTTCATATGCCAAACATTTCTTCATTCAACAAAATTAGGCTACCTAATTTTCCTATTCTTTATTCAAACAAGGTTAGGCACCTCCATCTTTGATAATATGGTAAACCACCTTCCATGAATTTTCTTCTAAATTAGGCACCTCCTATTTTGACTAACAAACCTAATATTATTTTTAATCAATCATAACATTAAGTACAAATAAACCTTCCTATTTAATTAATTTTAAGTGAAGATTTAAAGATAAATATTTATACTATAAGTTAAGTTTTAAACTTAATTTTAAGTTTAAGTTAAGTTTAAATATGAAAAATTTTACTTACTATAAATTATAATATTATTACAATTTATGTTGTAATTAATTATATATTAAAAATAAATTTTATTTATTTAATTAATAATTATTTATAATATTAATTTTAAATAGTTATAATTGTATTATAACTTGACATTAAAAAAAATCTGTGTGCAACTTGGGCTTTAGATAATAGCAACATTAATTTGGCTTCTTTACATGGGCTTCCATGATGACTCATCTTTGTATTTCCCTAGCTAAGAATAAAAGACCCGCCTAACACAAAGAATGGAGCCGAAAGGGAAAAAAAAGTATACATACCCGCTAATCCTTTATACACATGTTAAATAATGAGAAAGAAAAGAAAACGTAAAGATATAAAGAAAAAATTTATAATTTATAATTATAAAATAATAATCTTTAAATGTATATTTTCATTGTTATTTTTACAAAAACAAAATTTGTATAAAACGTTAATTTTATATTTGAAAATTAACCTAAATATTCTAAATAAATTTAGGACGATTTTTTTTAAGATAGATTACATATTTTTAGTACGCCATGGAATAACTATCAAATTAATGTACATTTTAATAAAATATAATTGACTTTTTTTATCCTTTATCTTATATAAATATATAATTTTTTCTACATATCTAATAATTAAAGCATCTAGAAATTAAAATTTGTGCAAAATTAGTAGGAGTGAATAAATACAAAATTGAACTTTTATATATAAACTTTTATTAACACTAAGGTGTCGTTTAATTCATAGAATGAAATCAGAATAAGAATAGGATGAGAATAAGAATGAGAATGAAAAAGAAACAGGTGATATGTTAGTAGCACGTTCATCTGTTCTATTAGAATAGATATGGAGCAAAAAAGAGTAGAAACTATCACATCTAAAAGTTTTCAGCTGTGTAGCATTTGTACATATCAATGATCAAGGCAGGAATAAGCTTGATCCCAAATCCAAGAAATGCACCTTCATCGACTATGATGAGGATGAGTTTGGCTACCGCATTTGGGATAACGAAAACAAGAAAGTGATTTATAACAGAGATGTGATTTTCAAAGAAAGGGTGATGTATAAGGACATGCATAAAATAGATGTCAATGACTCAAAGCAGAATAAGTCAGTATTTCCAGATACATATGATGTCTCAAATAGTTTCGCAACGAAACCAATTGTAACAAGTCCTCAACGAGAGGAACTTGTTGGACAGAGTAGTACATAGTAGTCTGACACACCACAGCCTCATACTCCAGCTTTTGTATTGAGAAGGTCTTTTCGACCTCATGTGCCTAAAAGGAGATACGTGAACTATATGTTGCTAACTGATGGAGGGGAGCCTGAATGCTATAATGAAGCTTGCCAAACTCGAGATTTCAACAAGTGAGACCTCACCATGAAAGAAGAAATGAAATCTCTCATCTCTAACCAGACATGGGAACTAGCTGAGTTACCTATGGGAAAGAAGGCATTTCACAACAAATAGGTGTACCAGGTGAAAGAGGAGTATGATTGTTCCAAGTAGGGGTGTCCATAAATCGAATCGGACCAGACCAAACTGTAAAACCAGACCGAATCGGACCGGACTGAAGGATTTTACAAATCAAATGGTTCGGTCCGATTTGTACAAATTTTAAACTGTTCGAACCAGACCAGACCGATTTAATAATATATTAAAAATTTCACATTATTCTTCATTAAATGTATAAAAAATTGAACCAAATAGAAAACCAAACCGGACCGAACCATTTTATAAATCAAACGGTCTGGTCTGGTTTTTATTACTTAAAACCGTTTCAAACGGTCCGATCCGATCCGAGTAATATAAACGGTCCGATTCGGTTAAAGTTTTTTAACCAAAATCAGACCGGACCGGATCGTTGGACACCCCTAGTTCCAAGAGATACAAAACTCGTCTAGTTGTCAAAGGGTTTTAACAAAAGGAAGGAGTTGACTACACTAAAAAATTTACTCCTTTTGTGAAGCTCAATACTATCAAATCAGTGTTGAGTATTGTAGCCATTGAAGATCTTCATCTTGAACAGTTGGATGTGAAGACTACATTCCTTCACGGAGATTTAGATGAAGAGATATACATGTACCAGTGTTGCGTGTTTTTCAACACACGAACTCGTGCAAGTATACACGGTCACAAGTAATAAAGATTTGTAAGTAAAGTATCGATCCCACGAGGATTTGTTACTATAGTTTGTCGAGTACTAAAATTGTCTCTCTCTGATTTTATCCAAAACAATCGTTGGTTAATAAAAAAGTAAAATAAGAAAAAGAAATCTAGGATTGCAATTTTTCACCAAACTAATCCACTCAAATCATATTATTTTCTTTTGATTTATATTTTTTGGTACATTTAATTTGTCAGCGAAAACTTCTTTTTTATTATTCATACATCTCTTTCGAGCTCAGTATAAACACACCTCGTTAAATTAATTTACTATATCTCTACATGAAAATTAAATTCTTGAGATTCATTACGTTCTAAGTTTTCAAATGGCCACTTACATACAATTAGGGTATATCTACATCCTTCATCATACATGTCATTACATTTACGAAGCAATACACACACAAATGCCTTTCTCAAGTTTATTCATGTGCCACGGATCGTTTTGATAAGATTAAGTAAATAATCAAAAAGCATTAAGAACAAAATAGAGCACGAAAACAAATCGAACGTCTTATAAATCTAACAAAAATAATTAAAATTAAAGCTTAATAAATTTAGATCCAAATGCAACCCTAGAAAAATTAAATTACTTCATAAAATTAAAATAAAAATTATAACAACTACGGAAAAATTAGAAGAAAGCGAGAAATAAAATTAAAACATCAATTAAAACAATTATTTGGCACACGCAAAACACAAAAAGCCAAAAATGGCAAGCGTGTTTTGCCGTCCAACTACACAAACACAATAAAAATTACAAGTGAAAAAACTAAAACAACTCTAAAAACTTTCGAAAAATTAAAACTAAAACTCTACTCAAAACTACTCCAACCAAACTTTTTTACAACTAAAAACTATCTCCTATTTATAGAAAAAAATACATCAATAAAATATTAATTTAAAATCTACGCGGGGACAAAATGATGTGGCGAAAATATTAAATTAAACGCGTGGGGACAAAAAGTGTATCGAAAATGGGATCGAGGGAGTCGGTGGAGCAGCTGCGCGTTCTGTTTTAATTTTCTTCCTGTGCCACGTGTCGCGTTCGATTCGCGGACACGGTGGTGGGACACGTGGCGGCGTCTCATTCGTTGAGGGAAACGGGCGCACGAAGATTTCTCGCACGGGATTGGGCGCGCGCAACGTTGCGCATAGCCCATAACGCGTGTGAGATTACGCTTTTGCGTCCCGATATGTGCCACGCGTCCGTGATGATTCGTTCAAGGAAAATTGGGACACGCTGGAAGACTTTGATTGGTTAAGGGAAGATTGCACGTGGTTCGGCCGCGCCGGAGAACAACGCCCTGGCGAGACGTGTGAGCGACACGTGGGTCCCGCCAGCCTGGGCACAACGCGGCAGTGGGCCCCAGCTCGGCGGGACCAGCCGCGTGAAGGAATCTTCCCTGCATCCACTCGCTTTGGTCGGGTTTGATATACACGCGCCAATCCTAGCCGTTTATGATTCGATCGGACGGTCTACGTTGCACGCGTGGATGATGACGCGTGTATTCTTCTCTCCTGCATGAATATTAAACTTTCTTTAATTATATTTTGACCCAAAAATTTAATTCAAATTACATTTTAAACTTTCTTTAATTACAATTAAGCCCTTTGCTAATTTTAAATTAAATTTTTAAACTTTTAATAATTAAAATGAAGCCCAAATTTAATTTAAATTATATTTTAAACTTTTATAAATTGTAATTAATTACTCTTTTATTTGAAATTATATTTTTGGGTACAAATTTGCATTTAAGTACGTTTTCGATACAAATTACTTAATTTTATTTAAAATATATAAAAAACAATAAATACTAATTTATTAATCGAAAATTAACTAAAAACATTAAGAACATAGCAATTATAATTAATAAAATAGGTGAAAATAACTATATAAAATACAGTTATCAACCAGCCAAAAGCCTTCCGAGAAAGAGGGAAGAAGAACATGGTGTGCAAACTTAAGAAGAGTTTGTATGGCCTGAAACAAGCCCCGAGACAATGGAACAAAAATTTTGACAGCTTCATGCACAATGAAGGTTTCCAGAAGTGCAATGTTGACCATTATTGCTACTTCAAGAGATATAGGTTTACTTATATCATTTTACTACTTTATGTTGATGATATGTTAGTAACAAGTTAAAATATGGATGATATTAGAAGGTTGAAACAGCAATTATCAAAAAAGTTTGACACGAAATATATAGAGGTTATTTTTTAATTAATTTCATATTAGAAAAAACTCATTCAATTTACATATTCATACCCATAAAAATCAAAACATTTTTACTTTAAAAATAAAATTAGACCACATAGGTGATAAATTAATATTTATAATTTTAGGTATTATTTTTACAATTATTTAAAAAATTTGCTACTTTAAGGGTATTTTATCATTTTATAAATTAATAAATATTTTGAGAATTTCTACAATTTTTAAAAAATGTTTGTTGCATTTTTATAAATTTATGAAGACTGATAAGTGTATTGAAGTATTTGTAAATACATTGAGTAAAACAGACCCAACAAAATTATAAACAACCAAGGTGGATGAACTTTGCACGGACGTAGATGTATATAAATAGGAGAAGTAGACCAAGCTACATGGATATCTGTAGCACAACTTGGGATGTACTTAGATTGGGAGCCAAAAACGAATCCATTTTCTAATGAATGTGCATGCCTTTGAGTCCCAAACGATGTCGTTTTCTATCCTTTTTTTGTCTAGTTTACCCCCTTTACGTGTTTTTAATAAAAAATAATCTCAACCATCAGATTTGATCCAAAATATTCTTAGGATAATATGTGACCTATTTATATCATTTTAATCCCGATATGATCCAATCTTTATACAAAAATTTGATAGAAAAATATTCAAACTATAATAGCAACTAATAAAAGAAATTTAATATTGTTGGGTAATTATTTCAAGATTTTAGTAAATAAAGATCAACTATTTAAGAGTTTTGATATTTGTATTATCAATGATATTTTTTTCTTTAGTTTTATTTTGATTTGGATGGTAAAAATGGTGCATTTTATAATTTTATTTGTAATTTTGAGTTTAATTATTTTTGGTTAAATATATTTATGAGATTTTAGTTATACTATCATAATCATTTTGGATTTTTAGGTTAATTATTTTTAATAAAAATTGAGATTATTTATTGTTTTTGTTTCTTAATACCTCTAATTATGAATTATTGATATATCAAATCTTGTTTCAAGATTAAAGATAATATTTTTGAATTAGTTTGTTAGAAACATTATCTAGGTCTAATCGGGTTCTCTTAAACAAAAATTTAAATTAATTACATGATTGTGTTATTTTGGATGATTTTATACTTTTTTGTGTTTATTCTAATTGGTTAATTAATTAGCAGGATATAATTGTGTGTAAAATTACCATAATCATTGAATTTTTTTAGTTTTGGTGGAAAAATAACTTAAGAAAATTGTTTTTCGTTAACTTAGTTATTTTATTATATTTTCTAATTTTTTAATAATTTATTTAAAGTGTTTATATTTATGTTTATTTTATTAATTTATTAGTTTAGATAAAATAAGTAACGATTTTAAAATTACTACAATTATACGAAAGATAAACTTTAGGGTAAACTTATCACTAAGCTATTAATGACTCTTATACTTGAAAGTATTTTTATAATTTGTACATCAACAAGATCTCTGGTAGTCATTATAGGTAGCATTACGTTGATTTTACTAAAGGTCTGTTGATCGTTATCGAACATAAAATCTTACATATTCTTAAAAAACATAAATAATGTTTTACATATGCTTTAGATATAATGTCTTACATATTTCTAGTTCAGATGCGAGGCGTTATATCTCGTAATCTTATTTGAGTTCCAACGATCATTGTAGACCTTGCATATTTTTTTAGGTAGATGTAAGATCTTACATCAAGCAACTTCAATGGTAATCACTAAAATTCTAATGAGATCGTCAACCATGATAGTTAGAATTCTTTGGTTTCAATTTATTAAAGTTATGAAATGAGAATTTTTTTATTTTTTTAATAAATAATTGATATAAAATTGTAAGTTTTATTATAGATAGTTGTAAGATATAAAGATAAAGTTATAACATATAAAGATAAAGTTTATATAAAGAAAAAGATAGTTGTAACATATAAAGATAAAGTTAGATGTAAAAAGTTATATTTGATAGGTCGTTGAAACTATGATAAATGTAACATGTTACATACAAAAATATATGTAAATGTAGCATATTATAAACAAAGATTTATGTAAATATAACGTGTTATATCTGATGGGTCAATAATGGTCACCAAAACTCTATCGAATATATTATGAAATGTAATTTTATTAAATTATATTATAATGAAATTTATGAGTACGATATTATTAGTTTTAGAATACTAATTAAAAAACTACTTAAAAAATAAAAAATAAAAAGATTTTATGTTACGTGAATATTCTTATTTTTTAAATGAAAGTTAGAGTGGGTCTTTAGGTATGGATCCGATCCGATCATTCTATTAGGTATATACTTGAAAACTCAATTTATTACACATATGTGATAAAAAAAATAACAGTATTAATTCGATATTTTTAACAAAAATATATATTAATCTCATACTTATTAGATAAGATAGTATAAATATAAAAAAGATAACGAAAATCTATTATCTTTATAAAAAATAACTATGTTTACAAAGGTAATGAACTTTTATAACTATGTTTACAAAGGTAATGAACTTTTATAACTATGTTTACAAAGTTAGTGAACTTGTATTACTTTACCTAATAGATAATGATCTAATATGTATTTTTGTTAAAAATAACGAAATTTGACAACCATTCATCTTTTGTGATAAATTAGTTGATGTAGCATAGTATTATTGGTAAGTATTTTCGAACTCATATAACTATATTGAATGAAAAACTATCATATCAGTTGTAATTGTGATATATAGAAGTGTTTTTATACTTAAGAATTCTTAAAGTTATTAGTTTTTACTAACGAGACGAATCATTGCAAGGATTAAAAAAGCAATGATTTAGACAACCAAGTAGGAAATAGGGAATGAGAAACGAATATCCGTATTTTATAATAATGATATCTAAAATTATATACTTTATTTTAATAAATATATAAAAAATTATACAGATATAATTATATTTAAATTCAAACTAATATAACATTTTATTATATATTTATTTCATCTTTTAAATTAATAGGTTCCCACCCAATGCAAACCCTTGGCTTTCTATATGGAATCTTTAATTTCTTTAATACCAGTAGCAGATTTATTATGCGGATCTACAAAGCACAAGCCTACTAGCCCCTGCTCATGAATTTGATAGTGAGTTTGTGACACATATTTTCTTATTAATTTATCAGATGATATTTATATATCATAAATTTATTATAGTCTCAATTAACATTATAATTATTTTTTGAATCCAACTAAGAATAGACACGGAATAAGTGGGAACAGATTTAACTATAGAACATATAACTACCTCCTCAAAACTGCCCGAAAATTTTAGTAATTTGAGAACATGTATTAACCATCTATGGTTCGGCACTCCACCGCTTCGCCTAGCAGCACGACGCTTGTATTGCTCTCCCACAACCCCGTTTTCACGGTTTAGGTTGTTCCCATTTCGCTCGCCGCTACTCAATGGAAGCTGTTCTAACAAATGGAGTTGGATCGGTCCAAGTACTTGGGATCCTATGGATGAAGACATGATCTCTATGGATCTTATTGAATTTCATTCGCAAGAGGAGGAAGTGTCGGACGAGAACATATATTCCATATGACAACCGTTTTTATTTTTCTTTATAAAATCACAAATTACAAAACAAATAGTTTAGATGCTTAATTAAAAAAGAAAGAAGCAAGTTGTCTCAGTCGGAATGGTGGGCTGTTTGAATCCCACGATATGCATTTTCTTTACATGTAAGTAAATATATAAAAATATATATTAATTGAACTTAATATAACTCGAGTATGGGAAGAGACAATTTTATGTATAAATGTACTTGTTCTATCATGCGAATTTTGCCTTTGGGTATTCTTCAAAATCATCCACATCCCCAAAAGTCATCGAATTAGAACACATAAAGAACTTAAGATAATTAGAATTTTTCAATTTATAGTAGCTATTATAGCCAACCTCAGGAAGAGTCGAAAGAAAAAATAATAAAACATATTTTTTAAACTAATAGATCAAGAAAAAAATTAATGGAAAACCTTACTTAGGTAAAAGAAATATCATTCAATAAAGAAGAAAAGTAAGATCAACCCAAGTTTCAAAAATGTTGGAAAAATATTAAATAAATTTACCTAAAAGGCTGACTTAACAAATTTTATTTTATGATATTTTGGATCTTAACAAAACTTTATAACAAGTCAAACCGACCCCGTGAGTATGGATTCTACTATTTAAATTCTAAAAATAGAAAGAGGAAAAAAAAGCACACTAGCAACTTTATTATCAATAATTAACACATTTATCACATTATTTTAAACTACCATACTTTAATCATCTAACTATTACATTTATAAACACTTCAGCCAATTTTAACTAAATTTTGATATTTTTAATCATTTTAATAGCTTTATTTTCCACTCTTTTTTTCTTTCTTGAGAGATTTTATCCTTAAACATCTACCAAGTCCTATGATTAATTCGATCCTACTCAAATTCTTCATCCAAAAACTGATCTGAAAAACCAAAATTGATAAAAAATGATTCAAATGTTCAAAAATGCAACACTAATGTGAGTATACATCAGTTTTAATAACGGTTATTATAGTGTCCAATTTATAAAAATAAAGTGACTACAAATTTCATCCTACCCCTTAAACTATACCTTCTTTAATTATCAAAGAGAGATTATTTACATGTATAGGCCCATATATAAATTTTACCTGAATATTTTCTTACGAAAAGAAAAGCCAGATAAAAGACAACTCGTATTTAAGAAATATGTTGGTTAATAGCATTCATGTACAAAAACTGGCATTGTTTGAATCTTTAACAGATGCTGGTGGCTATTGTATTCCCATGTTACTCACGATACTATATGGCCTTGCAAGAATGAGGTCATATCTCATGACTTTTTTTTTGGGTCAAAATATCTCATAAACTGGAAGTGACAAATTTAAGAGGCTAATACCATCGGCCACTTAAAGTTCAGGTTTAACCTTCACATCTCCATTTGGCATTAAGCTTTGAGCTTGTGCAAGCCTTTTTTGTTCCTGCATTACACGTACAAACATGATGCATATAATACTATATATGAACCTAAAAAGGAAGAGAAAATCGAAATTTTTGTTCTTAAATAACTTAAAATCCAATAAAATTGCAGAATAGGCCTAAGCTAACAATTCCTTAGAAAAATTAGTGAACTATCAGTGTCAATCAGAAACTTACAGCCGCTGAAGCAGCACGTGCCTCCCTATAAGATTCAACTTCATCAGGGAATGTCTGTTCAAGTTCATCCAGTAGATGCTTCCGCAATCCCTAAACAAACAATTTTGATTTCTAAGATAGGAAGGAAATTAGAGAACATGTTTAAAACATATAAATCCAAGTAAAAAGAGGCTACCTTGAAGGAATCAGTTTTCCCCTTGGTGATTTGGTTCTTGGCTATACAGCTGTTTATCACATCCTTGGTGAATTCATCAGGATTCTTGCCCTCATCAATCAAACTCCAAAAACATACCAACAATAAGAAGTCAACTACAAAAGGCTTTCCGAAAGAAAAACAAAGCAAGGATTAAATAACTCCCCCGTTAAACTTACTTGAGAACTTCCATAGGAACCTGAATGTTGCATTTCTCTGATAGCTTAACCATGTTGTCAAGCTCCATAACAAGAGAATTGCTGTCAAAAAATTTGTGATAAGTATATGTTAATGAAAGTAAAATGATGGGGCAAAAAATACCAAACAGAAAGCACAAGTCATATGCAACCAAGGTATTAAACATAATGAAGAGAATACATGCGGTGGAGGAGGGAAGTCTGAGAGGTGGCACTAAAAGAAGAGACGGTGAGGTTGAGCTGGTGAAGAAGTCCCAAAGTTTTCTGGATTGAGTTAATGACCTGGTTCAGATTCTGCTTTGGGTCATCCACCTGAGTTGTTGCCACCGCCGCAGTATCGTTGATCTGAGTGGCCACCATCATACCATTGCTACCACTCCCAGCTGCTGCAGCCCCACTTTGTGATGAATCCATTTGAAACCTCACTTTACTCTACAGTTGCTGAAACTTACGTCTGATCTCTCTGAGTATCTCAACAACAAAAAACCCAGCACAAATATCAAATTACCTGGTCAAATAAAGATTTCAGAGGAAAGAACGACAAAGCTCCAAAGCACACAATTTCATCATTGCGTCAGAAAGAAAGGAACTTCCTTTTATAATGAATAATAAACTATTAGTTCTTCACTAAACTAGCAATATTGAATTGTATATTCTTCAAATAAAATGCAATTTTCCAATTTCCACTAGAAAAAAACGGTCACTCCAAATCCTACCTCAACCGAACATACTGAAAACAAGAGAAAGTATAAGATGATTGTAATGTTCCAGAGCAAGGAATTGGTTTCAATTGTTGTCAGTAAGAATGAAAATAACTTAATCTGACTATTGAAAAGCTCATAACAAAATTTTGATATATTCTAAGGTACATAAAGCATCGTGTCAAATCACTAAACTAGTTAATAACCCAGTATCCTACAAGGTCGGAAAATATAAGCACAACGAATAAAGCTTAACCATTAAATCGAAATTTCATGATACGAAAGAACATAGTTTCATCCATTACCTCTAACTAAAAGGCAACGAAGCAGAATATCGAAAGCAACAAACCAAGGTAACCTTAATTCAAATGAAACTGAGAGAGATTTTCTTTTTATTTGAAAGAATCATGAAACCTAACTAGGAAATCGTTTCAAACCACGAATTAATAACCCAAATTTGAGAATCACAAATTGAGTCTGAGAGAGATATCTTACAAAATACATACGATGGAGATGGACTGATGGAGAACGAAGAAAGGCAAGAGAGTAGAAGAAGACTCGATTGTGGAGCCTATTGCGATTAGTGAACGGCAGCAATGGAGGTTAGCCAATTGTAATACAGAAGGACTCTTTACTGGCAACGTGGGTGTGGGAAAGGGAAAACAATGAAATTAGGGCAAGTGGAATCGGTTTATATTTGGGGCTTGTGATGGGTTGACTCTCTTTTTTTCTTTCTTAGAGAACGGGTCTCTTTTGTTTGTATTTTTATTTTATATTACATTCACTTTAATAAATATATATATATACAGTTTAAATCTTAAAATTAATTTTAAATAAAAATATTCTAAATTTTTAAATTAATTATATATACTGCTCTCTAAATTTATTATAATTTTTTTTCAAAAGTTAAGTATTTTAAACAAATAAATATATAAAACTTGTTTAATAATAATAAGCTCACTCTTTTTAATTGATTTTTTTAACTTATTACTTTTTTTACAAGATTTAAAGAATTTAATACATCATACTTATTATATACATTTTTGTACAAATATTTTAATTAACTTAAAATTTATTCCTAATTTTATTTATTTATTTATTTATTACTGTATCACACAAGACTTACGCTCATTTTTTCGGTAATTTTTTTCTTTTTTTATTCCTATTGCATAAGAGTACATGAGCTCATGTTTAAAATAGATAGTGACCTATTTTGATATGAATTTAAACAATATTTTTTCCTGCAAATAATATAATAACAGCTAATTTTACTAGTTTTATAATAATGAAAAAATTGTGTTTTTTTATAAAAATATAGTTGTAATATTAATAATTTAATTTATAATAATATTACTACTTAAAATTTTAAAAATTTCAAGTTTTTTTAAAAATAAATTTAAATTTTATTTGTTAGAAATTAAATCAATAAAAAGAATATATATCAAAAAATTATAAGAATTATTTTTTTAATAACTACACTACTCACACACATACACGTTGATGAGCCTCAAAATGTAACTAAATATATCAAGATAAAATGTTAATAATACGGTGTACTGTAAAACCGTAGTTTAAAAAAAAACTAATTTTGTTTTCAAATTTTACTTTTGAATACAAATATTTAAAATAAGTGTTATTTGACAATTTATTTTATTTTTAAGTTTAAAATCATGTTATAACTCAACTCTATTTTTACACAATTTTATTATTTTTAAAATTTAAAAAATTAAAAATATATTCTAAATTTTCTTTTTCTCTTAATTTTAAATTTATTTTTTGTAAGGTAAAAGATAATGAAACAAGAAAATAATTTTTTTTACCAAAGCATTTTTTTTTTGGTTTTATTTTTGCTAAATGAATAAAAAAATTGGTTTCAATAAAAAAAAATACTTAAAAATAAAACTTGTTACAAAATGACGCATATGCAAACGATTAGATTTTATTTATCTTAAGCAAAGTAGTACAACAAGTTTACAAACATAAACTTAACTTGACTTATTGTAATTAGTAATTAAAGAGCAACCAAGTGGATAGATTAGTTGATCTTATTAAGCAAATCAGAAGATTCTTGTTGCATTCTAGAGATAGCCTTTTCAAACTGACTCCATTTTTGCTCTAAAGTCCCAATATACCCAATTGACATTCTAACCAAACCAGGTGAAATCCCAGCAAGTGTTTTTTCTTCAGCATTCAGTTCACTACTAGTACTACTTCCAGAGCAAGACATTAGTGTCTCATAGTATCCCAAACTGACAGCCATGAACCCAAATTGAGTGCAATTTTGTAAAAGATTCATCAGTCTATTAGCTCTCTCTTCAGTTTCCATGTCTAGGCATAAAAGTCCACCAAACCCATAATCCTTATTAGCCATGGACTTGAGAAGATTGTGGTTTGGATGATCATCAAGGCCTGGGTATATCACTTTGAGGCCCAACTTCTTCATTCTGGTTGCAAAAACAAAAGCTCTGTGACAATGTTCTTTCATTCTTAGACCCAAATGAGGTATTCTTTCTGAGAGCTCAAAGGCTACTTTTGGATTCATTGTTGGACCAAGTAGCATTAGTGCCCCTTGGTGCAAATCCATCATTGAGTTTACCAAACTCTCTGGCCCCAATACAGCTCCTGTGTGGCAAAACAAAGTTAAGTCCCTCTACCTTTAGATTAGGATCCTCTCAAATGTTTGTTGAAGATATGATAATATTTGCAAGCAAAAGAGTATAAATCTCTAGTTCGAGATGAATTTTTTATGTTATACTTTACGGTATTATTAGTAAATATAGTCAAATTCATATAAATATATTAAATAATTATGAGAATATAATCATTAATTTCAAATTTTTACTTATTTTTTTACACTCACATATATTAACAATTGAGATTTAAAGGGATAATTGTCTCTCTCCCTCTAATTTTTTAAAAATAGATATATTGATATAAATAATTATCATAAAAAATTAGGTTTATTTAATCTTCCCAGTATTTACTATATATAAATATATAATAGTGTTTTATATGAAACTATATGCATATTATTACACAATTGAACACAATCGAAAAAAGCGAACTATCCTTTAAAATAATATTTATTAGTATTATTACATTATTTTTAAAATAATTATACTATTTAATTACATTTTTTTGTCCAAATTAATTTAATGTAACAATAATGTTTACAATTATTAATATTATATACGTACAATAAGGCACAATTCCAACACCATACGACCTACGAGAATTCAATATGTCATTTTTACCTAAAACACTGTATTTTTATTCTAAAAATTGATTCAACCACACGAAAACAGCGAAAAGACTAAAACATTATGGACTAACTATGAATATGATATACCGACAGCCTATCCATAAATATTTTTGTAATGGGGCTGTAATATTTACCATATGTTCGTAATTTTTTTTTAACAAAATCTTACTTAAATGTTGAAATTTATATAATTAGTTAATAGTTGCTATATTTGTTTTACTTATTTTATTTTCTAATAAAAAAAACTTCTTTTTCGTAAGAACATTTACTAAAAATTATTAATGTAAGTTTAGGATTAAATAAAAAAAACTAATGCATTGTTTATAATAAATAATAAAAATAAAAATTTCTAAATTTAAAATGTAAGTCAACATAAATAAATTTGAATTAAAATAATAAATGATACAAGGTTAAGAAAACAACATACTTGTTCAAGGAGAAAAAATATTTTTGATACATTGATCTTATTTTTAATGAATAGAAAGAAAAAAAAAATATTTTTCAAATCAATCTTTTTAATTAAATTCCAAAAATATTTTTTTATTAAATATTACAAATAAATCATATGCATTAAAATACTTCTTTATTATTTTGAAAATATAATAAAATACAAAAAGCTTGTTATGGTTTTGCTTTGAACAAAATATTTTTAAGGTGAAAATACTTTATGTGATTAAAAGGTACAATTAAATATAGAATATTTGGTGTGCTTTTATAAAGCTAATTATAGAGGAAAATGAATTGATTGTAACAAATTAAAATTTTACTGTAGTAAATGATATATATAGCGAATAAAACATTATAATCTTAGTTTTATGTAATATGTATTAGGAGAGAAAATAAACAAATTGGTTCGCAATTTTATAATAATATAAGATATATAATTAAGTTGTGATTTATACATAGTGGAAGTTATATAACTATAAAATACTAAAACATGGTTACTATTATTATTAAATAGATGGACACGCATTACTCAAATTTTCACCTCCAATGTAATATATTTACCCTAATAGCAATAAACAATATCATCAATGCGCAAAATTATAGCATTTTTAGCCAGCACGAGTAAATATTCAAGAGACCCAAAAATTAAATGATAAAAATTCCCAAGTAAAAAACAAAAGTTAAAAGGGAAGTAATATGTATAATAAACAAACAATCAACAACGTATTATTATTTATAAAATAATAAGTTCATATATTGATTTTCAAATTTTATTAAAAATTTTAATTTATAAGATTTAATCAATTTTATGTCAATGATAACAATTTACAAAAATACTTAAAACATTTCCTTTATAGTGATTATGCACACATTTTATAGATAATAATAAAAACATAACTAATAACGTGAATTTTAAAGTTAAAATTATGTTTATAATGTATGGATAATGATGTAATTATATTTAGTTTTATATTTTTTATCGTTATTTATATATTATATTTATAATTAGAATAAAGTAATCTTTTTATTATTTTAACAAATTATCATCTCATAAATTATAGATATAAAACATAAATAACTCTTTATAAAAAAATTATACTTATTATTTTAAAGAATAATATAAATAAAAATTTTAAAGTAAATTTGTTATTATGCTATTATGCCATTGTGGATAACAATATCAATACCAAGGAACAAAAATTGAAATAATACAACACAAATACGAACATGATGTCTATAATAATTGCGTCTGCAAGTCACTTTTTTTCCTAAAAGTTTTTAAGTTAGTTTATCATTAAAATAAAGATATTTTATTGATAAACACAATTATGTATTAAATGACAATTTTATGTTTGAATAAAAATTTTAGTTTTAACTTTTTTTTAATTTTTTAATTGTTTATATATAAAAGTAATATTTATACTTCATCTAATAAATTAAGTTTTTAAGAGAGTTTGTTTTCCCAAGAGCTTCGAACATATTATTATAATTGAAGATCATGTATTTAAGGTTCAATAATTTCAATTATTGAATTACAAGTATTTGATATATATGATACATGGAGTCAATACTCGTGAAAAAATATAAATATATAAAAATAGTGTTAATCTTTATTCTAATAACTTATGCTTTTAAAAAGAGTTAATTTTTTAAGAAATTCTTACATGATGAAATTTGTGGTATATAAAAACTAAGAAAATTCAAAAAGAGAATGTTTGGTTTAAAAGTTAAACAATTTCAGCCTTTATATTACCTAGTTGAAAAATGTAATAAATAAAATAAAGTTATTAAAATTAAATACAAAGATAAAGATCTACTATTTTATCATCTAATTAAAAGTTATCATTTAATGGATGATTAAATTTATTAATAAAATATATAGTTTAAAAAGTCATTGAAAGATTACAATTTTAAGAACTAAATAAATTGTGTCATTCGTGAAAATTAAGTGATTTAAATGACATAAATAAAATGATTTTTTAGAACAATTTATCTTTGATAATTTTGATATTTTGAAGGTTATAATAATAAGATTTAATCGAATAAGATAATCTTTTATATAATTTTTTTAATCTCCTTCAAAATTATATAAAATAAATTTTTTTCTTTTGTAAAATAAAACATATAGTAAAAATGACTCTTACAAATTCCTTAAATGATCACAATTGCTAAATATGCAGGAGTAACTTTTATCCGAAAAAAGAAAAAGAATGAAATTCCAGTTTTATAATGTGTCTAAAAATGATATAGGTTATATACAATGTCAGATATTCACGTGACTTATATACTATCAAAATTCTTACTTTATAATAATAATTTCCACAAAATATATTAATTTAGTATTCATTTCTACTTGAAAAATTAGTTCCGACGTTTTTTTTTAATATGGATAAATAGTTTTATGTACTTTTAATAAATCAAACAATACAGTAAAATTTGGACCAATGTATAAACACGTTCTTTAATATGGAATAAGGCAAATGATTAATAATTTCTCCAATTTATTATTTATCATAATAATTTAAATAAAATATACCACTGATTATTCCACACGTATCAATTTAATAATCATGTGTCAAACCTTACAAAATTTTATATTCTTAATATTAATATATTAACATTTTTTTTTAGAATATATATATATTGACATTTTTGATTTCAGACTTACTCCTGAAATTCTTTTTCAACTTTTACAAAAAATGAATACTTACCAGTTACCATTGTATGAAAAATATGTCGAAAGCTACGTTTAACTAAGATCATACATGGTACGTGGTCTGAAAATTGCTTAGAATCATAGCAAAATTTATCGTTGTTCCAGTCACCAAAACTGCATTTAATACTTTTTGATAGATCATGATCTCATGCAGTTTTCTCAATATATATTATATATAGTCCCGATCATTAATTAATTGTGTATGTACAAAGATTTTTCCAAGTAAAAAATATATACTAATTAACAATGAAAATTATACCTGCAATTATGTCAGCCCCACCACTAATGAACTTGGATATGCTATGAACCACCACGTCAGCTCCGAGTCTCGCCGGCAATAAAACCATCGGAGAAAAAGTATTATCCACAACCACCTTCACGCCTTTTTCGTGAGCTATCCTACTCAATTCTGGTATATTAGCCACCGTCAGTGTGGGATTGGACATGCTCTCAAAGTACAGTACTTTCGTCTTCCCTACGATCATAGCATTATTCACCATCTCCAAATCACACAAGTCCACAAAAGTTGTCGTAATGTTACACGCTTTTGGAAGAAAATGGGTTAAAAGAGCGTGGGTCCCTCCATAAAGGGTTCTCGAAGCAACCATGTGTCCACCACTACTCACTAACTGCATAATAACACAGCTTATAGCGGACATACCACTTGAAGTACAATAAGCCGCCTCAGTTCCTTCAAGAGCAGCCATCTGACGACTCAAATTTAATACTGTTGGATTGAAATGACGGCTATAAACAAAGAAGTCACGATCCGGGCCCAGTTCCCCAGTAAACATGCGTCGCATGGTCTCTGGCTCCATGACTGTGAAAGTAGCGGATGCCTCAATTGACATGTTGACTCCACCGTGCTCTCCAAACTCGTGGCGAGCAATGGCTAATGAGGCTGCTGGGTCATGCCATGTTATAGGAGTCGATGACACTAGTATTGATTTTTTGGTAAAAAAACTATCATCATTGTCGCCACCGGCCAATCTTCTCTTGCTTGAGAAGTCGAGAGTTTGGTTTTTGGCTTCAAAAGCCATAATTTTAGATGACAAATTAAATAGAATGAGGGAAAGAGCGATTGCTTAGTTTGCTAGGTTGAATATATGAGTTTTATGTTGGATATATATGAGAGGGTGTGTGTACTCTTATATAGCATTTGAAGTCTTGGTCAATAATTCATATTAAAAAGAAAAATAAAATATATTTTAAATTGAATATTACAAACGAGTTAATTAAATATTTATATGATAAATATTATATTTTTATATTAAATACACCCTATACTTATAATAAATAAAGACGACTTAATTTGCCTAAGTTGGATAGTCAATCCACATATCATTATAAACCCACTACAATTACGACCATCTTCACTTAATTACAAAAATAATTTTAAGCCATCACCACCTTGTTTTGTCTGTGATAAGTACTGATAAGCAGCACCACATGTTCCAGTCGAGTTTGAGCGTAAATCCACCACCTCTCTCTCTTTTTTCGCATGCTGATGCTATGGAAACCTTTGTTACTCGGGAATGGGACAATAGGACAAAGGATCGAACACAAAGTACAAATTCGAAATTTCTAACGTTCGATTCTTCGAGTTTTTTTATTTTAGGATATCAAATACTTTTAATATTAACAGGTATATAATATTTTCAATTTTTTTTAATTCTTTGCTATAGATCTATTTACTCATTTTAATATTTATATGATAGTTTAGGTAATATGAATTTTCATCTCACCTCGTGATGCAAATTCGAATTTCATAACAGTAATATTTATTTTATTTAATATATAATAAAGGAATTTAAACGTCTATTTTTTTAAATATATATATTTAAAAAAAGTAACTAAGACTTTGTAACATTTACAAAGATATGTGGCCAAACAATGATTGAACCAAAAAAAAAATCGCTCCAAGGAGCACCATATAAATTATTAATAAGATTTTTTAACTTTAATTTGGTTGGTGCTAACTTTATTAACAAATATGACTAAACGATTGAAATATATTACAATTCGTGAATAGTGTTTTCATAATGCGATTAACAGTAATACATCAAATTAGATGTAATATTATTTATAGTACCAAATTTTATACTAAATTTAAAGTTTGGATAGAAGATGGTGTTATGCATTAAATATTAAATGTTGTCAATTCAACCAAAATTTAACTGAAAAATCAAAAAAATTAAATGTCCCTTCGCAAGTTGTGATAAAAGACTTTTCCTTATTGTCTCCTTTATCTCATGTAATTAGTTGATCACATAAACGAAGATAATTTTTACATATAAAAAAAAAGTCACGTGAAAAGCTTTTAATTGCTTGTAAATTTAAGCATTTATGATTTATATTAGACATTAAATCTAACAAAATTTAAAAACAAGTCAGCTTCATGCTTGATATTCCTTTCCTTTTATTTTTGTTTCTGCTTCCCAATAAGGTATGGTATGGTTGTACGTGTATTCGCTGGTTGTTTTTTCTGGTTTCTTTGTTAGTCAGGTTGTTTTGCATAGATTTGTCTTGCAATTTTGAGTGAATGTTCTTGCAGGTTAGGTTTTGTTTTGTTTTGTTTGTTTTAAAAAACAATTTGGTTGTGATTTTGTTTAATTTATTTTTGGTTTTTTCATCTTGTTTGAAGCTTAGGTGTGATCAAAGTTTGAAGGTAATTAAGATATTTGTGGATTTTAATTTTGAGTATAAATCTTTGAATTATTTTGGTAAATTATTGTTTATATTGGGGACAGCTGATTGGCTAAAAAAGCTAGCATTAAAAGCTGAATTTCACCACCCGTAAGTGATTTTGGTTAAAATTGTTCGCCTTATGCAGTAGTGATCATTTTAGTGAGTTATATTTTAATGCTTGATATATATTTTAATATTGATCTTAAATTTTGATAATTAATGAGACCTTTTTCATTATAAAAAAAGAAAGAAAAATGTATTGAAATGTTTTTAGAAAGGCACTAAATCAATCTTACATAAATATTACTTTTCAAAAGAAAAAAATTAATGGGCAAGTCAGTATATGATGATATTTTAATAAGTATATGCTAAAAGCTCACCACTCATTTCAATTTATTTTTAGGTTTCCTACTTTTCATTAGAAACAACATTAATTGTTTTCTTTTTCTTAATAATTTCTTCTTCCCAACAAATATCTTTACAGACAAAAAGCACACATTGTACCATATCTCATGCTCACGTTGAAATCCTGTTGTGTAAACACTGATACAAATATCAAATATACGAGTTAGAGTAACTTTAACCCAAGTATGATATAAATTAACTCTTAGAAAACTTGAATAAAAATTTTAATTTTCAGTTTCTCTCCTTTTAATTTTTTGCTTCTTTTCATCAAATTCTCAACTTCCATTTCTCTGCTTAAATTTTTAATTTTTCGTTTTTTCTGCGTTTTCTCTGAATTAAAAAATATTTTCCGTTTATGTATTTATTTAGATTATCTTCTGTTTCTGTATAATTCTTCTATAAAAAAAAACTGCGAAGAAAGACAGAAAAAAACTGAGAAGAAAAAACTAAAGGAAAGAGAGAAAAAAAACAAAGGAAAACAGAGAAGAAGAAAGTGGGGAAGCTGGGAAGAAAAGAGAAGAAAGAGAAAACCAAACTGGGGAACGTATATATCTATATATTAATTTAGAGTTATTTTTTTTAATAGAATCGGTACATTTTGAATTTTGTTTAATGATAAATCGTAGTATAAATTTAATATTATTTAATAATTATATATTAGAAGTTAAGTTTTTGGTATTCTCGTACACAATTATTTAACAAAAAAATATGATACATAAATTTTAATTATTATTATTTTTTATTTAAATTATATATTTATATTTGTATATTTTTAATTTTAATAAAATAAATTTATTTTTAAATTATTTTTACGTGTTTTATTTTTTATACTCTTAAAATAATTTTTATCCTTTATTTTTTGAAAAACAAATACAAATTTATTTAACAAATATTTTGGGATGTGTGCTAGTCATTTCCACCTACATTTTTGGTCTCATTTGGATTTGATTTTCGAATTTTAATTTAATATTGGTAATGTATTCGCATTGTATGCTTAAATATATATATATATATATATATATATATATATATATATAAGAGTAATTCTTCTTCCTTTTAGTTACTTGTTTTATTGCAAGATAATCTTTTTGTGGTAACAATTTTGGATCAATTTTTTTTTTTAAACGGTTCTCTTAATGTTTTATTTTTTGTATCAATTTGTGATACAAATTACTAACATAATTTTTTTTGTGATTCTTTGAAAAAGGAATAATAATGATAATTTGTATGATATTGTTTAATATTATATTTATGCTTGTTAATTAATCTTTTCTTTATATTGAGCTTAATGATTTTAACTAAAATAATTAACAATGAATAATTACTAGTGTTTGATTTTGCTAGCCAATATTCGCTTTTGATTTTTATCTCCTTTTTTTATGGAAACAGTAGAATTGCTAAAAATAGAGTTAGTTGCCCTTTAATTAAATATTTAAATTTGTTACTAATGTATCATTTTTTGTATATCGAAATCAAATGCTTAATTGGTTTATTATACGTGAATGTTCTTTTGGCTTTTTCTTTGAAACTTTACTAGTGAATATTTAATTAATATGTGATTAGCTTGAGTAGCTTGATATTTTATTTATTTTAACATATAAGGTTAATGTTTTGTTTTATATGGAGAGAGATATGTGATTCATTGCACTGATTTATTATATTTGGTTTATTGATTTGAATTTATAATCTTTTTACAAAGATCGGATATAATTGATTATAATTAGTTATAATTGTAAGATAAAGGATTTTGTGTTTGTGAGCTAATCTTTCATTCTGATTTTGTTCTGTTACTAAAAGTGGAGTTCTCACAATTGATATTAAGTATGGATTTTCAATTGAGGAATTATGTGTATTTCAATTGAAAAAAAAATATCTTATAATTTTATAATCGATAAATTATGGTATTTTAAATCGATGAATTACTTGTTTTTTCGTTTATAATGTATTAGAATTTTACGTTTGTTAAAGTTGTTTGAGTTTGAATTTTAAAATATTTAATTTTATAAATCTATAGATTTTTGAGTTTCATATTAATTAAATTACAAATTGAAATTAGATTTTAAAGAAAAATAATTTTTTGGTGTTAAGAAAAATAATTTTTAAATTGAATTAATTAATTTTAAATTAAAATTTTAAAATTATTTTTTGTATTCTAAAATTTAATTTTTATTCTTTTTGGATATCAATACATTTAAAAACATGAATTTGTTTGTGAGATAACAACAAATATGATGGATGAAATTGTCATATTGACAATTATTTTTGGACGTGGATTTACAAAGTCTAACTCAAAATAGTATCGGATATGTTCAAATAATAAGTTATTTGCTTTTTCCAAACTATTTTAGAATGTGAAGAAGTTGTGAATGAGAAACTTTCCAACCTTTATGAATGATGGTGAGGTAAAGTGATCCTAAAGGTAACATATGGAAAAAAGACGATTTTAAACAATGTATTGTACATGCTAGAGATTTAGAAAAACCTTGAGAGGTTCGTTGCTTGAGATGCATGGATTCTAGATGGATGTTAGAATCGTAACTTGAAAGAAATAATGAATGTAATGCTATTAGGTTCTAGGTTGCCACCGAATTGGTGGAGGAAGCTATTTTATTAGTTAAGTATCTTTTAAATAAGGTAACCCGTAAAAACATGCATAAGATACCGTATGAATTATTTAAAGGAATAGTACATTCTTATAAATATTTGAAGGATTAGTACATTCTTATAAATATTTGTGAGTGTTGGGGTGTCTTGCAAAAGTAGTTGTACCTATACCTAAGAAGGTGAAGATAGGTTCAAAAACAATATATTGCATCTTTATTAAATATACACATAATAGTAGTGTTATCAATTTCTTGTGCACGAGTCAAAGATCACAGACATACATAAGAACACGGTAATGGAATCAAAGAAGGCATCATTCTTCGAACATGTATTTTTAGGTAAATATCAAGGAGAATCAAGTTCGTCTAAACGAACGTATTAGACTATGAATGAAGATCATCAAAACAAAGAACTTGAATAAGAGGTTGAGGATGAGTTTGAGGTTGAACTCAAACGTAGCAAGTGAGTTAGGATAGAAACATCTTATGGTCCAAATTTTTTCACCTACTTGCTAGAAAGAAAATCTCAAACCTATGAAAAGGCTATGACTTCTTCTAAAAGTCCTTAATGGAAAGAAGACATTGATAGTGAAATTGAGTCCATTCTACAAAATCACACTTGGAAACTAGTTGATTTATCTCCATGTAGTAAAACACTACGGTCTAAGTGGATTTTCACAAGAAAACATATATCATATGGATCAATTTATAAGTACAAGACCAGGATTATAAATAAGAGATACAAACAACGACATGACATTGATTACTTTGATACTTATTCTCCTATGACGAGAATAGCATCTATAAGGATGATAATTGCTATCGTAGTTCTACGAAATCTTGAAATACATCAAATAGATGTAAAGACAATCTTTCTAAATGGAGAGTTAGATGAAGAAATCTACATGAACCAACTCAAGAGTTTTTCATACCTAGGCAAGAAGTAAATGTTTGTAAATCGGTGAAGTCTTTATATGGCTTAAAACAAACACCAAAATAGTGGTTGAATAGTTTGATAATGTCATGAAGAAAAATGGCTTTAAAATTAATGAATGTGATAAATGTGTATATGTCGAGGACAAAGAAGATGATTATGTTTATCTTGTGTCTTTACGTTGATGGCATGCTAATTATGGGTAGTAATGATCAAATCTACTAAGTCTATGTTGAATTCAAGGTTTGATATAAAAGGCATAGGGCATGTTAATGTAATTCTAGGAATTAAGATATCAAGAATATCAAGCGATCTCATTCTAAGTTAATATCGTTATGTTGACAAAATACTTGAGAAATTCAACAAAGGTGATTCTAGAATTATGAGAACACCAGTAGATATAAATCTACACCTATCTAAGAATAAAAGTGAGAGTGTGTCTCAACTAGAATATTCTAGAGTGATAGGAAGTCTTATGTGCTTGATGATTTGTACAAGACCAGACATAACTTACGTTGTAATTAAACTAAGTAGGTATACTTGTAATCAAGGATCTCATGACTCGAAAGGTATTACAAGACTACTTAGATACTTAAGATATACACGTAGTTATGTACTGCACTGATCGGGGCAGAACCAACGTCGCCGATCCTGCCCGTTACTTTGGTTTTATCTATTTATAAAACTCTCGCAAGTGCACGAATCATTTCGTAGAAAATGATAAGTATACTCCCAAGGTCGATCTAAGGAAGGAATGTATGTGGTTTTTAATTTATTATTCAAACTTTTAAAAACGAAATTAAATCCTAAACATCCTGTCACGATATTTTAGGGTTTTGTGTTTTTAATCTACTTACATAAAAATAAACATAGATTCAATAAATATTTATGCAAATTTTATCATTTATAATGGTGGAGTATTTATGGATATAATAACTAAGTTAATTATGCTTGCTCATATTATTTAGGTTATTAAAGATATGAATTGATATTTATTGATTCTCTTTTTTTTATATGAATACCACCTTTGGTGGGGTTAGATATTCTTTGTTAACTAAACAAATCAATTAACACCTATGGGTGGGGTTGATAACTAATTTGGTTAATTAAATTAATTTCTTTTTCTAAGAGATTGAAAATGAACCATTTAAATGCCACCTTTGGTGGGGTTAGACAGTTTAAACTTTATTCAAGGTGTCCAAATTAAACCTAAGAATTTAGTTATCCGAGTACTAACTTTCAAGTTTTAAAACCACTACTGAAAACATGTTGTCAATACATTTTCAGATAATAATTCTTATAAAAACTTTTTGAAATAGAGCTTCACTCTAACTACGGCGATTGTACCAACAAATAAAAGAGCAGTCCTCTAAATTAGATAGGATAACTAAACCTTAAAATCTAATTTTCAGATTTAAGTTTGTAATGAAAAATAATATATTTCTCTCTAACATTCTTAATATAAAATCTTGAACAAAAATAAAATCAATTCATTTTAGAGATTTTTACCTATTTAATATTTCAAGCATAACAACGTTATTATTACATCATGTTTATAAATGACAGAGTTAAATTTAATCACAGACAAATTAAATATAACATGTAAGAATAAAACATAAAAAATAATCAGTAAAGAAAATAAAATCCTTGAACTTCGATGCTATTCTCGTTCTTTGAAAACCTCCAAGCGAATTTGCACCCCATTTATTGAATCAAAAGCTAATATATTACAAAATATAACTAGTTCTTCCCAAAAAGGGAAGAACTCTAAAACTAAGAGAAATTAACTAAAAACTAAGAAAAACTAAAAAACCTAAAAATCTAAGAAAAGAGAGAAAGAAAGAAGAGAGAAGTGTGTTTTGAAGTGAAGGAAAGGGAGTATTTATAGGTGAGGATGGAGAGAAAAATGAGTAAAAAATGTTAAAAAATATTAAAAAATGTAAAAACGCGTATTGGAATTGTTGATGTCATTAATGACGCCAAGATGACGTCTGGCGGCTGCACTGCATCGCGGATGAACAAGATCCGCGGATGAAAAGTATCCCTTGAGATGAGCAGTTCACAAGAATTGGGCGGAGCTGGCGGGCGGCACGATTTTCTCCTTTTTGACATTTTTGACCCATTTTGTCCAATTTTTCCTTATTTGTTGACCTTTCCCCATTTATTTATTAATATATTTGTGATGTATTGCTTCCAGTATTCCTCTTTGAGTCTTTAAGTTGCGTTTTTAAGTGAAAATACCTGAAAAACAATAAAAACACCCGTGATTCCAAAAAAGACAAATTTATATAAATATATGATAAAACATATAAATATATATATTTTTAATCAATTAATGTGCATAAAATCATGGTAATTTTAGTGCTTTTTGAGCACTCATCATGCACTACACAAGATATCCAACTATATTAGAATAATACAGTGATGCAAATTGGATATCTAACATGAAAGACTCAAAGTCTACCAGTGGATATGTGTTCATACTGGGTGGTGCAGTTGTTTCATATAAGTTCTCTAAACAGACATGCATTACTAGATCTATGATGAAATCTGAGTTTATCTCTTTGGATAAATATGGCAAAGAAATTGAATGATTACGCTTAGAGGATATTCCTAAGTGGGTGAAGCTTGTACCTGTAATATGCATTCATTGTGATAATCAATATGTTATTAGTGGGGCATAAAGAAATATGTATAATGATAAGTCTCAACACAGACCTCGTAGACATAATAACATTAGACAACTACTCTCAACTGGGGTTATCTCTATTGACTATGTAAAGTAAAAGAATAACATAACTGATCCCTTAACTAAAGGGTTAAATCGAGAATTAGTTGATAAGTTATCAAAATGAATAGGACTGAAGTCCATGAATGGATAATAATATACAAAGGAAATCCAACATATTTGACTGGAGATCATAAGATCTAGATTCAAAGGGATAACCTAATTGTAAATACTTAGTGAGATCACCGTGGAGGTTTACCCTCAAGTCTATTCCTATAATGAAAAGAGTGATATCCATAAGATATAGGATAAGTTAAGGTTTTTAATGATTCTTATGAAGAGAATACCGAATAAAGTATGTGGGTTACTCTTTACGGATTACTTTTAAAGATACGATATCACCTATTTAAAGGAAAAGTGAGGTCACTTTGAAAGAGAATTATATAAGGCTCGATTTTTTATAGACTCTTACAGAATCAGACATATGTTAATGGCCAAAATGAATATAATAGTGAGAACCGAATTGTGTCAAGAAAGATGCTTGTGTAAAGTATGTCATTGCTTACATAAATGGCAGAACAATTCAAGGATATCACGTCTATTGGTGAGTCAGTAAGGTAAATATATTTTCACAAAGGAAGGTTCAAAGGGTAACACTTGTCTATCCTATGTAGGTTTCGATCCGTTGAACTTTATTTTTATGTCAAAATTTGATTTAAAATCTATGTTAATTTTTATTTATGTGAGAAATTGTTAGAAAACTTGAATAAAATTTTTAATTTTCATCAAATTCTCAACTTCTGTTTCTTTGCTCAAGTTTTTAATTTTATGCTTCTCTGCTCGTTTCTCTAGAATTAAAAAATATTTTATGTTTCTATATTTATTTGGGTTATCTTCTATTTCTGTATAATTATTTTATAAAAAGAAAAAAAACTATGAAGAAAGACACAAGAAAATTGAGAAGAAAAAACTATAGAAAAGAAAAAGGAAAAAGTGAGAAATCTTTGAAAAAGAGAATAAAGAAAAAAAAACCAAACCAAACCAAACTAAGCAAGAATATATATATATTTATATTTTGTTTTGTTGCATGTATTTTTTTTAATCTAGAGTTAGATTATTTTAATATAATTTAGATATTTGTAAATTTCTTAAATAGTAAATTATTATGTAAGTTTATTATTGTATAATCGTTGTATCTTGAGAGATAAATTTTTGTCATTCTCATACACTCATGATGATTGGATAAATTATCTTAAAGATAATGTGTGATTAGTAGATTTTTATTATTTTTTCTTTCTTTTATTTAAATTTTATATTTATATATATTTAATTTTAATAAAATAAATTCATTTTTAAATTTTTTATTCTGTATTATTTACTGAGTTACCAACTCCATACACTATGAACTATTTGCTCAAAAATATTAAATGGAGCGACTCAAAATCACATCGATTGTTATGATTACATCAAAATTCTCTATTCTGCATATTTAAATGAACAAATTATTATTTTATTTGAGTAAACAATATGGAAAAATAATCACCAAAATATAGAATATGACTTGGCTAGACGAAATACTATACAAAAATGACGTGAATACAATTATTCATTTGTTATTAAAGCATTTATGGTCATGGCTCCAAATGCAATAATAATATGCACTATATTTTAGAAAAAATATTAGGATCATTATATCGATACATGCCACGTAGATTAATTGAATCTAATTTCAATAAATAAAATGGTATCCAATATATAATTTAAAAAATAAAACCGTAAATCTTACTATTAAATTACTAATTAAATGAATTAAACTTAATCCCATTCATTCATGGATCTTAAATAAAACTACACATAACTACATGTTCACTACTAATACATAAATATTGGAGCACATAGATGGTAAAACTTTAGAAAATATAATATAAAAAATATAATGTAAAGATATTATTTTACCTTGTCATATAACAGAGCAATTGAATGTGGTATTGGTTGGTTGCAAGGAAGTTTTCAATTTATTTTTCCTTCTTCTATCTTTTTCCTTTTTTTAGGATTGAGTCTAGGCTTATTTTTGTGTGTTTGCTTTTGAAGGAGGTTCACCACATTTCTTATTCTATATTGGATAGCGCTTATGAGAACTTAACTCTTCTTGTGCAGATTATCTGCTAGCTCCATTACTAGAAACTTGAATATGACGGATTTTTTAGATGTTTGGAATCCTTAATTAAATGCTCTTTATGTTTTTAGGTCTTGTTAGTTTTAATGACGGTCTCTCTATTAATCATTTGCGTTGTGTTTCTTAGTATTCAATTTTTAAAAATTTGAAAAAAAAACTCTTAAAACTTATAACAATAAAAATAACATCACAATAATATTAGATAAGATTTAAACAAAAGTTTTTTTATATTAAACGGACTTAAATGATCATAATTTAATTTGAACATCATTTAATATGATATAACAAACTTTTTTTTAATTATAAAAATGTACGAAACAGATATAAATTGTGTTATTTGTATTATTTTTTTTAAATTGTATTTAACTTACTTAAAAAAATATTCATATATTTTTAAATAATTACATATTTTATCCTTTATATTTTGTTTTAAATTTTAAAAAACTTAGCGTAAGCATGTTAACTTAAATATATTAAATAAGTAACATTTTAATCTTTTTATCGTGATTTTAAATTCAAATATATTAAATATATATATATATATATATATATGTTGGTTTTAAAAATTTAAAATTATAAAGCTTATGTACATATTTTTTTTAATTATAAAATTAAAATACTTTAATTAAAAATTATAAGAACATTTATCTAAAAATATAAGATTACAGATCCACTTCTCCCGTAAAAATAATAGTAATAATAATACAGTGTAATGCTGTGAAGATTCCAATTAGTAGTAGGCTTAGTCGTCAAAAGTGAAAATCAAAATCATATCTACCAAGATTATACCAATATAACCCGTGAGAATGCTACAGCCATTTTATATTAATTAAACTATATATATATATATATATATATATATATATATATATATATATATATATATATATATCCAATACAATCATGATACTTTGTAATTCGTTCATTGTACCCAACTTGGAGTCACATTTAAAGAATTGCGCATTTGAGTTTCATTAGAGCTAAATTCATGTATCTATTTTCAATGAAAAAACACCTAAAAATGTCATTTTCAAATTTCCATAAATAGAAAAACAATTGCAATTCGTTTATTAATTTATTCTAATTACCACCATTATGTATTTTCTTTCCTCCAAATTATCATTATGTATTATTTTTTTTTCCACCAAATTATCATTACTTATTACGAATAACGGGCACCACCACTCAAAGTGTAGTGAGTGGCATGGAATTAGAACATAAATTGGGGTGCCGGTGGCATATACTCATAAAGCACCAAGCATCTAGGAGCGGATATCCATATGAGGCACGAGGGATATTTACACCTCAAGTAATGCTATATACATCACTCATGTCAACCAATACCATTAATATATATATATTTATAAATCTAACTATTAATTAACTATTACATAATTTACATATAAATTATATTTAATACTTGAATGGAGCATTTTCCTTATTCCTATCACCTTACATAAAATTTTAATTTTAATATTTATAATTAAATTATATACATAAAGCAAGTATGTTTTTCTTTGAATTTAATATTTTTAAGTTTTTATCCTCTAAGAATTCAATACAAATTCAACAATTTTAACTTATTTACACTCAATTATATATATATATATATATTTAACATATTTTTTCAATTAAATATAAATAATTCTATTTTAATTCAACAATTTTAACTTATTTACACTCAATTTTATATATATATTTAACAATATTTTTTTAATTAAATGTAAATAATTCTATTTTTTTTAAATATCTATATAGTGACATTTTTTAATTCAAATCCTGGATCGGCAGCTCAAAGCATCCAATATAATACAAAAGGTACTTTTTGAACTATAAGAATATTATATGATTGAATAAATGTTAAGGATAAAAAAATTTACATACATATGAATTATGATATGTCACTCACGAAATAACTTCAAAATTAATATATATATATATATATATTTTAAAAAATAATTATATTATATAATATAAGTATAAATATATATACATTTAGTATTCTTCGAACTAATAAAAAATATAATAACTAATATTTGACGAGCTTGGATTTAAACCGGAGCTATTCGGTGAATAATCCATTAATTAATGTTATGTAGAATTTGCTAATTATAATATTAATTAATATTTTTAAATAAACGTGGTAAGTATGAGTTATTATACTATAAGTGGAGTGTTAATTTCTATAGAAAATATTTTATGTTTTTTAATCAAGTATTATATATTTACATTTTTCAGAAAAATAAATATATTAAATTTATATTTCATTACGTGTTGTATTATATTATTATATATTTTAAAAATAATAAATAATTTTTAATTAAATATACTTTAAAAAAAGATAATGATGATATATATAACAAAGTGAAAAACAAAAGATCAAAGATCTAACCAAGATGCAAAAGATGATCTTGAAAGTAATAATAAATAAGTGGATGAAGCATTTGATAAGTGACTTGTATAAAGTGAAATACTTAATTGTAAAAGGAAATTGAATATATAATTAGAAATAAGTAAATAGGTAAAAGTTTATATAATAAGAAACTTACTATGTACGAAGACTTAAATATTATATAATTGGATTAATTCTCAACTTACCAATATTCTCCTACTTTCTTTACCCAGTAAATATGACATTTTCTACTAGGAAGAAATATTAGCTTTGAAAGCAAAATAAAGTGATATTTCTGTTTTAAGCATGCATTTTTATTTTTTTATTTTTTCCAATTTAAGCTTGCACGTTTGAGCCTAATAAAATATGCAATTTTGGTTCAATCTTTTTGTGTGAATAATATGTATTTTTTCACCTAATGGCTCTGAAAATATTTGAAATGTGCACAACTTTGCTAAATATATATAGTAAGCACTTTTACTTTTTAAGAGCAGTTGGACCAATTACTTTTACTTTTTTTTTGCTTTTGATGTCATATCAAAATTATCAAGTAGCATAGCAAAGTTAGAACGCTAAATATTCTCTCGGTCAGTGTTGTAGGATCATAACAAATTGCATTAATATGACTTATTTTATAAATATTATATAATATAATAATTAATATAAGTATAAATATATATACATTTAGTATTCTTCGAACTAATATTTGACGAGCTCGGATTTAAACCGGAGCTATTCGGTGAATAATCCATTAATTAATGTTATGTAGAATTTGCTAATTATAATATTAATTAATATTTTTAAATAAACGTGGTAAGTATGAGTTATTATACTATAAGTGGAGTGTTAATTTTTATAGAAAATATTTTATGTTTTTTAATCGAGTGTTATATATTTACATTTTTCAGAAAAATAAATATACTAAATTTATATTTCATTAAATGTTGTATTATATTATTTTATATTTTAAAAATAATAAATAATTTTTAATTAAATATACTTTAAAAAAGGTAATGATGATATATATGACAAGGTAAAAAACAAAAGTTAAATATATATATCAATGAATTCAAACCAAAGATCCAACAAAGATGCAAAATATGATCTTGAAAGTAATAACAAATAAGTGGAAGAAGCATTTGATAAGTGACTTGTATAAAGTGAAATACTTAATTGTGAAAGGAAATTGAATATATAATTAGAAATAAGTAAATACGTAAAATTTATATAATAAGAAGCACGAAGACTTAAATATTATATAATTGGATTAATTCTCAACTTAGTAATATTTGTAGAAATTAATATCGGAAGAAATAATACGAAGAAAAAATAAATATTTTCTTCAATATTATTTTAAATTTATATAGGGTATGTATATTATGTATATAGATAAATATTAATTACTATTTCAATAATTATTATAATTGAATTACATGATTTACAACTGCTTGGTAGACATCGTGTATATTGATAGACGTTTGGCGTTGGTACAGTATTTGTTGAATAAGTTGTAGTATTTGTTGAATTCAACACTTCACCTCAAGTTGGTGCATAGATATCTTCCATGCCCAACTTGATTGAAACTTCTGTGAATACTCGATATGAGACTACTTTAGTAAGGATGTCAACCAATTGATCTTCTCACTTAATTTTTTATAATTCCAATGAATTTTCTTCTAACTTTTTCTTAATAAAGAATCTGTCAACTTCAACATGTTTTGTACGATCGTGTTGAACTGGATTATGAGTAATATCACATGCTACTTTATTGTCACAAAATAACTTAATTAATTTTTTAATAGGATATCCTAAATCTTTCAAGAGAGATTGTAACCACAAGGGCTCACAAAGCCCAAGTGTCATGCCTTTGTATTCAGCCTCTACGCTTGAACGAGCAACAACATGTTGTTTTTTACTTCTCCATGTTACAAGGTTTCCCTACAAATCACTTTTTGATTTTCTGTATACCACTTGTTATAATTTTCTAATGTTTTTCTGGTTGCAAATTTTTGTTATGAATATAAGAGAGTCTCTCTCTCTCTATATTATGCATTTATATTATTTGAGACCAAACATCATAATTAGTTTCAGTAAAAATAATTCTAGCATTAAAAACACCTTCAAAATGAACAGATTGTACAATAACTGGAGTTGATTGCTCCACAGGTAATGAAATTGTGCTCTCTGTCATGATTTTATGGTAAACTAACTAGAAAATGGTGTAATAATTTCAGAACTAGAAATAAAACTACAAGAACCGATATAAAGAATATTGAACCGATGTTTTTTTAAGAAGAAATGGACTAAATCGGATAAAAAACACAAAAATGGGTAAAAAAAATTGGTTTAAAAACCTTAAAAAATAGACCAAATCGGTTTTAAAAAGATAGAACCGGGAAAAATTGGGTTCAAACCTTTAAAATGGATCGAATAGGCCAAAATTGGAAAAACTGTGAAAAATCGAGAAAATTGGGTTTAGACCGAACTCCTGGTTGAACCAAACTAAACATGAGCCTAACCGAGATGCAGGTCGGCTAAGTCCATGAGTTGAACCGAGATGCGGATCGGTTACGTCTGTGAGCTGAATTGAGTTGTGGGCCTGCTATGTCCTCGAGCCGAGTCAATCCACATGCCACGTCATTGTCTTCAACCTCCAGATGGCGCATGACGGAGCTTGGAGGCACGTGAAATATTTTCTTTCCTTCAGGCGATGCGTGTGGGCACGTGTAGTCCTTTTCTTATATCCTATTTTACCAAAATGTTCAAAATTGTGTTTAGAGTAATATGGTAAAAATAGGTGGGACAAATACCGTTTCAAAAATGATGTTTATAATTAATATTTGTACGGGTGTTTGAATGAGATTTTTTTTCCTGAAAACAAATATTTTCAGGGGAAAGAAATCTTTGTTTTAGAGAACAAGGGTTTCAAATTTGTATAAAGTAACGACTTGGTTTTGATACCATGAAGAAATCAATATTTGAAGAAATAATCAGAAGAATAAATAAACGTTTTCTTCAATATATTTTTTCTTAATTTGTATAAGGCATGTACATTATTTATATAGACAAATATTAATTACTATTTTAACAACCACCATGATTGGATAATATGGTTTATAATTGCATGGTAAGCGCCATATATATTGATAGGTGCCATATATATTAATAAGCGTTTGACGTCGATACATTAATTGTTAAATGAGTTACAATATTTATTTAATTCAATAATATTCTCTACTTTCTTTACCGAGTAAATATGACATTTTCTAGTAAGAAGAAATATTAGCTTTGAAACCAAAATAAAGTGATATTTCTGTTTTAAGCATGCATTTTTATTTTTTATTTTTTCCAATTTAAGCTTGCACGTTTGAGCCTAATAAAATATGCAATTTTGGTTCAATCTTTTTGTGTGAATAATATGGATTTTTTCACCTAATGGCTCTGAAAATATTTGAAATGTGCACAACTTTGCTAAATATAGTAAGCACTTTTACTTTTTAAGCAATTCGATCAATTACTTTTACTTTTTAGCTTTTGATGTCATGTCAATTCATGTCAAAATTAGTAGCATGGCAAAGTTAGAACGCTAAATATTCTCTCGGTCAGTGTTGTAGGATCATAACAAATTGCATTAATATGACTTATTTTATAAATATTATTTTATTTTTATTATTTTTCACGCAATATTTATGTTATTTTTTTAAAACTTAATATTTTTTATATTTAAAAATTTAATATAAATATATGTTTTATTTTAAAAGATATTAAATGTATAAAATTATATAAATAATTTGATAATATAAAAACTTAAAAGTTTAGTATTTTAAGTTGGAATGAACACTATATAAATGATAAAAAATAATATTACTATTTATTTGTAAATTATTAGTTTCTTTCATTGAAAAAATACTATAAATATCTTATTTAAATATAAGTACTCCAAATTATTGAGTTTGTAATTAATTATTGACTAAAAATTTTACAAAATAAAATTCAAAAATGTTATAATTTCATATTATATATGTGTTGAAGTCGATTTATGTATTCATCATATTCTCATCACGTCAATCATACAAATCAGTGTCGTTTTACTTTGATACTTAAGTTAGTATATGAATGAGTTTAATGAAATAAAAGAAGATAAAAATTTAAGAATTCACTAATGTGTACCTTTAAAGATAGAAAGTGGTTATTTATAGACTTAGGTCAATTGTAATTTTGTAAATAATTTATATTTATTAATTATGATCTAAGTTGTTTATATTAATTTAGATATTAGATAAATAATATATTAATTACATTCTATAAATATAAATTTGAATCATTAATATATATTTTATATTAAATTTAATAAACTCACTATAAACGGTTTGTTTTAAATTCAAATTGAGTTGCATGTGCATTGATCTTATCCATATTAATTTTTAACAGTGACATAGCGTAATGAAATGGAACCATACATATTAGGTGATTTTTTTCATCCAACACAAGCCTTATGGACCTTATGGACTATTTTTGGCAAGGTAGGAAATCTAACTGATCACCTAAGTACAATGGCACAAAGACATCTGGTCTTGGGGTTTCCTGAATCTATTGTACAGTTGGTATCCTTATTTTCTTTATACCATGTTAATCGTGGGATCATAAGCTTCCCAACGAAAATTTTCATGTCTTAATCGAAGTCCTAATTAGGAAGTTATAACCCAACAAAATTTGGGGAAAATGGTGGGTTGCAAATTTGACATCCCAAATTTGATGTTTTCTTGGCCTACTTTTGCTCGATCTCCTTCTTATCTAGACCATTAGATTGCTAACTAGATGGGAGATAGATATTGAGCCTAACAATCTATATATAAACCTGGTCATTCTCAACTTCACACATTTCATTCTTCACATTCAAATTTTAGGCCTTTGTAGTGGAAGAATCTGACAATAGAGTTTTGTAACAAGCAAGTCTTAAAGAGGATCATAATCCCTTATTTTTATCTTACTCTTCATATAGGCTTGAATATTTTCATAAACACTAAAAACATAAAGAATACTTCACTTTTTCTTCTTTTTTTGGGCCCAAACTAGTAGGCCAAGAAAATGTCTAAAGGACGTGTATTGTTTTGTATTTAGGATCCAGAGGTGTCATATCTTACTGTAGTGGATTTGATAGATTTGTCTCTTAAAATTATGTGCATAATACACACACAACCTTAGGCACCATAATAAAACTATAAGAAGGCCCAGGGTGGATGACCAAAGTGTAGGCATTCCAAGCATGAGATTGGGGATCAAGTTAAAGGTGGTTTGTTATAGGAAGGACATGATAGGAGGGACAAATCGAGCTATCAGACTGATCCAAACCAATAAACCATTTGGGGGAGTTAGCTAACCAACTGACTGTATGTTGGGTTGACCAACCGTTTATGAGCATGAATGGCTAGCCATGCGTAGACCTAGTAGACCAACTAAGCACACAGGAATGTGGATATGATCAGTAGTGACTTTAGCACTATTGTTGATCGCTGAATTTTGTCCAATTTCCCCATCATGATCCTACTATTCTTATCATGTCTTCTAGTTTTGCTACTAATGAAGGTATTCCTAAAAGTGATCCAATTTCTAACTCTGAGCCTAGCTTTGTTTATAAAAGTGATTCTCTATTAGTAGTTGGTGGGTGCTTAAAAAAGATTAAAATTATCTTGATTTAATGTAATTTAATTGATTAAATATATTTATATTTGTACGATTTTATCATATTTTTATATAAATTTATCTTTTTGAAATCATAGGCATTTTTATTATTTTTCAAGTATTTTTGTTCAAAAATAACTTAAAGATTCGAAAAAAAATACTGGAGGCAAGACATCACAAATATATCGAGCAAAGAAATGAGCAAAAATAAAAAAAGATGAAAAAATTGGACAAAATTGATCAAAATAGTCAAAAATGTCAAAAAGGTCGAAATCTACCGCACAATCACACATTTGCACTGAGTCTCGTTCGGGCGTGTGTTGAGCCCAGCACACATCCGCACGCGGCCGTATATGCCCAATACACAGCTGTACACGAGCAACCAGCACATGTTGCACCAATTTTCATGAGCGTCTGCCCGCACCAAACTCTCATCTACTACAATTTTCGTACCCCACACGCGTGCCATCCTATCCAAACGCATCCAAAATTATTTTTTGAAATATTTTCCACATTTTTTGGCTTTTTCCTCACCTATAAAAGAACCATTTTCTCTATTATAAAACACATAATTTTCTCAGCTCTTTCTCTCTCTAGAAAGTTTTCTTTTTTAGTTTTTAGTTTTAAAGTTCTTCTTTTTTTGAAAAAAAAACTAGCTATGTTTTTATAAATTTTTAGTTTTTGATTCAATAAGCAAAAATGCAAATCTATTTGAAGGTTTTTCGGCAACAAAATTAGCATTAAATTACTGTGATTAAAGAACTAGCTGTGTTATATTTAATTTATCTGTGATTAAATTTAACATGATTGGTTGTTTGTAAATATGATATAATAATAACGTTATTATATTTGCGAAATATTATATAGGTAAAATATTTCTATAGAATAAATTGATTTTTTATTCAAGATTTTATATTAAAAATATTGTAGAGAAATATATTATTTTTCTTTATAAACTTAAATCTAAAAATTAGATTTTAAGGTTTAATTATTTTGTGTTATTTATAATAATGCTCTTTTATTTGTTGGTACAATCGCCTAGTAGTTAGAGTAAAACACTATTTCAAAAGTTTTTATAAGAACTATTACTCGAAAATGTATTAACAACATATTTTCAGTAATGATTTTAAAACTTTAAAGTTAGTACTCGGATGGTTAGATTCTTATTTTTAATTTGAACACTTTGAATAAAGTTTAAAATGTTTAACCCTACTAAAAGTGATATTTAAATTTTTCATTTTCAATCTCTTGGAAAAATAAATTAATTTAATTAACCAAATTAATTATCGACTCTACCCATAGGTATTAATATTTCGCTATAACATGCTTAATATAAAATCTTGAATAAAAATAAAATCAATTTATTTTATAGAGATGTTTTATCTATTTAATATTTTACAAGTATAACAACGTTATTATTATATCATATTTACAAATAGCCAGTCATATTAAAATTAATTAAAGACAAATAAAACATAAAAAAATAACTTGAAATAATTCATTTTATAATTATACCTCAAAACAATCTTTACAAAACTTTGATGATAATTATGTTGTTGGAAAACCTCCAAATAGATTTGCATTTCACTTTATTAAATAAAAAACTAGAGATGTATAAAAGCATAACTAGTTTTTTTCAAAAAGTGAAGAACTTTAAAATTAAAAAAACTAAGAATTAGAGAGAGAAAGCTAGAGAGAGAAGGGGTGATTTTTACAATGAGGGAGAAGGTTTTTATATAGATGAGGGAAAGGCCAAAAAAAGTGAGAAAATATCTCAAAAATTGATTTTGGATGCGTTTGGACAAGTTGGTATGCGTGTGGGGGGCGAGATTTGTGACAAATAAGCATTGGCGCGCGTAGGATAAGCGCGAGCGTGTTTTGGCGCATTTGACTCAGCAGAGGCGTGTGTTGACTGCATGCATGGGACTTGGAATTTTTGACATTTTTAATCGTTTTGACCCATTTTGTCCAATGTTTTTCATTTTTTTGACTTTTCCACATTTTTTTCTCAACATATTTGTAATGCATTGTCTATAGTATTTTTCTTCGAGTATTTAAGTTATTTTTGAATAGTACACTTATGTTACGGAAGCAGCTTAGGTTTGCCTCATTTGACCAAAGAATGGTCGGCCAAAAAAGGTCACATGGTAAAGGTTAACCTAGTAGGCAATTCTAGTTGGACTGCATAATAGTTAGCAATGCCTATCATTGGCATTTCTCCATGGATTTCCATACCCTAGTCAATGGTGCTAGTTTCTGACGGTAACTCTTGGTCGGTAGTGCTTGACTTCAGTGGAACTTCCTGGTTGGTTGGTGGTACTCGACTTGGGACTCGAGTGCCATCGTGGATGATCATATTTCCAACCAATCCCTGGATGGCTACGGGCTTGGCCTTGTCCACTCAAGGCATTGTAGGATTCCACATAAACATTTTCTAGGATGATGATTGGTCCAATACTTAATGGCACTAGTAGGCACTTTTGTATGGCCTAAATTGTATTTTCATCAAGTCCTGACGAGCTCGAGCTCGAGCCCAGACTCACCTCACTGTTGTTGTTGGCGAACAGGTTCAGGTGCAACACTTGTATTTTTTTACAGACTGTGATGAAGCTGGAAGGACTGGATGGATGACTTGCTAGTTAGCAAGATGGACTTCTTTACTATTGGTTGAGGTCTGAGTGGTGAAGTTAAATGTCTGATCCATGACCTTTCTTAAAAGTTTATAGAGTCAAGTAGGTAAAAGTGGTAGACCAGATGGCTGTGAGGTTTTCTTTTCAGAAAACTATGTTGTTCCACTATTTGTTTTCAAATATCTTTAAATTTTTTTGGCATATTAAGAATTTTGAGAACTTTTTTTAGAATCTTATAGTTTTTTTTTCAAGTTAGTAGAACATATTTCTTTCCCACAGACGGTGCCATATGTTGATGTCAATTTTGTCAATATCAAGTAGGACTATCCTCATTGTATCTGTAAGATGAATAAACCGTTAGGACCTTGGACCACTATGTAGAAAGGTTGGTCTTTGGTCTTTCGATGCTTAAGTCAGTTACAATATGATGTAAGTTGGTGTAAATCTATGATTTGTTTTATAATTATGAGAAAATAAAGTGTTTAACTATGATTATTTATTATGTGATAAAAATTATTATGAATGCATACTGTAGTATATCAAGCTTAGCTCAACAACAGTAAGAGTTGAATAATTCACACACTTTATTAAGCTGCAATTCTAGCCTTTAAATAAGCATTACAAGGAGAGAACGAAAATGAAAATAAACTATTTTATGCACAATCCTATAATTGTGCCAACTATGCATGAGACTTAGTCACAATCTGACCAAAAACAATCCTATCATAACAAACTAATTGCTCCTGAAAATTAAGAGCTTATTTCGCCACTACGTATTATCATTCCTCTCCTAAACTACATTTACTGAAAGTAAGTTAGTTTACATCTTTAATGCTTCGAACACCCAAATGATCATGCAACTGTAAGAATGTCTCTAACTTCAGTGGCTTTGTCATAATATTCGTTTGTTATTCACTTGTACCATAGTGGACTAACTCCATTGTACCTTATTTAACAAGATCACGTAGGAAATGAAATCTTATATCAATATGTTTAGTTCTTCCATAGAGAATTGGATTCTTGGACAATTTGATAGACAAACTGTTGTCACACAAAATCTTCACAAATTTACATGCAAGGACACTAAGGCTATTGAGAACTCTCTTCATCCAAATGCTTTGGCAAGCACAAGCTACTGCAACAATATATTCTATTTAGTAGTGGAAAGCACCACTACTAATTTCTTCCTTGAGCTCCATGCTACTGCATGATCATTAGGAGAAACACATAACCAGAAATGTTTCTTCTGTCTTATATATCTCTAACATAATCATTGTCGGTATAGGCTTTAAGATCTTCTTCTGAATTTTTCTCATATGGTATTTCCAAAGTCTCAGAACTTCTGCCATCAAATATTCCCAAATTCACAATCCCCTTCACGTACTTGAGAGTTCATTTCGCTGCTACCATGTGATATGTTTTTGGGTCTACCATGTACCTACTTATGAGATAGACAATAAACATAATAACTGGTCTTGTAGCCGTTAGATACATTGGGCTACCAACCAACTACTTAAATATAGTTGAGTTTACACTGGTTTTTTCACAATGTCTCACCAATTTTGTACCTAGAACGATGAGATTCTTTACAGGGTTGTAATCTCTCATTCCAAACCTTTCTAGAATGTTGCTACCATATCTCCTTTGACACAAGTGTATTCCTTCATAACTCTACTGAACCTGAACTCCAAGGAAATATTTCATCTTTCCCAAATCACTCATGTCAATCTCCAACAGCATTGATTCCTTGAACTTCTCACATAGCTCCACATCATTCCTTGTATAAATCAGATAATCCACATAGAGACTAACAATTAAAAATTTAACTCTATCTCCATTTTTAAGGAACAATGTGTGCTTATGACTACACTTCTCAAACCCTTCTTTCATGAAATACCCATCGATTTTACAAAACCAAGTCCTTAGAGCTTGTTTCAAATCGTAGAGGGCTTTCTTGAGCCTCAAGACTTTATGCTATTCTCCTTTGCGAATATAGCCTTCTAATTGCTCCATATATACTAATTCTTCCCCATTTTCGTGAAGAAAATCACTCTTAACATCTAACTGAAAAACAATCCAACCCTTTTGTATAACTAGAGCCAAAATCAATCTTATAGTGTCCCAACGAGCCACTGGTGCAAATAATTCACTATAAACAATCCCATACCTATGTGTATAACTCTTGATCATTAGACATGATTTGCACTTATTTACTTCTCCTATTTCATTCAGCTTTGTTTTAAAGATCCACTTAACGCCAATTTTTTTATCCACTTTGTCAATCTTACAAGTTTCTATGTCTCATTCCTTTTTATAGCCTCTATTTCCAAATCCATCACTTCCTTCCATTTTCTTTTCTTTACTGCTTCATTAAAGCAAATAGGATTATTATATATTATGAAGCAAGCTAAATGTGACTCCTTAGAAAGATCAGATCTAGTGATTTAATCTTTCATCCATCTTAATGCTTTTCTGATTCTTTCTTCTGGTGTGGTGGTAGGATCTTCTTCCCTAAACTCTTTTATTCCCACATCAACTCCCTCTATTGGTTCCTATATATCTTTAGTCTTTTCTTCCTCATCATAGTCACTGACCTCCTCATCATCACTCTCTATCCAGGTAAAGACATCACGCCTTGTATCTTCATTACTCATTTGCCAATTCCAGCCCTTATCTTCTTCAAACACCATGTCCCTACTAATAATCACTTTTTTTGGTTATGGGATCATACAGTTGATACGCCTTTGATTCCTCACTAATACCAAAGAATACACATTTGTAACTCTTCTCGTCTAGTTTTGCCTTTCTTCTATCAGGGATGCGTATATTTGCAATGCACCCAAAAATCCTAAAGTACTCTACATTAGGTTTTCTCCACTCCAACATTCTTTAGGAGTCTTTCCTTTCACTGCCATATTTGGACTCCTCTTCAACATATATGAACCTCATCTAACTGCTTCTGTCTAGAAAAGTTTGGGCGTCTTCTTCTCTAAAAGTAGGCATCGAAGCATATTTAATATAGTTTGATTACTATGTTCTTCCACTCCATTTTGTTGAGTAGTATAGGATGTAGTAAGTTGCCTCTTAATGTCATGATCAATATAGAACTTATTAAACTCTTTAGACGTGAACTCCCCTCCCCTATTTGTTCTTAAGTAGCATATGACACATCTTGAATCCTTTTCTACATGACTTTTGAACACTTTAAACATGGAGAAGGTTTCACTCTTCTTAAATAATAAATAAATCCATGCTTTTCTACTAAAGTTATCAATGAAACATAACAAATACCTTTTAAGGATGCTTGAAGTTGGGGTGATTAGACCGCACAAATCAGCATGAACCAGCTGAAATTTCTTTGAAGTCTTCCACTAAATTTTCTTTGGTATGACACCCTTGTGTTGTTTTCCACTATGACAAACCGTGCATTCTCTATTTGTCATTTTGAGTTGAGGAAGTCCTTTCACAAGTTATTTTCTTGCCAATGTTTGGAGACTTTTTTTATTCACACAACCATATCGTCGATGCCACAAGTATGTTATGTCATCTTCAGTTGCTATTCTTAAAAGTACTAAAATTACTATGATTTAATGTATTTGAATTGATTAAAAAGATTTTTATTTATACGATTTTATCATTTTTTTATATAAATTTTTCCTTTTGGAATCATGGTTATTTTTATTATTTGTTTAAGTATTTACATCACAAATATGTTAATTCAAAAAAATAAAAAATGGACAAAACTGCCCAATCATACATCGCAACTTCACGCGTAGCCGCGCCCATTCACATCGCAAGTCCGCAGCAGCCGCACGCTTATGAGGCCAAAATTTTGCATGCATCAACGCATTTTCGACCACAAATCCTACCTAATCGCACACGTCTATGCCCCACATGCATGCCAACCTATCCAATATGAGTATATCATCATTTTTGAGATATTTTTTCTTTTTTTTAGCCTTTTTCTCACCTATCACTCTCTCCCATTGTAAAAAACACACCTTAAGAAACAATTTTCTCAGCTTTTTTCTCTATAGAAAGTTTTTTTTTTCTTTTAGTTTTAAATTCTTCTCTTTTTGAGAAGAACTAGTTATGTTATTTTAAATTTCTAGCTTTTGATTCAATAATCGGAAATGCAAATCCATATAGAGGTTTTTCAGTAACAAAATTAGCATCATATTGTTGTAAAGATTCTTTTAAGGTATAAATTTTAAAAAGAATTCTTTACAATTATTTTTTATGTTTTATTTTTATATGTTATATTTAATTTTTCTGTAATTAAAATCAACATGACTGATTGTTTGTAAACATGATATAATAATAATGTTGTGATGTTTGCGAAATATTAAATAGATAAAATATTTCTATAAAATAAATTGATTTGTTTTTATTCAATATTTTGTATTAAGAATGTTAGAGAGAAATATATTATTTTTCTTTACAAACTGAAATATAAAATTAGATTTTAAGGTTTAATTATCTGGTCTGATTTATAGTAATGTTTTTTTATTTCTTGGTACAATCACTCAGTAGTTAGAGTAAAGCTCTATTTCAAAAGTTTTTATAAGAACTATTACTCGAAAATGTATTCACAACATATTTTCAATAATAATTTTAAAACTTGAAAGTTAGTACTCAGATAGTTAAATTCTTATGTTTAATTTGAACACTTTGAATAAAATTTAAAATGTCTAATCACACCAAAGTTAGCATTTAAATGGTTCATTTTCAATATCTTAAAAAAAGAATTACTATCAAACACTTGTGAGAAATCAACGTGGCTAGTAAAACAAACATTCTATTAACTGACATTAAAGTTTTCATAATGATACCTCTTATAGGATGATATATTTTACAAGTCTCATCCTTGATAAAAATGGCTAGCCCTCGTTCTTGAAGATGTTTTATGCTCAATAAGTTGTTCTTGAGATCGGGAATATAAAACACATCTTTTATCACTTGAGTTAAACCTTCCATTTCAAGTTTGATTCTTCCTTTTCCCATCCTTGCATCATTCCCCAATTTTATTGAGTGTCTGAACTGCTCACAAAACTCCATAAACCAATCTTTGTTCCTTGACATATGGTTGGAACATCGAGATTCTAGAAACCTAACCCCTTCTTTCTTTGCATTTTTGTGCTCAACGTAGGCCATTAGAAGGAGCTCATCCTCCTCATTCACCTCAGTATAATCAGAATTTTTCTCCCAACTAGGACATTCATTTTGAAAGTGTCCTAGTTTAAGGCATTTGTAGTACTCTACTGTTACCTTATTGAAGCTTTGTCTTCCTCTTCCATGTCCACCTCGTGTAGCTGATGAGTGCTCAAAAAGCACTAAAATTACCATGATTTTATGCACATTAATTGATTAAATATATATATATTTATATGTTTTATCATATATTTATATAAATTTGTCTTTTTCGGAATCACGGGTGTTTTTATTGTTTTTCAGGTATTTTCACTTAAAAACGTAACTTAAAGACTCAAAGAGGAATACTGGAAGCAATACATCACAAATATATTAATAAATAAATGGGGAAAGGTCAACAAATATGGAAAAATTAGACAAAATGGGTCAAAAGGGTCAAAAATGTCAAAAAGGAGAAAATCGCGCCACCGTGTCGCCCACCAGTGAGGCCCGCTCATACCGCCAAGACAAGACAAGACGCCCCACGTCCGCACGCATCAGCCTGCGCCCATTCCCAGTTCCGCGTGCGCCCGCGCACGTATCTCTTGCTCCCGCGCGCGCAGCGCCTACCTTCTGCGCGCGCGCCGCTGCCATTTCACCCCATTTTTTGCGCGCAGCCGCCTCATGTCATACTGATGTCATCAGTATGACGTCAGCAATTACCACTCCGCGTTTTCATAATTTTTTAACATTTTCCCCCCACTTTTTCTCTCCATCTTCACATATAAATACTCCCTTCTCTTCACTTCTAAACACACCTCAAAACACATTCTCTTCTCTCTTTCTTTCTCTCTTTTCTTAGATTTTTTAGTTTTTCTTAGTTTTTAGCTTTTCTTAGTTAATTTCTCTTAGTTTTAGAGTTCTTTCCTTTTTGGGAAGAACTAGTTATGTTTTTGTAATTTATTAGCTTTTTGATTCAATAAATGGGAGTGCAAATTTTGCTTGGCGGTTTTCCAGCAACGGGAATAGCATCGAAGTTCTGTAAGGATTTTATTTTTTTTTACAGTTATTTTTTATGTTTTATTCTTACATGTTATATTTAATTTGTCTGTGATTAAATTTAACTTTGCTGGCTGTTTATAAACATGATGTAATAATAACGTTGTTATGCTTGCGAAATATTAAATAGGTAAGAATCTCTAAAATGAATTGATTTTATTTTTATTCAAGATTTTATATTAAGAATGTTAGAGAGAAATATATTATTTTTCATTACAACTTAAATCTGAAAATTAGATTTTAAGGTTTAGTTATCCGGTCTAATTTAGAGTAGTGCTCTTTTATTTGTTGGTACAATCGCCCGGTAGTTAAAGTGAAGCTTTATTTCAAAAGTTTTTATAAGAATTATTATCTGAAAATGTATTGACAACATGTTTTTAGTAGTGGTTTTAAAACTTGAAAGTTAGTACTCGGATAATTAAATTCTTAGGTTTAATTTGGACACCTTGAATAAAGTTTAAACTGTCTAACCCCACCAAAGGTGGTATTTAAATGGTTCATTTTCAATCTCTTAGAAAAACGAATTAATTTAATTAACCAAATTAGTTATCAACCCCACCCATAGGTGTTAATTGATTTGTTTAGTTAACAAAAAATATCTAACCCCACCAAAGGTGGTATTCATATAAAAAAGAGAAAATCAATAAATATCAATTCATATCTTTAATAACCTAATTAATATGAGCAAGCATAATTAACTTAATTATTATATCCATAAATACTCCACCATTATAAATGATAAAATTTGCATAAATGTTTATTGAATCTATGTTTATTTTTATGTAAGTAGATTAAAAACACAAAACCCCAAAATATCGTGACAGGATGTTTAGGATTTAATTTCGTTTTTTAAAAGTTTGAATAATAAATTAAAAACCACATACATTCCTTCCTTAGATCGACCTTGGGAGTATACTTATCATTTTCTACGAAATGATTCGTGCACTTGCGAGAGTTTTATAAATAGATAAAACCAAAGTAACGGGCAGGATCGACGATGTCGATTCTGTCCCTATCAGTAGCACCTCGTCCACTTTCTTGTCCTGCTTTATTTTCATGAGTGATCTTGAGAACTTGTTCTTCTTCACTTTGTCCCTTCATTCTTCGCTTGTGCACAAGAAGAATGCTTTGAAGTTCATCAATGGTCATTGTAATCATATTGTTGGATTCCTCAATTAAACATACTACATAATTGAATTTAGATACTATTGAATGAAAGACATCTTTTTAATTGCCTGATAGAGAAGGTTTTTGGCCTCCAAGTCCTTAAATTTTCTTCTTTGTACACGTAGCATTGAGTTTCACTAAGTTGTCCATTTTTATGCCTCCACAGAAGAAAAGCATCTTCTTTCTCTTGCTATATTCACAATCACCCTATGATCAACAATGTTCTAATACTCCTTGGAATGAAGTAAATTCTCCATCAACTCAGCCCAATGATCATAGTATTCAACGAACTTGGGTACATAACTGCTACTACCTTTTGGCATTTCACTACTCAATCGCTCTCCTTTTTTTCACTTTGTTCCTCACATGCAGACCCTGTTAAGGGCTCTCGTACCAATTAGGATATCAAGCTCAACTCAATAACACTAAGAATTGAATAATTCACATACTTTATTATGCTACAATTCTAACCTTTAAATAAGTATTACAATAAGAGAATGAAAATAAAAATAAATTATTTTATGCACAATCTTATATTGTGTCAACTATGCATCGAACTCGATCACAATCTAATTAAAAACAATCTTATCGTGTCTAAAAATCAAGAGATTATTTGGCCACTATACATAACATATGCATGTATATGAATATATAAAATGGAAATGATTAACTTATGATTATCATTTATTGAGATATAATTAACTTGTTGTAATATTATTGACATTTATTATTAATTATTTTTTTAAAATAATTAAATAATCATTATAAAATATTTATCTTTTTTAATAATTTTTTTGTAATCATACATACTTATTAAATGACTTATTACTTATTAATTTTTTTTCCTTTCTATAAACAGCCCTATATTGTCCGACTACATGTGCTTATTGGCATTTCGAACCGCCTATTGTTTCATTAATTAAAAATTTAATCAATATTAAACAATAAAAGAAGCAATTTAATTAGACCACATAAGCCGTAATTACTTACCGATCGGATAATTCAGCATTTTTCTTTTTTTATAAATTAGCCCACGTTTTATATTTAATTAGCTTGTATTGAAAAGCTTACGTGATTAAATTAATTATTTTTCAATAAAATCTTATCAAGTTTACAATAATACAGTATCTCTTGAATCATTTATAATTATAAAGTTATTAATAAGATGATTACTTTTTTTTACCGAATGATTAGTTTTAAGCTGTCTTAATTTTTGTATCATTAACAAAACGATAAGAAATTATTTAAAATAGATTTAAATTATATAACTTAATTTCTTTGCAAATAAAATTTTATTTTTAATCTTTTTAAATTACGTGTGTTTTTTTATATAATGTAAAAATAATTTGTTTAAAAATGTAATTCACATAATTTTTTATTTAATATAAAAAATTAAATTAAAATTATGTAAACAAATACTTTATATAAAAATAAAAAGATTTAAAATATTATCTATAATATAAAAATTTAATTGTTTTTTTTAAATAATATATCATCATCATTTTATTAATAAAAAGTAAATTAAAATATATTTTTCAGACAAAAGATCTCACAGGTAGTTTAGAGTTTTATAGGGATGAAGCTTCAATGGATGGAAATTGGAATGTGCTCAATTTTTCTCACGACTCAAAATGAAATATTTGACTCAACAACCGGTCCTTTACAGTAGTTATACATATTAGTTACTTAACAATGGTATTAGATACAAATGATATTATAATTCTCGCATAATAACATTTTAGTTAAATAAATTTACATAGTTAATTTTTAAATATAATCAATTAAATATATTTTTTAATAAAAAAATAAACTTTTTATTGATAAGGTTGAATTTTTTTAAATATAAAAATAAAAACTAACAAAATATCTCTATTTTTTAAAAAAATATAATTTTTCTCTCATTTCTCTCCTCTCATTTTATTCTATTTGTGTACCTCTAATCCATTTATATAAATATTATAAATTTTTTATCTTAAAATTTTTTTGAATTTAAAAATTATAAGAAAGAAAATTAGTATTTTTAATAAAAAAAATAGAAACCTAGAGATACTTAAATGAAAGATAAATTACTTTATTTGGGTATAAAAAGATAAAAATGTATTTTTTTAGTTTTTAATATTATTTTTAAGAGTGTGTTCGGTAATATAGTAATATACAAGTTAATCTACTGGTCACAATTTTACTTATGTTTTTATTCTCTTTTTTTCCTTTTCTTTTATTTCTTTTTCATCTTCCTTGGTTATTTCTTGTTTGAACTGATAGTAATTATTCCAAAACTAATACCTACCTTTATTTGTAATTTAAAACCTTCAATTTCTTGTCATACCCATTTTCTTTGTGCAAAAACTTCACTATCTTGTACAACAATTTCACCTCAAATTTTCCTTAAAACCAATAGTTGTTTCTACAATCCTTTCCTTTTTTACAAAATTTAAACCTCTCTTTTGCACAACTTGTCTCCTCAATTGAACAAGTTTCTAACCAAATAATATAATAATCCATGATGGTTTTGAAATTATATAATCAAAATAATATAATAAGAAAGATGAAAGAGAAATAAAGAGGTGGTAAAAAAAGATAAAAAAAAATTAAATGATAAAATTATGTTGAATTATTTTATCATGTGCAATATATATGTAAAAAAATTCAAATTAAATGAGGTTATTATTTTAATTTAACAATATAATAACTATTTTATGAATTAAGTTATTAAATTTGAACTCTTTAAAAACATAAATGAAATTAAATACTAGTCAATTTAGTTAGATACCATTATGGTATCAAATTTATAAATAAAATATTATTTTTAATAAAAATATAATTTTACCTTGAAAAAGTAATATTTTAAAAAAAAATGGGATGAGATTCACTTTATGACTATTTGGATCCTTTTAAAAATGTGCTTTAGGGCTTACTTATAAAAAATGTGTGCCAATTTAGAAGCACTCTTTGGTCCACGTCTCAAGAACCATACGTAACGATTATATGTAGGCCCAATTCTACTTATAAAAAAGGTAGACGAATTTAGAAGCACTCTTTCGCCCATGTCTCAAGAACCATACGTAATGAATATATGTAGGCCCAAGCCATTAATTAGTAGTGCTCGCTCCATATGTATGGGCTTATGTTGTCTTTAATTCTTTCGGCCCCGTCTTCTTTTTGGACAAAGCTTAATCGGTATATTTTGAAATTGATTCAAGTACTCATTTACTGTACATCTAATACTAACAAAAAAAAAAGATTAAATCATTTAATTTATTATATTAAAAATGAATTTATTTAGTTTTTAAATTATGGAAAAAAATGAATTATATTATTTTAATAATTTTTTTTATTGATATATTATTATTGGCTGTATTTTTTGTTTGTGATGCACTTTTCGTTAATAGTTTTCATGTTGAATGGTTGTCTTTTTTTTTCTTTCACTTATAGTGTTAATGTGAAATGTGCTTGATAGGTTTCCATTCAAATGCTTTAATGATAGGTCATTAAAAAATGTTTGAAACCCAAGTTATATCATCGTCTCAAAAACAACTGTAAATATTGATAAAAATTATTTTATTTTGTATTATTTTGGGTAGGGACTTAGTATTCTCTAATTAAAAATGTTTTATTATTTTATTAAAAAAGTATGATACGTGGATTACTGTAATAATATATTGTTACAATAATCTTATTATGATCATTGCTATTTAAATACTATGCTTTTCTTTATTGTATTAAAAAATATAAAGATGTCACATAATATTTTTATATTAGGTAATTTTGTTTGATATTATTAATTATATAAATACTATTGTTAAATCCTACATTAGTTAAGAGTAAGGTAATAATATTGCTTATAAGTTTTGAAAATCCTCTAACTCACAAACTAGTTTTTGGGTTCAGAATTAGGCCTGAATTTCTAAGTTGATATCAGAGCTAGGCTCTTGGCTTCCTCGTACTCCCATTAGCCCTCGTGCCGTAAATTCGGACTCTAGCCGATGTGGAGGGGGATGTTAAGTCCCACATTGGCTAAGAGTAAGGTAATATTATTGCTTATAAGTTTGGACAATCCTCTAACTTACAAGCTAGTTTTTGGGTTCAGAATTAGGCCTTAGTTTCTAAGTATTATTATAAAAATAATTAAATAAGAAAAAATATTAATAATTATTTTATAAAAATATTTTTTTATCATTAGATGCTATTGAAATATGACTTCAATAATCATAAAGTGATAATTGATATAAATTAAAAAAATTATTTTAATAATTACCATAATTATCTTTAAACATTTTAATATTTTGATAATTTATTATTTTAAAAAATTAAATTTAAATAAATTTTTATTATAATATTATATTTTTTATTTTAAATAATTTAATATTAAATTTTATTTTTATTTTTGATAAAAATTTGTATTTTAATTACTTGACCCAAAAATTAATATTTTAATAAAATTTTATTAAAATAATATATATTTTTCTTAATTGACTTTCTTTCTAACGAGAATACTAAATGAAATCGCTTCAAATCTAACATTAATCGTCTAATTTAAATGATGGAATCGTTTTATTAAAAATATTATATTTTTTATTAATAAAAATAATATTTTAAATTAGTATTATTAGAGTAAATTTTATATTTTTAAAAATATATATTTCTAAAAATAGATTAAAAATATATATAGATAGTTCGCTTGACAAAAAAGTATTTATTGATCCGAAAATATAAACTTTTTACATTATTCTTTTCAACTCTCTCAATTTTACATTCGTTGTTTATTCTAAACTTTTTTTGGGGTTTTATTCATATAACTAGATTGTTGCCCTCTCACTCTATTCTATGTTATAGATTACTTATAGCAATTTTATTTTTGGACTCGATTGCTAAATAGTATTGTTCAAAAATAAAATAAAAAATACATTTTGTCACGTACAATTTGATTGAATACCTATATATAAAAGCCTCTATCTTGCTTTTTTTAAAACTCTCTCCCCTGCTTTGTTTGTTTTTCCTCCTCCTTCTTCTTTTTTAACTTAAAGTTTACTTTTTTTTTAAGTATTAATAAATATTAAAATATTTTTAATAAATAATAATTATATAATTTTATTTATATTAATTTTATATTTTAAACGCCAAATTATTATTTTATAAATAATAATAATAATAAATTAATAAAATTATATTATATTTAATATTAATTACAAATAATAAACTAATATGAAAAAAATGTTAATAAAAACATTTATTAAGTTTGATAAAGCTTTTTTGCTGTAAGTTTATTTATTAAATGAAATATTACTTATATTTAAATTGTGTAATATTTTGTTAAATGAAATATTACTTATATTTAAATTGTATAATATTACTATAAAATATTATACCTATTATGTTTTACAAAATAATTATTATTGTATATATAATTTTAACTAACACAACAAATGAATTAACTTTTTGTCATAAAAATAATTATTATAGTATAATTATTCTTCATTTAAAATAACAAATTAATTAATTATTTATTTCTTAATAAAAAAATATATTTAAAGATTATTTTATTTTTTAAAACTATAATAAATATCGATAATTAATTAATATTATTATATATTTATTAAATTTAAATTATCTATTCTTATAACTGTACGGCATAAAACTAGTTTATCTTTAAAAAAAGGAATTTGTTTGTTGGATCGGAAAAATAATCGTTTCCATCTAAAATATTTTTGTTAACGTTCTTTCCAAGAAACTGCAGTATATATAATATATACTAATTTTTAAATAAATAATATTTAATATGATTTAAAATATAAAATAAATAAATTTAAAACAAATTGAAACTAGGTAAAGTAATTTGTGCTTTTTATTTATTTTTTGTTTAATTATATTTCATGATTTGGATGTATTAGAATTGTTACAAATATATCTATAATATTTATAAAGTTTTATTTATACTTATAACATATATAAATGGTAAAATTGTAGATGTTAAAATGATTTGATTTTTATAGAGATAAATTAGAGACAAGTAGAAGAATTAAAGGTGAATTGTATGGATCTTATATGAGGTTCATATATATAGGACATTACATATACATGTGTCAATCATATTACATGTTACAACGTGTTAGAGAGTACATATGTAAAAACATAATCTAACTTAAGGTCGACGATTTTGATGATTCAAGTTGGTGATCGACTTTCCAACACTAAAAGTTACTATGTATATGATTATCGTTGTAGGCAAGGGTACAAATTGGATCTTCTAAGAGTAATGCATTTTGCTTACTCGAACTGTCCATGGGTCAGAATACAGGTTGAGCCATATGTTCAAACATCAAGTCTATTTATTCTTTCAATTGGGGTGAAAGAATAGTAGTTGACCAAAAAATTTGAAATATTTGATGTGCTTTAATAAATGTTTGTCAGTTAATTGAAGAGAGAATATTTGAATATTTATATAAAGAAGAGCCAAGACATTATTTGTTACATTATTTCCAGGACATCGAACATAAATTAGAATAAAAAATGTTCCGTCTTTTCAGCTCGTACTGTATAACTTATTTGCTTGGGTGATAAGAAAGACAGTTTGATATGAACTTTCTTTTACTCGACCCTTTAAGGATAAATCCTCAAGTGTAACAATTTTTTTGATTTCTTTTTAGGTCGATCCTTAAATTCACTCATCTTTTATTTTGAAATCTCGTCCTTAGATAACTTTTATCTCCTCATACCTTACCATTTTGTTCTTTTTGTAATTTTTTGTAGATACCATGCATAAAAAGGTATCATCATGAGCTACTAGCAAGGTAGTTCTCCTTCATGCTCCTCGTGTTCTTCTTCTTAGGAGAGCCCCAATATCCTAGCTACTCATGTTAAGTATAAGGTGATGAATCGGGGTCCTCAAGTGAAACGAGTACCTTGAGCAAAGAAGAAATGTTCAAACCTCCTATTTCTACTTATATGTCTCAGTCTCAAACAATACCAACAATCAGTTTGAACATATCTCAAATTAAGATATCTATCTCCAGGTTATGGAGGAAAAAATATAGGAGGAAAGGTATGAGTGAACCGATATGTAGAATTAAATGTTAGGAAGCTAAGATCAAACCCAATAGTTTACCTATCCAAGACGAGGAGAGATTAAAAAATATGTATGATATTCGCTCCTTGGTTCAAATAATGATCCCTAGATTGGGCGTTCTTGATAGTGCACCACCTCCAGTTGGACGGACAACCTTTCATGAAAATGCATCATGATTAGAGGACAAATTCTCATTGTACCCCTTCATGAGAAAGTTCTTGGCAAGGACATAGCTTATGCTATGACAACTGATGCCAAATGGGTAGAGGTACTTACTCTGTCTCACCCTTATACGTAGAGAGCTCAGTGTCATGACCCTAGACTTTAACTAGCAATCGTGTGATACTTAGCATGATTTATTGCACTAAGCTTATTGCCTTCCAACATGAACAAAACACTCCAAAGAGATTAGAAAAAGATTTAGAGATTTAGAAGATTCAAGAACAAAATAAGAACATAAGAGAGTTTGTGAAGAATGCTTTGTATTACTCTAAAGAAGTTATCTTACAACTTCCCAAAGATCCTAAGGATGGGTACAAATGAAGACCAATAGGCCTATTTATAATGTGACTCCAAGCTTAAGATTAAGCCATAAGCTTCTAGATTCTACCATGTCTAAAATGTACAAAAGTATCTACATTGTTCTAGTTTTATCTATAACATGCTACAAGGTTCTAGGACCTTCTAGTCAAGTCTAGCTAACTCTAGAGTCTTGTAGGATTGTTTAATTCCTCCATGCAAGTTCTAGAGACTTCTACATCTTTCATGAACCATTTAGAATGTTCTAGAATATTCTAACACCTTATAGCACTTTCTAGTACCTTCCAGCATATGCTAGTGTACTCTGGAACATTCTAGAGTCTTCAAGGCTTGAGTTGAGTCCATCCAACTCTAGCTTCTTCTAGACATCACTAGGCCACTCTAGAACTTTCTCATGTAGTAACTTGTAGAAAAGTCTAGATCCTTTAGGCAAGCACTATTTCTTTGGATTTTGAGGGATAATTTGAGCAGGACATAACATTAGGGTCAACCTTGAAATGCCCGAGTTCAATTAGGCATATGTATTAAAAAAATTTATAGATACGAGGAGGATTTATATGTCAATCAAGCAAGATTGGGACATAAACATAATTCTCCCTTAGCATGAGAGAACTGGAAGGGGTACTTCTATGTGCTAGGTCGGTGGGAAATGTTAGATAGTGACGTGAGGTTGATAATAAGCAAGTGTGTTGACACCAAACTCATGATAAGGAATATGGGTTCCCTTATCACGATCATGAGCTTGGAGACTAAACAAAGGTTGACTGATATCCAGAACTATCTGTCCGAGAAAACACAGTAGAGAAAATTGTTGAACACCTCGTGCTTTGTTGCATGTGGGTTGATCAGACGTGGCTCAATGGAACCACCACACATGATAATTTGTAAATCTCGGGCACCCAAGAAATGCAAGATCTCTCCAACTAGCTTTGGGGGAATGTTTGAATTTTTCCTTGATGATGGTGAATGAACCTTGAGTTTAATTCTAATCGTCCATTCTTGTTTAGCTCGAGCTTCGAAAATTTGACACTTTATTCTCTTATTTTTGTGTGTACAAGTATTATGGAATTTAATGTTGATACTTTATTAGCCCGGGCTTCAAAGTAGGGATTCCAAATAAGGAACGCGCTCCCAAAAAAGCACAACTTATAACAAGGAATGAGTTCTCCTAAAGGAAAGAAGAGGAGTAAGTCTTCAAGGTAAGAGACCAATCCCTCTTAATCCAAAAAGAAAAAAAACATGTGACCACCAAAGAGCCTATCTTTGTGCCAAATTCATTGAAAGTGGTTAAGTCCTCACCAACATCCCTATGCTAATATATTCCAACGTTTGTCACCTTAAGCCAACAAACACCTATTCTCCCTGTAAGAGACTTAAGAAGGGAAAAAGGAATTATCGATTACTTCACTGTAGAAGAGTAAGAATGTTCTTATATAGAGGTATTGATCTAAAGAGGCTGGACCATTATATGGATAACCTCCTCTACATGGTACGCAAGAAGCAACTCAATGTCATATGTAAGGATGATGATTATGGGATCGTACTTAGCAGACTCTTGTATCAAGTAAGCATCACCTTGAGTTTTTATTTTACTCAATTCGAGTTTATATTTTACTCACATCGAGTTTATGTATCACTTATTTTGAGCCCAACTTATTCACGGGTTTAGTGGAGTTGAAGGTGTTAAAAAACTAAAGTACAAACTCAAGGTAAAAAAAGAGAATCATGTCGTCATCTAAGCCAAGAATGATGTGTTGATCTCTTAGCCTGACGTCCATCTTCCTTGTATAGAAAAATAATAGCAATTGATAAAGATTAATAACAAAGAAAATATTTATCATCATTTTTTTCAATTAAAGAAATGGATTTCTTTCAAATGAATTAGATTTGGGAAATTTTCACACCTAGAGAGTCACTACGACTACTAGTTATATGTCTACGTCTGGACAAGCCATTTGTAATTGCCATCGGAATACGAAGAGATCACATGGGAAGTTACCTTTCGAAGTAAGGGACAGAAAAATGATTACAAAAGTAGAAATTGATAATAAGGATATTGTTTGGATTCGGGTTGTTCGGATTCGTGTACGGGTTTACAAAACACAATCTAATCGTGTTTGAATTAGTGTATATTTTACAATCGAGTTGACCCGAACCCCACCTAAATAACCTGTATTGGCATCCCAATAAACAACTCAATAATTTAAAGGTATAAAACGTAATTTTTCTTTCTCTTGTTTCTTACTCCACTTTGTTCTTCTTATTCTTACCTCGTCTTCCGTTGGCAGTCTTTTCTTTTCACCCCATTTGGACCAATTTTGAGAAACTCTGCTCACCTCCCTGAATCTTCTCCAGTTAAACCTCAATTTTCCGTCTCACGATGTCCGCCGACGTACCGTACTCCGTGAATGGAGTGGAACCAGAGCAAAATCTACCACTGGTGGACGAGTCTAAACCTGAAGTTGAGGCTGAACCCGAATCTCAACCCCGAACTGAATCAAATCCGGAGCCACCCGAATCAGAGCCCATATCATCTGAATCGGAATTGAAACAGACAGAGCTCATGTCATCCGAACCGAGACTGAAACAATCAGAGCCTATATCATTTGAAACGGAATTGAAACAATCAGAGCTCGAACCGGAACAGTTGGCAAATGGTGCAGATCCGAAGCTGGACGGATCTAATGAAACCTCGATCAGATCCCACGATGAGGTACAACAGTCTCCCTCCCCCACTCAGGAGGTTTCCGAGCTTCGTCAAAACGAAGGAAGCCCAACGTTCACCATGAGAGAACTGCTCAATGGGCTTAACCACGACCAATCTACGGAAGTTAGTTCTCCGTACAGGTTCGCTTCTTGATTTTTTCTTTGCAATTTCCAACTTTTGTGAATATATTAACTTCCAATAGAATCAAGTTTGAGCTTTATGCTTTGAATTGAATTTCGCGTTAAGGCTCCGAGAAATTTCGTTTCCCTCCCTAATTCCGAGTCATTTGGAGTTGAACATGTTGCTTTAATTAACCCGATTAATTCTTCCTTTAGTTTTTAAGTGAGTTAATTGTCACTTTCTGCTCAAATTGTCCCGCAAAATCCAAATAAATGGTTGTTGTCTAAAGGATCTAGACTTTTCTACATGAGAAGGTTCTAGAGATGTTTAGAATAAGCTAGAGTTGGATGGACTCAACTCAAGCTTTGAAGACCCTAGAATATTCTAGAGCACGCTGAAGGGTGCTAGAATGAGTTAGAATATTCTAGAGCATGCCGGATGGTTCATGAAAGATGTAGAAGCCGTTGGAAGCTTACGGAACATCCCGGAATTTGATGAAGGAGCTAAACAAACCTAGAAGACTCTAAAATTGGATAGAAGGTTCTAGAACCTTGTGGCATATTGCACATAAAACTAGAACTCTCTTGTACATTCTAGAGTTAGAATGATCTAGAAAGTTGTGACATAGTCTTAAGCTTAGAACCACACTATAAATAGACCCATTGGTCTTCATTTGTATTCATCTTGGGAAATCTTGGGATAATCTTTGGGAATTCTTAACATCTTGTAAGATAAACTCTCTCTAGAGCAATACAAAGCATTCTTTACAAACTCTCTTTCTAGTCTCTTTGGAGTGTTTCATTTGGGTTCAAAGGCAAACTTAGTGCAACGGACGGTGCTAAGTGCCACACGATCGTTACTTGAAAATTAGGGTCGTGACATAATGCTCCATTTCCCCCTATTTCCCCCTCTAGTTTCTTGTTAATGATGACTAAGGTTCCGATCGAGGTATTCCTGGGGTGCCACTGGCCACTGCCCTATTACTCTTTGAACATTATGCAGATCAGGAAACGGCCTCTTCTTGTGAAACTTCTTGTCGTAGTCTCAGGCAGCTGATTTGAGTACAATTGCCTGTAATAATCCTAGCCACTTTATCTTACTGATCTTGACGTTACGTCAGTTAAATTGTTGCATGCAAGGTAGATAACAAAGAGCCAGTCACTGTAATTGTTGTTTATATGCCCCTTTCCCTACTTTAAATTTAGCAAAACATTCCAGCGGTATTTTCCTTTTGGTTTATAAAAGAATTAAGAGATAAAATTGAACTTGCTACAAACGCACACCAAACCACTTGTTTCTTCTTCCCCCCCTCTTCTTCTCCTCTTCTCTTTTTTTTTTCATTCCTTTTTTTATTCCTATAGATTTACCGTTTTTGTGTGTGTTTGTTATTGATTTATATTAGTGAAGAGAGCCCACACCCAGTACATTCAGAGCAGAGCAATGCTGCTCTGGAATTGATTAATAGTGTTGCAATCACGGATGAGGAAGGTCGTTCTCGCCAACGGGTTCTTACATTTGCTGCCAGGAGGTACTTGTTATCTTGTCTTGCAATAGCATAGCACCCAAAAAGTTAAGTTTGCATTTCCATTATCAAGCAAAAGTTTTTGTGAAACTATAATGTTTTGCAGTTAAAGGCTTAAACTTTATATTATTTTTGGGAAATAAATAGACATCCTGCTTAATATTCAGCTTATCTTTCTTGGTTACGTTTTTCAATGTGATATATTTTCCTCAAAACTTTGTAGGTATGCTGTTGCAGTTGAGAGGAACCCAGAGGATTATGATTCACTATATAATTGGGCTTTGGTTCTTCAGGTTTGCAATGCTTTCTTCTTTGGTTCCAATTGATTTGGTCATCATTTACTCTGCTAATTTAAATGGAAAAAACTTTTTTACAATGCCACTAGTCGTTAGCAATACATGTATGGTCATGATGTATCTTAACATCTTCAAGGGTATTAAAAAGAGGATTTTCACTTTCATATGTTGGTTGAGAATTTTTCTTTGTGAGCCCCAAGGAAAAGAAGGCAGTTAACTCGTGTCGGACAGCACCTGCAGCTGAATTATTAATTTTGCTAGGAAGGGTCAAAATGCCTTGAATATGTCTGCATCCCCACCCCAAAAAGAAAAAAAAGAAATTGATCTTTACATATGATGTATTATAATGAGAATAGTCTGCATGAACATTCGCATTTCAAGGGCATTGCATATTTCATTTCATTAGCTAAAGTGAAATTATTGTCTACATTTTCCTCGCTTGGCTTGCAGGAAAGTGCAGATAATGTGAGTCCAGATTCTACTTCACCTTCTAAAGATGCTTTGCTTGAGGAGGCTTGCAAAAAATATGAGGAAGCTACCCGTCTCTGCCCTACAATTCATGATGTATGCATTCTCTTATATAACTATCTTGTTTCTTGATAGGATTAAGAGTCATGGTTTTGGATCTAAGAACTGCTAAAATGGGACACTATAGATCTTACACCTAGAAGATAAATTGTGTAGGCATGCATACTTGTGCATGTGAGCATTTCATCGCACATAATTAGATACATGGTAGTATCAAGAATGTTGTCTTATCCTTGGCAGGCTTTCTATAATTGGGCCATTGCAATCTCAGATCGTGCTAAAATGCGTGGTCGCACAAAGGAAGCAGAAGAACTATGGAAGCAGGTTACTTTATATAATTTCAGTACTTCTGTTTCTTGTTTTCTGGCATGCGGAAAAAGTCACTTCTCATTTTATGTTGATTGAGCTGTTCCATCAAGATGAATTTTGGTTGCTTGATATCCATGATAGTTCAGCATTTTATAGATGCATGATATAATAGTGTTATTATCTATGTTCAATCCATAGCTGATGGTGTCCTTTTTCCCCTTTTTTGTGGGGGTTTTTTTTTTTTGGGGGAGGGGGGGGACGATGTTTGAATATGACTCCTTAGTTTGTCTTTGCAGGCTACGAAAAACTATGAAAAAGCCATCCAGCTCAACTGGAACAGTCCCCAGGTATGTGGAAAATTATATATTCATGTTTGATTTATGTGAACATCTTCTGATAGAAACCAGTAATACCAACTTTCTATTGCAGCTCTATTCTTTATTCAGTGTACTTGCACATTGCCGTTATGTGATCTATTTTCTTTATATTGTGGACTATTATGAAAATAAATGGAAAGAAATAAACTTTATTCCTCTATGGTACTTATAACTCTGTATGACATTGTTTTCAGGCACTTAACAACTGGGGCCTTGCTTTACAGGTTAGATTTGCCCTGCTCTATGCGTGTGTTTGTGTTACTCTTTTGACTTTTCTCTCTTTTAATAATCTCGTTAAATTCTTCCTTTCTTTCAAAGTTCCAACATTGAGGTTTGTTGTGTAAAGTTTGTACAATTTCACTGCATGCTCAATAATGCTTTATTTTGGGAAATACAACTTGATTTTTATAAATTTCATTATGCAATTCAGGAACTCAGTGCAATTGTACCTGCACGAGAGAAACAAACAATTGTGAGATCTGCGATCAGTAAGGTACAAGCATTATTTGAAGACAACAAATTGGTTTAAAGTCCACAGTTTTTATTTTGTTTTTAAATAAGATTATGTTGCAGAGTCTCAAGAATAAATTTCATCATATGCTCTAGTTATGTAATATATTCTATTTCTTTCCATTGTAGTTTCGGGCAGCTATTCGATTGCAATTTGACTTCCATCGGGCTATCTACAACCTTGGAACTGTTCTGGTTAGTTTATTCTACATTTAGCTACAATTTGTTTGTTGAATATGCTGTTTGCATTTTCTCTATTCATCCTGTTGAACATTGAAGTTAAGGGTCTGAAGCTTTTTAATTCGTAGTCTTATTTTTCAACCATTTTACTTTTATTTTCTGATATGCAGTATGGATTAGCTGAGGATACTCTAAGAGCTGGGGGATCTGGCAGTCCAAAAGATGTTACTCCTAATGAGTTATACAGCCAATCTGCCATCTACATTGCAGCTGCTCATGCTTTGAAGCCAAACTATAGTGTAACTATCACACAACTTTGTTTCTCATGCAAACCTCTTAACCCCTTTGGACCTTTTTTTTTTGCGGGGTGGGGGTGAAAGAGGAGAAAGGGGGGTCATCATTTGGACCCTCTAAATTTTATTTACATTTTGTAAATCTTACAAAAACTCACTATGAATGAATAGGCTTCGATGGTCTATTACTACTCGAGAGCTACTTATATAGCACTCGGTTGAATACACACCAGTTAGTATGGTATACTATTCATAGAACCATTACATAGGTATGGGTTGTGATCTCCTACGGTATGTACTATGCTAAGACCTTAACTACAAGACATATACTATCTATAGTACTCCCCTGAAGCTGGAGGTTTGGGAACAATCAAAAGCTTGACTTTTAGATATTGAAATCTGTTGGTACCTAGAGGTTTAGGAAAAATATCAATTAATTGATCCTCTGAACTGCAATATGTAACCTCAAGCTTTTTTGCAACACTTGATCTCTGATAAAATGTGAGTCAATTTCTATGTGTTTTGATCTAACATGCTGAACTGGATTCCTTGTCATATGAAGCGCACTCATGTTGTCAGATAACATCTAAAATCCACATACATTCTGCTACACCATAAGCTAATGACCTGTATTTATCTTCAGTGGAAACAACCCTGTGTTTAGAGGCTCCTCAAGAAATGAGATTACCACATAAGAACATACAATAACCTCCAACAATCTTCCTGTCATCCTGATGACTGGCTCAATCAGCATCAGTATAGGTCACCAGATTTAACTGAGATGGCTTTATAAGCATCAAGCCATGATACAATGTCCCCTTGAGGTATCTAAGAACTCTTTTAACAGCTTGCTAATGTGTTTCAATTGGATTGCTCATAAATTGAAATAACATATTAATTGAAAAGGCTATTTCATGTAGAATCATTACACAGTATGGAGGGCATTCACAATACTTCTGTATAATGAAGTATCTTCAAGCTATTGACAGTCAAACTTGGACAGTATCTTCCCTGATGCCATTGGACTATCAATAGGCTTGGAATTTGCTAGTCAAGTTCTTTCAAGCAAACCATATATATATATATATATATATATATTTGACTGACTTAAGTGCATCCCAGATTCACCATGGTGGACTTATATACCCAAAAAATAGAGTAGTAACCTCGTGTCTTTGAGAGCAAGTTTATCATGCAAGGAAGCAATCACATGTTTCACTTTAAGTTATTGTTGCCTGTGATGATTATATCATTCACATAGACAAGAAATATTGTAATGTCGACCTCCTCAACTAGAACAAACAAGCTTGTATCTGACTTTGTATTGATAAAACCGCATTGTTGCAAATAATTGACGAGTTTCAAAAACCGAGCACATGGTGCTTATTTTAGCCCATATAAAACCTTCTTGAGTTTACACACTCTGAGGTAATTCTGGATGAATAATGCCATTAGATTCATATAAGCATCCTTTTTAAGGTCACCATTCAAGAATGCATTATTAATGTCAACTTGTCTCAACTTCCACCCAAAATACAAAGTAAGAGTAAATACAGTTCTAATTGTTTGGCTTTAATAATATGACTGAATGTCTCAGAATAGTCTACACCCGCAGTTTGAGAGAACCCCTATGCAACCGGTTTGGCTTTGTACCTATCCAGAGTCTTATTAGTCTTAGTTTTTGTTTTAAACAGCCATTTATTCACAACAACAGTTTCATTAGAGGAAGATACACTAACTCCTAAGTATCAATTTTAATTAAAGCATCATATTTTTCCTTCATAGGTACCTGCCTTTCAAGATGCTTGCATGCCTTACTATAAGATATAGGTGCTTGTAAGATTTCAGTGGTCTTGACACCATAGGAGAAAGCTCTGGGCTTTAGAGAACCAGTTTTGGACCTGGTTTGTATACCATGAGTATTGGGGAGAGAGGTAGGTTGAGGAGGTAAAGGAAGATGACACATGACTAGCCATTAATGCCATAACATTATCATTATTTGATATTTGAGACGAGGTGGTGAAGGTCTAGAAGAAAAGGAGGAGTTATATAGATGAGTTTGATTGAGATTGAGATAAAGAATTGAACTGAACGTTGGACAAAGGTTCTGATATTTCATTAGATAAAGTAGGTACAGGTGAAGGACCAAAGGGCACATTAGGCAAATGCATGGAAATATGAGATAACTATCTAGGTATGTGAATAGATGTATTAGGTACTGAAGTGAAGCTAGGATTTGACTAATGTTGAGACTGAAAAGGAAAGTCAGTTTCAGTGAACACTACATGCCTACTAGTGTATGCTTTCTTGGACTGCATGTCTAAACAAAGATACCCTGTTGAGATTATGCATATCCCAACAACAAATAACTGACTTAGCTTCTAGCTTACTTTTGGTGTAAGGCCTGGGACATGGGAAGCACAAGCTGCTAAATATTCTCATAAATTCATAATCAAGAGACTTTTTGAACAACTTTTCACAAGGAGACAAAAATTTCGAAACCTTACTAGTTACCCTGTTCATTGTAAATACTGCACTTGGCCAGTATTCACGAGGTACACTATCTTTAATTAACAAAGTCCTGTATCAACAGCTCTTCTATGTTTGTGTTCCAACGTACCATTTTGTTGAGAGGTATGTGGACATATCAACATGTAGTTGATACCACACCCTTCTAGTTTCTTAGCCAAATGCTTAAATTCACTAGCATCGTCACTTTGGACTTGTTTGATTAACATAAAAAATTGAGTGTCAACCATCGCCTTAAACTTTAAAAACACCGAACAAGCTTCATCTCTAATCTTGAGAAGGAAAAATCCAACAAAATCTGGTACAGTCATCAACAATTTAAAAGAAATATCTTTCACCATTTATTCCTTGAATTGGAGAAGGTCCATGTCAAAATACGGAAGATCAAAAAGACTATTTGACATTACATGCTTACTGACAAACAGTAATATATGAGACTTGGCCAAAGCAAAACAGTGTAAACAACATTCTTATCATCTCTTAATAATTGACTACTACTAACAATAAGTACTTTATTCAATATCATGCCGTATAGAAGACGTAGCCAAGAAAACCTTACCATTGGCATGATGCAAACAAGAACTAGGATCCCCAAAGAATTTGAATAAACTTTTATCCAGCAATCCATGATGCAAGATTGTCTTCGTTTTGATGTCCTTGACATAAAACAGTTGGAATGAAACTTAATAAACACATCATTGTCCAAACAAAAATGTTGTACATATATGAGGTTAGAGCTCAATTTAGGTGCATGTAATACATCTCTTAACTGAAAAGAATTATGAGAAATCATAACTTTGGAATCACCAGTGCAAACAATGGGTAGAGAATTGGAGAATCACCATTGCCAACAATAACACTATCACCACCACTGTATGCCACAGGGTTCCCAAGAACTACCATGTGATTTGTCATGTGACTGGTTGCTCCACGATCTAACACCTAGTGTGCACCATTACAATCAGGAGCATACTCATACTGGTCATAGAAAGGGTCTTCATATTGATATCCCCCATCCCCCATCCCCCATACTCATGATATTCATTGTCATAAAAACCAGTACCATCATAGCCATCATGAGAGGTTGAACCAGCGTGATTGTTTCTTGAGCCAAATTGATTGTTAGAAGGTGCCATTTTCAAGGATTATTGTTATTGCCCCTGCTAAGATTCACACCAATTAAATTCTTTAAAGCAAAACATTATGAAGCAATATGTCCAATTTTCAAACAGAACTGGCATTGATCATTCCTCTTAGGACCTCTAGCACGCCCTTGATCAGAATTATACATCACACCTCTTCCTCCATTTGGATTAAAATTTCCGCTTACACCCCTCGGTTTATTTCCATATACTAGACCTCTAACCAGATTAACTCGAACCATTTGCACGTCATACCCTTTTTCTGTTTGGCTAATAAATGTTCATAAGTCAGTAGTTGACTATGAACTTCTTCAACATGTCACGCTTAGTAATATTTTCCCCAATAGCCCCTAATTCTGTACTCAAGGTCTTAATCTTTGACATCTATTCAGTTATAGGCAGATTGCCTTTCACAACTTATTGCAGCATACTCTTTAACTCCATGGTTCTTGATCTTCTTGATGATCAAAACTCTACCTGGAGAGCAACCAACTGTTCTCTTGTCATGGCTTTTCCTACTACATGGCTACGCATTGACTCTGACGCAGAGTTGTAAATCCAACTTTTCAACACTCCATTCACCCTACTCCAAACTAAGTACTCAGCTCTAATCTTTAATGAATCTTTCACAATTTTCGGGAGTTCCATCAATATACTCTATCACACCATATGCACACATCATACTCAACAATTGTTCTTTCCACACAAGGAAATTGCTAGGATCACGTTTCACTGATAAGCAGATGTTTGCCAGTGGAATAGTAATAGAACTCTGAGGAAGAATGTTCACAAGATCACTCACTGATGTTGTAGATTCTTTGTTCAAGTTTTGATCCATAGCACTTACTACCACGCTTACAATCGTAAACAATCAAGAACATTACTCACAATCAACTCTCTCAGATTCAGATGATAGGCTCTGATACCATACAAACCTTACAGAAACTCACCATGAATGAATAGACTTCGATGATGTATTATTACTGAAGAGTTGCTTATATAGCACTCGATTGGATACACACTAATTAGTATGGTATGCTATACTTAGAACCATCACATAGGTATGGGTTGTGATCCCCTACGGTATATATTATGCTAAACCCTTAACCACAATACATGTACTATCTCTAATACCTTTAACATCGCTTTGTGTTTCAGCTTCAACATTTCTATCATCTTACTCAATTTCTTCAATTTTTATTTTTTGCTTGCACGTTTGTCTTATTATGTCAATTTGTATTTTTCATATGCAGGTATATAGTAGTGCCTTACGGCTTGTGCGTTCAATGGTATGTATAAAACAATATACAATATAGAGTAGCATGAATGTGATAGCTGTTTATCTGTACAATATTGAGACATGAATGTTTAGATCTTAGGGCCTTTTTCTTTTGTCATATGTCAGAATGATCGAGCCTAAGATCCTAGATCTCTATTTCTATCTTCTACATTTTTTCTTCTCCAATTTCTTTATGTTTTTGAATGAGAATTCTAACAGAGAGCATTTACTGGCAGCTTCCTTTACCACAATTTAAAGTTGGATATCTTACTGCACCACCTGTGGGGAAACAAGTTGCACCTCATAGTGATTGGAAACGGTCACAGTTTATTTTGAATCATGAAGGGCTTCACCAGGTAAAATGGTTTCAGAAAACCCTAGTATATGCTAACTGAATAAATTGTCTGCATATTGGGAATTAGAGAATTTGTGAGTGGTTGGTTAGCTGAAAACCAATTTCATGCTTCATTGAAAAGTTTTATAATGTATAAGAAATTCATTGCTTACCTTTGACAGGTTGTTAACAAAGGTGATCAGAAACATTTGCAAAGCCTCTCTGGTAATTCAGGAGATGCCTTGAAGATTGATAAAAAAGCCATCAGAGTTTATGTTTCAGATATTGTTTCTGTATCACCATGCGCAGATCTGACTTTACCCCCTGGTGCAGGCCTTTGCATTGATACTATTCAGGGATCTGTCTATATGGTAAGCTTCAGTTTCTGCTGGATGAAAATTCCTTATCAGTGACATTATATTTTACATGCCAAGATTAGACTTCACTAGACTTAAATAAAGAGATCATGGTATCTTCTACTGGTGACCACCATGAGAAAATTGCTTCAGCAGTAGTGCCCAACCTTGGTATGTGTTCATTTAGTTTCTAACGCACCCTTAGGTCTCCCAGCATTTACATTTTGTTTTGGAGAAAAGGTCAAATGAAATAATTATGTGAAATAAAAGGTACATTACATTTACGACGCTCTAGTTAAGAACTGTCCTGTAGATAGTATTTCTCTTGTCCCTTGTTGACATAGACCACCGCCCTTACTCACCCTTGCATGCCCATGCCACCTTTTACATCGACACCTCCCTCCTATGGAAAAACTAAACTATCTATAAATGTTAATGTATTTTTGCTTTGTTCAGGTTGCTGACTCTTGGGAATCCCTGGATGGATGGCTTGATGCAATTCGTTTAGTCTACACGATATATGCACGAGGTAAGAGTGATGTTTTGGCAGGTATTATAACGGCCTGAGTATTATTTTCTTTTTATAAGGTCCAATTGATTGTAGTAAAATCAGTGTCACGATTTATTGGCTAGAGAAGCATTGTATGTATGGAAAATTTCTTTTCTCAATTAAGTTCTGTATATCAGAAAATTTTGGCATAGTATGTCCCAACATATTTTCTATCACATTTCCTTGCTGAATGATTTAACTTTTGTTTTTAGCTGAATAAACTTTTGTTAGTATGTTGGCTTTTAGTATAATTTGGCATCTAAAAGCAAATAAAATGAATGTTTTTCCAACTTTTAAGTAGAGCATGACGCAAACCTTTTACTGCTCTATCTTTCTCACCGTTAGTGACCTATCCTCGTGTCACAATCATATCCATTGAATCAATTGGAAGAACCACTAAACCTACGAACTGTATAAGGAATGTTTTTGGTTTCAAATTGAGATGTGTTGTTTTATTTAAATGGCTGAAAGTATTGGTCCCTCGAGCCAAGGGAAGCAATGCATGAACATTAAGTTTAAACATATGATCTCTCTTTGGATTTCGCATATTGCTTCACGGACTTTTATGGGAGTCTTTCATTTTTCAAGTCAATAAACAATGCATGATAATTTAACGTTCTGTAATCTCATTGGCCTATAATAGTACTACCAATTATTTTTTGGTTAAAGTTGAGCATTGATATTTTTTGTTCGTAAAATATTGTATTATTTAACATATTTAAATCACAAGATTAACTTATTAGAAAGAATAATCTGTCTTAATTATATATATAATTTTTTTAATTATATATATAATTTGCTTAACATATTTTCTTAAGGTGAGAATTTTTCGTACATTCAATAGTCTTGTCAAATGAGAACATATTAACCCTTCTTAGATTCAAACTTTGCATTCTTTAATTGGGGATCTATATTATTGTTGAATTCAAAAATATTCAAAGAATTTATACCAATTTATTAAAATCTCCCTAATAAAATAACTTTATATGAATTTATTTTATTAAAAGAATGTGAGATGTAATTTTCTTTATATTGTTAATTTTGTAATTGTTTTTAGTAATTATTTTTTATGTATTTTTATTTATAATAAGTTGTCCTATAACAATAATTAGTATAACATTATTTATTAATTGAAGTAATTTGATACTTTTTTTAAGTTATTATTATATATTATATATAATATAATATTTTTTTGAAAAAATAGATTTTTTTATTATCGAATTTTAGGACTGTTATAAAAATATTAAATTTTGGTTTTTTTATATCATTAAATTTTATAATTGTTATATAAATATTATTAAATTTTCTTTACTTTTATTTCATTTAGTTTTACAAAATATTATGGACATCAGTAGGGAGTTAAACATTATATTATTTTTGTTATATTTAATGGTATGAAAATAAAAAATATTTGATAATGTTTTTATAATATTTTTAAAGTTTAATAATATAAAAATAATAAATTAAAATTTTACATATATATATATTTTTAAATTTAATGATAAAAGAACTGTTTACAGTTTTTTTTAATATGTGCTGTATCAGAATTATACATCATCTTAAGAGTCAAATCAAATGATTGAATACTCAAAACTTTATCTATTTATGCATGAATCGAAACTTTTAAGATAGAAGAGCAATAATATCACATTAATGACGACATTAGGGCTTGCCGGCTGGGCTTGTCTTCCGTCCTTCTTTCTTATTCTGTAAAAGCTATGTATCCAATGAGCTGTAAAAGTAAAATATTTAATTAATTTTTTATATTTATATTAACAAACAATCTCATAATTATATTATTTAATATTTTATTAATAATTATGTCATTTGATTAATTTAATATATATAATATTAATTTTTTTAAAAATTAAAATATTTAGTGCTCTTCTTCCCCTTGTGAGGTCTACATCTGACTCGATGAAAGTGGATCGAACTTCATCCTAATCAAATCAAAGCCTTTTCGTGTATCTAACTGCATTTTTCTGGGTCCGATAACATGTTCGAGATAGTTACGAGGCTTATTCATGTTCATTGACGAATGTAAAGGGTAGTGGAGTCGTCTTTCTTTATGCTTTAAAGGTTGTTTACTCTCTGTTATTTATTTGTCAAAAATGCCTTAAATAATAATAAATTTAATTTTTTATTAAATATAACATATTAACACGTACTATACATATATATTTATATTTTTCAATTAATATATATCTAATTAATAAAATAATTTTTAATTAAAAAATTACTTAAATTTTTTAAAAATTCTTTTAATCAAACTTAAATTAAGTTTGTATTGTCTAATATATAACGTTAGATATTAGACGATAAAAATTTTGTTTAAAATTTATTGAAAATTTTGTTTAATTTTAAAATATATAATTTTTTAAAAATATTTAAGTAATTTTTTAATTAAATATTAAATTTTTTATATATATTCATTAAAAAATATAAACATACATATAATATATATATTATTTTTTATATTTAATAAAAAAATAACCTTTTTATAAATAAAATAATTTTCTAAAAAAAACTAAGCAATACTTTTAATCAAAGTAACTTAATTCACCTATATTTTTTACCGAGAAGATGTTATTCATCGCCAGATATTCTCAATCAAGTTGGTATGACATTTTGTGCGTAAAATAATACATTTTAATAAAATATATGTATTAATAAAATAAAATATTTTATTTACTTATAATATCATTTTTATTCTTGATTTTTAGTCTGTTTTCTTTCTTTCTTTCTTTCTTAAATGCTTCAAACTTGATCATTATTTTTAACATACTTTAAAATATCAAAAGAATTGTATTCAGATATTAAAGAAAAACTTTGATAATAAAAAAAATAATAATGTAATAAAAAATAATAATATATCAAGATTTTCATTTAAAGAGTACAAAGGAGAAACTTCCAATAGAAAAAAAGAAATCATAGAATTAAAATAAAAAATTTAAATAATAAAAATATAGTTTATTACGTCATATTAAGAACAAAGTAAAATTTAAATATAAATTAAAAATATACAATTAAAATTAAATGAGAACTTAATAGGTGTAGAAAAAAATCAAATAACAATAACGAAGATTTTAACCTATACCAAAGGAAATGAACTTAGTCCAATAACTAAATATAAGATATTTACCATATATAATTGAAATACAAAAAAATTATTAAGATAAATAAATGAATATGGTTATAATAAATTGTAATAAAATATAAATATAAGATTTACAAAACTAAGAAAAAGATGTATATAACATACATAGAAACAATGATATTATAAGTCATAAATATGATCCCTTAGAATGATTAAAAGAAGAACAATCCAAAGTAAATACTCCATACAAAGAAATGAGATAAGAAAAAATGAAAAAAAAAATCTAAAGAAAAAAATATAATTTTAATTTAATGGAATATATACAAAAATTAAAATAATAACTTATGAACCAAAAAAAAAAAGATATAGAAAAATTAGTAACTTTATTAGCTTTAACGGATGAAGAACTAGAAAAACATTATAATGAGAAACTTTGTGTAAACAAAGAAAAAGATAATATGATAGTAATTAGTGAAACTGATTCTAAATCAGAAATCATAACCTCAAAAGATCATATAAAACCAATTTTATTACCAAGAATAAACATATGATCCGTACAGGAAAGAAAGAAACAAATGTCAAGAGAACTTGATACTTCCAATAAAAGAAACAACCACCCAAAATAGAAGAAGGATTACATTGGGTAACTAGAGATAACATTTTAATCGAATTCAAGCTCCATGAAATTTATAGATCTAACCTTTTAGATTTAGATTGTATAAGAGATAGGAAAAAAATCTTAGATTAGTATGCTAGTGATATGCGTATACTCATAAAAACCTCTCAAACTACACAATAAAATCCTTAACTTATAGAGTTTTAGTAACTTGCAAAATGATAAAAAATGTTAAAATTTAGTTTTCAAATTTAACTGACCAATAACATTTATTAGTATAAGAAAATGCCCTCATAAGAAGAATATTTAGATATAATAATAAATGAAATATACGAGAAATTTAATGAAGAAGATAAAGGAAAAATTATTATTGAATCTAGTGAGAATGAAATTAGTGAAGCTAAATGACATTAAAAAAATATGAAAAGTTATAGCATGTGTTACATACATTCTTTTATTTGTGAATATAAAATGTATTACCATAAATTATCGCCCTCTGTACAAGCAACATATAAAGAAATGATTTTTTCAAAAATTACTTGAAAAATTATATAAAACATTAACAAAAGGCTATAACCAAAGAAATAGGAAAAACATACTAGACACGGTAGGAGGAAGAATAAGATGCCTCAAAAGCTGAATAATTATTAAATGTCAAGAGAGACATGAATATAAATAAATAAGAGAAAATGATAAAATATGTTGTGATATAAAAGATTTTTAAAATGTCAAAAAAATATGAATGTAATATAAAACCCTATAAATAGAAATGTAACAAATATAAAAAATATAAGACATTTAAAAGATATAAATCCAAGAAACAAGATTCCAAAAATATAAAAGAAGATTTAATAGGAATCCTGTAGAAAAAGATATTTTAGAAGAAAAATGTACAAACATCTTGAAAATAAAAATTATTGATCTTGAGAGAAAAAAATGAGGTGTTGTATTTATAATTAAGAAAGATATTATGCTAATGAATGTTCTAACAGATTTCAACAGAAGAAAGAGTTTAAAAATGAATTTTCTATAACAACTAAGCAAAAACAAGTAAATCTTTTCTTGAGTTTAATGGAGTAACTCATAGAGCGTTTACCAACATAACAGAGGCTAAGGATAGTTATGTTAATTACTAAGTGTCAAAACTAATAACTTTTGAGGAGATAGTAAGAAATTAATTTGTAACATGACAACAGCAACTAGGAACTAGCAACACATCTCTCCCAGAAACATCAAAGATAATAAGACATCTAGTGTTATTTAGGAAAATAATTCCCAGAAATTCGTTAGTCATTGAAGATGAAAATGACTAATATACAAATCTCAACACACCACAATAGTTGAGTATCTACAACTTAGCCATAAAATCTACTCAAGAATACATAGAAGATATGACGTTTTATACTACAAAAAAGGAATTCCCTCTGGGGAGTAAATTCAACATTTTGGAAGGAGTTAATTCAGTATTTATCTATAAAGCTTTCCATGTAGGACTAATAAAAACATATATAAATGAATTAATTTACTTCCTGAAAATTTTCAAAAAAAAATCAAGAACTTCAGAAAGAACATAAGAGCAACTGACAAGTTTATTTATTTCATATTTTTCAGTTTACTAATGAATTGGAAAGAGGAAGGAGTTTCTACTACTTCATTAAATTAGGGATTTTCAAGACAAACAAAGAATTTACAAACCAATGATGCTTCCAGAAAAAGAATTCGACATAGAACAATTCTGTGTACTAAGAGGTTAAATGTTAAGCTAAATTTACTATGAATTCAAAAAAAATTAATAATTCTACTAAGGCCAAAGTAAATTACTCAACCATTAAATTCATCATCACTTCTCATAGTTGCATGGCTTATAAAGCCATGAGGAAATAAAGCAGATGAGTTATTAAAATAAAGATAAAATAGTAATTTCTTATTTGTAACTTATAAACATGAATTCCTTGTAATTTAAAAGAAACCCTTATTTTAATTTGAGAGGACACAACTTAAAAAACACAATGATTTTAGCATAACAATTCTTTTTATCTAAAAATCTAAACCAGTAATTATATATTTAGTAATTATAAATGGTTAAGAATCTCTTCAAGGTTCTTAATTAACCTTAGAATTGTATTAATTATTATATTATGAATAAAATAGAGTGTAATCACTCTTTTCTAGTTCGGGCACCATTTTGTTTACAAGTGTAAAATGCTCACCATTATTAGGAGGGTATTAATGGTTGAAAAAGCTTAAATATAACAAGTATAATAAGAGAAGAAAAATAGAAGAGAAGATTGGGGTAGACTCATTAAATTAAAATATAATAATTGTAACTCTTAAGCCAATTAAGGATCTTGAATGTTTAAATATTTATTTATATCAATTTATAATTTTGATAATAAAAAAGATGAAGATAAAAATAACACAATATTATGATAAAAAAATTAAAGAATTATTTTTAATCAATAATATACACGAATTAATAACTAGTGTTAAACGACTATCCCCAATTTCACAACTAGTGTTAAACAATTATCCCTAATTTGACATCTAGTGTTAAACAACTATCTTCGATTTAATATCAAAGCCATATATTTAAGAATATCAACATAATATAGATGGAAAAGTTAACATCAATAGATCTAGGAATATGAATGATATTAATAATAAAATCTGATAATATTATAATATTTTTTACAAATCTCACGAACATAAATAAATATATATTAAACCCCATGATTATTTTAAATGATTTTTTAGCATTTTATGATTTAAACTATAATTTTAATAATTTAATAAAAAAATTATATTTGACTAATGACATGTTAATTATTGATTAAATATAAAATTAAGATATAAGATAAAAATTATGGTAAGAAAACACTAACAAATGTTCTTATTATTATTTTATTTTTACTTCATCTATATTAAAATGAATTAATTTTTCTATTAATTATTATAAATCTTATATAATTTAATAATAAAGATACTAGCAATTATATATATATATAACTATTTAATAATTATATAATCATTTATTAATACATATTAATTAAATTATATTATATATAATTTTTTTAAAATTACTAATATATACATGGAATTATGATTATTTTTTAAAAGATCTATTATATACTTCATTAACCTCAATTAAGTAATATGATAATGATAATTTGGTATTAATTCCCTATATTATGTGCGGCCTGAAATTAGCAAACAAAATATTCACCGGCACAGCACAGCACAGCGAAAATCCAACCGAAAAGTGTAAAAGGTTAAAGAGGGTATATTACGTTTGATTTGACTAAAAGATTTTCAAATAATGTATAAAATAATAACTGAATCGTTGGATTATTAATTTAATTATTTTAATCAATAATAAATTACAATATTAATTATTACTTTTTAACTTAATATATATAATAATGTTATTTATAAATAATTTTAATATTATATATTAAAATTATATCATAATTATATTTAAAATAACAATTTTTATTAAATATTATTATATAGATTTAATTATATTTATTAATAAGACAATAATACATCATTTAAAATTCATATCAAATTATCATATACATTTCTCCAATAAAAAAATTATACATTAATTTAAAAATAAATAATAAAATATTTTCTATTAATTTTATTAATAATTATTTTAAAAAAATATGAAAAATTATTTATTAATTTGTGATTAAATAATATGATATTTTTATTAATCTTACTTATACTTGTTTTAAACAGATAATAATTTTACTAGTTTTATATTTATTATAAAAATAACACTTGTATTATATATATATTTTTGTTATAATTTAATTTTATTTTTATAAAAAATAAATTTATAAAAATAAATGATAATTTTATTTATTTATTTTCTATTTAATACAACTAAAAATAATTATTTAAAATAATTTCTATTTAATACAACTAAAAAAATAAATTTAAAAAATTTATTTATTTTTGTGTAATTCACTATTTAATAAAAATAAAATAATTATAAAAAAATAAATATTATTTTTATAATAAATATAGGGTTATTTATCTAAAAAAAAGTAGTAAAGTTATTGTATTTATGTTAGATGTCGTAGCATCTTATAAATAATGGTATAATATTAATGTATCCTATCTAAAAAAAAGTAATAAATAATTGTGTTTTTTTAATACAGTTATTGGATCTCATTCACGTTGAGCACCCCATTTATAACTATTCTTTCCAACAATAAAACGAGGAGGGTTCCTAGCCGTTCATTTACAATGATACATCTACGTGTCCTAATCTGAATATCGAAGCAATACCCTGGCACGTCAGCATCGTTCTGTTTCTAGTTCTGGGGAGTAGTGAGAAATTTCTCCTATCTTTTTCTCTTTTCGACATAGTCTCGTCTTTCAATGGCGGTCAACGAAGCAGTTCTGTGAAAAGGGATAGCGGCGGCAAGAGTAGCCCTAAACAGACCAACTCCGACGGATCCACCATAACTCACACAGTGTTGGGCTTGTTTGTCCGAACGAGTTATTAGTATTATTACTGTATGGGAAGGATGGGAGGCAATTCCAGAAGTTACTCAGCGAATTCCAAAGACTATAAGATTTTAGAAGAGGTTGGATACGGCGCTAGTGCCACAGTTCACCGAGCGATCTATCTCCCTTTTAATGAAGTTGTGGCTATCAAGTGTCTGGATCTCGATCGTTGTAATAGCAATCTGGTTAGCTACTTTGCTTCTCTTGTTTTCTTCATTAATAGGATTTTTTTAATACTATATTGGATTGATTAGTGAAGTATATTTTGAGTTGTATAAATCTTGTATTGCTTTGAGAGTCGAATTCTGGACTTAGATTCACTTTGATTTTTGATTTCGTCTATGGAGTGCTGAGACTGTCTTTGCTTGTTAATAATTTGGTGTACTGAAGTGAAATCAGCGTGATTGTATTCTTAGATCCTCACTTCTCTTCATCAATGAAATATAAGGGGCACTGGTACCATATATCTAGTGAGATTGTTATTATGTTTAGTTGTTTAACAAATTTGTTTCCCTTTTCTTCCTCGTTGTTGGTGGCGCTTTTAATATGATTTCGAATTTTAGGTTCACGGGAACTTAAATTTGTATTTACAGAGGCTGTTTAGGCTTGGAGACCGTATTTAGTTTGAAGTATGTGGTTCTCATTGCGTATTAAGTTTAATTTTTCACTGCTTGGTTCACAGATTGTAAAGTATTGCCTTGTTTGAAGTCATTAAATTGCAAATGCAGGCCACTGAAAATTGTGGAAAGCATTCATAAATTATGATTAGATTGCCTACCTTCTTGACATGATCAAGGAAAGTGTGCATTGAGTGTGGTCAGAATTTGAAGAGCTTTTTTGTCTTTTTTGATGATATAACCTTTTTAGAATAGTCTAACATTCAAAAAGTGAAGATACAAAGTTTATTCAAAAACAGGCTATAAGCTTATTTCTTCTCTAGAATATTAGCCAGGCCATATTTATCTATGTACTTCACACATTGTACTTTATACTTTTACAGGATGATATAAGGCGAGAGGCTCAGACAATGAGCTTGATAGATCATCCAAATGTTGTGAGGGCATATTGTTCATTTGTTGTGGAGCGAAACCTCTGGGTTGTCATGCCATTCATGGCCGAAGGTTCTTGTTTGCACCTTATGAAGATTGCATACCCAGATGGATTTGAGGAGGCCACTATTGGTTCCATCCTTAAAGAAACTCTTAAGGCCTTAGATTATCTACACCGACAGGGACATATTCATCGGGATGTAAAGGTCAGCAGAGTGCTTGTAAATTTATTATCAGTTCTGTATGAAACCTATTGCAGGGATCTAATGTTGTTTCTTAAAATTTGTTGGCTACAGGCTGGAAACATATTGCTAGACACTAATGGGGTAGTAAAGCTTGCTGACTTTGGTGTTTCAGCTTGTATGTTTGATACGGGTGATAGACGACGTTCGAGAAATACATTTGTGGGGACGCCATGCTGGTCAGATTTGATCCATAATGGACTCTTCATTCTTCTTAAAAAAGTAATTTCAAAATATTTTGTTTAGTTTCCGTTTGTTTTAGATTTCAGCTTCTTTTTCTTTCAGGATGGCACCAGAGGTATTGCAACCTGGAACAGGATACAATTCCAAGTGAGTTCTACTTTATTATTGTTTATTTTTAAAACCAAAGGTTAATAGTTAGGTGCTTTCTGCAAGATATTTCATCACATGCAGTGACACTAAACTTGTCATATGAGTGAATTACGAGTTGTATTCACCTTGTATTCTTTGTGTGTGTCATCCCCTTATTTAGAGGCCACTGAAGTTGGTTCTATGGGTAGCTCTACTATGTGTTGATTGTTAGACGAAGCATTTTCCTAGGAAAATAAAGCTCTTTTGTATTTCACAGCTGTTTGCTACAATGTTACAAGTTGGTTGCTGGATCTTCTTTTCCATTCACCTTCAACTCCATTCCTTCATCTACTTAGCACATAACCTTTTTTTTATCTACCATAAAGAATGGTTTGTGGGCTTATAACTCAGATGTGTTGTACACTTCTTATGCAGGGCTGATATTTGGTCATTTGGTATCACAGCTTTAGAATTAGCTCATGGTCATGCACCATTTTCAAAATATCCTCCAATGAAGGTATTTTCTTCAGTCATGGGGCAGCAAAGTGGATTTGCATATTATCAAAGTGAGGTTTTAGTGGAAGTTTTCAGACTTGACTCTTTTCTTCATTCTTGTAGGTTCTCCTGATGACCATACAAAATGCGCCTCCTGGACTTGATTATGATCGTGATAAAAAGTTCTCCAAGGTATTGTAATTCCTTCTGGCTAGATCATCTCACTGACACTCCAATGAGATTTATTTGCATGTCTCACAGCAAAGTGCTGAAGCAAGTAGTATATACCATAGATTGAGTTGTTTAAGGTTACTGTGTCGGGTGTATTGTCGTTTTGAAAAAAATATTCTAATTAGAAGATTTTCAGTTGTGATCAGTCTTTTAAAGAAATGGTGGCCATGTGCCTGGTGAAAGATCAAACTAAGAGACCAACAGCAGAGAAACTAATGAAGCACTCATTTTTCAAGCGTGCAAAGCCTCCAGAGCTTTCTGTGATCAAATTGTTTGCAGACTTGCCATCACTTTGGAATCGTGTCAAAGCCCTTCAGGTTGGATTTTCATTCTACCTTTTATATAATTCCCTAGCTTTTCCTTGTATTGATGCACTTTCTTACAGACTTGATTAATGCAGCTCAAAGATGCAGCACAGCTGGCTCTCAAGAAAATGCCCTCAGCAGAACAAGAGGCTTTATCACAGGTCTAGCACATCTCTTGAGACTATTATAATGGACTGAACTTGACTACATTTGCTGTTAGGAATTGTATTATTATACTGTATCATTTGTTCTTTTGATTCCCTTTATTATTTGCAGTATTTGCATTCAATATGGGTTTTTTGGTGTCAAAAGAGCAGTGATGCAACTAGGAACTTGGGGTGGGAGCCATGGCCACCTTGACCCCTAAGAAAAATGATTTTTATCATTGAACCATGATAGTATATTATGAAAATAAAAGTGTATATAGGGAAAAAATTTTGGCACCTCCAAACTAACTTTTTGGTTCCGGGTAAAAGTCTTAAATAAGCTGTCAGATAGCATTTAGTTGAAGTCTAAATTCCTTAGTCCTCACTTCAATCTCCTGATTAAACTTTTGAATGATTCATTAATCTTATGCAAAGATTAAAATATCAATATTTATAAAATATCTTCAATTTTACGGAAATATAGAAGATAATTATTGATATCGATAATTTTTTTTTTGTAAAATTTAAAAAAATTTAAAATATTTTATATAATGCCCTTCCATAGGTGGAGATATAGAGAGTTTTATCAATATTTTGATCCATGATCTTATATTACCATTTTGAGACTTGAAAAATCTACAAATGCATCTTATGCTACTTTTCATTTTTGGCATTTGTTTCCTCAACAATTCAATGTGGGAATAATGCATGTACCAGACACAGCATTGTCTCCTACAGTTCTACTTGAATAAATGTAGCTTGCTCAATTTTGGACGATTGAGTCCTAAAAGTGGTTTAAGGATTGTTCCTTGTTCTATTGGTGAAACTTGCTATGTCACTGCCCTGATATTTTAAAACCATTGTAAGCTACCGCATGGTAAGAAAGGAACATAACTTTAATCTATAAATTATAAAGTGCTAAATCGTTAGAACTATCAGTGTGTGATTATGAAATTTTTTCCAAAATATAAATATTTACAATTAGATTTTCTTTTGAGTGTATTGCTTGTCCACAATTTATGTTTTTGTAACTATTTATATTTATAAATATAATATGATTCTTCTTATTAAAAATTATGAAATTTTTTCCAGGACTAAAGACCAAGCTAATGTTCATTTTTTAGCAACATGGGGATTGATGTTGATACCTAACTAAATTATCATGGCATTATGTTTTTATGTTCCCATACTTTATATCGGTATTGAGCTGCATGGAGCATTTCTCTGATCTTGTTATCTGGTTTGTTTTCTTTTCTACATCTGATAAGCAAAGCAAAACCATAGGAAACTATCACTAACTTCTGATCATGTAACCATTTGGCTTAATGCATAAATTTTGTTGTATTATTTATTCAGAGCTTCAAAATAGATACTCGTAGAAAATCAAAAAATCAATTAAGATAACGATGAACTAGAGAAAATTACACATTATTCTTTCAAGCACCCCTAATTTTGTCCTTTGTTTGGTGCAATTTACTTGTGCTCAGAGTGAGTACCAGCGAGGAGTTAGTGCCTGGAACTTTGATATTGAAGATTTAAAAGCTCAAGCCTCAATGGTATGCTTCTTTTTGTTATTTTCTAATTCTATGTTAATTTTTGCTTGATCTTGTTGTAATTGTTGCATCTGTGCAAACTTCTTGAATTTATTGTTAGGTTCGAGATGATGATGATTTGTCAGAGGTGCGAGAAGAAGATGAAAAACTAAAAGCAGATGCATCTAATAAGGTTATTTTCATCCCTTTTACCCACAACATGTCACTTATTTTTGGCCGCAGTCAAGTTTTATACGTTGAGCTACCAACTTAGTACCTGTCCTCATTATTTCAGGACAGAACTACTTTTCAATATCTTCCTGGCAAATCAAACTCGGGCATTGCTTTGGTTGATTGTGGAGGAGAAACCAGTGGGGGAAAAGTGCAGCAGGTTGATTTGAATAAAAAGGGAAATGTTATGGAATATGACAAGCCAGAATCTGGTTGCCAAGGAAAAATTAGCTTGAACACAAACAGATTGATTGCTGAAGCAACAACATCTACATCAGTTAGAGACACAGTTCTTTCTAAGACTATTGCCCAAACAGTTAAAAGTCGCCAAACACAGAGCGGTCCTCTCGTGCCTGGTGCAGTGCTTAGCCATTCACCATCAGAAAGGGGGCACACATCTGAAAGGTTTCTCGTTGATCAATATTTATGTTTCTTACTATTAATTACATATCACATGTATTTCAAACATTGTTAAGTAGCGCCACCTATGTGTTTTGATTGAAGGGGCCTGTTTCTGCGTTGCCCTTGATATTTGTGTTTTTGTGTGATGGAAATGCCCAACACATGGACAAGGAACCTAAGAGTAGAAATCAGGTTCTTCTGCTCTAATACTGCTGTTTTGACAATTTTTTTGAAAACTTAATTTGGTTATAGTTAGCTGGCATCAGCCTTTGTATCGATTGTATTTAATTTCATGTTCTGTGCCTTTTTGTTTTTTGATCCAAAATTCGTACTATTAGGTTCATGTCTTTGTGTGTGGGGGTTTTTGGCTGATGATATGTTATTATTAGGTGTGAGAATGATAATCAATATACTGAAAAAGGTAAAAATGAAGTCCGCCGGACACCAAGCTTCAGCGGTCCTCTCATGCTTCCTACCCGAGCTTCAGCAAACAGTTTATCAGCACCAATAAAGTCTTCCGGAGGTAAAGAAGTTGCTTGATGTGCTGACCATTGACGTCATCATGATTGCTGAGTGGTATTGATTACTGCTTTAATTGGCTTAGTAGCTTATATTAATATGCATTTGTCCGTAATAGGTTTTCGAGATTCTTTAGATGATAAGTCAAAAGCCAATCTGGTACAAATTAAGGGGCGATTCTCAGTTACATCAGAGAACTTAGATCTTGCAAAGGTAAGGTTTTATTTTTATGGTTTCTTTTACAGTTTCACTCGTTATATCACTGTCACCAACTCAAGTATTTTTCCCTAGGATGTTTCATTAGGGGCAGTTTCACGTCGATCTTCACAGGTAAGTAATCATAACTTATGGTAGATGTTTTCTGGGTAGCTATAGTTAATGTCAGTGCTCTTAGGCAAGGTTCTTTCTATAATTGTCAGGAATTACCACTGAGGAAGTCTGCAAGTGTTGGTGACTGGATATTTGAATCCAAGCAGGTAATCCTTTGTTAACCTGTTGCTCTTAAATAGGATCAGATGATCTATTGATACTTGGTGCAATTTGACAGTCATGTCCTGATAATCATTGTCATTTTTATGTGACAAGCCATCACAATATATGAAAAATTAAAGAGTCAAGAGCCCCCTCCTCATTTTTCTTAGGGCCAACATGTGGTCTCTGTGAAAAGGGTATGCAGATATGCCGACAGACATTGAGTGGGATGTTCGTGAAATGCAAAACTGGTGCCTTAAGCATTTCCAAAGTTCCATACTCACCCAATGAAATGGAACAATTTTTATTTTTTTGTGCTTACCCAATGAAATGGTTTTGAATTAGTATTTTCATATTCTTAAAGGAAAATTCATATATCTTACAACTTTTTATGTTTTGAATTATTATGATTTACTATGTTTTCAGCCTATGAGTCCGCTGCCCAAGGAGTTAAACAATGGAATACTACCTGCATCTCTTATCCTGCCTCACCTTCAGAATCTTTTCCAGCAGACTTCCATTCAACAGGTAAAGAGAAATGAGTAATGCCTGGGTGTAATTGTTTGATTTAATACAGTAACTGTTTTGAAACTGAAGAATGTTCATATTGTTATTCCAATCTAATTCCAGGATCTTATCATGAATATGTTAAGTAGCTTGCCACCAGCTGAGGCAGTGGATGGTGGGTGGAATGCCTTTATCATTTTGTTATTTTGATTTGTAAGTTTCATTAAGGACTTCAAAAAGTATAAAGTTGTATTTTTTTTTGTCAGTTGCTCAAAATGGGAAGTTGCCCCCACTGCCTCGCAGTCCAGAGAATAATGGAAATGTAAGTGTGTTTCTTAATATCATTTAGCTTGACAGGACCATGTCTTGATGTATACTGCCTGTGTTTAAATCAAATATTTGATCCTTAGATTAGCTTATCCTTGATCAGTGATGGGTCTGATGGCTGAATTCTAGATACTAGTTCTTTTGTTTATTCCCACTCATTACTGTGTTCATTTTGGGTTATTGATAACTATAGGCCTCAGATGCCTCTACTTTCTCTTATTTTTTAATGCTACAGGTCGAAGCAGCTGCTTCTGAGAGGGAGCGTCTACTGCTAATCAAGATCTCAGAGCTTCAAACTAGGTAGTTTATCATCTATTTAATTTTCATAACTTTGATTTCCTTCTATTTTGCATATGGAAATTAATATAATATTCTCTGTTACTGCAGGATGAATAATTTGATTGATGAACTGACTGCTGAAAAGTTAAAGTCCATACAAGTGAGTTTGTTTTGGCTTTCATATGCTTTGCTAATTTCCTACAATTACTTTACCATAATATTAAAGTTCAGACTGCACGTTAGCTTAAAAAAGTGCTTGCAGTTCGGATTTCGTGTGCCAATTAGCCATTAGCATGGCATTTCTGACTAATGCAAGTGATCAATCTGCATTATCGGCTCGCTTTATTTTCATAATAAGTAACTGGTTGAGAAAGGGAATGAGGACACAGTTCTGTTAACGCATGTATGTTATTTCTTCACACCGGACTCTTCTACGTATTTTTAATAATTTTGATTATTTTAAAACAGTTGCAACAGCAGATAATTGCTGTATCTGATCACGAAGAAAATGGAGACATAAGGGACATGGGCGCCTGAGAGGAAAGAGTTATTATTGTACAGTGAAATCACCTTGTACATCTGGGAAAGAGCTGTAAATCACGCAGAAGATGTTTCATAATATTTTTTTCTTTTGCGCGCTATCTCTGCCTGTGGTCACCAGACAAACAATTAGGTGAATGATGGAAATAATGTTTGTCTCTTCCGCAACTAATAATAAGTTTCTCCTTGAAGATTGCAGCTACCTCAGAAGGGAAATAAAACAAGATGAGAGATCCATCAGGCATTAAGATATCATGTTACAATCCTCCTCCGGTTCGATTGGAGCCTTATCATCTTCAAATTTGTCACTCACGAGCTGTATGTTTAGTTTGTTTTTAAGCAGTAATAGCCCTGTGCTTGGAAAGTAGTATGCTTGCAAATGTCATTATATATTCATACTATTCGATTTATTTAATCTTGTCAAAAGGGAGTGAAATGGGTTTGTTATTCTTTAAAATGTCGTCGCATTTCTTTTATGCGATACATTAGAGCTAGAATGTCTACTCTCTCTATTATGACTGCTCCATTTTGAAGGAGTTTTTTATTTTCATTTTTTTTTGTGTTTGATTATTTTCATTTTTTTTTTGTGTTTGAAATTAATTTTTAGAGAGAGAAAAACTTGCATAAGTAAATTTAATTAATGAAATAAAATGTAAATTTGGAATATATTTTCAATTTTTTTAAGTTCTCAAAACAATGAAAATTTGTAAAAAATGAAACTGATTTGTAACATCATTTTGAACTTGAAATTGAAATTGATTATCAATAATTCATTTTGAAGACTTGAGTTCAAAACTTGAAACATGGAAAAATAGTTGATTACAAAACAGGTCTTTTTAAGTTGTCAAAGCGCAAGTGTAGAAGTTTCGTTTTCACGATGCTTCGTATGGTGTAATCTTTACCTAGTGAAAAAAAAGAAAAAAGAAAAAAAATGGTTTTTTATGTCTCGGTGTCGTATATTTTCTCTTCGAAAACATTTTGTGTGCATATATATTCTTAGCGCATTACGAATATTTTGTGTCTTCACTCTTCAGTCATGAAAGTAATAGTTCTTAGTGCTCAATCAGTCAATTGTACTCCATTCATTTGCTGCTAAGACATGACAAAGTGCTAAATTCCTTTGAAGTATTTGCCCTTTTAAGTGTGAACAGTAATACGTATCCGAACAATGGAAAAATATGAAGAAAGCAAACATTCTAACCAAAAAAGGATTAGGCATCAATTATTCAAAAAAAGTGATTCTAACAAGTATTTTTACTTTATAACAGTCCTTTTCAAATTTGTATTAAGTTATTTTTGCGAAGTTATCACTCGTGCTTTCCTCAAGTTGGATTTTCTTGTCTTTTTGCAAGGTAAATCAACTAATAAATTTTAATTAATGATTAATATAAAAAACATACCTTAAATCTCCAAATTACGTGAAATAGCACAAACACAACTCTGTTAAACAAGGTAACATTGCCATTTGATAATATGGTAATTTCTTTTACATGTAACACAAAATATAAATAAAAAGCAAATCATTTCCAAGAAAGCCCTTTCGTGCCCTTTAGAAACAGTCAACCCACACAATCCCTCATTCACACTCTTATTACACGATCAGAACAACCTAAACATTTCCTCTACCAAACTCTTTCCTTGATTAAACAAAACTCTAAAGTTATCAAAGGAGCGAAGAAAAAATATCTAGTATGGTAATGAATCTGGTAATGAAAGTTTCACTGGTGGTAGTTGAGTGATAAAAGATGAAACTGGTGCAAGTTCGTGGGTAGTGAGATACAATTAAAGGAGTCAAGAACAAAAATCTGGTATGGTTGTGAACTTGTTCATAGAAGTTTCATCGGTAGTGGCTGATACATAAAAACGAAGTTGGTCCAAGTTTGTGGATCGTGGGACGCAATTAATTCGATAATAATTTCTTAAAAACTAGTTTTTTCCACTTGTATGCTCTGTCATGAATATTGTTTTAACCTGAAATTTCTGGATGATCAGGGTTTAGAATGTTACCATATGATTGTAATCTTAGGTCTTTTGAAAATATGTATTTCAATCTTTTAGTTGAAACTTTATTAAGCATTGGTGTGTAGTTCGCCATGGATACTTACTGTTATGATCATCAGAAGTTGATTATAATGTGCCTGTTATTAACTTATGAAAGTTTTGTTTGCCTCTAAATGTTGTGTTGGGTTTTGCTACTTCTGTGATGATGCTTTCTTTTTATGAATATGTGTGTTATAATGACTTGGGCTAAAGTTTATTTGCATTTGAATGTAATTTCAACATATGCTAGTAGGATTTGTAGTGATGAGTTTAGTTTGATTATCATGATTCTGTTAGGATTATACTAAGGGTGGGTTTTATATTAGCTAGAAAACCATTCAAAATAGAACCCATTAGGTATTGAAATAAATAAAAACTTATATCGAGTTGATGAAATTGGTGGACTTGTATAAAGAGAAAGGGATAGATAGGCTGGACTTTTATGTTACAATATTACTGTTTGAGAGAGTCCTACACAGGGTTACAGCATGTGATAGTTCAAAGGCCCTTCTAAGATTCTAATGCTTGTCTATTTATACAACAAATGCATTCCATGTGGCTAAGTTCAATTGAGTAAGTACTAGTCTTAGGATGTGCATTGAACTACAGGTATGACTCAAGGGTAGGTCTAGCCTCCTAAGGTTGGGTGTATTAAAGTAAACTTGAACTCACGGGCTGAAGAAGGGCTGGCTGTGAATTAATGTATTGAACTGATAACGACCTAGTCTTGGACTAGTTGATGGGCTCATCAAACTTGCTCACGGGCTCATCAGAATGGCTCATGAGTTGGCTCGCAAACTCATCAAACTAGGTCATAAACTGGCTCGCAAGCTCATAGGATTGTGTCTTGGACTGGCTCATAGGTTCAATGGATAAAATCTCGGAAGTCACTCTTATACTAGGGCTTAAGGGGTGCTTGTATCAAATATCAAGTCCCACACTCATCTAGTTTGTATCAAATTGGAAGAGCAATAATAGTTGGTTATCTCTTTTGATGATAGATTGTACTTTCCTAGGCACTGATTCTTTAGTACTTGTTGTCCTCCACTAATTGTTTGTGTATCTCTTATGAATATTGATGTTCTTTCAGCTACCATTGTGTCACATCAATGTTATTAATTACTATGTTCTTTCAAATTTTTTTGACACATATATACAGGGTGGTCCATTCAAAATTATTCACTTTTTTAGAAAGCTCCTTCCTTTAAAGAAAACTAGATTATAAAGATAAAAAATTAGGCCGTTTATTGGAAGATTAACCTACAACATAGAGATTTTACATTGTTTTTATGGATTTCAGTCTACCCAGAAGTTTTTTCATATGTTGCTTTGGATCTCAATCCGTGTAGTGAATTCCAAGCTGCTCCATCATTAAGGTAATCAATTCACCTTTTTTATTTTTTCGGGTTGAGTAATCTTTTTTTCGGCCTAGGATTTCCTAATAGATTTTTGAGCTTGCATTTGTAGACAAGTTGGGAAAACTAGAGGTCAGAACCAAGTTTATACAATAAATTCAACCCGAAATATTTTTTTTAGTGGTGAGCATGTTTTTTCATTTATTTGGTCTTTTGTTTTTGTATATGTTGCCTTGAATTTGTAATTTGTTCACTTTTATAGATGACCTTTATGACTTTCGACCTATTTTTTCAAGTGATGAGTCTATCTTAGCAGAAGGCTCTTGTAGCCTCGTTATAGGTAGTGCTATTCGTAGAGAAAGTGACATGAAGAAGAACGAGCTATTTCACGGACTCCTACTCAAGCTAGTGTTTGTGAGGCTACTTTGGCTCTTCTAACTATTTTTCTCTAAAATGTTATTATGTTGCCAAAATTCCCTATCATCCAAAGAAAAATAAGGTTAAAGATCTCAAAAAATCCACAGTTGCCAATGGTTGCACAAAATGGAAAATTTTCAATGTGCATGCACCCTGAGTCATCTGACATTCGAGGATATCGAGAGAATTCGGGCTCAATATTCTTTCCCTTATAATGTTGCCATCATTCCAGCTCCTCCAACAAAACTTGATCATCACAATCCTCCCAATGGGTTTGTCGCTTATCATGAAAAGGCATTCAAAGTCAAACTGAGGTTTCCACTATCCCAGTTGATTCGAATGTTTTTGAGCTCTACACACTTGATCTCTAGTCAATTAAATCCAAAGTCATGGAGGATTTTGTTATGCTTATCAGTGGTGAGTGTCGAACTTGGCATTGAATTAGGTATGCTTGAATTAAAGAATATGTACAATATAAAGAAAAACAGAGTGGACGAGAGTAGAGTTTATATGTTAGCATGTTCTAGTCATGGGTTAGTGTTGGGTTTTCCTCTTATTTGGAGGAGCCCAAATGAAGCCCATGTGGCTTAAAAGCCCATGGAGTAATAAGGGGGCAATTGTGTCATTTCATTGCTTTAATTAATAAACCCATTTAGGGTTTGATGAGATAGGATTCTGTAGAAAAAATCAAGAGGATAGCAGCTAGAGAAATCTGCAGAAAAGAAAAGCAGAAAAGCTCTCAGTTTTTCCTCTCCAGAAAGCCTTCATCAAGTGCTCCGATCGAAGGTCGTTTGTGGTCCGATTAAGTTGAAATTTTGCAGGCAGGTTCACAACTCAAGACTCTTTAATCTGTGAGGTGGGATTTGGATTTGGCTCACCGGTTTGAGAAATTCTGAGCAGTGAACAGTGACTACGAATTGGGTTAGATTTCTCCATTTTCTTGAAATAATTGTTAGTTTGCAAGAAGTGTATTCTTGATGATATTGTTGATTGTTTGCCTCTAGTTTTATCTAAAGAGAACTGTTGTACAATTGTTTCTTGATAGTGGAAGTTTTGGAGAGGAATGCCGTGGTTGTTTCCTTCCTATAGGGAAGGTTTTTCCACGTAAATTGGTTGTGTTGATTTTGTGCATGTTTGATTTTAAGCTCTATTTATTTGTTTCCTAAAAGATTCACACAAAGAAGGAGAATAGATTTAATTCCGCTGTTTAGAACTTGATTAAGTTCGAATTGAAATTGTGATTCTCTTAACAGTTAATACTCAAGCTTTTGGAGTCCTTTTCATGTTAGAAAGATAGGTTCTTCTATGTTTACAGAGATTTGGGCTACGGGGAAGGTCTGGGAACTTTGCCTGTTCACTAAAAACTAGATACCACAGACTTGTGATCTAGTTTTAGTGCCAATTTCTTAACAATTCTTAAAAAAATAGTCAACTTATCCATGAGTACAATGCTAACAAATAATCTTGCAACTTCATTTTGAAACTAGTCCTTTTAGGGCTTCCGGAGTCTAAGCTGAGCCTTCTCAAGTAGGTTGTAGACTTATTTTTCCCTTGGACATTATTTTTTTTTGCTTTTTTTTTTCACTAACTTTTCCAAAAGAATTGTTTGTGTCAGGCATGGATTTTTCCTCGTTTAGCATGAAGGAATTCTACCAACAGGCTGTTGGGCCAAACGTGCCATAGCTCGGTTACACTCGTCCTCTTAAACCTACCCCGGGTTGACACTTGCCCATTGATCCTGCTGGGAAAGGAAGGCTTTACACCCAAGCCCATTCATATTGAAAAGACACAAACAGGGAGTGTAGAGCCCTCAAAAGAAACCCACTCGAGAAAAAAAAGAAAGTCTATTACTTCCACCAGTCAGGTCATCTCTAATGAGACCTTTGACGTGGTGGACGATGATGAAGGGACCGCTTAACGAGTGAGGGTTACTTTTTCTGTTGTTGGTCAATCCTTTTGAGGGCATTGTCTTTGGTAAGAGGGACAAGCTAGATGAGCTGTACAATTACTTCATTGATCCAGATGACGAGGCCAAGATCAATAAGGCACGGTATGAGGAGCCTATATCAGTTTACCTTATGGGCTTCAGGCTGGCTATGGATGTGAGTAATTTCTCTCCCTTCCAATTACTTTTTAATTTAACTTCTATGCTAATAACTTTCTTTCATCATGTAGTATTTTTCCCTCTTTCGGACTGGAGATTTGATAAGTCGATCCCGAAAAGAGTGGGTTCAAAAACTTACCTAGAAAACCTCTCAACTTAGGCTGAGAACAAGATGTTGCTTAAAACGTTGGAAGGTCTCACAGCAAAGTCCAATCTCAGTCCATCAAACTTGACGACATCTGATGTAAGAAGAATTGCTTTTAGACAAACCATGATGAAGAGTCTACATAGAAGGTTGATGGTCTCGAGGAGATAAACAAATAGCTTGTTGAGATGGCACTCGAACATTCTTTGAATAAGCCAAATGAGTTTTGAGCGACCTAAGGAAGGCCACTAGATCACTTCATTAAGAGGCCATTTTGAATTAGCTTACCTCATACAAAGTTCTTGAGGCCACAGGGACTAGCAACCTAACTCACTCACCTTCTGAGACAGTAAATACTAGAGCCCAAACTGGAGAAGATTCATTGGAAGGTCAAACTAATGAGGGGTCCGTGCCAACATGTGAAGATTTCGCAGGCATAGCAGATGTGGTCGCCAAGAGTGTTTGATGGTTTTCTTTTTTGTTTTCATTTGTTCGGGGTATGCCTCCCTATTTGGTATTACATGCTTGCTGTACTTGATACTTGGTGCACAATATATTATTTATAGTTGGGTTGTATGTACTCCAAAATATAGGCTAGCCACAACTAGAGTACCTGTGGGTTGTTCTTCGGGTAAAGGACCAAAGAATGAATTTCGCATCAAGATGATAGTTTGTAACCTCACTCCTTTGCATAAATCACGAGGCACAAGTTAATTAGTGGTTGTCCGTCACGTCAAGGTCTTTGATTCTGTCATTTTTGCCAAAATTCTTAGGAAGATAAAACGTGAAATTTTTGTCCCAAATCTGAAACACCTGCAAATTCGGAAGCTCACCAATGAACTTTGGAATGCGACCATAAAGATGGTTCCTGAACAAATTGATAAGCTCAAACTATTCAACTCTGAGAAACTTTATGGGATTTCTCCTGTGTGTTCATTGATAGACATATCCGAAGACTTTAGAATAACCATTAGTTACGTGACTTTTGTCTTTAATTTTATATGTAAAAGTAAAATGTTACCTTACTTATAACATATTATATTATTTTTATATATGTTTATGTAAAATATTATATCATCTCTTATTTTTAATGTAATATTTTATATTATATTAATAGTATGAATTTACTGAAGCTCCAATAAAATTATCAATCGGTGGGTTGTCAGAACTCCAGTGAAATCACCGATGGATAATGATTGTGAATTTGGATGGGGCTGAGATTTTAAGCTTAAAGGACATTTTGATAACATATAATTTATCGTAAACATTAAACTGTAAGCTTTGGTCCTTATTTTTCTTAGTTTGGGAAAATAAATAATAAGATTAAATGTGTGCTATTTAAATCATTCATAAAATAAGGTTGTTTATTTTTTATTTTTTTATTTTTATAATTCAATAACTCATTATAAACTCAATAATTTAAACATCTTTATATTCAAAATGTGTGCTATTTAAGTCATTCATAAAATAAAATTGTTTATTTTTTATTTTTTTATTTTTATAATTCAATAACTCATTATAAACTCAATAATTTAAACATATTTATATTTAAATAAAATAAATATAACATTTTTTCATTTAATAAAAAATAAAACACATAATAACTTTTTATTATTAGTTATTACTATAATTATTCAATTAAAAATCATACGAACTAAGAATCAAACAGTTGTATTTTACTGTTCTTATGAGGTCTCTTTTGAACTCAGGCTAAATCTGCATTTGCTTATTGGTATCTTTTTATCTCCCATTTAATTTAACATACACAAATATTTTAATTTTTAATTTTAATTATAATTTCAACATGTCTTAATAAATATGCTCAATGTGAAGGACAATTGTTTCATTTACGCACCTGCGTAGACAAAAAACTTTTGCTTAATTATAATAATTTTTTTTATAGACAAAAAGTTGCCTTATTTTGTTATAACGAAAGTAAACTTTGGACCTGTATCTATTTAATAAGAGAGTACAAATATGTTATTTTTATAAAAAATTCTCAAAAATCAATTTTATAAAAGTGATAAATTTTTTGTATCTCACTTTTTGTAAATGAGAGTAACACAAATCTATTATTTTTATAAAATAGACTTCTATGACTCTTTTATAAATTTGTGTTACCCATAGATTATATAAAAGATTAAATTATAATTTTATTAAAGGTGGTAAATATAAGCTACCCTTTATTTAAAAAAAATCACTTTGCCCTTCGTTATTCTAGAACCCAGAGACAATCAACCAAAACCCTATTCCTTCGATCGAAAATCCTATTGCATCAATCAACCAAAAAGCTGACAAAGGGGTATATCGAACAAGAATCTTGCAGAACTTCAAGTTTGTCAGGCAAGAATATCAACAACAATGAGTAAAAACATTGAAAGGGATGTCAATGTAGAAAAGTTTGTTGTGCAAGTTGGTGGTACCCAACCCAAATACGGTAAGACTACCCAATGCTTCAATATCTTAATTAAATAGGAGACTAGTATTATATTGGATATCACTAAGGTAACCAACACTAACATAATAACAGTAGACAACTTGATTTTCAAAAATATGTGAATTTATGCCCGAACTGTTCCCTGTAAAGTGTAAATTGAAAGAAGATATAATTCAACTCCAGATTGTGAATGTAATAAATTCAACCGATAGAGCGAACATTTGGATCTTTGATAAAGAGTTATATCCAAAACAAAATGGATAATAAATTAACAGGGGTGAAGATACCCATCCACCAACAGAGCCATGGTAAATAGTAGAATTTGCATGATTTATCATATAGCTACTACATACATTGCCCAGCTGACTTTAGACTTATTAAAACACTCAGCTATTTTTCTTTCCGCAATAAAGATAAAGGAGCACAGATAAACTACAAACAAAAATTAATGATGCTAGAGCCCCCTTTGAAACTGAAATATTGCGTACCGTAACTGTATACGGCACAAATTGCTCAATATCTCATCCAGCTTTAACGAATGCTAGATTTTTGTTTGATTTAAGTTTAAGGCTACTCTGCTAGTGATGTCAGCATCTACACAGCCACAGAATTCTCTTCAGGTGTAGCATATTGAGCAGTATTGGAGTCTATTTCCATTGCAGAAGCCCTGGGCGGGGAAGCAGGTTGTACCTCAACATCCGGATAGGCAGCCTTAAACCTTGCCCGCAGACCTTCGTCAACCAATCGAACTCCTTGCAATTGATTGCCAAGAGACATCCACCTGAATAAAAAGTCCACAAGAATCATGGGTGGTCTAAATGCTCACAATCTTATAATTGCAAGACCCAATTCTTATTCATAAGTGGAAAGCCTAAAATATGATGGAATAGAAAGAAATGACAGCCTTTTTAAGAAGGAAAGGAGTAATATCGACATACTATTACAGGCATTAACAGAATTACTTTCAACTGCTCATATTCGATATAATAACCTTCATTTTCCTCCGATATTTTCACGAGCAAATAATCTGATCAATTCGTTTAAATTGAGAAATCTGATCTGAATTGAAAAATCAGATCCGATATATTAAATTCAGATCGAATTGATAAATTTTACAATCAGATCGGCAGATCTTATAATCTAATGCATCCAATCCGAACCGAATTCCGATTCAATTATATATAAATACATATTTTATTTTATATGATGTTATCCTTAAATATTATACATACCATAATTATATTATATTATTATTTTAACTTAAAAAATAAATATAAATATTTATACTAATTTAATCATTGTGCTGACATATTTCTTATTCTTTTGATTTTTTTAATTTTAACTATAAATAATAATATTTTTTATAAAAATATAAATTTGTGTATGTAGTGTTTTATATATAACAATAATTTATAAATATATTTCAATATCAATATGTCCATATCTAATTCGAAAAAATCCGATCTGTTTGAATATTGATTGAAAATCTTCAAATCCGTTCGGATCGGATTGGATTCAAAATGACCAAAAACAAACAGTTTCGATCCGTTACTTACCCCTAATTTTCACTACTAGAATGCTCCCTGCCTCTATGGAACCCTAATGCAATAGTACATTCAAACTAATCCTCACAAAATATATATTTTTTTGGATCGAACAAAATATGTTCTATTGTACATCTATCTCATACAAAAGAAACAGCTCCAATGATTAATCAAGAAAAAAAGATGCAAAAGTAATGAATGTAAGTAGCAAAACCATGAAAAGAGAGAGATACCCTGCGTGAGTGTTGTGCATACGAGCAAACAGCTCGAGCTTTCTTGTCCTTGGACTTATTCTTTCTAGCAAAGGATACATCTGCAAGAATACACGACTGTTAACTCAATTTGCTTTCCGTAAACCTGAAATCACACTCTTCCTAGAAAAGGTTTAAGAATAGCAACGGATTTCATGAAAAATATTATTTTATAACTAATACACGATTTCCTTCAAAAGATTGCATGAAGCTTTACAAAGGCTTTTTGTCTACCTTCCCTTCCCCCACTCCCCCCCAATGTAATTACTGATGGTTAATAAGATATATGTTCAACTAACCTCGTCTGGCTTACGGCTAGTCTCTCTAACCTCAGCAACAATGACATCAGTATCAATATTCCTGTTTACTTCGGGATCGCCCTTTATTCCAACAAGGCAATGTTCCTTACTGTGATTCAACCAATGACCTGTTCTTCCAGTTCTAATTATTCGCTGAAGTTGATTAGTCTTCACCCAAATGATCTCCTCAACCCTTTTGTAGCCCCAAAGTTCTAAACTGCAGAAAGCAAAGTTTGCTTGTAAGATTTAATCATGCAGCAACTTGCATGCATCATGAATCAAATGTAGTAAAAGCTTCATATAGTTTATGAATCTATATAGTTGGCGGATGTTTGAATATAAATCATACCATTCACGTCCAAGTTCCATTGCACGTCCAGTGACCCAAAGAAAAATCAGACCATCAGTCTGCAGTACAGGAACATTAAGATTGCGCATTTCATCATCAGCCATTGTTCCATAAGGTAATTCCATATGAATGTCCCATGGTGGATCTGCCATTATGACTCCAAATTGCCCTAAAATTTCCATTCTAAATGAACGGATATCACAATTAATCCATTGTGATTCACCAAGCTCCACTTCTGAACAATATTCAGCACGCTGAGGTTTTAGTGGTTTTGAAGGAGGAAGAGCTGCAGCACCCATCATCATGGGAGCATCTGGTGTTGGATCGAGCTCGTAATGAACATATTTACATGTCTGTAAGTAAAATGAGCATATAACTTTACGTAAGCATAATAGGGGATTTTAGGATCATGCAAATCTTTGTTGCTAGAAAATTTTAATATGCATGGGAATAGTATGAAGGCTAAGAAGGCTACAGTGCTGTGTAGTTGTAGGAATGGAGCCATTCTTTGGGTGTTATGGATTGAGAATAATGGTAAAATTTTTGAGTAAACTGAAAATGATAGCAATCTTTTATGAGGAAAAGTCTTATTGTTAGCTTCATTATAGGTCTCGGTTTCGAAAGAGTTCAAGAATTATTCTTAGTTTCTTATAAAGCTATAATGGGGAGCTTGCATATCTTAATATGTGATTGGTTTTATAAAGAAAAGACTTTGTTATTGTTTGGATTTTTTTTGGGCGATTGTTTATCCACATTTTGTACTTTTGCAACTATTTTTATATATAAATATATAATTATGTTTCTTATTTAAGAAAAAGTTCATGAAAGAGACGTAAAACACATACCTTCATGTGACGACAAGTATCCAGGAAAGAACAATCCCCCAAGTTAATGTCAGTATGTGGAGCAATAATTCGCCGAAAATGAACCTGAAAATAAAAGTAAAGCACACAACAGTGAGGAGAGTAGGACAATCATACAATTTACACTTGACTTTAGCCACACACAAAAAATACATATGAGATTAGCCAAGAAAATACAAACTAAAAACATAATGAAGAAAAAATGAGACAACAGATTGAAACATGATTTATGCATAAATGTTTCGAGCCCTTAAAAATGCAAGTTTTCCCACTAACCTTCTCACATGCAATAAAGCTACCAGACTGACGACGGCAATCTTCTTTTGTTAAGGATGTGCAGTACTCTTTTAACTGGGATCCACCTTTGGTTTTGAACTGCAACAAATTATAAAAGCAACATAACCATAGTTACAACTGACAATCAGTTGTCAGCATTCAAAGGAATGCGAGGGGAAGGGGAGCGATAAAAATATTGAATCATTGATAACTGCAAATTAGGGCATGCAAGTTCAGGATTTTATAGAGATGCAACCATGCTTGCAGAGATTAATGAAGGTTCCACAACTCTGAAATAGCAGAAATCTAAACGCTTCAGCATTTATCATGGCAAATAAAGATATAAGGTCATAAGCGATTTCTAAGAGCTCACGAAATCTAAAAGTTGTTAGAAACTAGATGTCATGAAATATTATAAAAGCTACATAATTGACAAAGAAACAGAAATATTAACAGTTCTCTTGATATCAACAAAGAAGGTAAGACGAGTTGCATAATTAGATCAATGAGTTTTGCAATATCATCAGAATCCAACGGTTTCCAAAATTGAATTAGAATGTCATTGACTGCAAGAGTCAGTTAAGAGATTGCCCAACATAACAATACAAATTGAAATATTTGCAAGTGCATCCAGAGCCGAATAATCACAAACCTTTGCAGCCACAGCAGTTTCCTTTGCAGTAGGCCGGTGAATGAGGTCCAACAGCTCCTCACCAGTTTTTGATTTCTGTAATTCCCTAAAAGACTTCTTATTTAACAATGCCTCAAGATCCTTCATATCATCTTCTTCGGAACTGATTTTTTGAGGAATAGAGTTGGGGCCACCTATTGCAGCATTTTGTCCTAATAAAGGTCTCTGCAATGGAGGAAGGCCAATTCCTCTAGGCATTCCCATAATACCCATAACTCTAGGTACTCCTCTAGGACCCATCAATGCACCTGGTGGTCCACTTCCTGGAAACAATGGTGGCATCCCAGGACTACGATGGTCATTGGCTCCCATCCACATATCCTGAAATGGCCTGGGAAAAGGCCCTCCCATACCAAAAATGCCACCATTAACATCAATCCCACCAGCCCCAACTTGCTTCTGATTTTGACTCTGATTTTGACCAGCATTTCCATATGCCGAACTCGATTCCTGCTTGCTTTCTGGCAATTCCTTCAAAAGCCGAGTCCGGTCAATCCCCAAAACCATAACCCGGGACTTACCACTCACCACAAACTCCTCCAATTCAACACCACCATTATCTTCAGCCATTGACCTCAAAGCCATCTCTACCGCCAATATCTCCCCGGACTCACCTCCCAGCTCTCGCAGTGCAGCCTTCTCTGCAGGTGTCGCCGTCTGGTCATTTTCAAGCTTCCTTAGCACCGTTGATGAATCAATTGGCGAAAAGGGAACTCTCTCGAGCAAACAAACCGCCACCATAGATCTAACTACCGACAAGGGGCTTCCACTGTCATCATCCATGGGGCAGAATCGCTCCCCATCAGATTGGGCAGCTGGGTATGGTTTAGAGGATTGTTTTGGGTTCTGGATCTTGGTGGGAATTAGGGTTTTGGATTCAGGGGAAGATTGTCGATTTGAGAGAGTATCTGGGCTAAAAGGGTGAGTTTCTTGCAAGGGTTTTTTAGTGTTGGGTTTGGGTTTGGGTTCAGGAAGAGGGGGAGTAGGAGTGAAAGGTCGATTATTGATGGAAGATACAACCTTGAGGGAGAGATCTATGGAGGAAACAATGTTGGGGACGAGATGGGATTGGAGAGAGGAAAGAAGCTCAAGCTGGGTTGTCCGTAGAGAATGAATGCGAGCTTCAAGCTGTTGTCGCATGTCTTTGACGGCAGCTATGCTGATTTCGTCGTTACCATCTGATTTAGTCTCCATGGGTCTCGCTCCCTTATTCTGTGTTACCGTTTCAGAAGACTTCAAAGTTTCAATGTCTTTTTATATGGCTTCAGACTTCAGAGCTTCTCTAATCGCCTACTGTGTAACAAACAAGTTCTATAATAACGTTCGTTAAAGAAGGAATAAAGATTCGCAAAAACCTTGGACAAATCTCTCGCTTTCCCGCCGCTTAAAGTCCCTTTGCCTTTCTTTTTATTTTATTTTCTACTGCAGTAGAACGCCATCCGGTTGCAACTTCAAATTGGGAACTTCTTATTTTTAAGAAAAGCCTCATTTTTTTTTTCTTTTAGGTAACTTTGTTAGTGTAATTAGCCTATTTTGATAGCGTAATCTTTAAAAAAGATATATATATTAAAAATTTAAAATTGAGATACATAATACCATTAAATAATAATATATTATTAAAATCTCTAATACATCGAATGATTATGTTTAATTAAAGATAAATTTATCTTTTAACATATTTTCCTCTATTATTACCATCTATTACTAGAGGTTCTCTCTATTTTTCATGTCACTGACATTTTGTGGTGCCAAAGCACTTGTTTTATATTGCTTTGTTTCCACGAGTCTGGTATACTATTTTTTTTGTTTTCTCTTTACACGCATTTTATCTTTTTTTTTCTTCTGTTCTTGTTAAAAATTAACAGTTTTCATTTTTTCTAAGCTTTTTGTTCTTACTAAAAAACATTCGAAAGTGTTTTTGTGGTATGATAGCATCAATAGTGACTTTTTGGACCAATCGAAATCCAAGAAAGATTTTTTTTGGTTATTCAGAGGTATGTGCATGAATGTTTAGTTGATTGTAATCTGGTTATTTTGTTTCTTGTTTTTTCATCCCTTAATGACATATACACTCTGTTTGTTTATTCATAGAAAAGAAGTGGGAAAGGATGCAATTATTTTGATTGAATTGAACCTCTAATTCATCCTAGAAGTGTCATTATAATCCATGGATTATTAGAAAAAATTAGAAAAATGAAAGAAGGAAAAAAGATAAATTATTTTGTATTATTTGTTGTTATATCCTCTATTATGAACTCAAAAGAAAAGGTTTTTGTATCGTGTTTGACAAGATTTATTGACTTATTTTTTTGAAAGATTTGTTTTAAGCCATGTTTAGGATAATGTGTAATGAATGGTCATGCTGTATATCAACTTGTATTAAATTACAGAGAAAAATGTTATTTCAATTTTATCTTAGAATATTGTCTAGATTTTTCACTTGAAATACAAAACTAGATGTTAGTTTGGTTTAGGAAAGACATGCAAATATACCAAGAATAAAATGAGATGTTATAGCTGTAAGATTGTTCCAATAAATGACCCAAATTTAACACGCACCATTAAATGCCATGTTGTTGTGATGTTTTATGTGTATATATTTTAACAGCCTTGATTGGTATGAAACAATGATGAATCGAGCCTAATTATATAATTTGTCATTAAGTACTAATACTAGTAGCTTATAAGTCATATATCTTTATTAGATTGAGATATTTTAATCACATATCTTGTATTATTAGGATATATTAGTCATTTATATAATATCATAATGACACTTTGGTGACATTGGTGTGAAAAGTCATTTTTTACATGTTGTAATGAACATGTATAACCATGAATTCGTGATAATTATCAGTACTATAATACCAATATTTTATGTCATATTAACACTTTGTTTCATATAACAACCTTAAATCTGTTTACCAGTAATAAAACAAAACGACTAATCTGGATTGAAAATAAAACAACCAAAAAATCTACAATATGTTTTCATATACCAGAAAACTCTTATAACAATGTAACCATACCATTTTGGGCTAAAAAAATCATAAACCTACCTGCAATTTGTTTTTTAAACTTGTTTACAATGCATAACCTTATTTGTAATCTGTTTTAAACATGTTTATAGAACTTGCAAACCCCTTGGAAAACCTTTGTGAGCTGAATACACAAAATCTTAAATATTTTTAAAATTACATACACAAATAACATTAATTTACATTCTTAAATTGAAGACAAAACAACTAAAAAATAATGATATAATTATTTGCTTATTTTGTGTGTTTCATGAATAGAACATATGCACCTCTTAATTTTTAAAAGTACTTGCACGACTTGGCTTCTTTTTATTAAATTTGGTCTTCATCCTTTTTCTTGGTGTTATAATAGGGTTGACATGTTTACAATTACTAACATAATTTGGAATATTTAGAATTCATAATAAATATTGACAAAATGACAAAAATGGCCATTGAATATACTTGTTGTGATTTAGGAATGATTGCATGTAGCTCATTATTAGTAGCTTATTATGGCTCTTGACTTTCAACTGGTTGTTGTATCCCAAATTTATTTGTTGTATGCTTAAAATATATGTAAAAATACGAACACGTAATTAGACATTATACATGAATGTAATAAACTTATAAATTTTAAAAATTTAACATATTACTCACGGCTCTTAACTTTGAGGTTGAGTAAATTGAGATACATTTATCTCGTCATGTAATCCAACTGGTTTTTGTGGCTAAAATTCATTTGTTATAGGCGTAAAATACATATGACATGCAAAAATATAAACACGTGATTAGAAAGTATACGTGAATGTGCGAAACTTAGAAATTTTAAAAAATTTAACATATTACTTGTGGCTCTCAACTTTCTTGTTGTCCCTTAGATAGATTTATATTATCATGCAATCCAACTGGTTCTTGTAACCCAAATTCATTTTTTGTAGGCTCAAAATATATAAGACATGCAAAAATACAAACACGTAATTAGAAAGTATAAATAAATGTGTTAAACTTATAAATTTTAAATATTTAACATATTACCTATGTTGAATCTACTATTCCTGCCTTCTCCAATCTAACATGTTTTTGTGGTGGCCTTATATTCCACAAATGATGCACATGATTATCATACATAATTTTCACATTTTTGAAGGTGAAATATCTTGTCTAGGTATAATATTATCACTTGGTTTCCTTTTTTTCAATATTCTTTCTATTGCAACCTTGTACCTTGATGATCTAGGCCTACCACTTTGTTTCTTAAAGATAGGAGGAATAATCTCAATACCACTTGATTTTGGCCAAAACTTCTCTATTAAAGCGCAAAATGGGTTGAAGATCACAGGGCGTTTCGAATAATAACACTTTTTTTTATTTTCATTGAATTTTATATTCTTATTTCTTTTTATTGAGTTTCACTTTAACTATTAATAGGGTAATATTGGAGTATAAGAAAGTACAAATGCATCCCTATTTAATAATGAATTGACATAATCCATTGGATCCTCTTTATGCATCATGATACATCTCAAGAAATGTAGGTAAGGTATTTCATACAATTTTCATGCCTTACAATTGCAAGTCCTCTCTTGTAGATTAGCATAGACAATGTCGATTGTTGTCAAGATTTACCCCAGTTCAACTCTAAAACATGTGACATGTCTTGAGTGAACATAATAACTAACATTCCTAAAATTACTCTGATTAAACTTTAAGATTTCATTTAAGGAGTTTTTTTAAAAAATTGGATAGAGTCTCCTTAATTATTGAACTATCCTTCCTATAATAACATGACAAAAGTTCTAAAATGATGATTTTCCACATACCAACAAACCTCATAAGCTTTAAACATCTAGAAAGTGGGTTAAGGCCAAAAATATAACTACATATTATAATATATATATTATACATAAAAAAAAATATAAAACATCTTAACCTAAGTCACTAGTACAACATGTATAAATTAGAATGTACTATACAAAGGAAAAGGATAAATAATTAACAACCTAGATTATATAACAAAAGATGATCCTAAGCCTTTAAACTCACTTAATGTGGCCTCAAAAGTTGTTACTAGAGAGAGGAAAATAAGTATAAAGGGTGAGATTGAAAGCTCATTGAGTGGATAAGTTTTATAAAATAACTATACATAATACTTTGTAAAATGTATATAAAATACTTATGAATTATCATGAAATAACATACTGGTAAAAATAATATGTATGATCAATAGAAAATAATAACATACTATGATCAATATATAAATAGAAGGTATAACCATGAGAGAAGTCATTTGATGTTATTATCTAAAAAGCACTTGAAAATCCACACAGGAGAAATATTTAGCACTAGTGCTAGCTCTCAACAAACACATGTAGAAAACTTACTTGATATAACCATTAAAATGCCTCAATTAGCTCAATTGATACATATGTCATGTGCACACTAACTTGACTGATTTCATACATATCATACTAAACTTGTAGCATCATATTGAGTTGAACTAGACCAAATTTGTTGGTCATGAAGTCTTACCAAACTGAATATTCTGAATGCTGAGTAGAGCCAAAAATCTCTCAAGTTGAAATTGCTTGTAAATTATTATTTTTAACTGGATAATTATAATAATGAAAATGACATATATTCTCATGGTACTATCATACTGAAAGTGCATTTAAACTGTCGTGTAATATATTCTTCAAAGTTCCAATTAAATAATTAATGCATTTTTGAAATACATGCACTTGTACTATTTGAATTTACTTGAACATACATAAAATTCAAAATAATATTTTCAAAGCTTTAGAAAAGAATTAGATATCTAATCACAGTATCATATCATTGTTGGTTATCTATGAGCATTGTAAGGTCTTCTTCTCCAACTCTTCCTATATAATCACACTTGTAGTACAAAACAAGAACAACTTTATAACTTGTTTATCTAATTCAAATTGAAAAATAATAAAGTTCTAAAAACAAGGGCTATCAATAATTGATTCCATTTAATCATTACGTTTACACAGCTTTTGGATACTCTTAGACCTATCCTTACATATTCATATATATCTTTTCGTAGCAATTTTTAAATTTATTTATATAAAAACATACAAAAATTAGAAATTTCATTATTTAAAAGAAGATATAATACACTAAATTATCATATGTAAAACTATTCCAAAAATATAGAATACTGATTAGTTTAAAACATGATTTTTCAGCATAACTTTCATAGAACATACTCTTAATTAAATTATTATAACTTTGTCTAGAAAGTTCAAAATGATAAACCATAAAATAATTATATTAAAATAAGATATAACTCACTTCATTAAAATCTATAAAACTATTTAAATAAAAAAATACATAATCATTCTAAATAGGATTTTCAGCGTGATTTTCATAGAAAAACTATCAGTAAATTGTGTATAACTTTGCGTAGAAAACTCAAAATGAAAAACTGTATAAGTTATCATAAAATAGAGATTGTCTTTATAAAGAGATATGATTCAATGTCTAATTCATTCTAAAAGTTTTCCAATTTCTATATATTTTAGCCACTACCCAACATTGATTATCTATTTTACTATTTTTCTTTCCTTATATAACTCTAATGTTTTTGTGCTCTAGTCCAACATGAGAGAGAAGAAAAATGACCCATTGAACAGGAAAAATAGCTTATGCTTAGTAACTAGAGTTAATTCATTGTGAGCAAAGACATTTTTCTTTCTAAAACTAAGGGATGGTGTAGCAAAGGAAGTGTCCTAGTTGATTCATCATGTTCTTTTTTTTCCATTTTCTTTTCTTAACTTATAATGCCATGTTTCACTTTAGGACTAAGAATGGTGATATATCGTCCTAAAAAAACATTACGTAATAGTATTGAAGTAAAATATCCAAAAATGACTATACTTTTGGTTTTGGATGAAAAAGGCATTGAACCAGGCTTGTTCATAGTTCCAGTAATTGAAGGCTTTAGCATGATACTAGGTAGTATTAAGGTTGATAGGAAAGGATTTAAGCTTGGATAAATCTTGATCTCATTCTAATGAGAATAAGACTTTTAAGATTTTACAAGTGGAGTAAGATGGTTAAGTTCGATCATTTTGATAGAAAAAATGTTTGAATTCAACACATCCAATATATTCCAAAATACTCTAATAGTATTATAGGGTTTTAGTTAGGTCCCACAGTTTATAGAACCAGTTTTTACCAAACATTTTTTGAATAGAAGAATAAGGATTCTTGTCATGGAACCTTTATTCAACTGTTATAATGGTCTGAGCATATGATTTTAAAATATACTCCGAGGGTTTTAAAAATGGTTTTTAAGAGATTATCTCTCTTTTCCTTGATCCAGGGATTATATTGGAGGATGTAAACATAAAACTCATTTTTTAAAAATTTGGCATGGGTTTTTTAGGTCATGAGCCTATTTTGTACTGGCTGATCTATAAATTTTACTATTCCATATCCATTTTTATTGAGCAACTATTGTAAGGCTGGTTTTAGAATATTTTTGGGGACATTAAAGGATGTGCACCATTTTATTTTATATATTCTTTTTAAGACTACTATTCCTAAGTTATTTATAAATTTGAGGAATCATTATGAAAGGTAGAATTTTGTGGAGAAAATGCATATGTAACAAACAAAAAAGAATATGATTCTTATAAATCTTTTTGAATACTCAAAAAGAGATTCAAGAAGAATTTTATAGATTTATTTATAAATATAAAATTCATATTTTTTTCAACTAGTTTGAAATATATGCATCTGGAAAAAGTATTGCATATCCTTTCAAATCTTAAAAACTTGTTATAGTAAAAAATAAAATTCTTATTTAGGAAACACCTAATGGTAACGTGAAGGTTAAACACCTTCCACTTAGACCAATAACCATCTCATACAGTAAACAAAAGGTTGAGGCTTGCCCTCTTAAAAATAGGAAGACAAAAAAACTAATCTTAAAAGCATCGTCCTCCAAAACAACTTTACAAACATTAACCTAAATACTATAGGCAAACAACTTACTAGATTAGAACGACGAACCTTACAATCTTATATTTTCTCTAGTAGTAGTAAAACTATTGATAAAAAGATCAAAAACCCTATTTTCAAACCCTTTTAGGTTTCTAAATCATCTCAGGAAGAGATAAAATCAAACACAACTAAGTTTCAACAAGCTATTAAAGACATCTATAGTAGGATAGAATCCACTAGCTCTAACACTGGTCTAGTAGTCTTGGAAACTTCTCAAACACCTCAAAATGTTAGCTTTTTACACTTAGGCACTAATACTTATGACACAAAAGCATTTCAAGAATTGTCTCCTGAAATTACAAAACTAAATTGGAAAAACCCAACACTTATGTCCATAAAACCTATCAATCTAGACATAGGAATCCAACCAAATCAGGTAATTCAGCCAAAATATAATTCCTCTTCCGTTTATGAATGAAACATATATGACATGACTGGATACCAAATCTTAAACTTATTATAGCAAATGACTATGGTGTCAAATACTTATAAAACCCAGTCTGGAACATCAGACAAAACAATTGCTAAACTCCTAATAGTTGGCTTCTCAGGCTAACTAAAAGGATGGTAGGATTTCCATCTTACCAAGCAATAATAGTTGGATATCTTAAGTGTTATCCAAACTGAAAAGGATGGTGAACCCATTCTCGATCATTACAGAGAACCTATTCAAGATGCGGTATCAACACTTATCTTCACTCTTTCACTACATTTTATAGATGAATCCTCACATTTAAAAGATAAAAACGTTGATCTTCTTTTGAACCTTAGGTGTAAAAATTAAGTAACTTCTAATGGTATAAAACAACCTTTTTAAATAGAGTTATGCTTAGAGTAAACCCTAACCAACCCTTCTAGAAAGAGAAGTTCCTTGCATGAGTAGATTATGTCCCTCACTAAGTCTTCAGAACTCCTTAAAATCATTCAAAATTCCCTTCAAAAGATTGAAGAACAAAAAAAGTCAGAAGCCCCAACCTCTACAGGTAAAATATCTAAACCTAAAAAGGAAAAATCTTCTTCCAAAATAATTTCAAAAACTGAAAAGGAGGACCATATCCTTCCAATATAATCTCTAAAATAGAGAAAAGAGAGTTGCCCTCTCAAAAATTAATATCAAAATAATGTGAGTATATTTTAAAACAAGCATCTCAAACAATTATAATAATTAAACCGGGATTCCATGACCATAATCCTTATAATTCTTTTCAAAACATGTTCGACAAAAGATGATTCTATAAATCATGGGACCTTATCAAAACTCTAGAATACTACCAGGGTATTTGGAACTAACAGGATCTACTGAGTTCAAACACTTTCATTACCAAAAGGAGACAAATCCCTCGTACTCTACTTATAAAATTCTTAAAATCTTGTCTCCAAAAGAATAGACTCTAGACTTATCCAAATTAAAAACCTTCCTAGTTAACCTCATAACCACCTAGTATCACACCTTTTTTATTCAAAACAAAAATTACACCCATTCATGGTTGTTCTATTTCAATACTAAAACCATTAAACCTTATGCCATCTTGGTTTTCCCATTGGTGGAAACTCTTTGGATCATTACCTAAAATCCTAATACTAGAGATTCAAGAAAGTCATGACCTTTATAAAACTTAGTTCAAACCCACAGATCTTGAGAGAAGATTTTCAATTCTATGCATTTTCTCCACAAATTTCTACCTTTCATGGGTATATCAATGATTCCCTAAGTCTGTAAATGACTCAAAAATAGTAGTCTTAAAAAGAAGATATAAAATAAAATGATGGATATCCTTCAATGTCTCCAAAAATATTCTAAAACCAGACGTACAATAGTGGCTCAATAAAAATGGATATGGAATAGTAAAATCCATAGATCAACTAGTACAAAAAAGGTTCATGGCCAAAAAGCCCATGCCAATGCATTACTTTCCACATCCAAGACTGAAGAAGAGGACTTGGAGATTATGCAGCAACTCCTACAAAATAAAACAGAATCTTCCATTCAATCTTCTAACCATTTTGCATCAGAGAAGTCAAAACCTCTTGTCAATTTGGGAAATGACGATGAAAATGATTGTCTGGGAATTTTCCTTCCAATTTAAAATTCATTTTTAAAGCCCATTAGGTAATATTATTGTGTTTGTAAAATGTTCCATACGTAAAACGACATGTATTATACAAGGCTCATAGCCCATATGTTGTAAAATTTGTATTACGAGGCTCTAAGCTCATAAACAATGTAAAAATATAATATACTGTAACAATAAATTTTTTTAGCATATTATTATAAACATATGCAAAAAAAAAAAAGACAAAACCACAACAGTAAAAAAACAAATAATGTATTGTTCACAAATAGTAGAAGCATCTGTAAACAATAACAGGAATTAATGATCTCACAATAATAATTTTTACCATAAGTTAAGTTAAGCATGCATGTTTTTTCAATTAATGTGAACCCGCCTTTGTTTTTATGAAAACTTTAAATATTTTTATAGCTTAAAAAAGAATATAAATTTTCTTAAATTTTTAAATAATATACACAATAATATATTGAATATTTTTGATAATTGTAAAAGGTTTATTAAGAAATTATAAAATAATTAAGAGTGTAATGAAAAAGCATGAGTATGATAAAAAAATTAAAATATATTGTTGGATTAATTTTGTACATCTCACGTGACAAATAATCAGTAAAGAATCTTACAGGCCAAGCTCAATAAATGTTGATTCATCGGATAAGCGTAACTATAAAATAATATTAATAAAAAATAAATGTCCAATAATTATCAAAAATATATAATTAAGAATAGATGTTTGTAATTTTACAATAAGGCAAGTCTATTCCGACAATATGTATCCATTAAGTTGATTCTTTCCTCTATACATACTCATATATGTACACAATCATAAATAACTTGAATAAGATCTCTCACATAACAGAGAATCATAACTAAACATTATATTTTTCTCATAATTATAAAGGAAGATCGTAGGTCTTTTCTAATCTTTCTAATCTCGTTACTAATTTGAGCATCGAATGGCTAAAAACTATCCCCGCAATGATATAAGGTTTTAATGATTTATTTTATCTTGTAAATCTTTTGATTATAATCCTATTTAATATTGACAAAAATTGATATCAATATATATTAAATTTTATGTATTTATAAATCTATAAAAATATCATATTAATATATTGAAATTTGTATAAATTTTTTAAAAATTTAATAAAATATATGTTGAAGTCTTTAAAAGTTATTAGAATATGTAGATTTTTTATAATTTAAATATATTTAAGTCTCTTTAAATCTTAATTAAATATACCATCATAAGAGGGGAAAATTGAAGAAAATAATAGATGGATTCAATTTATAGTTTCTTTACCCTATTCCAACATGATACAATGAAATGAAGAACCAAGAGTGTTGTAAGCGATGAATGGTGGGTAAGAAAAGAGACCAAATCAGTCTGTTTTTTTATCATTTTGTCTTTTTTTTAAGGTACGGTAATGTGGAGCGATATAGATCATTCATAAATTTTAAAATGCTTTATTGGTTTAGATTTAAAGATAAACACATATAATTAGACAATTAATTTAATAAAAAAATGTATTTGAATTCAATTTATTTTTATAAATTGAATATATTATTTATCTTATTTTAAATTAATATATTTTCTACTTTAATAATTTTAGGCCAAACTTTATTTTTAAATTTTTGAGATATTTTACTTAAATTTTTCACTAAAAAATAATTAAAAAAATTAAAATTATTAAAAAATGATTAAAATGTCTAAAAATATAACAATAAGATGATTAATATATACAAATTTTAAAAAATATAATTGATATGTTCAATTTATGAAAATGAAGTGACAAAAGTATCATAATCTTATAAATTATTATAAAATAGATAAATAATAATAACTAATTAAATTATAACATGTATATTTATGTATGTATTTAAACTTTTAGAAAACATAAAATAATATTTTTAAAAATTATAACAATAAAAATAATATTTTTATAAATTTAATAAGATTAATTTTTTTTAATTTTAATATTGAATATGTTTAATTAATCAAGTTAAAATATCGTTGGATTTAGTTGTTGGCTGAAATTTTTAATATCAAATTTTATTTTATAATAAAATTATAAAAATTGAATATAAAAATAATTTTATTTTTATGAGTACTGCTATAAATGTTATTTTGCTAAAAAAACATTCGAATTCTTTGGACAACTGCTCTCTGTTGTACCCAATCACTAGCAATAATAGTGACTAGTATATTAACTAGAATTATTACTTATCTTATTAACATTATTTAAGTTTTTTATTACTATCAAATAGAAAAACAGATAAAATATTAATATAATATTTTATATGATTTATTCATTTACTTATTTAATTTTAATTTTAAGAATATATTTTTTATATTATAAAAATATATATATGTAACTTAGCTTTTAATATGTGGTAAAGTTTTTTAAAAATAAAATTTTATTTTTTAAAGAATTTATCCACCGAAATTTGGTATACTTGACACTTGGTGATTTACGTCAATCCGACGTGAACTTTCCTGACAATTATAGGCAAGTTGTCATCTTTTACATCCAAAATCCACTTAACTCCGACACAACTCAATCGGTTGATAGAACCCTAAAACACACACATACTCTCTCTTTCTCTCTCTCTGTATTATAATATATAGAGCCATCGAAGTAAATCCCAAACATGATAGTCTGGTCAAGGTATTAAAGGCTTTGCGAGTCTCATTAATTTAACAAAATTTCATCGAAATCATTAATTTGAGCTTTTGATCCATCTACTATATATATTATAATTCAAGATCATCATGAAAAGTTTCCATCTTTTTTTCCCCCTTGCCTAAAAAGATAATGGCTTTGTTAATGTGTTAAATTCTCGTTCAACACCTCTTTGGGTTTGCTGGGTTTTAGTTTTTTTATTGCCCCTGATCTTGTCTGAAACTTCAATGGGATATTTTTATTTATTATGGCGGCAAAGCATATTCTTATCAGTTGCTATTAATATCTCTCACTAATTAATTTTATTTTTATTTCATTTTATTAACATTCATCCTCCAAACTTCTTATTCTAGTCGGATTCTTATATTTATGACTGCCCTGTTTTTCTAAGCAGATATTAGCTCCAACATTACATGATTGTAAATGTATGATCATAGTCTCTTGTACGAGTGAAAGAGAAAGGGGGGGGGGGGGGTTAGTTTTTTAGAAGAACATATCACAGTTCTTTGTTTCTATCAATTTGTATCGTACTGAAACTGTAGTTTTAACGGAGAAAAGGGCTTTGTAAGTCCATTTTCCTGCAAAGGATAACTTGACTTGAGTGCACCTGCTTTTAAGTAGTGCACTAGAAACCATTTAACTTTTTAAAACAGAAACTTTAGTCTTACTTAATTTTTTTAAAGGAGAGCATCATAAGTTCATTTTTAAAAATTCATGTGACTTGTAATACGCTACTTAAAAATTACTAGACAAATTACTCTTTTTAAAAAGCTAATTAACTTTTAGTGCATAGCTTAAAAATAAGTGGAATAAGTGGACTGAAATGCTATTTTGCAAAAAGAAATATGCTCCTAGAACCCTTTATCCGTTGTTTAACTACAATGTTGACTGCATATCCTTTTTGCATACGGGTTTTGATATTGATCGTAGTCTCTTGTATGCGTGATCATAGTCTCTTGTATATGTGAGAGAGGGGGGGAAAAAGTTAGTTTTTCAGAAGAGCATATTAGAGTTCTTTGTTTCTAATCAATGTCTATTGTACTGAACAACTGTTTAACTGCATATCCTTTTTGCAGAAGGGTTTTGATATTGATTGTTGTTTGAGAGTGGCTCTTGTTTTGTTTGCAATCTTGGGAACTTAATGGCGGAATTGATTGGACCAAGGTTGTACAGTTGCTGTAATTGTCGAAACAATGTTGCGTTTCATGACGATATCATTTCTAAAACTTTCCAGGTAAAGAACTCTATGCTCTACTTCCCCTAAATCAAGGTTTTTATATGTTGGTTTTTTTGTTTTAAGTTCAAGCTTAGAGAGAGAATTTTACAGCTCTTCATTATGAAATCTGAAGGAGTAATGCTACGCGTCCAAAGTTGGATCATCCCTAAATCTTAGGTGGCATAAATTTTCTGCAATTATAAGTCAATTTTATACTTCTGTGAGACCATAATAGGAAGAACACCAATAAAAACTTGACATCTTAATTGGATTTACCCCAACTTGGGACGTCTAGCATTTTTCATGTTCTGAGGAATTAAATTTTAATTGTTGGATTGACTTAAGCAAAAAACCAGCTTATACTCAATTAGCTGTAGCATTGAGCCAAACAGCTAAATTATGATTATGACTTATGAGGTTACATTTTTTAAGGGGTGTGGTGTTGGATTGAGATTAAGCTGAGTTGTGTCTTTTTGTTTGCTCTGGATACTCTTTGTCCTGATTGCGGCTATTCTAAAACACAAGAATACTAATTTGAGCAATTTCTTGAATGAGTGAGTGAATAGGGAAGGAATAGTCGAGCGTTTCTGTTCTCTCATGCAATGAACATTATGGTTGGTCCCAAAGAAGACAGGCAACTCATGACAGGCCTCCATACAGTTGCTGATGTCCACTGCTTTGATTGCCATGAAGTGCTTGGTTGGAAGTACCAACAAGCTTACGAGGAAAATCAGAAGTACAAGGAAGGAAAGATCATTCTTGAGAAGTCCAAAATAGTCAGGGAAAATTGGTAGTTCTGATGTAAGTTTCTGGTTCATCATCTGTTTTGTTGCAGTCTATGAGTAGTTGTATCAAATACCATTGGCTTTGCTCAATGAATCATGAATAAAACTTCCTTTAGTTTATGTTTCATATATCATAACGTGCAGTGTACTGTAGTTATTTCATTGTGTGAATTTAATTTGTAGCTAAGCTTTAATCTAAATCCTGCATTGTCTTTGGCTCTAATAGTACTTCATGACCAAAAGAATAACCGAAGTCTGTGTCTGTTTTCCTTGTTAGCGTTGATGAAATGTTTTGAAAGAGTAGTTTTATATATATATTGAATATTTTGTATGTAAAGTTACTATGTAGAATAATAAAGTAATTGTGACCAAATAGGACCAATTAGATTGAGATATATGAATTGTTGTGATAAAAAGCATTAGTCGTTTCGAAAAGCTGTCTAAAACGTTTGTGGTGTATGACGATATAACTATCCTTAAGCTAACTATGCAGTAGATTTATGCAAGTTAGGAACACACCGAGTTGTGAATATTTTCATATCTACCATTTAGAAGTTTACTGTCTAAACCGATTAAACATTTTAGAGAACAATAGATTCTGAGTCCTTTGTTCAATCGGGAAGTTGAATTTATATTCTTATTTTTGGAATAATGTACCATGTAGTTTTTTTTAACTCTTTCATCTGGCACAATTAGAGAAAATGTCTGGTTCTTTAAGCATGTCGAGTTTGCAGGGGAGACACAATTAGAGATTTTATCTTTGAGGAGAATTATGTTGATATTCTTATCTTTGAAGAGAATTATGTTGATATTCCCATAGGTGTTATTGGTATTGATTAGTATCACATTCTTGTGTTTAATCAAAAAACAACAAATAAAGACAATCTCAATCTCGAAGAATCTTTCATTCAAGAAATTGTTCCAAAAGCACAAATTTTATAACCTCAAGAACTCGTACCATTAAGTAGATCAACTAGAGAAAAGAGAAGTGTCGTGACATATGACTGCATTGTATTTCTCCAAGAATATGATTTTGATATTAAAGTGATGGAAGAAGATCCGATCAACTTCTGTCAAATCATAGAAAGTCTTGACTCTTAAAAGTGGATTGATTCGATGAATGAGAAAATTAAGTCCATGAAGGAAAATGATGTGGGAGATCTTATCCCATTGTTAAAAACTATGAAACCCATTAGTTGTAGATGGATATGTAAGACCAAGAGGAATTCGAAAGGCGATGTGAGGAGATACAAAGCTTGTCTTATCGCATAAGGCTTTTCATAGAAAAAAGGCATCGATTATAAAGAGACTTTCTCTCAAATTTCTTCAAAAACTCTTTCAAAATTATAATGGCATTGGTAGTGTATTTTGATCTTGAGTTATATCAGATGGATAAAGACGATGTTTCTCAATGATGATATTGATGAGACAATCTATACGATGCAACCAGAAAACCTTGTATTAAGAGACCCAAAAAATATAGTTTGCAAACTTAAGAAATCCATCTATGAGTTCAAGCAAGTTTCATCAAGATCATCTTGTTTGGTTTTGTGATGAATTTGGTTGATGATTGCATATACTATAAGTTTGGTGGGAGTGAGTATATTTTTCTAGTTTTATATGTCAATGGCATTTTGATTGCCGACAACGGTATAAGCTTATTGTACAAAACCAAGAGATTTCTAGCTCAGAATTTTGAGATGAAAGATCTCGGTGACTCATTTGTTGGATTAGGCATATAGATATTTAGAGATCGCTCTAAGAGTATTTTAAGATTATCACAAAAAAATTATATCAAAAAAGTTCTCAAGAGATATGGTATAAAAAATTACAAACCAGGTGGTACCCTTGTTGCTAAGGGAAAAAAATTTAGTCTCAATTAGTGTCCTAAGAATGATTTTGAGGTAAAGAAAATACACACTATTCCTTATATGTCATTAGTAGGGAATCTGATTATGACATTGCATACATTGTTGGGATGTTAGACAAATATTTAAGCAATCCAGAAATAGATCATTGGATGGTAGCCAAACGAGTCTTACCATAACTATAGAGAACAGAAGACTACATGCTCAAGTATCGAAGGTCAAATAAGCTTGAGATCGTTGGGTGTACTAAATTTGATTTTGCTTGATGCTAAAATAATATGAAATCTACGTTGGGTTATGTCTACCTACTAGCTTATGATGTTATCTCTTGGAAGAGTACTAAATAATCTCTTATTATAGCCTCTTCTACCATGAAGGTAGAGTTTATAGCATGTTATAATGCATCCAATCATGGAATATAGATGCAAAATTTTGTCACATGGTTATGCATAGTAGATGGTATTCACATGGCTATGCATAATAGATGGTATTGAAAGACCACTTAAGTTATTATTGACAATAAGTTAGCAGTGCTATATTCTACTAACAACAAGAGTTTGACAAAGTCGAAGCATATAGAGATCAAGTTCCTGTTTGTTGAGGAAAAAGTTTATAGTGTACATGTGTCTATAGAACAAATCAATACAAACTCTATAATTGTGGATCCTCTTACTAAGGGATTATCATCCAAAGTGTTTCATGAAAACATTGCTGGTATGGGTGTCATATCATTTGAGGATATTTAGTTTTAGTGAGATTTTGTAATTTTAAATATTTCTTTGATAGACACACTTTCAGTTATTTTAGTTTATGGATATTTTGAGATTATTTTCTGCAGAAATAAAGTTTTGATTTATTTACATTTTGATTTTGATATGGTTTGATCTCACGAAGATTTAAGGTTAAACCAATTGAAAATAGGCATGTTAAGATCACATGGTATGTAATTTACATGCGATACATCCGCATCATAATCTATGTTATTCAATTGTATCAGTATACATGACCATTGATGGGTTGAGTTATAACAAATGTAGCAAAGGTTGCTTTGATCCTATATTGGTATAATTGATGAATCAGATTGGTTACAAATATATTTCGATAATGATAGTAAAGTTGAGCTTATATAATTATATTTGCAATGCATAATTATAAATTACACATATAGCCTAAAAGGGAGATTTTTGGATCTTTAATCCGATATTGGGCTTTAATCCGACATTGGGCTTATATATGAATAATTATGTGTTAGACTATCATATAAGGTTAAGCCCATTTAAAAGATATATGCTAAGTTTTAAGTAATTTAATCTTTAATGTATCTAATAAGATGTGAGTCTTTAATGTGTAGAGACTTAAAGATAATGTCTATTTTAATGATGAGTTAAAATAGATATAGAGTTATTAATCATATATATAATGGTTATGATCCCCACATCACATGTAATTTATTCTTCTTATTTGATATCCAATCATCAAAAAGAACAGAGAGAAAACTGAAGAGTTCTCTAAGAAATACCTTTAGATATGGAATACTAACTACGTGTAAGTTTCTGTATATCTATGTTTGATTCTTGATGATACAATATAAATGTTTTTAGATTATTTTTAAGTGATGGTTTTAACCAAAAGGTTATTTTATTCTAACACCCTTTACTACCCGTACAAGTTGTAGGATACAAATCTTTTAAGTTGCTACTTTGTTTATGTTTAGAGAGTAGTATCATATTATAAATCTTGACCTATATGTATTATTACTTGATTGGATCAATCGCTTTTGATAATGATAAGATTGATACATTGTCCCAAGCTGTTATGAAGTTTGTACACATTAGAAATATCTTTCTTGATCAGCTAGCTTTTAAGTACAAGACTAAATGTATAACAAATGTAAGTTGTAGAGAGTACTGAGCTATATCAAGTCGCATGGCTTACCTTGTGCAAAATCATGGAACATCTAAGATCTATAACATATCGTGTTTCATGCCACCTAGCATACCATCCCATGTAAGTCGTATACCACATCGTTCAAGACTAGTCACTTTGTGCACGTCGTTTAGTGATTATGTCTTCATAGGTTGCATTTAGTGAGGTCGGTGACATAGAAATACAATAGTTTGTACCAATGACACATATCATGTATCACTCAATACATTGTTAACACCCAATGTCACATACTTCGTTATAGGTTATATCCAACTAGATCATTAGTACTAAGTTCTTGTATATAATTTATCCAAATAGTTTACATTCTCATGGCCAAAAGTCCAAGCATATAAAACCATTGCACATCACCAAGGAGCAATAAGAATCACAAGTTCACTACTAAATAAGGGGTCCAGTATCGGATTACTCTACTAGTTTTTCCTAATAGTACACTTAATTCTACTATCTTTTAATTATTACTTTAGAATTTCAGTTGATTTAGAAAATACTACACTATTAGTCATACGTTAATTTTATGATTTTTTTGTTAAAATATAAACATTAGTGACGCGTAAAGCAGGGAAGAATGAAACAAAGAAAATTGCACAAGGGTATTTTAGTGAATCAATAGCGTTTTACAAAATAAAAAATAAATCAAATAAAAAAGTTAACTAAACCCAAAAACCATTTGCTCATCCCTTCGTTGAAAGAGGCGAAGATAAAAAGGTTAATCAGACCTCCACTAAAGCCTTAGAAAAAGAGGGAAAAAAGAGTAGGAGGAGAACCGGGGAAGAGGGAGAGAGTGGAAGAAGGGCAACCATCCTCTAAATCCATATCAAACATGTGCTTCAAGAACTTGATGCCCTGTTGAAGTCTCTAATCAATCGGCTAAACTCCCGCAGTAAAGAATTGAAATTGGAATGCATTCTTAGTGGAACCAGGGAATGAGCATAGAGACAAGTTGGGAAAATTATGTTTATAACCATAACTATCCTGTCTCGATTTAAAATAAATTCGAATAATAACCACATTTTCAATTACCCACGTTTAAAAATGTCCATCCTAAGTGAAAGTGAAATGAGTTTTGAGATGAAACTGAATTCAGGAAGCTAGATATTGAAGTCATTTTTAGCATGAAGAGAAGTAGAAATTTAATGGGAATAGTAATGGTGGACTGATATTGTACTACTTTTCATAGTTAACTTGTAGATTACCATCTAAAACGCAATGTACTTAAGTGTATCATTAACCTAACCTAATGAACTCCAAGAGTATTTTTCCCAATAAATAAGAGCATTATTTCAAATGTAATGCAACACTAATTAGTAAATACCACTTTATGAGATATTTTCCACAGCTTATTACACAGAATCAATATTAAGTGCAAGCTTATTTCATAATACCAGCTTGAACGTATTCGCCATAGAAAGAATATTTGAGTACCATATTCTATTCCATTAGAGACTATTCGTTCCAAATGAATTTGCAGAGTGAAAAAGACAACTTTTTTGACATCCATATAGAGACAGAAGAAACTACCTTTCGTCTTCATATTTCTTCTAAATAAGTTGGAACTTAGGAATGCAAAATAGAAACCCTACTCAAAGCTCTCATCATCTTTTAACTATTATCAATTATCATACTCTGCTGCGTCTAAAGTGGGTCATCAGGTGTTTATCTCAACAAAAAGGCTGGCTTGGGGATGCAATCCAGCTTCTTTCAATGATAAAGACTGCTTCTTAGGACCATAAACTACTCGAGGAAAGTTAGAGACAAGGCTGTAGTCTTCAACAGTCAAACAACCTAAAGAGTCAACATAATCATAGAGAGTCTGAATTGTTGCTGTGCTGTGAAACCTCCTTTCCTTGCGTTCTCCAGCTGGGAACCTTACCAATACCTGGTTCGTCAAGTAAAATTCAGAAATACAAATCAGCATTTCAGAAAATTTATATCAAATGCTAGAGGTTCGTCAAAAAATAAAATTCTAGCCAATGGAGATTACTTGTGTGACATCAGGTCCTTTCTCTGGTTCAGCACCAAGTGACTGGGCCTTTTCTTGTCGTTTTTGAGCTAGAGCAGCCTCTCTCTCAGCTGCTTCTCGTGATTCTCTTTCACGAGCCTCTTCTTCCTCCTTGAGCTTCCTCTCAGCTTCGGCAGCCTCTCTTTCCCGACGTTCCTCCTCCTCCTTTCTTTGTCGCTCTCTTGTCTAATGCAAGAATTAGTGCGTAAAATACTGAACATCAAAAGAAACATATTGTGCCAACGAGTTGTGGCTCAATGACACCAAACCCATTTGGGCATATAGAAGATTTAGGGCTCGAGTCTCAATTACGAGTGTGCGAGTAGTGTAGTTATTTGATTTCAAAAGAAACATATTTTATGGAAATACAAGCATTGCATCAGTTATAAGAAATGGAGAAACCAAATGATCCACACAAGAAAAAGCAAGGTTCAAAGAAGCATCATACTTGATCGGCTTCCAGAGCTGCTCTGTATGCAGCATCTTGCTCTTCTCTTAGTCTCATGTTGTTTCTCCTCTCTTCAGCATCAAGCCTCGCAGCAGTTAGAACAGGAGAACTTTCTTCATGCACTCTTTGGAGTACCATAAGCATTTCTTCAGGAGATTTTGGTCCCTCAACCTGCAAAGCATGGGTAAGTGTTGATCAAGAAGTCCAAATTAGAGAAAAAAAGTTGTATTATCCATCTCCAAAGCACCACAGTGACAGAATCAGAGAAATACAGACTAGGATTTATACACGAAAAAGGTCATTCCATTAGTCCTTAAAAAGGAGTATTAAGCACACCTTACTAGCCAAGTATCGTAAATCATGCAAAGGGTGCCACCATTTTACATTTGAATCGTTTTCTTTACTTGGAAACTTGGCTCATTAATGAACTTTTCAGCCTAAAACTATAACATTTTATCCTTGATAAATGGAAAAAACTTCTTCAGCAGAACAAATACATCAGTTGATCAATAGTTTCATATCGCTTTATGATTTATGAACAGTTAGGAATCATTGCCTCCCAAAATTACAATGATGTCAATTTCATAACTCGAAACTCACAAACCTATTTCATGTTCCACATGCACTTAACAGACAGCAAAGCTTAAACCTTTACTCTCTGAAACAACATTTCAGCGTTTCATTATGTCAAATAAATACCTGCTGAAGCAGCGCTATCCTCTGATTAGTAGAAGCCATAACAACAGCACAGAATGGAAACCGCGAAGCCTTCAAGCTATTACTCATCTTGAATCCGTCACTGGACCGTATATTTCCTCCCCATGACACGAAATTGACATTAACAAAAGCCGCCAAGGTGTCGGAACAGAGAGTCCTCTGGCAGAACAAAGGTGTATCTGGATGGTCCGGTGAATGCAAATACACAAACAATAACTTAAACTCGTTCCTTGACCTCTGCAGAGCATCCATAAACCCTTCACTTAAAAAGTGAGGCCTTGTCGTACCATAATTCCTCTCGAACAATGAAACGAACTCCATAGCCTCCGCTGCCGCAGCCGACACTGAAACCAACCGTGCGGACGATTCGCTGTTCCGTCCCGAGCCGGATCCCAATCTAATCATCCCCATAGAGTACGAAAGTACTCCACCAACAGCCCATAGTCCGAGTCCAATAGCACCGGAAATTAACCCTAGACTACCAGAAATAATTGAGACCGGCAAAGTGATAAGCTTCCAAGCGATACCGGGAGCGGGAGTGTCATTCGAGCTCAATTCAGGTCGATACTGGAGTCCTCCTCCAACTGGTTCTGAATGAGACGTCGCCGAGGAGCCGGCAGCAAGATTTTCAGGCAAAGAGGGGTCAGAGGCCGTGAAAGAGGAGATCGCGAGCTCAAGGTCCCAGCCATGGGCTGCAAGGATCTCTGTGCACAAATCGGGATCGTTTAGGCCCGTGACCGCTTGGAAATACTCTAATTTGTCGGCTACATCAACCATATCTATGCGAAATTAGCTTTGGCGATGAGGCCGAGGGATATTTGTGTTTCTAAATTTTCAGCAATCAAAAAGAAAAACAGAGAAGGCGAAACGAAATCGTACGCCTTAATACGTTGTCGAAGTCGAAGGTTCCTTTCTCCGAAGAACGACTTTGATTGGTTTTGGCCAAGCACCGCGATGCCTGAGGACTCTGAGGAGGAATGGTGGAATAATTGTGCTGTGGGATGGAATACTGCAAGTAAACACGATACTTTGAGAAAATGACAACAATGCCACGGAAGAGCAAAAAAAAAACAGTGGAAGCGACGTCGTTTACAATTTGATGTAATAATACTGACATAATTTGCAACCAAAGGGTGATAGAAAAACCAAAACTGCAACGAAACGCCAACGTGCATAGTAGGGGTGAACATCTTCTAGTTTTGTTGGATTCTTTTTAAAATTTTAAAAATCAGACTGAATTATTTAAACATACTAAATTAGATTGGACTGAACTGAAAAAAAAATAAAATAGAAAAAGCTCAATCCCATTATGGTTAAAACCATTCAGTACATAGAACTATATATTTTAATTGTTCCATTTGAAATGTAGCAGTTGATTGTTTATAGCACTCTCAACCTTTACATTCAGGGTTGGACACATGATAATTGCAATTTTATTAGATTTTTGTTTTTTTTAAAGAAAAAAAAAACTAATATGTGAACACTACCAGCAGTTGAACTCGTGAACGCAGGGATGTTACCATTATATATGCAACATACAGTATAAGAGGAGTTGTTTTAAACATATTAATTAAAATAATCAGATTTAATTTAAACAATTTATAAATTTTATAAAATGAATAAGATTATACAGTGCAATATAGATTTTTAATTTTATCTAATTTATTTGTCCACTCTTAATGTAAGCAATTCAACTAGCGATCTGATCTTAAAATTCATTTATTTTTAATTATAAATGATATATTCGAACCAATGACTATCGATGCAATTGCATCATCTGTGGATATTTATCTTTAGAGAATTTTCTAAATCTGTATTTAAGTTATGCAGACATAAGCTCAAAGTAGATGATGAAGCAATATGGGTTAAAATTCTGTCCAATATTAAGTATGTGTTCAGGTGTACTTGTTAATTAAAAAGTAATTGTTTTCCTGTTGATTGATGGCTTTCTCACTACACCAAGCGAAATGAAAAATGAATGAAAGGTATATACGATAGCTAATCTAAGAAAACTCAATCGAAAATATAAGGATATAGATAGATAATGAGTATGCAATTTTTTCAGAAAATTGAAAAATTGATTATACTGATGTAAATGAAGTTTGTTACTTAGGTTAATGACTAGTATTTTATTACGTTTTAATACTTGATAAGAAAAAAATAATATTTTAATAAAAAATTATTGAAATAATATAATTAACCTTAAAAAAGCCTTTGCAATCAGTGGAAGAAGATCAACGTGTCTTAATCATACAACAAAAACTTCATGTCCCAGCCATATTCAATGCCATGAATAACTTAACAAAGGATGGCAGGTAACGATGTAGAAGACAAATAGTAGAATGTCACTCAATCTCCTCAACTAGAACCTTACCCCTTGTTCCTGCATTTTTACTCACTCTCCCACCAGGTATTGAACTTTTTTGGAAATCTATAACAGAACTCTTCTCTGCTTCTACTAAGGCAGACAAAGAAGACCATGCTTCCCTTGTTTGCTCATGGACCCAACACATCATGAAATATATCTTTCTCTCAGCAAGCTTAAGCTTATTCCTTATTTCCATCCTCCTTGATTCTCGAGGATTCTCTGATTTCAGCTCCCTCTCTCCAGCTCGAACCATCCACTTTAAGTCAGCCAGCAAGCACAGCAATGCTGGACCCCCTAAAGTAAGTATCCTTACAACATCATCCATCACAAGTATTCCAAATTGTAACCCGCACGTGTGTCTGAAAGCAGGAGAGCAGGCCTGTTCCAAGCAATAAGATAGAGCTTCTGACACTCTCTCTGGCTGCCCACCTTGACCTAAGACAGAGGATACACTTAACACTACCATGACAGTTCCAATGGCATCTGATTTCCAATCACCATTGTAGAGGCGCATCGTGAAACAGTAGCTATATATAATGTCAACCAGATGAACAGATAAGAAGGGTGATGGTGTTGTGAAGCTTAGCTTGCTAAGAGGAGGTAGAGGGGTTTCAGGGCCAGGAGGAATCTCAGTATCTTGGTTGCCTCCGAGATCATGTTCTTGGGATTCTGATACTTCATCCTTTTTGTCTAATGGCTGAATAAGTTGAGTTCCTTCCTTGCTGAGAGAGATTTTTCTGGCAGAAAGCCTCAACCACCATGGTTCCCAAGGCTCGATCATCTTGCTTAACTCCCCTGATGCAATAGCTCTTTGGAATCGTTTCTTCTCTTCTGCAGATAAATCATCAAAAGTGACTTCACCTCCTGGAGAGACAAGCCAAAAGAAACATATGAGAAGAGCTCACAAGTAATTTTGTACAGAAACATAAACTACGAATTGGATACAGCAGGAACATACCGGATAAAACCTTTTGAATGGTCTCCTCTGAAAGAGTTGCATCTGATAGGAAAAAAAAATGAATGAGAATATTACTATAATAGCTCCATTTAACATAATTTACAAGAGACAGCCACAAAAAAGGAAGAAAGGGAACAAGAAAAAAAATAAAATGTAAAAAGCAATAATGTACGAATATGAACTCAGGAGAACAACACACTCTTTTTTGTTTTATCGAATCGCTTGCTGCTACTTCATAAAAAGCAATCAGAGAGAAGATCGAATCGAGGTACAAGAAAGAGGACTGTGGGAACGGCCAACCAAGAAGATTGACTTCATTTGCCACCATGGTTCCAACCAGGACGGTTCATGACTGGGCAATTACTATTAACTAATTGGACCTCAACTCTGTTCTAAATGTGGATATGTGGATTGACTCAGAAAAGAAGAAAGAGGCGCAGACCGCATTCAGTTTGAGCTGGGCGATGAAAAGTTTGAGCCGCAATGGAAGCCAATTCCAATTCGTCAAATCACGATCATGGGGTAGCCCGGTTCTAATTCCCTCTTTTTCTACATATGCGGTGGCGGGTGTTCACCAGACATCACCCCCCTGTTTTGATTTTTGCATCAGCTTTCGGGGAAATTGACAATTTAAACATCGGTTACTGATTCAATCACAGCTTTTATTCCAGAATAGTCAAGCTTTTAGATATCTCAAAATACGAGAAAAAGAAGTTGAGTCTATTTTTTTACCCCTTCGCTCTACCACTGAGCTACTGAGGAACAACATGAGGGCTACTGAGGAACAACATGAGGGCTACTGAGGAACAACATGAGGGCTACTGAGGAACAACATGAGGGATGATTATGCCAGTGAAGTAAGAGTATTAATAAAGTAACTCTGAAGTAGTTATTAAAATTCATACTCTGGTAATCCTTGGTCTAACAGCAGAAATTCCCACTCCTTATATAAAGAATGCCAAATAGCGGGTACACTCACTTCCAGCCATAAGTTTGAGTGCTTATAGAAGTTTCCTCTATCGTACCCATAAGGAGAATGCATTGCTGAATGGTAGATACAGTTATAGACACATCTCTAATTTACCAACTAATTACATGGGACTGATGGTTCAAGAATTCAAGTAACAGTAAAAATGGCAATGGCCACCAACAACATTTAATTATTAACCTATTGCCACATTACAATGTTTATCTATATATAAAAATAGCACCGATGACCAAACCAATAGACCAGAACATGAGAGAGCAATAGCATGAATGACATGATAAAAGATAACAAGCAGCATAACATATTGTTCACCGAAGCCAGTTGAGAAGTAATAAAGTGTCCTTCATAAGAAACTTCATTATCAGAGTAAGGTCAGAAGCCAAAGGGCAAAATAGCTAGGAGCACTAGAAAGTACAATTTAGAAATCTGTATGTCAAAAAATATCACGTAATGCTTGACATCTCAATTACATAGGATACCTAAAAAAAATCTTCATATTTGCAGAACAAGTATTATACCTTCTATAGAAACTAAACAAGATGTTGATAACATACCTTCCTCGTCCATGCCTTCTGTCTCTTCTTCTGAATGAAATCTTTTTAGTATATCTAGCATTTTTTGTTTAGTACCATCATCAGGCTGCAATTGCCGGAGCTCGTCAACAACATTTTCTCGCATAAAGGATTCAGTACACCGAAGACTATGAGACTGCAAAATCCATATTGCTCAGAAGAAATTACCAAACGTAGAGAAGAGTGTTATAATATAAGATGCATCTATAGTGTTCGTAATCATAAGTGATGTGGAGGTAGGGTTGCTAATGAGGTGGGGCAGAACCAGAATCAGAACCCCTCCCCATTCTCCATCCACAATTTAGAATTTATCTCTCATCTCCATTTAAAATCCTTGCAGGGTCATATTAGGAATCCCAGTGAGGAACGAGGACCAGCAAATGGAGAACAAGTATCCAATTAATATTTTAAATATTATTTTTATATTTTTATTATAAATGCAAATTTATAAAAATAGTAAACCAATAATAAATATTTTATATTGAGAAAATTAAAATTGAGTCAATAAATAATAAAAAATAAACAATATTTATGTGAAAAGAAGAAAATAAAATATATGTAATAAAAAATACATAATACTTTTTATATTAAACAACATTAATAGATTCTTGTTACAAACCATTTTGAAATAATAACAATAAATTATAAAATTTTAGATTTTTAGAATTTAAATAAGTATTTTAAATAATTTTTTTAAAAGAAAAATTATTGATATTTTAATAGAATAAAAAAAACTAAAAATGAAATATAAAATATATAAAAGTTCAAATGTATTTAAATCTATAAAAAAATAAAAAAAATAAAATGTTTATATATTTATTAAAATAGAATATACATAATTTCGGAGAATAGAACAGAGAATACAATTTCTTCTTTATCCCGCTTCATATTATAAAATGTGGATTCTCGTTCTTCGTTCTCTGTTCTCCGTTCTACTGTCCCCATCTTTATCTTTAACCGGATTATTCCGTAAGGATTTATCCCGTCAAGAAAAATTAACAACCCTATTTGGAAATGACAATTAAGTGAATCGAATAAAAGAAGATTATTTGTCACACAAGTAAAAGACAAAACAAATTGAACAAATTGTTTATAAAAAAAAAATTAACAAATCTTCAATGCACGAAGGAAAGCATATTTTGGCATCACAGTTATGTTTTCCAAATTATCATTTTCTTACAAAATTATTGGTTTGGCTTTAAATCGGTAAAGATGGCACTAAGATGTACTTATAACTAACTATTTAGAGTAACTAACTAGTGTATGTGTACCAATAAGTAGCTTGGTTATTCTACACTTAGGATCATATGATTAGAAGCTTGTAACTAACAAGCCTTAAATAGATCCTAAGGGCACATGTGTCAGTTAGATTTTAGAATACAATCATACACTCAAAGAGAACTTCAGAGAGATGAAAAGAGAACTGTGATAATAAGGGGTTTCATCTTGTAGAGAGAGTGAGAATAATTGGATAGAAGTGGTGCTAAGGGAGATAATGAAGGCAATACTTTGTATTGGTGCTATTAAGATGCATTCTTGATGGTATAATACAAAAGGAGTAGCTGCATTCTTTAGAGTTCTTGTGTGCATTTGTTAGATAGTTTCCTTGTCGCAAATTTCACATATGATCATGATTTCATATGCATCGAGTTGAAGACAATTTCATTACAAATGTAGTATCAACAAGTTGAAGGGGAAAGATCAAAGGAATACATTCTGTGATTGATTCTTGGAAAGCAATCGAGGAAGGCAATCAAGAATGGGATCAATAAGGCTAGATATTGAAAAATTCGATGGGATAGGAGACTATAGGATATGGAGGAAGAAGATGAAAGTTGTTCTTGTATAACAGAAAGTGTCCATTGCTCTCGATAAGACACCTAAATTTACAAGAGTAACAACCCAAAAGAAGCAAGAAATCTTAAACATAGTTTTCACAAGCATCATTATAAACCTTTATGATACTATTTTATGCCAGGTAAATGATGAAACAATAGCCTATGAGTTGTGGACAAATCTGGAAAGCCTCTACGTGAGGAAGACACTTTCAAACAAGATCTGTCTAAAAAAGAAGTCATTTAGCTTCAAGATGGATCCAATAAAGCCTCTAGAAACAAATCTTAATGACTTCAAGAAGATTTACCATTGAATTGGCCAACATTAGAGAGGAAATCAGTGAAGAGAATCAAGCAGTAATCTTGTTGAACTCACTGCTTGAGGCATTCGATGCCATTAGAGCTGCAATTGGGTATGGTCGAGAGTATTTGCCACTTGGGGTAGAGGTTTCATCGTTAAGATCTAAAGAGCTTGACATGAAAGTATCCAACAAAACAACGTTTGGGAGTTCACAAGGGGATGCACTGTTAATAAGAGGTAGAAGTGACGAAAGAGACTTCAAGAACCAAAAATCCAATTCAAGATTCAAATCAAGATCTAAGAAACCCTTCGGTGTTTGATTTGTCATAAAGGACACTTCAAAAGGGATTGTCCAGAGAGATGAAAGAGATTTAGGGACAAAGAAAATGGATCTGTAGAAGCATCATTAGTACATGATGGCTAGGACAGTGCAAAAGCACTTACTGTGGTTGATGGTCATTGCCACAAAGAATGGATCTTGGACTCTGGATGCTCGTATCATATGACACCATGCAAGGATTGGTTTACCCAGTACAAAGCTTTAGAGAATGGAGTAATCTTCATGGGAAATGATCAAACATGTAAGGTGGTTAGCATAGGCATTGTAATCTTAAGGATGACTGATGGTGCAAAAAGGACCTTGTTGAATGTAAGACATGTGCTACTCTTTAAAGTAATCTCATCTCACTTGGTGAACTTGTGAAATAGGGGTATGTCTTCAAAGATCAAGGCACTGAACTTAAAGTAATCAAAGGTTCAATGGTTTGTTATAAGGAGGAATTAAGAAATAGCATCTACCTTTTGCAAGGAGGCACGAGCTTGCCCATAATGTCTATTGGTAAGACTAGTGATGAGGCAAATGGTGAGACTAGTGATAGTGAAATGAGTCTCCAATTATAACATCGAAGGTTGGCGCATATAAGTGAGAAAAGAGTTACAAAAATTGCCAAGACAAGGTCTTGGGGCAACTGAGATTGAGTAAGCTTCCTTTCTGTGAGCAATGTATTATTGAGAAATCAAAGAGAGTGAAATTTGCAAGGAAGAAGAAGGGAACAAGTGAAAAACTTACATACATTTAGATTTGTGGGGTCTTACACAAAGCTCATTACTGAGTGGCTCAAAGTATTCTATCACCTTCATAAATGACCAGTCAAGAAAGACTTGGATCTAGCACTCAAAATCAAAGATGAGACACCGAACAGATTCAAGGCATAGAAGACTCAGGTGGAGCTACAAATAGAGAAGAAGGTAAAGTATCTCAAAACTGATAATGGCCTACAATATTGCGACGAAAAATTCAATTGTTTCTGCAAGGGTTGTGGGATAACTACACACAGAACTGTTACTTATACCCTCCAACAAAATGGGGTGGCCAAGAGAATGAATAGGACTTTATTGGAGAGAGTTAGACGCCTACTAATGCAGAGTTGCCAAAGAAATTATGGGTAGAAACACTACACATAGCATGCTTCTCCATAAATAAGAGCCCATCAACTACATTGAAATTTAAGACTATAAAAAGTATGGACTGGGGAGCCAACTTCCTGTGATATGTTGAAAGTTTTTGGATGTGTAGCTTACATGCATAGGAGGATGGATAAGCTGGAACTTAGGGCAATGAAGTGTTGTTTGTTTGGGTGTCCTAGTGGGGTAAAGGGGTTTAAACTCTGAGATCCAATTCGTTCCAAGTGTGTTATCAATCATGATGTGATTTTTAGAGAAAACGAGATGTATTACTTGTCTAACATTGATTCAAAAGGTGAAGACATTGATACCAAGAAGGAGAAACTCAATTTTGAGGCGAAGTTGGAAAACAGGCAAGTGGCTAGTGAATTTCAAACTTAACAAATGTACACCGGGCAAGATAAATTTGAGGGACTATTAGCTAGCTAGAGATAGGCAAAGAAGGAAAATCAGGAGGCCATTAAGGTATGAGGATTAAGCTAGACCTAATGACAGCAATGATCTCATAGCCTTTGCATTTACAATGGTTGATAATGGCTGATAATCTGGATAAATTAGACCCCAAAAGCTATAATGAAGCTATGAGCTGTAAATAGATCCTACGGGCATATGTGTTAGTTAGACTATAAAATAAAATCATACACTCAAAGAGAACTTTAGAAAGATGAAAAGAGAACTGTGAAAATAAGGGGTTTCATCATGTAGAGAGAGAGTGGGAATAATTGGCTAGAGGTGGTGCTAAGGGAGACAAAGAAGGTGATGCTTTGTATTGCTGCCATTAAGATGTATTCTTGATGATATAATACAGAAGGAGTAGCTGCATTCTTTGGAGTTCTTGTGTGCATTTATTAGGTAGTTTCCTTGCTGCATTATTTCACATATGATCATGATTTCATGTGCATCGAATTGAAGACAGTTTCATTAAAATATCACTAATCAAAATTCCTTCAGCGGAACTTTTTTACACTGTTTCATCATAATTGATTAATCTGTTGGCAAGTTAATCTCAAGCAAGTACTCAATATCATACATACACTCCAAAATCGTTGCAACAACCAGAAGGCGATGCAGTAAATATCAGCAGTACCACTTAATCAACCGCTTAAAAGAAACGATTTAAAAAAAATACAAAACAGATTCAATTGATTGATAAGCTAGTAGTTGCTTACCTTGTAGCAAGGGAGGGAACAATATCGTGAATTGCAACGAGGACAAGTATACTGCGAGAATTGCTTTTGGCAACTGAGTTTAGATAGATAAAGAAAAAAAAATTAAAAAATAAAACATAAAAAATTCAAGAAGGAGAATAAGAAAATTTATCGCAGATGTACACGTATTGAAATTGAAATTAACAACTAGTAACCTAGAAGAAACAGAGTAGAAAAAGAGTTAGAGAAACATTGTTTTTGGAGGAAGAAGGAGAAAAGCTTACACATGACAGATAATTCGGGAAGGAGGGTTAAAAGGGGAAGATGTCGAGGGTTTATCAGAAGTAACAATGGTGTCCGACATAGCAAAAGCACCTCGCTTTTCTCCTGCTCAACGAATTTATTTCGCGTTTTAATCAAATTGCATATAGAACAAGTCGCTAGTAACTTGTATAGTGGTATTCCAAGATTCTTCTCAAACGACTTGAAATCTTGAATCGCAATGACGGTCAAGAACCATCGAAAACATACTGTAGCCTTTGTCTGCTAGCCTTCTTTTGTTTCAAACGACACGTCGTTGGTAATAGCTACAATCAAAATCAAAATAGGGTGAAGGATTGATTTGTCAGTGATCCGACCCACTAGAAAGATGCCTTTTTTACGAGCGGGGGAAGCACAAAATATTAGGTAAATTAAGTAATAAAAATTTATAATAATAAAAATGAAAATTTAATAATATTTAAAGTGATTTAATTATATAACATTTAATATTATATATATTTAAATAATAATAATTTAATTTAAATTAGATTCAATCGAACAAATTTCAATATAAAATGATATATTAGACATTTTAAATAATAAAAATATATGAATTAAATATTATTTGTATGGTTATAAATTTTTGAAAAAAAAAATTATTTTATTTTTCTTAAGGGACTAAAATTTAAATTTTCATAATATACACTTACAAAAGATAGTTACATTTATAAATAACTTCGTAATCATCATAATTTATTAATAGTAATTAATAATAAAAATAATAACATAAAATTAATTAAAAAATATTTAAAAATAATGTAATATTTTAATAATAAAAAAAAACTATATAAATAGAGTCCTATAATGATTAAAAGAGTAGAATTTAACTATAATTAAATCTAAATTAAGGATTTTGTTAAAATCTCTTTCAATATAAATAATCATGTAATCTTTTAAAAATTCTCTATTCATTTTTTAAGAGATATTTTCGATAAGCTTCGTAACTAAAAATGCATGTTATGTTGTTACAAAAAATACACAAAGACTCAATATTAAATAAATTAATATGTTAATTATGAAAGATATCTTTGATGTTTCATTTTTAACTAATTTTTATAACAACATTGAAAAAAATGTTTTTTTTTAAATTATGATCCATATTGTTTTAAAGAATAATTATTTGAAAATTATGTAAATTTTTGATAAGTCAGATTTATGAGAAAATAAAAATAAATAAAATAACATTTGATAACGAAGTTTGGTCAATTTTGTCTACATTTCTAGACCTGTTGTAGATATTTTTACTAAAACGTAGAAATTATACAAAGTATTTACAATACTCACAACTCAATTATACCCAAGAAAATTGCTCTCAATTTTCTCTTACTAAAGTTTTTTTCTCTAAGTTTTTCTCTCAATTGGATTTTTTTAATAATACAAAATATCTATTGGGGTGCTCTATTTATAGATATAGAAGCCCACATTCTACACACTTTGTCATCTAATTCTTAATTGGCTTTCCTTTTTTTCTAACAAAAGGATGCATCGTCCACTCAATTTTCTTGGGTTGTTGGTTGTGGTGTGTCGGACTACTACGCACTACTCTATCATGTTCAACGAGTTTCTCTAGCTGAGGGGTTGTTAGAGTTGATTATATCACGGGATTATCTAGAAAATCATCTGTATCTACAAATATTGACTCATTATGCTCTGAATCCTTGGCATATGTTTTCTGCCTCTCCTTATACATCACCCTTTCGTTGAAAATCACATCTCTGCTATGGATTACTTTCTTTTTTTGTCATCCCAAATGCGATAGCCAAACTCATCCTTACCATAGCTAATGAAGGTGCATTTCTTGGATTTAGGATCAAGCTTATTCCTGCCTTGATCATTGATATACACAAATACTACACAATTGAAACTTTTAGATGTGATAGTTTTACCTTTTTTTGCTCCATATCTCCTCTAATATTTTGTGTTCTAATGGAACAAATTGGCCTTGATTGATCAAGTAAGTTGTTGTATTGACTACTTTTTCCCATAACTATTTTGGTAGACTTGATTGTATATGAATGTTTCTAGCTCTTTCTATCCACATTTGGTTCATACGCTCAACTACACCATTATGTTGAGGTATTCCTGCCATAATTCTCTCCATTCTAATCTCGTGCTCATAGTATAAATTTTTGAATTTGGTGTCTTTATATTCACCACCATTGTCGATTCTGAGTTTTATAATCTTCAAAACTGTCTCATTTTCAACCATAGTTTTCCATCTCTTGAAAGCCTTAAAAACGTCAGACTTATGTTTTAGAAAGTAAACTCATGTCTTCCAAGAGTGATCATCAATGAAAGTCACGAAGTAGTGTTTCCCACCAATGGATGAGACAGTTGTTGGTTCCCAAACATCAAAGTGAATGAGCTCTAACCTTTCCTTCTTTTGGTTTCTACCACTTGTTTGAAAGCTTACTTTCTTTTGCTTTCCAAGTATACAATCTTCGCACGTGTCTATCTTCGTTGATTGTAGACCTAGAAGTTTTTCCTTAGAGTGCATAATCTTCATCCTCTTCTCACTCGTGTGGTCTAGTCTCTAATGCCACAAATCTAGTGTTTCATTGCCTACTGCAATTACGATCGAACAACATGTCCCTACTATTATGTAAAAAGTGTCATTCTTCTTACCTCAAGAAACCGTCATTGCACCCTTCAAAATCTTCCAATCATCACCATGGAAGATCATAATATAGCCTTCACTATCCAACTGCCTAATGAGATTAAGTTCTTTCTTAGGTCGGGAATATGTCTGACATCTTTCAGCTCCTGAATAGACCGATTCAACTTAATCTTTACTACATCTTTGCTAATAATAGCACACGGTTGATCATCACCAAGATATACCTTTCCAAGGTTTCCGAGGACATATTTCTCGAAGAATTCTTTCTGTGAAGTAGCATAGAACGATGCTTCAAAGTCTAACACCCAAGATTCTTCCCTGCTCTCCAAAGAGCATATCAATGCATCATCTTCTCCTGAGGTGGAATTTTCCCTGGTAGCTACGCAAACATTTCCCTAATGCTAGCTATGTAATCTACATTTTCTTCATTTTCCCCTATCTTCTTCTTCTTCCCTGGGTAGTTGGTTTCTCAGCTCAAACTTTATTCTAATTTGGGTTTGTCACTCTTCTCAATTTTCAATTTAGGGTTTGTCACCTTTTCCCTCTCTTTCTTCCAAATACTTATTGAAATTGCATGTCGATATTTGAAAATGACTTAATTGAGGATATTGTTGTTGAATATTGAGTCTCTTATGAATATAAAGTCAATGGTAGCTAAACGAAATTTACATCTAAGAGATAAGCATTTAGGTTTTCCTTCAAGTTGATTCTTTTCCTAGTTGCTTTATGTGGTTAGTTTATAAGTAGATTTATGACTAGAGATTCAAGTTAGACTTTCTATAAATCTATCTTGTCTTGTTTGTTTGTCATTGATGAATTAATTTAATATGTTGTAAGCATGGAGTGAATTGATTTGATAATTGGTATTTGAGGTGCCTGATTTAAACATGAAAGAAAACTTGTGTTGCTTTGATTTAGTGATGTGGATGACTATAATGTTCAAGGTAGTTTCAGGTTTGTGTTTTGACCTTGATGCTCAAATGGTGGCAAATGATTTGGAAGACATTCCAAGGTAATTATATCTAACTATATATGCTAGGTTTTGCCTTACATATCGTTACAAACTGTGTTTTGGTTATAATGCAATGAAGTTTTTTTGAAATTGGCTTCTGAGAGAACAAAGACTGGAAGATCCTTCCCTATCCTTCATCCATTTCTAGCTTGCCTAGTTCATTTGCTTTTAAAATGCAAAGACAAGAAGGGTCGAATATATAGGTTTATTTGTGCTATGAAATTTTGTAACACTTCACCCCAATTTCTTAATTTATTTTTATAATTACTTTTAAATTTTAAACTCAATTTGCTTACCCGACCCTTATGCACCCTAGAAAATTTTAAGTCTTCTGGGTAGACCATCTAATGAGAATTTCTACTTTGATGAGACTACCCATTAGATATAAAGGGCTTGTTAAATACTCTCCCATAATTCAATGGCTCTAGTACCTGGTGCTAGTACTGGTGCGTGGAGCATGGTGTTGGTGCTTGGTTCATGGTGTTGGTACTAGTACTTATGCATGTGCCTATGCCTATGTTGGTGCCTAGTGTTAGTGCTTATGCTAGTACCTAGTATTCGTTCCTAGTGCAGGTGTTGGTGATGCCTAATGCTTATGCCTGTGTTGGTACCTGGTGCTTGGTGCATGTGCTTGAGAATCAAAGCAGTAATCTTGTTATCTTAAAAGTTGTAATTTGCTTTGATACCTTACATAATTCAATTGAAAAGAAGAGAGAAACTTTGCTTAATACCCTTGTTGATCAGGTATTTTTTCATTATTTCCTTCATCCTAGCATGTGTGTACATGGAACGGGAGAGGCATGAGGAGGGCTAGTAAAAGTCATATTTGAAATAAAAAAACTTTTGTCAAGTTTGTTATAGATTTTTCTATTGGATTTGGATGTATCTTCCAAAATTAGAATAACTATATAAAAATTATTATAAGAAACCTTATGTTGTTTAGAAGCAAAAAAGTTTGTGATAAATGTTCTTTCTTCCTTTTGGTGTTGGTTAGTGGTTGAAAAACTTATTTTTTGAAATGCATAACAAACAAATAATATAGGTAGTCATCTATTATTGTATAATATATCATTGTGGTATTTTTTAACTTATCCATATCTTTTTATTCTTTGTAATTGTGTCACAGGCTTTAAATATGTAGGTATATAAGCCATTATGGGAGCAAATAAATGGAGCTCCTTTGAAGGATGCTCATCACTTGGCTCACAATTATGATAGGCTACGGTATGATGTGGAATCACAGGTAATTTAGATTACGGTATATATTATGGATAGTACTTATGTGCAATTTCATATGAATTTATTATCTTCTGTTAAGTAGCAAAAATAATGAGGCACCAAGAAAAATCCAGAACGCTTCTATTTCTAAAGAAATTTCCATAAAGCTTCAAACTGCAGAAGCAAGATTGATCGAGCTCAAATCTTTTTACAAGGCTCTTGGCCAAGAAGAAACTATTGCCATCTTATTTGAAACAATTTATATAGTAGTTATTATGTTCAAATATAATATTTGTAGAAGACAACAAAATGCTTCAATTGTGTTATTAATGCATTAAATGCTTCTGTGGCTCTTTACTTCCTTTTCTCTTTGCATTAAGTATTTGTTGCATACACATTTCTTTCACTTTAATTTAACACTTGGTTGATTATGGAATGTTAAAGAAATTTATTTGAATTAGTTTCTCAGGTCAATACTGAGAGATCATATCATGAACATGCTTTGGCTATTTTAAACGGACTACAAGCTAAGGTTTGTTTTACAGTATCTTTATTCTATACTTCTTTCTCATGTGTTTTATTCATCCAGAAACTTTCTTTCTGAATTTTATTTGTTTAATAGTTGGCTTTGCATTTTTGTCTTATCTTGATTAATGAGAAAAGGTATGGTAGGCCTATTTACTCAAAATGCTTCACTTTGTAAGTTATCTATCAGTTTGATGCTTAAGCAAAAGGAGGATTAAACCTATCACTAAATAATTATGTCGTGGGTTATTGGGATTCACATTGGCAATAACTTGATAAATTATATAGGAATGAATCTGTGGTGTAATATTGTGTTCCTTCTTTGTTTGGGATTCAGCTATATGTTGATCCATCAAATTCCTCTCCAAGTTTGAGGTGAGCATTTGTAATATATGTTTTGCATTTAGCAAACTTTTCCTAAGGAATGTTTGTTTGGTAATTGCTTGATATTTTTTCCTAATGTTACTTTGAGTTTTCTCTTGAATTTCTTGCTTTTTTTGTTGCTTTTCTTTATGAAATTTATATTAGTTTTGATAGTTTGTAATGTATACCATTTTTTAACAAAAACTCTCAACTGGTTTTCTTTTTTCCCTAAACTGAATCAATACTCCCTTAAAGCCTTTTAAGCTTGGATCACGTTACCCATCAAATGTTTGTTTCGGAAACTAATTCCGAGAAACATTTTATCAATTTGGTTATCAATCTCTTGAGTTTACTTTATAACATTTTTTTTGAATTAGAAGTTGCACTAGTAACAGCACGCCAACAACAACACTAGCACAAGCACCAACACCAGCACGATAGTACTAACACCAACATCAACGCCAGTACCAGCACCAGTACCAACACGCAAGCACTAGCACTAGTATCAATACTAGTGCTAATATCAACACCAACAAGTTATATAACCTATTTTTCTGCTGAACAATCTTAGTATATTTAAGTTTTTTTTTTTTGCATGTTTTCCATATTCTGAAACATTTTAATTAGCTAATTATAGTAAGGTTTTATTATGTTTTAGTGCATATAAAAACTCTCAAATGTAATTTCATTCTTAATATTAATATAACGTCTTTTAATTTTCTCAATTTCTCAATTTATTTTAATTTATATTGAAAAATTAGGTTAAATGGTATGTTTTTTATAAAATTGAGGATATAGGACATGTCTATGGCCTCGGTTATTGAAAGATCAAGGTCATAAATATACCCTATGGTCTCGGTTATTGAAAGACCGAGACCACACTACTACAAAAAGGGGCATTAAAGTCGGTTCGTTGAACCGACTTTAAATTAAACGACTTAAAGTTTAAAGTCGGTTCACGCGGTGAACCGACTTTACGTTTTTTTTTTTAATTTATTCATTTTCTATTATACTCAAATAAAAACCTGTATTCTAGCAGGAAAAAAAAACAAAATCAGTTTAGCAAATAGTTCAAATAATACAAATATTTGAAAAATAAAATATTAATTAATAGTAGAAAAATTACCATGGTTTTGTTATATTTTATTCAAGATCATCATATTCTTCTCCTTATGTTATAATACAAACCTACATATATAATACAAAAATGTATACACATAATAACAGAAAAAAAATATGAATAATAGGGGATCTAAAAGATTAGTTAAATAGGAAGAAAACTCACTAACCGGTGTTGGAAATGGTAGTCGTAGGTGGCCAAAAAATGAGAAAGAGTGGAGGAGAAGTGGAGGAGGTTTTCGGTTTTTTAGAGTTCTGCAACGCTAAAAATAGTTTATGTCTGGGAATTAAGAAAGAAGAGAAAAGAATTTATCCACGTGTAGCGTCGGTTCCACGTGTCAACCGACGCTATGCGTGGACGTAGCATCGGTTCCAGGTGTCAGCCGATGCTACGCTACGTGGATAGCATCGGTTCACCACGTCAACCGACGCTACGTAACGTAGCACAGTAAAGTCGGTTGACGTGGCGAACCGACGCTACACATGGACGTAGCGTCAGTTGACGTGGTGAACCGACGCTATCCACGTAGCGTAGCATCGGTTGACACCTGGAACCGATGCTACGTCCACGCATAGCGTCGGTTCGACACGTCAACCGATGCTACATCCTACGTGGATAGCATCGGTTCTACACGGAACTGACTTTACGTATCGACTTAAATACTCATTTTTGTAGTAGTGCCATAGACATACCTATGGCCTCGGTTAAAAATCGAGGTCATAAGTAACAATCTATGGTCTCTCTCACTTAGGCCTTGGTTCTTATAACAGTGGCCATAAACCTAAAGTCACGGTTAAAAATCGATGTCATATGTATGTATTGTGGTAGTGCACATTTTACACATTTCTCCTTTCTATATCCTTCTAGGATTTTCTCTTTAAAAAAAACTTTCTTCAACATTTGCGAAGTTTTCATTGTATTGAGCTGAGCTTGATCTTCAAATGTTAGCTCATCTCCTAAAAATTTAATTTTTTATGATAATTAATTACTAATTATAATCTAATATGGTATGAGAGCATAAAGTCTTAGAACTATACATTCCTAACTTTAAATTTTTTATTAATATTAAATAATCATCCCTTGCTTCGCTTCTACCAAACTTCAAAGTCTATCTCTATTTTATGTGCTTTCATCAATTGAGTTGATGAGATTTTATCTAATTTTACTTGATAAATCTTTAAAATTATCTTTTTAATCTACAAGTGAAAGTCTATCATAATAATCTACTCAATTATGGGTGTCTATATCCAACTCTACTCAATGGGGCCTTCAAACCTATCTTCTCAACCTATATAAGCAAGTTCATTACAATCATTTACACAACCCACATGTGAGAGCTTATTAGTTTAGGAGAGTAAAAGAAAAAACAAAAATGCCCATCAAATGAGAATAAGACTCATATATAACATATAAAAGCATAGTTAGCTCATCTCTAGGGTTCTCAATTTTCTATGACAAGACAAATTCTTGTAGGGATTATCTAATTGAAGATAAGGACGAGGACAAAAAAATAAGAAATGGGAAACCGTATTTTATAATATGAGATGGAATAAAGAAAAATATTGTATTCTCTACCTTATTTTCTGAAATTATATACCCTATTTTAATAAATATAAAAAAATTATTATTTTTTAATTTTTTTTTATAGATTTAATTACATTTATATTCAAACTAATAATAAATAATATATATTTTTTATATTTCATCTTTAATTTATATTTTTATTCTATTAAAACATTAATAACTTTTCTTTTTTAAAAAATTAATTAAAAAATTTATTTAAATTTTAATTTTAAAATCTTATAATTATTCTATAATTTATTATTATTATTATTATTTGAAACTAGTTTGTAACAAGATTTCATCAATGTTATTTAATATAAAATGATTATGTATTTATTGTTATATATATTTTATTTTTATTATTTTTATATAAATATTATTTTATTATTATTTATTAACGCAAAATTGAAATTTTTCTAATACAAAATATTTATTATTGATTTACTTTTCGGATTGATAACCCTATTTAGTTTCTACGATTTAAGTTTTTATGAAAATTAATTGACATCTCTTCTCTAACAAATAGATAGTGTATTTCCTTATAATTTCAAGTAATTTAGGTTTAAATATGTTTAATGCCCCCAATATTTTAGATGGTAATAAAAATGCCTCCAACATTTAACTTTCTAAAAAAAATTGCCCTAACCTTTAATTCTATGTAACATTTATGTCATTTTGATAATTTTTGTCAAAAATTAATGATTAAACGTGATATTAAAAAACTAAATCTATTAAGAAAAATAACTAAAAAAATATAAATGTTAACGGAATTAAATATTGGTGACACTTTTATAACAAATTAAAATTTAGGACCGGATCAAAACGTTACTAGCAACATATATAACCCTAAAATTTATAACCCTAAAATTTATTACCCAAAGGGAATATTAAAAAAAGAGTATCAATAATATTGAATAAGATACGGTGATTAATATGATGAAATCTCAACTCTGAACTGCCATTATTTCTATCATAATATGACTTTACAATAAGCACTTTCTAAAAAAAATATATAAGTGCTTTAAATTATTTACTTCTCAAACCCTTTGAAGGGTCATCATGGTTCATTGATCCTCTTTATGTTCATCAGGTAAGATTTTATTACTAGGGTGATTTTGTTTGGTCTTTTCCTCAGCTACTGGCTTGAATACAGCTAAATCTGCAAGTTCTTCAACAGCGTCAACAATGTCCTCAACTCGTCCAGCAATTTCAATCAGCAAAGAAACTAAAGTTATTAGAGGTAATATTTCCATGAGAGGTGTTGCTGAAGCTGGACTTTTCACATTTTGTGTGTTTTCAGCTTCTGGCAATGGTTGTGGAGTGTTTGTGAAGAAAGTTGGAAGAGACTTTAAGTCATTTTGAAGCTCTTTTACTGCATTTTTCATTTCTTTGACCAATAAATTTATGTTGGATGATTTCTTCATTGTTTTCACACTACTTGTAAGCTCTTTTATGACATTAGAAGAATTGGAGCTTAGCTTTAAAGCAATGCAACTTATTTGCTTCTTTGGGTGGTCTGGAACCTGTTGTTCATAACATAAAGAGCTTTCATGAGTCTCATTTTCATCTTATATTTGATAATGATTTTTTATTTTGCTTTTCAAATTTTTAAAGAATCATTGTCAAAAAAATGGATGGATAGATTTTTGAATCATATTTATGATCTCTGATTTTTTTTCATTTTCTTAAAACATTTTTCTTAGAAAGTAAATAAAATCTTATTATTTTTTATGTATAAAAATTAGAAATAAATAATTAAAAACCTAAATTTTATAAATAATAAATAAAAATTTTTGTAATTTTGTAATTTTTTAATTTTAAAAATAGAACTAGGAAAACAGAAAGATGATAGAACAAATAAATTATAGGTAATTTTTAATTTTTTTTGAAAAATCATTAAGTATAAATGTTATTAAATATATTGGTAATTATTTAAAAAAAATCATAAAATCGATTATATAATCATAAATAAAAATCATGAATTAAATTAATATGATTTAGAACTTGGGTTACCTGGTTTTTTGAACTAAGACAACCATTGAGAGCCTCAATACAATAAGAACAACTACGCAATGATGCCCCGATTTTGAGATATTGTCTCCAAGGGTGCCCAAAGCTGAAGATTCCATGTGCAGGTTCCCACCTAGCGAAATTTGCCTGTAAAAGACAATATATGACCTTAATCAGTAAAAATAAAAAATTTGAAGAATTTTAAATCTTAAAATTTGTTAGAAATCAACTCTCCCGAAAATTTATGTTATTTGAAGAAGTTTTATTAATACTTTTACACATTCTATTATCCAAATATAAGAACATAGTCCTGTTACATACCATAGATTCTTCTGCTGCCTTTGAACTAAGTACACATTTGTATCCTAACAGTTTCTTATGTGATACTTTGTCACTATCGGTAGAGCTTTCACTACTAGCGTTAAAGTACTCAACTACACAACCTGAAACAATTAATATAGAGCAGTACAAGAAATTGTTAATAAAAATTGTTTGCTACAAACATAACTACAAATTTTTGGTTTTTGGTTTTTTGACAAAGTATTTTACCATCTAATGAATTTGAAACTTTGTCCATGTTGTTAGTGATGAGAGTATAGAGCTCCTTCCCTGCCCAAATAGGGCAAATGATCATGCTAATGAGAATACACATGGATGTTCCAATTATGATTGTTGATATTCTTTGACATGCCATGTTAAACAGTTCATCGACTCGGTAGCCTGAAACTGTGATCAAACTGAATGTGAGGATGAAGATCATAGCCCCATAGTCGAATCGAGTTTTAACTGATGGAATGAATCTGGAAAAGGTTGCTGCAGAAGCTGAAGAAAAACAAAAGCAAAATCAATAAGTGAGTTTAACTAATACTTATTACATTAATGGAAAAATAAATAAAAGGTACTTATATTTATATAGATATTTTAAACTAAGTTTTTTTTTTTATGATTTAATCGTTTTATTTTTTTAATTTCAACTTTTTGGTGGTTTAATTTTTTTTCCTTATAATTTAATCTCTTTATTTTTAATTTTTATACTTTTTTCATGACTTTTTTATTTTATAATTTTGATGTTTAATTTCAAGTTAATGTAAATTTTGGATTCACGGTATAAAATTAAAAAATAAATGAGTCAAATTATAAAAATAAAAATACGAATAGTAACTTGTGAAAATTAAAAATAAAGGGATTAAATTAAAAAAAATAATATAAACACCAAACTATAGAATATATAAAAATTTAAGGGTTATTTGTGTAATTTGATCACAAAAGTATTAAAAAATATAAGCCGAAGTAAAAATTAAAAATAAATAAAGGTATTAAATTATAAGGAAAAAAAGTGGTTAAAAACGAAAAAATAAATAAATTGTAAAAAAAATAAAAAGGATAAAATTGTAAAAATTAAAAAATAGAATAACCAAATTATAATAAAAAAAACATAGAGTAAAATATTAGAATATATAAATATATATATGAATCATTTATATAACTCACTTAGAATAAAATGGACTTTTAATGTCATCACAAACCTAAAATAAAAACCGAAATCCCAACGATGAAGGGTTCGGATTTGTCTCCTGATTGACTAGCAACCCAATGAACACCAACAGCTAAAAATGCAGCTAAGAAAGTTCCAAAGATTCTATTCAAACTTTTACTGATTGTTGCACCTGAAAATATGATATCACAACTTAATATAGAATATTTACTTAAATTTGTGTCTTTAACAAAATTATAAATCATGATTTAAACACTCACCAACTGTGTTTTCAAAGACTACAACAACTGTCATAATAGCCCACATCGCATTTCCTCCAACACCATCATAGAGAGGTCTCATATAGTAAAAAAGAGAGACAACAGTAAGTGCCATCCCAACCTTCAAACAATGCATCACTTTTCTAGGGTCATTATGACCTAAATCCCAAGCTTGTCTTAAAAATTTCCATAGTTTCAAAACCAACCCAACAATCAAGCCTTTTAGACCAATAAAGACTGTTGGCTAGCCCTGTCTCAGGAGCCAGAGTTTTAGATGAACCATCCACAATCTTTATCCTCCACTCTAATCCGCTGCTTGTCTCTTTCTCATTAGCCATGTTATCAATTAAGTGCTAACAAATTATTGTTTACAGTAACTAAAGTTATGATAAGCTAGCCAAAACCAATAACACTGACTTAATATGACAAAGAGTACTTATCAAGTTGCCCAAGACCTGAAATTGGACTGGTCTTGTGCTTCAATTGTTTTGAGAATTGGTCAGTGACTATGCACTATATATATACATAGTGGATGTTATTATTTGTTATCTCATGGTGGTCAAATTAAATAATTATTCTTTTCTTATATACTAGCTGGAATCTTATATTAATACATGAAAATGCTAGAGGCTGGAAATCAGTATTGCGATTTTTTATTGCTTGTTTTGATTTTGAGAATTCTTGTTTTGATTTTGGTTAGGTAACTTACAAATTTCATTATCTCATAGTGTACAATGTACATGCATCCAGAAGAAATCATGTAAGCCAGGGGAGCTTTTGGGTTATTATTTTTTATTTAAGTGGTTTAAAATAAAACCCTAATGTATCCAATAGACACACAAAAGATATTGGTATTAGTAAATGTTAAGTTACACATTGGTTAAGAGTAAGGCAATAGTATTGCTTATAAGTTTGGTCAATCATCTAACTCACAAGCTAGCTTTTGGGTTTAGAGTTAGGCCTGGGTTTCTAAGTTGGTATCAAAGCTAGACTCTTGGCTTCTTCGTACTCCCATTGGCCCTCATGCCGTAAATCTGGACCGTGCCGTAAATCCGGACTCTAGCCGATGTGGAGGGGGGATGTTAAGTCCCACATTGGCTAAGAGTAAGGCAATAGTATTGCTTATAAGTTTGGGCAATCCTCTAACTCACAAGCTAGCTTTTGGATTCAGAGTTAGGCCTGAGTTTCTAAGTGTAAATATTTATAAAAATTTATAAAAATACCCGATTATCCATATTTTAAAAAAATCATGACTTTAAGAATCCTAACAGGAATGCATGACATATAGTTCAAGAATAAAAATTCCATTATGTTTAAAAATTATGCAAATCTTCGATAAATCAGATTTACGAGAAAATAAAAATATATAAAATAATATATAAATTTGATAACGGAGTTCGATAAATTTTTCCTACATCTTTAAATTTGCTGCAAATCTTTTTACTAAAAGGAAAAAATTATACAAAATTTTTATAATACTTACAACCAAATTATACTCAAAAAAATTGTTCTCAATTTTCTCTCATTAAAGTTTTTTCTCTAAGTTTTTTTCTCAATTATATTTTTCTTTAATAATACAAAGTATTTATTGGGATACTCTATTTATAGATACAAAAGTCTCACTTCTACACGTTTTGTCAATTAATTCTTAATTGATTTTTCTTTTTTTTAACAAAAGAATGCACGGTCTATTTAATTTTCTTGGGTTGTTGACTTGATAACCATTTTCTTTTTTTATTGTTATTTATTGCATCGTTTTTATATTTATGATACTATAAATTGCAATTTTTTTGCAAATCCATTGACATAGCTAACTAGGTCAAACAAATTTATTGCTACTAAGCCTTTAACATGAAAAAACCTTGATTTTTTTATTATTTAATTTGCCAAATTTTATTCTTTTATGTCTTATATTTATGTTTATTAAAAAAATTATTTATTTTGCGGAAAACACGTGTCTCCATTTTATGTTACATTTCATGACAATTAAGCTAGGAATTGATGGTTTTTCTCGACCACAACTTCTCTAGAGAAAGAAAGGCTTTCTATTAATGACCTAATTATACCAATCTTTAATTAATTAACACGTGATATAGTTTATTTCAAAATGAAAAAGTAGAAACATCAGCCCATTATAACTTAGGTCTCATAAATTTTCTTCTCTTGCATATTTGAAACCAGTTCATATTTTTTCATTAAGTGGGTGTTTTATCATAATTCCTCGAGATAAGATAATTACCGACAGGTATGAGTAATGGATGTTCCAAATACATAAAATTTTCGATATTCACTTAAATATAGTTTAATAGCAAAGCATAACATATTTTGGTTTTATTTTTAACCCCTACTAAGCAGTTTACATATATTTTTTTCATATAACATAAAAAAAATTGTATTTTCAAAAATGCAATATACTTATATTCTTTCTTATATAATGTAAAAGATATATGTTTTTTAGAGATATTAAAAAAATAAAACTGTGTGATTAAATTAATCTTATAAAAACTAAAACAAAAAACATATCATCCATATGCTTTTGGGAGATCTTAAATATGCACCATTGCCTTTTTACTATTATTGTGATAACCTTATAATATCTTCTTCTTCCTTAATGCTAGAAGTAAATCCCCACCCACTCACTCCTAATGCTCCTAATTATTCTACAATCTTTCTGTAAAGAAAGTCAGTACAGTACTTTGTGAATAGTAATATACAAACGGGACAAGATTTTTTGCACTCTCCTGTTTTAAACATTGATATATAAAGAAAGTGAGAGAGAAATTGATTCATTTAAATATCAACCATTAGATATCAAGATATAAAAATTTGTGTAATAAATTAGACACTGATCCTTTTCATATACAAAAATCACAATAAGCTTAATTTTGTTCAATAATCTACCCATATAAATGTAATCTCTTCACTCAAATTTTAGTGGAGAGTCCAATATGAGTCTGCTATATATAAATTTTATCATTGCTAAAGTTGAAACATAGCAAATTAGGTCATGAATAAGACAAACCAATCTAACTAATAAGGTCTCTATCATTATATTAAAAAAAAGGAAAAAAATGGGGCTCAAACAAAGGAGTGCAATTGGATTGTACTGAGAAGAGCACTTATCCCTTTACATAGAAAAAACTTTGCTCAGCAGTATGCACTGATTTGAAAGGCTAATTCAGCTATCAACAAGAATGATATTGTTTCTTAATAGTTGATTATATCTTTCAATAAACTAACAAACAACTTGATTAAATTATATGCTTTCTTGATATAGGAATTAGGTATTTCCATAAACTAATATTTGAATCAAGCCCACACTTTTATCTTCAATTCTCAATTAATGATATACACAAAATAATACTTCTTGATGCATATATGACATGTGATTGTTGTAAAATGTGTAATTCAACTCAATTCATTTAGGTTATGTTTAATTAAAAATAATAAAAATGATTATAGATTTTTATATGTTTGGTATGATTTTAATGTAATATAAAATATTTAAATAATAGCATAAATATTTATTATTTTTACACTTTTTAATAATACGTTGAAATCGTTTATTTTTTTCGCATATTTATATAATTGTTTATTATTATTTTCTCATTTTATTTTATTTAAAAGTCAAAAAAATTAATTATCTAATTTTATAAACTTTATTTCGTTATTATCCTTATTTTTATTACATGTAATATTAATATTATTTATATTAAATTTAATTCCTTTTATCATTATCATTCCACTTTATTATGCGAACTAGTATTAACCTTTTTAAGATTGATCTAATGAATTGATGAAATAAAAAATCTCGACTCATGAATCATAAACTGAATTTAGATAGTTCACGAAAAGCTTATTTAACAAAAAAAAAATTTATTAAAACATAATTATCACGATATATAAAAATATATTTAAAATATAATATATTTTTCTTATTTTTAAAAAAGTTATTAAAAAATATTTATATTAATATTTTGTCATTAATAAATTATTTGTTATTTATTTTTGAAAAATATAAATGGGTCATAACTTATTTAAAAGTAAGTTAAACTTAACTCATATAAAATTTAAATAACTCGAGTTAAGTTACTAATTAGGTTTAATTATATTGCATAACCTCTTTATACATAAAGTTTTATTTTTAACCCCCTCGAGAAAAAAAATATATAAATTTATTATTCTTACAAGTAAATGAACATAAAAAAATAAACATATATTTTTATTCAAAATTAAAAGTAAAATTAATTGAATAATTAAATCATTTATATATAAATAGTAATAATTATCCCAATGGATTAAATCTAAAGACATTAGATTAATAGTAGTGTAAAGATGATGGCCTAATTTAACCCAAATTCCTTGAAAGTACTCGTTGGACTAATGTGTATTTAATTCAATAAGTTATGAACTAATCCAAATCCATCTACCATTTCATTTTAATTTTTTGTATCTTCGTTTAAAAAGCTAATTTTAATATTTATTATATATGATTTAAAATTTTAATTGTTTTAAAGAAAAAAATTAGATGAAATAAAGTGTTTGAATATATTTTTATTTATTGATTAATTTTTTTGTTAATCTATTTATGAGAAAATAAAAAATCATTCCTTAAATGTCATTTGTGAGAAATAAAAAACCACTTTAATAAAGACAAAGAAAATATAAATTATTAAGAAATACGATGAATTGAAATTTTTTTAATTTTTAATATCAATATAGAGTTATTTTAATATTAAAAAAATAAATAAAATAATATACTTATAAAATTATTTTAGTATTTATTTATTATCTTTTCTAAAAAAAGAAATAACTTATTTCTTTTCTTAACTAAATTCATTTATTGAGTAAAAATTAATCATAATCTAGCTACATTTATTTATTTATTTTTTAGTCAAAAATTAAATTTAAAAATTTATTACTTTCTTTATATAAAAACAATTAATGGAGAAAAAAATAAAAAAATCTTCGAGTCTTTATAATTTATATAAATATATAAAAGGTATACATTTTAATATAATAATAAGAAATATTATATTATTAATTATATTTACAAATAAATTAAAATAAAAAAAAAACCTAAAGGGACAAACGAACTTCCAATTTTTTTTATATAAAAACAATTAATAGAGAAAAAAATAAAAAATATTCAAGTTTTTATAATTCATGAAAATATATAAAAGTATAGATTTCAATATAATTAATAAAAATATTATATTATTAATTATATTTAAAAACAAACTAAATTATAAAAAATAAAAAATAAAAACCTAAAGCGCCAAACGAGCTTCCAAGCACATATATTGATGTAGAGGATCTGAATTGAGTTAATATTGGGCCAAACCTAAACTTACGTAACCTAATCTATCTTACTCTACTAATTTAGTCAACTCGTTTGACACTTTGGACATTCCTGTTCTCCTTGGAATCTAAGAGTGGTCAGGTTTGCCTCTCACGTCTCAACTTAATTTGTCTTCAATAAGGAAAGCTCGCACACCTAATAATTGTTTTTTTTTTCCTCATTTTTTGGGTTTGACGAGACCTAATTAAATACCTAATAACTGTCTAATAACTATTAAGTGCATGATGACCACCATGCATGCGTTTATATTTGATAATAAACATTAATATAGCATCAGAGTATCAACTTCTTAAAAAATCAAAGATTTTATCACTATTACATAATATATTAAATTTAAACTAAAAAAATAATAATAAAAAGAAAGATGAAGCAATAAACTGTTAGCCTACTACTAACTGGTTTATAACCTTGAAGGTACAACAGGCTATTTCTGGAGCAACCAAAACAAAAGAAAACCTAGAGAGAGAAAAATAGCAAGCAATTTTCTTCCCTCCTTATCATGACCAAATTGATCCCCCAAACATCATGTGTCCAGTTTGTACTACATGATTCTGTTGCTGGGATATAGTTTGTGTTTCTATTAAAAGTAATTTCTATCAAAAGTTATTACATATGGAAGTGTTTTCAAGAAGAAGCTGATAATTTTGAGCTCTAAAAGCACAATTAGAAAAGTCCACTTGGTTTAGAACCGCTTGTATAGTCTCAAACACAGAAACAAACATACCCTCTCAATTAGAGGAAAAAAGAACAAATTTTTCCCCCCTCTCTACAAAGTATACCCCAAGTCTAACAAGTAACAACTATATGCACACTTCAATTCCCATTTCCAGAGCAATGAATAGGAATGAACAAAACTGTTATGTGGCTTTATCTGTGTCGCTTCCATCTCCGAACACCCATCACGGCAGTCCCCTCGTGTGAAAGCTGAAGGTACATGTCTCTCAAATCCTCCATATACAATCAACTTAGAATCTCAGCCAAGCTGTTTGGTAATGGAAAATTTGATTTTTGACAACTATCTAATAGAGGCACTCCACCATCTATAAAATTACTTGGCTGATTAGCTGAATCCATTCCTTTGTTGCTTGTTTCTTGTAGCAGCCGAACAAGTGACCAGAAGACATCTATTCTCCTTACACTGCCTCTTGCCTATGAACGTTGATATTAATATCTAAATTAGAACAAAAATACAATGAAGATGATCAACTTTCACTCAAAGTTTAGTACTTTACCTCAACAATAAAGCTTGCCCAAATCTTATTCTCTCTAATTTCCGTCACTCCCTTCAAGATATTTAAGCCAAAACCACGAATTATGTCTGCTATTTCAAGAAAGAAACCTTGTTCCTCGCATAGCATCTGTAAGAGCAAACCAATATAGAGTTCAGAATCATATTGATAGTCCTTTTGCCTGTTTTGTTCCATTTTTTGATGTCAAGTTTTTAAAATGTATGTTATTTGGTAATTACTTTCATTTAAGTTTAAAATCAACCTCGATTCCATTTTTACACACTTTTTTATGGTTTTTGAAACTTTAAAAAAATAATAGTTGTTTTGAAAACCATATTCCAAAGTTCACTTTTTTTCTTTCATTGATCAACTTTAATTCTTTTTACTTGTAACTTAAGAGAGAATGAAAGAAGAAATAAAACTTTTTACCAAATGAGTTATTATTTTATAACAAAGCTCGTTATAAAATAAACCCCCTTAATTAAACCGAAAGCTCTTCTCTTTTTGTTTGTGCTTGTTACATACCTCGATTAGCATTTGACCAGGTGAATTGAGGTCTTCAACTATAATGGGGCAAACCATTGATCGACTCCCAACTTCAAATGCCCTAGTAACTCCACCTCCACCACCACAGGTATTGGTGTCTTTTAGAAACTTGCTATTATCTTTGCCAACCAACTACACGTTCATGCAAGTTAATCTATGCATTAGCCAAGATTAAAGAATAAATACCATATGCCAAGTAAATAAAGAGATCAAATGGTTACCTTTGGTTTATCAACTTGTTTCAGCTTATCTGCATATTTTGTCACCCCTTGCATGAAAAGCATGTACTTGATGGTCCGTTCTAATAGAGAGTCGATGCTACACTGTTTCATTAACCAAAAATAGTTAATTTTAGTGCATTTAGAAATTAATGGATGATGTAGCCATACTTTTCATTTCTTTCTCAAAGCAAAGAAAAATATCAGGAAATGAATACCTTTCCACCATTAGGGATGATTCCTCTCAACTCTTTAATACGGTCCTGGATCTGTTGACGGTCCTTGGGTCTCGGTCGGGGACTTTCCCCGGATCTTGCCCTTTTCCTGATGGCCTTTGCTTGTCCTTCCGACTTCTGAGGTTGTGTTAGAACAACACTTCCCTCAGTAATGCTATAACTATCATCAATCCATAACCCAACCTGTGACTTTGGAAACAAGTCTTTCCTGTTGAGATGGTCATTTGACATCTCCATATCACAATGCAGAAAACTCATATTCACATCAGCTTGATTAGTATGCATAGATGAACTTTCCATTCTCCTTCTTTTAGTAGGAGATGATAAACCATTCGTGCCAGCCAAAAGCTCTCCAAGACCTAACTCCGAGAACAGGCCTTTTCGAGAACTGGTGGCAGATTTAGCATCCAATTCTGAGTTGCATTTGGACAAAGAAGAACTAGTAGCCGAGCAAATTCCAGTCATCATTGGCCTTATGATATCTTCCAAAAGACTCCCTTCTTGATGACATTCATTATCATAAAGATTTTTCTGAGCACTGAATGTATTGGTGATAGAACTATGAACAGAATTGGATGGATGTTCTTTTGGAATGTCCATGAACGTACCATTTCCAACAAGACCTGATGATGTTGAAGCACTTTCGATCAATTGTGAAACATCATCACCCAATGCATTAACAATTTCATTGATGTTTTGCTCTGATGAAGAAGCAAGCAACTGAGACAGATCATCAATTAGGCAGGTATTAAAAGCATCTGTTAGAAAATCAGATGACTTTGAGCTATTTGCTTCTTCTAAAAGTCTAGTTTGTGCTGTAAAGCTTGATGAAGCAAGTCCTGAGTCTCCCTTAATATTAAAAGAGTTTGGTTTTAAAAGAACCACATCTAGGGGATCTTGAGTCCTTGTTTGAGATTGAAACTGTGATTCAAATGATGTCAGAGTAGAACATGAGGTCTTTTCAAAAGGGTCATCAGATAGAAAGACATGAGCTTCAGTTCCACTATTTTGTGACAGATCATCAAAATAAGACATAGCTCCTAGTGAAAGCTCTGGTCTTCCGTTGTAAAAATCAGGTATAAAAGGAGATCCATTGGTTGAAACAGGACTAATCAGTCCATTATTGGAATTACCAGTTGAAAGCAGGGAAGCAAATAATCTATTTATATCGTAAGTTTCACTTGTTTCAGATGAAAGCACGTGCTTTATGTTCTGAAATGACCTTTTTGTTAGATCCAAAAACTCCATCCTCTCTGGAATCTGCATAGGCAAGCAAGTGAAGTGAATAAAAGGTATTCTATGATTCAACTTTAGATTATCAATTTATTTTTAGGATGAAGAGCATGTAGCTTGTACAAACACAGCGTATACATCGCGCAGCTTTTCAGTAGACCATATAGGTCTATTGTTTCAATAAAATTAATATTAAAGTCTTATTTTGACCGTTGATTAAAAAATTAGACCAGATTTTATCATGTATTTGTCATATAATCAAATTTGAAAAGTTATTTCTAGTCATTTATCTTCCATGTCTAATTAATTCCATATAACTAGATAATAACCCTAATAACCTCAATAAAATTATTATTCAAAACATAACCTCACAAATTTAGTCACATGATCAACAAATAACATAATCTGACCCAATTTTTCAATCAACGGACAAAATAAAACTTTAATTAATTTTATAAAAACAACAAAACCTATGTAGTCCACTATGGGATTCACTCTCCATTCACACAGGACTGTGTGTTTCTCCTACTGAAATCTTATAAAGTGCACTTATGATAGAAAAAACCCCATTTTAAACCATGCAGAAAATAATTTTATGATAAATGCTTTCAGAAATGAGAAAATACATTTAGTGGTTTATAAGAGAAGTAAAAATAATATTATTTTCTTGAGAGCGTTTTCTTCATAAATTACTTTAAATTGAAATCACTTCTAGTTTAAGCACAAGCAAAAAGACCAAGACCCAAAGAACTAATAACCTATGCAAGTTCTTGTGTACATGCATAAACATAAAAAGGTAAATTCAGGTTTGTCTTTTCCAATGGACTAACCTTAACAGTGGATCCAAACTGTATCACTCCTCTTGATTCCACAGGTATTACTGCAATTGTCTGCAAATTATATTTGGTTATAATTTTAAATTAATTCAATAATATAATTTGCAATGGCAGCAAAAGTGAAAATATTTGAAAAGACAAAATAAAGTAATCAGGAAAATAAAAGTAAAGAGAACAAGGAAATTGCGAAAATGATACCTTTATTCCAAACGAAAACTGACATTGGAACTCGGAGTAATCCTGTAGAATGAAAGGAAATTTCAGAAAAGGGAAAGCAAAGTAGTTTCTATTTTTAAAGAAACAAAACAATTTAACATTTTAAAAGTATTAATATTTAAATGTTAAAATGTTTTTAAAACTAATTTTGTTTTTAAGTTTTAATTTTTTAATCCAAATTTTCAAAATAAGTATTATTTAATACTTAATTCTATTTTTATATTCAAAATCAGTTGTAAACATTTTTATACATTTTTTTAAATTTAAAAATAGTTTTTAAAAAGATTTTTTCAATTTTATTTTCAATGAATAGGAAAAAATGAAACAAAAAAACAAATTTTTTTACCCTAAATGGGTTAAAAAACAAAAAAATTAATTTCAAACCCAAAAAAAAAAACTTAAAAAGAGAATTCGTTAAAAAATAATAAGTAAATTTACAAATATATGACCGAAATATTTATTTCGTTCATATCATTGAATTATTTTTTCTGGTTTATATCATCTAACTCTTAAAAATTTTCTTTTATAACATTTCATTAGTTTTAGTCTAACATCATCACAAGTCAGTACTAAATTTTGAACAACTTATATAGTTAAATAGTATATTTAAAATGGTTAGTGATGCCATTAGACGAAGACTAATGAAATAATATAAATAAAAAATTTAATGAATTGGTTCGTATAAATGAAAAGAAAAATAATTAAATGGCATGAAACAAATAAATAAAATAATTTAGTTGTATTTTGTTTTTTTAAAAAGTTTACCCAATAACTTTTAATGTTTACATCTTTCGAGGTTAAGAAAAAAAAACCCAAAAAAATTTTAAAAAGAAAGAAACAAGGAAATGCCTGTAATACCAGTTGATCCTCAATAGATCTAAAGGAATTCCATCCTCCAGAGGCAGTATTTGAAGCAATCCACTTGTGTTTCCCATTATAAGCAGCTTGGCCAATTACTCTACAAATATTAAAAAAAAAATCAGCCTAATACTAATATATTAGTTTGAAAGGGATTAGATTTGAAGTAAAAAGACAAATATACCCTTCTCCAACAATTTGGATTTGCAGAAGCATATTGTCAATCACAGTCCTGACTTGGTCCTCATAGTATACATCTTCAATAACCAAAAACCTAGAAACATTTTGTGACAATAATTTACATTAAGCTTTATTCCCAATGTCCAGGACAAATTAACTTAAACAAAACTTTCATGCTTTATATGAAAATGTCCTAGCACTGTCTATAACAGTCATATACAGGGCATGGTTAAATACTTAAATTTTTCAATTATGAAATCAGCTCCTGGTGATTTTAAAGTTTTAAAAAAAAAATTAAGATGTGTTCTTGAAATTACAACGTAACAACAAGGACCACTATTTCTGTATTTATGTTTTTTTATTGTGTTTGAAACTTTTTTCTAATTTATTTAAGAAAAAAACAAAAACTAGTTTAGATGGCCAAACAAAAATGAATTTAAAATATGATTTTCATACATTTTTTTTAAGTTTCAAAAACAAGATAAGTGTATTTCAAAATGAAACTAAATTTCTAACTTAAAAATAAAATTTATTATTAAACAATATTCATTTTAAAAACTTTACTTCAAAAACTAAAACTTTAAACAGATTTGATTGAAAAAAATACCCTAAAACATTTATTCGAGTAATATGATAATCAAATAGAACACTTTTTTTCATATAAATAAGATAAAAGGACTATGGCAATGAAGAAAGCAACCAAAAAGTAGTTACATGGAATTTGGCTGATCAAAGCCCCAGAAGACACCATAAGACCAACCATTAGAGACACAGAGATTCTTAAGAGTCTTCTTAAGCACCGAATCTTTCTCTGTTTCCCGACCCATTACACCGACAAAGTCCAAGTTCCAACCAACCATCCTAAACTCACTACTCCAAACCCATTAAGAGATTCGGATCTGAGTTAACCAGCTAGATGGGCTCCGAGCTCGCAATCCCTTTCCCTTCTTATAAAAACTAAGACTGCGGTAACCCAGATAGTCCAACTCTCTCCTTCTGCAATATGGTATTCCCAACACAAGAACAGAGTTAATTTCTTGCAATACGGAAAAAGGCCAATTGTTTTGCTTTTAGGGCTCTTTATAAACAAGACAGAAGACGAAGATTGGGTTTTTGTTCTTCTATAAACCAGAGTGATATAATAAATTAGATACAGAAAGTGGTCGGTGATATAAAATTGACAGTGGGAATTAAGACAAGGGTTTATATATATATATATATAGATAGATATGGAATACAAGTGTTCGTTTTCAGTTTTAATTTTTGGTATGGTAGTGTTGTGTCTCTCTCTTCCATCTATAATTAAAAATATTGGATTCTTTTTTCTTTTCGAACCCAATAATTTAGAAAAAGACAAAAATCAAAAGAAATTTGATTAAGTTCGCATTTGGAAAGGGAATATTGAGATCTTCTCCATATAATATATTTCAATTAAATTAAGGGGAAAAAATAAAAGAAGCTAATATCTTTGTCTTGGACTCGTAGACTACCTTGTTTGTAAGTGCTTTCATCAGAATACAGAACCGTATTTTGGATTCATTTAGTGGTATAATTTTATTTAATTAATATTTTATTTTTATAATTATTAAAATAAGTTTGTTTAATTTTATTTTTTAATTAAGGTAATCTAATTTTTTCTAAATTTATATTTTTTTAAATAAAATTAAATATTTCTATTAAATTAAAAAAAATTATTTTCCTTCAGTTCTCTCCTCTCTCTCTTTCTCGATTCACATAGTACTCTCATCCTAGATGAATATATTAAGTTGTTCTTGTTGTTTTTATTATACATGATTACATTTTGATTTTATTACATTAATAATAATCTAAATATTTTTATAGTCCAATATGCATAAAAAAATGTTATTTTTTATTTTAATTAAAAAAAACTCAAATTTATACTTGAAAAATATTATTTGAAAATAAAAATTATAAAATTAAATAAACTTATCCTGTAATTATTAAATTGTTAATAGAGTGAAATAGACACAAAACCCATATAAAATGAGTATTATTCAAATAAACGTACTTATAAATATAACAAATGTTTTTTATATAAAAACACATCAAAAAATTAATATAAAATATATAAATATAAGTACAATTTGTTTAATTTTAAAAATATATTATTAAAAATATAATAATAAGATATATAAATATATAAAGATATCATTTATTTTTTTCTTAATAAGGTAAAATATCAATAAATAGATAATAATTGAAAATAAATTATTAGTTAACGTTAAATTTAATTCAATTTTATCATGATTTATCTAATGATTTGATAAATAATATTCATATTGCTCATTTACTCAAATGAAGTTTAAGCTACTTTAATTACGGTTATTTTATTTTAAAAATTTATTTTAAATATCTTTTTCATTTAATATATATTGTATAATTAATAGTTTTATTATTAAATATTTAATCTATATATTTAGATTCAATTATATTTAAAATTTTATTATTTATTTGTATATCAATAAACAAAAATATTAATATTTTAATAAATTATAATCATTATAAATAAATTAAATATAATTGTTAATTATTTTTATTATATGTTGTTCCATTATGAAAATAATAATATACATATTTAATAACAAAAATTTATTATCCAAAATATATATATAAAGATGGAGATTTTAATCATATTATTATAAATGTATATGGTAGAGAGTATGAAATTGTTATTAAAAAGCATACTTATATTTATTTATTTTTAGTTAAAACTATAAGAGAATGGAATTTATATTTTGGTTTTTGGTTAATCTTTTTAACGCATTAGGGCATTATGACCTTAAAAAATAGAAGAATTTTGAAGACATGGAAAAATATATTTAAATTAAATTGTATAATAATTGTTACTTATCGGGATTAAGAGCAATGTATCAAGGTTTGAACTTGATTTATTCGATCTTAAAAAATAATAGAATTTTGAAGACGTAAGGAAGATATATTTAAATTAAATTGCGTTTTAATTGTTAGTGCTTAGTATTGATAATAATGTACCAAATTTGAAACTTGATTAATTCAAAGATGAAAAAAAAATGATACCGAGTTAATTATGGAAGATATTGCTTGAATTCTTATGAACAAATAAAAATATATTGTTTGAACAATCATATTAATATATAGATCCATGTTAGAGTATTATAAGTTTATGTTCTATGTAACTATTGAATATCATTATTAAATAAAGTTTTCAAGAAAGATTGAAGGGACATATCTATGTTACATAAATTCTAGTCTTTTAGATAGAAATTTTGTAAATAGTAAATACTCAATTAAATAATAAATTAACTACAACAAATAAACAGTATAAAAAAATAAATAACAAAATAGACATATAATTTTATCTAATTTAACTTAAAACTTAATCCACGAATAATAATAAGAGAATAATTCATATTTCAAAATGTATTTAAAAAATGGGTACAAGTTCTCAAATACCTCATATTCTAATATTCTTAATTTATAGATTTTTTTCTAACAAATAAGAAAGACTAGTAAATGTGTTATTTTTGACAGTTTGAAACTACCAAAATAAACTTTCTAATTTTGTTCTCCTTTTCTTTTAATTGCAACTCTTGAAATAAAGTTACTTGGGATGATATGCAATGACAAAGCATTGCTCTATTGCTCTATTGCTCTATTTATAGAGAAGAAAGAACTACTATTGAAAAGCTAGTTCTTGTATGAAAATTTCTTATAATTTCTTCTTTATGGGTTGCACTTAATTTCTTATGGAGTTTTCTTTTGATAAGTGACTCCCTTTGACATATTTACCATGTAGTAAAACTTGGCTTAATATGAGCCATTTGTATTTTTCAACAATCTCCACCTTGGATTAAATTGAGCCAAGAACTTGAAGTGATAGTTCTCCCGATCTTTGCTGGTGCTCAAACTTACAGGATGTTTACAAATGCATAACTAGTAGGTGTTCAAACTTATAGGATGTTTACAAATGCATAACCAGTAGGTGCTCAAACTTACAGGATGTTTACAAATGTATAACCAGTAGGTGCTCAAACACACAGGATGTTTACAAATACACACATGTAGGTGCTCAAACTTACAGGATCTTTGTTGCACACATGTTTATAAGTCTTTCACCAAAAGTAAACACATAACCAATAGTTGATCGATACTTATTCAAATCACTAGCGTAATCAAAATTATCATAATCGACTACCAACTTTTCATCATGCTAAAATATCAAACCAATATCTACGATACCCAAAATGTATTAAAGAATTCATTTCATAGCTTAGCAATGTCCTTTTCTATAATTATGCATATATTTGCTCACAATACTAACAACTTGTGAAATATTAGGCCTTGTACACACCATAGTATACATCATGCTACCAATTACAATTGAATATGGAACTTACAACATATACTTTTTTTCCTCATCTGTGATAAGAGACAAAAAAACACTAAGATTGAAATGAGAAGCAAGTGGTGTACTAATATATTTTGATTGTTCATTCAAGCAAAAACGTTATAGTTACTTCTTCAAATATTGTTTCTAAGATATATAAATTCTATCTTTTCTTCTATCTCCATGAATCTACATACCCATAATCTTACTAGCTTTACCAAGATCTTTCATTTCAAATTATTGATTTAGATGTAGCTTCAATAGTTTAATCTCATATTTGTTTGTAAAAGTTATCAGCATGTCATCAACATACAAAAGAAAATAAATGAAAGATCCATCATCTAGCTTGCGAAGTATACACAATGATCAAATTTACTTCTTGTATACTTGTGTCCTACCATAAATTGATCAAATCACTTGTACCACTGTTAGAGAGATTGCTTTGAACTATACAACGATTTGTTAGCTTACAAACCCAATTTTATTTTCCGATAACTTTGAACCCATTAGACTAACTCATATAGATTTCCTCTTTCAAATTATCATGTAAAAACGTGGTTTTGACATCAAGTTGAACTAGTTCCAAATCATATTACACAACCAAGGCTAACAAAATTTGAATAGTAATATGTTTCACAACTAGAGAAAATACTTTAGTGTACTTAATGTCCTCTTTTTGAGCATAACCCTTCGCTACTAATCTTGCCTTGAAACGCACCTCATTCTTGTTAGGAAATCCTTCTTTCTTTCACTACTATAAAAAGAGGTATTTAAGTCGGTTAAAAATCAACTTTAAATGAAATGAATTAAAATTTAAAATTAGTTCACGCGGTGAACCGACTTTAAATTTTTTTTTTTTTACAAAATTTACTCATTTTCTATTATACTCAAATTAAAACCTATATTCGATCACTATATAATAGTAGGAAAAAAAATTTGTTTAACAAATAGTTTAAATAATACAAATAATTGAAAAATAAAATATTAATTAATAGCAGAAAAATTATCATGGTGTTATCCTATGTTATTCAAGATCATCATATTTTTCTCCTGATGTTATAATACAAACCTACATATATAATACAAAAATTTATACACATAAATAATAACACATAATAATAGAAAAAAATATGAATAATAAATACATAAGATTAATAGAAATACTTACTAGATTAAATGAAAAAAATGAAGAAAAAATGGTGTTTTCTAAGTGAGGAATGGGTATAAAAATTACCACGTACCGTAGCATCAATTAACACCTGGAATCGACGCTACGTCCACATTTAACGTCGATTTGACACATCAACCGACGCTACGTCCTACGTGGATAGCGTTGGTTCTACACCGAATCGACTTTAAATTCATTATAAGTCGATTTTTTCCAAAAACCGACTTTATATATCGACTTCAATACCCCTTTTGTAATAATGTTTGCAAATATTCATTTGCATCCAATTACTTTCTTGCCTTTAGGAAGTTGAGCGAACTTCTAAACTTCATTCTTTTGAAGAGATTGCATTTCTTCCTCCATTACAAGTTTACATTGCTAATGGATTCTTTATAAGTAACTAGAACACTATAACTTACAACTAATAATGCATATGTTCTCAATTCATAGTCAACGAATTGATAAGGTAGGCGAGTCTATCTCTTCACTTTTCTAGTTGCAATTGGATCTTTTTACTACGTAGGTTCTTGGGTGGGAACCTCTTAATCATTGAAGGATCATTAACTTCCTCTAAGACTTCAACTAGGTCAAATGACACTTTCTCTAACTCCACTAGTACCATTGGTCTATTTTTCCTTTGAGATCCTTTCTTTTCTTTTTGTAACAACATAAAAGACTCATCAAAAGTTACATCCCTACTGAAGACTATCTTCTTTGATTCTAAACACCAAAGATGGTATCTCTTCACTCATGATGTTATACCCATGAACAAAGCATTTTTAACTCTTGGATCTAACTTAGATTCCTTTACACGATAATAAGTAGCAAAACCAAAAACATGTAAGAAATCATAATTTATAACAGGACTTTTAGACCATACCTCCATGAGAGTTTTGCGGTCAATGGATTGTGATGGTAAAAGATTAATGAAATGGCATACATAGGTCAGTGCCTTAGCCCAAAAGATCTTGCCTAATCCAACATTGGACAACATACATGAAACTTCTTCAGTATTATTCAATTCATACGTTCTATAACACCATTTTGTTGTAGAGTGTTTTTGAATGTAAAGTTCATACAATTCCATCATCTTGACAAATTTTCAAGAACATATCACTTTTGTATACACCATCATTATCCAATATGAGTCGTTTGATCTTCTTGTCGTCTGAGTTTCAATCATGTTTTTCCATTTTAGGAAAACATCTAAGACTTTAATTTTCTCCTTTATTACATATGTACATACTCTTTTAGAGAAATCATCAATGAAAGAGACAAAGTAATACATCTATCCAAATAAAGCTATTTTGGTAAGGCCTTAGACATGAGGGTGAATACAATCTAGAATCCCTTTAAATCAGTAGATTTTTGAATCAAATTTCATCCTTTTTCCCCCCAATATACAATGTTTGCAAAAGCCAAATTTGTTTTCCTTCAACAAGCTTTATTTTATCAAATTATACAAAGTTTTCTCACCAGTGTGCCCCAATTGCATATGCCGTAACCTGGTTGCTTCTAAATTTGCATCTTCTTTAGAAATATTAGCAGTTGCTCCAACAAGTGTACTTCCTTATAAATGATACAAGTTTTTTCTTCTTATGCTTTTCATCACCACAAGTGTGTCAGATACAACCTTCATGACTTTACCTCTCATAGTCACTATGAGACCTTTTGATTCTAAAGCTCCTAGTGATATGAGCTTCTTTTCAAACTTGATACATATCGAACATCTTTTAAGACTCTAGTTAATCCATCATAAGTATTCAAGTGGATTTTACCTATCTCTATTACTTTACAAGTGTTATCATTACCCATATAAACAACTCTTTCATCAAGATCTTTGAAGCTTGAAAACCACTCCCTGTTGGGACATATACGATAAGTGCAACCCGAATTCAATGTCCACTCATCAAAGTGATATATCAAAGATATGTCAACTAAGGAATAATCTGACTCATTATCTCCTTGATCAATTGTGAAAGTATTAGAAATTACCTTGCCTTTATTTATCTTTTCCAACTTAGGATAATTATTTTCCAATGCCTTTTTTTTACAAAAGGCGTGTTCATCTTTGACAAGTCTTGCTTTTGATTGTGACTTACCCCTTTTTCTATGTTTACGAATCAAATAGCAACCTCTTGCTATCAATACTTCTACTTTTGCATCTCTATGAACAACTTTATCATTTTTCATAATTTCATAGCTATGCAAAGCCGTACAAATTTCATCAAAAGAAACTTTATCCTTCCCGTGCAACAACGTGATGCTAAGTTGCTCATAGTCATCAGAAAGTGAATTTGATAGAATTAAGGCTTTATTCTTATTTCCAAATTGCTCATCTAAATTAAATAAATCGACTAATAACTTATTGAACGAATTAACATGACATATTAGGTGTGTACATGAACTTATAGAGTTTATTCTTCTTCTTCTAGAAAAGACGATTAAGAGGTCTTTTCGACATATATTTATTCTCCAACATTTTCCAAGACTTCTTTGCTAATCTCCTTCATAACAAAATATTTTTGATATTTTGGGAGACACAATCGAATAGAACTACATGCTTGACGATTGAGTTTTACCCAACATTTCTCATCCATATCTTCAGGTTTGCCCTTAAGGACATGGTCTAACTCTTGTTGGCATAATATATCAAGTACCTCACATTTACACATACCAAAATTATTGGTACCATTAAATTTCTCCATCTCAAATTTTGCATTTGTTACCATAGTTTTAACTAGTGTTGACAAAATTGGTGAAGATTCTGACATACTTCTTTTTACTCACAAAAGAATTTCACAACAACACAATTTTCCAAATGTCGATCGAATCAACTTTGATACCACTTGTTGTGTGGGACCCACTTGAATACTACTATTAAAAAAAACTCCTAAGAAATGCTATAGGGACACATCAGTACCATTAAATTTCAATCTCCTTAGATATAACTTTCATAAATAGTTAATACCCAATTGAGTAACAAATAAACAATGATTATCAAACATTAAAGAAAAATAAATAACAAAGTGGACAAAATGTAACGTGGTTCAACTTAAGGCTTAATCCATGGGCAATGACGGGAGAATAATTCACTATTTTAATTAGTGATTATAAAATGGATACAAACTCTAAAATACCCCAATATCCTAATATCCCAATACATTTAGAGATTTTTCTCTAACAAATAATAGAGATTATTGAATATGTTATTTTTAACACTTTGAATCTACCAAAATTAGGCTTCTTAATTTTTCTCTCTCTTTTTCTTTCGATTGAAACTCTTGAAATAAAGTTTCTTGGGATTATGTGCAATGACAAAGCATAGTTCTATTTATAGAGAAGAAAGAGCTACTATTGAAGAATTAGTTCTTGTATGAACACTTATAGTTTTTTCTTTCGTGGGTTACATATAATTTTCTATAGAGTTTTCTTTCGGTAGGTGACTGACTCCCTTTGATATATTTATCATGTAGTAAAACTTGACTCAATATGAGCCATTTGTATTTTTTCAATAGTTTAGAGTAATATTTCTTAATATTATTTTATCTAAATTATTAAGAGGAAGGACACTAAGAGTTTTATAGATTTTAATAAAAGTATAAAAAAATATAATAGTTATTAAATAGTGTATAAAATCCATTTAGCTTTAAAAAAAAGGTTTAAGTTAACTATTAACCTTCGAGATTTATCAAAGTTAGAAATTAATTAATTTTTTATCAATTTGTAATTTCAAAAATGCATCTTAAAATGTGGTCATGTGTTTGGCACATGACTATTTTCAAGAAAAAAATGATGAATTATCAATTTATGATCAATATATGTATTTTGCGAAAATTATAGAATTTTTGTGTAAAACTTAATAATTATAAATAATTTATGTATTTTTATTAAAATCTATAAGATATCTATGATCTCTCACACATCAATAAATTATTAGAGAGAAATCAATAAATAAAATGTTATAATACAATAGTGACATGATGTAAAATCATGACATGTAGCATTTTTTTAATACTAGTTAAAAACATGTCCTTTGTACGTAAATTATTTTACTTTTTTTTTTAGTTTTGTTTTATAATCATATTTTCAAGTTATAGTGATTCAACTCAAGTTTTAAAAATAACTATTATTTGATAATTAATTTATTTTTTAAGTTTAAAATCAAATTAAAACTTAGTTTTATTTTATTTATGCTTTTAATTGTTTTTAAACTAAAAAAATTATAAATCATATTTCAAGTGCACTTTTTTTTCATTAATAACTTTACATTTATTTAAGAAAGAATGAAACCATAAAACATAATTTTTTATCAATTTTTGTTTTTGTTTTTTTATCTAATTGAATTAGAAAACGAAAAACTAATTTCAAAATTGATTTGTTTAGGCTTTCAAATTAATTGTTACAGTAAGTTCAATAACACATGCAAGTTTTGGATTCAATTAAGACAAGTTTTGTAAACATTTAAGTTTCAATTTTTAAACCCAAATTTTTAAAAGTTGTGTTGTTTAGTGATTAATTTCATTTTAAAATTCAAAATTAACTTGAAATTCAATTTTATTTTTACACATTTTTTTCCAAAAAGTCTTAAAATCATATTTCAAATTCATCTTTTCTTTTATTAGTTAACTTTACATTTATTTAATGCGACAGAAAACATAACTTTTTTATCAAGCGATTTTTTGTTACTTTCTAAATGAATTAAAAAATATAAAATTAATTTCAAAAACAAGAAAATTAAACTTAAAAATAAAACTCTTTACAAAACAAGTACTTAGATATTCATCATTGTAGATGCTCTTTAACTCAAAAATACATGTTTATAAAAAAATAAATGACAATCATTGTTAATTAAAGTATTTAAATTTTGAAACTCTAATATGTTTTTTAGAAGGGTAAAATATTTCTTGATTTTAAAATATAATAATATTTTATCTAAATTTAAAATATTTTAAAGACATGTACATTTATTATTAAGTACATTCCTTTATATATATTATCACTTATATGGTTTCATATTTAGAGTTATTGGATGTATTAATCATAGTATGAATTTAATTATAATCTTTATTGAATTTAATACTTATTCAATCGTAATATTTAGAGTTATTTATTGGATGTAATATTATAACCATAAAAGGACACACGATGCTAATAGCTTAAAATATAGAGATAATTTTGTTTAAAAATATTACATATGATTTTGACTTTATATATATATATATATATATATATATATATATATATATATATATATATATATCTTAAAGGTACCCGGTTAATATATTAACACCTTAAATATCTCATTTGTTAAAATGTTTTATTTTAATACCACAATTAAAATATTAGTAATATTTTGATCATTTTTGAATAATAATTAATTTTTTGTCCCTTTCAAGGATTTTTATTTTTTATTATGAAAACTAATTAGAGGTGAAAAAAGTAAAAAAAATCAATTTTTAATTTTTAATTTATTTTAGATATAATTCGTTTCCGATTTATTTAATTGGGTTTTGACATTTTTCTCTAGAGACTGAATTTCTATACTTTCTACTAAAAAATTAATGAATCTTATATGATTTTTGTAAAAAGAAAAAAATAATAAATAAAAACTATAATATTTATATGTCTTCTTAATTTATCCTTATCAGTTATTTATTAAAAATATTTTAATCATGTTTCAGTAAAATTATTAATTTATCTTTATCAGTTATTTATTAAAAATATTTTAATCATGTTTCAGTAAAATTATTAGAATGTTATATTTTTTAATAATATAATACCAACAATTATTGCGATGCCCAGTCTTCTTAAGCATCATATACAGTAAAAATGAAAAAGTATACTGCGCTCGATTATTATCATCCCGGTATTCATACACGACTTAGATGGTCCAATGAGGATCGATGTACACTGAATTTACTTAATTTGCAATACTTTTATTTCATAAAATTTTAATTAATATATTTAGGTGTTTAAAAAATGTTACATATTAATTCTTAAACTTTAAAATTTTAGTATGATTTATGAATTAAAATGCCTTTTTCTTGCTGTAACATTTCAAACTTTTAAAATATAAAATTAAATTATATTAATTAAAAATTAAAATATTAAAATATCTTAAAAACATAATTTTAAAGATCACATGAATTTTTTTTGGGTCAAATAAATCTTATTTCATTTTTTTCATTTAACAATATTTCTAGTATTTATAATTATATTATCGTATAATTTTTAATATAATATTAATTATATCAATATTATATTATATTATGTAACATATTATCGTCTAAATTTAAATTTTAACCAAATAGGTCAAGATTGTCTGACTCTATGAAATCGTGCGTATTTACTATTTACGTATATCACGGTACATGCTTGTACTTTGTAGGATGTAGCAAGGTTTGAAATGTTTAAGAAAATGTCACATTTTGAAAGACAATTATGTAATTTTTTTAAATTTTAAGCTGTTATCGATGAAAATTATGTTTCTGATAATTATCATGTTTTTTTCATATCATTTTTGTTCAATTTTTGTACAAGAATTTAGGTTTATGTACGAAACTAAAAGTAACCCTAATTCTACACATCTATGTTTTATGGATCCGTTAATATTATTATTTGTTATTTTTTATCCTATTTTGCTCCACTAAATATTGATGTTTGACACTGTTGTAACATACACCATAACACATACTAAAAATTATGAAATAATATAAAATTTAAGGGTGATTTTATTATTAATTCATTTGTTTCAACCCGGCTGATTTTCTAATAATTTTATGTTTTAGTTGCCTTAATAAATTATTTTTTTTCTAAGAAAATCAACGTTAAATTATTTACATTGATATATATTATATTACTTCTTATAAATTTTTGCAGCAGGAGAAGGAAAGTTAATATCTAAATTAATTATATAAATAAATAATTCTGAAAAAAGTAAAATGATAAATGATAAAAAATATATAACATATAAAAATTTAAATAATTTAATTTAAAAAACTTATTTTATTGACAATAATACATAAAAAAATTTACTATACAAATAAAAAAATAATTGTACGAGTAACTTTTCATAAGGTGCATTTTAATACACAAATCATTTACTTAAATAAATATGTTATACTAATTTGATTAAAATGTCATATAAATATAAAATAAAACAAAACCTTTATGCTTAATATGTGTGAAAATATTTTTAAAATATCAAAAAAAAATTAAATAATTTTTTTACTGAATAAAATAATAAACTAATTATAAACAATTAAATCTTTTCAAGGTTCAAGTCATTATAATGAATATGGTATTTTGTTACGAATTTTTTCGATATGAATATTATATTCCTAGCAAATAAAAAATATTTATTACAGATTTTAACATTTAGTTACAATTAAAAAAAGTCATATATATGAATACTCATAACGATAATTTCATCGCAAATATATTAATATGGGATGAATATTTCATAATTGAAAATTTTGTGGTTAAATTAGAGTGTGAGAAAAACTTAATTTATCATACCAATTATAATTATGATATAATTTCGTCATGTTTGTGGCGATAAAGAAGTTCTATTGAATATTAATGCAAGAATGCAAAGCCACCAATTAAGAAATTAAAATCAAGAAGCTCTACTACTTCGTTGGCAGGAGCAGCTCTACAAACAATCCCCACTATTGGTCTAAAAGGTATTATACAAATTCGTCCTTCAAATGGAATTCAAGTTGTCCAACCTATCCCTCCATAAATGACCCAAAAAAATTTGTTTTGTATAGTGGTTATGGTATATCTAGACAACTTGGTTTAGCTCTTCTGTATATTGACCCACCAATTATTCGAGTTGTACCTTTGACTAAAACACATATTGTCCTAGGGTTGCATCACATGAAGCTTCTCAGGTTGATCCATTTGATGCATTAAATTTATTAAGAGATTTTGTTCACGTAAATATACTAATTATGTGACTTAATAATTTAATTTATGCATATACAACATCATTACTATAATGACACAAATGTGGAGCCATAGTTGGATTAAGTCTTGTAGATGATTTTGTGAGACAAGATAAGTTATCACTTGAGTTGAAGCCATGTGATAAATATTTTAGTTAAAAACGAGCAAAAAAGTATGAAAGTGAGGTTGGGATGATAAGTAGAAAGAGATGTCCAATAAGGTTTGAGAAGTAGTATGACATCCCTTTCGATAATAAACGAGAATTATATTATTTATTAATGATATCGATGTGATTTTTTCAATTCTTTATAATTATATAAAAAAAATTCGAATATAACTAACAATTTACGTTATTTTAGGAAACATTTCAATTAGATATGAAAGACCTAATCATATTTAAATTGATTAAGCAACATTTAGGTAAGAGATAGAGACTTTCGTAGCAAGCGTCATGCTCATTACCTACTGTTTTAAGAATGAACTTGTTAAAGTTTAGAGAGCCAACAAATATCATATAGATATAAACTAGGCAAAGGTCGAGTTTGATGCGATGGCCAAACAGCTTACCTCGAGCATCGAGATTGGGTACGAGCTAGTCATGAAATCCTTTAAAATGGAGGCCAAGAAGAAGGATGTGTGGGAGTACTATTATCGTATTCTAAATATCTCACTCACTCCCCAGTACATGCCTACGCATTCTCAAAAGAGGACAAGGAAGAGAGCTTGGATTCCAATGAGGGTAATAATAGAGCCAAGGTGACAAGTGTAGAGGATGGGGCTGGGGACTACTGATCTTTACGGCTCGAGCATACTGGTGTAGTATATTCTAGGACCTATATGTTTTTTTTCAAGCTCAATGCCACTTTTGTTTGTGTGGTCACGAGATCAACCTTCTTATGATTCAAATTTTATCAATGAAAAATCGATGTCTACACAATTATACATTTATATAATTTGTATTGTATATTTAAAATGTTAACTTACCCACCTAATTTTGGTACATATGTCATCAATCTTTTTTTGAGTATCATCTCCTATAAAAAAGGGTCAAGGACACTTCTTAAACCCAGACAATAAAAATAGTTGCCAACTTCCTCTATATCTTTTCTATTTGAATTTTATGGATTCTAATTGAGTTAAAAGTTATTTAATTTGAGTTTTAAAAGTGAAAAATGGTAGGCTTAAGAACGAGATTAGAGAACTAAAATTTGAGGTGTTGAAACTCGAGGACAAGTTAAGACCTTTTGAAGACAAGTGTTAGCTTGCTTCTTGTAAAGAACAATTATCCCAAATTCAAACTCGATAGAGAATCCTAACTGAAATGGTTGTCCTCGTGGACAAAGAGTTCTATTGAACAAACTTATAAATAAAGTGCTTTGAAGGGGTGCTTTTCAAAGTGATAAAATTTGTTGAAAAATTGGAGTGTGTAGTGCTCCGTTGAGGTATGTACCTCCTAAAATGTAATCATAATTTTTTTTTAAATATAAAAACCAAAAACGTTAGTGTTAGAAAATAATTTTTTAGATTCATATTTTCTTAAAAAAATGAAACTCATTTTCACTTAAAATAAAAATTAAAAATAAAATTAGATAATTAAAACATTAATACTAAATATTATTGCACGGTGTTTCAGCCACACCCTCTCCAATCTGATAACTAATGTGATATATATATCAATTAAGTAAGTTTTATTATAATTATTAAAAAATACAACACATTATTTAACATTAAGTTGAAATTTAAGTTATATATAATTTTTGAAAAATTATCTTAAATATCATTTATTTCATTTAGATATTTTGTTTATTTAGTTTTTATAAGGATTACACAAATTATTTGATTTTTAAAATAAATATGTTTATAAAAAATGTGATTAAATTATATTAATTTTAAAAATTTTAAAATTTATATATTCCTTACAAGTATTAAGTTCTCAAAGTGAACTAATAACACAAATAAAATAACATAAATAAAAATTTAATAATTTATTGGATTTATGATGACTTCACATACAATCATTATATATAGATAGAAAATAATACTAAAATATCAATGATACACTGTGAGAGCTGCTTACATGAATTTGATTTTCTTAACGACGAAAAAAAGGAAAAGAAAATGAATGAGAACCATATCGCTTTTTGTGATAAAGCAATTAATTTTTGAAACGGATAATTACTAATTAAGCACAAAACAAAAAGTACACTAAGCACATTGATTTAGTTGCTATTCTGTTAGATAACATGGTTAATTATAAGGTCTTAATAAGCATACATAGAAGTAGAACCCAACTCATTTTGGTGTTTGTGGTGGAAAGAGAGACCCACAAGCTATGACAGATTGACAGACGAAAAGTTGCTTCATTTTAATTCTTCAGAATATCATCACAAGCTCTTAGTTCTTTATACTTTTGCTAGTTAAAGGCCTATAATTTTGTCTCCTTTCAACAACACACGCTTCATCATAGCCGTTGAGCTAGAACCAAGTCAACCTATAATTAATAAAGTAATTTACTTACTCTTTTTATTTATTTTATTTTTTAAATTATACAAAATAACATTACTAAAATTTATAAAAATAAAATATAATTCAAATAATATTAAATTATACAAGATTTTATATCAAACGAATTTAAATAATTTTAATTTAATTTAAATAATATAAGGACTAAAACTTATAATATAAAAAATATTATTTAAATAATATCAAATTAAATAAAATTTAATATGAAAAGAATTTAAATCATCATAAATTAAGACTGATTTTCTTTTATGAACAAAAGTGGAGAATTAAATCTAACAATAAGATTCAGCTTGTTCTTTGGTCTTTTCACTTTTTTGCTACTTTTGATCGGTTCCTAAATAACAAATAAGCTAGCCTTGCTTTGTTGTTGCTGTGAACCAACCTTCAAATTTATGGCATTGTCAATTTAGTTAAGGGGAGGGTCTTACCGTCTTAGACGTGAAATGTGATGATTGAATGACCAAAATTAAGATCTTACTTATAAGTGTTTAATTATTGTGTCATACTCTTAAGGCTTTATATTGTTGGATAAAACATGCTTTGCCCTATGAGAAAAGGGCAAGGGGGCCAGTTTATGGGTATAGGACAAAAACTATAATTGATAGTTATATAGATTTATTTCAATAAATTAGTAGTGGAAAATATATAAGTTGTTATGGATGTATATATCTAGGACTAGATTGGATTTTAGCCAAAATTAAGATTGGTCAATTTTTTTTTAAATGTTTATTTTTAATAACTAAATGATTATTATATTAATTTTATGTTTTAATAATTTATTATAATTATGTTAATTTTTTCCCAAACAATAAATAAAAAAAATATTGTACTGCAATTTTAAATTTTAAAAAACACAAAAACTATCACAATAATTTACTTTCATATCAATTTAAATATATATTATATGTATAAATAAATGAGTAATTAAACAATAGATAACGTCAGTGATTAATTGAAAAACTATCGTTGATAGATAAAATTTAGTTTCGTTTAGTATAGAATCTGAATTTCTTTTTTTTTTTTTTTGAAAACAACAAAGATAGAAAATATAAGACATTTGTTTGGTAAAAGCGTTTTCGAATACAAGTCTTAAATAATATAGTTCAAAACATCCTTGTTTTTAGAAAATATTTAAATGTTGTTTTTCATGTTTTTTAAAAGTTTTATTTAAATATAAACTACTTGTTTTTAGAAAATATTAAAAATGCTGTTTATCATGTTTTTGAAAAGTTTTATTCAAATATAAACTAGTTAATATCTTAAAAATAATTTTTAAATTTAATAACAAAACAAACTTAAATTTTTAAAAATTCAAATACAATTTAAAATTTTAAATACTTTTAAAATCATATCCATATTTTTAGAAATTTAGTTTTTTTTTTTACTTTTTATTTAATAAAAATATTATATAAAAATAAATAAATACAATACAATATAATATAAAGATGTGTTGGATCAATTACTATTAAAATTTTAATAACAAACCAACCCATTTTGGATCGATTTTGTTATTTATAAATCTAATTGACCTAATAACATAGAGAAAACAAAAAATTTAGGTTGAATTGATTTGGATCGTATAAATTAGATCAATCAATTTATTTTTGTTTTTAAAATTCTCACAACTTTTTACATAAAATATTATATTATATTCAAATGATTTTCCTAATTGTATGACATTAAAATTCATCATTTTTTTATAATAGAGACGAAACTAAATAATATTAAATAAACTTATAATTATAATTATTAAATAACCGTGATTTAATTAAAGTGATAGTCTTTATCTTTTTAAAATTAAAACTAAATAATATATTATTTATTATTCATTAAAAAATAAAAAAATAATTTACAATTTTTTCATTTTCCTATCATAATTTCATATTTTCCTCTAACATTGTTTTTCTTTTTCCCCAATTTTCATCCATTCTTAGTTTCTTCCTTCTCAATTTCATCCGAGTACTTCCACCAATGAACTAACCCTAATTAACACTAAATGTGCAAAGTGAATATCATGAAACCCTAGACGAGTTCCTCCACCATCTATACATACAATTATTTTGTATGAAATTTTCTTATCCCTTGTTTTCTATCTTGTTTTCCTCACATAATATTCTCTTTATTTCTCAAATTTTCTCATTCTAATGAGTTTAGTTGAGATCAAGTACATGTGTCTTGGTGATTAAACAACAATGCTATAATTCAAATTATTATTGGGGATCTGAATTCAATGTGTACACTTAACTATTTGTACATGCTTAGTTATTTTCTAGGGATAAAAGCTAACAAAGCTATGGATTACCATCATCTCTTTCAGACAAAATTCATTACTCAACTCTTTAACAAAGTGTAATTCAATAAAAAGTAAATAAGCTTCTACACTTATGAAATATAGTATTACTCATTCTAAAACTGAATGAGAGTTGTTATCTAATGCCACGTTATATAGGTATGTTATTGATGTTTTACAATATTGTACTCTTACTTGACTAGACATCTTTTATTTTGTGATAAGTCGTCAATTTTCGTGTTATCCTACAAACGTTCATTGGATAATAACAAAAAGATTATTTAAATATTTATATGATTTTCATGATTTGGATACTCTTGCACAAGATTGATAACTTAATTCTTAATGGATATTGTAACGTTGATAGGACAACATGTCCTAATGACAAAAGTAATATAGGTGAATATGTATGTGGTTTTTTGGAAATTTATTGATTTCTTAGAGTTTTAATAAGCATAAGGTGATTTCCAAATCTTCTATAGAAGTAGAGTTCAGAGCTTTGGCTCAAGCTATTGGAGAATTTGCTTCTATTCAACGTTACACCAATTTCCTGATTAATTTCCTTCTTGCTTTCTTGATCACAGACGAGTGCAATGTTTATCAATTACTAAGCTCATATTTGGTTGTACCCCACGAAACTCTAGCAGCAATATAGTTACATCTCCAATTATGTTAGATCTTAAAATAATTTTTTTTTAAATAAATAATTATTTTAGGAAAGAATAAACCGTTATAAATAGATTTGAAAATGAAGTTTTATTTCAATTAAAATACACTTTTATCTTTTTTATTTAATTAAATAATATTTTAATATAATTTAAATATCAAATAAAAAAAATTAACTGTTTATTTCCTTAGCATAAGTGTTCACGTATATAAATGTAAGGGATTAAAAATGTTTACCGCAAAAGCTAAGTAAGAGACTAAATTAAGTTTTCATCTGATTGGACCCAAATGTCCCTTACCCAAGGAACAAAATAAATACAACTAAAACATATTCAAGCAATGACAAAAACCAATATATGTTAACTTTGTTGTCTAATGGTAATAGGTACCAAAGCTATTAGTTTTTTTAACTCTAAATAATACAACTAAATCAATTATAATTTCCTCTAAAAAAAATTATATATTTTAAGTTGACATTAAAATTAAATTATGAGATATTGTTACCAATAAATATAATTAAATTTATAATTATATTCAATAATAAATTATCACATAAATTATAATTTTAATGTATTTATAATATATGTATAATATATTTATCACATAAATAGTTTTATGTTGTGCACATACCTCCACGAGCCTATAGGACATGACAACGTCAAGAGCAAGTTGAATATTATAAAATTTGTTAATTCATATGAAATGAGATTTTATTTTGTGGCCTAACCCGAAACATAAAAATGAGATTTAAATATTTTTCATAAAAATAAATTTTATTAGTCGATGAGAATTAATTAATGATAATTTATATATATATAAATTAATTAAATAATATTATAAAAATTTCGTATCTAATACTAATGAGAAATGAAAATTTTATTTTGAATGCAATGGAATTCATATTTAAAAAAAACTTTAAAATAAAATAAAAAGTAAAATATTTTACGAAATTTTAATGTTTTATTTAAAATATGAATAAAACAAATATAAAAATAAAATAATTTTTTATCTTTACAAAAAAGAATAAACACGTATGAAAAAGAAAGAAAAAATGTTTATGCAAAAAATTACTAATTTTTTTTTCAATTCAATTGTTTCAAACATCTCCTCATTAATTTCAAAGTTAGAGTTGTAAATGAATGAGTTTTGAATGTTCAAAAGTTTAATTTCATTAACTCGATGAATTATTACACTAATATAGAGTTTTTACCCTCTTCCTCTACAACTTGAAATAGACTTCTTAAAAGAAATTAAATATAACAATTCTCAATTTAAATTTAACAATTGACATATTCATCATATTGGATAAGCCAAGTTCAAGGTTATTGGAACAAATTGAAAATTCAAGTGAAGAAAGCAAACTAGTGTATTATTATTTTCCTTACAATTAGCAATTGAAAACAATTTCAAAATTATTTGCTTGGAATAAGATAATAAAAATGTCATAAAGACTCTTACGTATAAAATTTTTGTTATCGCTTCAAATGCACATAATTAAATTAATCAATCAATATCTTTTTTTGTGCAAGTTTAATATTACGTATACTTCTTGGATACTTAAAGATTAAATAATGTTGATTACTTTGTAGTTAATTTGACATCTAATAACTTTATTGAGCGTTACATTTATTTTCCTGTTTTATCTCAATTATTTTATGCTATTATCTGTAATAAATCTTAAATTATTAAATAAATGTATTAATTTTTAAGAGAAAAAATCAAATAAAAGAGATTAAATACAATCAAGTTGAATTATATCAATTATGAAAGTTTTTTTATTTAATATATAGAGCTAATAATAATATTCTTTAACTTTTTACAACAATAATAGCATTCATATATAATTATTTATAATTAAAAAATTAATTTATAAGTTATTTTATAAATAATAAAAAATTATATTGTAATAATATTGTCATTATGATAATATTTATTTAAATACATAATAATATTTTTAAATTAATATATTCATAAATTTATATTTGAATAAATTATTAGTTTTAAATACAATAAAATAAGTGTTAAAAATTGTTACACTTGACCTAAAGGACCATCTTATCTGCGTAAAGGACAAGTTATCTATGTACGAATCTATAAATACGGGGTAAATGTTCTTATGCCTACTAACTTCGATTACTTCAATTGTAAAGAACAACAATTTAATACTAAAAAAATTTGTAAAAATAAAAATAGTATTTGAAAAATTTATAGTTATAAAAATAACATTCTTAATATTCAGGTTATATATTTTTATTATTAAAAAATAAGTTTGACACATTATTTTATATTAAATATCGTCAATAGATATTATTTAAAATTAAATTATGATTATTTAAATTTTATTCAATATAATTATAAATTTTATTCAATATAATTATAGTGTTATTGTTTTATGTCCATAACGTACAAAATAACTTATAAAAAAATTTAAAATATACTCGATTTAAGATATAATTGTATCATTATCAATATATTGTGGGCATAATTTTAACTTTAAAAATACATGTTGTTAGACATGTTTTTATCGCTATCCATACGTTGTGGATATAATTACAATATAATAAACGTTTGAACATTTTTACAAATTATTCTATACGCTATGGATAAAAAAACATAATTAATCCTATTTTTTCATGCAAAAATTTAGAAATGATATGAATTTGGTTCACATTTAATTTACATGTGATAACTAGAGATCATGAAAGAGCACATTTTGATGCAAACCAAGGAACTGAACATATTAATCATAAAAGTGAGAATAGAGTTGAATTTGTTGAACATGTTTATCATAAAAGTGTGAATAAAGTTGAATTTGTACAAGACCTTTTAGAAGACTTAGAGCCAAACGTTTCAAGAAAGCAAAACGTTTCAAGAAAGCACTAAATAAACTAATCTAAGAGAATTAGGTTGATTCTAAAAAGACACTCAAATAATAATCAAGACCTAATCCATGTTATCGGAACAATTATTGAGGCTAATTAGCATACAAATTCGTATGCTAATTAGTTATTTTTTGGCTATTTTTAGATATCCAAAATAACTATTTATTGGTTTTCTTTAGAAGTCAAGGGTAAAAAAAAACGTGGAAACTTATTTAGGCTAATTTTTGTGTTGTTTTTAAAGTTGTAATTATGACTTTGTTTATTTTTAGAGGGTTGTTTAAGTACGTAGATGAATATTACAAATTTTAAAAGATAATGGATTATTCATAAAATTATCATATTGTGAAGTCTTGTATTCTTCTTAGTTTTTAAAAAAAATTCTTGAACTTATCAAATTTATTTTGTGGCGTTCAAACAATTAAATTTATCAACTTGATTTCTTGAGATAATTCTTAAGTTTTCTTGGTATTTCAATTCTGGATAGTCTTGATTTTCATTTTGTTAAGTAACAGATCAAGACTTAATAAATCTTGTCTTCATGATTTTGGGGTCATCATTATTATCAAGTTTTATCACAATTGTTGGTAGAATTTGTATCACACTTATAGAAAAAAATTAAAAATAATAAAAAATTAAAAATATTCCCAAAATATATATACAAGTTTAACCGTCTACATAAGAAAAATGTGCACAAAAATCCATTACCTAGCTATATATCAATTTCACCAATTAAACGATAGCTCAGTCGATAAGTTAGGATACATGTGAAGAGCCATTAGGTGGCATATAGCATCCTAAATTAAAAACCTTTTAGTATAAACTGCGAGCACAAATATCCATTAATATGAGATTGAAAAATAACCCATTATTAGGGTTGTACCCGGTGATATTTTTTGTGAAGGAAAAAAAATATATAAAAATTTCAATCATACCTATCTAATCTCATAAATTTGTATATAAAAGAAAAAAAAAATGAAAAAAAATATCCTTCTGTCGACCTTAACGACAGAACAGAAGACTTTGCAGATGGTTTAATTATTATCACTTTTTCTTTGTGGTTTTATTATTCTCTTTTATATAAACTTGTGAAAAAGTAAGGATTTTATGAAAGATAAATAAAGGTGTAAAGTGCAAGATAGCTGGCCAATTAGGCAACTTAGAGGCTGCCTGAATATCAAAGTGGTCGTAAAACAGAAAAAAAAAAAAATTTGTAGCATCCATCGTAATTATTTTAGAAGAGGGGATGTAATTTACTTTTTAAATAATATTAATACGTACCAAAATTTAAGTGTTAGTGCAAGGGTAGATGTGTCGGGGTTCTAAGTGAGGCACATTCTCTCATTTTTTTTAATAAATTGTTGGGGTAATATTTATTAAATTATAAATAAATTTATATATAAAATAAAATTACTTTTTACCTAAATTTTAAAATTTAAGCTTTTTTCATTAAAATTTAACTATAAATTCAACAATTTAAATATATTTATTTTTAAATAAAATATATATAATATTTTTATTCAAAGATAAAGAAATAAGTAATTCTTTTTATGAGTATATCTTCTAAGATCAAATCTTAAATCTATTCTTGATAATATAGATACAAATTTGTATTTCCTTAATATTGAAGAACGAAGATTATTGAAAAGTTTATAAAATATGAATTTGATTAATTTAGAGGAGGTAATAAATTATTTTTAATTTTTATTAATTTATAATTTAATAACCTAAAAAAACGATTAGACATGCAATCGCATGTAAAAATAAAATATAAAATAAAAGAATAATTCACGATATTTTTAAGTAAAAACAACATAAGCCATAACCATAACCTAAAAGGAAATCAACTAATTTATCGGACCACTTAACTTTTTAATATAAAAAATGTTTAAATATAAAATTAATCTTATATTATCCTCCTTACGATACTGCCTCAATGTATCTTACTTATGAGCCATTGATTTTTTTTCACAATTTTCAATATTATCATTAGCGTTTTCGAGATCAATGTTCCAATAAGCTCTCCACCAATCAGATACGTTAATAAATAAACTACAAAAATGTTAACACAAAAAATACAAGTGCCCATGTGTGTTATAGAATAAATTTAATAATAAATAATCCTAACTAGATGATTCAAAACATATGTCACTTAGATAAAATCAACTAGAAAATCTTAAAGTAAAAATATTAAGTACAATTTCAATAAATATAGTTTCTTTAAAGATTAATAATCAAATCAAATAATTATGATATAATAAATATAATTATTTGATCTAACAATTCAAGAACAAAAATAAAGAATAAGCTATGTGAACATATGATTAAAATACCATAAACTAATTAGGCGTATTAATCAATCAAACATAACCACTAATATTTGATAGAGTAACTAAATAAAGAAGTCTAAAAAATTATGATCTTATTATTTACAAAACAAGAGAGAGATTAAGAAAAAAAGAATAATACTCTATTGATTAAAACAAAGAACAAATAGTTTTGTTTATAGGAAAAACTAAACTCTTATTCCTATGTAATTGATAAATATCTTTTCTATTACAAATATGATTAGTAACACTCACTAATTAAGAAGATCCCTATATAATTGATAAATATATTTTCTATTATAAATAAGATTAGTAATACTCACTAATTAAGAAGACTTATTTTTAAAATAGACTCATTAATCATGAAGAATTCTATTTAAAAAAAATTATTTTAAAGTATATTGTATGTTATTTTTGAAGCTAAAATTTAACCTATAATTTAAGGTATATCTTATATAATATTTTAGCATAAATATTGTTATAAAAAAATAATTTTAGATTTATGTGCTATTAAATACGTGAGTTTAATAACAGATATGCCTAAAGTATGAATATTTAAAATTCGGACTTTTCTTCGATTTTACTTAATAAACTTGATAATAAGCTTGAAAATAAATTTATATACAAATATTTTGTCCATAAAAATAACTAAAACTTATAATCTTTTCAATTATATTTAAGATAAATTATACTATTAGTCCTCGAACTTAAATTAAATTCGTACATGGGTCTCCAAATTTTTATAACTTACAATTTAGTTTTCAAGTTTTTAAAATTTTGTATAGATTTTAAATTTTAGATTCATAAATTTAGATTTTAACACTAAGTTAAGATGTATACGTGAAATTTTAAAAATTTAAAAATTAAGTTGTAAAATTTAAAAATTTAAGAATTTATATATAAAATTTTAAAATTAAATTATATATTTTAAAGAAATTATTTATCAAATATAAATATAAATTTATACGAAGAATGTATACCAAAATCTTAAAGAGGTTATTAAAGGAAAAGCCATCAAAAGCCACTAATGATGTAATTATAAAATTGTGTCAATGTCATAACAGCGTAGAAATGAGGGACCCCAAGCACTTTGGTCCCATTGGTCACACCACTCTTACACTCTGAATTGCAAAAACAGACAAAAGCCGTATCTTTAAAAATTCCAACTCTTCCCCAAACACAAAGCACCCGACAATCATTTTCTCTTTACCCATTCTATTCTCTCCCTTAAGCAAACGCTATGCATTTTAGTTTTTTATTCGCACCCAGGGATTTTAAGAATTGACAACTCACTCATTCCCTGTTCCCATTAAACTTGTAAATAGAAAAACTTGATGTTTGTTTTGTCATAATTTAAGATAATTAACAAGTTAATTAGATGTTGTTATAATTTAAATTATTATTATCGATACATAATTTATTAGAACAATTTTATAGAATAATAATACTAATAAAATATAAATAATAATAGGATTAAAATAAAAATAACAAAAATAGTTTTAATAATATTATTACTAAAAAAAGAATTAGAAAAGTTTCCCCCTTAATCCACAAGAAACTATTCATTGTTTACTTTTGTAATAGTAAGAAAATACTTTTCTAATAAATATTTTATCTTTATATATATTTTATTTTTAATAATTATTAGAAAAAATATATATATATATATACATTAAAAAAATTTTAAAATTTCAAGATTCGATGGTTATCATATATATTTTTGATGTATGTATATACTTTCAATAATAAATCGTTAGCTAACTGTAAAATTCTTGGTTAATTAATTATTATTTATTTAATTATTATTATTATTATATTAAATAATTTTAATTATACTTTAAAAATTAAATAAAAATCTGTCAGAAAAACTAATAATTTACGAGTAAAGAACTTGTATTTTAATTGTTTTTTTAAAAGACCAATCTTTTTAGTTTTTTCCCATCAAATTGGTAAGTGTATAAAGTATATTTAACACTCTTCTTAGTGGTTTAAATTTTTCAAAAATTAATTTCTCACGTAATTTTAACAAGAATAATATTAAAAATATATTAATTATAGTGTATTATTTGTATTTAAATTACTTTTTAAACACGTGTCAATGTAAATTTATGTAATTTGGCTAATTCTAACACAGTACCATATTTAGAGAATAATTAATTTCTCATCTCTTCACATGGTAATTTTGTTATGAAAAAAATTATAATATTATTTATAATTAAAATATAATGGTGATATTTATTGGATTGGTATTTTATCAAACACCTTTCATTCATTCATTCATATTCCATGGGGTTGATTAATACGAGAAATACCAAAAGAGGAAAACGAGGAACCTGAGCTGGTATTTTTGTGTCAGTTTGAATTCTTTTTCAACATTGGGTTTTGCGTTTAGGGTTAGCTTAGCCATCATACACAATTTAGACCATGGACCATCACCATCGTCCATCCGATTCCCTCTGAAACTAAAACAAATCATCACCACACCTAAAGCTTATGACACGTGATTTTAAATGATATCGGTGGGCGTGTTCATCGGACGGTGGTTACTTTCAAAGGTTCTGTGAAATGCTGGCGAATAAGGGGGCAAGTACTGGAGGTATCAGACGGGCTTTTAGGTACTGTTGTTGTTGTTTGGCGTAGCCAGTTATGAATCTGTGCTTATCGGGAGTTTTGAGGGGCTCACTGTTATCGTAAGTCGGGACCATTATACAATACACCACGTGGTCCCAAATTATACATTCTGAGATGCCACGTCATCCATTATGTTGGTTTCAGAATGATGATCCTGTCAGATAATGGTGATGCAATCAGTCGTCATCACTCTTGCTCTTTTTCTCTCCCGGACAAAACCATGGTTTTGTCATTTTCTTGCTAAAATTGTTGATTTAGTTAAAACATAAATCAATAATTATTATACAAACTCTGCCACGTAACTCTCACTATATTTGTCATTTTATTTAATAGTATTATTATATATTATTTTTCTGCACCTGCCATTATGCCACGTTGTCCAATGTTTTCTAGATTTGGGGTTTCTTTGTTATTTTGACGCCTATAGTTTAAGCCCAATTAATAATGTTGGACTTTTTTTAGTATCTAAAGGCCAGTTATATGGGCTTCAGCACAACTTGTCTCGAATTTATTTTTTTGGGCAATTTGGTCTTAACATATACGTTAAGCATCCATGCAAGAGCATAGTAACTGGACTACTAAGCCTGCAATTCTGGAATATGTGAATCTTTTTTGTGTTCAACCACTGTTCTTCTATGATAAGCAATTATAGTTGTATTTTTTGGTGACAAGTTTAGAGATACAGAGTATAGAATGTATCTATCCTTGTCTTGTGTTAATATGATTTGGCGAAAAATTGTCTTGTATTCATGTATCTTATTATTTCGTGAAGTGGTTATATTTATTTATGTCCAATTAATAAATTCATTTTTTTTTCTCCTGGTTCTTATGATCATGTTTATCATGTTTTTATATAATCATCTGAAACTGGAATCTCAAATTTGCCTGCAAGGTAAAAATGAAGTCACCAGGCAAATAGAATAATTGGCTTTCAGGTAGTTCAACATTTCTGCTGTTTTGTTTTGTAATTTTTTTTTCCTATAACTGAAATATACTAAATCATGTAGTTTTCAGTTTTCTCCAACTGATCCGAGCAAAGTGATGATCACTTCAGCTGATTCGCTAGTACGAATACTATCTGGAATTAATGTGATCTGCAAATTTAGAGGTAAAATGCCTATTCTGATTAATGTAGACATCATATCCTTACGGTCTGCATTTAGAAACTTATGCTAATATTCAATTGATAAGATATATGATCTTTCTAGCTTCAAATTTAGACTTGGTTTCAGTTTGTTCATGCTTTAGAGTTTAGAAAGGACATTCTCCTGAAATTACTTTGTAATGAAATCACTTTTAACAAAACTACTGGCAAATAGATTTACATTTTCTCCTTTACATCATTAGGTCTTCGTAATGCGGCGAGCCAGATGTCTGCATCATTCACCGCAGATGGAAAAAACATTCTCTCAGCAAATGAGGATTCAAATGTCTACGTTTGGAACTACACTAACCGGGACTAGACTTCATCAAGGCCAAAGAACATATGGTCTTCCGAGAGTTTCCTATCCCAAAACGCATCAATTGCGATACCATGGTGTGGTATGAAGATTGCAACTGATTCCATCCAATCCCCTACATCCAGTGGAAGCATGAATTATCACAACTTTGACGAGCAGTTAGAAAACAAAATTTCAGTATCCTCACCGATTGTTTCTCCTTAAGCCGTGATTTTGTGTCAGAGTTTTTGAACAGGGGATCTGCAACTTGGCCAGAAGAGACGCTTGTAAATTCAAGTCCAATGGCAGTTTCCTCTACAATGTGTAAATCAGAGTATAGGTTTTTGAGGAATGCTTGTCAAGGTATGTCTGGTTATCCTCACATGTGGGATCTAGTGGTTGTTACTGCTGGCTGGGATGGAAAGATTAGAACTTACCACAATTATGGTTTGCCAATTCGGATTTAAAACCTTGAATTGGATAAAATGGTTTAGTGCAACAGAATATCTGGATAGTGTTAATTCCAATCAGATAATGTTTAGTGCAAAAATGGTTTTGTTTTACTTGAAAAGCCGACCAGAACAACAGAATATCTGGATTTATTTTTGTTGCACATTGAGATTGTCTCTCATACACACAGGTCAATTATTACGATTCTTTAATTTTTCAGGGACCGTTAGCATAATTAGATAAAGATTCCATGTGGGAATGCCACAATGGTCCCTTTGATTTGTAATTTCATGTACAAGTCTATAATAGTGGTTTATTCATGTGGGGCTTGCTCTAGAAATCCAAATCAATTTTTATCAATAAAGATTTTGCATGTGTAGCTGAAATTTCATTTGGGAAAGCAAGATTATGCTTCTCTTTTTTGCATTGGTTCATAGTAAGATGTAATTTGTGAAAAGCAACAAATGTATTTTTTTTGTCCTTTTGTTTTCTTGTTTTTGATTACAAAGGGGATTTTATATTGGAGTTAGGGTCATGTAACTTTACAATAAAAGTATTTTAGTTATATATATATATATATATTTAAAAATTTGTTAGTCTTTGTTATATATATACATATAATTAGATTTTTCTTAAATATAAAATAAAAACACAAACTCTTTTTAAAAAATGTCAATATTCTCTTCTTTTAGTATCTCTATGTTTTCAGTTGCTCTCTTCTCATTCAATTTACACATTTCTAATACATTTAAATAAGCATTATACATTGTATTTTTAACTGTAAAAAAGTTTGAATTTACAAATTAAGAGAGAAAAAATAATATTTTTTTAACGAAGATAGAGATATGGGATAGAGAACGAGAAAGACTCCAATGAGATTATTTTTATTTGAGAACAAAGAAAGGGAGTGTAATTCTTTTTTGGGTTTTAATGTTATTTTTAAGAGTATTAAAAAAAAAATGTTATTTAAAAGAAAAATCCATTTTATCGTTAAAAAAATATTATTTTAAATAAATTTAACTAGATTATTAAAAGAAAGTTATTTTACCAAAGTTAAAACGAAAAGGAATTAAATTGCTCTTTATCAGACTGAAGTCACACTAATCCCTCAGTTTGTTAAGGTAATGAGAACTAAAAACTGAGATAAGCAGTAGAACCTTCCATATAACTAGGAAGTTACTTTTATTACACTAGCTTATAAGAGTCTCAGAGCTGTGAGTGCCATGTAACTCATAACTCATCTATGGTTCTTGAGCACCATATTAGCCTTCTATCTCCAGGTCTTCAGGCCATCCAAACTCCTCTAAGAATGCCAACACTACCCCATTGGACCATCCAAAACCAGTCTGCTTTGCAAAATAGTAAAAACCAATTCAAACCAGTTTGAGCAAAATATGTATTTATTATAAGAAAAAATTGCAGACATTATTCTATTTTCACAAACTAGATATAAGGATCACATTGTTTTAAACTGGTGTACTTTAATTATCTTACTATTATATTTATGTACACTTTAATCATTATTTTAATAATTTTAAACACTTTTTTTTACCTTCAAACATCTATCACCTCTTATAGTAAAATTTAATTCGATTGAACTTAAGTTTTTTCAACAAAAAATAATTTTAAAAAATTAAAATTTACAAGAAATGACAAAAGTATCTAAAAATGTAACAGTAAAGGGATTAAAATATATCAATTTTAAAAAAAGATGATTAATATGTTCAATTTGTGAAAATAAAGTATAGATCCTATTTATAAATCAAGTAAAGATTATATCAAAACAAAGAAATTATCAAGAATGGTTTTACTATGATCAAAAGTGCTTTCATAGAGTCTCAAAGCTGAAAAAAGGGACCTAGATCATTCATACCTGGGGTACATATTCGCCGCCACCTCCAAAATCTCCAAACTTTTCCACATTATATTTCTCATGCATGTTTCCAGTTTTTTGATATGCAACATAATTGGTTTTGATCCACCTAACAGCAATATCCTCAGCCAATAACTTTGCTTCTTCTACTCCAGATTTTGCCAAACCTTCAACTATCATGTGTTGAATAGGAGCCCAACCATTTGGAAAGTCCCTATAATTGCACAAAATGTAAAATGTATTATCATATTCCATGGTTAATGCTAATCAAGTTGAGTCAGGACTGGTAATAACTCACCATTGTCGTCCAGTATATGCCAGCGATGTGGCAATACCAGCAACATTAAGCAAACCTGAACTCTGCAGACTTTTCATGACTTTGTCCACCAATATGATATCTTTATATTGAACAGGGAAGTGTCATTTTCTGCATATGCATTTATACTTGAAAATAATGATTATATTTTATTTTAAAAAGTTTGTTTTCATAATATGTTGGAAATCGGGAATTTTTATAAAAATAATTGATGTTATTTTATGTCTCGTCTCACATTGCTATTTTACATCACTTAAAAGATGTATAAAAATAAAATGATTGGCTATTGGGTTTGGGTCTCAAGGAACACCCACTTTTGTGGAAGGAAAAAGAATCTAGGAAAATGTGATACCATATGCACGCGAGTGCTGCCATGTGTCCGGCTGACCGAGTCGACCCGAGTGCGTGAGGTGGTATTTTATTTTTTATTAAAATTACTTTTCAACTCAGAAAATGATCGTTATCTTTTATTCAAAAAATAATCGTTATTTTTTTTACTCAAAAATATCCGTTAAATGTCTGTTATTCTTTACTCAGAAAAATGACCGTTACTATTCTTTTCATAAAATGTCCGTTACTCGTCACCCAGAAAGAAAAGAAGAAGATATTAAATTGTTTTGAGTTTTCCAAGCAACATAAACTTTAGAGGTGTAGCAATTTCGGTCTTCATCAGTGCAGTGAAGTTCCGAGACAGAAAATAAAGATTCTGAACTGTTTTATCCTGAAGACGGCAGGGCTGTGTTTACTTGCACAAATTTGAGCAAAACAGCAAAACGTCTTAAAGAGAGCGATCTAGTTCGCGACTCAACCCAAGCAGTACATTTCAGTATATCGGTAACATCATTCTTACACTACTTTTAACATACTTGTTCCAACAATTTTAATACGGATTTCTATCTGGTGAGGTGGAATTGAAGTTTACCTTTGGAAAGACAATCTTGAAGGATGTCATGCATACTCCAGAGATGAGAAAAAACTTAGTTTTGAGCTTCTTAACAAATCTGGGTTTACTTAAATTATAGGAGCTAATTTATATACAATAACTAAAAATAATATTTTTGTTGGGAAAGGGTACACCATTGATGGCATGTTTAAATTGAACGTTGATATTAATAAAGTTTTTTCTTCTGCTCATATGTTGAGTTCTTTTAATATTTGACGTGCTAGACTTTATCATGTTAATAAACACATAATCAAGAACATGAGTACATTAGAACTAATTCCTAAATTATCTTTGAATGATTTTGAAAAATGTGACTTTTATAGTCAAACTAAAATAACCAAAACTTCACGTAAGTCAGTAATTAGAGAATCTGAACCTTTAAATTTAATTCACTCTAACATATGTGAACTTGATGAAAATTTAAAAAGAAATGAAAAACGTTATTTTATAACTTTTATTGATGACTGTTCAGATTATACTTGCATATATCTAATGAAAAATAAAAATGAAGTGTTAACATGTTTAAAATATTTATGATTGAAATTAAAATCAACTTAACAAAAAAATAAAAAAGATTTTGAAGTGATAGAAAAACTGATTATGATTCCAATATTTTCAATGATTTTTATAGAACTCATGGAATCATTCATGAAAAAACTGCATCTTATTCTCTTAAAATGAATGACAAAGTTGAAAGAAAAAATATCTTTTACTAAATCAGTTGTTGCAATTGTATTAAACTCTGCTGCTGCTTCCCATTAGTGGGGAGAAATTTTATTAACTGTTTGCTATGTGCTAAATAGAGTGTCTAAATCTACTAGTAAAATTTCATCATACGAAATTTTAAAAAATAAGAAACCTAACTTAACTTATTTTAAAACTTGGGGTTGTTTACCTATGTTAAGATCCCTGATCGTAAAAGAAATAAACTTACTAGTAGAACATATGAATGTGTATTCATAAGATATGATGTGAATAGTAAAACTTATAAATTCTATGACTTAAATGATCATGTAGTTATAGAATCAAATGAAACTGACTTCTATGAACATAGGTTTCCCTTTAAATTGAAAAATTATAGGAGCTCGTCTTCTAGTAGTTTACTCATAACTAGAACTAGTGAACAAAATGAGAAATTAAACATTGAAATTATGAGAAGTAAACGAGCTCGAATCCTAAAGGATTTTGGGTCTGATTTTTATGCTTATACCTTAGAGGAAGATCCCCAAACTCTTAAAGAAATTAAGACTTCTTTAGATGCCAACTTATGGGAAGAAGGTATAAATGACGAAATGGACTCTCTTGAGTATAATAGAACTTGACATTTAGTTGACTTGCCTTCTGGTTGCAAAACCATAGGATGTAAATGAATACTAGAGAAGAAATTAAAACCCGATGGTACTATTGAAAAGTACAAAGCTTGTCTTGTAGTCAAAGGGTATAGGCAAAGGGAAAATGTAGATTTTTTTGATACCTTTTCACCAGTCACACAAATAACTTTCATACGTGTACTTTTCTCTCTTGCTGCTATCCATGATTTAGTGATACACCAAATGGATGTCAAAACTGCTTCCATAAATGGTGATTTAGAAGAAGAAATTTATATGGACCAACCTGAAGGTTTTGTTGTCCCATGCCAAGAAAATAAAGTTTGTAAACTAGATAAATCCCTTTATGATCTAAAACAAGCACCTAAGCAATGACATGAAAAATTTGATAATCTAATTATCTCACATGGATTCAAAAATAAATAAAAGTGACAAGTGCATTTATATAAATTAGAAAATAAAATTTATACTATTATATGTTTATATGTGGATGACATGCTTATTTTTGGGTCAAATATTCATGTTGTGAATAAAGTAAAAACCTTGTTATGTGCTAATTTTGATATGAAAGATCTCAAAGAAATGAGTGTAATCCTTGGTATAAAGATTACTAGGTCTGAAAAGGAACTTTCTATAGATCAAACTCATTACATTGAGAAGATCTTAAAGAAATATAATTACTTTAACTACAAACTTGCATGTATTCCTTATAATCCTAGTGCAAAGTTGTTCAAAAACACTAGAGACGGTGTTAGACAATATGAGTATGCGAGCATCATTGGTAACTTACGTTATGCTACTAACTGCACTAGACTAAACATATCTTATGTTGAGGGACTACTATGTAGGTTTACCAGTAGACCTAGTATAGAGCATTGTAATATTATTGAAAGGGTCATAAGATACCTTAAGAGAACTATGAACCTTGGATTACATTATAAAAAATTTCCTATTGTTCTAGAAGGATACAACGATACTGATTGGAACACTCTATCAGAAAACTCCAAAGTAACTAGCGGCTATATATTTAGCATTGCTGGTGGAGTTGTTTCTTAAAAGTTTAAAAAACAGACAATATTGGCTCAATCTACAATGAAGTCTGAAATGATAACACTAGCTACTGCTAGTGAAGAATCAGGTTGGTTTAAAAAGTCTGTTAGCTGAGATCTCTTTATGGGAAAGACCGATACCAACTGTCCTGATTCACTGTGATAGTACCACGATTATTGCAAAGATTCAGAACCGTTACTACAACGGCAAGAGATGACAAATACGTCGTAAGCATAATATTGTTAGAGAATTTCTCTCTACAGGAGCTATAAGAGTGGATCATGTATGTTTTGATGAAAATTTGGCTGATCTTTTGACAGAAGGATTACCGAGAAAGAAGGGTTTCAAAACCTCGAAAAGAATGAGACTGATGCCCTTAGAATGAAGAATCACTCATGATGATAACCTAACTTATAGATTGAAGATCCAAAAAAATAAGTTTAATGGGTAATAACAAGTCATGAAGTGACATGAAATGAATCATGTTATTTTGAAGTCCCATTCTATATTGTTAGAAGCATAAAGTCTTGAAGCGATAGAAAATGATGAGTTAATTATTAAACTCTTAATGAGTTCTATACTCTATATGGAATGGAGTACATAGGTATAAGAGTGTTCTTGATAGACTCACCTATGTGAACGTGGAAGTGTGGTCATTTCCTATGAAAATTTTTGGGCAAAATTTACTAGAGCATTCACTATACTGGGATATACGTGACTGGTCGTAAAGCACGGGCTTTTCAAACTACACCTTGAAAAGGTTACGAGTTACTCTAGTATATCCTAAGACATCAACACTATGCAAAGGTTCAAATCGATAGACACCTTTTGCTTATGCACAATCTTATACTTTTGATTGATCGGTTGCTTGATGAAAACTATTTTTTATATAAAATTCAAGTAAGGGATTGTTGGAAATTGTGAATTTTTATAAAAACAATTGATACCATTTTGTGTCTTGTCCCGCATTGCTATTTTACATCACTTAGAAGATGAATAAATAAAAAAGGATTGGCTATTGTGTTTAGGTCTCAAGGGGCGCCCACTTTTATGGAAGGGGAAAGGACCTAGGCAAATGTGATACCACACACGCGTGCACTGTCATCGCCGCCGCCGCCGTCCGTCCGTCCTACTGGCCGGTCGTGCCGTGCCGAGCCGAGTCCGTGTGCTTATGCGTGTGGGTGAGGTGGCATTTTATTTTTTGGGAATTTTTTTTATTAAAATTACTTTTCCACTTAAAAAATGATCGTTATCTTTTACTCAGAAAATGACCGTTATTTTTCTTTACTTAGAAATATTCGCTAAATGATCGTTATTTTTCTTTACTTAGAAATATCAGTTAAATAGCCGTTATTTTTTTTTACTCAGAAAAATAACCGTTACTTTTCCTTTCATAAAGTGTCTGTTACTCTTTCCATCCAGACATGACCGTTATTATCATAAAGGTCACACATTTTCTCAAACCTATAAATAAAAGGCCTTGACTCTCAATTTTATTGCAACAATCAGAAATATCTCTTACTAGAAAACACTCTGAAAGAAAAGAAGATACTAAATTGTTTTGAGTTTTTCGAACATAAACTTTAGAGGTATAGCAATTCCGATCTTCATCAATACAGTAAAGTTCGGAGACAAAAAACAAAGATTCTGGACTGTTTTATCCTGGGGACGACGGGGCTGTGTTTACTTGAACAAATTTGGACAGAGCTACGAAACGTCTAAAAGAGAGTGACCTAGTCCGCGACTCAATCCAAATAGTACATTTCAGTATATCGGTAACATTGTTCTTACACTGCTTTTAACATACTTGTTCCAACATAATATATATCTTATCCTCATCTTTTCCAGCTTATTAGAGTTTTTTTTTTAAATTTCAAGGAGTTTAAATAAAATGTATAATAATTGACATGCAAAACATGGTTTTAACTAGTAATAAGTAATAGTGTGTTTCTATAGAATTTGAGACATGTTTAGATGAGTTTGGGTTTGTGTACATAAACCTGAATAAAGTGACTCAATCCACAAAGGAATGAAATTTGAAGCAAATATTTTGGGATTCTGGTTCTTAGCTTCCCACCTTAGAACTTCCTATGTATCAAAATGAAATACATTAGGAAAACTGTTGCATAAGAATTTCTTTCACTAACTGCTCATTTCGGAGTGCTTCTTTTAGAAGTGTTTTGAAATGAAATTGTTAGATTAATGGTGGTTTGAAATGAAAATGTTAGATTAAAAGTGGTTTAAAGAAAAGCTTCAAGGTGTATGGCATAAATTTACTAGAAATAGTTTATAGTGACACTTTAGTTAATAATTTTAAAACAATTTCTCATGGAGATTGCCAAACACTCTTGAAACTTAAAAGTGCTTTAAAGCTTTAAGCCATTTGAAACCACTTTCAATCAAAAGAATAAGCACTTCCACACGAACCCTAAGTGTCCTATAAAAGCGATTATGATAATAGAAAAGCATTTCTAAACCAAAAAGAAAAAAAATTATCGTAAGTGCTTTCAAGACATTAGTTATTTGTCTCTTCCTGAAAGCACTTTCGAGTCAAACTCACTTTTAACAAAAACTCAAGCAACACAAGCAATAGACTCTAAAGCAGGTATTATGTTAAACATGTAGGAAACAAACCTTGCATGTATTATCACTAAACCAATAATCCAGCCACTGTCCCATCTTTGGACACCAGAAAACAGATTCCATTGCCTTCTGTCTTGCTTGGGAAGCCTCCACAAAACTTCCTGAGATGATATGATCTCCAATTTCTTTTGCCAAGTAAACAATGTCAAGTTCCATCTGAAACAATAGACATAACATTTTCATCACAATTATGTTTGGGTGCGGGCACGAGAGGTCCTATAGCTTTCATAAAAGGGACATTAGTCCCGTTATTTTCAACTATAGTATTTTAGTTCCATAAGTTTTAAAAAATGTGCATTTTAGTCCTAAAATTCTAAAGCTACGAAACTTATGTGTATCATTTTTGAGCTTAAACTGTACTCTTTTAAGACTAAGGTGCACATTTTTTTTAATTATGAGTTTAAGCACTTTAGTTGAAACTTATGGAACTAAAACGCTCATTTGTCCAAAGTTAATGACCATTGGCACCCTTCTCCCATTATGTTTCAAGTACTTTATTGTTTCTTCTCCATCAAGAATCAACCATACCCCGAGGATGAATGCATTTAAATCCACAGGTAAAATTGTTGTTGTAGCCAACGTTGTAAAATCTGGTGGATTCCTGCAGCCAGAAAACAAAGGAATGCTCAGGTACATATTAATCATTCCTTTGTCAGAAATAATCGAAAGTCAAAACCCATAATATAAATAAGAGTTGTCATGAAAGAGACTAATTAGATTAATTTTGATTCAAGATTAATGTAATATTATTAATAGTGACAGTCATCAATCTTTTGAGCTGAAATTTCTTGGACTTAGATAAGATAAGGCAATACAGGGTAAGCTATACAGTCCTACGTTCCTTGAATGATGATTGTAATAGTTCATAAGTATGAGTTATACCATAAATGATTGAGGCATTTTGGTGGAAACTCAAAAACCAATTCACGTAGGATTAGGCTTAAAGTGGACAATATCATCATATGTTGAATTGGGTAGTTCTATATAGAGTGGCACTGAGTTTATATAGAGATTTAGGATGCTTCAATTTTAATGAACATGTCATATGATACTCAGATGAGAGAACTGATACAAACCAATTGGTGGTCTATTACATAGAAAAGTACCTCATCCACCTTGAACTAAAATCCCATCCAGACTCAGCAGTTGAAGCCATTTCCCGGTAGAAGTGCAACTTCTCCGAAGTGTTTGTTATCTTGGAAGCAAGTAGCTTGTCCTACGTGACCAAAAAAATATAAAATGAGGAAATAACAAGTTCAGAAAATTTTTCATAGTGTATCCACAATGTTATCATATAAAATGTTTCGTGGTAAGCATAAGAAGACACACAAGGGTTGTAGCTTCAGGCCTGGGTTGATCCCACATTGCATAATATCGATTTAAAGTATGAATGGAACCATGTGCCTCAATGGTCACCTTATGTATTCCTACAATAAAAAAGAAAAAAAAATCATAAATGTCAAATGAATTGACCTAGTCCAGCTTACTTCGTTTCAGCTCATTTTAGATGAATTATAACTCAACTTAACTCGCCTGACTTTTATGTGAGTTAAGTTCATCTTAACTCACTTTTAAATAAATTGGATTGAATGGCTATAAGTTGACGTATTTATACCTCTAAAAATAAAAAATAAAAAATTATAATTTTGTTTAAAAAAAATATTAATATAAATATCACCTTTTGCTTATAATTTTATAAAATAAGAAAAAATATATTTTAATGCGTGCTTCCATAATGAAATTATTGTAATTATAAAACATTATCATTAACAAAGACATTGTGCTAAATGAGCTCACAAGCTGCTTATGAGTTAGATAAGATGGGCCTTTTCAACATACTAATTCATTGAATCAATCTTAAATCAATTGAGTTTGAGCTGAATTTAGTGCTCATTTGACACTACTAATATAAAATGATGAAGTAAACAATCATAGAAGTAAAACAAAGCAAAATATACAAGCCCAAATTATTTTCAAAAATCAAGTGCATAAATTCCAAAAGAGATTAAAAAAGAATATTGTAAGTAATTTTACCTGAATTCCAAAATTGGTATTCTTTTATAAGTGCAGGAAGAGCCCTCTTAGCAAATTCCAAATCTTCAGTCCTCTTGTATATCTCACAAACCATTGCACTAAGAAGGGGAGGCTGGCTGAAAAATGTTGCCCAAGTTAACATATTGAATTTGAAATTTAAAACAACTCCTCAAGACTATGTAAGCAAATGATGACTTTTGATGGCATATGGAACGTAACAGTGAGGAAATATTACCTCCTGTTAGTGTAATAAGCCCTTGCCCCGTTAAGAACATAACCATATTGTTCTAGGAGGAGAATGAGGTTAGTAACAATTGCTTTTGCTGTGTCATACATTTTACTTGCCAACAAGCCCCTGCACAACACTTACACGCTAATCATATACACAAAATCCAACAGAATCTTTTCTTTTGAAATTACCCGTAACCAATTAGGTATTGTGCATGATAGTTATTGTAATTTCGAAATCATAATTAACCAAAACTATACATATAATTACATAATAAAAGATACTTTTAATATTAAACATACAACACTTTAGATAATTGGATTGATTTTTCTTCATTCTTTATTTATTTTACTTGAAAATATAGACTAAATAGTTAAATAATGAAAAATAAAGTTAATATTTTAAATAATTTAGTAGTATAAACATTATGTAAATTTTTAATTTTTTTAAGCCAATTATATTTTTGAATAAATATTTAAAAATAAGAATTGTAATTAAATTGTGAAAAAACTGCTAACGGTTGTTAATTGATAGTTATTACCCAAAATTAATACAAACAATTATGATAAATAGAAAAAATGACACCCACAATCCCATGCCCATCCCTCTATACACCATTGTTTAGACCTCTATTTGTTGGAGCTGATAAATATTAAAGTATGTGGAATATATTTCTATTACTATTTGTTATAGTTTGTACTAGTGACCATTGGATACATGTATGCAGTTAGTTACTTTTAGAAACTGATTGTATCATGTCTGCTATATATAAGCAGACTGTACTTACCTTTTCATTCATGTAAAGGTTTCAATAATACCATTGGTTTCGTCTTCTTCTTGTTATTCTTAAAGCTCAGAATGGTATCAGAACATCAGAGCTATGAAGCTCTAAGCTTCATATATGATCCTGGTAAACAAATTTCTGCTGTTATTTTCCTGCAATCATCTCCTTCGTTTCTTCTTGTTTTATTCTTGATTTTTAAATGAACCTTTGGTTCTTGAATGTTGTTCTTTGGATTTACTGGTATTCAACTCTTCGAACACATGGTTAGGATTCTGCATATGATCTGCACTGGACATCAGACTGATTTATTTTGTTTTCTGGTTTCATTTTCTAATGAATTTTCTTATTTGTTGGTGGAATTTTGGTATTGTCTTTTTTATCTTGGTTTCTGGTTCATTAAGTTAGTCAAGCACTGACTCTTGCGTTGGAATTAGTTGGACTATCAATTCAGGTGAAGTATCTATTAGGATATCGGCTTTGAAGAATTAGATGGAGACTCGCCTCAGTATCGAAGTTCATGTATCTGGTGTTTTTCGAATCAATCCTAAATGTGTTGTTGGAGATTGGAGATTGCTTTGTTGGAGAAGCTTCTGGTCACCTCCAAATGGACAGATTCTTGCAATGCTAACACAACATGGCTCTGAAACCTCACATCTATCTTGAAGTCCTGCACTATCTCATGAACAAATCTATGGGATGAGAGTTTCCTGATCAACAATGAGCAACTCAATACTCTTATACTCTTTGAGACATCGTATTAAGCATAACGAAACATCTATCGCTTATCGAAGGCAAGAGCTCCAACCTGATGTTCTCGCCACCATCATTCCGTGTTGTCCTAAACTTGATTGTTGCTAGATCCAAGGGCTCAACTCTTGACCAATTGCTCTTATTTCTCAAGGTCAAGTCCAGTAACCTCCTCAATTCGTTTGCTTTTGAGCTTGTCTCCATCCTTTTCGCAGATGGAAGCTCTAACGGTGGATCACAGTTAACATTTACTGTTTGGATTCGTAAGTTCAATGATTCTTCGGTGGTGAAGATTCATTGTGCCCGATTGTGTCTCGGGTGATCAGTGATGCTTTCGAGCGTGTTAGGGTTACATTTGGGGTGTCGTCTGATGCTTTCTTTTGAGACTCATAGAAGGTTCACGAAGAAGAAAGGATTTGGCTTGTTTTTGGACTGGTTGGCGCAATTGTTAGTGGTATTGTGTATGGCAACAGTGAAGAAGGGCGTTTGGGCTTTGGTTTTGTTTGGGTCTTGTAGAAGAGGGTTGGTATCCTATTTTTCGACTATTTTGAATGAGCCTTGTATCTCTTTTGTGGTTATTTGGTTGGACAAAGTTTTGGACTGATTTTTGGTTAGGTTGTATATACTTGAGTTAGACCTTAATTAGGCTCTGTGTTTTGTGCCTGAGTGCAATTTAATTGATTTATTGTGATATTTTTTTTTTGTTGGTTGCTTATGTGTATCGTGTATTTTGTTTCTCATATATCATTTGATTCTTTGATATTATTGATCAAGAATCTAAGTGTTGTCTCGTATAAGAATGAGATGTTCATCCAGTATTTTTGCCCATTTTTATGGATGTATGGTCACTACAACTTCTAATGTCAGAATAGTGTTATGTTTGGAACTTTTCGGTGAGTTGAGTGTTGGTGTTTTTATTTTTAAATTATTGGGTTGTGTTTTCAGAGTGTTGCCTCCGTTCTCCATGTTAGTATCTCTTGTGAGTAATTGTGATTTTGCTCTTCTCAATATTTGAGGTTTAGAGTTTTACTTTAATTTTTTTTAGTGTTTTTTTCGGTTTATTGAGACTGGTATCGAAATAGTGTTATCCTTAATTAGTGTTTTGAATAACTTAATTGTTGTTGTGTTTTCGTATTATTTGTTTTTGTATAAGCGTATGTTAGATTACAACATCTTACCTTCATTTTGTTTTTTTTTATCAAACTTAAGATCGTTTCACACCTATCAATTTGAAGGGAATATTGGAATTAACAAATATTAGTGTGTAGAATATATTTTTGTTACTGTATAATTTGCACTAGCGAGCATTGGAAACATGTATGCACTTAGTTACTCTTAAAAACTGATTGTGTCTTGTCTGCTATATGTAAGCATACATTAATCGTGTTATTTGTAATTAGATTTTCATTCATATAAAGGTTTCAACAATACACTGAGTTTCATCTTCTTCTTGTTATTCTTAAAATTCAGAACTATTAGGTAACAAACAAATAAAGTAGGGGTAAACCTATTCATGTATTATCTAACTCTTTTATACCATCAAATTAAAAATTTATTACTTTTATACTATCAAATTCTTAAAAAGTTTCAAAAGTATTCTTCATCCATACTGAGGTTAAAAACAAAAATAAAAAATCTGAAAAAAGAAATAATTTGGTAGGATATTTGTAAAAAAAAAAAACTAACCTAATGACCCAATAAGAATCCCAATAGTAGACCTCTCTGAACCTGGAACCAGGAATAACAACTTGCTTAGGCAAAGGAAGCAAAGTATGTAATTCAGGATGTTGCCGAACATTATTGGAAACCTTTCGGCTCAATTTCTTCCAAAGGGAATGAACCTCCAAAGCCCAAGCCCTCACTTCTGGGTTTTTCACCTTAGGCAAAAAACCCTCTGGCTCTGGAACAAAATCCTCTGGGTCTGCATACACCATATCATCCCCTGCATCCTCAAAGTAGTTTTCAATATACTCTTTCAATTCATCAACTGATATCGACCCATTTGTAGATCTAGGAAGCTTATCAAAACCCACCTCAGTGGTTACCAAATCGTACTTCAGTGGCAAATCAACGTAGTGTTTGGGGTCGAAGTTGGATTTTCCGAAGGTGATAAGTGCGGCTTCTTGTAGTCTTTGAAGGAATGTGACTAAAGGGCTTGTAGGCTTCACAGGGCCAGGCTCCAAAGTGCATGGAGCTGGAATTTCTTTGGCAGACATTGTTGTTTGCAACAGCAAGAAAATTTGCATACACAAGAAGAAACTAGGCAATTGGAAAAAGAGCAGTGTCTTGTTGATTAAAGGACTACACAAAGGTCTCCCCTTGAAGTAATAACTTATTATGACAACTACAATAATATAACAAATCACTCACGGGTTAGACTAGGTGATCTCAAATTTATGTATGCATATATACGGTATACCACTACTTTACGGTGGTTTGGAATAGAGAGCGGGACCGCCGACAATGATAATAATTATAACTATTCACGTTAATAAATAATATTTTTTTTATAGTTTAATTATATTTTTTTTATTTTTAATTTATAAAAATTAAAAATTAATATAATTCTCACTTTATTATATTTAAAATAATAACATTAATTTAAATCTTTTAAAATATTATATGTTTTATTATTAAAAATCTTTCACCTTTGGTATGCATAGGAGTGTGTTTTGTCTCATCTTTTCATTGTTTGTGCCTTGGAGGTCCTTTGGTATGCATTAAAGAATAAAGAAACATTTGTTTTATACAATATAAAGTAATATTTGCATTCGATGAGTGCGGAAAATGATAAGCTTTACTTTTTTTTTGTAAAGAAGTAAGATAGAAAAATTGCTCTTGAGAGAAGAGCCGGTACAATATGAGATAAAATATTTATATCAATGCAATATTCATAATTCATCTATACTGTCTATAGGATAAAATCATGAGTTTTATGGTTTAGTTCCCTAGGGGAATCCATCGAATAAAAATCATCAAGAACCTTTCTAAAATTTTATAAATCTCTATTAGCATTTTTTTACTTTGTCTCAAAACTTGATTTCAATTACCAAACACAAGATCGTTAATGATTAGTTTAGCAACTCAATTTCTTGATATAGACTACTTTAATTGAAAATTGTAAGATAAAATCTATAATTTTATATAATGCTAAAATTTTAGCTAATTTCGTTGATAAAGTATGAATGATTATCCAACTTTGAATGGTTTTTCCATAATGATCAATTGTCAAAAAAGGCTTATATATACCTACTTTTATCTTTCCACCAAGCTACATCAATGTTAACTTTGATTGATTCTTTTGGATGGGGTTGCCAAGATGTTAGCATGTAAATCAATTGTGCATTATTTTCCGGTTCCTCTACTCGAGTTTGTCTTTATAAATACAATTTTTATTTGCATTTGATCTGTTAGTCTTATGATGAAAAAAGAAGAATTTATTTATGCAATTCTAAAAATTGTCTCATTTTTTTAGCCACCAAATTTGTTTAAGCATTATTACAACTACTAGAGTGAAGTATTTCTTGGCAATGTTGGAGGGGAGCCATATGTTAGGTGTGTTTTGTATGAATTTGATGTAAGTCCATATATAAGCTTTGTCTATGAATTTCCAAGAAATGTTCCAATTTTAACGTGTAAGTTATATTTTGATGATATTTGTGAACAAAACGTATAAATATAATTTTAATTTTTAGGTGTGTTCTTTAAGAATATTTTTAAGCCAAAAAAACTATCGAGTTCCAACAATCACAATTAATATATATATATATATATATATATATATTCTTATACACATTAGATTTCATGTTAGACACATAATAATATTTTGAGATTAGTCTATTTGATCGATCGAGATATAAAGATTGATCGAGATCGATCTACTCAGTTTAAAAAGTCATAAATTAATTATTTCATTAATTAGATCTATCAAGAATTGATTGGATTGATCGAGCATATGCTAGATTGATTGAGCGACAAGGGATTTGTTTTTAAAACATATTTCTAATTCGAATTGAATTAATTTTTTTACTATACGGCCATTTTTCCTTAAAACTCTTTTAACTGATTTTATGGACAATATAGTAATCTTACTTTGACCTAATGTTTCAAAATATACTATTTATACAAATCTAAGAACACAGCTTTATTCAACTACACAAGAACATTATTCCCTTCTTCTTAATCTCTCTCTTGTTTTGGGAATATAAGATTATAAATTTTTAAGCTTCTTTATTTAGTTAATCTATAAAACATTGGGTTGTGTTTGATTGATTAATAAACCTAACTGATTTATAATATTTTGGTTATATATTCTTATAGCTTATTCTTTATTTTCATTCTTAAATTATTGAATTAAATAATTGTGTATGTCATATCATAATTATTTGATTTGATCATTAATCTTTAAAGAAGCTATCTTTATTGAACTTATGATTAAACTAATTGTTATAGTTTTGCTAGTTGATTTTAATTTATCTAATATATTTATTAAATTACCTAGTTAGAATTATTCATTATTGAATCTACTTTAGGATACACATTTATACTTGTGTTATTGTGCCAATGTTTTAGGTACTGGTAGAATGAGTGTGATTGCTTGTGATACTCAAGTTATCAAAATATTAGTCTAAATCTAAATACCCTTTCTTATAGAGGCTATGATCAAAGCAACGACTTATAAGTAGATTACTCTTGTGCTTTATTTTAGAAGATAATATAAGACCTGATCTTGTAATTGGACCTTATTTTTCACAATGGATAGTTAGGTAGACCGATGGTTTTTCTTTTAGGTCATTGATATGACTTAGGTTGTTTCCACCTACAAATCTTGTGTCTCAATCTTTATATTCTACATTACTTTATTTACATGTGATTACATATCTGACCGTCTACAAAAAATTTAATTTGTCATAATTTTACTAATTATCTATTCATTTCCTCTAATCCTACCTCTAATAATACTCGTTATACTCAAAGAATAGTTGCACCAGTGATTGTGCTTGTTTGTCATAATTGTGCTTGTTTGTCATAATTGTGGTAGAAAAGTTCATATTAGACCACATTGTAGATTTTTGTGAAATATCCTTATTTTAATAATGCCTTTCATGCTAGATATTCTCGAATTAATTTTTATCATCCATATATGTATGCTAAATCTCCACCAATGATAAAAAGAAAAATAATAAAGGCAAAAATAAGGATAAATCCAATATCAATTCAAAAATAATTAAATCAATCGAATCCAAACCTAATGGTATATATTACAAAATCAAATTCAAGAAAATTTGGATTATAGAATATTATATTTTTTTGGTCAACTGACCGTATCCTCCTTCATCAAATAATTTTTATTGTGTACTTGTTTGATTCTAGGTAAACATGCTAGTTTGATTAGTTTAATTATTTTGAATTTTGAATTTGGTAGTTTGATGATTGATTTTGTTTTAGTTTCTTTAAAATTAGTTAATTAAAAAAATTCAAAAAATAAAGGGAGTAGAATTGTTCTAACATTGAAATAAACTTCAAATATTATTTTGGATGAAAAAAACAAATATTTTGCATAATCTAATTTATTTTGATTAATTATTCATTGTACAATTGAGTATCTTTTCTTGTGCATTTATATTCTTTCGTACATCTGGTGATCGATGTTTAATAAAAACTCACTCACACACTCACTGCACATATAAGTATGTCATGCTTAAAGTTTATAATTAATTATGCGAGATTTTAGGGCTTGAGATAACCTTGATTGTAAAAATTATGGTTGAATTCTATCTTTCACTATAAAAAATACTACTATGGAGAGACATTTAGTTTTGAGAAAGCTAATTACTGTGATGTGTGAAAGCTACCACAATGAGCGGAGAGGCTACATCACAATTAGTGTAAAGTTATTCATACTAGGTATATTAGCTTGTGCATATATCCTTCTCAAAAGAAAAATATGATATACAAAAAAAAATTTGCATGCATAAAAAGAAAGAGCTATGAATGATTATACAAAAAAAAAACAATCTATCGTATAAATAATGAGAGGCAATTTAAAAGAAAAAGTTATTTAAAGTTCTATCTTAGTAAGAGATTTTTTATTATATACAAGTTTGAATTTAACTAATTTTTTTGCATAATAGGTAATACTTGGTTCTTTAAATCTTTCATAATTAATCATAAATGAAGTTTTTGACATAATGATGAAGTTTCAATATTTATCTCATCTTAAGTGCTTGATAATATGTCCTTATATGTGTTGAAAAATGTATGTGTGCTTTATACATATTGTGAATAATTAAATGTTGTTAAAAAATGATTTTTATCTCAAAATTGATTATTTGAATTAAGTTTATGTTTGAATGAATCTACTAATTGGTTTAAAAAAATGAGGTATTTTTATTTTGTTTAATTTTTTTCAACTTTTATTTTGATTTTGAGTTAATATAAGACATAGGGGGAGTTTTTTGCATTTTTATGGGTTTATGACATTCGATCCATCTATGAAAAACTAGATAGATCTAACTATGAATGTCGATTGCTCGACATTAATGTTGATTGATCGAGCGTATTTAGTTTATATACTCTCCTTCTTTTTCCTCAACCCCATGAACCTTAAAAAACCCTTCATTGTCCCTTACTTTTTCACTCAAAAATACATCAAATCTATTAATTTTTGTCCCTAAATCACTTATAATTGGTTGTTATTCACTTTGCAAGCATCAATCTCTAAAAAGTTACATTTGTGCAAAAATAGTCACAACTTCATTATCCCCATTTTCCCTAATTTTTCCAACCAAATAAACACATTTTTTGAGTTTGATTATGTAACTTGTTCTCAATAATAGTTCCTTGATCTTGATTCTGAATATTTTTGGGAAAACTTCAGTAGTTTGGGCAATTTGTTGTTTATGGATGTTTTTATGTTTTTAGCTTTTTTGCTCGGTTTCTTTAATGATTGCAAGACGTCGTGGAATTCCTCGTAGTGCTCCATCCTTACATTATTCTCAATGGTGGGACAATGAATCAGAATCGAGGTATCACACTTCTTTCTCTAGACGTCCTATTTTACTTGAACAAGGGGTAACCTGGTTAGAATTTCATGAAATTGGAATTATTAGAGCCATTAGGGCTTTAAGTTAGCAATCATTATTTACACAAACCAAATTATGTTGTCCATCACTTATTCGTGAACTATATGAAAATATTGACCCCAAAATCCATCGTCTAGGACAAAGTTATAAATTTTTTGTTCAAAATAAAATTGTTGACATCTCAGCTCATAGAAGCAACATCTTTTGTCAATTTTGAACACTAGGAATCTTGGTTTTAATTTAGAATAGTATAGCGTTACTAATGAAGATTTGTTAACTGAGCTTTCTGGTTCACCTGATGTTGGTCTCAATGATAAAAAGTTGTTTATCCCAGGTGAGTTCACTTCTTTTTATCGAGTGTTGAGCAAAATAGTATGTGCAAACCTGTTACCTTTCAGATACTCCTTTGAAATTGGAAACTTACATGCAAAGATGTAATATTTTTTTGAAAAATGTATTACATTCATTATAGGTTCAATTGTTTAGGATGAGATTATAAACCAATCTCAAATTATTAATCCGAGGATTTGTCTTCCATGTGATTGTCTTATCACCCAATTGATTCTAGCTGCTGGTGTATAACAAATGAGGGATTCTAATGCCATTTGCTTGATGGGTGACATTGTCTCAAGATCCTTTACTCAGACATCAAAGATATAGAGATCCGTCGATGTTGGAATAAGTGACGGAGGAGCTACAAATTATATTTTTTGGAGATAAAGAAATGAAAAATATACATGCTTTTGAATCATCTCATCAGTATTTATTTGAAAATGAGATGCAGACAAGAATGGGAACGTTGGAACAACAAATGAACATTAAGAAGCTATGTTTTTCATGATTAAAGACATTTATTCACATTATGAGTTTCCTCTTTTAGGATAACTATTTATTTTTATTTTATTTGCTATTTTGTCTTGTTTTATTATTGTGTTTAGAGGTCAATATATTTTGTTGTTTTCATATTTGCTTGGAATGTGTTCAGATCATATTAATCAATACACTACATTTATTACATATGATAATTTGTGTTATATCTGTATGTTTATTATTTTCTTGAATTTGTTATGAGATTTCACATTTTTTAATGGAAGATGCAACATTTATTTTTTGGTTTAATCGTACGAAAAAATAGAGAAAAATTAAAATATCAAATTTTAGAGGAGAATCAACTTTGATTTTTTTTTTGAAATATTACACATAAGGGGAGTAATGCCTTTTAATTTCTATTTTATGATTATTCACTCTTATAAATATTATTCACTTTTTATATTATTATATACACTGAACTAATAAACAATAAGCCTTTCAGGACAAATTATTTCAATATTTATGTTTTTGACTTTCAGTGTAAACATGAGCTTTCAAAATTCAATCGAAGATTATTTCATCGGATCATAGTATAGTACTACTATGTAAAAAAAATGTTTTTCTATAAGAGTTATGTACGGAGGTAGAGATTTTGTCACACAAATATACCAAAGGGTAAGATTGTAAGCTTTATGTAAATGTTGGCGATATTCGTGAATAAAACACATACGTAATTTTAGTTTCTAGGTTTACCACTCAAGAATATTTTCATGCCGAGAAAACTATCGATCTTAAACGATCACAATTTCAGGTATATCTATGTTCTTATGCAAGTTATATTTCATGTTAGACACGTAGAAATATTTTTGAAATTAGGCTACTAGATCCATCGAGACATGTCTAGCTCGATCAAAAATTGATCTACATAGTTAAAATGTCTTAAATTAATTATTTAATTGACTAGATTGATCAAGAATTGATTAGATTAATCAAAATATTTATTCAATCGATTGAGTAATCAGGGCTTTGTTTTTAAAACCTATTTTTAACTCGAATTAATTTAACTTTTTACTATACTATCCTTTTTCCTTAAAAAAATTTTAATTGATTTTATGGATAACATAGTAATGATACTTTGACCTAGTACTACAAAATATATTTTCTATATAAACCTAAACACATAACTTTATTTAATCATACAAGAGTATTATTCTCTTCATCTCAAGTCTTGCTTGTTTGCAAATATAAGATCATAATTCTATAGATTTCTTTGTTTAGTTAATCTATTAAACATTGGTGGTTGTATTTAATTGATTAATAATCCTAATTGGTTTATGATATTTTGGTCATATATTCTCATAGCTTCTTTTTTATTTTTTTTCTTGAATTGTTGGATCAAATTATTGTGTGTGTCATATCATAATTATTTAGTTTGATTATCATTCTTTAATAAAACTATTTTTATTGAACTTGTGCTTAAATTGATTATTATAGGGTTGTTCATTGATTTAGATTTATTTAATATATTTATTAAATTATCTAGTCAAGGTTATTAATTATTAAATCTACTCTAAGACATACATTTACACTTGTGTTATTGTGCCAATGTTTCAGGAACTGGTACAATGGATTCGATTACTTATGTAACTCAAGTTGTCGAAATGTTGGTCTAGATCCATTTATTATCACTAATATTTTATTCCATGGTGCAGTTAAAATACGAAGCCCAAATACTGACAAATAATTCAAAGTGAATGGACACATATTGAAGTCGTACTATGAACCTTTTACACTAATCAATATAGAGGAAGGGACGTTATATGAATTAATAGATTTGAAGGGTTGAAGGAAAATATGAACCAAAGTTAGGCTAAGGATGTTAAACCAAGTGCTTTTTGGGAGGTAACCCACTAGATTTGTTTTCTAATCCCTTTTTACTTTTTTTTAACATTACATGTATATGTGCTTACATTGAGGACAATGTAAGAATTAAGTGTAGGGGAGTGTTAACACCTCACTATCTTTATTTTTTTATGCTTTATTAGTTCAACATATTTTAGAGTACATGTTTTAGGATAAGTATGCTCTAGGTATCATATTTTTTTCATTTTTAGTATTTATTTATAGCATTTCTTAGGATAGTTATGATTAATAGACTAGCTTAGAATCAATCACATGTTCTCTCTTTGTTTTTTGGCATTTGTGATGGAATTAGCTAAATAATATTAGATCAAATAGTTTAATGAATATTGATAGAGTCTTGACCTTTTTCCTAAGTGAAGTAACTTTACGATAATTTTTCTCAAAACGGACATGCACAATAGCTAAATTAGTGATAGAATAATTTATATGCATGAATTTGTGAAAAATGTTGTGAATCCTTTGAAACTTTGATATACTTTTAATAAATAAGAATAGGTTGTTCAAACTTTTCTTTAAGTTTATTAAGGCAAATGCTAAATATATTTCTTGAAAAATGATTAAGACAATATGACTAACTTCTTTGACTAAATTTTCCTACCCTTAATGTTGTTATTCCTTCAAAAACAACCCTTTTAGAGAACAAATTTAAGCCTATATAAACCACTACTCTTTATCTTTTGAACCAAACACATTGTCAATATCCTATAGTTCAGGAAAGTAGAGTTGCACAAAACTAGAATATATTCTATGAAAATACTAAAATAAGATTTAAGAGTGTCAATTATGCTATAATTGATTAAATGTCCGGCATATATAAAACAATCTTTATTACAATATGTACCTCATATATATATATATATATATATATATATATATATATATAAATAGTTATATATATAATTATAAGGGGATAAGTTGAAAAGAACTATAAAATGGGTTGCGTATTAAAAAAAAGGAAAAAATAAAAGTAAAGAAGCCAATAATGATTTTTGGGTCTAAAATAAGAAAATCTTGACTTTATTTTATTGAAACGAGTAGTCTTGAATTTTTGTTTCTTCTTTTTCCTTTCATTTGATTCAACCCATAAACCTAGATATATTAAAATTAAATGAAAGACCTTTTGATTTTAAGGAATACTTTCGGTGAGTGGAGATGTAATTTAAAAAAAAGAAGACTATGGTATCCAATTCAACTCTGAAAAAAGAATAGTGATGTTATAGGGAGAAATAACGTTTCAAACATTTTAACTTATTTACGTTATATGATTTTACTGTTGTTAATTGATACAACATCATATACACACTTTGGACATGATTATTATATCATAGTTGTAATAAAGAGATGACTAAAGACAATATCTAATATTTATTAGAATTTAAAATCATAATATTGTTAAGCTCCCGAGATAAAATGTCAAAAAAACTTATTCTTTTAATTATGATCGTTGAATTTGCTAGAAGACTAGCAAATATCAGGTGTGCGAGAGTTTGATATGTTTTAGTTTGTACATCTTTTTAGATATCAATTCATTTATATATATATATAATAATTTATTTTATATTTATTAAAAATATTGAATTTTTAGATTTTTATGGATTGTTTATATATTTGACAAATTGATGTATTCAAAACAGTAGGTGAATTTACCTGGGAAGGAAAATCCAACTTTCATTCACGTCACATTGATTGTAACGTGTAAAAAAATTAAATTGGCACCATCTCTTCCTATTTTAAATGTCATCCTTTTATATGATTTTTATCTCTAGTTCTGATTAGGGGTGTCCAAAAACTGAACCAAATTAGATTAAACCAGAAAATCAGATCGGATTGGACCGGATCGAACGGTTTTATAAATCAAACGATCTAGTCCAGTTTTTATTAATTAAAATCATTTTTCAAATGATCCGGTCCGATTATATTAATTTTTAAATCGATCAAACCAAATCGGACTGGTTTAATAATTTATTAAATTTTTCATATTATTTCTCACAAACCGTTGATTAAATTTCTCATATTTTAATCAAAGGTATATCATTAGGTGTATCATATTTATGTATTATTAACCGAACCAAATCGTTGAAAAATCGTTAACCAAACTGAACCAAATCGTTCTGTTCAATATTTTTAATAATTAAACGGTCTGATTTGATTAAATTTTTTTTACCCAAAATCGAACCAGACTGGACCGTGAACACCCCTAGTTCTTATCATGCCTCCTTCACAGTACAAATTTTGTGATTGTAGCATATTTTGCTATCCAATAATCTTATTCTAACTTAGATTAGTATTTCTCAATATAATACAAAATAACATCTAATAAAATAGAAGTAGTATCAAAATTGCACGAAAATTAAGAGAAAAATAAAAAAAATGTATGAATTATAGAATTAAGATGGAGATAACAATTGAAAAAAAGATTCAAGAGGTAATTAAAGGAATTGAAGAGTAAAATTAAGTACAAAAAACCTAAGATTTCTTTTCATTTTTTTATTGTTTTCATGAATAATATTATTAATTTATTGTTTTCTATAAGTAGGTAATTTTATAGTTGATTGAGAGTGATTTTAAAACACTAGATATGGAATGCAATATTTAATAAAATATGTAATATTTTATTCAACTATTATTCTTGATTAAACACTAGATATGGAATGCAATATTTAATAAAATATGTAATATTTTATTCAACTATTATTCTTGATTATGTTTTAATTCTCAGTTTTAATTTTTGTATGAATTTTTTTAATTATTTAAGTATACATTTAAATAATCAATTTAATTGATTAGATATATAATCGGTTGATCAATTTAAATAATTAGTGATAAATTGCTTCCAATAAGAATTAATACTCAAGATATAACTTTAATCCAATTTATGTCTTAAAATTGAATGCTTTTGATAGATTAAATTTAGAGAGTTTATTCTAAGTTCTCTATTAGAAAGAGTTTAAATTAAGAACTTATTTAATTTAACAATAGGTAAAAAACGTTGAAAATTTTTACACTTGTGAATTTCTCTTAATTAATATAATCAAAAAATAAGATATTATGATATGATTTTATTAATTTATACTACATGTTAGTGGTGGAGAATAATTATACAATCGTTTTTTTATTATTTTTTTTATTGTAATCTTTATATTTTTTTTAATGGATTTTTTTTTTCAGTTTATAAAATTAAATTTTTTTTAATAATTTTAATTAATTTACTAATAAGTTAATAATTAAAAATATATATTATTACTTTTATGTATGAACATTATTTTTAAAATTATTTATCACTTAAAATTATTTATCACTTATATATAATTATAATTATATATTTACGCGTGTTTTTAATAGTATCATTTTTCTTGAATGATGCTACTTGAATCAGTTTGTCGGATAAAGCTGCCATTTTCTCAGCATTTGAAGACGTCATTCCAGCAAAATGATGACCATGAGCCTGAATCAAGAAAGTCGCAGTGCTGAACTCCAATTCCTGGATAGTTAGGTGATGATTCCATTCATGCAGAACAAGAAGAGAACCATTGTTGTGCCAAATTCTTTTTTTTCCCATATGCCATACCTTTCCTAAAATTAGGCAAAAGTGAAAGAAAATATATTGTTTCGATAATCTTTTGTTGTGACAATGAGATCTTCCTTCACGTCATAAGTCTTGTGAATTGCATTAACTACTTGGAATTTTTTGATAATATTTCTGGACAGCACTTTCCGTATGAGCATGACTGAGGTAACTAATTGAGCTTCTGTCAGGTCTTCATCTAACTCTATCTCAGGTAATTCGCAAGTGAGTTGTCTTGTTTGCTCTACCAGTTCACCAATCTCTGCATCAGATATGAATTTGGCTGTTGATCCTATTTTAGTTTTTTCAGATATGCTAGTTACGAGTTTCAGTTTGAGCCTTTTCTTCATAGGTTTTGGAAACAGGTGAATATCAAATTTATATCTGATCGTATTTATAGGAAATTTGATAAGATATCCAATCTTTTGAATCCACTTGAGTAGCGCGCATAAAGGATTTCAACTGCTCACTGAGGCTTTTCATTTGCTGTTCATTTGACTGGAAATGAAAAGTTATAATGATTATAGCCATGGTTCAGCGTAAGAGAAAAAGCTAAAATGCTATAGCAAAATAATTCTTTAGAATAACCCAAAGGATTCTGGGAAGTATAACCCCTTTTCTTAACCTCTCGTTAATTAGTTGCTAAGAACTTGTCAGAGCTGTTTTAACCACCAATTAGAGTAGCAAAAAGGGGATTATTATCTAAAATAGCTAGATCAAAACTTACAAGCAATAGATAAATTAGGTTTAGCTAAAAGAGTTGGAACCCTAGTCCAATAGAAAAAATGAATATTTAATTCAAGAAAAATGGTTTAGAGATATTACAATGGAAAAGATAAGTAAGAGTAATGAGGCAATACATGTAATGATTAAGAATATGTTAAGGAATTAGGTCAAAAATTGAGTTTGATTACTCTACATTTTACCTTATTCAGAACCCTAAAAGTGAATGGCATCGAAAGGCTATTTTTAGAGCTCTTTAATTTCCTAAACTACACTCTCTTATTTTAAGTGATTAATGTAAATTACATTAATTATTATGTGATCAAAAAATAAAAAATAACCATAAATTATAGAAAACAATAGTGCATAAAACATGTAAAAAATAATATACTTGTCTCAACATGAAATAGGTTTATTAACTGTCAGATAATATAATGAAAAATTTTAAAGACATTGTTTTTTTACTATAAGAAAGAATAGAAAAATCTATTCTAAATCATTCTCCTATATGGAGATTAGGTACGAAGGCTTGCAAAGAGTAAATATAGATTTTGTCTTGTATGTCTCATCCAAGTTATCAGATTGTAAACTTGCATGTTTAAATCTTTAGAGATTCATCTCATTAAAAGCATAGAAAACTCACTGAGCAGTTGAATTGAATTATGGAGGATGTGTTGAGTGTTTAGGTCCAATAACTTCCATTCTTTCATGTTGAAAGTATCAATAACAATTTTAGAATCACCTTCAATGTAAATAGCAATAGTTTTCTGGTTCAAAACATGTTGCAATGCTTTGTAATAAGTAATAAATTTTGCCTCTTCATTGGAAATAGTGGTAGTATATCCAATCCATGAATGTATTACTCTTCCAAAATGATATGTTACAATGAATCCCAAATCTTCCTTATCTTATGTTCATACAACATCAAAATTTATTTTAATAGCATTTTGTGGATGAGGTTTCCACTTCTGTGGTATAAAGTAACAATCTTCAATCAATGAGGTATCCTAATGTAGAATTTTGTTACAGAGAATCTGATAAAATTTCTCGACTCTCTTTAGTTGTTGATGTTGGTAAAGTATCCTGATGTTGTGGACTATTTCATTGCATAACTACCAAATTTGCTCTATCATGATAATTGTAGTGAGGATGAAAGATTCTTTTTCAACCCCTTTAGTTAACCACCTTGAAAGGGGAAGGGGATGATAAGTAAAATTGAACGTCCAATTTCTCAATGAAGTTCCAAAGGATATTCCATTACAAGTGAATCATCAGGATCGAAGAATTTTGCATCTTATGAAAAGTTGTTCCACGTCTTCCACGTCTTCCACTTCTTTCCTACACAAAAGGCAATTTAAGTCTTCAAAAGGCATACTAATACTTAGTTTTTTTTAGTGCATAAACAATTATTAGCAACTTTTTAAAGCAAAATTTTATGTCTTTCATGAATAAGGGCTTTCCAAATTTTCCTCTAGAGACTAGAGCACTTGTTCGGGACTTTATTCTGAATAAGAACCTCATAAGCTCCTTTGATTGTAAAAAAGTGTTTTCCATGTCCATACTAGTGAAGTTGGTCAACCAAGGAGGGATCATGAGGTTTCAATTTCCTAATGTACAATGTGGTGGCAGTCCTAAAGAGTGAATTCATTTAATGAATATTTCAGTACCAATGATTATTCTAGAAGAAAAGATTAAATATAGAATGTACATGTTGTAAATGGATGTTAGAGATTTTTCGATCAATCAGGCATTGGAAAAGCTTTTGTTGTGGGAATCTAGGTATCCAAGGATCCTACTAGATGTTGGTGAGTCATGTACCCACCTTCTAACCACTAACTTGTGTAATTAAATCTTGAGTCCAAAGTAGTCTCTTATGATTGGACACAAATCGTGTTTAATGAATATACAAGTATATGTATTGTAACAAGTAATATAATGATAAAAAAAAATATCGTTTCCACGGATATTATTTTATTAAAAATTAATTTTTAAAATAAAAAAAATAAAATCAATATTTTTTGGTGTTTTTATATTTTAAGAAAGCAAGATTAAAAGAACTAAAAATAAATAACAATAATTAATTAAATCAGATTTGGAAACTAAGAAGATATATGAGAAAATATCTAGGATTACTTAATCCACTAATTTTCTAAACATATGAATCACTAAAATCCCCCCAATATAATTACTAATCAATTATATGATCAATTGAATCTAACCTACCATGTATTCATCTCTCAAGTAAACTACACATCATATGATAATTAACTTAATCACACTCACATGTCAATTAAATTGCTTACAACTCATTAAGTTCATCAATTATGGATCACATACATAAGAATCATACACATATGCTTAGAAACTGTGCATGTTTTTTAATTAAGACAAACAATTATACAATTCTCTCAAATCTATTTAATTATTTATATAGATCAATTTTTGACCAAAAAACTAATAACAAAAATCAGATTAAATAATATAATTAAATTAAAATCATAATTGAGAAAAAATATTAGATCATCACATAGTGAAAATTGGGTTCATAAGACCCCTAGATTAATAAATTAACTAGACATAATTTTGTTCATAAAACTCATATTTTTCATAAAAAAATATAAAAATTGATAAAGAAAAGAGTAGAAGAAGAAATACAATCAATCTCTTGAATCGTAGTACCAATCTCCTCTTGAATCTCTACCAAAATTATATCTCCTTTTGAATTTTTTTGTATTTTTCTCTTTTCTTTGCTCTAAAAACTAATTAAAGTTATACTAATTACGAATCCTTAGGGTTTATGAGGTAATTAGGGGGTTAAATAGAACTCATGTCGCTTATAGACCATCAGATAAACTTCAGATCAAGAATTGAGATCAAAACAAGCAAAATTAAAAGCTTTGGCAAATAGAAAGTTGACACATGCCACACGAAATTTATAAGGCAAATAAGCGCTTGACGTGTGGCATAGAATGGCTGGTCTGAGCCAATGATGTTGAGTCGGTATCACGTAGTGATATTTGATTTGTTGTTATGGATGGCATGGAGCACTAGTAGAAAATAGAGACAAATAGCATGACGACACATGGCTTGATGGTTTGACCACACTGTAAACTCAAAATGAACGTTGTGTTGACACGTGGCGTAGCACTGCATCAAACTACAGACTTGATGATCTATGATTGAGCATCTTTACTTACGTGGCATCCACGTGGCTTGCTCTGTCAACTTTTTTTGCATACGTAGCATTTATGTGGCATCTTTTGATTGGTCCTACGTTAAAAATCCATAAAAATTTCAAAAAAAATCACAAAAAAATGAAAAATTTATGTTTTCATCTTTTTTCACTAAAAAGTTTATATTTTAATATTTTTAACCATAAAAATACTACTTATTAATTAAAAGTAGCAAATATTAAGTAAAAAAGTACACTGATAACTCTACTTTCATAAAGTCATCAATTTTTAAATGCTTGAGTCATTTGACTTCGTTGTAAAATTAAGAAAATAAATATGCTTAAGATACTTTTGACTAAAAACTTTGACTCAAAGTTTATTGGATTAGATAAATAGCTCCTAAGTAGCTTTTAATAACATTACTTTATTGATATCTTGAGTTTTATCGAAACCCAATCTCCCAACAAGTTTTGGTTTACATATAGAATTCCAATTTATATAAGTAACGTAATGATAAGAATTTTAGGGATTAGTATCACCTTTCTACCAATATTTTCACATGTAAGAATCGACAACTTCACAGAAACGAGCTGGTAGCTTGAAAGTACTTATGAAATAAGTTGGCATGATTTGTAGAACATATTGTACATTGATGGCTTTATGAAAGTATAGTCATTAGCGCACTTTTTTTACTTAATATTTACTTTTTTATTCAACAAGTAGTATTTTCATAGCCAAAAATAATAAAATATAATTTTTTTAGTGAAAATGAGTAAAATATAATTTTTCGGATTTTTCTAGAATTTTTATCGTTTTTTTATTAATTTTAACGTAGAACCAATCAGGAGATGCCACGTGGTATGCCTTAATGTAGAGGAGCTGACTAGGCAAGCCACGTAGATGCCACGCAAGTACGGAGAGAAAATCATGTCACGCTACGTGTAAGGAGGACGAAATGCGTGTCACCTATCAACACGACGTTCAATCCAAATTTAAAAATTGGTCAATGTGTCATACCATGTATCGCTACGTTATTACTCCGCGTGTTCCACCTGTGTGCCACGTCATCCGTTTCTACAAATCACATCGCGCCAGTGTCACTGACTCAACAAGTGTTGACTTTGACTAGTCTCCCCTATCACGCGTTACTCCCTGATTCGCCTAGTGAATTTCTGATGCCACGTGTCGTGTTGTGATTGGTTGGATATGTCAGTTTTGCTTGTTTTGATCGTAACCCTTGATCTAAAGCTAATTTGATGGTCCAGATTGCATCTGAGCATTATTTAAGCCCTTAATCACACCATAAACCTTAATTAGACTCCATAAGCATAATTTTGGAGCTAAAAAGAGAGAAAATATAAAAAAGTTCAAGAGATGACACAATTTTGGTAGAGATTAAGAAAAGATTAATACTACAATTCAAGAGACAATTAAATAAATTTGAGAGAATCATTTAATTGTTTGTTTTGATTAAATAACATGCATAGTTTCTAGGTAGAGATGTATGATTCTTATGTGTGTGAACCATAATTGATGAACTTAATCAGTAGTATGCAATTTAATTGGTACGAGAGTGTGATTAAATTAATTGATCATGTAATTTAATTGATAATTATATTGGGGAGATTTTAGCAATTCGTATGTTTAGAAAATTGAGGGATTAAGTATTCCTAGATATTTTCTCATATATCTTTTTAGTTACCAAATTTGATTTAATTAATTATTGCTATTTAATTTTAGTTATTTTAATTTTGCTTCATTAAAATATAGAAACACAAAAAAAATTATTTTTATTTTTTTAGTTTTAAAAATTAGTTTATAATAAAATAATCTCTGTGGGAACGATCTTTTCTTATCATTATATTACTTGTTGCGATATGTATACTTGTATATTCATTGCACACACTTCGTATGTGGCGATCAAATTTTTGGGGATTATAAATTTTAGAAATTAATAATTTTTTTTACTTCAATTTTAATTTTAATTTACTTATACACATCCTTTAGTACTATTAGACGCATAGAGTAAAAATGGCTAGTAATAATTATCTCAATAGACAGAATTATAGCCACAAGAAGAGTAGGTAAAATGCATAAGGTAAATGATGTCATGGCACTTACAACTCAAGTGTCATCTTCGATAAATCTTTTGAAGATTCAAAACTTGCCAGTAAGTGTAAACCATGTCCAAGATTCAAGGATGGCTCTGGTGTTTTGTGATGGAGCCCATTTGTTTGATAATTGTTCACATAATCCTGAATTGGTCTTTTATGTGGGTAATGTGAACCAAAACAATGATCCATACTCAAACACATCCATATTTCTCTTAGAATAACAACAATCAAGGTGGTAATCAATTATCAATCATTTCTACCTTCTAGTTTCCAACAACCATAACAATTACAAGCCTAAGAAAAGAAGCCACCTACTGATGAAAATACAACTTCTTTAATGGGAACGATGAAAGACTTCATCCAAACAGTAAATACAAAAGTTTCTACTCAAGAGGCTTCAATTTAAAATTTGGAGAATAAAATGGGGCAACTTACTCAGGCTATAAGTCAATGGCCTTAAGATAACCCTCCAAGTGACACAATTGTAAACCCAAGAAGAGAATGTAAGGACCATTGCAACTCTATAGACTTGAGGAGTGGTAAAACTTTAGAGGAGGAACATGAGACCCATAAGGATAAGGATAAACTAGAAACTAAAAAGGATGAGAAGGAATTAGAGGATAAATAGAGTAATGGAAAGGGAATAATTCAACCAAAAAAGAGCAATCACTATGAACTCACTATTCCTTTCCTTCAAAGACTGCAAAAGAAAAAGTTAGATACGTAGTTTTCAAAATTTCTAGAAGTCTTCAAGAAGTTGCACACAAATATATCAGTTGTAGATGCACCTCAACATATGCCTTCCTCTGCCAAATTTCTGAAGGACATCTTGTCTAAGAAAAAAAGTTTGGAGATAATGAAATAATAACCTTAACTGAAGGTTGTAATGACATCATTGCTAGAAAACTACCCCAAAAGTTGAAAGATTTAGGTAGTTTTGACATTCCTTGTACAATTAGGAATATCCACTTTGAGAAAGCATTATATGACTTAGGTTCTAGCATTAACCTTATGCCACTATCAGTCTTCAAGAGATTGGGGGTTAGTAAAACCAAACCCACTTTAGTAACATTACAAATAACATATAGATCAATTAAGAGACATTGGGGTGTGGTATAATATATGCTAATAAAAGTAGAAAAATTCATCTTTTTGGTAAACTTCATTGTATTAGACATGGAGAAGGACCATGGCATTCCTATCATACTTGGTTGTCCATTATTAGCAACTAGATGCACACTCATTGATATATGAAAAGGTGAAATTACAATAAGAATGCAAGATGAACAAGTAATGTTTAAAGTTTTTAAAGCATCTGAACCCTCTAACATTGATAGTGTTGATGAATGCTTAAGGATAAATTTTACTGATTGTGGAAATAGCTTAAAAGAATCTGTTGAGTCGTCCACACTTAAGATTGTTACATATGATGCTATGAACAAGGACATAAACTCACAAGAAAACAACTCAACCTATTTTAACTTTGAAAGTATGGCACCGAAGGTTGATATTGTGGACAATGTGAACTTTTTAGAGGATGTGCCTCTCATGTATGTATTAAAGGAAATTATGGAAAATTTTGAGATAGGATCTAAGCTCAAACCATCAATTGAAGAGCCACCAAGTTTAGACCCTACATTTTTACCCTTCTATCCCAAGTCAAGTATGAAAGTGAAAGAGTCTAATGGAGAGGTGAAAAAGTTATTAGAAATACATAAATTGGATGAGTTACGGTGGAGTGCTTATAAGAATGTCAAAAGGTTCAAAAATAAAAAAAATGGCATGAGAGAAGAATGGAGCACCATGTTTGCAAGCCAGGACACAAAGTATTATTGAACAAGTCAAGACTCAAATTGTTTTCATGCAAACTCAAAAGTAAATGGACACAAAGAGATGTGCTTTAGAATGTGATATGACCGTCTAGTCAAGGATGTTAAACATGATGCTGGTTGGGAGGCAACCCAACATTATTTTACTTATATTTTCATTTTTTTTAGGTGAATAAATGTTGAGAGTAGTGGCGCAACAAGAATTAGCATTTCAACGACAGATGTGGTGTGCCATGATTAAGAGAGTTTTAATGAGTTATGTGAGTTGATGAGATCTACTAGGTTTTAGAATCTATTTGATCCTCCCTTGAGATGAAATCCTAAATAGTATTTAGCAAGAGAAATGATTTAAGCCTTATTTGGATCGATTGAGCCTTTTAAGCTAACCATTGTTAATATCTTAAGTCACCCATTTGAGCCTAACAAAGAACCTTTCATATCTTTAATGTCTAACTAATAAGTATTACATTTACCCTTGCACCTTTAGCTTGTATGAAAAGAAACAAAATGCAATCATGTGTTATGCTATAGCGTAAGGTAAAATGTCATGTACCCTATAACAAAAGAAGAAGCAAACTCACAATACAATTATCCCTCTAAAGAAAAATAAAATAGAATTGAAAATAAGTTTAGGGGTGTTGTGAAGTTACAAAAAAAAAGACGTGGAATAAAAAAATATAAAAATAATTTCAAAAGAGGGTGCATTGAAATATCAAGTTAAAGCTAAATTATAATTAAAAAGTGCATGCTGAAAAAAAGCTAAGGTGTGGAAAGAGCCTAAGTGTCTTCATTTATCGACCCCCCACTTAAGTCATACATTACAACCATGTAAAGTCCTTATTGATCTTTAGCTAAGTGCATATTTATATTAGTGGAGAGGGATATGAAAAATAAGCTTATGAGACTTGTTCTAAGATTGAATTGATTAGCATACTCATATAGGTTGATTTCATGAGTGCATTAGATGATATCATGTGCAGCACACACACGAATCAATTTGTCAAAAACCTTGCATATCCTTGTATTGATGGAACGTTGATTGATGAATATGTGAACCTCTTCATCATAGAATTGTATGAATTTTGAGAGAGATAGTTTTCATGAAATATGCATGCAATAATAGAAGTATAATTATGAATATACTACCCAAGTTATTATATTTAGTTATGCTTGGCTTTACTTAAGGACAAGCAAAGAGTTAAGTTTAGGGGTGTGATGACTCTATGAAAGTAGAGTCATTAGCACACTTAATATTTACTTGTTTTATTCAATAAATAGTATTTTTATGGCCAAAAATATTAAAATATAAACTTTTAGTGAAAATGGGTGAAAATATAATTTTTGAAATTTTTTTGAATTTTTTATGAATTTTAAACGTATGACTAATCAGAAGATGCCACATGGCATGCCACGTTGAGAAAGGAGCTGACTGGGTAAGCTATGCAAGCATGTATAAAAAATCACATTATGTTGCGTGTAAGGAGGATAAAACGCGTGTCACATGTCAATATGATGTTCAATTTGAGTTCAGAAATTGGTCAACGCACCATGCCACGTGTCGTTACATCATTGCTCTACGCATTCCACCCGTGTGTCATGCCATCTGTTTTTGTGAATCACGTCGTGCCATGTATCACTAACTCAACAAGCATTGACTCTGACCGGTCTCCTTGCCATGGGTCGCTCCCTAATTCGCCTAGTAAATTTCTGATGCCATATGTCGCGCTGTGATTGGTTGAAACTATCAGTTTTGCTTATTTTAATCGTAGCCCTTGATTTGAAGCTAATCTGACAGTTCAGATCGCACCTAAGCATTATTTAAGCCCTTAATCACTCTATAAACCCTAATTAGCCTCCATGAGCATAATTTTGATCAATTTTTGAAGCTAAAAAGAGAGAAAAATGCAAAAAAAATTCAAGAGATGACACAATTTTGGTGGATATTCAAGAAGAGATTAATACTACAATTGAAGAGATTGATTTTATTTCTTTTTCTACTCTTTTCTTTATCAAATTTATATATTTTTTTATGAAAAATATGAGTTTCATGAACACAATTATGTGTAATTAATTTATTAATCTAGGGATCTTATGAACCCAATTTTCACCATGTGATGATTTAATATTTTATTCCAATTATAATTTTAATTTAATTGTATTATTTAATCTGATTTGTATGCTATTAATTGTTTGACCAACAATTTATCTATAGAGATAATTAAATAGATTTGAGAGAATTATTTAATTGTTTGTCTTGATTAAATAACATGCATAGTTTTTAAGCAAAGATGTATGATTCTTATGTATGTGATCCAGAATTAATGAACTTAATAAGTAGTATGTAATTTAATTGGCATGAGAGTGTGATTAAATTAATTACTATATGATGTGTAGTTTACTTGAGAGATGAATATATGCTAGGTTATATTCAATTGATCATGTAATTTAATTGATAATTATATTGGGAGGATTTTAGCGATTCACATGTTTAGAAAATTAGGGGATTAAGTATTCTTAAATATTTTCTCATATATTTTTTTAGTTACCAAATTTTATTTAATTAATTATTGTTATTTAAGTTTAATTATTTTAATTTTGCTTCATTAAAATATAAAAACAAAAAAAAATTATTTTTTTAGTTTTAAAAATTAGTTTCTAACAAAATAATTTACGTAGAAACTATCTTTTCTTATCATTATATTACTTGTTGCGATACGTATATTTGCGTATTCATTGCATATACTTCGTGTGTGACGATCATAAATCTATGAATATGTGACAAAAGTTTAGATTTTTAAGTGTCTAATCTACTTTTAATTTTTGAAGAAGTTGATTAAACTCTATTTTTTTTTCATCTACCAATGGGTGACCCAGATATTTGATAGTTTTGTAGATTTATTTATTTGAAGTTCAGAAGAAATTTGATTTTTACAAATCAAAGAAATGTTTTTAGAGAAGAAGATAACACATTTTTTGTAAACTTATACTGTGACCTGGCCATTTGCAATATTTATCCAAGATGCTTTTAATTACCATTGATTCTTGTATGTTTACTTTGAGAAATAGGAAAATGTTGTCTACATATAGAAGATGAGAAATTAATGGGGCTTCTCTTGCCACTTTAATACCTTGCAACTGATTAGAGTATTCTTCTTTTAAAATGAGTTTTGAAAGATATTCAAAAAATATTAAGAACAGATAAGGGAATAAATTGGAGGCAGTGCTATAGTAATGGAAAAATGCCAAGAGGTATCCCTCTTAATAAAAAAGAAAAGAAAAGAAAAGAAAAAGAGAAGTGTTTTATTGAATTTTTACATTAGAAGAGGATTTGACACAAACCACTTAGTAATCGATACATATATGACACACATCTTAGGCAATCACAAATTTATGCAATGGCACATGTCACTATTATATGAGAAATTAATAATACTATTAAAAAAAAGGCAAAAAATAAAAAACAGAACGATTCTTATGTTTACTTGTCTCTTCAGTTCCATATCAGAATATTTTTTTTTTCAAAACGCTTTTAAACATAGAAAAATCTTTTGGAAATTGAAACTATAAGAATGTTTTTTTAAAATAATATATTAAGCACTTATACACTCATTACATTAGACAAGATTTCTATGTCCTAAACATGCTCACTTGAAGCATATGCCTTTACATACATAAAAATTGGCTGAAATAATAAGAATGTTATGCATACAAAATCGCCATCGCCATCGCCATCACCATTAGAGCTACAATTTTCTAATATACCCCAATTACAAAATACCTAGCTTTCGAAATGAAAATCATGATCAAGAAAGCATTATCTTCATAACAGAACCATTGTAAAATAAAAATAGAAAAATAGAAACAAGCAGTGACCATGGATAAGCAAGTGAATAATTTAATCTAAGTCAGTTTTCAATACATCTGAAACCAAACTACATAACTCAAAAAATGACTTCAATTTCATGCATACGTTATTTTTATTCATATGATAATCAACGACCAAGAACAAAGTAGGTAAACAAATCTCGAGAATATTACCTTTATATAATTGTTTTTCATTCTACTAATATTTTTTCTCGAACTAGCAAAAACTTAATTCGAAACTTATGGTTTCATACATATAAAAACCAAAATACTATTGTTACATAAATTCAATAAAATGAAAATAAGAATAGATCTTACAAGATCTCTCACGATTGTCGCCAACAACCCATTGGAGTTTCGATGATCTTCACGGGCAACCTACCAGATATAACCTATTATTGATGAGGGCTTAAAAAACACTAAAATTATCACGATTTAATGTACTTTAATTGAATAAATAGATTTATATTTGTATGATTTTATCATATTTTTATATAAATTTGTCTTTTCAGAATTACAGATATTTTTATTATTTTTCATATATTTTTGTTCAAAAATGACTTAAAGACTCGAAAAAAATACTGAAAGTAATACATCACAAATATATTGAGAAAATAAATGAGAAAAAGGTGGGAAAATATTTCAAAAAATGATTTTGGATGCATTTGAACAGACTGACACGCTTGTGGGGTGCGAAAATTACAAAAGACTGGCGTTTGATGCGTTCAGGACACATAGTAGGCATAGGCTGGCGCGTGCACAACATGGTGTAGACGTGTGTTGGTGCGTGCAAAAATTGAAGCGATGTGTGATGGGCTTTTGTCGCCTGCATGCGAGCTTGTGTTAGGCGTGTGCTAAGTGTGCACGCGAGACTCGGAACGGATGAGCGGCTACAACTTTTTTGAAATTTTTGATCATTTTGACCTATTTTGTCCAATTTTTCTATTTTTTGACTTTTACTCATTTCTTTTCTCAATATATTTGTGATGTATTACCTCTAGTATTTTTCTTCGAGTTTTTAAGTCATTTTTGAACAAAAATACCTAAAAATAATAAAAATACCCATTATTCTGAAAAGAAAAATTTATATAAAAAATATGATAAAATCGTACAAATATAAATCTATTTAATCAATTAAAGTACATTAAATCATGATAATTTTAGTATTTTTTAAGCACTCATCACTTACATTCACCTATATTTCTGTATATAACATGCTACATCTATCTATATCTTTGTAACCTATTATATCCTCATAAATATTTGTATGTAACATGTTACATCCATCTCTATAAGTTGATCGATTCAATTTCATTATGCAATTATAAATCAAACTTTACCTTTATATGTAATATATTATATCTACCTCTATTTTTGTATGTACAATGATCAATTTTTTTAATATAACTTGAATTTCATCATTTTGTGATATATCACATGTAAGATGTTACTTCGATCTATATTTTTGTATATAACATGCTACATCTATCTATATCTTTGTAACCTATTATATCCTCATAAATATTTGTATGTAACATGTTACATCCATCTCTATAAGTTGATCGATTCAATTTCATTATGCAATTATAAATCGAACTTTACCTTTATATGTAATATATTATATCTACCTCTATTTTTGTATGTACAATGATCAATTTTTTTAATATAACTTGAATTTCATCATTTTGTGATATATCACATGTAAGATGTTACTTCGATTTCTATATTTGTATCCAATGCATTATACATGTATCTATATTTTTTTGTATTTAATGAATTATATCCATTCTCCATTTAGATATAACAAGTTACATTCAACTATCTTTAAATATAATATGTTACATTCAATTCTACCTTTAAATGTAAAATGTTGTATTTACCTATATCTTTAGATATAACATGTTATATCTATATCTAACAAGATCGTTGGAGTTTCAGTGAAAATATAACATGTTACATTTAACTCTACATTTAAATATAACATATTACATACACCTCTTATGAGGTGTTTGTCATTAAAGCTACGACGTGGACGTCATCATGACTACCAAAGCCAAGATGAGGTCAATATGAGGTGATCGAAACGTTAGAGATGTAATGGAGTCTTATCATGATCACATTTATTAAAGTTACAAAATAAAGATATTCATACTATTTATTGAGTAGTTTGATATAAAACGAGTTTTAAGGTAATTATTGTTAGTTAAGAAAAATTAATTATTTTATCAAAATTGATGCTATTTAGGGGAAAAAAATAGCACAAATCTCACTGAATGATGTTTTGAAACAGGGCGGGCCCGAATGAAGATAATGGGCTAGTCAAGCACAAATCAGGCCTAAAACTTTATCCGCTTTTCTGTTCGGGCAATTTTGATTACATTCCACAAAACCTTCAAATATATATACCTCTAATAATTTTAGACATCAGATATGTTCTTGGAAGTTTTGTGGGATGTAACCAGAATTGCCTCTTTTCTTATTCCTCCCAAACCACCAGCTGCAGCAGCAATCCAGCCCATTGAAACATTGTAGAGACAGGAAAAAATCTGTGTGCAAAATAGTTGGAGCTGATTAGCAAATCGGTGGGTGGTTTTGGTGTGGTGTGGGGGGGCTACCTATACCACAAATTGGCCAGGAAATAAGCATCCATTGTTCCTCCATTTCAAAAATGGAAAGACTCAAATACCAACACTTACAATATATAAAGTATTTGTCTCCAAATTATAACCACCCTAACGTAATCTTCCATGTAGTGCATTTTTATAAAATATCCAAAACATGGCAACCCGGTTTTCGAGTCAACATTCCCTAGTGGCATACATAAGCATAGCCCTCCTGCTTTCATGTTCTTCAATTTCAAACTAGGTTGTGGGTTTTGAAAAGGAAGGTTAAAGGTAGATTCACTAACTGACGTGTATTCTAAATGAAAAGTCGTGTCAAATTCTCCTCTGTTTAGAGATTGCTGTGTCAAAGTTTAAAAATAATGGTGTTCAACTTCAAAACATCAACCTCAACCAGCCAAATCAAAGAACGGCAAAGACACACGGTAGTAACGAATTCAAAGCATTTCAATTTTTTTCCTTCAAAAATAAATAATAAATTGACATGAAACACATTGTTGTCATAAAGTAAACAAACAAAAGGAAGTGTGCCTTTAGAGAGTCAAAAGATAGTCTCCTGCCTTGGTCATTGGTACACTGAAAAGCACCACAGCCCTATACCTCCTCTAGGCCTCAGCTAACATAACCATAATTCAATAATTCTTGGCACTTTTATAAAATAAATAAATATGGCTTACTGAATACTGTACCCTAGGAATGTCTGACTTCTCCAATAAGTGGTCCATTTGTCTTTTTGGTAATAAATCCAGGAAGCAGAATAGTGATTATGGTTTTTTCATGAGACAACAAACCTGGAAGTCCGGTTGTTAGACCAAGGAGGCAGAACAACAGCGTTTTGAATCTGGAAACCAGCTTCTTGTTTGACTGCAAAAACATTGGGGAGTCACTAGTCAGTCTCTACACCTTTATTACCCTCCAATAATAATCTACTGATTTCAATGAAAATAAACTGATCGAACCAACCTCAAGTCTGTAATTTCTCTTTCATATACAAGATTCATTCCACTGAGGAAAGAAAATGCCATATAACCTGTAATAAACAAAGCACAACTAGTTCTGATAATAAATAAATAAAAAGCACAACTAGTTATTCCAACAGGAGAATCCCCCCTAGGCCATTCATGGAGCTCTCTACTTCAACTTCTCAGCAAAAACAAATTAAAACTCGGGCATCAAAAAGACTGTTCAAGGAGACAAGAGCCAGATTGTACATTATAAGGCGTTGCATATTCATGCTGCTATGTTGGAAGGATAGAGGAGACTGATATAACAATGGTAAAGTTTAACTGTTTATACTACTAGTTGTAGTCTACCTCTTCTAGTTTTTACATAATTATTGTAAAAGTCTCCTTGATAGAGGAGTTGATAATCTTCCAATATATTATTGTAGAAGGTATAGCAGATTAATATTAAACATGGCCAAAAAATGGCCAGGCCATTCATTCTGATAAATTTGGATAGTCTGCAAGTCACAATTTTCTGCAAAATTCTCAGCAAGTCTAGATGAGGGGCACAGAGGACTTCCAGGTTAATACATGACTAACAAGAAACAACAACCAATACGCCAGGCATTAACTTGCCAAGCAATGTTCCATATACACAATGTTATCTGCTTCAGCATGGCTAGGGGGAATGTTCAAAAGAAATTCCCTAGAATTCAGCAAGAAAAAGTGGAAAATTCCGCCAAATTCAAAGGGAAAACAAAAACCATATCCCTAATAAAAAACGGAGCTTGATGATACCCAAGATTCTTGAATGAAGCCAAATCTTAAGAAAAAAGTTGGTCAATACATAGAGTGCTTAAGGTGCCAGTAGTATCAACTCCAGTTAAAATTTTGATCAATGGCCAATCCAAGGGTCTGTTTACAAGCTTATGAGTTTTCCCAAAAGTGCACATAAACACTTTGTGTGATTTTTAAGCTATTTAAGCTCTTATGGCATAAATCAATCATGTTAGATGTTCCACTATGCAAAAAATTTCCGTTCAAATTTCTTATTCTCCGTGTACAAGTACAAATGAAGCATTCCAGTATACCCAACACAACAAAGTTCCTTCTTTTTCATGATTCAAACATAAATAATACATCATTTTGCATTCAATGTATAATTTACAGAGATTACAACCTACCAATCCTCATAACAAACCAACAATTTTGACATGAATAATCCAACAAGAGCAACCAATCTTAATTGCATAAATTTTCCTATCAGGGCTAGCACCAGATGATAAATTAAGTTGCAACAAACCATAAAACTACAATTAACATAAATAAGCTGCAACCAAAATTCCACTATTTGGAACAGATCATGCCTCCTAATTGGAACATGAGAAGATAAACGAAAAATAAACGCCAAAATAAGTAAATAACCAAACTGCTTCAACAAATATCGTTTTAGATGGAAGTTAGCTTCAATTTTAATTCCCAGGCACACAGAAAATTGATTCACACAGGACCCCCATATTGCAATAGAACCCGAACAGCAAATCAATCCTATAAATATTTTAATTCCCAGGATGGAGGGATGAAACAGAACGTGAATCTATATCGCAATTAAGGTATCAATAAAAAACAAGTAAATAGAATTTGCTCGAAATTTAAAAAAAAAAATTATTCAATAGTATAGCAAATATAATCACAATGTCTCAAAAGACACCATTATATAGGTATATCATCCTCAAACTTCAAAAAAGAACAAAGGGATCCAAATACCCAAAAAAGCAGATCTACAGTTTACCGAGCACGTGTATACAAATATAAAAATACAAAGGACTGTGGTTTTGGTTATTTACAAACGCGAAGAAGGAAAAAGTATCAAACGGGAAGCTCAACTACGTCGTTAGAGGAAGGCTGGCATTCTGAGACACGGACGGGGAGGGTGAGAGGTCGGTCCATGGCCTCTTCGTCGTCGTCGCCGATTGTGACGACTTGGACACAGGCGAATCGCTCCAGAGAGAAGAAGAAGGCGGATGCAACCGTGGCGCTGAACCAGCTCGACAGTTGGTCCAATTTGCTCACGTTGTCGTTGTTCTCCATTTTTCTCTTAAGCTCTTATCCCTTTGATTTTTGTGTAAATCGAAGAATTCAATCGAAGGAGGTTTTCGAGAAGAATGATGTGTTTGTATTGAAATTGGAGAAATGATGTTCATCCCGATTCCATCATCAATAAAAGTATTCACCAATCCCAAAATAAGAGAACAAATTAATTAATTAGTTAAAATATAAATAAGATGTACCAACTTATTTTAAAAGTGAAGCTTAAAGCAGGGAAAAAAACAGCGCTTAATTCTCTCTACTTTTTTTTTCCTCTCTCTCTTGGTAATTTGGTGTAATTATTTTTAAAAACTTATGGCACAAAGGACATTAATATTATTTATAATCACTTAATTCTTAAAAAAATAATGTTTTTAATTTTATAAAAGATTTAAGACATTAATTAATATTTATTCTTTGTAATAATAAAATTAAAAATATCTAATCTAAAAATATTAAGATTAAAGTAATTTTTTTAATTTTTTTAACTTTTTTAAAATATGGATTAACTTAAAAAATTATTTATTAGACTTAAATTAAAATGATATATTAATTCACATAACAACAAAAGAAATAAAGATATAACCGAGAGAGATTAATATATATATATATATATATATATATATATATTTTATTCTATTTTTTAATATAAATTTGATCTAAAATTAATATATAAATTTAATCTAAAATAAATTAATAATTTACCGATTAATAAAAATATGCTTCAATAAAAAAAAATTATAATATATACTAAAATTTAGTATTGTTAATTTTTTTCAAAGGATTTGATAACAATAAAGAAAATTCAATTTTTTCGTCGACGGAAAAAATGATTTTATAGGATGGGTTAGGAGGACACATCTCCCGTCCAATCAAATCCCTAAATCTTAATTTTTTTTATTATTTCATATTATTTCAATATATTTACTTAAAAAGTAAAAAATTATAATTAAAAATCTATTTTATTTTGTTTTTTAACAACCATTAAAATATACATTTTAATTATATCTATAATTTATACCTTACATCTAATATATATTAAACAAAATTTTAAATTTATTTTATAACATTAAAAGTATATTATTCATTAATATAAAATATTCGAACCTCACAAATTATAAAGAATATCCACCTCACCTTTACCCCTTCAAACAATTAACATGGATATAAAGATATCAAACCTAATTCCACCTCATCCTGTTAACAATACTACTACAAATTTCAAAGGGATCGATATGATCCATTACCACATCTGTCGCTTAGTTCTCCCTCTTGTAGTTTCCCTTTCTTTCAAAACGCCAAGTATTTGGAACCAGGATCTCTTACCTCTCCACCATTCTTTTATCAAATTTTTATCATTTTATATCAAAAATTAAATTAAATTTTTACTTATCTCCAATTCATAACACCAAAATTTACATTGAAATATTTTTTTTATAAAATAAAATATTCTTTTCTTTTACCGATTAAAACAATTATATAATACTATTAATTAATTAATAATATTTAATTTAAAAATAAATTATTAAAATATAAAAATCTAATAAATAAAATATTATATTTATTATATAAATTAAAAATATATATGAATAGTTCATATTAAATATTTAGGTCTATGTTGTATTAGCAATTTTTTTAATCATTTTATATCATATAATAATAAAAAATTTAACAATATTTTTAAAAACATTCTAAAAAAAATATTGCATGAATAGTGTTGATGTGATGAACAATATCAGCCATATTTGGCAGAATACTATTTATTGCATCAAATTTGGTGCAACATTTTATGTAAGATTAGAGTAATTCTATACCAAATTTAACGTTTTGGTGTAAAGCCAAGTTAGTTTAACACTTGTCAATGGTAATGTCATTTTTATCTCTCCCAAACTTCTCAACTTCTTTCTATTGTACTCAAACTAAGTTACTTCTCATATTCATTCGATTCTCCACCATTTTCCTATTTCACTCTCGTTGAATTCATACTAACACTATCACTCGTTGATTGGTTGTCTCGTCTCTCTCAACTCATACAAACTATCAAAAGCCGATGACTCAATCTCCCTAGACAACAATGATTTACAATACGAGCTCTTTCACTATTTCTGATCGCGATGCAAGAAGGGATCACCATTTTATGTCTCATTTCCTATCGACTATGTGGATAATTTTGGCTTGCTAAAAAGGCACAAATCCTTGATGTAGTCATTTTGTGCTCTAGTGATGGCATGAGTTGAGGGTGTGGTTATGGAGGTTTGATGGGGTTTTTTGGAGAGGGTTCATCCTCGGGTTTACAATTAGTAAGGCTACCTAGAGGTCATTTCTTTGGCTAAAAGGTTTCGACTGAAGGTTCAAGCTATCATGGCATTTCATCGATATGACTCTAACCTTAGTGACTATCATTGGTTAGTTTAATTGCTATCTTTGCTTCATTTAAAGTTGTAATTTTGGTACATTAGTGATGAGCCATATATTTCCATGTCTATTACAGACACTACTATAGATAGTAAAAATGTTATTGGTATGGTTGGTTGCGACACTATTAAGAAGACATTAAGTGAAATTGATTATGTAGTGTAGTACAAGAGTATTATTACAGGCAGTGTTGCCTTAAGAATAAAGGGAGAATGAGAGCCAATAAGGCTGAGTCAAGATTGAGAGTTGTTAAACTCAATTATGATAGCTTTTAGTGCTTATGAATTATAAGCTAGTAATGTATACTTGAAAAGCACATGATAAGAGTTATACACTAAATAGCAACAAATTACAAACTACAATTGTATAACTGTCAATGATAAAGGCACATGGTTTGTTATTTGAGCCTGTTTGGACTATTATATAGTTAGTTAAGTTATAACTTTTCTGTGAAAATTCAATGTAAAAACTATAATTTTATGTGACTTTAAGTAATCATTTTATGACTGTTATTTTTTGTAGTATAAACTATGGGTTACAATAGTGATTTGTGAGCTGATATTAATGTATAAATATCAGCAAACAACGTAAAGAAAAATATGAATAAAATACAAAATATTATTCAATTACAAGCACTCTTAATTCTTTTATCTCTATTATAATTTCTTTTTCTTCTTAGTTGATCATCTTTTCTTGATTTCTTGAAATTCTTACATTGTTTTTTAGCTTATTTTTAGCTATGTCTCTAACCTTTTGCCTAGATTTTTCTACCTAAAATACAAGTTTTTGTTATGCTATCAAAGCATAAAGCTTTATAGCTTCAAAAATGAAAAAAAAGAAACAATTAATCCTTATGACAAAGAAGTAACAACTCACAATATGACTCAAATTGATCATAGTATTGTTAATTTTCAAAATCATATTACTACTATAAAACTTGATAAATATAACTTTCTAGTTTGTAAACAACAAATCATCAAGATTCTATATAGTTTAGATCTTGAACAATACTTCACTAGCGTTAAACCTACAATGATTTTGCAAAATGGAGAGGTGAATCCAATTTACAAGATCTAGGATAAACAAGATTTAATAATCGGGAGATGGTTTATGCATTGCATCGAACACGAGGTGGTGCATCATATTTTTGGCTTTAAAAATATGAGAGAAGTATGGAGTGGGTTGGATAACTAATTTATGTCCAAATGAAGTCGTTAGTTATTCAACTTAAATAGGAACTACATAAATTGACGAAGGGAGGATTGAGCATAAATGAATATGCTCTCAAACTCAAGGAATTAGTAGATCAACTTGAGTCTTCAGGTCATGCTATAAATGAAGAGGATAAAGTGTTGCACTTATTGTTGGCCTTGACAAAAATTTTGAATCTCTAGTTTCTATAATCACATCAAGGATGCAAAATGAGATTGTGTTAATCATTGAAGCAATTTATCTTCTACTCAGTCATAAAAGCTTGTTAGACTCACAATAATCTCAACAAGACACTATACTACCTACCACTAATCTCGCACAATAAAGAGTGTCTACTAAATCACATAATCAAATCTCGTAAGGTGAAGCAAAGAAACATAATGAAAATTTTGTTAACTCGCATAATATGCAAAGAGGAAGACCTCATGTAATGCCTTTTGAATTTATGCCTAATAGAGGTATACCTCTAAATTCTGCTCAATTTCCTTATGGATTTTCTTTTCCTGGATTCCTTGGTAGAGGTGGTGGAGGACCAAGTGGAGGAAGAGGAATAAATCAAGCCAAAAATAGAAAACATGTTCATCAACGTTGTGGAAAACAAGGACATCTTATTAATAGATGTTGGTATAGATTTAATCCTAACTTTCAAGCTAATATGGATACTCCTCTAATTCATAACAACAGTCTTAATCAAATCCTAATTCTACTCTTCCAAATTAGTCAAACAAGGCATAAACTCAATCACCTTTTCATAACGATTTTCAGTCTCCTATGATACCTAACATGTCTTACCTGATGTGTTTAACAAGACTTCATCAAATGAATTCTATGCTAGTTTCTTATTATAATCATCGTTTTCCTTATTCCTTTACTTCTAATCAATTTTCTCAGCTACTACCAAACATGTTAGGTGTAATTGAAACTTCAATTGAAGCATTATGGTATCTTGACTCAACTAGCTCACACCATGTCACTACTTAATTAGGAAAAATGGTTGTCTACTCCATACACTAGCAATGATCAACTGATAGTAGAAAATGGTAAGGATCTTTCAATATCCAATACTAGCTTTTTAGCTTTTATGTCTAATATAAATGACAAGAGACACATAGTTTTGAAACATATTTTACATGTACATAATATAGCAACAAATCTGCTAAGTATTACTCAATTTTGCAAAGATAATGGAGTTTATTTTGAGTTCCATGAAACTTTTTGTTGTGTGAAGGACAAGATAACAAAACATGAGCTTATATAGGGCATAATTCATGAATAATTGTATGTTTTTTATCTTCACTTCTTAACAAAGGGTAACACTACCTCTCAATCTTTGCTTACTTCCAATGTAAATACCATAACTGCTAAAGCACATGTTGTTATGACATCAGATTTACTTATATGGAACAATAGACTAGATCATGTCTAGTTACCAGTTGTTTAAAAAGTGTTAAGTAGTTGTAAAATTTCCTTTAATGAGAATAAAGTAGTTGAACTTCAATTTAGTGCCTATTCTTTTGATAAGTCACGTAGATTGTCTTTCTTAACATCTAAAAAATGTGAAAATGAGCCTTTAGTTATCATTTATTTAGATGTTTGGGTATCATTTATTACATCACCAAATGGATTCAAATATTATGTGTATTTTACTGATGAGCACTCAAGATTTACCTGGTTATATTTTCTAAAAACTAAAGATGGAGTTTACAATGCCTTTGTTCAAAAGGCTATGATTGAACTTCAACTTAACACTAAGATTAAAGTGTTTTGGTCAGATTGGGGTGTAAAATTCCAGGCCTTATCCCCTTTGTTATCCCAATGTGGTATAGTTTATTTAACTTCTTGTCCTCACACTCTTTAATAAAATGGTTTGGCTAAAAAAAAGCATAAGCAAATTATTGATCAAGGCTTGGCTATGTTGGCTCAAGCATCTTTTCCCTTAACATTTTGGGATGATTGCTTTTATGCTACTATATTTGTGCTAAATAGATTCCTTACTCCTATTTTTAATCATTTGAGTCCTCATGAAAAAACTATTTCATGTCAAACCAAATTTTGATTTTCTTAAGATGTTTAGGTATCTTTATTTTCCATTCATTAGACCGTATAATCAACAATTTTGATCAAAGTTCTGTGTTATTAGGATACAGCCCTAGATATAAAGGGTATAAGTGCCTTACCTCAGTTGATAAAATTTATCTCTATAGACATGTTCCTTTTCTAGATAATTCATATACTTCTGTGCCTAGTAAATTAATTCGAATAGTTCTTCCTATCATTCAAAAATGCATTTCTCTTAAATCTGTTTAATCAAGTGTCTCTAATCCTACTTCTTTGTCTCATCTATCTTTATTAATCAAAGTTCTCAATAGACACATCCATTTATGTCACTTTTTTGATTCTTCACTAAGTAAGCTTATTTCTTCTTCTTCTTCCCTCCTATCTTCATATTTTAATTCTCCTATCAAGTCAGATCATGATGTTCCTAATCTTGTCATCTTCATAATTGAACAAGTCTATTGATCCTGTGCCATCAATTGTTCTTATTTTTAAATCATTTCCTTTCTCAACCAACTCTTTATCAATTTAGGCATACTCATCAGATGTTCCACTTACCATCAATGATCATCCTATGATTACAAAAATTAAACATAGGATATATAAGCCTAAGGCTTTTGTTGTTGATACTTTCATAACCATACTAGACATTGTTAAACAAGTACTGAGTAACTAGAGGTAGTCTATGCAAGATGAATTATATGTTTTACTCAAAAATAACACATGGGAATTTGTGCCTCCTCTATTAAATAGAAAAGAGAAAGTCTCGAGTTGTCGCAAGGATTTGATCAGCAACCTGGTTTTGATTTTTAATAGATTTTTAGTTCAATTGATAAACCAATAACCATCAGGGTCCTTTTTACATTAACCTTATCCAAGGGTTTGAAGCTTCATCAGCTCAACATCAATATAACATTTTTTAATGGTGAACTAAGTGAGGAGGTGTATATGGCATAACCACCAGGTTTAGAGGATACAAACTGTCCTGGTTATGTATGTAAACTTCAAAAAGCTATATATAGTTTAAAACAAGCAACACATGCATGGTTTGATACTCTTTCTCAGGCCTTATGCACCATAGGATACTAAGTCCAGAGCAAATTCATCTCTTTTCTACAACTTCACCACATATATTCCTATGTATGTTCTTATGTATGTAAATGATATTATAGTAACATGATATGATGAAGAAATTGTTAAGTAGTTTGTTGATACTCTTAACTAAACATTATCTTTGAAATATATGGGCTTACTTCATTATTTTTTAGAGATTAAGATTTCAGAATTAGAGAATGGTGGTATGCTTCTTACATAAACAAAGTACATACATGATTTATCTATTAAAGTTAAAATTGAACATTGCAAGCTAATTGGTTCCCCTATGATCACTACTCCTATTTTGTCTGTTGTTAATAGTACTCCTTTGGAACATCATTCCTTTTATAGAAGTATAGAAGAGGCTTTGCAACACCTCACCTTAACACGGCCATACATTTCATTTGTTATCAATACAGCCTATCAATTTAAGTCCAAACCAACAGATTCCCATTAGAATGCAATCAAGAGGATACTTAAGTATCTTCAAGAGTTTGTATTTCATGGAATGATGTTTGAGTCATCAACTTCTCTTGCCATTATTGGTTTTGCATATGCTAATTAGGGATCTTGTTCTGATGACAGAAGATCAACATCAAGGACATGTATCTTCCTTGGTGCCAATCCAGTGTTCTGGAGTTCTAGAAAACAAACTATTTTGGCACGATCTAACACAAAGGCTAAATATCAAACTTTAGCTTATGAAGGTACTAAGGTTTCGTGGCTTAAAGCTTTACTTCATGAGATGCACATTAGTTTCCCAGTTATTCTTGTCATTTGGTGTGATGACATTAATACAGTCTGTCTTAATCCAAATCATATTTTCCATGCTAGAACAAAATATGTTAAGCTAAACATTCATTTTCTTTAAGAAAAAGGTCATTTTTCATGAGTTCTTAGTACATCATATTCCTTCCACCGAATAACCTACTGATGTTCTCACACAACCTTTGGCTTTCCAACCGTTTCTGGGCATGTGTACCAAACTAAGTATCATTCAGCTTCCAATTAGTTTGAAGGGGGATGATAAGCTATATGTTTTCCTATCTATTGTAAATACTACTATAGATAGAAATAGTGCTACTAGTATGGTTGGTTGCAACACCATTAAGAAGACATCAAGTGAGATTGATTATGCAATGTAATGCAAGAGTATTTTTATAGGCAATGCTCCCTTAAGAATAAATGAAGAAGGATTGTCAAGATTGAGAGCTGCTAAATTTAATTATGGTAGCTTCCAATGCTAATGGATTAGAAGCTGGTAATGTATATTTGAAAAGTCTGTTTGGCTAGGTAAATGAAGTAACACATGATAAGAGTTGTACACTAAATAGTAGTAAATTACAAACTACAATTGTACAGCTATCAATGATAAAGGTACATAGTTATTTAAATGAGTTTGTTATGACTGTTATATAGTTAGTTAAGTTGTGATTTTTTTTTTGTGAAAATTCAATGTAAAAGTTATGATTTTATGTGACTTCAAGCGGTCGTTTTATGTAGTTAAATAACTATCATTTTATGTAGTATAAACCATGGGTTACAATAGTGATTTATGAGCTAATATTGATGTATAAATATCGGCAAACAATGTAACGAAAATTGTCAACGAAACACTATTATTCAATTACAAGTATTCTCAATTCTCTCGTCTCTTCATCTTCTTGTTTGATCATCTTTTCTTGATTTTTTGAAAATCTTCTTGCATTGTTTCTGCGTTGATCTTGAGACATATCTTCAACCTTTTGCCTAGAGTTCCCCTACTTGAAATACAAGCTTTTCTTTTAATTAGCAGTCTCTAATAATAGTATAAGGTCTTTCTGTAGGTTTATGCCATGTTTCTTAGTTCTTATCGACTTATAAGATTACTGCTTTAGGTTTCATCTGGTTTTATATATATATATATAGAGAGAGAGAGAGAGTTATGATCTAATAAGCGCCTTATGGTGGGTGACTTATGAGCAATATGTTATAAAAATTAACAAAGTCAAATGTTATTTTGACATTATTCAGTCTTTTTATAGGTTTATGTCATGTTTCTTAGTTCTTACTGATTTGTAGGATTACTGCGTTATATATATAGAGAGAGAGAGTTATGATCTAATAAGCACCTTATGGTGGGTGACTTATGAGCCACATGTTATAAAAATTAACAAAATAAATGTTATGTGGACATTATTCAGTCTCCAAATCATTCATTTATACCTCAATCATTCATTTATGTTTTTCACGAAAGCTGATCACATAGCTTTGGATATATTTATTCTCCGTATTCTGTAAAATGACCAAGTGTCACTTTTTAGTTATTTTAGGTATCTCATTGAAGTCCAATTACCACACCAGATTGTATAAAACAAAAAAAAAGTCTTATAATTACTTAGAGATGGTTATTGGGTTAGTTAAAATTAATAATAAACAGTTTTCATGGTTGTCGCTCATAAGTCACCTATCATAAGATCAATATATATATATATAGTATTATCATGTAGATAAAGAAAAAAAATTAGTATTATCATGAGTTGCAGACACTAAACTTTTTTTTCATTTTTTTTTTCATCCAATGATTACTCTTCCTCTGTGGATGCTTGAAGAGATGGAGAAAGATCCAGATACAGCTTATTCTGATAGGTTTGGTAGAAGAAGTATGAAGTACATTTCCCTTGGATGTGATACTCTTCCTGTTTTACATGGTCGCTCACCAATCCAAGCATACACAGATCTTATGAGGAGCTTTAGAGATGCGTTTGGGCCCTTTCTTGGTGTTATTATAACAGTAAGACAATGTCCTGACTCGTCAGTACATTGTTTTGAGCCATGGTGATGACATTTGATAATTTAATAGTTGTATTGGAGCAAGGTTTAGTTCTGTTTATATTAGGATGTGATCCAGGGGACCAGGGGACCAGGGCATATGCCTGAAAGATGTTGCGACTTGCTTCTTATTTGTTATTTTGTTTCTTTTCTTTTGAGGAATCTTGGGGCTTAGTGCATGCTATACTAATTTTCCTTTTTGTTGTTGCTTTCTTTCCAGTATATGCTAGCATTATTGAATGCATGAGCAAGATAGATTGGGATGCTTGACCGGGGAGATCGGGAGCCTATAGGGATGGAAACTTGATGCACAATCCCGAGCATACAAAGTTTTTCAGAAGTTATGATGGATCTTGGAATACGCCATATGGTGAATTTTTTCTTGAATGGTAACTCAGGGATGCTTCTTGTCCATGAAGAAAGGATATGTAGGGAAGTTGCGACAATTTTAAGGGGCACCGAAATTAATACATCCTCAAAAGGGGCCGGGATTAACTGCCATTGTGGCATACAATCTCATCCATCAGAGTTAACCGCTGCTTATTACCATACTCAAATAAGAGATGGATTCCAACCTATTACTTGCATGTTTGGTAGGTATAGATTTGCTTTGTGCTGCTCATATTTTTAACTAAAAGTCATGGAGGAGAAAGAGGCGAACCAAATCAGTAGCCCAGAAGGCTTCCTTAGGCAGCTTTTATTAGTTGCTAAGTATTGGATATTAGTCCTTAATTCAAGAAATAAAACAAGGACCTTAATTCAAGGAATAAAACAAGGACCTTAATTCAAGGAATAAAACAAGGACCTTAATTCAAGGAATAAAACAAGGACCTTAATTCAAGGAATAAAACAAGGACCTTATTTCAAGGAGTAAAACAAGGAATCCTTATTTCAAGGAGTAAAACAAGGAATCCTTAATTCAAGGAATAAAACAAGGAATCTTTAATTCAAGGAGTAAATCAAGGAATGCTTAATTTAAAGAATAATTGAAGGAGTAAAATTTTCTTATAAATAGCTATACAATTGTAATGAAAACATAAAGAAAATAATACAAACTAGAGAACTCTTTTGTGTAGAGTTATTTCTTGTTTTTTCAACATGGTATCAAAGCAGGAAAAATAACTTGCTTCTGCTTTATTATTATCTTAGCATCTTCAATCTTTGAAATGGCTGAAGACAAGAGGATCGAAGAAAGGCGAAAGTTCATCGGTACTTTCCTTCGTGAATATGCATGAGGTGGATGTCAACCCCAAATCAAGATTAAGCTCGGTCTTGTTGAATGAGTTTAATTACTTACCTTGGTCGAAGCGGTGTCTGGCACAGGTGGAAGGTCAGTTGAGGTTCATAAATGGAAGCATCCAAGTACACGATGTTTCCTCGCTGACCTATGAATCTGGCTTGTGAGATCAGCAGTTATGTCATGGCTCCTAAAATTCCATGGAACGTAAATGGTGGTGAAATATTCGGTTACTGCGAATCTGCTGTACCAGCCCATGGGGAGACGGTGAGGAAATGTATGGTGAGTCGAAACAATGTTGCACGAGTTTTCAATTAAAGAAAGACATCTCGGATGCTATGACAAGATGGCAAGCCTTTTGTACAACTCTTAGGAAGCATGAAAAGCATGTGGAATGAGTTGGAAATATATCGTCCCTCATACGGCCGTGTAGGCTACACTACGAAGAGAGTGGAAGAAGATAAGATATTTCAACTTTTGTCCGGTCACGGATTCAACGTATGAAGATATACGATGTGTCATATACTTTCATGAATCTTGAACTTCCTTCCTTCACCAATGATGTATGTGCAACAATTCAACGTGAAGAAGTAAGGAGGAAAGTCATGAATAAAGTGATGACTAGTTCAGGCGAGCCTATCAACCAACGAGAGAAAGTACTGAGGGAAGCGTCAAACTTGAAGTGTCAACATTGCAACCATACGGGCCGTATTGGGACACGTGTTGGATTACATCAATTAAAACACGATTTTATAAAGGATAAGGGTTCTGAAAGTAGATAATCTTGGACAAGGTGCAAATCGTACTTTTTGCCTCTTCACCTCTACAATGGTCGATCCATTCCAAGAACTTCAGCGAATCAGTTGAACTCATGAATGAGTTTATGTTGTATCTTCAAAGCAAAGACGGAGGAGCTAGAATTGGCTTGTGTGGATAGCATAGAAAGAAGAAGCTTCGGCAAACATTGCTAGAGCAAGTTTGCGGGCTTAAGCGGTCAAAACTTATACCACGAAGAGACATGCAAGGTATCATAAAGCCTTTAAAAGCGCTCTTAAAATAAATATGTTGCATGATTTTTGGGTTGTAGATTAGGGTGCCAGATCATATGACAAATCATGTGTCAAAGTCTCATAAGTTTGAAAAATTAGCAAATCCTTCTCAAGTTTCAATTGCAAATGGTGAGAATGTAAAGGTTTTAGGAAAGGAAAAAATAAAATTAATGTCAGATGAAATCGAGTTGGCAATTTTATATGTACCTTCCTTTCCTTTCCAACTTCTGTCTGTAGGAAAAATCACAAATACCTTGAATTGCTTAGCCATCTTTTCTCCTCACAATGTCATTTTTCAGGATTGTGTCACCAAAAAAGACGATTGGTGAAGGGTTTTACTTAGATTACCCAGCCGAGTCTTGGATTTCAAGTCTCCCTTAGAGGTCATGAAAGGAAGGAAAATTAACCTTTCACACCTTAGAGTCTTTGGCTGCATCTGTTTTGTACATATTCAATCTCATCATCGAGATAAATTGGATCACAGAAATTTGTTAAATGTGTTTTCTTGGTTATTCATCTACCTGAAAAGGGATATAAGTGTTCTGATCCCCATCTTAGGAGATTAATTGTGTCTAAAGATGTTCGATTTTATGAAACTATCCCTTTTTTCAGCAAGTCACATGAAATCACAATTCAAGGGGATGACATCTTGGATGTGTTTCCATTATCAAGAATTGAACTTGGTAACCATGACAAGATCCCGGCCCGTATCAACATTGATGCATCTCTCGCTGAAAGTAACAATGAAGGGTCTCGTCTTAATGATACCTTGCATGAAGATGGTGATAATCGAAGATGATCCTGTGATATGGTACAAGATGTGAGCGAGTGTGAGATAACTCATCGCTCCACGACGTAATCCAATGCGTGTTAGGCAACCTCATGAAGACTTCAAGACTTTGTCACCTTTCTGAACCCATCCCGTCTCAAATTATGTGTCATATAAGAGAGTGACACCCGACCCATGCCGCGTTCCTCGGCTATGTCGAGTTACGGTGAGCCTCGAAACTTTCATGGAGGCCAATGACGGAGGTGTGGAAGGAAGCCATGCAAAGAACTTAAAGCCCTAGATCAACCAACACGTGGAGCATCCCAAACTTCCAAAAGGAAAGAAAGTTATGGGTTGCAAATGGATCTATAAGCTCAAATTCAAGTCGGATGGATCAATTGAGAGGTATAAAGCAAGATTGGTGGCTCGGGGATTCTTCGAAACATTCGAGGTGGATTACAAAGAAACATTTGCACTTTGTTGCAAAAATGAACACAAAGAGTACGTACGCATGCATTGGTAAACAAGGGGTGGTCCATGTACCAAATGGATGTGAAGAATGCATTCTTGCATGGTGATCTCAAAGAAGAAGTCTATATGAAACTACCACATGGGCATCAGCTGAAAGCGATAGGCTGGATTTAGTGTGCAAATTGCACAAATCTATTTATGGTTTGAAGCAGTCCCCATGAGCTTGGTATGCCAAGCTAAGCTCGGTCTCACAGTGTTGGTTTCAAAAGAAGCAATCGATTCCTCATATTTGTTCGCGTAGGAGCTATGGGCAAATTAGTTGTCTTGATTATGTAGATGATCGATAATTACGGGTGATAATCTTGTGAGATTTTCAACCTCAAACGTGTCTCGGACAAAGGTTTGCAATTAAAGACCTTGGGATATTGAAGTACTTTCTTGGTATAGAAATGGCAACCTCATGAGGACTCTTTCTTAACCAAGAAATATATCTAGATTTGCTTAAGGAAGCTAACATGACGATGCTAAACAGACCATTACCACTCTTGAAAGAAGCCTCGAACCTAGGCTTGAAGGGCACGCCTTTCATGGATATAAGTTATTACCGTATTGGTTGGTAAGTTGATCTACCTAACAATCACCGGACGACATCACGTATGCAGCCAAGTATTGTGAGCCAATTCATGCAACTCCCCGACACTTGAGCATTTAACCCTTGTTAAAAGAATCTTACGCTACTTAAAAGGATCGGTGGGTCGTGGTATTATCATGAAGAAGAATGACAACACCTGAAATCATGGGGTATTGTGATCTTTGATTGGGCGAGGAATGCAATTGATCGCAAGTCCACTCACATCTTCTTGTACATTTGTCGGTGGAAACTTGGTCGTCATGGAAGAGTAAAAACAAGCTGTCATTGCCAAATCAAGTGCCGGTGAGTATCGTGCAATGGCTTATTGCGTACGTGATTGATATGGCTTAAGGTCTTACGTATGATTTAGGTGTTCTACATATTTCTTCCTATGTCCCTTATTTTGTGACAATAAATGCGGACTATGCATATAGCATCAACCGATGTTTCACGAGAGGGCGAAACACATTGAAGTTGATTGTCATTGCGTTCGTGAACAAGTTCAATCACAGGTAATTGAGACACTTATACAAGAAGCTTACCGAATGGTGACATCTTCACCAAGCCCTTGGCTTCTCATCAATTTCAACGACTTTTGTCCAAGCTTGGATCCATAAAACTCTGGATCGACGAAGTATTGGATATTAGTCCTTAATTCAAGGAATAAAACAAGGACCTTAATTCAAGGAATAAAACAAGGACCTTAATTCAAGGAATAAAACAAGGACCTTAATTCAAGGAGTAAAACAAGGAATCCTTATTTCAAGGAGTAAAACAAGGAATCCTTAATTCAAGGAATAAAACAAGGAATCCTTAATTCAAGGAGTAAATCAAGGAATGCTTAATTTAAAGAATAATTGAAGGAGTAAAATTTTCTTATAAATAGCTATACAATTGTAATGAAAACATAAAGAAAATAATACAAACTAGAGAACTCTTTTCTGTAGAGTTATTTCTTGTTTTTTCAACACTAAGATATGTGATATATGTATACCTCTTAAAGGTGAAAATTCTACGTCCAATTTGGATGATGCATCATTAGAACAGGTTGTAAGGATGTCAAACTTTCACACGATGGTTTAGAAAAGCCCTCCTTTGTCACAAGGTAGTATTTTTTTGTAAATTTTTATGTGTTGGATACAATCGTATATATAGATACAGAGCAAATGAACCTATTCTAGCCTATACATATCTTGCGTCAAAAAATAAGGACAACCATGGGATTTACATAAACATATTTCTATAATTATCTCATTAGACAACTCTCATCAACATTCTCCCTTCAGTTGGTACATAGATATGATCTTATGCCTAACTTGTCAAGTGAGTTATAGAAGTTCCTTGTAGACACTCTTTTTGTGAGTACATCAACGAACTAGTCTTCTGATTTAACAAATGAAAGCTAAATAATATTTTTTTCAAGGTTCTGTTTGATAAAGTTTTGATCCACCTCAACGTGTTTAGTGCGATCATATTGAATCAGATTGTGGAAGATAACAATAGCTTCTTTGTTATCATAGAATAAGTTCATTTTGGAACTAGGAGCAACATTAATCTCAGTTAAAAGCTTTTTTGGCCAAAGGATCTCACATATTCCCTTGATCATTCCCCAAAATTCAACTTCAACACTAGGCAAGAAAACTATCTTATGTTTCTTGCTCCTCTATCTAACCAGGTTGCCTCCCATAAAAGTAAATTACCCATCAGAAGATTTCATGTCTGTGATGTTCCCGGCTCAGTCCGCATCTGTGTAGCTAGCAACCTTCAAATAACGAAGTATTCGCATTACGACATTCATATGGTCTTCACTTGGGTAGTGCATGAATTGACTCACTACACTCATAGAATAAGCAATATTTGGCCGAGTATGAGATAAATAGATGAGTTTACCCACTAACCATTTATACCTCTATTTGTTCGCTGGTACCTAGTCCACATATTCTCTAAGTTCATGATTTTGGACAATTGGAATATATGTACGCTTACACTCTAATAATCCTACATCTGCCAGCAAGTCTAGTATATATTTCCTTTAGGAAAGAAATATGCCTTGTCTTGACCTTGCCACTTCAATGCCCAAAAAATATTTAAGCCATTCTAAGTTCTTCATCACAAACTCAATTGAAAATTGCTTTTAAAGCCTAGATATTTCTTCTACATCATCCCCTGTAATTATCATATTGTCTACATAAATGATGATGACTATTATTTTTCCCAATCGATGTTTTAGGAAAAGGGTGTGATCAGAATAGCTTTGTTGAAACCCATATTTTCTCATTGTCGAACTCAACCTGCCAAATCATACTCGAGGTGATTGCTTTAGTCCATACAATGCTCATTGTAACCTACATGCGATCTTTGCCTCTGATGTAGCAGTATAGCCTGGTAGAATGTCCATGTAAATCTCCTCTTCAAGATCACCATGAAGGAAGGCATTTTACATCAAGTTGGTGCAATGACCAATCTAAGTTTGCTGCAAGAGATAACAAAACTCTAATAGTTTTTAGTTTGGCTACGGTTGAGAAAGTTTCTTGATAATCTATACAATGTTTATGTGTATAACCCTTTGCTACCAACCTCACCTTGTATCAATCAATCGACCTATCTGCTTTATATTTAATGGAGAAAATCTGCTTATAGCCCACTATCTTTCTTCATTCAGGCAACACACTCAAAACCTATGTGTTATTTTTCTACAATACCTCCAATTCATCTTTCATAGCTTGAGCCCATTTCGGATCTGATAAAGCTTCTTTAATACTACTACTCAGAATCTGACATGAGGAGAGTGTATGTACAAACTCCTTGAGAGGTTCTGATAATCTTTGAGCAGACACATAATTGGCTATTGGATACTTGGATCGCCCTTCTTTTATGTCTAGAGAGTATCGATTTGGAGGCTTGCCTCGATTATGTTTGAAAGGTAGAACATAACCTATAGATGTATCTATAGCACTAGTTTGTAAAGGTGTGGTAGGAGAGCTTACCTCAAAAATATTTTAACAAGAGGGTCCTCCGGTACTAAAGAGTGGAGGGATTCATCAGATTTTGCATCTTCCGATGATTCAGGCACTAGTTCAACTTTAGTTCTTAAAAGTTAAGTTAGATGTTTAGGTTCAGATCTAGGTATATGTTCAACCATGTCATTGTCATCATTCGGATGTGCTGGATTGTCACCAATGTCTAAAACTTCAACATCAGACCAATTCCATTCTTCATCATAGATTTCCCCTTGAATAGGGGAATTGGATACCGGTGAAAGAATGTTTTTTCAAATTATAGGAAGGTGACATCCATGGTAATGTAGACTCTTTTAGCAATGGGATCGTAGCATCTATATCATTTTTTATGTACTTCATACCCTAAGAATAAAAACCGAATAACACTTGGGTCTAACTTAGTTATAACTTAGTTCATGTATTTTTATAGAGGTGAACAAAAGCAACACAGCCAAAATTTTGGGGAGGTATCATCAAAATAGTTGGTAAAGAGACATGATCAGAAAACACCTTTAATGGAGTTTGAAATTGTAAGACTTTGGTGGGCATACAATTTAGTAGATATACGGTTGTGGTAACAACATCATTCCAATATCTATTTGACACATATGCACTGATCAAAAGAGCACGAGTAGTTTCTAAGATATGCCTATTCTTCCTTTCAGCAGTATTATTATGTTGTGGGGTTTGTGAACATAAGATTTCATAGAGAATACTATAATTGTTAAAGTATGTCTGAAATTGTTGATTAACATACTCCCCTCCATTGTTAGAATGATCTTAATTTTTGCAAGAAATTATGTCTAAACCATATTATGAAATGATTGAACAATAGAAAATACTTCATTTTTGTGTTTTAGGAGGTAAATCCATGTCATTCATGTGTAATCATCAATAAAAATTACAAACCAACAATGACCAAGAAAAACCAGACTGATAGACTCCATGGTAGAATCTAAAGACCTAACACAACCTCTCAGTTCCCAGATTGATTCCATCCTTAAAGATCTAACTACAAAAATGAAGAAGGTCTTGACTAGCACCTAGACCTCTCCTCAACCTCTACTTGCCCATTCTTCAACTACTCTGATCGGTATTAAGTTGGAATAATCCAACTGTTTTATAATCCCAAGTTGTCGAGATGTATATCTCTAAAAAGGAAAAGTTAGGATATATCAATAGAGATTATCCCCAGCCTCTAAAAATCGATCATTCATTCAAAAGATGGTGCACCGAAAACGCCATTGTCAAGGGATGATTGATTAATTTGATAGACCCTTCCTCGATTGTTAATTTTATTCGATTCCCAATTGTAAACTAGGTATAGGATTCTACTATTGCAACCTATTTTGATAGGAAAGATTCATCTCAAGTCTATGATCTCTGACATCATGTTACTTATATGAAACAGGTAGTTGGATCCATTGAAAAACACTATAACAACCTTCAAGGGTTGTGGTGAGAAATCAATTTTCCTTATCCTAACCTGATGAAGTGTGCTATTGACATATATAAATACAAATCCATTCTATAGGAAGATTGAGTTTATACTTTCTTTGATGGAACAGATGATAGATTGGCTAAAACTCGGAGTGATGTGCTCCAAATTAAACCATTCCCTATAGTGGAATATGCCCATGAATTTGTCCATAGGGAAGATGTCAGGCAGACCATGATGATCTTGAGTACAAATACTACTCCAAGAATAGTTATGGCTTCCAAAGGGATCAAGAGAAGCCATCACCAAATGCCACTAAAACCAGGAGCTTTTTTCCCTGAGTAGCGGGAAATCCAACTCCTCATCCAAAACAAAACCACCATCTGATGGCATGAAGTGTACCCATTGCGGCAACTCCAAACACACCTGTGACACTTGCTTCAAATTACATAGATATCCAGATTGGTGGAATGACCTTCAAGCATAAAAAATGGGAAACTATTGCTAATGATGACCATATTGAGAGAGCTGTTGTGGTTACCTACGATACTTCATTATCCATCATCCTTCAAACCGAATCTTCATGTGATCCAGGTACTTCAAGTAAGGCATTTCATATCTTTACTCATAATGATAATGATGATTGGATTCTAGACTCTAGGGCTACAGACCATATGACATTTGATTCAAAGGATTTCTCTAATACAACTCAGCTGAGATGGAGTTATGTTGCAAATACCAATGTGGTTACTTATCTAGGTATAGGGGCTAGAACAATGACTTTATCTCCTTCTCCTTAATTATCTAATACATTACTTGTACTCTCTCTTTCAAATAGACTGATGTCTGTAAGTCAAGTTACTTCAGATCTTAATTGCATTGTATTGATGTATTTTACTTTGTTCCTTCTTTAGGATATTCTTACCAAGGAGTTAGTTGGGTGTGGTACTAAAAATGGGTTTATACTACGTGGATGACTTCAGTTTGGGAAGATAAAATCACATGCATCACATGGTTGGTAACAAGGAGAGACAAATTTAGTTATGTCATCATCGACTTAGGCATCCATGATTTGGGTATTTAAAGCACTTACTATCTGAGTTATTTTCGTATGTAACATACTTGCATTTTTCTATATATTTCTATGTGTTGGATATAATCATATATATAGATACAGAGCAAAGGAACCTATTCTAGCCTATACATATCTTGCGGCAAAATATAAGGACATCCCTTGAAGTATGGGATTTACATAAATAGATTTCTATACTTATCTCGTTATACAGATCACACCAACATCCTTTTCATTCAACTATGTGAGGATGGACAAAAACATGTTTGGACATCATAATTGGATTTGATTTACTCGTTTTGTTTGGAAGATGTGTAATGTCAATTTTTTTTTCGAGCAAAACTAGATTATGGATTAGTTTCCAATTTCCACATCAGATATTACAGAAGCTGTAATTGCTTTTGCTTAATGTTAGCAGAGTTGCATTTCATGGTACATTGTCAAGACAAGTGTTATTTCTTCACGCCTTCATGTGTTGTGAATACATATATGGATTGAATACAATTGAATAATTGTTATGAGATATATAGTAGATTCACTATTTTCTATATAATGTTTTCCATGCACAATTTTTTCCTTTGTGGGTCGAGATGTTAATTAATATTTAATGTACAATAATAATATATTTCCTTCTTGATATTTTTAGAAAGGTTGACTTACCTTCAACTTTTACAACTTTGTTATCATCTAAATTACAATGGGTATACTCTTCCTTTAGGTTTTATGCTCATTAAATTTTTGGTTGCTTGCCTTCTTGACTAATAGTAACAAGTCTAGAATCATATACTCTATAAACTGTAAGCCATTCAAACCCTTTCTACTTCTTACTCTTATTTATTGTTTCTAATCTATTTCAACATCAATCACACTCCTCAGGACTACATTCTAGAAATTGATTGGTGAACTTGAATTGAATGATGCTTTATTAATAAGTGCCTTTCCAATGGTTATGACCACACATTAGTGAATTTCATTCAATATGAACTAAATTGTAATTGAGCTAGCATTTTATTTTTGGTTTAATAGTTAGTGTTTTATTTGAAATATTATAAATTCTATTTGGCACAACTGACTGAAAAATAAGCATTGTTAGGATTGGTCCAATTTGTAGAGAGAAGTGAAAGAATTATGTAGAATTTGTAGATCTCTTATAAAATCTATATATATATAAGGCGTTACATGTACATGTGTCAAATAGATAGAGGGTACATGTCCTAGCGTGTTAGATGGATACAAGAGAAAGAAAATACATTTAAAGCTCGAAGTCGACCACACCATGGCTCGGTCTGAAAGTCAACATTCCAACATCAAAACTCTTCTACGTAGGTAGACCCATACTATTGGCATCATTATGGGTGCGAGCACCTATAGATCCTCCTAGGTTGACTCATCTGATAACTTAGGCTGTTTAATTGGATCACACTTTGGGTCGATCCATATGTTAAAACAAGCACACAAATTTTTTTATATGGTTCGATAAATTAGCTTAATCTACACCCAAAATCCAAAATCACAAATAAATTTACTAATATCACTTATTAATACAAAAGCCTTAACCCAATACCTAATACCCAATAAACCTTGTATCCTAAGAATAATATTAAAAACCTAATATAACACACGAACCCAAAGTCCATTTACACCCAAAAATCTCATATACACAAACCCAAACAAATAACCCAAAAATACCCATAATACTATTCACTTTTGGTTACATCTCTCATTTTTCACATTATATAGCAAATACTAAGCTCTTTGGCTTTCATGTCATGCGCCAAAAACATGCAATAAATATTAATCAATATACTTAAAGCCTTTAAACCAAATTAGTCTCTTGGCTTTACAACGGCTGAACATCAACCAAACCTTTTGAATTCCTTTTTTAATGTCATTTTACTCAACAATCTCCACCTTGACTTTAAAAAAAATACCAATATTAATTATCAATTATGCATTACCCATAGACACCCTCATTGCACCCTATTTATGCACAGGATGCAACCATCATTTCATCTTTAATGAAAGAAAATTTTATATGGGCTTCACCTTGAAAGCAACCCTTTAATACCATAATATTATCACCAAGAATCGTAATCTCTTCATTAAACTTTGTATGTTTCTCTTGTCTCACATTATCATCATTAATGTAATATTTCAAATTTAACTTGTCACCAACATTCATCTTACCATTAGCGTGGTTACAACTCCATCTCGAATAAGATCTTCAATCAACTTGTACAAGTTATTTCTCTTTTTGCCTTTCATAATAAGCAAAGAACCTTTACCAACTTCAATAAATTCATTCCTTGTTAAAAAAATAATAACCCAAGGTATCCAACCTACACAGCGAAACAAAATTCTTCCTCAAGTTGGATACGTGTGTTACATCACCTGATGTACGAAAAACTCCATCAAATATCTTTATTTTCACAATATCCATACCAATTATCTTGCTCTTTTGAACAATTAGCCATCACAATGTTGCCAGCATCATAAGACTTATACCTATTGGACAACTCCTTATTTGCATACATGTGAAATGTGCAAGCATAATCCGTGATCAAATCATTCTGTGAATCATCATCAGTTGTCACTCAAATTACATCATTCTTGGTATAACAAGTTTTAGTCATCTTTTCCATATTAAAGCCTTGCATTTTCTTCTCATTAAGGTCTCTTATGACCTTTAATCTTTCCTTACAATGCCTTTTGATGTTCCATTTTTCTATGACAATAGAAACACTTAATGTTACATTTTGGATGAGTCTTGAACCAGTTTTCATCTCTAATTGAATATCTCTTATTTATCTCATTATTTGAGCTTACTCTTGGATCATCATCTCTAGTAAGATAATTTCCATAACTCAATAAACTAGTCAATTGTTTCTTATTATCAGTTTTCAACATAGTTGTTAACACCTTATCCATCATCAATATAATATTTTTTCTTAAGCAATGAAGACAACAATATATCATATAAATCAAATAGTGAAGATAACAAAATCATAGTTTGATCTTCATCTTGTATCTTCACATCAACCTATAGCAATTTAGAAACACATTGTTTGAATCTATTAAAATGAATTTTAATGTCACCATCTTTATCCATCTTCAAGGTATACAACTGTTTCTTCAAGTGCACCTTAAGAAACTTTTTTTACACTCATATACCTTTGACATTGTCATTCGAGTCTTGAACTTTCTTATTGTCATATCTTTTATAAATCACAACCATTAGTTCTGATATTACTTATTGGGCATAATGGAAGCGAAAAAATATCCAAATGCAATAAAAGCAAATATAGAAGCTAAAAATCAATAAAAAAACAAGAACACAAAAAGTTTAAGAGATTTGACCAATTATCTAATCCACCTATAAAATTTCAATGTTTACTAATATTAATTCTTGAAAACAAGGTGCTTTACAAATAACCCAAATTATATCTTATATCTCAAAAATAATATTAAGAACTTAATATAACACTCAAATTCAAAGTCCTGTTACATACAAATTTAAAGTTCTATTACATCCAAAAATCTCATATATACAAACCTAAAACAAATAACTAAAAATACCCATAATAGTTTTTATTTTTGGCTATGTTTTTACATCCCTCATTTTACACATTATAGATAGCAAATACAAATCCCTTTAGCTTTCATCTCATGTAAAAAAAATGCTATATAATTATTAATCAATATACTTAAAGCTTTCAAACCAAAGTAACACTCTAACTATCCAAACATCTGTCAAATCTTATAAAAAAAATTTAATGCCATTTTATTCCAATAAATTCTTCTATTTTTTATTTTATAATTTTTGATTAGTTGACCTAATAACTTGTCTCATTTATTTTTTTATAAATATTTAAAATAATATAATTAAAATTCATAACAATAAAAATAATAATTTCATGGACATGAGTTAGTATTATAGAATTATTATTTTTATTGTTATAAATTATTAATATTTTAATTTATTAATTTTTTCAATTTTTCTTTCTATATGGAGTGATTAGGATTCGAACTAATATTTTTAACCTATAAATCTAACTAATTATATAAATGATTATTGAATTATTTATATTTAATAATAAATAATAAATATGTTTGTTGCTTGTTTTTTTTTGAAATGTAATAACATCTATATTTTTTATTTAAATTATTTTAAGATTAAGATGATTGATTATATTTTTTAAATAATATCATTGTTATTCAAAATATATATATATATTTATTTGAGGAGACAAACACAAGGTTATGTTTTGGATGAACAGTATCATTAGTCATTAGTGCTAATTTCTTTCAGGGAGGAAGTCTCTCTCCTCTACAGGTTTCTCATTTAAGCGCTTGATTATGGCAAAAATAACTAGGCTACTTCCGTAGTCTGCTCTGACAAGACTACAACCTATAACACTTATTTCTCAATGGTTTGGAGAGTTCGTTAATGTCCTTTTTAAGGCTATGACGCTGTATTGATTACAATTAAGTTCACAACAATGCGTCCATGTTGAAGCTTCATATTCTCTCACTCCACAGAGGGTTAATGAATTGGAACATCATCAGTTATTTAAGTTTGGATATAATCAAGATGCATTATGATTTTTGGGTCCGCTTTATAAATAGTAAATTTATACAGGATTAAATTTACAGGTCCTTGAAAATTCCGAGACTTGATTTAATATGTGGTATAGAATAAAACTGAAGAAATTGGATGCTTAACTTTATTCAGTGGTGCTATCTATATGACAGCCACCACTTAATGCGAATGAAACATAAAGTGGTGAATTGAATGTTACCAATACCCATCCATTGCCTCATTACTGATGTCTTCCCCTTCCCCCAAAGACAAGTGAAACTCTGCCCATTACCATACAATATGGATAAATGATTTTTGTGACCGACAGTGGACATACTATGTCACCCACTTAGGATGTGACAGAATGCCACGTCACCTATGTTTTATTACGAAAAAATTGGATGTAATATTAAGTGAGTCGCTAATATTTAATCGAATAAAATTGATTACATTTTTTGTTAATATGTCACCTCAAGTTATAAAAGTACTCTTAATTAGATACATGTTGGTTTGTATTCTTGAACCCTTTTGGAAGTAAAATCGATTCACCTAAAAAATAATTACACGATGGCTTGTTCTATCCCTCGAGAGAAGTTCAAATATTATGTTTCTTGGCCTTACATTTTATGTGCTCCGTACTATAAGTCTAAACCAATTATCAACAAAGGCACAAAGTTCTAAGACGCGCGCACCGAGAGAATTAATAACTTATTTTTAATTATACGAAATTATAAATACATAATCAAAACACAACAACCACGTATACAAAAATAAAATATAAAAATTAAAAATTAAATACAAAAATTTTAAGTAAAAACAAATTAAATTAAAACAACGATTTAATTAGATTAAAATTATCGATCCATCAAACCAATTAATTTATCAATTATGAAAATTTAATGTTTAAATATAAAATTAGTTTTATACCATCTTTCTTAAGAAATATCTCAATTTACTTTACGCATGAGTCTTTGTTCTATTTTAATAACCTCTAAGATTAATGTGAATAGATTCTAACCAACGTTTTGATTAACTTATCACAAATCAAACACGTCTACGGATTCATCTACAAATAAAATTGGTACAAAAAACATAAGTTTCATTGTGTGTTTTACATAGATTTTATTAAGAAACAAATCTTAATCTTATTTTAAAACATATACCAAAGGGCATAGAATTAAGTTTTCTAAAACATATAATAAAGCAGTAATCAAGGTAATGATTTTTGAATCAAATAACAATTAAGAATAATTAAAATTGAATGTGACCAAAACAATAGCATAGTGACGAAGCATGGAAAATATGACAATAACTCTTAAAAATTATATATTTTATGTGTTCTTAGAGTGAGCCAAGGTATACTTATATATAGAATTATGATACACAAAACCGAAATCTCATATGAAAAATTTAAAATACCCTCGTTAGGTTTTAAAGAACTTAATTAAAATAAGGATATTTAATAATTTCACATAGGGGTCAAGTTAAAAAGAATTTTTTTAAAACATATTAACAGCTCGTTTGATCGATCGAGTTGCGTTAAAAAATTTAACCCAAAAATACTTGATCGAAATCGATCGATGAAGTAAATGTAAAAATAACACAAAGGGACTTAATAGGAGTCGATCGACTAATGTAATTTTTAAGACAAAATGTATTTCTAAGTGTTATAAATGTACGCTAATAAATGCATAAATATAATATTATATGTGATAATTATTAAAAATATATTTAAAATACAACTATTTAAAACTCAAATATTTCTTCCATTTAACTTAATGGTTTTAATTAACATACTTAAAATCTAAAATCTAGTTTACAAATAAATATTTGTACACAAAATTCAACAACATTCATAATTCCTCACAGCATATATGTTAACCTTGGAGCATACATGTTAACTAAAGAGTGTCGGTTGACAGGAAGACTCACTTTAAAAAGATGAAAGGTGAATTTCCCATTAATGACGGTGCAAAGTAGAACCATAATTAACCTGTTGAATAAGAGCACTACACAAGAAGCCAGTGAAACATGAGTAAAGCCTACAAGCCAGGTGTTAGGAGGAGATAATCCGTAGCCATGCAAGAGTTGACTCCAATTTTCGAATTTTTGATATCTCCTTCACATAAACCCCGTCACAAGCATCTATAAAAGCTCAACGCCCTACCTCTACAAAGTCCAACATCTATAGTAATTAAAGAACATTATGGCTTCTGTGATTAAAGTTTTTGTAATCATACTCCTCTTCTTCTTTATGGATGTTACTTCAGGTAAGTATTTAACAAATTACAAAACTATTAATATCTTTTAATTTATCAAAAAAAAAAAAACAGAGAGAGAGAGAGAGAGAGTTCATTTCTAACCAAAACGTACCAACAAAAGTATATATAACTTTCATGACTTTTTTTCCCCCTCTCTCTCTTCCTTCCTTCCTTATCATGCAGGCAGAATCAAAGGAATTGAGCTGAATGCCATGAATCTAAAAGACCAATTACCAAATTCAAATGAGGTAAATTAATTAATTTGACACATCAAGACACACTTAGTAGCTAGATGATTGAAAATGTACTCAACTTGCATTGCTTCTTTATTTTAATGTATACGTGCATTAGTTACTTTAGAAGAGTCCTCTTACTGTGAGGGGGGAGATAATAATATAAATCAAGGGATTAATTAGCTTTTACTATCATTTGAAATTTAAATAAATTGACTAGGAATTTACGAAATTATTAATTTTCCTTTTTATTTATGATCTTCAATTATTATATATATATGTACTCCCCAACCTATGTAATAGACTAGACAATGATTGTCATTATCATTTGGCCCAATTAAATACTTTTGGAATTCATGTCGTGAATCAACGAAAGGTTTAATGCCTTGTAACTTGATAATTATGTGCGATTCAACAGATTTTGTAAGTTTAGAGAATAATCACTTGAATTTCTTATTTTTATGGTGGCATGCATGTTTGTTTGTTAAAAATCAGGAGATGAAAGTAGAAGAAAAGAGAAAGGTCTTAGCAGTTGATGCATTTCTGGACTATGTGAATCCAGGATCAAATACGAAGCATGAAAAAGGGAAGCCTTAAAATGATGAACTAATTATAATTTGTACTTTTTTGTTTCTCTGTAAGCCACCTCTTAAACTTAGTCATAAGATATATATTCTACTTGTTATACTTGTTAAAGCTTTTATACATAAAATCTAAGCTCTACGTTATTAATTTAAATATTATTTTTATTAATAATTTCAAATTCATTATATATATATGCCTTGAATGTCAAATAAAAGGTTAAAATTTGAAAGCAAGTACAAAATAATAAAGAATCCTGATCGTTAAACTTAATTTACTTAGTACCTTAGTGAGAAGAAATTAACGTTAAGAAACAAATTAATTAGTCATTTGCTTATTTGCATAAATATACTACTTATCAAGACCCAAAAAAATAAAAAAAATAAATTACTTCTCATGATAGAGAATGAAACTAATTAATTAATTAATATGTAATAGTACTTGTATCAGTATATATGCATGCTTTAATTCCTTTTTGTTAATCGTGAAAGGTGCATGGGTCATATAACATACACGATTTTATTAATGTACAAGTTTTGTAGTTTTTTTTAGTGAATTAACATTAAATTTTTATTTTTATCATTAATTAAAAATTTAGAACATATTTTATCACGTATTGATCATGTGACCAACTTTCTGAATTTATTTTTAATTATTTAACTTTTATGTCTAATTCATACAACTTAATAACAATCTTAATAATTTTAATAAAATTATTATTTCAAATATATTTTTACAAATTTGAACACATTACTAGCAAATAATATAATTTAATTAAATTCCTCTATAAACTGTCAAAATAAATTTTAAGTGTTAATTTTGTAAAAATAATAAAAAATAAATAATTTATCAAAAAACTATAAAATTTAGGCTAAGTTATCCATTTAGTTGTACTAATTTTTCAATTCATACAATTTAATCTCTAACATTTATAAATTTAAATATTTTAATTTTTTTTAAAATTGATTTAAGTACATTATAATAAACTATGACAAAACTTGACATTTTAATTCATTTGATTTCTAAACTATTTCAAAAATATATAATTTAATTCCTAACTTATAACAAAATTTATAATTTGATCATTAATATTTCAATTATATGATTGTTAAGTATAATGTGATTAAATTAATTTGATATAAATTAAAATTTTAGATTAAATTTATGATCGTTAAGACCAAATTAAATAAATTGAAAGATTAGAGAATAAATTTTAGTATTTTATATAAGTCAAAGAAAAACTTAAAATTTATACGTTACAATCAAATAAGTTAGAGGACATGATGCCATTAACGCCTTCGTTAATTCATACAATTTTAGTAGTTGTGCTAATTATGTTACACTCGTTTAGTTGAGATGATCACAATCTAATTCATATTACTTAATAATCTATATATTGAAAATCCAAACCATCGCACCTAAACATCAGTCCTAACTTGAATGTCTAATATTTCGAAACAAAGTCCTCTCACTCAGGTAATAAGAACTAAAGAGTTTTAGTTAAATTTATCAAAAGCGAGTTGTAAACTTGTAATGAGAAAATTAATTAAAGGTTAAAGAAATAAACAAGATGGATCAATGCATAAGAGTAGGTATTTGTGTTGTTTTTTAACCCTAAACATGTTTTGCAACGATTTAAAAAATCAAGTTTTATGTAAGTTTTTATCAAAAATTGATGCAAAATTTTCAGAACTTATTTCTAAAATTACTTAATTAATGTTATATATCCATGTATACAAAATTCTCAATTCAACATTACACAATGCATATCTATATAATACATAAAAAATTTAAAAATTAGATTATATTTTATTAATAAATTCAAAACTAATTATAAAAGGAAAACTAGTTACAAAAAAAAACCAATTAATAATATATATAGTAGTTAATAATACAGAAAAAAATGCATGCTTAATCTTCATCTTCAACATCAACCATGAAGAATAACATGTATTTTGTCTATGTCTCATAGTTTCTCTAAAAGACTTATTCTTGAGTGGAACATCTATTTTTGTATATTACTAATGAGAAAAAATAAATATTTAATAATTGATGTAATTTATAAAATATTTTTAAAATAAAATTAACTAAATTAAAGTTAGAAAGCTTATATGTAATTCCATAATAAGTTTTGATAATGTATGTACAATCTTATTCATGAATTTTATGATATAAAATTCCTATAATTGACACAATTAACACTAACTTGCTTAACACCTTATTAAAATTAAGTTATATTAACTAAGTATCGAGTATTTAATATAAATTAATGATAAAATTAAATGTGAATCTATAAATTTAAATATATATAATTTTTTAATTAACTTATATTCGGGTAAATCTATACTAATGTTTTTTTTTTGACATTTTTAATTTTGTCATAGTAAAATCTATGAACCATATACAATTTAATATAATATTAGTAAAGTCTATGAACCATATATAATTTAATGTAATATTAGTAAATAGACTCTACACTATTATATATTACTGTACAATTTTAATATAATATTAGTAAATAGATTCTAACCTCTGGATTAACTAACTAACCAATTTAATTAGACTCTACACTATTATATAACATATATAATTATTACTTATAATAATAAAAATAATATTAAACATATTCAATATATGAACGATTAAGTGATCATAATTCAAAAATTATCAAATGTAAAATTATAAACTGAATTTTTTAACAGTAAAAATATATGAATTAGACATAATAAATATTATTTTTATAATTATAAATTTTAAAAATATTATTTTTATTATTTTTTCAAAATTTAAAGATTACTCTTACACAAGGGATGCCGTTGGATATCATTAAAAATTTATTTATTATGCCGGAAAAAAAATACAAACTCTTTAGTCCATAAGGGATAATATAATGAATGAAGATTAATTAGCTCATTGCCTTTGTTTGTCTTTTCACGTGATCTACCACCAATCCTTTCTTTCTCATAACACAAAAGAATCAAAATTAAAATTAATAATTATAAAGGGGTCATAGTGCTTTGTTTAAAAAAATACAATGTAGAAAATAAAAAAAATGAAAATATTAAATAAATAATTCAATTAAAAGAAGAAAAAAAATAAAGTTAAAGGGGCACGTGCCCACTAAGCAGATTATACTTAACCATGTGTCTAATTAATTGCTGATTAAGTTATTTCTCTTTTCACATCAAATCATAATATTTAAATTACAGTTTGATTATATTTTTTTCTATTGTATTAGAGATAATTAAATATAGCTCAAAAATAACCAAGTATAGAAATTGGTAGGTCATGATCACACTATAAATGGAACGATACCTAACATGTAGAAATGTTCCACATTAGTGCATGTTAATTAAGAGAAATTTCCATTAAAAATATTTATCTGGGTCAATTATTTAAATAATTTCCTTTTTGATCACTCTTAATAATATAATATTTTTTATATTATAAAAAAGTATATATATAATCTGTATTTTTAAACATAAAAAAATATTTTTATTTTATGAAAAAATATTTATATATAATAACATGACACAAATTTGATTTAAACATGAATTAAAATGTGACTCAATATATTTTAATCAATCTATTAAATAGATGAAAGATGATAAGATACAATTCAAATTTAACCAGTTAAATTAATATTTTGATAAAAATAAATCTCTCAAACTATCTAAATTCAATATGATCTAATATAATAAAAATATTTTTATTAATAAATTAATTTAATATTATCTATTTATCAACGTGTAAACATGAGTGAAATCTAAAAGTGGATACATAACCCGCAGACTAAGCTTGTATTGTCGGACTACAACACCAGGGCACTTGTCAGATAAAGAAAGAAACTGATGAATACATTTGTCGTACAAATTGGGTGTAGTTGACATTGTTGAGGTGGTGGATAATAGCTAATGTATTTTGTTTTTTTATAATCATTTCACAAAAGCTTTTTTTTTTTTTGTGGGAAGGGCATCATTATAAGATATTTTTGGCTTCATCCTCTTCTTCTTCTCAAAATAAAAGGAAGCCTCTCATTCTCTAATCTATTAGAGACAGTAGTGTACTGTAACAGTTAAATTAGCAAAATCTATTACTATGCTTCCTCAGATCAAGATCTCTTCTCTCATCTATCTTGTATTCTTTACCAATCTCTCATCATTTTCATCAGGTATTTCTATTTATATATGGAAATTAATTTAGTTTTAAAGTTAATTTTAATATTTAAGAATCATAAAACCTTACCTAGCTAGCTAGCTATATTACTGTTTAATTTTAATTTCTACCTTAATTAATTTGTAGGTAGTAGAACTGTCAGTTTTAAAGAAAAAGGTATGGACCTCTCTGACAAAGGCAGTGAGGTAATTAATTAATAAGCCCGATATAGTTTCCATTTTTGAGTACCTTATTATTAATTATAGCCCTATGTTAATTTATGTGCTGTGTAATTTGAACGGTATAAATAAAAGTAATTCTTCATTAGCTAGCCCTATGTTAAAATGCTCTTAATTCGTTCAACATTAATATCAATATGTATTTTGATTAATTTATATATTTCACCAGATAAATTAATGCTCTTAATTGCAACTACTAATATTATGTAATTAGACTTATTGATTTAGTATTTTTTTTTTTTACAATTTACTACATGAATCGTTGAAGAAATTGAATCACTTTTTATGCACATGAAATTGTAAGAATAACTTAACAATTTCATCCAATTTTATGTGAATAAAAATTTCATATCAATTTAATAAGTTTTTTTTTTTTTACTAAAATAATTGATCGGAACACTTTACAACTAATAAATTGTAATAAAAAGTTAAAAAAAAATAAGAAATTAATTTTAAAATTTTACAAAAGATTAATAGTTGGATTAACATTTTACATTATTATATCTGTTATGAAGCAGAGGATTATATATATGATGAGTCAGGGAAGAAAGCTGATTGAAGTGGAAGCAAATTTGGATTATACAGACCCAGGTGCTAATCCAATTCATGAACCTCCACATAAGGGTGGTAGAGGATAAGCGATAGCCCTAGCTTCATCATTAATTGGGAACTCTATATTTATGCAAGATAATAAATAAATAAATAAATAAAACATTACTCTTCTATGCTAGCTAGATGCATGAGTGAATTTAATGTAATATTTTTTAATAGGAAGAGATTAAATAAAAAAAAGAGTTATATACTATCATGATTATATATTGTAATAGCAGAGATGTGACGGATTAATAGAATTTATTATACTATTGTATACTGTTTAAGTTAAAAATAATGATTTTTTTCTGTTATTTATATATTTAAACGGTATAGATACGATGATATAATAAATTAAGTTCATTGATTTTGTCCTATAATAAGTTTTGATCTTTTAACACTCTAAATTTATGTATGTAACTAGAATTTGTCAGGATCAGTATTAAACTATTAGACTTGTTAAAAGATTCATGTGTTCTGGAGATTAATTGGAAGAAGCAGCCCTAATTTTCTGATCAAAGTACTGAACTTGCACTAGCTAGTTCAACCTAAACTTGCCTTCACTTTTGTATAAACAAAATAAATACAGTTTATTTTGTGTTTTTTCTAATCAGCAGGCTATATTAATTATTTTTTTTATTCAAATTTTAATGGATTCAGCTCAAGATCTGATAAACACTGTATTATTGGACTATAACAAATTACTTGTTAATAAAGAAGACTCAATATTGTGGAAGAACATATACATCTTTTGAAATATATGAAAACCTAAGAAGTAGTATTAGTCATGATATTAAATTAAAAGAAAAATTATATGAAATATTGAATAACATATATATATATATATATATAGCGTGCTTATTATAAGAAGAAATTGTAGTTATTTATGAATATCATGCATGTCACAATCATTTCTATATATGCTTTCTAGTTGTTAGAAGACGTAAGAATGCTATTAAGTATTATTGGTTTAATTGATAACATCTCTCTAACCTCCAACAGAAAACCAGGACCTCTTAATCTAAGGCAAAAAAAAATTAATTAATTAAGAAGAAGAAAAAAATGAAGTTTTATCAGTACAAATCGTTTTCCCAAACTATAAAAAAACTTAAAATTAATGAATACAAACATGAAATTAATATTACTTCAAATTAACTGCATATATATATGGATAAATGGCCGGGTTTGTTATAGTTAACTAGTAATTTAGTGATAATATTCACATTTCTCAGGTTTTTAAGTTACATATATATGTTAAAATCATATTAAAAATATGTTTAATTTTAAAAAAGTTCGGATTTATTATATAAGGGACCGTTTTTCATATAAATGGTTTAAACAAACCTAAGTGTTTATATGTATGCATGATTCTTAATTAGTCACCCAAATTAATTAATATCTAAGCTAGCTCATTTCTCAATTTAAAATCCAATAAATGTTTGATTTATTACATATATATATTAATATATATATACAGAATTTCGATCAGCACCTAGAAACCAATTAAATTTGGAGAAAATAATCCGACCAATTATGTTGCAATCTTATAATTAATTAATGCAAATCTTGTGATTAAATTTTGAAATCAGATAAACTTATTTGTTTCTTTGAAAAATTTATGATAGAAGAATACAAAAATAACTAGGAACTAACAAAATCAGACAACGTAAATAGAGTATGAAGAAACGAATGCATGTGTACTGATATATTATTATTCATTGCATTCTATATCAATAATATTGTTTTTTTCTAAATATCTTAAACTAAATGTTTAATTTTTTTTAAAAAATATATTAATTTTAATTATTTCATCTAAAAATAAAAAATAATTTATCCTTCCATTTTGTGTATTTGGTTGGACGAAATAGAAGGTCGGAATGAAATCGATTACTATAAGAGAAAGAATCACAATTTCTTCTCCTCCTTTAGGAATCATGATTTCATTTTCATCTAAACTTTTTTCCCAATTTTACACTTACCTTAAATATAACCCTAAACTCAAATCACTAAACCCAAAACCCTAAATCCAAATCCTAAAACCCTAAACCCTAAACCCCAAATCTCTAAACCCCAAATCCCAAATCTCTAAATCCCAAATCCTTAAACCCTAAATCCAAAAATCCTAAATCCCTAAACCTCAAATCCCTAAACCTTAAACCCTAAATCCAAAATTCTAAATTCTAAAACCCTAAACCTTTTTTAGAAAAATAATAATTTTAACCCTAAACCTTAACCCACAAATATAATCCTAAACCCTAAATCCCAAATCCTAAATCCCTAAACCTTAAATCTCAAATCCCAAACCTCAAAACCCTAAACCCTATTTAAAAATAATAATTTTAATAATATATTTCTTTTCAATTAAATAATAATTATTTAAAAAATAATGATTTTAATAATATATTTTTCTGACGAAAAAATAATAATTAAATAACATTATTTGAAATTTACTGAATGTAAAGATATTAAGGTAATTTATAGTTTTTTCATTTCATTCTAATGGTAAACCAAATACTATAATCTTGATTCCAAACTTGATTTCGATGATCAAATCTAACAACAATGTTCCAATTCCGATTACATTTCACGAACCAAACCGCAACTTCCTGTTATACATTAAATTCTTTTAGTTTAAAAAAGGGCACATTTTAACCTTAAACTTGATAATATATATTTTAATCAATTTTATTTAAAAATAAATAAAAAAATATATAAACTTTATTTTACAAAACATAATTATTATAAACATAAAAAAATATTAATATTTTATAAATTTATAATTAATTTTAAATATATAAATCTCTTTTATTATATTATATATTAAAATTTTATTTTAAAAAATAAATATAAATTTATATGAAAATGATACGGTAAGTATTTTAATAATTCATAAATAATATAATATATTATTATTATTATTATTATTAAATATATTTCATAAAAATTATAATTATAATATAAAACATTTTGACGTAAACTTTGCATCAAAATATTATCTAATATAATATTATTATAATTATTTTTATTATTAATATAATAAAATATATCTAATTAATTATATTTTAATATTTAAATAAAATTATTATTAATAAATATTTGTTATCTTAATAAAAATAAAAATTATAATAATATTAGAGATATGTGTTATAATGTAATCTATTTTTTAATTTTTTAATCTTAAATAATTTATTTTAAAAAATATCAATAATTTTTCATAAAAATAGTTGTAACTATTTAGTAAAGTTTTTAATAATTTAAAATTTTATAATTTATTATTATTATTTTAAATTATTCTATAATAAAATTTTGATAAGTTATTTGTTATAAAAAATTATATATTTTTTATTATATAAATATAATTTATTTTTATTTATAATAAAAATAAATTATTATTTATTAAAATTTAATAAATAGGGATATTTTATTTTTGGTTTTTTCTAAGAAGAAAAAAAATGTTAAGTTTGATTTTTTCAAGAGACAAAAAGAGTGGCTGACAAAAAGAGAAAAAAAAGTGACTAGGAGGAGGGGAGGAGAGAGAAAAATATATAATTACCGTCAAATTGATCAATAGGTTTGTCCTTTTTTAAACTAAAACCATTATATGCCTTTTTTTAAACTAATATAAAATATATGCCCTTTTTAGATAAATATCCTTCTTCAATTCAATCTCACATAAAGCAATGTGGCAAAGTGAGGTAATAAAACGCTGCCGTTTACAATTTTAAGAACGTTTAATTCAACCTAATGATTATATCCACGTGTAATTTGACAGCACGATAAGCAAAACAAGTTGTATAATGGTATCCAGTGAGGTAGCACCAGGTGTCTAACAATTGGTCAAAGTAAGACGTAAAAGCCCAATTTATCCTCGTCCCTACTCTGCAACCTCCAGCCAGTTCACAGAACAATTTGAGCAGTATTGATTGTTACTTTGGTAGCAAGTTCTAATCCATAATTAACTTCATAACCTCCCCTTAATTATTATCATTTTTCTCTCAATTCCTTAAACAATTCTCATACTTCTCCTTCTTCGTCTTCGTCTTCTTCTTCCGGTAGAACAACGATGCCTGGTCTAGTCTCCGTCAAGACCCCACCGGACGCACCACCACTACGAATCTCAGTTCCCGAAGCTTCGACTCCAACTCAGTCTCAAAGATCCGATTCAGTATCATTAACAAAGACCCCTTCGCCTCTTCCAAAAAAGCCTCCTTCTCCTTCACCGTCCCGATCTAAGCCCTCTCCCGACAGGCGGTTCAAGAAGCCACAACCAGAACTCCAGTACCCGAACTTGGCTGATGCGTCACTTGACAATCCGGATCTTGGGCCATTCCTACTTAAGATTGCTCGAGACACCATTGCCTCCGGCGAAGGCCCAAATAAGGCTTTGGAGTACGCAATCCGAGCGTCCAAGTCGTTCGAACGATGTGCGGTCGAAGGTGAACCGAGTTTGGACTTGGCTATGAGTTTACATGTTTTGGCCGCTATATACTGTAGCTTGGGGAGGTTTGAAGAGGCCTTGCCAGTTCTGGATCGGGCGATTCATGTACCCGATGTTGCGAGGGGTGGAGATCACGCACTCGCCAAGTTTTCTGGGCATATGCAGTTGGGAGATACGTATTCGATGTTGGGACATGTTGACCGTTCGATCTCGTGCTATGAGGAGGGGTTGAAAATCCAGATCGAGGTCTTGGGAGATACTGATCCTAGAGTCGGAGAGACTTGCAGGTCTGTGCATGAATAATGTTATTTTTTTATGGTAATATATGGTGTGATTATGGTAAATTGGTAATGTAGTTTTGTGTTTGATGATAAATGTTGAATTTCTGTTCTTGGAGCTTTAAATTCTTTTGAAAATTATGAAAAGGAATAAATTGAGGACGAGGGTTTGAGGATTTTAGATGATCTAGTTGATCAAAGTAATAAATTTAACTGAAGGGTTAGGGATGATCATCGATGTTGGCACCAATTAGGAAAATTCATTGTTGGACGTGGAGATTTCCACTATTTTCCATTTTAGTCTTTAGGCCTAAATATCTGGTAGGTATTGGCACAATTTTTTTTTCCCACCCGATGGGGCACGTTTATTAAATTTTAATGAAATTTGAAAGGAATTAGGGGGAAAAAAATTTGAAAATGGAAAGGATTGGAAACAACAAGAATTGGAATTAAATTATTTTTTATTGTGTTTACTTATTTTAGTGTGAAATTGGAATAAAATGATTATTTACTAAAATGTCTTGTGAATGCAAAATTAAATATTTTTAAAGAGATTAATTTGGGAAGATAAATGTTTAAATTTTTCTAGAAATTTAATTACCTTGTATTTATGTGGGGGTGCTGATTACTTGAAGACCTATCAAACAAGTGAAAGAGAATAATTGTTTGTAACTTAATTATTATTGATGAGTAAACATGCTCTTAATGTTAATTTTAGAAATTGATTAAAAATGTCGCTAATGAGCTTGTGATTCAACCGCATGTAGCTCATTTGGGTTTACAAAATGTCTAGGTTTGAGTCTTGTGTGTGAATAGTATAGTTATTTAAAAAAAGAGAGACAAAAATGTCATTAAAAGATTTTAGTTGACAGAAAAATAAAAATAAATTGCTTCTGTAGGGTTGACGTAGAAAGAGACCTAGAAAGAGCTGGTGAATTGAATTTTCATTTTCAATTCTTCAGACTGCTTCAGGTTGAGTAATTTATACCTACGTCCTTGTTTGTTGAACTTTTATTTAGTGCACTACTTATTCATAGGCGTATATGGCATGTAAGTCTGATCCTATTTCCATAATGGAAGTCTTCAATCTTCATTATTATGAAGGTCCAAATTTGGACGCATTTTGGTCGACATGGTTTTAATGAAAACAGCTTGTGGTGGTCAGGTCATATATGCATATGGTTGTTAACTTGCCTACTATCAAAATAATTTAATCTAAACATTATTAAATAATCAATCTCTCATCTCGAAGGACATTAACCATAATTAATACACTTAAGAAGCAATAGTTGAGAAAATAATAGAAAAGAAAGAGTGGAAATTAATTTTAAGTGAATTGCTTTAAATATAGGTACTTAGCAGAGGCCCATGTTCAAGCAATGCAGTTTGATAGAGCAGAAGAACTGTGTAAGAAAACTCTTGAAATTCATTGTGTACACAGTGAACCAGCCTCTCTTGAAGAAGCAGCTGACCGCCGATTGATGGCCCTTGTATGTGAGGCAAAAGGAGATTACGAAGCGGCTCTGGAACATCTTGTCCTTGCCAGCATGGCAATGATTGCAAATGCACAAGATAATGAGGTTGCTTCTATTGATCTAAGCATAGGCAACATTTACATGTCTCTTTGTCGTTTTGATGAGGCTATCTTCTCCTACCAAAAGGCACTCACAGTTTTTAAGTCATCAAAGGGTGAAAACCATCCTTCTGTTGCTTCAGTTTTTGTACGCCTTGCTGACCTATATCACAGAACAGGAAAGCTCAGAGAATCCAAATCATATTGTGAAAATGCTCTAAGGATATATGCAAAACCTTTGCCTGGAATCACTGCAGAAGAAATTGCTAGTGGATTGACTGAGATTTCAGCTATTTATGAGTCTGTTGATGAGCCTGAGGAGGCACTGAAGCTCTTGCACAAGGCAATGAAGTTGTTGGAGGATAAGCCTGGGCAACAGAGCACGATTGCAGGAATTGAAGCAAGGATGGGATTGATGTTTTACATGGTTGGGAGATTTGAAGAAGCAAGAAACTCTTTTGAGAGTGCTATAGCAAAACTTAGAGCTAGTGGAGAGAGAAAGTCTGCTTTCTTTGGGGTTGCATTGAATCAAATGGGTTTGGCTTGTGTACAGTTGTTCAAGATAGATGAAGCTGCAGAGTTATTTGAAGAAGCAAGACAGATACTCGAAAAAGAATGTGGACCTTGTCATCAAGACACCATTGGGGTATATGGTAATCTTGCAGCAACCTACGATGCTCTAGGAAGGTAATCTCATTATTATGCCCTCATCTCATGCTGTTATTGATGATTTTGTCATTAAATCCGAATCTATTTGTTTGCTTTGGCTAGTTTGGCCTTTAGCTTACAGTAGCTTTGCTTCTGCATTTGGAAGCATTGTATCTCTACTTTCGCCTTGGCTTGTGCCTTGTGCTAACGTTGCTTTCTTCTTCTGTTCAGAAAGACTATATTTTTGTCACTCTTTTTAACACCTCAACATATGCTTATGATGTTTATGAATTGTGCATGTGGTTAGATGTAGGGATGCAAACTCGGGAAGGCCGAGTTGGCCCAAACTCAAAACTTCGGATTCAGGTCGGGTATTATTGCTATGAATATTTTCGAGACAATTTAGGAGGATGCAATTAAATGGTCTGTTCTTGGTATAGGGACATGATTGTTAAATGTGTTCTCGTTCGAGGGGAAATTGTTGGGTGTGCATACGAGTCCTACATTAGAAAAATATGGGGAGAAAATTGGGTATATAGTTGGGATGAATTACTTCTCCTAATAGGTCACCTTTTGAGTTGAAATATTTATCTCTACTTCAGCCTTGGCTTGTGCCTTGTGTTAACATTGCTTTTTTCTGTTCAGAAAGACTCTTGATTTTTATATTCTGTTTTTAACATCTTTAACATATGCCCCTGATGTTTATGAACTGTGCATGAGGTTAGACATCTTTTTTATTTTTATGCTAATTATCAAATGATCGACTCATGTGACAGCTACATTTATTAGGTGAACTTTTATTGCTGATAGCTCCTTATAGTTCTCCAAGCTCAAACTTCAAAAATGTCAAAATGATCTATCCCTTTCCCTTTTTGTTTTAATAGAATCATATGAAATTATTTCAGAGTTGAAGATGCAATTGAGATTATGGAGTTCGTCCTTAAATTGCGAGAAGAAAAGCTTGGAATAGCTAATCCTGATTTTGAAGAAGAGAAGAGAAGATTGGGTGAGCTTCTGAAAGAAGCAGGTAAGACCCGGGATAGAAAACCAAAATCATTCAAAAACCTTATCGATCCGAATTCAAAGAAGACTAAGAAAGAAGGGACAAAGAGGTGGCCTGGATTGGGTTTCAAACTTTGAAATAAAGAAGCTGTCTTCCATAGATGGTCATGTATAGGGTTGAAGTTTTAATTTGGTGAGTAATAATAATACCTTTTTATGTTTCTGATCTTTGAATTTCTCATTTCTCATTTTTTTTTCTTTTAACTGTTTTATTATCTCTCTTTTGAGCTTCAAGTTATTCACCAGAAAGAAACCAAGTTCCTTTGAGTAAATAAATTTTTAACAATTATTATTATTTGTTCAATAACTTTCTTTCATATTTGTGTTTGCCAATAGAAGCTGTAAAACTTAACCTCTGATACTTTTTGATTGGATTATTTTCTGTACACTTACTACACCTGCTAAAATGGGGAACGTTGAGTTATATGACAAAAGACTATAATTTTGGTACCTTGTTGATGCTTTAGCGATAGCAATAGCCAAATTATAATTCAAACTTTTTTTTTAATAGCTACACTACTCACACACTCGTAATTTGGAGACTCAAATTTTTTACATATTCAAGTAAAAATTGATATATGCCATGTTGATTCTTAAAGTTGGTTTAAAAAGGAAATTTCAAAATACAAACTTGATTTTGTTACTGAAGAAGCATTTAAATATACTGAGAATGAGTGCTGAGTGCAGATGCCCATGGTAAAGAGATCAGTTTGTCTACCCCTGACCTCGAACCTTCTTTTAAGAGACTACAGTCTATATACCAAACATGATTGAATACCTTTTAAAGGTTTCCAAAAGGTGGATGATTTATCTTGTCATTGGAGTTGGTTATCCTTACTAAAAATTATATTTTCAATCTATATTTATTAAGATATTACAATTCCATTATCTTTACAAAAATTGCTACTTAAGTTTGTTTTATATGGGTAATGCTTCACCAATTAAGTATAAGATTAAAGTATATTTTTGTAATATAATTAAACAATTTTTTTTTATTTTTTTATTTACATATAGCTTAAATGAAAAGAAATATTAAAATGCAAAGTTTCCAATAGCAGTATATACGTTGGTTAAAAAAAAACAAAAAAAGAGGCAAGGAAATCAGATTTTAGAAAGAAAAGAATGGCAATGCTTTGACGGGAACTCACAAAGCTAAATGAGATAATCCGATGGATGATATGAATCTTATCTTATTATATTGTTACTATTTAAGATGGTGTTAGCTTCTAGAATGAAAATGTGAATATGTGAATGTAAATGTAATGGAATGAAAAGAAAATATTATTGGTTGATTTAATCACTATAATTAAAAAAAAATTAGTATTATAATGTTTAATTTATAATTTAAATAGAATAAAAAATAATGTATATTATTTTAATACTCTATATTTGAAAAAATTTAAATAATATCGTTTAATTTTTTTTTTCGTCAAATAAAATACATTATTAAAATTTTTTTTTAAATAATTATTACTTAGAATAAAATATATTATTAAATTATTTTTTTTTAAAATAAGGTTTTGAGGTTTGGGGTTTGTGATTTACGGGTTTAGGGTATAAGATTTAGGGTTTACGTTTGGGATTTTTAATTTAGGGTTTACGTTTGAGATTTTTAATTTAGGGTTATATTTGTAGGTTAAGATTTAGTGTTATATTTGTAGATTTAGGGTTAAAATTATTATTATTTTTCTAAATAGTATTTAGGATTTAGGGTATAAGGTATAGAGTATAGTGTATAATTTATAATATTTAGTGTTTAGAGTTATGTTTGTGGGTCAAGGCTTAGGGTTAAAAATGTTATTTTTTTAAATAAGATTTAGGATTTTGAATTTTGGGGTTTAGAGATTAAGGTTTTAGGTTTTGTGTATAGCATTTAGGATATAGGGATTAGGATTTAGGATTTAGTGTCATATTTGTGGGTTAAGTTTTAGGGTTAAAATTATTATTTTTTTAAATAAGGTTTAGGGTTTAGGGTTTAGAATTTAAGGTTTAAGGTATAGGTTATAGAATTTAGGATTTAGGGTTTAAAGTTTAAGATTATATTTAAAATCGTAGTAAAATTAGAACAAAAAATTAAAATGAGAATAAAAATTGATTTCATTCTATTTTTATTTTTTATTACAATCAAACGTAAAATTAAAATAAAATAATTCTAATTTCATTCCAAATAAAACAAATGCGACCTAAACGAGAGGGTTAGACAAAAGTTTAGGAAATGAAACTTTTGACCTCGTAACTTTTTATTTCACCATTTTGTCATCTTCGAGTATGATATGCCATCAAATCAAACTAGTGAATTGAATTGTAAAAATTTGATTGGTCTTATTTTAAGCATTCCAAGTTTTTCACAAAATTAATAATTAGTTGAAGTTTGAAACATGCACAATAAATAGTTTAAATTCAAGTGAACATGGTTGTAATTAAATGATCGTAAATGTGTTGTTATAAGAAAAAAGTTTAATTAGATACATTTATTTCCAACGTTTCATGTTAATTCCTTATTTATTGTTTTATTGAGTTAGTAATTGGGAGGCTTTTTGTTTCCTACATGTTGTGTCGATCGTATTAGTTCTCTATTCTAATTCCTCAATTTTCGTATTAATTTGTTTGTTTGATTGTTGAAATTAAGAAAAGACACAAAGAACATAACAAAATAAAAGTTTGAGAGGAGCATAACATTAGGTGAATATTCCATTGATTCAGCATCTTTCTTTTGTTATATAATTATCAAACCATGCATCCATCAAGATCACGAGGAAAAATAGTTGATTGAATATTATATGTGGAGGGAATATATTATAATTATATTGAATATTATTTATTATGTTGAAATATTATTTGTTGGATTCTTTCATTTTTGTTGCAGTTTATATATTCATGGTCTGTATCACAATTCACAATAGGAATTACTTATGCATGTCTATATGAAATGAAAACCCGTAATTGCTTTGCTATCAAAGTGTGTTTGTTAATGAATGTGTAATGCTATAAACTGAAGACTCATACCTCTCATTTTTAAATTATAGGTTGAATTATATAAAAGTATTATTTTGTCTAAAAAAAAAGAAGATGTGTTTGTTATATAGTTTAATAAAAAATACCACGAGAGTTCCTTTTCTTTAAATAAAAATATTTTTTAATTCTTTAATTTTAAAAATATATTTATTACTTCTTTTATTAGTTTATTTACTTATAAAAACTAAGTCATAAAAAGAATTTTATTTATAAAAAAATTTAAATAGATAATGATGAATATATTTTTGTCATTTATGTCTATCCTATCAAAACAAAAGGGTTAGAGAACATAAATGATAAGAGTATTATTGTGTACATTTTTATCTCTAGGATCAATAGAATAACCTTAATAATTTTTATTTATTTTTAAATAAATTTAAAACTAATAAATATCTAGTTTTTATATTATTTTTATAAATAAAAATATTAAATATCACTTTTTTTAAGAGAATAAGAGACCTTTTATATAAATAAAAATACTAATGTAACCTTACGTCCAATAGTTTAGCAGTATGTTTGCATGAAATCTAAACTATTGAATTCTTGTTGAAACCATTGAATTTGCTCACTTTTTTTCATTGCTTTATGCGCTCAATGTTATTTTTTGAAGAGCTACCTTATTCTCTTCGTTTTTTTTTTTTTACAGCAGCCTTATTCTCCATTTATCTGGTTGACCATTTCTAATAGAATATGAATAAATGTTGGTTTGTTTGTTTTTTTTTTTTTTTGCTAAATCACCACCATGTTTACGATTAGAACTAGAACTCCACATATCTTACATATTTAAATAAGTAGACATCTTTGGATCACGCTAACTAGGTTTGTCTAAGATTAAGATGAAAGCATAAATGTAGGTTTTTTTTTTCTGTCTATCATCAGATCAATAAAACATGTATCATAACGTGAATAAATTTAATTTAAAATATTATAACTAATCATAATATAATACAATTAATTTAAATCATATATATAAATTTAATTTAAAAATACATAAAATTTAATAAATAGTCATTAGTTTTTATTGTCATATATTTATAAGATTTTACTTGTCTCAATTTTATAATATTATTTAACTCAAAAAGTTAAAAATGTATAAAATAAAAAATTCAAAATCAAAATGTTGAGATAAAAATAAAGTAAAACAAAAATATGTACAATAATAAATCTCAAAATAAGACATCAAATACAAAAATAATAATATTAGCATTTAATAATTTTTACAATTAAATGAAACTTCATTTATCGTTTAAAATACTTAAATTTTATATTTATTAAAACAATTATATATTATGCTTCATAAAAGAGATAATTAAATTGATATTTTTTTTAATACATGTATTAATATTTAAATCAATTACATTCTAAATTAGGAGAAAAAATATGTAAAAAGTATTAAAATTCTCAAAATATTAAATGCATTATAACATATAGATGTAACTAAAAAAGGAGATTTTTTTAATAAATTTTTAATCACATTTTATGTATTGTAATTTTAAGTATATTAATTTAGCCCATATTAATAGAATTTTAATTTTCTCATTAATTTCTATAATAATAGACAACTTCTATAATTTTCATTATTCTTTTGATTTTCTTTTTAATTGTCAATTTTATTAACTCTTTTACATAAAATCAAATATTTCATAATTATTTTTTAATATTTTTGGTTTTTTTTTTTATTTTTTCATTCGCATAAAAGATAATTATTAGTAAATCTAATCAATTATTTTTATATTAAATATAATTTAAAAATAAATTAAAATTTAACATATATTTATAAGACTTTTGGTTTTCTCTTATAATTTGTAATAATAGACAATTATTATAATAAAAATGAATATTTTAATTTTTAAAAAAATTTACATTAAGAGGAAATTTATAAATTTTAAATTTATTTACATAAAATCAATTATTTTAGAAGTTTTTTATATTTCTTTTAAGTTCTTTCATTAAAAGATAATGAATAATACAATTAATTATTTTTAAACTAAACATAATTTAAAAAATAAATTATCTAAAATTAAATTATAATTGAATTATGTTATTTAATGATATTTACAGCATACATATTTGTGAATATACTAATTTATCATATATTTATTAAAAATATAATTTTCTCTTTTAATATTGTAACAATATACAATCATTATAATGTTCATGAGTCTTTTCATTTTCTTTTCAAATATTAATTTCATTAACTCTATTTTATAAAAAAAAACAAATATTTTAAGAGTATTTTAATTTTTTATTTTATTCTTTTACTAAAAGATAATTATTAATACACATAATCAATTATTTTTACATTAAATATAATCTAAAAATAAATTAAAATTTAATATATATTTATTTATTTAATTTTGATTTTCTCCTTTTATTCTATAATAATAAATAATTATTATAATGATAATGATTCTTTGATTTTTACTTTTAAATTTTCATCGAAAGATAATTGATAATTTAATAATTTATTTATATAAAATCAATTATTTTAAATTTTTTCCTTTTAATCTACAATTAAAAAATAATTAATACATTTAATTATTTATTTTTACACTAAATATAAATTAACTAAAATTAAATTATGGTTGATTATGTTACCTATCTTATCGATCAAAATATAACATATTATTTATAATATTATGATGATAATTTTCATGTAAAATAATAAACTCGTTCGTAATTTATAAAATTGTGATGATTATTTTTACGTAAAAGTAACTCGAATATCATATAAACCTAATTTGTTTTAATTGTGAATCATAGATATACTTTTCTTTAATTTTCTTAATCACTGCAACTTACTCTAGTAAATTCCAATTGTGAATTATTTTGAGATATATTCGTTAACTCTTCAGTTGTATTTATCTTAATATAATATTAGCAAATCAAGTACATCTATTATGCTAGTGATGCCTAAAAAGGTGAATAATGAAGACAAACTAGCTTGAGAATTTTCCCAAACTTCTTTACTATATTCCATTTTTTATGTTTCAAAAGTAACGGAAAGAGATGGTAGCTAGTAACCTTGACAACTGACGTAGTCCTATAATATATTTAACTTAGCTTCATATCTTAAAAAAAAAAATATCTTATAATTCTATTGTTTTTAAATTGAAAGTTTTAGTTTTATAATTTTTTAAAAATATATATATTTTAGTCTTAAATTTCAAAACTTCAGAACAACTATTTTTTTTTTTTGTGAAGAACTCTAAAGATCCTATAGCTTTCTTTCAAGAAATGTATATATAAAACTTTTATATGAATTACGAAAAAATCTTATTATTTTTATAAAAACCTTTTAGAAATTAAAAAGAAAATCCATAACATAGGATTAATGAATATGATTAAAGGAAAAAAATCCTTATAGAAGAAATAAATATAATTTTTTTCACCGGATTAATTAATGTCCAAATCGATAACATAAACATTTAAGTCATAATTGGATTAATGAATATGATTAAAGGAAAAAAGAATTTAATATACTAAAAATATATTTATAATTCCATTACAATGAATGATAATACAAATATAAATATAGAAAATAAAAATTTATTTTTTAAAAAAAGTGCTTTTAAGGAAAGTATATTAGTTGCATACAAGTAATATATAGCTGATAAAGTATATTAGTTACATACAACTAATATACTACTAATAATGATTTATTAACATTTCCCCTCAAGTTGTTGCATAGATATCGATAATGTTCAGCTTGCTTAGTTAACAGTATAATGTTTTCTTGGAAACTCCTTTGTTAAGCATATCTGCAAGTTGCTCTTCAGTGGGAACAAAAGGAAAACTAATAAGTTTGGCATCTAGCTTCTCTTTTATAAAGTGACGATCAACCTCTACATGCTTAGTGCGATCATATTGTACTGGATTTTGTGATATATCAATGACTGTCTGATTATCGCAATACATCTGCATAGTATTTTTGAGTTTGAAACCCAAATCCAATAACAAAGTTCTTATCCACAGTAATTCACAAACCCCATGAGCCATATCTCTATACTCGGCCTCAGCACTAGATCATGCCACCACTTTCTGCTTCTTACTTTTCCATGGAACCAAATTTCCTCCCACAAAGGTGAAATAACCCGATGTTGACTTTCTATCTGTAATACTTCCTGCCCAATCTGCATCTGTGAAGCCACAGACTTCAAGAGGATTGTTGTGTTGAGAGAACATTACTCCCCTTTTTGGAGCCGATTTCAAATACCTTAAAATTCTCAAAATAGCATTCATGTGGTTCTCACTTGGATTATGCATGAACTGACTCACCACACTTACTGTATATGCAACATCTGGTCTAGTATGAACCAAGTAAATCAAACGCCCAACCAATCTCTGATAGCGAGCTCGATCAATTGGTATCTGATCTGGATACTCAACTAAACAATGGTTTTGCTCAATAGGAGTGTCAATAGGTTTACAATCCAACATATATGTCTCTGTTAGTAGATCAATAATGTACTTCCTCTGACATAGATATATTCCTTCTCTTACCCTGGCTACCTCAATTCCTAAGAAGTACTTTAGTTCACCTAAGTCTTTCATCTCGAATTCAGAGGCTAGCTGTCTTTGTAATTTATCCATCTCACTAGTATCATCACCAGTGATTACCATATCATCAACATAAATGATTAGGGCTGTTACCTTCCCTCGTTGATGTTTGAGAAATAGAGTGTAGTCTGAATTACTCTGTCTGTAACCAACCTTTTGCATGAACTGTGAAAACCTTCCAAACCAGGCTCGAGGGGATTGGTTGAGACCATATAAAGACTTCCTCAATTTACAAAATTACCAGGAGAATCAACTACATACCCAGGTGGAAGACTCATGTACACCTCCTCGACTAATTCTCCATGAAGAAATGCATTCTTGACATCAAACTACCGAAGTGGCCAGTTTAAGTTAGCGGCAAGTGAGAGCAAAACCCGAATAGAGTTCATTTTATCAACAAGAGCAAAAGTCTCATCGTAGTCTACACAATACGTTTGAGTAAACCCTTTTGCTACAAGACGAGTTTTATACCGATTTACAGATCCATCACCATTATGTTTTATAGTAAACATTCATCGACAACCAACTGCCTTTTTCCTTGTAGTGGTGGCACAAGTTGTCAAGTATCTTTCTTCTTTAACGCCTCCATCTCTTCAGCCATTGCCTTTCTCCATATTGGATCTCTCAACGTATCCTACACTTTGTTAGGTACTGATACACCAGATATTTGATTCACAAATGATTTATATGACTTAGATAATCTTTTAGTGGATATGTAATGACTACTAGTATTTTGATTTTGCATGAATATTTGGTTCATACTATTTGGCTGGTTGACCTCGAGTAGACCTATTTGGTAACACATACTGTCCAAAATTAGACTCAATGCTATTAGTATCAGTGGGTGTACATACCTCAGATGAATGACCTTCAGTACCAGGGAGTTGTTGATCAGGGGTAGGAGTAATGCTTGAGGGAACAGTTGTGTCTTCCACTTCATTTGCTGTAAGCGAATTTGGTGCTTGAATACTTGGAGCATCTGCTTCTGCAATGACTGGATTCAATGGATTAGGAATCCCATCTGGTCTCATTGAAACATCAATTGGTGATTCTTCTAATGCCTCCCCTCACTATGGTACAGTTCTTCGAAATATGTATTCTCCCTTTGACGAGAAGTATCAGGTGAGGAAAAATAACTCATGTCCTCAAAGAAGGTAACATCCATAGTGATATAATACTTTCTGGTTGGTGGATGGAAGCACTTGTACCCTTTTCTGATAACTTTCATAACCAACAAACACACATTTAATTGCTTAGGCATCTAATTTAGATCGTTGATTTTTAGGAACATGCACAAAATCAACACAACCAAATACACGGGTAGGAAGATTATGGAAGGATGATAAGGAGAAGTAAGATGCGAGAATCTAGAATGGGACTTTTCCGTTAAGAACACTAGACGAGAGACGATTGATGAGATGGGCGGAAGCTTGTACAACATCACCCTAAAGATATTTTGGCATATAAGCACTAAATAAAAGTGCACGAGCCATATCAAGTAAATGACCATTTTTTCTTTCAGACACTCCATTTTGTTCCGATGTTTGCGGACAAGTAGTTTGGTGAATAATCCCATGTGTTTTGAAAAAATCTTGAAAAACATGATTAACATATTCCCCCTCATTGTTAGAACGGAGGATCCGAATGATGTCATTGTATTGTGTTTGAACAAAGGTATGAAAAGTTTGAAAAACTGGAAAAACTTTATCTTTTGTTCTAAGAAGAGAAATCCACGATAACCTTGTACTGTCATCGATAAACGAAACAAAATATCTCATACCCGATATAGTGGGCTCTTTGATGGTCCCCAAACATCAGAATGAATTAAACCAAAAGGAATAGTACTTTTATTAGAAATACTAGGAGAATAAGTAATACGATGGATCTTGGCCAAAACACAAGTCTCACAATGTAAAACAGTCTCACTAACACCAATAAAGAAAGTGGGCATGAGTTTTTTCATAAGACTAAAAGACGGATGCCCTAAGCGGCGATGCCATAACCAAATTTCACTTAGCTTATCGGAACTAGAGGTCAATGCAGTGCATGCCCATGCTCCTAGTTTCTCCCCTGCGTAGTTCTGATCCAAACGAAACAATCTGCCCCTTAGATACCCTCGATCAATTATTTCCCTGGTAAGAAGATCCTAAAAAATCACATACATAGGATAAAAGGTTACAGAACATTTAGACTCAATATTCAACTGTGGGACAGATATTAAGTGATGAGATAAGTCAGGTACATATAAAACATTATGGAGTTGTAAAGATGGAGTGATATGAATTGACCCCTTTCCTAAGACAGTAAAAGGCCTCACCATTAGCATTCATAACATGAGACACTGGTGGGGAAGATAACTCATTAAAATAAGATTTATCATAAGTCATATGATCAGATGCACTAGAATCAATAATCCAAGTATTAGACCCAACAGAGTGAGAAACATTTAAGGTCATACCAATCTTACCACGACCAACTATTGAAGCTGTAGGGATACCTCTACATTCCATAGGATGATCCTGTCCATAGTAGTATGGTTCTTGGACAATTTGCACTACAACTGCTTTTGCTTTAGAACTATGATGTTGTCGTTTTACTCCATAGTAGTCTACTTTTGATTTGGCTTGTTCATTGCAATAAGAGCAGTGAGAACGAGGACGATTGGTAAAGCCTGATGGAGGTCCCTACTGATGAAGTGAAATTGAATTTTGCTGCTAGAGGAAAGGTGCCTTTGATTTGGCTTGAATGGCTAGGCTTGATACCTCAACTTGTGCCTGATGAAGACTTTCCTACTGAGATTCGTCTTTACGGATGTATGTATAGGCGGTAGTCAAGCTCGAAGGGTCTGACATTCGAAGCAATTCGCCTTTAGCACTATTATGTTTTGTATCAAGGCCTCTTTAAAAGGCATGTATTCGTTCAAGCTCCTTCTCCTTCTGGTACCACAAAAGGTCTTGATTTTTAATTTTGCACGGGCGTTTCTAGTCAATTTCAACCCATACATTTTTCAGCTTGGTAAAAAACAGAGATACTGGTTACCCATTTTGCTGCATGCCAGCAGCTTTGCACATGAGTTCATGAACTTGAATAAAGTCAGACTCATTTGTATAAAGATCGCTTAAGGTATTCCATATGGCCTCAGTAGTTTCACATTCCTCCACCATTTGTAATATATCATCAGTGATGGCTCTAAATAGAATTGACATTACAAAGCCATCATCATCTTCCCACCTAGTATAGGCTTCTACATCATCTTGACTAGGAGCCCTGATTGATCCAGATACACGTCACATCTTATGCATCCCACGAAGATAAACAGACCTAACTTTTTTCCATGTTCGAAAATTTGTACCATTAAGTTTAGTACCCTAAAAAGAACCAATTTCTGAACTCTGAATAGAAACTTCAAATTTTGGAACTTCATTAATTCTAGAAACTTGATGTTGTCTTGAATCTTCTATTGAAATAATAAAAAAAAATATATTGTGCAACAGAATAAAGATTTTTGAATTTTTTTTGGGCCGGGTTGGACTGTGGATTGGGCTGGTAAATGGGATGTCTAATTATTGAGTGAGCTGATGAGTATGGGTTGATGTGCTGATGGGCTTGGACTAGGGGAAGATGAGTTAAAAAATTGAAAGCTGAAAAATTAAAATTAAAAAAGGGCACTACGGACTCACAAAAGAACACAGAAGCGGTCACGGGAGTTGTTACCTGGCCCAGACGGGCCAGTGACGGGCAGCGAAATTTGAGCAGTGCAATTTGGATGTCGCGAGTGGGCAATTGGTAGACTGACGGATCAGTAATGGACGGACAAATCTGCAACAACAGTGCAAAGTGGATAGTGTGAGAAGATTAACGACACTGCATATAAAACACTGATGGTGGCGCTACTATATAGGCGGCGCTGCTACTAAGGAAATGGTAAAAAGAATTTTTTTTTCCTTTTCTTTCCTTCTTTGATACCAAATTAAATATATTAAAAATATATTTACAATCTCATTACAATAAATGATAATACAAGTATAAATATAAAAAATAAGAATCTATTTTTAAAGAAAGTATATTAGTTACATTTAATTAATATACAACTGATAAAATATATTAATTACGTACAATTAATATACTACTAATAATGATTTATTAACGAAAATAATACTTTGGAAATGAATTCTTATTACAACGTACATAATAGCATATTAATTAATTAAGAAGTTAAAATTTAGGCTAAAAAAAGCTATATATTTTTTGGTTAATCTAAAATGGATTTTGATTGTGGTTAATTAAGAAATGGCTTTAGATGGCTTGTTATTATTTAGTTAAAGTTAAAGATTTGGGAGACAAGAATGGGTTTGTGTTTGGGGGGTTTGTCGATGGTAATATTTCATCTGTTCTGAAGGTTTTGGAGATGAGGATGAGTGTGCTATTGATTGCTTTGTTTTTTAAAAATTAAAAAAAAAATCTGCACATTAAAATGACTAGTTTAACAATAAAAATAAAGTGTATACTTTTTATAAAAACTTTTTTATAAAAGTCATTGAAACTTTAGAGATTCATTCTATCACCAAAAGTTTTTACACTTATTTTATAAAAAGTAATAAAAATAAAACGTTTACATTAATCATCAAGGCTGCTACGAGGTAGAAGAAAACTCTTGATCAGATAGTTTGGCACATCAGGTACACATCCTATAATTCATTTTAGAAGATCGATCGAAGAATTTGTTCATACAAACTACAAACACAAAATTCCAATTTATATATGAGTGACACTGAAATCTATTCTCCCACTAAGACCCGATGTTTTGGGTGCCCTAGCTATGACTTGGGAGAGTACTGTCCACCACTTCACTGCTCTACATTAATAAGGATCTAAACAAAATCCATTACCAAACAATACTGCACTTAATTGAATTATTTCATTTTATTAATCTTTTATTTGACATCCAAAAGGGATGAATTAAGAATAAAATGTGATAAAAATAACAATTTATGACCTAACAAAAATCAAAAACACATTCGATGTATTAACATATAAATATAAATTTTACATATTCTTCGATCTCACTTAAAAAGCTCTTACAATATTGTGTAAATCTGTATTTTTTTTTTCTCTTAATTTTTATACATTCTGATACTAATTCTATGGGATATTGTTAATTGCTTGGATAAATATACGAAAAAACGGAAGATTTTAGAATAGGATTAGGATTAGGATTATGATTCACCCTACAAGATTTTCGCGCATGGGGCGATATTCTCGCCCATAAATTAGAGAAAGTTGCCACTTTTCAGGCTTGTAGATTGGGCATAGTGGTAATAATTAATTTATCTGACACGTAGCAGCCTTATTGTCGTGAGTGGAAATTGAATTTGTTTGAAAGTATATCTACTAACATTTTAAGAGAAAAATTACTTTGAGGTTTTTTATTTATTTAAAAAATAATATTTTGATTTTATTTTTAAAAAAATAATATTTTAATATTTTCATTTTAGTTTTCTCTTATAACCAGGGTTATTTTTTATATATTAAATATTTAATCGATTATATTACAATTAATACTCTTAAATCTTATTTTATTATTTTTATAAAATCTATTATCATTTTATGCAACTCTATTTGTTTTTGAACTATAAGAATGACCAATGTGTTTGGTTCAAATGATACAAAATGGATACATACAAGTAGATCGTGTAAGCTTAAATTGGTTCTGTAAAAAAATTGTTCTTTAAACAACTATAACATTAAGGGTAAAAAAATTTAACTAAAAAAGTTAATCATATTCTCTTAATTATTTCTCAAGAAATACATTTAGTATTCATCTTGATAAATTTAAAAGAGAAGTTCTAACAATCTACTATTATTCATTAAAATTATAACAAAGTTTCATGGAATCCATAATAGTTTTCAAAGTTTATGCATATAAATTTTTCTATCACTAATTTAGCTATTACACGTGTAAATTTTGAGTAAAATTATTATAAAGTTAACTTCACTTTAGAACAAGATCAAGACTCTATCAACATCATTATCTTTTTTGACCTAACATTATTTAGCTAGTTTCATCATAGATTTACAAAGTGATAACATTTGATTGTTTCTAAACCTATCTATTAATCCTAACTACCATAAAAAATACAGTAAATAAATACTAAAAATGAAAAAAAATAATGCTATCAAAAACATACTAATCATAAAACATGTTAAATCTAATAAAACATAAAAAAAAGCATACTAATTTGTTGTTCAAGGTAAGAGTTAGAATTTGTCTTATTTACCTTAATTAATTAGTCTAATCGAGCGCCAAACTATGAAGAATTTGCAACCCTAGAAGTAATCAAGATTGGACCCATAATCATAGAATGTTTCCTCGTTAGATTTCATAATTCTACAAATTTGTTTCCTTATTGTGGTGGCTTTGAAAGTTGGAAAATATTTCTCTAGAAACTTCTTCATCTCTTTTCAGGTAGTAATGGATCCAAAGAGTAAATAATATAGCCATTCTTTAGCGTTATTTGCCAAACAGAAGGGGAAAACTCTAAACTTGACTTGTTCTTCGATAATCCATATTGGTTTCATGCTAGAGAAGACCACATGAAATTTCTTCAAGTGTTTATTTGTCTTATCCAATTAAATTCTTTAAAACTACAGAACAAATGAATCAGTCCAGACTTAAGTTCAAAACTTAGCTCCAAGTTAGAATATACTATGCATAAGAGTACTTGGTATAAGTTAGGTACATTCAATTCCTTTAATGTTGGATCAATAATTGTCATGTTCTTTTGTTGGATTTCTGAGTCACTTGAAGAGGTACATTCGGTTGTCTTTTCTTGTAATGAGTGTAGTGATCTTTTTTATCTCAAATTGTAAGAATGTCTTTGTTGCATTTAATAATTTCCTTGGATTTGAGAATTTAGAACAATTATAAATATTAAAAAAAAGATTTAAAATTAACAAAAAATAAAGTAAAAATAAAACTAATAATTAGTGGCAAAATTGTAAAGTCAATCCACGATAATGGCTTCAAAAATTTGACACGATTTAGAACACACAAGTATACGTGATCGTTTATAAATGATAAGTAAATTTAAGAACAAGGCTTATCGTACACGTGATGATTAGTAATAATATCTACTCTTAATTACTAGTCCGTTACTAATTTAATTAAAATTAGTAAAATAATATTTTTTATTGGTTTTTAATAAAATAATTTACACAAGAATTATGAGAGATATGTCATCATGGAATTATACTCACCACTAGCTTATAATTTTATTAAATATGTCATAAATGTTAATTAATTTCATAAGTTTTAAAATATTTTCATAATTTAAAATTATTTTTAAATTCTTAATTTTAACTTTAAAATTCTAGGTCATCTTAATACTTCTCATATTTTCTTACCATGTAATTGATTAAAGGTTCGCTTACTAATTAATTTAAATATTACACAACTTAAAAATATGTTTACTAGATTTAATTCATTTATTGCATTGCATTGAAATATAAAAAGATGATAACTAAATTTGATAAAATTAGAACAATCTTTTTACGTTTAGCAAAAGTATTCAATCTTACTTGTGACAGTAGTTATAAGGTATTACTTTGAATAAGAATATTAGCGATTATGTATTAATATTTTAGACTAAATATAAATATATTTATGCAATAAATTAGTTGATCACTATAATTCATGCATATATAATCATCACATTCAAACATGAATCAAGCATAACAAAAATCAAGAATTTAAATTAAAATTATCAATGATATTAAAACTAATTAAATTTTAAATTGTTCACAATTATATTGAATATTTAATAAGATATAGAATTTATAAAAACTATAATAATAAATAAATATTTCATAATAAAAAAAGAAAGTGCAGAGAAAAAATTTTAAATTAGATAAATTATAGGAGACAAAAAAACTAAAAATATCAATCTTTACTTACTTTTGAATCTTACTTAAAAACAATTTACAATATTGTGTTGAATCTTTGATTTTTTATGATTTTTTATCTTAATTTTTGTATATATTTTTTTCTGATTATATTTTATGAGATATTTAAGTATTTATATAAAAAAACTGGTTTCTTAGAATGAGTATTGCTATTTAACCCCAGTAAATTCATTCTCGGTCATTCCCGATTCTTTCATACCGCATTAAAGTGTCTAGAAAAAATTCAAGAAAAATAATGTTATTGGTGTACGATCAATCTGATGGAGGTATACTATAGTCTATATACATAATAAAATTATTTTTTAATTAAAAAATATTATATATTTTTTATTTTAATAAAAATAAATTATTTAATTTTATTGATATATTGAATATTAAATTCTTAAAATTTAAAATTCAAACTATTCATAATTTTATTTTATATATTAATTTATTTATAATTTTATAAATATTATATTTAAAAATTTATTTATTGAAATAAAATACATGTTATTTCTTATTAATAGGTATATCAGACCCTACGTAAATCTTTATTATTTTCGAATTGGACTAAGATTCATCCCAGGCAACTTTAGCTAATGGGATTGTTTTTAAAATATTTGATAATATAATATTTTAAATAAATAAAATTTAAAATTAATAAATTTATTTTAAAATAAATTTATATTTAATAAAAATATAAAAAACTAATAAATAATAAGAAGTAAATTTTAATAATAATAATAATAATAATAATAATAATAATAATAATAAATAGCGCGAGACTGTTGCCCATGAAGTTAGAGAAAGCTGCCACTTATCCCTTATAAGTAATATATGATATAGTGATAATTCATTTAGCCTTAGTGCCCTGAGTGGAAATTAAGTTTATTTGCTACGTATATTTTTTAATATATATATCTATCTATTAAATAAATAATAAAATTCTAAGAATTTTTTTTGAAATTTAAAAGTATTAATATTTTTTTAATAAATAATTTTAAATAATATATATATATAAATTTATTTTAAAAATATATATATATATATATAAAATATTAACGAAATAATACAACATAACATATGATACGTATAAATTATATTTCATAGACATTTATAACCTAATTGCAGTGAAACTTATAATACATATATATTTTACTTAAAAGATATTTTTAATTAATATACCTTATTTTTATTACCCATGATACATTCAAAGTGTGAATCTTTTAACTTAATATTTTATATTTTTAATTTATTTGATTGATTTTTTTCTTTTAAAGATTACATATTCATTTTTAGTTACTTATTTTTAGGTAAATATAAAAGTTGTGCATGTTAATTTATACATGTAGTGTTGTAAGGATATCTTTTAATCCAACATTATAAAATTATTTTAATTTAGGATCAAATTTTGTACTAAATTTGATATGTTAAATAGTATTGTGTAAAATTTATTACAACAACGTTCATTTGACATAATACTGTTTACATGTTAATTTTTTTAAATAATTTTTAAAAATATTGCTAAACTATTTATTATATATAATAAATTAAAATTAAATATATAATATATAATTAATAAAAAATATTAAATATAATTTTTAGAGTAATATTTAATGTAATAAAAGAAATATTATATTTTATAAATAAATATATTTTTTAATATAATATTTGATATTATGAGTTGAAAATTAATGAGTTAAAAATTGATTCAATTTTTAATATAAAATAATATAAAATTTAATAAAAAAAATGGTGTTAAGAGTTAAAAGATTTTACATCATATCAAAACGAACTTAAAACTTCAAAACACAGTAAACCCCGAATCATTGACAATTAATCTTTAGTCCTAGTAAAGAAGTTTCTACCAAATTGTTGTTGGATTATAAAAATTTATGCATATTCATTATATTTGAGTATTTAACTGTGGAAGCATAATATATTAAACATTTTTGCATGGTTTGGTACATGTTGCTGCATATTAATAAAAAAAAAGAATGAAATTGTCAAAATTTATTTAAATTGAGTTATAATTATTAAGATATTATTAACATTATGTGAGTTTTGTAAAATGTTACATGTAATTAAATTTTAAGTGAAAGACATATTAGCCTTGTAAATGTTTGTTTATGTTTTTTGTCTTTAAAAAAATATATATTTAAAAATAAAGATATAATTAATAATTACAAGATTATAAGTTTATAAGATTGAGATAAGAATTTCAAAAATACATAAAGTGTATGTTATTGAATTTCTCAATTGAAATGAATTCTTTACACGGTAAATAATAGTGTGTTGTTTGTTAGTAGTGGGGCCGGCCCAAAGCTAAAGCATTCTAGGCGGCTGTTTAGGATCCGGCCAAACGAGAGCTCCATCAAATTGTTTTATTTTTATTTTTTAAATATATTAAAATTTATTTTTTTCTTTTACCTTTTTCTACTAACACCAATCAATGCAATTGTTACATAACTAAAATAAATTTATTTATTTTTTTACTTTTTATTATTATAAATAATTTACTTTAAAAAATTATCTATATTTATAATTGTTTCAAACAACAAGTGAATACAAACACTATTGAACACAAACATAATACCCATAAAAGACAAAAAAGATTGTAAAATATAATATAATCTATTAAAATAAAAAATATAAATAATTTTTTCAAACAACAAGTGAATACAAATACTATTCAACACAAACATAATACCCATAAAAAACAAAAAAAATTGTGAAATATAATATAATCTATTAAAATAAAAAATATAAATACTAATTCGTATATAATAATAATAAAAATTATTTCTCCTTGAACTCAAATCTACATTGATGTTAGATATTAACTTATCTTAATTAATTTTATATCCATTATCTTAATTTTAATTTTCTTATTTTTAATAATTTTTTAATAAAAAATCAATCATAATTGATCATCATTATATATAGTAAATAATGCCATGTATAAAATGGATTATTTCATCTATTTAAATGTAATAAATTTATTACATGTTGAAAAAATAAAATAAAAATTAAATTAAATTTATTGAAATAGATGATAAAATCAGTATATGAAAATAGAGTATCTTTTAATAGTTAATTTATTTTTTCTTTTAGAATTTTAATAACTTAAATTATTAAATCTTAAAATATATTGTTAACATTCAATTAATTGAGATGATAACTTTAAAGAGAAAAAATCCAAATTCTGATCCTCATTGGATTTTTTTTTAAATTTAAATTAATTTTTTTAGTTATATAAAATGTGAGAATTTGTTTTTATGTTGTTCATAAAACAAATTTTATAAATAATTTTTAATTTAAAATTTAATACTAACTGATTTAATAAGATATTTTTTATCATACTATAAACGTTATTCATTCTTTTAATATTTTTATAAAGATGTAATTCTTAAAATAATTTTTTATCATACTTGTATTTTATATACAATATTTTGAATTACTAGGCTCCCGTATTGACTAGCACTCAACCATAATTGCATGGGCGGTAAGAGAGTGACTTATTATATGTATTAGTTTATAGTGCCTAAACACTAATCACATGGCCTATGGCCTTTATAGTAACTAACTCACCAACAGAAAGGTAAGCTACTACACATATAGTAGCAATTATTACGTGATATATATACTCTAATAATGAACTAAACTTTTAACAAACTTATATATTTCAGCTATTAAAATTTATAAATCTTGAGTCTTAAATGAGCTAGGCAACGAGCTTATATGGTAACTTTTTATTTTTTAATATTTACTCTTGAAACATTATAAACTATTATTCAACTTTTTTTAGAATTAACAACTTTTTTTATTTTCTAAAATACGGTGGCATGTGGTAGTGGTAAAAAAAATAATCTAAATCTTAAAAATAGCTAATTAAACTTTTGTACCAATTATCCATAACTATTTAATTATTTTTTGGTATAATTAAATTGTAAAGTTATTTAATAAATTATGAAAAAAAAATATTGTATTTTATTTATTAAAATGGGTTTTTCATTTAAGTTATATGAGTCTCCATCCCAACTTTATTAAATTATTATTAGTATAATTTTTTAATTTTTTATTATTATTATTTTTTAAAAAAAATTATATTTTATTTATTTATCTTTTTATAATTTTGTTGTATTTTAACGACCATTATATATATCCCCCATCAAATCATCAACCAATACTTGAGAAAGAGAGAATAATTTCTCCCTAACCCGTGAGGCAGTAACCATGAGTTGAGAAGATCACTGAAGAGGATGACAAATGCAATTATGCAGTCGAGGTGTTTTGTGTATTTTTTTTTAAATATAATATTTAATTTTAATTCATTTAAAAAATATATTATTTACTGTATAAAAAACACTAATAATATATATTTTGAAAGAATTAAAAATTATTTTATTTATACTTCATTCATTAAGTTAATAAGTAAATTTTTTATGATGTAATAAATTAATTATTATAAAAAATAAAAAAAATTATAATTAACTACTATATTAATTATAATAATTTATTAAAAATAAATTTATTTTATTTCTTCGAATTAATAAGATTAAAGTGATGTGATTCACGCAAAACGTCAAAAGCAAGTTACATCGCTTTAGTTAAGTCACACTGAAGCAGCAGTTTTGACAAAATACGGTATATCTGAAAAAAGGTAATGAGGAACCAGTCATTTTCTGAGTCTGAGAACCCCAGCTGTTGTTTCTGTAACTCTCTATTCAGATTCTGATCGAACACAGTGCCAATCAATAACTTCCTTTCATTTTCTAAATCTGTCTTACTTTCATTGTTAATTTCTTTGTACTACAAAGTTTTATAGGTGTGTCTCTCCCTGCCCACATTTAATTATTAAGGCATTTTTTTTTCTTCTTCTTTTAATATTAATATATATTATGAAAATATTGATAAAATTACAATTAATTTCATCAAACTATATAATTAAATTATATCCTATTATTACAGCGTGAGTATATGATTCAGAGTATTAATTCGAAAAACGGGATTAAATTGTCTTTGATTCATAATTACATATTTAATAATAGATCATCAATTATGATTTGAAAAGTAAAATGTCACTGTTTTTTTTTTTAAAAGAGAAACATCAAAATCTTATTATACAACATAAAAAAAAAATATGATACTCCTTGAGCGTGTAGCTTATAGAATAGGGTAGTACGTACTATAACCTATTCTATCTTTTACCAGCTTCTCCTTCTACTTATAATCTGAGATCTCACTTCTCTTTCTCTTCATAATTCAGCATCAAACATTCTTACCTTTTTTTCTAATTAATCTGTATTTCCTTGTTCTAGATTTTAGCTACTGATTAACCAACCCACCATGGTTTCAGCTGATACTGCTAGAACTATCGTTGGCATTATAGGTATGGTTTTATATTTCTACAGATTTCTTGTGATTTCTGAATATTTTAATATTAATAAACACTTGATATGATGTGGGTTTTGATCATTTTCCAGGAAATATAATCTCACTCTTCTTGTTCTTGTCTCCTTTGTAAGATTCCTAATTCTTCTTCATTTCTTTACAACACTAGTAGGTTCCTCCCCCTAACCCCCTAACCCCCAACCATTAGAGTCTTATTTTTAATGTTTTGTGACGATTCTTAACCAACTAAGTATTGTTTATAGTAAATGGATCAAGATAATTTAATTATTTAAATAATTTTTTTAATATTTGAAAATATGTTTTTTTAAGAATGAAAGTAAAATTTTATTTATAGAGTTAGTCATGTAATCTAAAGTTAAATAGTTTATTATGGAAATTTCTTACCTCTATGACTCTATCCAGAGATCACTGTTGAATTTTCTAAAAAGCCATTAGTTTATTAGAGGTTTCCTCCTCTAGATGCACTAAGAAAATAAGTAGATTTTTTAAAAAAAACAAAACCCGTAATAATATCATAAGATTTAGAGAACTGTAACAATGAGTCAAATATATACACTAAAAACATCCATATAAACACGATATACTTACGAAAGGATACCGATTTAAAAAAAAAAATATTCATTGATATTTTTAATAATTTTTTTTAATAAATAAGTACTATAATATTTGTTATCTTTCTTCGATTTTTTTCTTAAATATGAATATTTTAATCCTTGTTCAACGCACTCAATTGCACTATGAATTATTATTATATTTTTTCAAACTATGAAACATAAAACAGACAATAGTACGGATATAACAAGGTATTGAATAATATTAGTCCAGATAATAAGAGTTTTCTTTTTGAAAATATAAAAAATCTATGTTTTTTATGTAGTAAAAAAAAGAAAGTAAAGATAAAAATGGAACTTTAATTAAGTAATGAATTACATTATGCAATTAATTTCTTTTTTTTTTTACTTATTGAACATGTACTAGCTAGCGTTAAAAATAAAATAAAAAACAATATAATAAGGGGGTAAAAAAGAATACTGCACTTTTGTTTGTTTTTTCCTCTTTATAACTTTAAATGTAATATAGTGTTTTTTAACTTGGAAGTTGGAATTAATGTTAATAATGTACTCTGCAATAAATAATAAAAATAGGCCAACATTTGCTCGGATATGGAGGAAGGGTTCAGTGGAGCAATATTCAGCAGTGCCATATCTAGCAACCCTAGTGAACTGCATGGTCTGGACTCTGTACGGCCTACCGTTGGTTCACCCTAAAAGCATTCTGGTTGTGACCATTAATGGCACAGGGACCATAATTGAATTTGCCTACGTAATCCTCTTCTTTATCTACTCTAATGATAAGAAACAGAGACTTCAAATTGTTGTGGTTGTGATTATTGAGCTCATATTCGTTGCTGCTCTTAGCATTATGATTCTCACTTTAGCCCACACTCACACTAACAGATCTTTGGTTGTTGGCATTATCGGTATTTTTTTCAACATTATCATGTATGCTTCTCCTTTGTCCGTCATGGTTAGTCTTCTTTAATTTCTTTGCTTTTACTGTTCTTTTTTATTTTTATTTTTATTATTAGTAGTATTATTAAGTGCATTGATTTTCTATCAATTCTTTTTTAATTTTTTAATATTATTAGTATTATTTTATGTAATTTAATTTTTTAAAATAAATTAAAAAATATAAAATTAATTTCAAACATGATAGAACATAACTTAAAAATATAGCATTCTTTAAAAGAAAAATAACCCTAATAATTTATATAGTTATAGATTAGTTTTCTTGTTAAAATTTTTATAATGATTATCTTAATTTGTTCATCCTACGAAGAAACTGGTTATTACAACAAAAAGCGTGGAGTTCATGCCATTTTTCCTCTCTCTTACTTCATTTGCTAATGGCATCGCTTGGGGTACTTATGCTCTCATCCGATTTGATCCCTTTATCACAGTACGTAATATTTCTCTATCTTAATTTTATTTTCTCTATTTTCGAATTTCAATTTTTGTTTTTGTAATTTTTGCTTTGAAATTTGATTTGGCTCAGAAGAAGTAAACATGGGTCTAAATAAATGGTGATGATGGTGTCAGGTACCAAATGGCCTGGGGACATTATCTGGGCTGCTCCAACTCAGTCTATACGCCGCATATTACAAGTCCACTATACGACAAATGGCAGCAAGAAAAGAGAAATTACAAGTCGAGATGGCAGTGGTAGATCATCATGCAATCGTTAATATAAATCATGATGCCAAGAAAAGTGGGACTACTGCAACACCTTAATTACTGTGGTCCTGCTTGCTTCTGATCATAATAATCAGAACCCCCCTTTGCTATATCTTGTCCACCGTCCGATGATATTGGAATCCCCGTACTTGATCAAGAGTCCTTTTCAGGCTCTATGGTATTTCTCAGGTAGCGAGCATATGCGTGTATTAATTGACACGTGTTATCCAACTAAGTACAAGTTTCATTATTACCATGTGTGTGAAGTATACTTCCTACTTTTATTTCGAAGTTTAATTTTTAACCCTTGCCTTGTACAACATATAATTTGAGCCTATATCTGAGAGACTCAGATTTGATGATTAAACAGAGTATATATATTCAGACACCAACCAAATTAAACAAAATAAGAAGAAGAAAAAAATGAACTTGCTTTGTGTTAAGAAAGTCCGCACTTGATCATGTACAATTAAGAGGAAGGTGATTAATAGCTTTAATTTATACCTAACGAAAATAAATAACAACTTTAATAAACCATCTAATAAATGAGAAAAAAAAATATTTGTTTTCTAAGTGGTTACTATATTATATGGAGTAATTTTGTTTTATCAAGATAATAATCCACCTAGTATGTTATAATGGGATGTTTTAAATGAATTTATTTAAGACATTCAAACAAATAATACCAAGCATATTTTGTAAAATTTCTAATAACAATCGTTATAAAACCTATGCTAGGGTTTACGAGGACATTAAAAAAATAAAAAAGAAAAAGAAAAAGGCCAGTCGGTAAATGGCGAAAGGCATTAACTATGAATTTGCCCCGAACCGTCCTATATATGAAATACCTGTATCAATCGATTTTTTTCTTTCTTTCTTTCTTTTAATCAAAGAAAATTAATTAATGGTAAAAAAATTGATATAGTACAAAAATCAAAATAGAATAATAAAAATAATGGTATTTAAGTAGAAGAATAACTCTTCGACTATTTTTAGAAAAAAAGTTTTACAAAATATAAAAATGAACGTAAATTAGTAGAAGAAAATTGTGTGTTTAATGGCCAACACCAAGTGTAGTCTTATAGGCATTGTGCCTAATGATTTTCATGTGCCTAGACACTTAGTCACGTATCCCATGTGCGTTAACGGCCAAGTAGGAGTTGCAAAATAAAAACATGGTCCTAACTATTTTCTATTATTGTGTTAGAACACAGAAAATTCAACTCCTAATTTATCTCATCTGTATCATAGTCTCTCTCTTTAATATAATTTGATCCTAAATTTAATAAAAAAAATCGACTTTATAAGTGGGATAGTTCTTTCGAAGATCGGTGACATTGAGCGTGTTGGAGATATTCTAATCTTCAGGGAGATCAATGAGTAGACCATTTTTGGAGTGTATCATTGAATTTCTCGCTAAAGAATTCAATAAGCTTGTCATCTTAAGATAGCACTACTCTAATACCTACCATAGATGTATTTATTTTAACTTTAAATACTTTGTCAAAATCTGGAAGAGATAGAACTTAGGTTATGCACAATTTTTTCTTATGAGTTGGAAACTATCTTTTTACTCCTTACCCCAAACGAATTGTCTTTTCTTGAGTCAATTGGTTATGGGTGCTATGATTAAACTTAGGGCTGTTCATCGGATCGAAACCGCTGATTTTATACTCATCCGATCCGATCCGACCATTCGCTCGGATTGAAACATCCTAATCCGCAACCGATCCGATCACCTCTTACATTTGCTCAATCTAATCTGGAAACTATTCGGATGACATCTGATCAATAAATTTAATTAATTCTATTTTTTATATTTTTAAATAAAAAATTTTAATTTTTACATAAATCATAACATAAAATTATTTGACTTAAAAAAACATTAAAAAATTAAATAAATATATATTAATTATATATATATATTTAATTTAATAAATATATATTAATTAAATATATATATAATTAATTTCGGTCGGATCGGATGAATCGTGGTGAAATCCGCCATCCGATCTGCACTTATTGGATGGAAAAAATCTTCATCCAATCCGACCATCGGATTGATCGGATGATCGGATTTTTTGCACACTCCTAATTAAACTGAAATCCCTTCATGAATATTTTGTAGAACGTTGCTAAGCTATAAAAGCTCTTAACTTTTTGTATTGATGTGGGGTTAGGCCATGATTGGATGACATTACTCTTCTTAGTGTCCATTACGATGCCATTAGAGTTGATAATATACCCTAAGAAAAAAAGTCTGATGGTCATAATCTTACACTTTTTAAGGTTGAGAAAAAGGTTGTGTTTCCTCAATATCTCCAAGACAGCCTGCAAATGCTCAAGATGTTTATCAAGTTCTTATTGTAAATTAACATATCATCGAAATACATTACCACATAAATACCATGAGGTTTCAAAATTTGATGCATCAATCTTATGAAAGTGTTATGGAAACCATGATAATAGTTGATGGAGAGCATGACTATGATGGTAATGATGATGATGGAAAGATAATTCTTATATCCCTTAATACCTATGATTTAGTTGAAGACATAAATAATAAATAAATGACATTGTGAAATATTTTTGTTTTATTTAATAAGAAGTATAATTAGATATTTTAGTTTAAGATTTATAGAGAATTATTATATCATTTGACTAATTCTTATCTTTTTAAATGCAATTTTGATATATTTTAAAAAATTAGATTTTATATTAGGGAGTACTTTTTGTTTATAGTTAAATAAAATCTTCCATCTTTAATATAAAAATATATATATTTGAAGAATCTCAAGAGATGCAAAATTTCACCCATATTTACATTTAAATTAATTATATTGTGTTATATGTTAAATTTTTTTTTTTCAATTTTAAATTCTTTTTAATTTGAATGAAAAAAATATAAATTTATATACATTTAATATTTATCAATCATATTGATAACTTGTATATCACAAGTCACCATCCATTTATCATAAATATAAACTATCACATATAAATCCTTCTAAGAGAGCACTATACAATATAAAACTCATGTTGACAAAAGCTGAGCACTTCATTATATTGTTTACAATATATGGCCGCCACCTTAGAGTGATATCAGTAACTTTTATAATTAATCCATACAGAACACACAGTTGTTAAATAAAGGATTACTATGAATGTTAGTGGGATCCTCACATGAGTTAAAATTAAAGTATAAGTGTGTGACATTCACAGAGGACCAGCACATTTTGCAAGTTATAGAACATCATAGTGCTAATCAAGTATTTTGGATTTATACTAATTAAAAATATTGTATATATAATAAAAAAATAAATTTTAGTTATTATTTATTTTAAATCAAAAATATATTTATATGTATATTATTTTAATAAAAATATATATAAATTATTAAATTTTTAAGCTATTTAGTATAAAAAATGTAAAATTCTAATTAGACATAATTTTTGAATGCATTTAACACACTATAAAATATAAGGTCGGTCTTAAGAGTTCACCTTCCATGTAAGAACGACCATCGATTCGAGTTAGGGTAGAACTCAATTCATAAATATTATATTAATATTAATTGTATCTTTCATTGACACACATATATGTATACATTAAATGATTGATAGATGCATATATAATATCCTATAAATAGATAAAAAATTTATGTAATTCACACATTTAACAAATTATCTTATTTCTTTCAAAATAAAAAAAAATTCTTTTCATTAGATCAATTTCAAACAAATATTATAACTAAAAATTTATTCGTCAAATTTTGAGGTGAGGTATATGTAACTTAACACCTCTTATTCATAATTATTGATCTATATCTGTGCATCCCTAAATCATATTAATAACCTCTGCGATATATTTTTCAAGACACTCGTACCTTACATCAATTATATTATACTACTCTTTAAAGAGAGACTATCCACTTGTAATTCTTCACCAACAATCGTTTGATTTTACTCTACTAATTATATTCATTTTTTTTCAACTTATAAAAACTATCTGCATTCTATAACTTTCAGGATAATCATATATAACTAGTAATTTTGAATTATTTTACTCAAGTCCTAATTGCCCTTTTTTAGGTTACTAAATGTTTAATATGTAATTAAAGGTTATATATATATAATCTCACTTCAACTGGGCATTTTTTGTGGCCCAACGTGAAACACAAAAACAATACTTTAAATATATTTTTCATAAATTTAAATTTTATTAATAAGTAAAAAAATTAATTAATGATAGTAAAAGTTTCTTTTGTCAAATATAAATAATAAATTTAAAAATAAAAATAAATATGTACAAGTTACTATCTTGTAGAATAATATTATGAGAAATTACAATTTTATTTTGAATTGATAGAATTGAGATATTTTTTAAGAAATTTTAAAATAAATTAAAAAAGTTTGAAACAATACTACTTATTCGTTTACCACTCAAATATAAAGAAACAAATATATAAATAAGATAATTTTTAAACTTTAAAAATAAGAATATACACATGTACAAACAGAGAGGAAATTAAACTTGTCTATGCAAAAAAAGTGGTTAAAATAGAATATTAAAACAAATACATAATAATATTTTTTAAAAAACTAGTATCTTCATACATTTTTATTTTCTTAAATTATTTATTTTTAAAAAAATATAAAATAAATATGAAAAAAATTGAGATTTCGTAACCCCTTCATCCACTTAAAGTAAGTCCAGTCTAGTTCAGTCCAGTCCAATCCAGTCCAGTCCGGTGAGATAGAGACTTATTCCTGATCCACTAACAACGTAACAGTGATATCTCCTCGGCTATAGTTAAGGACATAACGAATCAAACTGAATCAAGAAAAAGAGGTCAATATGAGTTATGACACTAGCACTTAGTAGGATCGCAAAAGATTACATATTTATTTGTTAAATACTTTCAAAAAGACCATGAAAATAGAGGGATACTGAGATTTGGTCTCAAGTCCTGTATACGAAGATTATAATAATAATAATAATAATTATTTTCCTTGTTTTGATTAAGTGGCCAAATTAATTAATGTTTTTCTACTAAAAAACGTCGTCGTATGATTTGCACTTTTAGGATCATATCTCTAGACTTGACCTTTAAAAATATCTAATATCCACTTGTTGATAAATCGAACATAATTACTTGGGGGAACAAATAGTAAAAATCCACTTAATTTGTGTGGTGATGCCGATTTTTCAATTCAAATTATAATTACTCATTTTAAATGTTAAAAAATAAATAAGATTCCATTATATATTTTTTATTTATACGATGACGTGGTTGTTTTACTAAAAGCAAGTTAGAAAAAATAAATAAAGTTATTTAACTCCATAACAACTATGCTTCAATTGCTTTTCATTAACCCTTTTGCTTTAAAATTACTAATTTGGACTAATTAAATGAAGAGAAGAGCATATATAATCCTTCCTTTCTCTTATAGATGCCAACAAATTAATGAGGTCTAAACTGATATTTATTAAAAAGAATTATAACTTCTTTGATTAATACTAATAATTATAAATATACTATTTAAATCTTAGATATTTTACTTATCTAAATATTTATGTACATGACAAAAATATATAAGGCTAATAATGTGCATTTGGATTTGTCCTGAAATTATCTTGAATGAAATTAGCAAACGTATTAGCTAGTTAGATAAAGAAGATATAGATCAGGGTCACTGCCAAACCGTAATATATATATTGCTAAAAAAAAAGTTGGTACTTGTTAGGTTATTTAGACTGCCAAACATGGATTAAATTCAAAGGGAAACTCACACTATACAAACTAATTTTGTGAAAATTTACGATGCATCAAGAATTAATTAGGTGGTTTATTAATTTCGAAATATTTTTTTTTTCTTCAAATCATTTACATTTAACCAACCACATTACACATTAATTATAAATAATTCTTACTAAAATTCGATATTATATTAAGTAATTATCTTAAATTCAGCTGCTAACAAAAACACTAAATTTTGGCATGAAGTAAGGTGTGAGTACCCATGAATTTTTTTTTACCATTAATAAATAATATGATGAACAAAGTCTTTTCAATCTTTTTGGTAGCTAAACCATCCACTCAAATCATAATTTGTTAATCGTTACTATCCAAGTGAAATAATTGAACTTCTAACATTATGATGTTAGCATTGAAATTATGTACAATGATTTTTACATACTTGAAAATTGAGTATAAACAGAGAAATATATTTATTACAAAAGAACAATCTATTAAAAATTGATAAATAATTAAAATATATATATATAAAATAACATTTACTCATTTAGGGTTGAGGCCTAGACATTAGAGTGCATAGTGGAAGAACATGGGTTTGTCCCATCAATGAAAAAGAGGGATAGAGTATGTAATCATGTAAATTTTATTGCTGGCTCCTATTTTTATTAACAAAGCTACATTATTCGTATGTGTTGTTTTCCTAATATCTAAAAAGCAATCATTAAATACCTCCTACCCTATCAAGAGAGTGATCAGAGTTTTTTTTTTCTTTTTCAATAAGAATTGATTCTATGATATATAATATGTAGGAGTAAAAAAATATAAATATAAATATAATTATAATTTTTTATTAAAATAAATTTATATATGTTATAATTTTATTAATTATAAATAAATAATAATATAATATAATATAAATAAAATATGTGATTTTTATTATATATTATTATTTAATTAGTAGGAAAATATTAGGAAAGATTAAAAAATTTGTAAACTTTTCATAAATAAACAAAAAAAAATTACCTGATAAGTTGTTATATTTTTATTAATTTCATATAAAAATAATAATTTTATTGTAATAAAAGATTAAATATTTCTTTTATTCATATAAAATACTTAAAATTATAAAATTAATTATATATAAGAGTAAAAATTCATGAAAACAAGAACAACGCAACAAAATATACCTTATGATATAATAGATAATATACTTTTTATAAATTCAATTCATACGAATAAAATATCACTCTATATATATTTAGCGGTTAGTATAAACTGTTTCCACTTTCGCTTTATTCAGTCAGCAAGGCTTTTATAACTCTCCTGTATCAATGTCTATGTGATCTCTAGCTAGTCTCTTTCAAAAAAAAAAACACAAACTTTTCATCCTTACTATAAAGATCAAACGAGGCCTTGATTTGTATGACTCCCAAATCTCTAGCTACCAAGTAATTTTGAGCTTTATTAACATATATAGTTTCTAGAAGTTTGCAGAGTGATGGATGATCCTCAATATTCAAACCCATCTCATGTTTATCCACAAGCTCTTCAACTTAAACTTTACCAAGCCTTCATATTCTCAATTCCTATCCTTTTCTCCATCATTCTCTTTCTCTTATTTTACTTGTTCTACCTTAAAAGAAGAGCATCCTTTCTTTCATCTCCTTCAGTTTCTATACTTCCTAGAATATCTCGTCAAGCTACTTTATATGTTTCCTCAGTAAGTACTCTGTCTCTCTTGTTCTGTTATAAACATAAATATAAAGACATAAATGATCATAAAGGATGGATTAATCTTTTCTTCTTCTTCTTTTTTGTTTGTGAAGTACTGTGCCAGTTCCTGTAATTTGCTGATCATATCATGTTAATGGTATTTTTATAATAACAAGTCCGAATACTCCACATATCAGTAACGATCATGTACAATTTGAAGTGTCTGATCGAATTCGTTAGCCTGCAAATTATGTCATCTAGCTAATTCAAATTTTGTATTGGTGATATAGCCTTGTCATCAAGTAGGATTGAAGGAGGAGGAGATTAAAGATAAGCTTCCAATAGTTTTATTTGATGAAGAACTAAAGGAAAAGGATTCCCAGTAAGTATTATTAATTTTCAATTGTTTTGCAATTCAATTTTGATACTATATACTTCAAAAGATCGTGTTTTGATATCATACTCTTTGTTATCTACGCATTACTATAGGCCAGCTATAATCAATATTGCACTACATCATGTGCGTTAATAGTAGGTGTCATATATCACATCGTTTTGAAATTAAAAAGGCATAAATACGTGTGGTATATAGAGAACCAATTGAGGTTTGGTTAACCATAAAGAAAAAAAAAAGTTTATTTAAACCGTAAATTAAAGACATTTCTTCATCAGATAAGGACATTTTAGGAAAACATTAGGATATATATCATATAATTAATATTAAAGCTAACACGAAAAACTTACAAATCAAAAAATAAATTAAGTATTAAAATTGGATTTTAATTAAAAATAATCAAATTTATACATAAAATTTAAAATTAAAATATTTTAGTCTACGGATATAAACTTAAAATTTGGGTTTAAAGGAAATACTAAATATGATTTTAACTTTGGTGAAATTATAAAATTTTAAGTATAAATTTACATTTTTAGTCAAGTAAGCCTGCAAGCTTCAATCATGGCATATGTAAAAGGACACAACCAATTCCTTTTATACATGTATATAAGAAATCAGAATCTCTCATAACCATGAACGTCTCTTTTTTTTTTTTTCTTTTTCTTTCTGAAAAGGGGTTATGTGTTGGAGAGTGATTAAGAAGTAGAATATATGATAAATAACATTTTTGGTGGTTTTGATGATAACATTTGTGCACTAACTTTTTAAGATTCTTCACACAAAAAGCATTTCCTCTCTAGTATTGATCATGTTACTTTGTAGTACAAAAGCTTCCACAGTTCACCAACAAAATTTCTAAAACTAACTTTTATACATATCTTTGTCTTATTTGCTATTATGTTACATTATTACATTATCATTTTTTTATTTTAAAATTACATTAAATAAAAATCATAAAATTTATAATAATAAAAATAACATCTAATAATATTAAATATGATCTAATTTAATTTAATTTAATATTAAACATAATTAAATAGGTATAATTTAGACTATAGAATAATATTGATATATTAAACCTTTTTTAATAATAATATATACGATATAAAAATATATTATTTTTATATTTATAAGTTTTAAAAGATGTTATTGTTGTTATTTTAATAGAAAAATTATTTCAAATTTATAATGAATTACAAATAATATGATATAGATTTGTGATAAATAAATAATCTATTACTAAAATAAAACATCACTATTTATCGTGATATTATAATCTAATTAAATTAAAATTAATAAAAATATTAAATGGTATTTAATATTAAACGTATTTAAATAACTATATTTAACGTGAAATGATAAGTTGAATTTATTTTAATATTAAAAATGTATGAGTTTGATATAAAATATATTATTTTTATAATTATAAATTTAAAAATGTGTTATCTTTATTTTTTTTTTAAATCATTACAAATTTATAATAAATTACAAATCATATTACGCATGCATATATAAATGTGATCTTGCTAAAATCATAGTTCACTATTTACACTGCTATTATAAGCTAATTAAATTGAGCCTAATAAAAATAAAAACATATCTATAAATCAATATGGAGCAGATGTTGTGTTTGCTTGGGAGAATTTGAAATGAAAGAGGAGCTACTACAAATGCCATCATGCAAACACGTGTTTCATATTGATTGCATACACCATTGGCTACACAACAATACAACATGTCCGCTATGTAGATGCTCGATCATTTCCAATATCAAACTTGCTAATCATCCACCATCACCACCTACCATGGCTGAGCCTCCATTGGAACAACAACAGCTGCAGGAAAATACAAGTAGTAGTGACTCAAATGAGATGAATCCTAGCCAGCCACAATCAGTTGTTATACACGTCCAAACACTTCCTTAATTAAATAGCTATAGCATGCATAAGAGCAAATTTTGTCAAGTTGTAATAATTAACAAGGCTTAATTGTGCTTCTATTGGTACCATTTTTTTAGTTTTTTTTTTCTGGTGATTACTAGCCGAATGAATAGGTATAGATGTGGAGAGACATCTTGTTCTGGAACCCAAGACCAGAGCAATATTTGTAGTTGTTTTAAGCCAAAGGTGGATATATGCAAGAGTAGATTAAGCTTTTATTTTAAGTTTTGGTTCGTTTGTAGATTCATAGTAAGACTTCAATTCAATTCACATGTTGAATTTTTTTTATTTCTTTTTTGGTTGCTAAAACGTGCATCTTCCGAGAAAAAATCTGCCTAGCAACGTATCAATGACCAAAGTAACAATAGTGAGTTGACACGAGTATAGTTACGAGTTTTCTTGATTCTCAATTTAAAGCCATATATTGATTTGTTTAGAAAGATGAACAAAATAGAAAGATGAACGGATGATATCATAAATCATTTGTTTTTGTTGAGTGGTTTACCCCAAGTATGAATGGACTTGGGAAAGTTGGGCACAGTTTGTTAATAATTATAATTATATGTATCAGTTTTCTTGTACATTCGTTTAATAGTTACTGATTATGAATTTATAGTAATTTTTTCATTGTTTAATCACGTTTTTTATTTTTAACTTTTATTTAAAAATATATTTAGTTTAAAAAAATTCAATATTAATTTAATTTTTAATTTATTATAATATTTAAAATATTGATATTAATTTTTATTTTTTAACTATTTAGCATATGTTTTTAAGTAAAATAAAAAATATAACGCTAAAAATAAAAAAAATCAATCTAATTATACAAAATATTATATGTTTTATTGTTAAAATTATATGTATATAAAATTATTATATAATCGGTTTTAGTTAACCACATTTTCAATATTATAATAACTATATATGTCTCATATTTTATCGGGTACGATTATTTTCGAAGAAAAAATTATTAGATTTTTACATATAATCACAAATTTAATTATTTGGGATTAAAATATTCATCCCTAATCCAAAGTTAGGTTTCTTTTAAAAATAATATATAAGTGACATTGTATAAGAAAATTCAATTTAATTATATTATTATAATTATATTAGAGAAATATATCTACATGATAAGTGACATCCTAAGAAATCAACTAATTATTTTTATTTTCTGTCAGTTTTTTAAGCTTTTTATTTTTTTACACAGATACATGTAACTTTATGAAGATTTTTTTTGGTAACATTTTTTGCATATACACTACTATAATAGTGATATTTAGTCTCCTAAACTTAGTCATGATTTTTTTTAAATTAAAGTCTTAGAGTTTTGGTCACAGTCTAATAAAAGTCTTGATTATAGTGTGTACATATAATCTCAATTTTTATTAGGAATTGTGATCATAAGTTAGGTTACCAAAATTACTTAAAAATAAACAAAACCTATATTAATTGTTATTAAATAATCGTAATCTAATTAAAATAATATAGTCTCAGTCATTTTAAAACAAAGACCAAATAATTCATTATGTATGTTATTTATTAAAAATAAAAAAGACACTTTACAATATTTTCCATTTCTTTCTCATAGTTTTATTTTTCCCCTTTTTTGCGATTGAATTTTTCTTCCCTTTTCCTTGCGTTATCTTTCCCTTTTACCCATGTTTGTTTGATTGGAATGGAATGAAATCAAAATTGATTTCTTCCAATTTTATGTTTAATTGGATTGAAAAGTGAGAATGAAATGAAATCGATTCCTAAAAGAGAAGGAATCAAAATTCCTAATCCCCTTAAGAAATAATGATTCCATTCTCATCTCAATTTTACCTCAACTCCAAATATAACCCTAAACCTAAGTCCTAAATCTTAAACCTAAAACCCTAAACTCTATTTAAAAAATAATAATTTTAACCCAAAACCTTAACCCACAAATATAACCCCAAACCCTAAATCTTAAAATCCAAAACTCAAAACCCTAAACCCTAAGTCCCAAAATCTAAAACTCAAAACCCTAAACCCTAAATCCCAAAATCTAAAACTCAAAACCCTAAACCTTATTTAAAAAATAATAATTTTAACCCTAAACCTTAACCCATAAATATAACTCTAAACACTAAATCCTAAATCCTAAAATCCTAAACCCTATTTAGAAAAATAATAATTTTAATACTGTATTTTTTCTCATGAAAAAATAATAATTAAATGATATTATTTAAACTTTACTGAATAAATGAGTATTAAGATAATATAATGTTTTTCATTTCATTCCAATTGCAAATCAAACATTGTAATACTGATTTCTTCTTTAATTTCAAACTAAACAAAATTGTTTCACTTTCATTCCTTATTTCGATTTCATTCCGTGAAATAAACGTCACCTTAGTTTCATTCGCTCTCAGTTTCTTCCCTCCTTATCAGTTTTCTTTTTTTCAAATTTCATCAATGGGTTTGCAGGTAGACATATGACCAAAGATTCTATTTCGTCTAAACATTGAAGATTAACGAGTAACTGAGCACATGGATCAATTCCCGACTGGCTTAGATCAACTTCACTAATAACCTAGGGCTCTGACAAGTGTATCGCCTGAATTAGAATGGTTTCAAAGAATGTCAAACCAAGCGAATCTGTTTGTCTATACCATTGTCAGTAGAGGAGTTCTCTAGAGCTACAAAAGGCATTGTGAAAGCTCCTAGCTATGATATTCTCAATATTTGTAAGTCTTTAGTTGTGATTAGAGTCATCAGAGGAATGTGAGTCTTTATTTCTCAAATATTTTTTTTCTCTCTTTTAAGATAGGTTTTTTTATTGAAGAAATGATTTCGGCTGGAGTCACCCACCCACAACTAGCATGACTTAGACTCATTCTTGAACTCAACTACCTACCATATACACGATCGCATGTTTAACATTACGATTGAGGTGAATTTTGATAGGAAATTAATTTTTCTTGTTGCCATTTAGCCACTGGAAATTTGAAGTTCTTGTATTTAGCCACTAAAAATTTAAAGGTTTCTTAATTTCTTTTATATTGTTTGTAACCGACTAATGGATTCAATAACCACATAATAGCCCTAAATTTCAACTATTATTGTAATATTTTAGTTTCCAATAGCCCTAATTTACATTCTTACTCTTTGTGTGTATGCTACACAAGTTAGTATAGTTTTTTAAGTTTTGGTTAAAAGTTAAGACTATAAGAACCAATCATAAACCATTTGGAGCGTGGCTTTTATTGTAAATATAAATTCTTTGTTCTATAAAAGGAATCTTTATTTTCGTTAGTTGGACACAACTTCAACAATAACAAACTCTATACTCTAAAAATTATTCATCTAATAACTATATATCTAGAAACTATGAGCAGCTAAGAATCTTTTTAAAGTTCTTAGTTGGTTTTTAGAATTGTAATAATTATTAATATTATGATTAAAATAAAGTTTAATAACTCTTTTTCTATTATTTAGTAAGTCTAAATTGGACATCATATCATGTACAAATGCAAAAGGTTTGTCCTTACCAAGAGGGTATTAAAGCTTAAACAAGTTGAAACATATCAGGTGTAACAAAATAAGTCAAACAACGAAAGGGAAGACCATAATGAACCCATTAAATTCAGATATGATAATTATAATTCTAAGTTAATTAATGATCATGAATAGTTAAATATTTGTTTATAATATTTATAAAATTAATAAATAAGAAAATGAATACAAAAAAATTAATCACAAGCCAGTATAAAAATAAACGTAAGAAAATTATAAAAATCAATGAATGTTTTAATAATAAACTCGAAGGTTTGCCTTTAAATAATAATATGCATGAAGTTAGAGCTAGTATTTCAAAATAGCTAGTCACAATTTGGTATCAGGGTTATAAAAAAAAATACATCATTGAATGAAAAGTTAATATCGTTAACTATTCGAGAACGTTAGTGACATTAACTATAAACCTCAAGAACATCAATGTTCTTTTTATAAAAGACAAGGACATATGTGAATATATGCTTAATCTCAAAGGCATAAATGATAATGTTTTTTTATATAATTTTATATCTCATTATTCTATTATTTTAGTTGGCTTGAAATACTATGTTATGATACAAAATCAAACCATGTCATCTCTTATAATGTAATCCTACTCCATTTATTTGTTATAAGTTCGAAAGGAGTTGAAATATGAAGTTAAGTAAAAAATAATTGTTTCTTCTATGAATGGGTTTAGGTTAATTTGCAAGCCTCACAATTATGTTTATCTAATGATGTAATTTCGTCAAACAAAGCCAGTTAATGGATACATGATAATCAATCAAATAAAACATCTAAGCAAACATAGGGCGGTTTAGATGTATTTTTTTCAAATTAGTTTGTGTAAAGAATTTGGAAGTTTTATTTAAAAAAAGTTAACCCATTATATGAAGTAGTCCAAGTTCTTATAAACTCATAAATAACCCCATTTTTAAGCAATGTGTGACTCTATTTACATATTCCCAACAATCTCTCTCTCAAACGAGGGTACACATGGTTCATCTCCCCATTAATCATAGATACGCATCATCTTCACACTTTACAGTATATCTAACTCTCTTTTAATCGAAGAAACTCTTATTTTTGTACTTTACACTTTGTTCAACTCCCCCTCAATTGAATAAACACTTATCTTTTTGTTTTACACAATATTTCAACTCCTTTTAAGCTTACCACAAGTTTTGGATTCACTTGTGATGAAACCCACAACGAGCCTCAAGCTCTAGTAGATAAAGCTCTCATCGAGCCTCACCTCAAGTTTATGCAAATTGAACCCATGCAGTTGGAAGATTTACATAAGTGACCACAATACCTAAATTTGGGATTGACTCTAATACCACTAAGAAGAAACTTAGATTTTATCCCAAAATGTTTACATATTAAATAGAGTAACTCAATTCCTTATAAATCCATGAATTACCACATGTCTAAACAATATGCGTAACTTTATTTACATATTCTCAACAATTTAAAATAAAATACTTTAATTAAAAATAATTTAAATTAAAGTATTAAAAAGATTGATATAAGATTGTTATACATTATTTAAAACAACAACCTATTAATTAATATAAGTAATTGACATGCATTTTAAACTATTTCTTACAAAAATAAAGATAATATACTTTACCTTCAAACCAAATAATGCTTTCAAAAATTCAAAACAACTTACCATGTTTCAAACACTCTTAAAAAATGTTTTAAGCCACTCAAAAAATAATATTAACAAAAAAAAATGGTTCTAAAGGGACAAAAATAGCTAAAAATGTTAAGATTATCTAAATTTAAACTCATACTAATTATGATATGACATGTGTTTAAATTTTATTAAAAAATTGACAATTTTAGGAAATTATCAAAAAATATTCTTAAATTTTATATCAACAAAAATAATAATGCAATAACATTCAAGAATATTTAATTAAATAACGTTTAACGTTAATAATCTTGATAAAGTAAAAAGCATTTTTCGAAACAAAAGATGAAATAATAATGTTCAGTCATTGGCCACCAAATCCATAAAAAATTAATATTTACAAAGAAAAAAGCTTCAAACAAAGATCAGGAGCTCCAAACATACCCCTCTACACAATACAAATGGCATATGGTGAAGATCATGATGATATTCACAGATTCTAATTCTACAACTGACCTTTTCGTTCCAACTAATTTCTAGGTTGCCTAAAATTAAATGTAAACCTCCTTTTTTTCTCCAAACTTCAAGCTTTTCTTTCCATTCTTCACTAAAATTAGAAAACCTCCTCCATAAACGAACTCCACAAGAAGTGGCTAACAAAGAAAATTGTAAAAGAGAAGAAAAGAAAAGAAAAGCTCATGCATTTCAATTTTCTGCAGAATCCGAGCCTAGTATATTCCCCTCACCTTCTAGTGAAGTCATGCGAAGTTTAGTCATCTTCTTTATGTCCTGGCTTGAACATATCAATATCCTTTTTGCCATTTTGCAAAAATCCCTACATCAACATTCACATGTTTAGACTACAATTAGTGACCAGGCAAACTTTGCGGTTGGTACAAGTAACAAGGAATACTTACAACCACGGATCATCTCCCACAAGCATCATATCCCCTTCATCGTCAGTAAAAACAATCTCCCATTTGTTGCGTGTATGTAGCTCCCCGGTGATGCCAAACATCTCTTCTAATTCATCTATAAGCTCATCATATCCATCCAACATGAACAAGTCCACAGCCCGACAGACAGCCATCCCCTGCATTTGAACCTATTCGTATGCTCCAGAGCACCAATAAAAACAATATATTCAGATATTGGGCCATGAAATAACAAAACATTTTGTGATAATAAGCTATCATATAAATAATATTCTACTTTCAGCACACCTTGGTGCGACTTCTTGCAGAATTTGAGCAAAGCTGCATGCTCTGGGATTCTTTCACTGACATTGGTGAACGTCCAGATATCCTTTTTTTAGAAACCGTTGAATGATCAGATTTCTGATCTGACTCCGCTGCAGAGAAAATACCGGCTTGCACTTCATTTGTTCCGGTAGATGCATTTATAGGTGGCGGAGGTGACTTCTCCACATAACTAGAACTTGAGGAATAATTCATCAGGTAAAAACCAAAAATCTTAAGTTTCTTCACTTTATCAGCTTGGTCATTTTCTAACTTCGACAGATTCCCGGTTGAATATCCAGAGTTGACAGGCAAAAGAGACGCACTCTCTGGTTCTTCAATTGTAACTTGAAATATATGTGGAGAACTTCCATTGGGAGAAGAGAGCCAGCTAACTTCAGTTTGAGTCCTTGGAACAGAGTTACAATTACTAACATTTTTACTCTGTTGATTTTGCCATACATCTTGGTTTTCACTTCTGTCGTCAGTAGTATGATTCACTTGAGTTTTATCACCAGAATGAATAAAGCCGGGATTCCACACAGATGACATGACAGAATGTGTATTATCTAAATCATACCACATGATATTAAAAAAATAAAAATAGTATACGCATGTTATCTTATAGTTCAGAAAATAAGAGGCAAGCTTCATCAAGACACTTACCATTAGATGGGATTTCATATGGTTGCCGATGTCTTTTGTTTTTTACTGCACCACGCGGTGCCAGAGTTGCAGGTACAGGAACAACAAAGGGTTCTATCTCCCATGGTGAAACTCTATCCGGTCGTAAAATTGATGCAGCTTCATCCCATTTAACCTGTGCATTATACAAAAGATATAGTGATATTGAAGTATTGATTTAGATGTTTGAAACAGAGGAACCCGAGAAAATGTGACAGAGGAGAAGGGAGAGAACTAAATCCATACGAGACCACCTTCAAAGATCGCCATTTCGAATCTACCCATTGAGGAGAAATATCATCAACACCAACAATTGTGCCTGAAAACCTGATGCAGAGAAGGTGCAAGTAGAGCATATTCATCAAAATACTAGCACAAGCTTAATTGAAGAAATGATGAATTTAGCTTTAGCTTCTCTACTACCTTCTTTCAGGAGCTTCCTCTCCCTCAAACCTCATCTTGAATCTCAAACCAACTGTAAACTTACTGTTAATAGCCTCCAAATACTTATTCAAGCTAACAACGAACTGGCTTGCCCTGAATATTTTTACCATCAAGAATAATCAGATAATATGAAAAATCCAGCAGGTATCAAATTCAAAAGAGGATTAAAAAATACCATACCTAAGTTTGTAATAAACTATAAAGAGGGTTTGGGTTGCAAAAGCATGAGATGCGGTAGCAAGCACTCCTAGGTGCATGCTTTGGCTTGAAATAACTGATGATGGCATGTTGCTTTGCTGACGAGCAAAACGTCTAACACCAACACGCAACTCACCATTGTCCCCTCTGAATAATTAAATTTTATATAGATCAGAGGTTTATCTATGGACATACAAATTACACAATTGAATGCTTGACAACACTAGCATGGGCAAATCAAGAGATCATACCTAAGAAAGACAAAGGTGTCCCCAGCAACTAGTCTCTTTGAAGTAACAAAGGTACTCCAACCTGTTGTAAGTAGGTGCCTCCTAGGCTGACCTGCCCATTTTAAGATAGAATTACTTTAAAAAAGAGTCTATGGGCTCTGGCTTAAGGATTACTCAGACTCCCTCAGACATCAACTCATGATCAAATCTCCTCTTAAACATAAAATCACAATTTTTTAAGACGGTGATATAAAGAAAATCACCACCTCTGAAAATATGCTTGAATCGCCACTCGTAACCATGAAGATCCTTGGTAACTAACTCCTGAGTTGGGGTTGGCTGGGTCATGTCCTGAAGAAGATGCCAAATTGAAAATGAAACTAAAAAAGCACCAAACAAATTTCATACATACACAACTTTAAAACACTATTTCTGCCAACGAACTTGTGGCTCAATGGCATAACGGTTACATGGGCATGTTGAAGGTCTAGGGTTCAAATCTCAGTTATGAGTGTGTGAGGTGGTGTATCAAAAAAAAAAAAAAGATCGCGACCTTTTCCCTTTATGACAAGCAATGAGCTCTAGTTGTACACATGTACAATTATTTGTAAAGTTGTACAAAACGATATAAACTGGACATACAAGGAGAAACTAGTGTTTTCCTTAAAAGTGGTTTACAAGTCAATCACACTAAAACAATATGAAATCAACAATTAAAGTAAACAGGAAAAAGTAAAGTGAGAAACACTACCAGTGGAGGAAGGCATTCAGTGGCATGCTTCCTTAATACAGAAAATCCACCATGAGTACTAGTATCAGAGGCAGTTAAAACCTTGCAAAATGAGTAAACTGTGGGTCTTGAAGGCTCAGGACGGCTAGAGTCAGGACTTGTAGGCTCAGGTTGCTATAGATGTTTTAAAACAATGAAAAAACCACTCAGTTCTAAGAAGAGATCGAAGACCAAAGTTTGCTAGCTGTAGGAAACAACAAGAACATAATTTCTCTCTTACATTTGGTTCTGGTACTAAAGTAATTTGTGCATATGCCTCATCGGTTTCTTGTTCAGCCTACAAATGTCAAAAGTCAAGCACTTTTAGACAACTTAGAATTACAGCAACTACAAGCTAGTCCCGTAATAAAATGGAGCCCAATACAACCAATAGGCCCAGCTAACCTCCGAGACACTTTGAAATACATGGAATCCAAGGTTTTATTTTATTGCCAATCACTTTTCTTAGCAACCAAACAAAAAGTTAAGTAGAAAAATAAATATAAACACTAAGAACAGAAAGACAAAATACCAATAACTGAACGTTAACGACACGACATAGAATCTTAGAGGGAAGATTAAACATCGGAATCCTTTGATTAAGCTCCTGATAAATCGATGCTTCTAACTGCATAAAATCAATAACACAACAACTAATTAAAAATTCAAAGTTTAGTGAGAAAACAACATCCAAAGTCCATGAAACAAACCCTCATTCATATTCTTTTAGCAATATTTTCCAAGAAAACATAATACGAAAAAATCAAAACCGATCTGAAAACAGAGGAGATAACAAAAATACGCTTAATTGCTCCATATGTCCCTGAGGAAAATAGTAGACCCTCTCTTCAGGCCGAGGAATGTCAAGGAGTGGACCTGCACAAGCCTTCCACAGCTCCGGATACAAATCATCCCCTACAAACATCAAGTAAAGTGATTTAATTTTCCGAGAAAATCAATCAAGTTTGAGAAAATGAGAGAAATCAAAAGCTCATCTCTGCCTCGAGTCGAAGCATTAGGATGCGAAAACGACCCTCCACGATTCGCCATCATTGAATGAATCTCCCTCCAGTATTAAACAGCACCCAGAAATATCAAATCGAAGGAAGCTCAACTACTCTCCTGTTCCTCTCTTGCTCTATATCTCTCAATTTCTGTGTTTATTATCTCTTATTTCCCAAAAATATAAATATATTTACTTGATTATATACATATAATCGACAAGTCAACAGCAATAACAGCAACAATAATGACTATTAACTTTTCGACTCCGCGTACATTACTTTAACTGTTTCACACATTTTCCACACTCTCTATAACGATCTTCGAGGAATAACCGTAACGCAAAACACCGCACTTCGTCACTCTCTGCAACCGTTACAAGACCCACCTTCTTAGCTTCCTTTCTCAGTTTTTTCTCTCTAAAGACTCTAACTTTTTCTCTCTATCTTCCTCTTTGTCTAGGGAATGCAGGGAAAACGCCGTTACATAGAATTAGAATCCTCTGAAACCGCTTTGCGCGCGTCTTATTATACGCGACATTGTTGGCTTAATCAATACGTTGTTATTCATTACTCCTTCATATTACTTAATAATTTTTTTTCCTCCTTTCATTTTTTATTAAATATTAACTTTTTCTTAAAAAAAATTATATTAATTTTAAATTTTATTACTTTAAAATATCATATTATTATATATTTCAGAACCAATAATTTCTCTCGCTGTGTAATTGGGATTAACTGGAACATGAGGTTAATCTGACGGAATGAAACAGAAGGTGGGACGAAAACAACTAGTCGCCGTTAATTTACGACTGCTGGTTCTCAGTATTCACTTCCCAATAATTCGATAAAGCTTACGACGTATTGGAAAATGTGTGATCGATTGTAACGGCGTCTGTTAGGTAGGAAGGCCAATCCGTTGCTTACAATCCCTTTCGTTGCCTGCTTCGAAACAGGCAACAGAGCTGCGTAGAGTTAGAGATATCAAATGACTTATTAATCCCATGCTACTTAAATTGTTCTCAATGATTCTAAATTTAAATATAATTTATCTTATTTAAAACTCATGTTATCCTATCCTAAATTACCATTTAAATTCAATTTAACTTTGAATAAATTTTCTTTCTCTTAATTACATTTTTAATTCATTACAATTAAGCTCAAAAAGTTATAAAAAATTATTCAAAAATTAATTGATATTAATTTTTTTAACAAAATATAAGTAACTTTTATTAAAAATATAATAGTAATTTGAGATATATGGGTGTAAAAAAAAAATCAATATTCTCTTCTTTATTATCAAGATATTGAAAACATGAGGAAAGATTAGCCAAAAAGTAGCAACTTGTCTCGAACAATCTTCCCCTTATGTCCTCTTCCAGTAGGTAAAATAGATTGGCTATATAGGTAGTGGCTTAATTGCTCCTAATCAAATAAAAATTCTATAGTAAGTTTTCAGTAACCCTAAACTATAAAATATAAAAAAAATTAAAAAATAAAATCAGATAAACATAAAATTGTTAAATGGTATAATTAAAATGATATAAAACACTAACCAAGACTCGAAGTAAAAACACAACCAATATTATAAAAATAAAATATAGGATTGAACCAGTTCTTGAACTTAAACGTAACGACCTAAAAAAATATACAATAAAAAGTTATAATCGTGATAAATTTATTGATCGTTAAATCATTATATTAATAAATATTTTTCATATTTTTATTACAATGAAATTTATTTTAATATAACATAATTTTTTTATACTTAAAAAACTTTCGCATATATGTTTTTTATATAATCTAGAAAACATATATTATTTTAGTGACTTAAAAGTTAAAAAATGCAAATAATTCTTATAAAAATCACATGAAAAAAAACACTATTCATCGAATGTTTCTTGAAGACTTGGACAAACATCAATATTATTGTTTTGCTGATTAAGTTTTTGTTAATAAAGGAAAATAATACTTTTAAAAAAAATAAATATGGAAATAGCTTCTTGCATGCTCTCAAATCCAGATCCTCGTGACCTCAAAAAGATTCATATGATCCACGTTCTATAGTCCCTTAAAGCGACATCTTGTGTATTTGGCCCACCCACACCCTTAAACCTCGAATGCTTTTCCTATTCTCACCTTATGCTATAAAGACAAAAGGATTAATTATGAGTATGATATTCTAACTATATAAATTATTATTATTATAAAAATAATTTATTAATAGTAATATTGATATTAAAATCTAAGTATGTTTAGAAAAAAAAGCATAATTAATATTAGAAATAAAATATTTTTTTATATATTTTTATTATAAAAATAACGAAGATTATTATGAAAATAACACTATATTTAATTATTTAAATAACATATTAATTACTTCAGTGCAAGTGCGAGAAGTTGGTATAAATGCTTAATTGGTTGGGATACTATATATTGATATAGCATCCACGCCCCGTGTGGAGACCAACACAAATCAAAAACTTCATTTGGGTAAAACAAATTATAAATAATTCATAGCATTATTAAAAAATTAAATAAAATATTTCATAAAAAGTAAAATACATTCTATAAATATATAAAAAGATCGGAAAGAAAAAGAACACCCACAAATTCAGGTTGAAAGTCAGTAATTCAAGAATATCAATTTTATTTTTCAAAAATTTTATTTCCTACTTATAAACGATTAATTTGAATATAAAAAATAACATATTTTCTTATTATAATTGATGTGATAATTATTTATAATTATTATAATTAATGTGATAATTATTTATAAGTTATAATGATTAAATTTTTTTTTAAATAATAGATGACACTTAAGATATTATAACAAGTTGTTATAAATAGAGTTTTTTTATAAAATTTGGAAATATTATGTGAATAATTGTTGTGTTTATTTAAAAAAAAAATCATTTTTTTTAATCTATTTAATTTTTTTCTTCCATATATAAGATATTTTTACTAATCTAATAATACATTGTCGTAAAAATTGTTTGTCCATTTTTAATAATAAAATAAATGGATTTAATAAGCTGATTTAGTTTAATTAAGGTGGACACCTCACAAACATTAAAGAAATAAGAATTTTGGGTTGGAATCCATGTGAAAACAATCATAAGCGAATGGGACAACTTTTTAGCTTCATCGGTGGAGGCTGCCTTTGACTTCCATTTAATAATTAAGCACTTATTCATTTGTTTAAACAATTTTATTTTTGTACTCAATGTCTCATTCAGACTTTGGTCCCTTATTGGGTATGTTTTAGCTTCTTTTATTATTATTTTTAATCAATCGTTTGTTCTTTTTATTTTTAAAGCTTGTTGGGTTCATTGAAGAGTTAAGTCAGGTGATCTGTAGTCCATGACACTTGAAATTTACTCGACCCCCATCTCGTCTATTTTTCTTTGTTTTTCTCGATTTTTCGTATACCCTTAAAGTAAGAGATTAGTGCAAAAAAATCAAATATAGAATTAACTAATGGATTAATTACATAATATAATTTTTTTATAAATAAATTTTATTTTAAAATTTTAAATCCCTTACTTAAGTGTTATTTGGTTAACAGATTAGAATCAAAATCGAAATCGAAATAAAATTGAAATATTTTTGTTTGGTTTGACCATTGAAATCAAAGAAGAAATCAATATTACAGTATTTGGTTTACAACTAAAATAAAATATAAAATATTGTATATTACCTTAATACTCAGTAAAATTTAAATAATATCATTTAATTATTATTTTTTCGTCAGATAAAATACATTATTAAAATCATTATTTTTCTAAATAATTATTCCTTAAAAATATATATTATTAAAATTATTATTTTTCTAAATAAGATTTAAGGTTTTGAGGTCTCGAATTTAAGATTTAGAGATTTAGGGTTTAAGGATTAGAGATTTAAGGTTTTAGGATTTAGGGTTTAGGGTTTAGGGTTTAAGGTTTATAATTAAAATTATTATTTTTCTAGATATGATTTAGGGTTTTGGATTTTGGGATTTGAGATTTGGGATTTAGGGTTTTGGGTTTTGGAATTTTGGGTTTAATGTTTTAGGATTTAAAGTTTAAGGTTTTGGGTTTTGGGTTTTGAGATTGGGATTTGGATTTAGGGTAATATTTAAAATTCGGGTAAAATTGGGAAAAAAAATTGAGATGCGAATGAAATCATGATTCCTAAAGGAGAGAAAGAATCAGAATTTCTTCTCTTTCAAGAATCGATTTCATTTCTGACTCATTTTTCAACCCAACCAAACACATAAATAGAATGAATCAATTCTAATTTTTTTCCATTACTTTCAACTAAACACATCATTCGCGAAATATATGAATATATTTTTTATTTATAATGTAATAAAAAATATATTTTTTATTTATAATGTAATAAAAAATATATTTTTTATATGTTTAAAAATACAGTATATATATTTTTTTAAAATAAAAAAACAATTTTTTAAGAGATTATAAAAGTAAAAATAATTAAATGATTAGATATATAAAAACTGAAAAGGTTAGTTAATTAACAAAAAAATATTACTTGGCGTTCATTAATTACCATCTAGATTTGGAAACTAACCCACAAATTTCTATTTTGTCTACTATATATGTTTACAGTTTTGTTATTTAAATAAATAAAATTGTACTATTTAACGTGGTTGAAATACGTGATATGATTGGATACTAATCTTCATTTGATTTAAATAAAAAATAAATAAATAAAATCATTTAAATATTTTTATGAATAAATTAAAATTTTCAAATTTTAAATCAGATATTTATTTAGATATTATATATTTATTAATTAATATTTGAATTTAAAACTCTATTTTAATACATATTTATGGTTTAATTTGTTATAAAAAAATCTTATAAATAGGATATATGAATGCATTCTACGTTTATAACCAAACCATAAATATGAATTAATATATTTCTCATTCAATTATTTATCTTTCTCTAAATTCTCTATCTTTTCTCACTAGTTTTACACTTTTCAATCCATAACCTTAATTTCTTTTGTTTCTTTCCTTTCCTAATTATATTTTTTTCTGGATCCACGTTAGTTTGGTATAAGAGTAAGTTCATATTCCATTTTTAAGAAAATTATCTTATGATTTTTTTTCTTAAAAACCCCAAAATTATTCCCTAAAAAACTCCATGAATCCTTGCCCAAACAACCACCGCACACTACAAGACCACCATAGCCACCATCACTATTGCACATATCCATCACCAACCATTGCCTTGATCGCACCATGTTGCCGCACAACCCTAATATACGTGGAATGAAAGAATGATCCTGAGCTATATTTGGAATGGGAAAAAAAGATTGAGAACATATTTGATTGTTATAATTACTCTGAGCAGAAGAAAGTAAAGCTAACAGTCGTGGAGTTTACAAATTATGCACTTATATGGTGGGATTAATTGGTGGTCAATAGGTGAAAAAATGATGAGAGGCCTATTCGATCATGGAAGGAGATGACGTTGATGATGCATAAAAGATTTATACCTAACCATTACTATATGGATTTATATAGAAAGTTGCAAGAACTAGTTCAAGGTTAATGAACCATGTCTTGTGTGCTTTCATGAGAAAATTTGTGATAGTTTACTTTGATGATATTTTAGTTTATAGGAAAAAATTGGATAAACATATGGAACACTTAAATGTTATTTTTAGCATGTTAAGAGTGAACAAATTGTATGCTAATCTTAAAAAGTGCACGTTTTGCATGAAATATGATGTGTTTCTTGGATTTTTTGTTAGTTCGTAGGATATTAGTATTGATGAAGAAAAGGTAAAGGCAATAAGGGATTGGCTTACACCTAATAATTCGAATGAGGTAAGAAGTTTTCATAGTTTAGTGAGTTTTATCGAAGGTTTTTTTAAAGATTTTAATTCTATTGCTGCACATTTGAATGAACTTGTTAAAAAGAATGTTGTTTTTAAGTGAGATGATGTTAATAATCGAGCTTTAAAAACTTTAAAAAATAAGCTAATTAATGCACCTTTGTTGTATTTGCCTAACTCTGATTAAAGCTTTTAAGATAGAATGTGATTTATTCGAAATTGGTATAGAAGCTATTTTGATGCAAGATTCCAAACCAAATTCTTATTTAGTGAAAAGATAAATGGGACAGTGTTGAATTATCCTACTTACGACTAAGAGCTTTATGTATTAGTGAGAACTCTTCAAACATGACAACATTACTTATAATTGAGGGAATTCATCATTTATTTCGATCATGAGAGTTTGAAGTTCTTGAAGACCCAAGGTAAGCTTAATAAAAAACATGCTAAGTAGTTGGAGTTCATAGAAATGTTTCCTTATATAATCAAATGCAAGCATGAGAAGGAAAATTTTATGGTTGATGCATTGTCTAAGAGGTACATATTACTTACTTCAATGCTAACTAAATTACTTGGTTTTAAATTGATTAAGAATTTGTATACCAATGATTTTGATCTCATCCAAGTATGGAATGCATGTGATAAATGTGTTTCGTGGTATTTATAGGCATGAAGGATATCTATTCAAGAAAGATAAATTATGTGTGCATATTTGTTCTATTCGTGAGTATCTTTTTGAGAAACGTTAAACTGCATGACTTGTATACCCTTTTACTTGTGTCTAATCAACCTTGGATTGATATATCTATGAATTTTGTTTTAGGATTATCAAAGAATCAAAATGATAAGGATAACATATTTGTTGTTGTTAATAGGTTTAGTAAAATTGCTTATTTTATTGCATGTTTTAAAACCAATGATGCAACCCATATTGCTTATTTGTTCTTTAAAGAATTGGTTCGTTTGCATGGGTTTCCTAAGATAATTATTAGTGATAGAGATATTAAGTTCCTAAGTAATTTTTGGAGCACTTTATGGAATAAATTAGAAACTAAAATGTTATTTTCTACTCTTATACATCCTCAAACGAATGGTCAAATTGAAGTGGTTAGTAGGACACTCACTACTTTGTTGTGTGCTATCATTCAAAAGAATTCAGGTAATGTGAGAAGTGTTTGCCACATATTGATTTTGCATATAATAGGATTGTTTATTCTACTTCTTCATTTTCTCTTTTGGAAATTGTTTATGACTTTAATCCTTTAATACCTATGGATATTTTACCTTTGCCTACTAATGAGCATGCTAATCTTGATGGTAAAAAAAGGCAGATTTTGTGAAGGATTTACATATAGAAAAATGAGCAATATACTAAGCAAGCCAATAAGGGGCATTTGAAGGTTATTTTTCAACTTGGAGATTAGGTTTGGGTGCACACACGTAAGGAGAGGTTTCTCACATAACATAAATCAAAATTGCAGCCTCAAGGAGATGGACCTTTTCAAGTCTTGGAACGGATCAATGATAATGCCTACAAGCTAGATTTTCCAAGTGATTATGGTAACATTAGTGCAACTTTTAATGTTGTTGATTTATGTTTGTTTGATGAAGGTGATTCGAGGACGAATATTTTCAAAGAGAGGGGGAATAATGGAGATTAAGTTGTTGACCAAGTTGATGTTCCTAAATATTCTCAATATCTTTTACAAGGAATTGGTGGTCCAATGATTAGGATAAATACAAAGAGGATGAAAGAAGATTTGCAAGGCTTAATCATGGAAGTGTAATACAAAGAGTAAGTGCTAGAAGAACCTAAAACTAAATTCAAGGATTCCAAAGCTTCACCAAGGATGATCTATTATCTTTTTATGCAAGAGATAGATTTGGAAGATCAAGTTGGATACAAGGATGAATTTACGAAGCAATTTCGTTTTACTTAATTATGGGTCTTTTATGTTTTATTTATCATAAGTCATTTTACTCTTTTATTTTTTAAGGATTGATTAAGCTTAATCCATAACTAAATAGGCCCATTTTGTTAGGGTTTTTCTTTTAGGACTTGTTGCTTATAAAAAGGGACAGACGTGTAATTTTTGGAAAACTTGTTGATCATTTATCAAGTTTATTTTCATAAAGCTTTTTGATTTTACTTCTTGTGTTCTTGATTGAATGTTTGAATTCGAATTATTAAAAGAAGTGATCAACTTTTGTGGCGTCTTATAATGATGGTTTTAAGGACTTTATTTTCCTAGGATTCTAATCCAATCATCTTCAACATAATTCTAGCAAATCGATTGTTCCTATTCCTTTGAATTCGTGGACATATCGAGGATTCCTTCTCACATTGTTTCCAATGTTTTTGCAATGAATATAATTTTTATGTTCACATTTCCTCTCTTTGTCCTTCTTGTTCTTATTGTTATCACATCCTCTATGAGAAAACTATGTTCTCTCTTTTTAGCATTCATGATAACCTTTTACAAGTTCAAGATTGTGAAAGGTTAGTCACAATTTCTAAGAACCATTAAGATTATAATACCTCATGTGGGGGTCATTTTGTTCTCTTACATGGATTCAATTTGATTGAATCGTTCATACTAGTTATCATATATTTATCAGTTATGTCATTAGATCCAATCCAATGATTATAAATTATTTGAAGGCAATAAGTATTTATGGACAATTTTATTGGATCAAATCTAATGACCGTATGTAATTCTTACAAATCGTATTTTCGAGTAAAGTTAGAGGATATTGTTTTATAAATCCATTAAAAACATTTATTCTAATAAAAGGAGATTCAAGTTTCTTTTTCACTTATTAGAATTGCTACCATCTAATTTTTCATTCCCGAGAAGGGTTAAATAAGATAATTCATTTTTATGATGAAATAATAAATGAAAACAATTCAATTTATATGTTAATCTCAATACTAGTAAATTATCGATCTTTTAATCAAAAGATACTTTTTCAATTAACAAATTACCAAATATCCCAATACTAGTAAATCATTTATGGCATGTTTGATTGGTAAGAATGGTGATGAGAATTGAATTTATTCCTTACAATTTTATGTTTAATTGTGTTATAAATTAGGAATGAAATGCAATCAATTCCTAAAAGAGAAGAAATAATGATTCCATCATCCTTTCTTAGGAATCATGATTCCATTCAAATACTAAATTTTAATTCCAGTTTTACCGTAACCTATAAATATAACTTTTACACTAAACTTAAACTTTAAACCTTATTATCAAGTCCCTATATCTTAAACCCTAATCCCTTACCCTTATATCTCAAACCCTATACCTTAAATCCTAAATCTTAAACCCTAAATCATAAAACCCTAAAACCTCAAACCTTAAACCCAAACTCCAAAATCCTATACCCTAAATCTTAAAATCTAAAACCTTAAACCTTAAACCCTATTTTGAAAAATAATAATTTTAATAATATATTTTATTTTTAAGTGATAATTATTTAAAAATAATAATGATTTTAATAATATATTTTATGTGAGAAAAAAATAACAATTAAATAACATTATTTAAACTTTACTAAATATAGAGTTATTAAGATAATATATAGTGTTTTTCATTATATTCTAATTGTAAATCAAATACTGTAATATTAATTTTTTCTTTGATTCCAATTATCAAATCAAACAATGTAATAATAATACTATTTCTTTTCTATTTCAATTCTTATTCCTATTGGTTTTACATCATGTGAACCAAAATTTATCTTATAAATGTTATTTTTAGTCTAAATATAATTAACTCTTTAATTATGTTTGTTAATTATAACCCATCATTTTGAGGCCAACTACTTATTCCAATAACTGCTCCCGTGGAATCATCCCTTAATATACATAGTGTTTTCGTTTCTAGTTTGAAAATCACAGTTGCTATTAACCCCAATTGAACATTCTCTTTTGAGATGAGATTTTGTGATGTCATAAGATTCCAATCGATTTTTACTATTATGCACTAATCCTAGAGACTCTAGGAAGGTTATCAATTCTTTTCGCTCTTACTCAATATTTTAAATGGTTAATTATTTTTGAAAAAAAATTGTGTTTATTATTAGACAATTTAAACAATTTAAATTTTTAATAAATTTTAATTTAAATTAATTTACCCATTTAACTCAAACATTTTAAATTCTAGTTTTTATAATTTAATTTAATCAAGAAGAATTATTCAAATATTCTACTTTTATTAATTTAATCACATTAAATCAATCTAATACATGTTGATAGTTTTTTTCATAAAACTCTTTTACAAAACTTTAAATCATACATACACATATATTTAATTCAAAAATTAAATCAAATCATATAAGCATACACTTTAAATTTATATGGTATGACATATGCATGTTAATATTATCTATATCATAAATTATTCATACGAAAAAAACATACAAAACATAAAATAAATATTATATTATTTATGATCGAGTTTTGTTGGTTAAAAATAATTAAAATAAAATTAATCACATATTTATTATCAATTTTACGTATCCAATCTTCACTTCATGGGCTTGGCGTAGTTAATCTTAAAACCAACAAAAAAACATTTTATCGAGATCGAATAAGGAAATCGAAAAGACATACTCGAGTGGGTCCAACAGCCATCACAAGGCAGCTACCATGCCTATTCAAAACGGAACCAAAAATTATGGTTTGGGAGGACAAAATGGTAAATTTACTCCTATATATGGTTATATTTACACTAAAAGTCAATTTAAAGTTAAAAAAACATCATTTTTTTTTAAAGTAAGGATGGATATGGATCCCACCTCAAAGGGCTAGTTTGGTGGTATCCCTTCCTATTTGAAAAATGGGTTTTAAATGTAGATTTAAATACATAGCATAGCATAGAACAGTTAATGTTTATATAAAAGTGGATGGTACCTATTGAAATTAACTATCTCTCACTCTCCGGCTCCCGCTATAAATGAATTTTAAATTCTTTTTACCAACTAGGTGTGACTCATGTAGCTCATTTGCTAATTCTTAAATTTATTATTATTAAAATAGAATAATTCTTGCCCTCCTTTGCAAGTCTAATATCTCTTGCTAATGAGTATTATTTTATATTATTCATGTTTTTATTTTGATATCATTTTTAATTTTTATTTTTAATTAAAATATTTACATTTAAGTTAATGGTATTTATTTTGATATTTTAAGAGTAATAATACCTCCGAGTTATCATAATTTATTGATATTATTATTAAAATTAATCAAAATATATATTATTAATTTAATTAAAAATATTTCATATATTATAGTTAAAAATTATGATAAAAATAATATTAAAATAAGAATATAGATGAATCAAAAATACTAATTTCTCTTGTGAGCATATAAAATTTTGTTTGATGTTATAAAAATTTTTATGGAAATGGAAGAATTGCTAATTTAATATCATGTGTTAACTTCAATCATCTTTTTATTTAACAGAGCAAATCTAATAATTCCTAGAATCTAATTTTTATCTCTTTTATAATTTTTTTAACACTTGTTTCTTTTAACTTTGAAGAAGACAGGGACAAGTTTTATGTGAAATTAGAGGTGATAATTAAGGTAAATTGGATCATTTTGAATTGGTTTCAGCTTATCTAGTTTAATTTGATTAAATCTTAATTTAATTTAAATTTAATTTAAGTTAGTAAAAATGAGTCTAAATCTAAATCAAATATCAAACTGATTTAAACTAACTCGAATTGTTAATTGTATGTTTTTTATTTAATTGATATTTTTTATAAATCAAAAAATATATTTAATAATTAAAATTTATTAACTCAAACATCATTACATGAAACATAAAAAATAAAGGAAATAATATTATAATTAGTCTTTGAAACTAATGATAAATTAATAATAAATAAATAGATTATTCACATAATAAAGTTTACGAAAATATTATAACTCTTCACACATTATAATAACTAGTTAATTACAAAACAATAACACTAGTAAACATAATCTAGAAGAAGTTAGTTCTTAAAGTAATAAGGTCATTTCTAAATAAATTTGACAAATATAAATGTCATCAAACCCTTCTTATATAAAAGTATGAGGATGTCGTATCTTCATGAAAACTTATAGTTTGAATAAAGAGTTCTAAATCTTAATAGAATTTCCTTCGATTACTAAACAAAGAAATCTACGAGTAAGACTAAACAAAAATTTCCTTTGAAACTGATCATATATTTATAAAACTTTCTTAGTGTATTCAAGTAGACCCTACAGTGATAATACAAAAAAACTATTTTTTTTATGGTGGCAAGAAAAATACTTTAGCATGTTTTAATGGACTTAGAGCTGCTATTAAAGAAGACTGAAACATTGTTGAACGTAGAGTTGTTGTTGGAGAAGTGACTGTTATTGGGTCGGAGAAGTAGAGTTAAGGGAATGGGATTAAATTGACTAAAAATTAAAAAGAAATGTATTTTTTTTTAATTTTAAGTTTTTAACCTAACGTGTAAGTTGTAATGTTTACGTATTATAGTTTTATTTTAAAAAAATATTTTAGGATAACGAGTTAAGCTTGAACCCAACCTAAACCAACTCGATTTATTATATTATTTAAATTAGTTCGAATTTAATTTGATTCGTTGGATTCAAGTTGTATGATTCATGTTTGATCCGTTCAATGGAGCTACGATACAAATTGACACCCCTTTGCAAACCTATCCACATATGTCTTACAACATAAAGAAAACTAGTTTGAAAAATTCAAAATATAATATACTTTAAACTTATAAAAATATCATCCCAATAACATTGAATGTGGTTCAATTAAATGCGTTTAATATAAATTGATGTTTCAATTTTTTTTAATATAATGAAAATATATGAACTTGATCATGATATTTTTTTGTGATTATAAATTTTAATAGTATTATTTTTGTTATTATTTTTTATATTTTTATAGTTTTATATCTAATCAAATAACTCTTAAAAAACAATTGATAGCCAAAGATTAAGTGTATTTATTTTAAAAGAAAACAATGATGATCGAATTACATTAATCCCGAACTTAAAACAGTGTTTATAGTTGAAATTAACGAAAAAGACAAAAAAAAATCACATGAGCATCAGCCTGGATGTGTTTAGGTTCTAATTAATTCCATCAATTATTGTAAAATAATTTATTAAAACCAATAAAGAAAGATTCAGTTAGATATATATATGTTACATTATTGTGTTAAGTGTCTGTCGACACTCGGCGTAAAAGAATTCTAAAACTTGATACAGATTAATTAAGGGAAAATATGACATTAGCATGATGCTATTGCTAGCTAAGGAATAAGTTTATATTAATTAATTAGAATATTGTCTTCAAATTAATCATGTTCTTGTGTGAATTTTTATTATTAGCATTCGAGTGCTCTGATGCTATTTAATTATATATGACAATTGTAAAATATAAATTTTCAAAGTTTTATTGTAAATTTATTGCATATATATAAATTTCAATTGTATGATGTTAGCTTACCAACCAACACCATGAAGAACTGAAGATGAACCATAATTAGTTCTAGAACCGTACTATTTGGACCTAATTTTTTTAAAAGAAAGAAAAAAGCTTCATTAATTAATTAAAGGTTACATTTAAATCAGAAATCAAAACTTAAAAAAGCTAGTTTTGTTAAATTGCAAACAGATGCAAAAGGAGTAAAAGATGCTCTCATATTGTAAAACATAGCACCAATTACTTGTACATAAATATCCCTTATAATACAGCCAAAAAAAATTTAACTTGTTTACGTAGTTGAAATTGTAGCATCCATGTTAAGTTTCAATTGATCTGTTGGTGGCAAAGACCACCTTTAAGTGGGTGGCTAACACTATTTGGGCCTAATTTGATGCTTTATTTTATGGTTTTTTATTTATCATATTGAGACAGATGATACTTAAGAAGTTCTTTTAGTTATTCTAAATAGCAACAACCTTTTTACATAAATTTATTACGTTAGGTTAATAATGATTTTTTTATCTTCATTTCCTTAAAATCTCAACCATTATTAATTTATATAAAATAATGCTCATGTTTTTTTAATTAAATAAAATATCATTAAAAAATTACATAAAATAATATCTTAAAATTTAAAATAATAAAAATAACTCACAATTAATTATATTAAACATGATTGAATTAGACGAAATTTAACATTAAATATATTTATATAGTTGTAGTTTGATTTGAAAGATGTTTAACTAGAAAATATTCGATGTAGAATAATAGGTTAAAATTTGTTTTCATAGAAAAAATATAAAAATTAAAAATAAGTGTTGTTTTATAATTATAAATTATAAATTATAAATTTATTATTTTTATTTTTATATTATTATGAAACATGACTCAAAACATGTAATTTAAAACAAAAATATACATTGAATTTATTAAATTATGTGGTTTAATCTTTTTCCTCGGGGGATTTTCTTTTTATTTTTGTCTCTTAGCTAGCTTTTATTTCCTTTTTATCCTTCATTATTATCAAAAATTTAGATTTCGGACTTAATTTGAAAAGCATTTCTGTAAATTATGATTCCAAATACTTCATCAAAAACAATTTCTACATTTCTTTGATGCAAGCTTTTCCACTCTTTAATATTTTCTTTTGATCAGTTCCTATCCATTTCAAAAGAAGTGGAAAAGAGAAATCTAATAGTATTTAGAGAACTAATGATATCCCGTATTTCTTTCTTTTTTTAGACAATAATTTTGTATTTATAGACATTTTTATCCAACAATATAATATAAAGTTATATACAAAGTTTAAATTTTCAAAATACTAAGCAACAAAATGTCGGAAAATAAAAAAATTGTAACCTGTTTTTTGAACTAAAATTTGTAACTTTTTTTATTGTACGAATTTAAAACTTTCCATATGTTTATCTTCTTTCCATTTGCAAAACGACCTTTTATTTTTTACTTCCTTCTGTTAGTTTCGTTTATCCATGCTTTGAATGGCTTTATTGCTATTAAATTTTGGCTTCTGCCGTTGTTAATTGTTTTTTGATATTTATATCCAAAGCAAGTATGAGAGAGAAAGGATAGATAATAGATAGAAAGAATATGTAAAAAGAAAAAGAAAAGAAATTTAATGTTTTTAATCTAGAGTTAGTTTCTTTTAATAAAATTTAATCATTTAAAAATTAGTGTAATATTATAAGTTTATTATCATTTGATTGTTATATCTTGTGAGATAAGTTTCTTGAATTATCTAATACTCATGGAAAAGAGAAGATTATTTTATCCCAAGTTGAGAACCCAGTTATGAATATTGCTTATCTTACTGTGGGTGGTTTTGATGTGAACCAAATGATGAAGCATTTTGTGGTTTATAGGGTTACCACGTTGTTGTCGATTTCGATTCTTTTGAACCATGTTGTGGTAGAGAAATTGAAAAAGTTCAATAGCTTGAACTTCAAGAGATAGAAGAGTAAGATGATGTTCTATCTTATCACTTAAAATCTAGCAAGATTCTTGACTGAAGAAGCTCTAAACTAACTTAAGGGTGAACAAGTATTTCAATTTGTTAATGTTATTGAAGCATTCTAATTACTTATGTCAAAACTATGTTTTGAATAGCCTAATCAATTCTTTGTACAATAAGTAAAATAAGGAGAAGACGACTAAAGACTTATGGGAAACATTGGACCAGAAGCATGAAACTGAAAATACCGGTGATAAGAAATTTTTAGTTGGTCGCTTTCTAGATTATAAGATGATGGACTCTAAACCTATATATAGTCAAGTATGTGAAATTTAAGATATCTTAACAGAGATGTATGATGAAGGGATGGTCCTTAGTGAGACCTTCCAAGTTGTACTTATTATTGAGAAGTTTCTCCCTTCATGGATAGGGCTTAAGGCCTACCTTAAACATAAGCGACATAGAGTGTCTTTGAAGGACTTGCTGATAAGATTTAAAATGAAAGAAGACAACAAGGCTTCTTTTAAAAAGGGTATCTATCTTTAGCATCTAAGGCTAATGTGACATAGTATGGTCAAAACTCCAAGCATAATTAGAACAAGGGTGAGGGAAAGTTAGGTAAAAGGTCTAAGTTAGGACCTAGAGAAACAACTTTTAAGAAGTCAAGCTTTAGACGGATTTATTTTAATTATCAGAGGAAATGACATAAAGCCCCAAACTAACAAATTTTCAAAGAAAAATAAGAACTGTGAGAAAAATATGGTTGACGACATCACTCATGATATCCTTGATATTGACTTATGTGCAGTTGTTTTTAGGTGAACTTAGTGAGGTCAAACCCAAATGAGTGGTGGATTGATACTGGTGCAACGAGAAACATAAGCTCAAATAAAGAGCTATTCATTATTTTTGAACAAGTGAAAGTTGAAGAGAAGCTCTTCATAGGAAATTCTACCACAATAACCATTCAAGGGAAATATTATTTCAAATTGAATTTGATAAGGTCATTTTGACCAAAAATGTGATGTTTATGGGAAAAAGATATGCATCTGATAAGCTATTTAAGCTCAATGTAATGACTATAAAAACTAAGAATATTAATAAAAGTAATTATTCTACTTATTTGCTTGAGTATTTCAACTTGTGGCATGGTAAACTAAACCATATTAATTACAATACATTACGTAGACTAATATGGAACACATATATGCATCCCAAATAGATTCAAAGCATAAGAGAGAAACTTATGTTGAGGTAAAAATAACTAGGTCATCATTTTATTCCGTTAAAAGGAACATTGAACCCCTTGACTTAATCCATAGTGATCTATATGATTTGATATTTCTTTAAACAAGTAGTGGCAATAAGTATTCTATTACTTTTGTTATTGATAGCACAACATATTAGTATGTGTATTTGCTTAAAAGTAAAGATCAAGTTATAGAGAAATTTATTCTTTATAAAATAGAATTTGAGAATCAACTCAATAAGAAAATCAAGGCACTGCATAGTGATCATGATGGTGAATATGAAGCACCATTTGATGAATTATATGCACACATAGATTAATCCATGAAATATAACACTTTATTCACCTCAACAAAATGGAGTTACTAAATGTAAGAATCATACTTTAAAAGAAATAATGAATGCAATACTATTAAGTTCTAGGTTGTTACAGAATTTATAGAGAAAACTATCTTGTCAGTTAACTACCTTTTAGATAAGATACCCCAAAAAAAGACATATAAGACATCATATGAATTATTTAAAGGAAGGATATCTTCCTATAAACATTTACAGTGTAGGGTGTCTTGCTAAAGTAGTTGTATCTATACCTAAAAAAGTAAAGATAGGTTCAAAAACAATAAATTGCATCTTCATTGGATATGCATATAATAGTAGTACTTATCATTTTTCTTGTTCATAAGTCAAAGATCCCTAACATACATAAGAACATAATAGTAGAATCAAGAAATGCATCGTTCTTTGAACATGTATTTTCAGGTAAATCTTAAGGGGAATCAAGTTCATCTAAATGAACTTATAAGACTATAAATGAAGATAGTTAAAACAAAGAACCTGAATAAGGGGTTGAGGTTGAACCCAAATGTAGAAATAGGATTAGGATAGAAATGTTCTATAGTCCAGATTTTTGGACCTACTTGCTAAAAAGTGAATCTCAAACCTATAAAGAGGTTGTGAGCTCTTCTAAAGGTCCTCAATAAAAAGAGACGATTAATAGTAAAATTGGCTTCATTCTATAAAATCACACTTGGGAACTAATTAATTTATATTTAGGTAGTAAAATACTAGAGTTCAAGAGGATTTTCATGAGAAAACATAAACCAAATGGATCAATTAAAAAATACAAGGCCAGGCTTGTAATAAAGGGATACCAACAATGAATTGGCCTTGATTACTTTGATATTTATTCTCTTGTGATGAGAATAACATCTATAAGTGAAGCATGTGCTTGCAATATGCATCAATTATGATAGTCAACCTGTTATTAGTAGGGCACATAACAATATGTATAATGGTAAGTCTCGACATATACGTCGTAGACATAATACTATTAGAAAACTATTTTGGGTTATCTCTATTGACTATGTAAAGTCAAAGGATAACATAGTTGATCTATTAACCAAAGAGTTAAATTGAGAGTTAGTTGATAAGTCATCGAGAGATGAGATTGAAGCCCATGAATGAATAATGATTTGCAATGAAAACCCGATCTATTTGACTAGAGATCTCAAAACCTAGGTTCAAAGTGACAAATCATTGTGGAGGTTTACCCTCAAGTTCATTCCTATGATGAAAACAATGATACTCGTAAGATTCAAGTTAAGTTAAAACTTTTAATAATTTTTACGAAAAGAATACCAAACGGAGTATGCGTGTTACTCTTTGCGAATTATTCTAATAGATAAGAGATCACCTATGTGAGAGAAAAATAAGACCGTTTTAAAATAAAAATGTTAATGACTCAATTCTTTAGAAACTCTAACATAACAAGGCATATGTTCAAGGTCCAAATGAATATAACAATGATAGTAGAATTGTGTTAGAAAAGACTCATATGTGAGGTATGTTATCACTTACATAAATAACAAAACATATTAAGGACATTATATCTATTGGCCAGTTAATAAGATAAATATATTTTTACAAGGAATAATTCAAATAGTAATAAAGTAAATATATTTTAATAAGGAAATGTTCAAAAGATAACACATATTTATCTTATGCAGGTTTTGAATCGTTGTAACTTTATTTTTGTGTCAAATTTGGGTTAAATTCTCTATCAACTTTTAATCACGTGGGTGATCGTTGAAAAATAAAAAAGTGTAACGTAGTTTTTTGAATTAAAATTTGTAACCTTTTTTTTGTTGTACCATTTTAAAACTTCCGTTTTTAAAACTTTCTAAAATTCTCTTCTTTCCGTTTGCAAACGACCTTTTAATTTTTAATTATTTCTGTTACTTTCGTTTATCCATGCTTTGAATGGCTTTATTACTATTTGATTTTGATTTCTGCCGTTGTAGATTGTTTTTGGATATTTATATCCAGAGCAAGTATGAGACAGAGACAGAAACAGAGACAGAAAAGACAGATAATAGATAGAAAAAGTATGAAAAAAGAAGAAAAAGAAATTCGTTAACTCGATAAGATTCAAATATTTAAAAATTTATAAGATAATAAATTACTGTATAAATTTATTATAGAAATAAGTTTTTAAAATTCTCTAATATCATGGTTAGTAGAAAATTATTTTAATTAGATTATATGTTTTATTTAAATTTTATATTTATAATTTTTATATATTTATATTTATATATTTATAATTTTAAATAATATAATTTTTTTATTATTAACTTGTTGTCGATATATTATTTTCAACACAAAATAGACACAATGATACTTTTTTGGAACTCAAAGAGTTATAATATATATGAATAAATGTTTAATTAAAAAAAACAAATATGTTAGAGATATATAATATTATATTAAGATTTATAAAGATTACTAGTAATTTATATAGTTTTTATTGATTTTAATACATATCAAAACTTAAATTGATTGGGTTAAAAATCTTGATTTTTAATTACACATAAAAAAAGACATGGCAAAAGATTGAAAGATAAATTACTTAAATATAGATAAATTATTTAAATAAAATATATTAAAAATCAAACAATATCATATTGATTAATTAAGATATTATAATATAGTTTATAAAAATATAAGTATTTTTAACTTAAATTTTTTAATTGAAATATATATTTTTACTATTGATATTCATAGAATATAAACTTCATGATTAATACAATTCTTTTTAGAAATGATGGGATCAGTAAGGTCCTAATCTTGAGCTAAAATTTTAACTAAGTGTTCTACTTCAGTGCAATAAGCATCATCTCCTATAAAGCAAATTCATTATGGCTAATTTGAGTTTAATTAGCCATTGAATCATGAGTATATCATTTTTTCAATAAACAAACATTCTTTTACTTTCATATATTAATTGTCACAATTTGTTCATAACAGTGTTAATTATATAAATCAAGAAAGCATCTTTCTTTTGCTTCAAATAATTCATGTTTAATTTTACTCTCTCTTTTTAAAAATAGAAAATATAAAAGGTAATGACACCCACTGGAATATAAATACTTTAATCTTACTTTGATAAAAAGATCATTAACGAGCCGTTCAAGTGAGAGGACCTTTAGAATATCTTAAAAATCAAGCAGACATAATATATAAAAAGCATGAAATTAAAAAGAAAGAGAGAAAGTTAAAGTTCCACCTTTTTACTTTTTAAAATCTATGTATAAATCTCATAATTTTGAACGATTTTATTTAAAATTGACGAATATAATCACCTTGAGGTAATTATATTTAAAGAAAAAAATTATATCAATTACAATTTTAATATATAATAATATTAATTTACTTTAAAGTAAGATTCAAGGTTAATACATTTGAAATATTTTTATTTTTATTTTGGTTATTATTTTCAAATAAAACACATTAAATATTATTATTTAAATTATTGTTATATATTTTGATTAATTTTAAATACATTTGAGCTATTTTAATTTATTATGATTATTATTAAATTTGGAAAAAAGTATATCAATAATTTAATATGAATATTTCATGTCTCAAATGTAAAATATAAATCAAAAGGGTGTTAAAATAAAAATAAGAGTAACCCAAATATATCAATTTCGACTAAGGGAAGTGAAAGCCAAATCAAAGAAAACAATGAGAATTTAAAAACAAAAATAATAGTTCATGTCATAAATTAGTCTCCTTAGTATATAAAAGCCCATGATGCTTCAACTTCATGGGCCAGCTTTTTAGAGCCATAAAATAGTACTTTGTATTAATTATATATAATAAGGTAGTATTTAATTAAATTATTCTATTAGATAAAAAGAGAAAACAAGAATAGTAAAGTCCTCTTTGTCAACATCAAGCTAAACCCATCTGCTAGCTAGCTAGCCTTGGTCATGTACAATGGTTCATAATTGATTACCTCTTAACAGTTATCAGTACCCATCTTAGTGGGATTTATTAATTTTAATGTCGGGACAAAAGCTTGATTGGTTTAGCTTAGTTTAGTAATTGACTATAAAACTTTCTGCAAATAGATACTAAAGGACCAGCTTTAACTTGAGTGGTTTTTTCATTAATTGAACCTACTTTGTGTCTATCAAGTTGCAAAGGTGTGCTTACATATTTCTTAAATAATCACGTTTATTTAAAAAGAGCGGTTTTTTCATTAATTGAACTACTTTGTGTCTATCAAGTTCTATGCATACCATTATTCTCGTTTTGAGGATATTTCTTAAATAATCATATTTAGTTAAAAAAAATAAAATAATATTTAATGTGATTCAAAGACATAAGAAATATCTGGACGAGTAAATGTAAGATAAACCAGGTTGCCAACCAATCGTCTGTAAAGAGAAAGATTAGACAATGGTTGCCTCTCCAATGGTATGAGATGCACATTAAGTTCAACTGGAGTGTCAAAAGTCTTGTTGTCAATGAGTCCAGCTTGAAATAAGAGGTCAGATGCATACTTAGCTTGAGTAATATAAAGACCATCTGTGGAACGAGTGATCTCAAGACCCAAGAAGTAGTTGAGATGTTCAAGGTCTTTCATCTCAAACTACTGACTAAGAAAATCCTTGAGTTCTTGAATGCCACTGAGATCATCACCAGTTATAATCATATCATCCACATATAAGAGAAGCAAAATGGTGTCTTTATCATTGCGACGAAGAAATAAGGCAGAATCATAAGGACTGGCAGTGTAACCCAAGCGAAGGATGGTGGAGCTGAACTTGGCAAACCATGCTCGTGGAGCTTGTTTAAGGCCATAAAGTGCTTATCGAAGGCGACAAACCTTATTTGTTTCAATAGAAAGACCATGAGGAGGTTATATATAGACTTCTTCACATAGATCCCTATTAAGGAATACATTTTTGACATCCATCTGAAAAAGATCCCATTTACTAGCACTGGCAACAACTAAGAGGGTATGAATAGAGGAAATACGGGCAACTAGAGCAAAAGTCTCTTCATAATCAATTTCATACTCTTGTGTAAAACCTTTTGCTACAAGACCAGCCTTGTATTGATCGATGGACCCATCAGAGCGAGTCTTGATCTTATAGATCCACTTACTACCAACCACAGACTGACCAAGAGGGAGAGTAACCAGATCTCAAGTATGGTTTTTGGTTAATGCATCAATTTCTTCTTTGATTGCAATCTGCCAAAAAGGGTTAATAGATGCCTCACGATAGGTGTGAGGCTCATGGAGTGTAGAAAGGGCAGTGTAACAATGATAGTCAAGTAAATATGTAGGAACAGATTTTATTCGGGTTGAGTAGTGAGGTGGAATATCTTGTGGAGGATCTTCAGGCGGAGCAAGAGTAGGGGACCTATGTTCAAGGTGGGGTAGCTCGTTATCAACCTGTTTTTCTACAACCTATCTAGGATAATCATCATAAATATCTGAAGATTGAATAGTGAAGTCCATAGGTGGATTAGGAGTATCTGTAGAAGGAACATGAGACTCATTTGGAGAGATTTCTAAAACATTTGAATTAGTTAGGGAAGAACGAAAGTGAGAAAGTTCAACAAATAAGTGGTATTTCCAAAAGACAACATTTTGGGAAACACGAAGACGATGTGAGACAGGATCATAACATTGATACCCTTTTTGAGTTTCATCATAACCAAGAAAACAACAAAGTCTAGATCGAGGCTCAAGTTTGTTGTGTTCATGAGGCTGAAGAAGAACGAAACAGGTAGATCCAAATGAGCGAAGGTAATGATAGTCAAGATATGACCTAAAAAGGCGCTCATACGGAGTCTGATTATGAATGACAGAGCTTGGAATGCGATTAATGACATGAACAACATGAAGAGCGGCTTCACCCTAAAATGGGGTAGGGACTTTGGCAGAAAAAAGAAGAGCACGAACAGTGTCAAGAATATGATGAAGTTTTGTTTCGGCTCGACCATTTAATTGAGAGGTTCCTGGACAGGTTATATGATGTACAGTGTCATAGGAGTGTAACAGAGCTTGAAAAACATTTTGAGTATATTCAAGAGCATTATCAGATCGAAATTTTTTGATATGTTCGGAGAATTGTGTTTCAACTATTTTTGCAAAGTTACTGTATATTGATAAGATTTCAGAACGAGATTTCATTGGAAAGATCCAACTATAACGAGAATAATTGTCAATAAAAACAACAAAATATCGAGATCTACCAATACTAGTAACAGGAGAAGGTCCCCAAACATCAGAATGAATTAACTCCAAAATACTATTAGAGATAAATTTACTATTATTGAAAGGTAAAACTGGCTGTTTTTCTAACTGGCATAACGTACAATTAAAATTGTCTTTGGATACAGAACCCAATAGACCTTTAGAAGTTAACTGTTGTACCCGAGTGGATGAAGCATGACCAAGACAAGAATGCCAAAGTACGAGAGAAAGTAAGGAAGAAACTACAGTAGTTACAACAGCAAGAGAGATAGGAGCAACAAGTGAAAGATGAAGATTATTTATGGGAAACATACGCTCGATCCTAGGACCGGTCCTAAGCTCTTGTCACGTCCTCGGATCCTACATAATACACCAAGATTAGTTAAAAATAAAGCAATATCTTAGTTTAGTTAATTGTCCCGTAAAAAAGGAAAATTATTCGTTAGAGAGTCACAATTCATCCGTACATGGAATTGAAAGTAATACATACCATTCATTTCGTTAATGATTTTGATTGAATATATTTGAAATTTATTATTCAATCATATTCAAACTTATATAAATAATATGGTTTTGTTCTTACTTTTAAAAATCCTTATGGTTTCTCAAACATAATATATGATTTTTTATTTTTATTTTTGCTACGAAGATATATTTTATACGGAAAGGAAGATGGTAAGAGCTAATAAGTATGATAAATTCTTATATGCATGTTTAATGAAATTTTTATATACATGTTTAATGTTCTGCATTTTATTGTGTAATCTCACCCAAAATTGACACGTTTTAGTTTTTTTTTAGTGAAAATCTACCATAGTATGTCAAAGTGGACATACAACTTCTATACATATGGCTTTTTCAAATGTAGTAATCAGCAATAACATACATTAAGGGAGAGTTAACAGTCAAATTAATCACATTATTTTGATAAAAAGTGTTATTTAGTTTTGTAGATTATAAAATATAATTTGTAGTCATTTTATTTTTTTGAAAAAATGTGAGGACATTTGATGTCTTTTAAATATTATTTTATTATTAATTTTTTTTGTAAAAAATTATTAAGTAGCTATTTTTAAAAAAATGATTCAATAAATAACTCATTTTAATAATAAAAATAATTAAATGATATATTTTTAATGAAAATAAAAATAAAAATAAATAACATTTTATAATCTAAAAGACTAAATACCATTTTTACAGAATCAAAAGCAACACACGAATTTCTATAAAAAAAAATACTTGAAATGAAAGTTTATACATAAGCAGTGTATCAAGATTTTGGTACAGTAATTAATTATATATTGTTGTGAAAATAACAATCAAACTATTTACTGTTGTATAGAGCAGTTATATAAGTAGATACACTTGTGATTTTTTTTTCAAATAAGCACTCATTAAAAAAAATTAGGAATCAAACTGTAAAATTAAATATAATTAGGGAACCACAGTCCACCATAGGTGTTATATAATTGTTTTTATCCGTTGCTCGAGTCCTGTCAACAGCCATACTCCATCCATTGGGGTCCATTTTACACCAATTTTGGACCTCATGCCCATTGGTTTTCGTGTTACTTTGATGGACCGGGCTCCGTAGCCTGTTTATTTTTCCATTATTTGAGCTGTATCCTCAACACCCCAAAAGTCTGGATGCACAAACGATCTAAGCCTGTATTCGGAGTCTTTCAATAATTATCTAAAATGATGCATGTTACACGTAAAATACAAACTAAAATTTTATTAGTACGTGAATTAGGGTGTGTTTGTTTGGTTTTGTCAATTATTAATTTATTATATAAACTCTTGGTGGTTTAGAAAAACAAAATTTTTAATGTAATTATAAAATCTTAAAAATTAATCTATAACATTTTGAGTACGATCAATTTGATAGTTTTTGACCTATCATTTTTTATAAAAAAAAACTTTAAAAAATATAACCTAAAATTAAAAATAATTCTTAGTATCATATACATTACATATATTAATTGGAGTAATTTTGTACATTCTATATACAAGTTAAATAATAATCTCAATTAACAAAGAGTTTTATGAGCTAAGCGCAATAAGTACTCAGTCAACGGAGAGTCTTATGAGCCAAACTCAATAAAAATGCAATCATCAGATAAATATAATCATAAAATAATTATCTTAAAGAGATAAAAACCTAATAATTATCCTTTACTTATATTAAAGAGAAACTAAGAAGATGTCGATAAAGTTATAATTTATTTCTATATTTACAAGAGATAACCATAGATTAATTCTTTTATATATATATACTTATATATGTACACAATTATAAGAACTTGAACTTAAATCTCACAGTAGAGATCTATGGTCTGTCAGGGGAGAGCTCTCCAAGATAGGCATTGTGGGTTAGGGTGTGATTCAATTTGAACTGCTTGCGAAGTCAACCCTTATTATATGACCTTTACTTATTTACCATCATTATCCTCTAGTCAAAAGTGAACTTGAGCTACTTTTGTCACGTAACATTCTATTACTCATTATGCTTGATTAAGAACTTGATCCCACCAAGGGCACATTTCTACATCAAAACTAGTGGTGTATGTTCCTACATCCAAACTAGCTGAACAAGCACATATCTTGGTCCTATTTGAAGATAAGTCTTAAAAGATTGTCTATTTGTACAAATCATTGTCATTAGATGAACAAGAGAACTTAGATGCATTTTTAAGAAAAAATAAGGACTTATTTGCATGGTCTTATGAGGATATTTATGGCATATATCTGAAATCATAATGCACCACCTTAATATAGACCCAAAGTTCAAACCTATTAAACAAAAGAGAATGTCATATAATTAAGAAATATTTTTACCATAAATATAGAAGTTGACAAACTGTTGAAAGTTGGACACATAACATATGTGTACTATCCTTAATGGCTAGGCAACAAGTATTAACGAATGTGAAGATTTTACTAACCTAAATAAGGTATGTCCAAAGGACAGTTTCCTACTACCATACATAGACCTAGTTGTGGATGTCACTATAGGACACATTATCTTCTCCTTCATAGATGCTTACTCCTAGTACATTCAAATCTTACTTTATGACTATGATAAAAAAAAGACAAGTTTCTCGATTGACTAAGGATTGTTTTGTTATAATCATACCTTTCAGTTGGAAAAATTTTAGTGTCACATATTAGAGATTAGTCAAGAATTTTTTTCAAACCTTATTGTGCATTTAATGGAATTATACGTAGATGATATGATTATCAAGAATAAACATACCAAGAATCACATAACCTATTTAAGCAAGACCTTAAATATTCTTCGAGAATATAGAATGAAATTAAACCCAAAAAAATGTATATTTTGTATAGATTTAAGAAGATTATTAGGATTTATGGTCAACTAACAAAAAATTAATGTCAATTTTGAGAAGATAAAAGTATTAATAGATATGCACCCTTTCAAGACTATCTAAGAAGTCTAGAGATTGACTAAAACAATAGTTATTTTGAATTGTTTCGTCTCACGTACAACCAAAAAGTTTGCATCTTTCATCAAAATATTACATGATAAATCTAAATTTTTCTCGAACTAAAAAATTAAAGGAATATTTGAGAACTATATAGTTAGGTAATGTCCTCATCTTATACCTAGCTGCCTCAGTAACAGTTTTTAGTGTAGTGTTAGTAAAAGAGATGATGGTATGCAAAAGCCTATCTAAGTACTTTTATGATACAGAATAGAACAGAGGTATTCATGGATAGAGAAAGTAAAATCACGTAAAAAAATAATATTTTAATAGTAACAAGTATATTATATTATGAATTTTTTTTAATTATTATTTTAATATTAATATCGATAATATTAATATTATTTAATAATTTTTTATTTGTTTAAATTATTATAAAAGGAAGGATAATATTTTAAAATAATTTCATTAATACTATAAACTTAGATTAATTCTATTTTAAAAATAATAATTATCATTACAATAATAAAATTTAAATTTTTAAAAATAATTCAGTCTCACTATAATATTTGTTACTTTAAAAATATAAATTCTCTAAATTTTACCCAATAAAATATCAATATCTAAAACAAATAAAAGTACATATCTAATATAAATACATACAACCAGTATGTCGGTAATTGTTTCACTTTATGTCTATTGTCATTACATAAAGTAGGTCGGTAATGGTTCTACTACTATCTGTCCGTTTGAAGTTTTCCAAATCAGCAGTACTACAATGATACAGCTACACCTCACAGCCACAAACATGGATTTATATACATTGATCATATCAGGTGGTGGAAAACTCAGGAGGAAGCTGACTTTTGTCCGTATCCAAATCTTAGCTGCTAAGCGAATGTTAAATCTTCTCAGACCAGCCAAGTCCAACTTGCCAGATCCTTATCCTTCTAGAAGTTTACCAAGAAATGAAACCCCCCACCTGTCCCAGAAACAAAATAAAATAAAATAAAAGGAGTAGCACCTCTTCGTTCTGTTTCTCTCTCCTCTATATAATCGTCCACGTCTCCTTTTCCCCACGTTTGAAACGCGTTTTGCTTTCGTCATTATACTCGTACAGGTAGACCTAATCTTAGATTAACACTTGAATGAGTATATTTTCAAAAACTTATTAACAGTAATTAATAATAAGAAAAAAAATTATATTTTATATATTTTTTATTAGAACATAAAAGTATAATTAATTTTAAAATAAAAATAAATATTTTATACACATTTATTATTTCAATAATAAAAATTATTTTATCAATATTACCACTAAAATGAATTATTTTAATAATTTTTATAAAATAAAATATTAATATTAATTATAATTATAATATTATTTAAATATTAATAATATCAATTTTATAATATTAATCATAAGTTTTATATCTACTTTAAAGATTTATATTATTAAAAAAAGATTTTAACACAATATTTCATTTTAAATATTATCCAAATAAATATAATTTTTAATTAAATTATTATAATTTATATTTTTAAAATTTTAAATATTATCTAATAAAATTATTTAATATTATTTTTATTATTATAAATTTTAATAATATTATTTTCTATAATTTTTTATTTTTTCTAATGGAATAATATTAAACTTCTTTAAATGTGCTTAGGTCGAGTAGGAATAAGGGGAAAAAAAAAAACTTAGGTCGACACTTTAGTTAAAAAAAATATTATCAAATGTTCAGGAATTAATTAATTTCTTCCGGTTTATACGTAAGGTCTCCTGCTTGAATAGGAGGAGGGGAAAAAAGTCTCCTCCTTTTTGTTCCTTTTATACTTTGAAAAATACACACGCAATCCTTAATTCCTCTACTGTGGTTTCCTAGAAATTTCCACTTCTTCTACTTCTTCAGCTCCCTTCCTTTTAAATTTCTTCTCCTTACAACTTCTCTCTCAACTTTCTCAGTCTTACTTCCACTGTTTCTTTCTTCTCTTGTTGTTTATATTTGTGTAAAAAGTTCGTGTTTTTACTGATACCCAAATCGAGTTTGTGTTTTTTTATTTACATTTGGAGAACTTCTACAAATAATGGAGAATAACAACCAATCATTTTGGCAATTCAGCGATCAATTGAGACATCAGACTTCAAACTTTGCCAACCTTTCTATTAACGATTCGATTTGGAGCAACTCGTATGGTACAAAAAGGCCCAACGAAAGGAAGAATTTTGATCTGAGGGTCGGTGGTGAAGTCAATTGTCTGAACAATCTTGACCCTAAAGGCCTAGATTTTAATGGGTTCAACAATGGTTGGGATAATTTAAGGGGAAAATCATCGGATTCAACTGGGTTCAACGATGGCTGGAATAGTTTTAAGCCTAAGGCTACAGAACTAAATGGGTTTAACGATGGGTGGAGTAATTTCAAAGGAAAAAGCTCAGATTTTAATGTCTTCAACGATAGTTGGAAGGTAGGAACTGGTGGGGTTGGAACAGGACCATTTCTTGGTGGTGGGTCTCAGAAGACTAGTGTTGGGAATAATGGTGGTTTCAATAAAGGGATTTTCTCTAAGCCTACTACTACCCATAATTTCAACAACAACAACATTAATTTGAAGGGTCACAAGAACAGTGGTAAAGTTGAAGATGAATATGGATTTAAAAGTGGGAAGAAAACCAACAATAAGAAGCAAAATAATAATGAGAATAATAATAATGATAATAAGGAAACAAAAAATGGTTCGGACAAGAGGTTCAAAACTCTTCCACCTTCAGAATCTCTTCCTAGAAATGAAATAATTGGTGGTTATATTTTTGTCTGCAACAACGATACTATGCAAGAGAACCTCAAGAGGCAACTTTTTGGTATGTCCTTTCAATTTTGCATCTTATTTTCGGATTTTAGATCCTTCAAAAGAGAATATTTTTCCTTAGGCTCATATTATTTGAAAGAGCACAACTATCACAAAACATCATAAATACAGTTTATTTGTCAATCTTATTGGATATAGCTTCGTGGATTCATCTGTACTATCCAATGAAATTTTGAGTTTTTCTATTTCAAAACTTCAATGTATGTTTTTAGGTGAATTAGTTTAACTGGATCTATTTGAATTGTTGATGAATAAATTTTGATGTTTAATTTTGTTCTGCATTTCTGCTTGTAGGTCTACCTCCACGTTACCGAGATTCGGTTAGGGCTATAACTCCTGGGTTGCCCCTCTTTCTCTATAACTACTCCACTCACCAACTCCATGGTGTTTTTGAGGTTTGTGTTCTATTTCTTTTTCGTATCCATTTTATTTTATTTCTCAATGTTTTTATTTCACTTTGACTTGTCAACTACTTCATAGCAACTTAATACATATAAGGATACTTTGAAAAGATTGGCAGGAATTATTGGTTGGTCATTAAGTTACTAGTTATCAATTTTTTGACATTATAGCTAGACATTAAAAATTGGGTAATTGTCAATAACTACTCTTGTATTTAGCCCAAATTTTAGTTTTTGTGATGTTTTAAATTAATCGTTTCCATTGCTTCCAGTTATTTTCAAAGTCAATTCTTGTGTTTGGAAAAAGGTAACAAGTGATTTTGAGAATAAGAGTCAGAATTGAACCCCTAATAAAACAGGGTTTTGCATGGATTAGGATGATATTTAGGCAGAAACGCGAGGAAGATTGATGATATATTTTTCTAAATATATGTTAGTATTTACCAGCTTTTTTAAGTGTTTTCTGATATAAATGGGTGTCTTTGATATTAACACTTAAAATAGAGGGGACCTAACTCAATAAATTTGAAAACGTCGCTAAGGAGTAACTAATATATGGGCTAAACCTGGTGGTCATTGATAATAACATGTAAAATACGTTGAAACAAAAAAAAAGAGATTTTTGTTGGACTCAAAAAACATTGAAGCACGGGTGTAAATAACAAATAATATGGTACACAACTACACATATAACAACATGATAGCATTCCTTCAATTAAATTTTAAGGGCGTCATCTTTAAGTCCAAAAAAAATATATATATATATAATAAAAAAAATAATTCTGAAGTTAGTGATTAAAAAAAATGTGTACTCCAGGCTGCAAGCTTTGGAGGAACAAATATTGATCCTACAGCTTGGGAGGACAAGAAATGCCCTGGCGAATCTCGTTTTCCAGCTCAGGTACTTTAATTGTTCTTCTTGTCTGAATTAATCATCATACAATATTATTACAACGAATCCTTTTGAATTTTATTCTCCTTTTGCCTTGTTTATCTTATTATATCTTCTCTCTTTAGATTTACCTTTGTTTGTCTTCCTTGTTTTGTAAAATAGGTTAGTGTTATAACAAGAAAAATTTATGATTCACTGGAGGAGGACTCCTTCAGGCCAATTCTTCACCATTATGATGGTCCTAAGTTCCGTCTTGAGTTGAACGTTCCTGAGGTAATTTTTTCTACTCACCAAAACTATAGTAGGTTAAAAAGTATATATAAATGAATTGTTAAAGTTCACGTTTTTACTAACGAAAGAATTAATTAATACCTGATACATTTGTAAGGTATCAGAATAATAAGATTTTGGAATCAGATCTCTACAGCTAGCTACCTCTAAAAAAATAAAACAGAAAAAATTCTAAATTTGATGAGAAAGTTCAAATGATGGTGGATAAAGTAGACCACGTTTGAGATGATGTTAGGCTTACATTTCACAAGCCCTTTATTAGTGACTTCAAAACTTTCAAACATGCTTGCTTAGCTAAGACACAATCTAATTAGTTTTTAGTGATTTCAAAACTTTCAAACATGCTTGGTTCGTTCGTTAAGACACAATCTAATTAGTTTTTGTTATAAAATTGCAGGCAATATCTCTGTTGGATATATTTACAGAACAAGAAAACACGAGCATTTGTACTTCAAAACAATAACCGTATACGGAGTACAGGTACAAATGCAAGTTGTCAGTGAAGAAATTAAAAGACGACGTAGAGGAGTGGAAAAAATAGTGTAGTTGCTTTAAAGCAAATGTGTTGTTGGGGATTTTGGAGAGCTTTATGCTAGTAGCTCTATATATATACATACATGTATAATCATGTTCCTTAGGAGGTTCAAATAGTTAACTTAGTATTGTGTATAATATGCAAGTATATTTACAAAATCAAAGGAGCTCTATGTACGAGGATTGTCGCATTGTATTTGTATCCAAATAAAGCTTAAATTGACCAGTTTTATGAATAATATATCTACAGTTGTACACCTGAATAATGCATTATAGGTGTGAAGGGATTTTGACCAAACTTACCTAATAAGCAGTCAATCAAATACTAGATGGCTGGCTCACGAAGACCCTCCAATCAATATTCAATAAGGTGGGTTTGAATGGCTCACCCACCTTTTTGGTTCTCATCAATAACTCAAATGAATATATATGTGTGTGGATTTGAATGGCTCGCATTTTTGGTTCTCATCAATAGCTCAAATGAATGTATATATATTGAACATTCAGGATGTGATGTAGATGCGAAGTTGTAAATATTAAGTAATAAAAATAACATTTGATTAATTATATAAATATATAATTATGTTGTACCTTTGATGATATCTTTGTCGTAGATGTGCTATAATATATAATAAATAAGCTTTTAATAAAATTTGAAAGTAGATTCGTATCAACTATAAAAGCTTTTGTACGTTCTCGTTCCTCGTTTTTATGCCTTTTATTAAAAAAAAGTAGAAAAAATAGAATCAAAATGGATCATTATCTGTCACACATTCTTAATTTTTTTTTTTTATTTGATCACAATCTTCTATTGAATGTATGAAAAAATCAAAAGCGTTTTATTACGTTCTTGACTCGAAGTTACTGAAAGATTAAAATTAATTTAATTTTTAACTATCTAAATTATAATAACTAAGAATAATAATATATAAATAAAATTAAGAATAATAATATATAAATAAAATAAGAGTTAAATAAATAAGAAATAAGTAAAAGATAATTTTTTATTTAATTATTTATTATAATAATAATAATAGTAAATTTAGGATGTTTATTATATTTGTTTATTATTTTTATAATATATTTATTATTTTATATATTTATTATTTTATTTTTATATTTATTAATTTTATTTTTGAGAAATTATAAAAAAATAATATATTAATATTTTATTAATATATATTAAGTAGGGTTTAAGTGATGAGTAAATAATCGTTGAAATAAAATAAAATTATATGTTAAATTTTTTAATAGATTATTTTTTAAATAAAATAATGGATAATATTTTTAAATAATTAAAATATATAAGATAGTTATGATAAATATTATTTTTATTATCATAAATAAAGATATTTTTAAAAATAATTATACTCATGCACTCATTTATATTTAAAGAATTTGAATTTCATTTACAAGTTAATTAGAAAATAAGAATTATTAATTTGTTTTGTAATTAATTATTTATTTATTTATTAATTTTATTTTTAATTTAAATATCGTCTTAATTTTTATTTTTTTAATTTAAAAAATTAATATCTTGAAAAACATATTCTAAATTCACTTTTTTTTTATTAATCAACTTTACTTTCTTTTATTATAACTTAAAAGGCTATGAAATAAGAAAATAAAATTTTTCATCAAACAAAATTTTGATTTTTCTTTCTAAATAAATTAAGAAAAAACTAATTTAATTATAAGAAAATATAATTTGGAAACAAAAACAACCCTTAATTAATTACTGAATGTTCAGATCTGTTGGCTGTACATGAAATGAGTGAAGCCATCATTTAGGAAGAAATATGCATCTTTTAGAAAGAAATAATAATAATAGAAAAAAGATTATCTTTTAGAAAGAAATAATAATAATAGAAGAAAAAGATGATGTACAATGATTACCTATTATTAGATATCAAAATTAAAAGAGGAAGTAAAATTTCATTAAAAAAACTCATTCCTCCAATAAAATTTCATAAAAAAACAAGTTTTTAGTTTCTTCTTTCTTTCAATTGTTTTCTCCTTTTTTAGAGAGAAATTATAATTTCTTTTGACATAAAAAATTTTGTTATAATAATTTTTCTCAATTATTTTTCTTTTTAACTTTTGTTGTAAGTTTTTACTTTACCATAATTTTTTAATAATGTATCAGAGTCAATAGATTTTGTTCATAATTACTATTTACATATATCATAACATTTTATAATAAATAATAAATTGATTACCTATTATTAGGTATTAAAATTAAAAAAAGAGGTAAAATTTCATTAAAAAAAACTCATTCTTCCAATAAAATTTCATAAAAAAACAAGTTCTTTCTTCTTTCTTTCAATTGTTTTCTCTTTTTTAAAGAAAAGTTATAATTTCTTTTTACATAAAGAAGTTTGTTATAATAAATTTTCTCAATTATTTTTCTTTTTAACTTTTGTTGTAAGTTTTTACTTTATCCTAATATCCTAATAATGTATCAGAGTCAATAGATTTTGTTCATAATTACTATTTACATATATCATAACATTTTATAATAAATAATAACAACCATTTTTTTTTCATAAAAAATAGGTTATAAATATGACTACAATAAAATTTAATATCGTAAAATTCAATGAAAATAATTTCCTTTAATAGAATAGGAAGATAAAGGCAATTTTAGAAAAAGATAATTACACTACTACAAAAAGGGGCATTTAAGTCGGTTAAAAATCGACTTTAAAGTAAATGACTTAAAGTTTAATTATTTTTTTAATTTATTCATTTTCAACCTGTATTCGAGCAGAAAAAAAAACCAAAATCAGTTTAGCAAATAGTTCAAATAATACAAATATTTGAAAAATAAAATATTAATTAATAACAGAAAAATTACCATGGTTTTGTTCTATTTTATTCAAGATCGTCATATTCTTCTCCTTATGTTATAATACAAACCTACATATATAATACAAAAATCTATACACATAAATAATAACACATAATAACAGAAAAAAATATAAATAATAGGGGATCTAAAATATTAGTTAGAGAGGAAGAAAACTCACTAACCGATGTTGAAAATGGTAGTCATAGGTGGCCGGAAAATGAGAAAGAGTGGAGGAGAAGTGGAGGAGGAGGTTTTCGGTTTTTTAGACTTCTACAACGCTGAAAATAGTTTCTGTCTGGAAAGAAAGAAGAGAAAAGATTTATCCACGTGTGTAACGTCGGTTGACGTGTCGAATCGACGCTATGTTACGTGGATAACGTCGGTTCGCCACCGAACCGACTTTACGTATCGACTTAAATACCCATTTTTGTAGTAGTGTTGTGATAGACTAAAAAAAATTAATGATGAAAGTGTAAAGATATGAATGAAAATACTAATGTTAATATATATCTAATAATAGTAAATAAAATATTGTCAAGTGCACCATAAAATAAAAAATATATAGAATACTTACTAGCTTACGTGAGACTAAGTCACTGTACAATCAAATCTTCTTAAAAATAAGTATCTATATTGTTCGAATGTATGTAAAAATTTATAATAAGAACCTAATTAACTTAGAGAGTGAATTTATTATTTTTAAATTTTATCAATTTATAATTTAATAACTTAAATAAAGTGGTTAGACATGCAATTATATGTAAACATAAAATGTGAAAATTAAATAATAACATACGATATTTTTAGATGAAAACAATCTAAGACACAATCATGATCCAGAGGAAAACCATCGATACACACCAGTGTACTTAACTTTTAACTTTAAAAACCAAATATTTAAGTATAAACTCGGTTTTATGCTATCTTTAATAAATATACCTTACTTACAAACATATGTTATGTTTTCAAAATGTTTAAGATTAGTGTAATCAGTATTTAAATTAACATTCCAATTAATTACTCATCAATCAAATACGTTTATTAATTAATTATAAAAAAATTAATACAAAAATATAAGTATTTGTGTACATTTTAGAATAAATTTAATAATTAATAATCTTAATTAAATTATTTAAATTACATACTAATTAAATCAAATCAATTAATAAATCATATAATAAACAATATATTTAATAAAAATAATTTATTTAAAATTTAATAGTTAAATTCAAATAATCATGATTATTTATATAATTATTAGATTCATATTTTTTTATAATATATTAATTAATTTTGGACTAGTAAAATTAACTTAACAGCTGATTTGTTGTGCCACCTGCATCAACATCTTTAAATATGTATAACATTACCTTGTCTTTCCACCTGCGAATGATCCAGTAAAATGGTTGTCGGCACCACGCCCAAAGGCTCCTTTATACCTTCTGTCGAATTGACTCTTGTTCTACATATGATAATTTTCGCCACCCTCTATTCCTTCTATCTACCCTCTGGTGGCTGAAGAAATTATCCATATTTTTGAATGTTTTTGTGGCTATCTATACAAGATAGGTTAAACACCAATACATAGGTGATAATGAAAATCTAAGAGTTATTTTTTTTACTTAATCATCCGAAATCTATTAAAAGAATTTAAAATAAAAGATTTATGATTAATTTTATAAATTGATTCGAATTTAAATAAATATTTTAGTAATAAAAATAATTCAAATATTATAAACATGTATTAATAAAATAAATAAATAAATGTAATCTTAAAAATATTTAGTTTATTATGTAATAATTAATAAAAAAATATTAATATAACATAACAAAATAAATATATAATATAATATTAATTGATAAAAAAATATTATAAAAATCCCTCCTAACGAAAAAGAGAAATTTTAATACATTTATTTAGAAAAAATTTAAATATTAATAAAATATATTTTTAAGAAAAAATTAATAAATTAATAAAATTAACACGATAAGATAATAAAATAATAAATAAAAAAAATTTAAAAATGATCTATGAAAATAATGCAAAACCTTTAAGTAAACAACTCTCAGAAATTAAGGAATAGAAATAAAAGATTTGTTAGAAACATGTTTAAAATTATTTAACTAGATATTATATTTAAAATTTAATTTATCGAGAGTGGAAGTAAGTCGTATGCCTTTTTCACTATTTATCCTGCATATCAATATTTGATTGGATATTATAATTAAAATTTAATTTGTGAGGAGGTGGAGAACATGTCCATCATCATTTATAGTGTGATTCGTCTCTACATTTAGAAGGAAATAATGTGCCCAAATTATAAAATTAATGTATTTTAATCACTCAGATCCTGAAAAAGATATTTTATAGTATATTAGTTTTAAGAAAATGTATTAAATACAAATAAATGTTAATTTAATAATTTTTATTATCAAATTATTAAAATATTATAAAATACAAATCATTCATACAAATAAAAGTAAAATTTAGTATAAAATTATTTAAAAAAAAATTTAACAATAATAATATTCTAATGAAAATTTTATTCTTTAAAAAATTAAAAAATAATAAAAATAACTAAATATTAAAATAATAATATTTTATAAAAAGAATTTATATTAAATATTATTATTTAAGAATAAAAATTTAAATATTATAATAAAAAAAATATTAAAATAAAAATATTTATTATTAATTAACCTCCTTTCCAAAAGTAAGAGATTATAAAACACCAAATATCCATCGACTCTTTCTTGGATAAAAACATTTCACTAATAATAATATACACAAATCCGAAACATATAAATCCACGTGGCAAGTAAATGACGGTACACATGGTCATACACAATCCCACATATCAACTTAAGGCCTTGATATAATCCCAGAACGAGATAAACCCCATTGAAGCCACACAACATTCCTCTTCATACCCTACCAATTCACCATATATTCAAAAAACACTTCCTTCTTTCAGACCAATAACCAACCCAAACAGACACAATCCTCTCCGAAGAATCAAAAACATGGGCTGCGCTACCTCCAAACGAGTCGAAGCAACCGCCAAAGTGTATCGTCCGGCACCGGCGAGCTTCACTGTGTTTGACATCAACTCCATTCAAGAACCTTGGCTTCTTGTAGACCCTACACCACAATACCCAGAAAAATCCGCTCACCTTCCAACCCAAATCCTCGACAAGCTCAACACTATCGAGGCCGAACAAGCTCCTCATTCCTGGGACGAAGTCAGCAAAACCTTAGAGGACCTCAAGCCCATAATTCACTCCAAGACCGGCCCAATTGACACACCACCGGCACAGGCACAAGACCAGGCCCAAAACAACAACATCAATCAAAGCCCACTGCAGAAGAGGCCCTCCATCCACACGTTGGAAGAGCTCGATGCCAAGCTGAAACCGAAACCAACTGAGTTGTTGATTAGAAAAAGTGAGTCGATGAAGAGTCGGACCGAGTCACGAGTTGAAATTGAAGTCCCAAAGGGAACAGAGATATTAGGGAATGTAAAACCAGTCAAGGAGAACATATTTGTATTGAAGGACAGATTGGAGAGAGAAAAAGAAGGGAAAGAAGCAATGTTTGACAAAATTAAAAGTCTTAATCGAGACCCATTAAGCGAGTACCCAGAAAAGTGTCCGCCAGGTGGTGGAGACTCAGTTGTACTTTACACGACGTCGTTGAGAGGGGTGAGACGGACTTACGAGGATTGTAGTCGTGTTCGGACTATTTTGGAAGGTCACCGAGTCGTGTTCGATGAGAGAGACGTGTCGTTGCACGGCGGGTTTCTAAGTGAGTTAAAAGAGTTAACGGGAGAAGACGGAGTGAATGTGCCGAAAGTGTTTGTGAAAGGGAGGTACGTGGGTGGTGTGGATGAGGTTGTGGAGTTGAACGAGTCGGGACGACTCGGGAGGATACTGAATTATGCACGAGTGGAGAGAGGAGTGGGGAGACAAGCTTGTGGAGGGTGTGGTGGGGCAAGGTTTGTGCCGTGTTTGGAATGTGGTGGGAGTTGTAAGGTGGTGATTGGGAATGAGAAGGAGAGGTGTCACAAGTGTAATGAGAATGGTTTGGTACATTGTATGCTTTGCGTTTGAACTTATACTATTCTATTTCTGTCTATGTTGTCTTGGGCTTCAAGCCTTTTTGTGAATTTTTTTGGTGGTAGTTATAACTTATAAGTAAGCTTTGAAAAAATATTAAACATATTTTTATTATCGATAAATTATAAAAATTATATTAACCGTGTTCAAACCGATGACCTCTTGATATGCAGTTTCAAATGCTCTATATGTTTTCAAATCCTGGTGACCTATTGATATGCAGCCAATTGCTCTACAGTTGAGCTATGTATCCGTTAATAAAAAGTATAAACGTGTTTAATACCTACACCAAAACTACATGAGGAACACTCAAGGAAATATTTTATAGGGTGAAGTGCATTGATAATCCTTTTGTTGAAGAAAAATGTATAATTTAATCACTTAATTTGCCAAATATATTTTTTAGTCACTTTGCTGGTTAAAAAAGGCCTAGGAAAGACATTTGTACTATTTGGATCAATATTTTATTTTAAAAATTCCTACCATTAGATGGTGGAAAAACAGAAGGATAATGGTGGTAAGTTATGAATTTTATTCCCTAGACTCACTATCTTTAATGCCCTTCATCCATTAAAGCATTTTCAAAGCTTCATCTCCCATTACATGTTTGTAATAAAGCTCCTCAACAACAAAATCCCATCTCCCTTCTCTCCTTTTTAACTGATTTTTTGAACTGCCCACGAACCTAATCCACCTCAATCTTTTTCAATAGGAACTCTCACTTAGATGTGTACAATTCCTGACTCAAATTCGTGAGGAGAGATTCTCTGCAAATGGATATTGTGAGATGATGAGAAAAAAATGGTTGGATTTGGACAGATGGGTTTCACTGAGTGAAGGGATTCAATTTTGTTTTTGAATGAGAGATGCGAGGCTTATTTCATACATATTTTCTAGGTTTTTTTATGTAATTGTTTTATTATTATTGTTTCTTGGTTTATTTTTAATAATCAAAATGAAGTAAAAATATATTTTACAAATAAAGTGACCAAACAACGCATCTATGTTAAATAAAGTTACCTTTTAGATATTTTTTCCTATTTTATAAAATAAGTTTACTATATTCATCACTCATTCGTATTCTTCGTAAGGTGTAACTAAAAATCAACTTTAATAATAATGAAAGAGGATACAGTATAAAAGGATATTTGATCTATGTAAAATTACAAATACATAGTTTCATAGTAAAGGAAAGTGAAGAGAAGAATATCGTCCTCAAGAATTCATAACTTATTTTTGATAAATATTAAAATTATGTTAATCTTAATTTTATCTAGAAAAGTTATCAAAATTGTTGTAATTGAAATTTAAAATAAAATAAATTTAAAGAAATTGTACAAAAGAAAAAAAATTGTTTAAAGATCAAATTAATGAGAAAAAAACTCCTAAAAAATTGATTTCATCTAATCTCTCGGTATGATTTACTCATCTAGTTAATAGAATTTAATTATCTCTTTTTGTTAACAATCTTCAAAAAAACATCCAAAATCCTCTTTTGAGAGCCAATTAGAAATATTTTAGTTCATTAATTTACAGAAGAGTACGCAATTTAATAAAATAAGAAAACATTAAGATCAATGATTTTAAAACTATATAGGTTCATACAAGTCTTTCAATCTCTATATTTACCTATGTCAAAATATTTCAAATCTATCATATAATTCCTTCTTTTGATAATAAATCACAATACTAAAATAATTTAATTAATGATCAGTTAATTAGAATCATTAAACTTAAATAAATCAAACAAACATTAACATAAATAATTCAAATTTACATAAAAAAAAATCAAATATAATTCATAATTAAATTACATATTTTTCTTAAAATAAAAAAAATCTAATTTATGCTAAAATTAAATTAAACATAAATGAATTCACTATAATATTTTTAGAAGAATTAAAATAAAAATAAATCTTAAAAAGAATTTGCTTCGTGTTCCTCTTTTTCAGCCCCTATTCTCCATCATTTTCCTCTGCTTTTTTTTTTTGTTTATTTTTTTCTTTTCTTTGTTTTCAATAATAAATCACAATATTAAAATAATTTAATTAATGGTCAGTTAATTAGAATCATTAAACTTAAGATAAATCAGACAAACATTAAGATAAATAATTTAAATTTACATAGAAAATCAAATATAATTCATAATTAAATTACATATTTTTCTTAAAATAAAGAAAATCTAATTTATGCTAAAAATTAAATTAACATAAATGAATTCACTATAATATTTTTAGAAGAATTAAAATAAAAATGAATCTTAAAAAGAATTTGCTTTGTGTTCCTCTTTTTCAACCCCTATTCTCCATCATTTTCCTCTACATTTTTTTTGTTTCTTTTTTTCTTTTCTTTGTGCTTTTGCACCGGTTCTGATTTTTTTTTTCAGTTCCTGTTTCTTGCGTTGTTCCTTTGGAGGCATTTTTTTTCATGTTTTCTTCTTGGTGTTCTATTCTCTCTTCTTTTTATGTCATATTATTTCTTTCTTGTATATATATATATTGAAAAATCATATTTAAATTTGATTTAAATAAATCTTCTTTTAAATTAAAAATTCGTTAGATAATATGCTTCTAAAATTTTAGATCTTTGTTTTTTTAAATTTGTAATAAAATTTAAATAATAAAAATGAAGTCTAAATTTAATAAAAAAATAAATAAAATTAGACTAAAGTTAAAGTTAAAAAATTATAAATTATGTTAAATTGTACAAATCACTAATGTTTTATTTTTTATTGGGTATAAATTAACTCATGTTGTTCGTCACAATATGGGATATCACAAATGACTTATAGCTCAATCTAATGCACGTTGAGTCATTAGACGAACATCATTATCATAAATGGAACTAAAAGAATTAGGGTGGCTATGATCCCCTTAACTCGATAACTTTTTACTATTAGTATATAATTTTTAACATTTTGAAGATAAATAAGTCATTTAGCATCTTTTATTATAATAAAATTATCGTTATTATGGACAAATAAAGAAAAAAATTCAATTTTATTTGTAAATATTTTTGTATTTTTGTAAATTTTTTTATATATGCTTCGACATATGCTAAACATTTTAAAAATATTTGTTATTGATTTTTGATTTTTAAGTTATTAGAAATTTTTTGAATGTTATTTAGTATATAGGAGTGCAAATTATGTTTTCTATTCCAATTTTCAATTTCTAATCGTTAATACTTAGTTTTTTATTGAGTAATTATTGTCTTTTTTTAGAATGTATAATGCCTTTATTCCTACATTCTTGTAGATTATTAATAATTTCAAATAATGTTTATTTAATTCATTACTAGAAACCAAAATATCATATATGTAAACATAATAAGTTTCTTAAAGATGTTGTCTATATACATTTGAAAGATACTTGGAACTTGTTTTAATCCAAATGAAATAACAGTCCATTGAAATTATCTTTTAAGAAAACTAAATGCCATTAGTTTGAGATTTTTTATCTAGTCTTATTTTCCAAAATCTACTTTTGTAATCAAAATTTGAAAAATATTTTTTTTATTAACGATAATAATTATTCTTTCTTTGAAATAAAGTTTCCACCATCAATGATTTCTTTATTTAATGTTTTGAATATTATTACTATTTTTTCTTCTTTTTTAGCTTCTTTTTCAACTAAGAATGATAAACTAGATTGAAGGAAATTAGTTTGTATTATGACTTTTAGTTCCAAAAACTCTTAAATTTGTTTTTCAAATTTAGTCTTATCTTTTAGAGTATAAATCATACGTTTTACTCCAATAACTTTGTTAGGGTTTATTAGTTTTATGTTAGAAACAATTTTAGATTTATTTATTTTTAAATCTAAAGGATTTTTTGAGTTTACTATTTTAATAATTTTCTTATACCTGTTAAGGCTTTATCTTCCTATATTTTAATAAGAAAAAAGTTTTGTTTCCCTTTTATATCTAATGAAATGTTTTCTAAATAAAGTTTTTGTTGCTATTTTGTGTCTATCTCATCATGTTTTTTCCTTTTATGTTTTTGCATAAAAGTTGAGTTTAATAAAGTTAAATTTTTTTTTTGACACATAAATGGTTTCACCATCTAGTATTACTAGACTTATTTTGTCTAAATATTGTGTAAAAGATTGATATAAGCATGAAATATTCTTTTCTATTAATAAATTAACTGTTGTTTCTTGTTGATATATGGTATGAATATAAAATTTCTCTCATCCTATCATTATATCTATATCTTTTGAGACTTTGTTAAGATCTATCGTAGTGCTATTAGCAATTATTATAATTAAATTTTTTAGTACTTGTTTTCAAAGCTCTTTTAGGAATACATATTTACTAGTTACACACATATTAGCTTATGTATCTAGATATGTATGTAAATGGTAACTTCTGTAACCTTTAAATTCCAATCATATCATAATATAAGTAATGTTTAGATTTGTAATACTATACAAGTCATTCATCTTTTAACGAAGAGTATTAATATTCTGAGTATTCATATTCTAAGTGCTTGTGATGAGACAGATGCGATTTCCCTCATTGGTTTAGAAAGAACTAGAGATGAGAGGAAAGAGAATAGAACTTCGTTTACTACACCCATGTGCCCCTTCCTTTATTATTAATTTATTTTTCAGGATTTTCTTAACTAAAAGATAACTTATGGATCAAATATCGATATTGAAAGATATTTTCCATCATTTCTTCTTAACTTTGATGAGTTTTTTTATAAATAAATACTAAAATATCATATATATTTAATTTCTCTATTGGTTCTAATTTCATCTTAAAAGATTCTTCTAATATTTTTACTTTATGTGAAATTTTTTTATATCGAAGCTTGTTAGTGCATTCATTACTAATTCAACATCTACATTACTTTTTTCCTGATAGGCAATAATTTTTTTTCCCTAATGGCTTATACATTTTTCTCCTAAAATAGTTTTTCTATAAGGTTCTTTATTATATCTTCTATTATATTTTTGAAGGTCTTTTTTCTAAATTTATATCTTTCAAATGTTTTGTAGTTTCATTTTATTTTTTTATTTGTAAGATTTTATGTTAAATTTATATTTTCTTGGCATCATAAAATCTATTATATTACAACAACTTATATCATTTCCTTTTATTTGTTTATATTAATATCTTTCTTGATATTTAGTGATTCTTTAATATTTAAGAGTTCTTATTCTTCCTCATATATTGTCTGGTATAATATTTCTATTTCTTGTATTCCATCTTTCTGTTATAGCTTTATGTAATATTTTAGTTAATTTTTGAAAAAAACATTTTATTATAAGTTTCTTACATGGAGGGGATAACTTGTGATAATGTATTTCATATTCACAAATAAAAGAATCTATATAACACATGTCCCATATTTTCATATTTGTTAAATGTCATTTGGTTTCCTCAATTTCATTTTCACTAAACTTAATTATATGTCTACCTTTATCTTCTCTAATAATTTTCTTGTATATTGGAATTCTTCTACATATGTAAATATTGTTGCTTTGTTAAATTTGTTAGGCCAAATTCTTACATTTTGTCTCATTTTCTAGGCTATTAATACTTTATAAGTTACCAGATATAGTTGGAGAAGTTTGTATGATTACACCCATATCATTAGACCATACATCTAAGGCCTTTTTCATATCTCTTATATAATTTAAATCTAAAATATCATATCTATAATTTCATAAATTTTGAATTTTAGTGAGATATTACCTCTAGTTCTCCAATGAAATCATTCTTTCATTTTGGGTTGTTTTTTTCTATAAAAAATATTAATTTCTTCTAGCATTGCCTATTTCTTTCTTCTATTTGTGCGTTAGATGTTCATTCTTGATGAGGAGCTAGTAATGAAATAGGCTTCATATGAGTTTTTGGGATAATATTTTCTAGTTAAGAATCAATTTCACTAACTATTATCATATCATCTTTTTCTTTGTTTGTACAAAGTTTTTTTATTATAATGTCATTTTAGTTCTTCATTTGTTAGGGTTAATAGACTAACTAAATTTTCTATGTCCATATTCTTAGGATCTATAAATTTTTTTTATAATTATTTTCTATATTTTGTTAAACTAAGATTATAGCTTCTTTTTTATCTTTGGCTTTGTCGTCATTCTTTATTTTCTCCTTTCTAGGGATCAATGTCTTTGATCTCTTAGGTGGTTCTTCTTTTAATTTTACAAATAGATCAAATTTATAACCTATAATTTCATTGTCTCTAGATATATTATTTATATCTTTTCTTAATTTTGTAAATTTCTTATGTATGTCTTGTTGGAATTTATTATAACCATATTCTTTTATTTCTTTTAGGAGTTCTTTTTGTATTTCATTTATGTCTTGTAAGGCCTTAATGTTTGATTCTTATGCTATATTAATTTCTTATACTAAAAGAATTAAAGTTTTTGTTATTGTTATTTAGTTTTTTGATATGCTAGTTAATTTTTTATTAAAATTTAATTCTATATCCCGTAGTTTATTTTTAAACATTATTCGGATATTAATGATATCATTTTCTTCATAATATTACATTATGGACTAATATTTTTATTATTCTAACCTATTGTTTGAGATCTGCCACCTCGGTTTCTTTGTTAGAGGTTTCCTCTTCATGGTCTGTAATCGTAAACTTTGATACATTATTTTTTCTTTCTAGTGTTATAGATTTTTCTTTAACATTAAAGTTTTATTCTTTTGATATTTTAAAATCTATTAATATTTTTGGTTTTATTATTCTAACCTATTGTTTCAAATCTTCCACCTTTGTTTATTTGTTAGAGGTTTCATCGTCATGATTTGTAAACGTAAACCTTGATACAATATTTTTTCTTACTATATTACTTTTTCTTTATAATATCATAGGTTTTTCTTTAACATTAAAGTTTTATTTTTTTAGTATTTCAAAATCTATTAATATTTCTAATTTTTTAATTTTTTTTATCTATTTCTATAAATTTATTTGTGTATATATTAAACTATTATGGTTGTTTGTTAATAAGTATCCTACAATATAGTGTATTAAATATTGATGATTTCATATTTTCGTTAAATCTTCTTTTTCGAATTCATAGGCTAAACTTAATATTTAATTTAAAATCTTATCATTAATATTAATGGCAAACCTAGAGTATGCTGTAAATTTTAATTTATGATATCTTAGATTTTCATAGATCATTCTTAATAAAACATATTTTCTATTTATTATTATATTATCTAGTAGTGTTAATTTTATTAGTTTATCAATTTATTCTCTAAAATATGTTTTTATTAATATCTAGATTCTTCCCAAATGGATGTTGATTACTCTATGAAAGTACAATCATCAAGTATTTTTTTGCTTAATATTTTCTCATTTTATTTAATAAGTTGTACTTTTGGGGTTAAAAATATTAAAATATAAATTTTATAGTTAAAAATGATGAAAATATAATGTTTGGAATTTTTTTTAGATTTTTTAATATAAGACTAATCAAAAACTGTCACGTGGATGTCATACAAATGGAAGGGGCCAATTGCATAACGTCGCATGTACCATGTGAAATAGTACCATGTCACGTGTCTGCATAATGTTCATTCCAAGCTTCAAAGCGCGATTAATGGGTGTGCACGCATCATCACCTGATTCTTTCGTTCCTTCCATAGGTGTGTTATGCAATATACATCTACGAATCACATATCGCCATATGTTGCTATCTCAATCGCAATGATCGTGACTAGTCCAACCACGCTATGCATCGCTCATTGATTCGTCCATTAAATCTTCGTTGCCACGTGTTGTGTTTGTATTGGCTAGTGTTATTAATTTTCTCCTTTTTCATCTCAGCCCTTTATCTGAAACTAATATGAGGGTCCAAATTTCACCTAAGTTTAATTTAACCCTTTGATTTCCCCATAAACCTTAATGGGCCAAAATTAACGTATTTTATTAGTTTTTGAGCTAAGAAAAGATTGTATTTCTTTTTCTTTTCTTTTTTCTATCAATTTTTATGTCTTTCTTTATAAGTAAAATTATATCTAGCTAATTTATTAATTTAGAGATCTTCTAATCCAATTTTTAACATGTGATGATATAATATTTTATTACAATTATAATTTCAATTTAATTAGATTATTTAATCTAATTTTTATGCTATTAGTTGTTTGACTAACAATTGATTTATAAAGATAATTAAATATATTTGAGAAAATTATTTAATTGTTGTCTAGATTAAATAACATGCATAATTTTTAGGCAGAGATGTATGATTATTATGTATGTAATCCATTATTAATGAACTTAATAAATAGTATACAATTTCTTTACTAGGTTGGGCAAGCTTTGATGCCCCTACTCCCAACAAGTTGCTGGTCAGGATCGTGGAACTCTCGCTCGAGAAGTAAGCTGGTCCTTGTTTGGAGAGGTATAGAATCTAGCAGCAATCCTTCCCGCTAGGCGAGATCTTTGAGCATTACTAGGCTACTTTTCACTTAATAAGTCATTTCGTTAGTCAGCAGTTCAGCCCGAAGGCAGGCAACTCACTAACTACAGCTTCTATCTCCTCTAGGTCCCATTAGACTGATCCTTAGTCCTTCTCCCCCGCAACCAAGCCTTAAGGCTTTCCTTATGAATGAACATAAACTGGAACTCAAGTCTGTGATGTGGAGTGCACCTAATCATATTAATAGTCTTAAATATAGCTATGATGATAGTTTGGCTCTCCGCATTCACATGGACTACTCACTTCAAGGTGGTTGACACAAACATGGTTATAATAAGTCTCTTGGATACTATTAATTAAGGGGGTGAGCCACTGATGAAAAAAACAAGTGCAATGCTTAATTTCTATATGATGCGTAATTTATTTGAGAGAGAAATACATGTTAGGTTAGTTTCAATTAGTCATGTAATTAGTTGATAATTATATGAGGGTGATTTTACTGATTTATATATTTAAAAAATTAAAGGATTATGTATTCATAGATATTTTCTCATATATTTTCTTAGCTATCAAATATGATTTAATTAATTATTGTTATTTATTTTTAGTTATTTTAGTTTTGTTTTTTTTTAAATATAAAAATACAAAAAAATTGATTTTTTATTTTTTAGTTTTATAAATTAGTTTCTAATAACATAATCTTAGTTGAACGATTTTTTTATCATTACATTACTTATTGTGATACATATACTTGTATATTCATTACATATAATTTGTGTCCGATCAAATGTATCCAAATTTTCTTTTATCGTTCTGAGCGATTTTCGATAATTTATCCATAATGATTTTTTTATCAATTAATATTATATTATACATTTATTTTGTTTTGTAATATTAATACTTATTTTTTTATTACTTATCACATGATAAATTAAGCATTTTTTTGAAAATATTTTCTTTATTTTTAAGAATGATAAATCTTTAAATTCATTTTTTCTTAAAATTTAATCTTACGTTTTGTATTTCTTTAAATTTGTTTTTTTATTAATTATCATTTTTATGATAAACATCCAAAAATATCTTGTATTACTATTTATTTTTTAAAAATATAAAGATATTTTAAGCGTATTTGTAATATTACTTTAAAGTATGGGAGTATTATTGATATTATTCCATACGCTTTTCCTTCGTTATGATTGTTTAATTTTAATTTTTAAATTTATTTTCTATGTTTATTGTTTCTTATACTGTTTACGAAGATCGATTATTTGTTTATTTATTTATTTTAGATAAAACATTTATTTTAAAGTAAGTTTTCGGACCCGTCATCTTAGCAAAGTCAAAGTTTAGATGTCGCCTGTCTACATTTTGTTCTTTAACTTGTTGACTAGCTTTCTTCAAAAAATAAAAAATAAAATACTTGTTAGCTAGTTTTATACTTTTATAACACTGCGTGTAGCAATCAGCTCTAGTGTAAAAGTAAGTTCTATATAACACCATTTTAGTAGCAAATCACTTATCTCATAAACCGTTTATTATTAATTAAGTTTAACTATTGATAAATTTATAATACTCATTGGATAATATAGTAGTGATATGAATGCTTTTCCTTGTATAAAAAATTAAGTAGCGAATTCAATTAAAGAGATGTTTATCATATTAATAATTTTTTTAATAGTTTAATTTTTTTTAAATAATTTACTTCTTAATAACTTTTAACATAATATCTTCGTTCTTATATTCAAAGCTCAATAACTTCAATTATTTATGATTGAATCTTCGTGATATAATTAACTAATATTTATGAGGGATTGATAAGAGTCAAATTATTATATTTTTGTTATGATTTAAATGTTGATATTTGTATGAAAATTGCGTTTATTTGATTATTTAATCCACAAATGTCATTTCACGGGTATTTCGTGTTTAAAGTGCAATTTCAGGTAAAATCATAATTTTGGAGAAGTTTGGGACAAATTTCTATGAACGGGATTGAGTGCAAATAAAAAGAAAACAAAATTTCAAAATTTGGAATTTCGTCGCCGGCTAGAATATTCTCGCCGCCGGCGAAAACCTTACGGAGAATACGTTGAGCAAAGCAATCTCGCCGACGGCCAAAGAAATCTCGCCGCCGGCCAATGCATTTTGGCCACCGGTCACATTATTTTGGCCGCCGGCCAAAATCGAAAACCCAAAAAAAATTATTTTCCAGAAAACTCGCCGCGGCGAGAATAATGTCGCTGCCGGTGAGTTTCGTCCGAAAACAGATTTTTTGGTTGTTTTTGTTCCAAAATTGCCCCCCCAAACCCTAGATCTATATATATATAATATGATAGAAAAAGAGGGGGACGGCAGAGAGGGGGATTCAAAGATATTTTTGGAGGAGAGAAAGAAATTTTGGAGAAACTTGAAGGATCTTCACCATTGATGCTACCAAGTCTTCATCTTCTAGAGTTTTTCATCTCTTCTCCTTAGTTTTTATATTCTGCAATTTATTCAGTTTTATTATTGATGGATTCAATTGAAATAATGGTTGTTCTTATTTCTGTTATGAACTAATTCATTTTTGTTAAGGCTATGATGTAGTTAAATCAAGGAAATCGGATTTCTTTGGTTATTGTTATATGAATTCATTGTTTTCAAGTTGAGTATTTATTTCCATGCTTAATGCTTTTAAATTTCTGACCAAGATTTAGATGATTTGTTGCATTATATTGAGACCGAGAGGAGATGTGTCATGAATGCTTCTTGTGATAAATACCGTATGTTGAATGCGAGTTTGACACCTAATGCATGATGTATGTGGTTATTCCAGAAATTCCATAAATCGTAATGTGTTTATTTGTGATTAAATCTTCATAGAAATATAGTTGGTTTTCATAGATAAGTAATTCTAATATAACTTGAGAAAGAGTATTAGATAAGTTGGGTTTTTCAACCATCACTTTTAGCTTTGATTCTCATATAACATGACTTGAAATCGGATTGGATTGATTTAGCGAAATCAAATGCCTTAGCGTTTTTAATCATTAGTGAACAACATTTAATTTTGTTATTTGCGTTTAGTTTTATGTTAATTTTCTTTTTAAACAATTTCAACAATTCAGTTTTCAAATAAAATTAGGGTTAGTCAATTTCGTACTTAGTAACGTCTATTCCTTGTGGGTTCGATATCCGTACTTTTGTACACTTTATTACTTGAGCAGTTCGTACACTTGCGAAAATAAGCATCGAAGTTTTTGGCACGTTCTTGGGTGAATGGTTTGATTTTATTAATATCGATACTACCTAATCTTAGTTTTAATTTGAAGTTAATTTGCTTTATCTTTCTTTCATTTTTAATTTTGTTTATTTTCTTTGTTTTATTTTATTTATCATAAAAAAAAAGTAACTTTGTGTTGTTTTTGTGTTAGTTGATTTTCGGTTGTAGGATTTTTGTATGAGACGTACAAGAAGCCTTAACCTATTTCCATTTGATCAGGAGATTGATAGAACATATAGGCGTCTAAACCGAGAGAGAAGACATTCAACTTCGACTCAATAGACAATTAGCCATGGATCCACCATTTGTTGAGGAAGGTGGAAATCGTAGAGCTTTGAGGGATTATGCGCCTAATGTTCTTTGGAACTATTTCGGGTATAAGGAGGCAATTATTCAAGCCAATAACTTTGAGATAAAATCATCCTTTATCCAAATGGTTCAATCAAATCAGGTTTGGGGAATGTCAAAGGATGATCCGAGATGCACATGTGCTTACTTTACGGAGGTGTGTGATCTTTACAAGATAAATGGTGTGTCCGAAGATCTTGTAAGATTGAGGGTTTTTCCTTTTTCACTTCGGGATAAAGCCAAGGAGTGGCTAAACTCATTACCACCGGGATCAATTACAACATGGAATGAATTGGTTGAAATTCTTGTCCAAGTTCTTTCCTCGCTATTTAAGACGGCAAAATTGAGGAATGAAATCACATCTTTTACACAGTATGACCTCAAGAATCATTGTATGAATCTTGAGAAAGATTCAAAGAAATGTTGAGGAAGTGCCCACATCATGGTATACCAATTTGGCTACAAGTCTCTACATTTTATAATGGGTTGGTTTCAAACTATCGTGCAATGATTGATCTTCATAATTTGGAGGATCTTTGATGGGAAAAACAGGAGGATGCTCATGAGTTGTTAGAGGTTATGGCGAAAAACAATAATCGGTGGCATTCGGAGCGGGTAATTGCAAAAAGACCAAGAAGTAATGCATGAAATTGATTCGGTGAATACTTTGTCGGCTCGAGTTAGCATGTTCTTTCAAGAAAGATGGATTCTTTGTCCTCCAAATTTGAATCCAAACCAAGCGCACAATGTGATTTATGTGGTGGAAATCATGCTAGCATCGAGTGCCAAGTTGGAAATCCATTTGCTTCACCAAATGTTGAGCAAGTAAATTATGTTTCAAATTTCCAAAAACCTCAACATAACCCGTACTCGAACACCTCTGATCAGGTTGGAGAAATCATCCAAATTTGTCATGGGGAAATAACCAAGGGGGATTCAAGCCGTCATCATCTTCCTACCAACCTCAGGAGAAAAAACAAACAAATTTGGAAGAAATTTTGGGAAAGTTCATTGAGGAAACAAGAGCAAATTTCAGAAATCAAGAGTACGATCAACGGGGACATCCAAAACCATGGGGCGGCTTTCAAAGCGGTGCGAGAAAGGTCTCGAGGATCACTACCTAGTGACACAATAAATCCCACAGCATGCAAAGGCTATCACTGTTGAGAAGTGGAAAAGAACTTGAGAATCGAAGAAATCGGAGAAAAAGATGGAAGAATCTAAAGAAAAGCCATCAAGATCCCAAGAGATATTCAACCTTCCCCATATGCAAAATATGAGCCTTCTATCCCATATCCTCAAAGATTGAATAAGAAAAAGCTTGATAATCAATTTGATAAATTTCTAGATATTTTTAAGAAATTGCATATTAACATTCCTTTTGTACAGATGTTGGAACAAATGCCCCGAATATGCAAAATTCATGAAGGAAATCCTATCAAAGAAGAGGAGAATTTGGGAGATAATGAACTGTCATGCTAAATGAGGAGTGCAGTGCAGTTCTTCAAAGAAAACTGCCACAGAAATTGAAAGACCTAGGGAGTTTTACTATACCTTGTACTATAGGAAGTTGCAATTTTGATAAAGTCCTATGTGATTTAGGAGCAAGCATTAATTTGATGCCACTTTCTGTTTTTAGGAAACTAGGCCTAGGAGAAGTGAAGCCCACTTCAATATCTTTACAATTAGCGGATCGATCGGTGAAATATCCTCTAGGGGTAATTGAGGATGTTTTAATTAAAGTCGGCAAGTTTATTTTCCCTATAGATTTCGTGGTGCTTGACATGGAGGAAGATAGAGAGATACCTTTGATATTGGGAGACCGTTCCTTGCATTGGAAGAACATTGATTGATGTTCAGCAAGGAAAGCTCATTCTACGGGTGCAAGATGAACAAGTAACTTTTGATGTTTTTGAAGAAATAAAATCTCCAAGTGATGTACATTCTTGTTTTCAAATTAACACTCTTGACGGGTTAATCTCGAAAACTTTTGAGGAGATAACTCCATTGCTACCACTAGAAGCTGGCCTTGTGAAATCTACAACAATTGAGGAGGAAGATGAGGGGACGAGACAATGTTCTGGATTACTGGCAGCACCTAATGAATATTTATGCAGTGATGGAACATTTAAGGAGTTGGGAACAAATGAAACTCCAACCTCAGTGGTAAAGAATGGAGCCAACAAGATTGAGCTAAACCCAATGCCATCCCATCTAAAAAAAAAATTTCTTACGTTCACCACCGGCAAGGGCAGTTTCATCGTCGACGGAAAGGAGATCTCTCTTTCCTTTCTTACATTGAGGACAATGTAAGGTTTTGGTTGGGGGTGCGGTAAACGGTAAATCTTTTCTCCCTTTCATTTTTAGTAGTTTTATTTGTGTGTTTAGTTGTGTTTAATTTTGATTTTCCATTTATTTTTCTGCATTTTGATTTAATTTTATTTTATTTTTTTATTGTCTTATTTTGATTTTGATTTTTTATTTTAATTTGCACGTTGATGATAATAATGTGATTGTGATAACAAGTAGCTGTTAGAAGACATTAAATTTTGCTTCGGTTTAAAGAGAATTTCAAATGTTGATTTTACCTAGTTGGCGACTCTTTTGGTATGTGGTGTGATTTGGTTGATTAGTCTAAATGCTTAGAGAAGTCTTATGTGCGAATTTTTCATGGACATTTTTGTGATCTCAACAAACTCTAGAACTCATTTGAAAACCTCTTGAGGCGAAATAATTTGGAATTGCACTATTTAGGATATGATGTAGGCCATTTTTGGATCTATTGTGCCATTTTAAGCCTACCTTGTTATCCTTATATCACTAGTAACCTCTTTGAGCCTATTTAAATATATTGTTAGCCTTATTTTTCTTTCTTTTTGCCTTATATAACCTACCTTCTATTGAGCCAATTATATATATATATATATATAATTCCTACCTTATTTGTTAAGAGCACTTAATTTTGAACACAAACTTTTCAAGAGGAATTAGAGAAATCTTCCACATATATTGGAAGAAATTGGTTGGGGGTTATGTCTTTTCAAGAGCAATTGGAGTAAGGATGCAAAAAAAAAAAAAAAGAAATCCACATATATTGGAAGAAAGTGGTTGACTTTTCAAGAGCAATTGAAAAAAAAAGAAAGCCTTCACATTTTAATAAATAAAAGAGTGTTAGTGATGGATGTACTAAGGAGAAAGATTGAGGAAGAATTTTGTTTATCTTTGGAAAAATGGGTTATGATCGGAAAAAACAATTTGGTTTAATGGTGTTACTCTTTTACTTAATTGGTTGTGTTTAATCTAATAAGTGCCCTTATTTGTATTTTGACACTTCTCGTTCTTTCTTAACCAAATACCTAAGCCTAACATTACAAGCCTCTTAAAGTCCTATTGATCCAAAGTGGTGTATTTTTCTTCATTAGTGGAGAGAGGTTTGAAAAGTGAGCCTATGGAGTTTGAGATTTCACCTTTTTGTTTGTGGATGTTGTGCATAATATTATCTGGGCATTATGGCTAATGGTTTGTGGTTTGATGGATGTTTAAGAGTCAATAACAAAAGTGAAATTGGCATTTGAGATTTCTTAAAGCTTAGGTGACATTTAATTATTCTATATGTTGGGTGTTATTTACAATTTTTGAGACATTTGTGCAAGTTATTTGTTATGTGATTTTGTTGTTTTAAGTTAGGATAGTTATAGGTAAGATGTTTGTGGGTATCATCACTGGAAGCCCTCACAAGACTACAACTCATCCTACTAGGGCCACCTAGGGGTTTAAAGGCTTATTGCATACGCTTAATGTAATGTCGTAAATAGAATAAATTTCCTTTGAATTTTTCTTTTAATGTCTCCTTTGAAATTATTCATAGATCGCTTTTTTGCTAGAGACTAGCAAGAAGCTGGTTGGGGGTTGTTGATAAGAGTCAAATTATTGCATTTTTGTTATGATTTAAATGTTGATATTTGTGTGAAAATTGCGTTTATTTGATTATTTAATCCACAAATGTCATTTCATGGGTATTTCGTGTTTAAAGTGCAATTTCAGGTAAAATCATAATTTTGGAGAAGTTTGGGACAAATTTCTATGAACGGGATTGAGTGCAAATAAAAAGAAAACAAAATTTCAAAATTTGGAATTTCGTCGCCGGCTAGAATATTCTCGCCGCCGGTGAAAACCTTACAGAGAATACGTTGAGCAAAGCAATCTCGCCGACGGCCAAAGAAATCTCGCCACCGGCCAATGCATTTTCGCCGCCGGCCAAATGCATCTAGCCGCCGGCCACATTATTTTGGCCGCTGGCCAAAATCGAAAACCCAAAAAAAATTATTTTCCAGAAAACTCGTCGCGGCGAGAATAATGTCGCTGCCGGTGAGTTTCGTCCGAAAACAGATTTTTTGGTTGTTTTGTTCCAAAATTGCCCCCCCAAACCCTAGATCTATATATATAATATGATAGAAAAAGAGGGGGACGTCAGAGAGGGGGATTCAAAGACATTTTTGGAGGAGAGAAAGAAATTTTGGAGAAACTTGAAGGATCTTCACCATTGATGCTACCAAGTCTTCATCTTCTAGAGTTTTTCATCTCTTCTCCTTAGTTTTTATATTCTGCAATTTATTCAGTTTTATTATTGATGGATTCAATTGAAATAATGGTTGTTCTTATTTCCGTTATGAACTAATTCATTTTTGCTAAGGCTATAATGTAGTTAAATCAAGGAAATCGGATTTCTTTGGTTATTGTTATATGAATTCATTGTTTTCAAGTTGAGTATTTATTTCCATGCTTAATGCTTTTAAATTTCTGATCAAGATTTAGATGATTTGTTGCATTATATTGAGACCGAGAGGAGATGTGTAATGAATGCTTCTTGTGATAAATACCGTATGTTGAATGCGAGTTTGACACCTAATGCATGATGTATGTGGTTATTCCAGAAATTCCATAAATCGTAATGTGCTTATTTGTGATTAAATCTTCATAGAAATATAGTTGGTTTTCATAGATAAGTAATTCTAATATAACTTGAGAAAGAGTATTAGATAAGTTTGGGTTTTTCAACCATCACTTTTAGCTTTGATTCTCATATAACATGACTTGAAATCGGATTGAATTGATTTAGCGAAATCAAATGCCTTAGCATTTTTAATCATTAGTGAACAACATTTAATTTTGTTATTTGCGTTTAGTTTTATGTTAATTTTCTTTTTAAACAATTTCAACAATTCAGTTTTCAAATAAAATTAGGGTTAGTCAATTTTGGTACTTAGTAACGCCATTCCTTGTGGGTTCGATATCCGTACTTTTGTACACTTTATTACTTGAACGATTCGTACACTTGCGAAAATAAGCATCAGGGATAAATCTATAAAAACAATATTGACTATTAACTTAAATTTTCGAGAGAATTGGTTTTCTAATAACTTTTAACATTAAATAAAAAATAAAGTTCTTATATTTAAGGCCCACCAATTCTTATTGTTATTATTAAATTACAAGTATTTGACCATTATAGTTTATAGTTAAAGTTTATAAGATATATATCTAATTAATTTAGATGAGTAAATATGTTATTTTTAATTTTTATTAATTTATAATTTAATAACCTAAACAAAACGATCAGATATGCAATCTTACGTAAAAATAAAGTGTAAAAATAAGAGAATAACATACAATATTTTTAGGTAAAAATAACTTATATCACAACTATGATCTAAGAAAAAAACCACCGAATCATTTAACTTTTCACTATGAAAATAAAATGTTCAAGTACAAACTCGGTCTTATGTTACTCTCTCTAAGATACTGTCTCAATATACTTTACTTACAAACTCTTGTTCTGTTTTCACAGTTTTTGAAATTAGCATGAACAGTTTACAGATAACGTTTTAATAAGTTTCCCGTCAATTAGATACTTTCTATAATTAATTGTAAAATGGTTTGTACAAAAAAACACAAATACCCGTGTGTGTTTTAGAATGGATTTAATAATAAATAATCTAAATTAGATGATTCAAAATATATATCATTTAAATTAAATCAACTAATAAATCATAAAGTAAAAAGATTAAGCACATTAATTGAAAACAACTTTTTTGAAATTTAATAATCAAATCAAATAATTATAATTACACATAAGATTATTTAATTCAAACATATAAAAATTTAATAAATAAAAAAATATATAAAAATAAATACTAAATATATCCGAATTAATTCAGAACTCATAGAAAATATCCTCCTTATAATTTTAACATTCTTTCGATAAATATTAGATTCAAATTTGCCCATTTACTGACACCCCTTTATTTTATATAATATTAATTACCTTAGATGCCTCTTCTTTATATCCTTTGATGATAATTTTACTCTTTTCTTTCCTCCTTTCAATAAATATTATATTCAAATTACCCCATTTACTAACAGAATTTTACTTTATATATAAACTTAATTACCTTAGATGCCCCTTCTTTATATTCTCTTATGTTGATTTCACTATTTGTTTTAGCGGCCCTTCTCTGATATTCCTTTTATTGTTTTCGGTTTTTTTTCTTTCGCAACTTCTTTTGTTTCTCTAAATATAATTAAGAGGCACTTTTTCTACTCATTTTTCTTTGTTTTGACAGGTTTAACTTCTATTCAGTACCTAACCATCAACCCTAATTTAACTATAATAATAATAATAATAATAGCGATAAATGTACGTTGAATTCAAAATCCATAGAAAACTTTAATATTATACAAAATTATTTCTTAAAACACATTTTAAAAATATTAAAACACATCTAAAAATATTTAATTAATAATTTCATAAATTGATTAAATTTTAAATAAATATTTTAGCACAAAAAATAATTTCAAATTTATGAATATGTATTATTAAATACATGAACGTAATCCTTTGTATCGTAACTATAAAAAATATACCTGAAATACGATTATCTAAAACTCAAGTATTTGTTCAATTTTTCTTAATAGACTTAATAACTAGCCTAAAAATAAGTTTTACATGTAAATATTTTATTTACGAAAATAAAAAAAAATAATCATAGTCTTAACATATAAAACCAACACGATAAATATATAAAAATAATATTAATTTTTTTCATTAAATTAAGATTTTTTCATAATTAGTTTCCAAATTAACTCATACACATGCACTTTTATTATAGCATACTGATCCTTTGATTAGCTGGGTGAACAAAAAAAAAAATATTTTGAAATTTTAGATATGAAGTAGGCAGGACATTTCGAAATATAACTAACACATGAATATGATCTAACCTTAGCAAACTTTTTAGTTAAAATCAATTATTAAATTTTCTTTCAATTACAAATAAATAAAATTGTTATAAAAAAATGTGATTTTGAACCCAAAAAATACAAATACAAATAAATTCACAATATGAATACACACCACTTGCACGAACGATATATCACTCCAAATATGAACTATGAAGTAATACATGTGAAAGAAAAGAAAAGAAAAAATACAGTTGCAAAAATGTCATAAATTTTGAATACCATGTCATATCGAATAATTTCATATTATAATAAGTCATACATGAGCAGGAGAAAGAAAACAAATTGTCAAACACAATGAATGTGCCATTCAATAAAAGTGCTTATTAATAATAGGTTGTCTTTTTCACCCTTAAAAAGCGGTCAAAATCAATACAACAATTATATCACGAAATTCTAAACTAATTCATCCGTGAACTACTTAAAAATTAAAGAAAAGTTATCCGACCTGATTAGATGGGAATCAAACGTAACTAAATACAAACCCCCTGGCATACAAGTTTGAATTTTGTAATCTAGTTTCCTACTATTATTTTAACTTACCAAGCTACCTATTATTCTATTCATTTCCCTTGGTTCACAAATTCAATTTAAAATCAAATATATTATTAATTAAAATACGATGAAGTGAGGTTAATAATACAACCAAATTAAAGAGTTTGTAATATTATAGTTAATATTTTTCTTATTTATATCAATTGGGCAAATTTTATATTAGTTGTTATCACGTGACACTTTACCTAGGATATATTTATTTTTGAATTGAGATGCAATTTTAGTGAGGATGTGTAGAGTTTTACTGCTCTAAATTATTCTACTAAAGGCTCAATTTCACATGCTCCTCTCCTTTAAATGTTTCTCAAAATAGAAACACACCCATTTTGAATTTCATTTGCTTCCTCAAATTTATATATTAACCCTCCCATTCTATAGTGGGTATGTACTAGAATTTGCAATGGGTAATTGCAATTGCTCACTCAAAGGAGTCTCTGAAGACAGTCCAAAATATATCAGAGTTCTAACAGATTCTGGGTCAGTTTTAGAATTCAAAGGCCCTAAACTTGCTGGTGAAATTGTTCATTCTTATCCAGGTTATGGCATTTTTAAACAAGGTCATGCTTCTTCACCAGTTCCTTATGATGAGATCTTGTGTAGTGGGAAATTTTATTACCTTCTTCCACTAAAGAAGTCGTATTGTAGCAAAGAGTTTAACAAAGAAGTAGTGTCAAACGCCGAGTATGTTGAGAATCTGGAAGATGGGTCAGCTCTTGAAGTCTTACCATCAGGTGAAGATGGAGTTTGGAGAGTAAAATTAATGATTGACACTAAGAAATTGGAAGATATATTTTCAGAGCAAGGCAATACAGAGGCTTTGATTGAGAGAATGAGAATGGCTGCAAGCTCTTCAAGTCTCACACCAAATCATGGCAAGAGCTTTAGAGCAGGTAGTTGGCGACATAGTTTCTCTAACTTATTTAAGCTTCCCATTGACAATTGGAAATAGAAGTAAGAAGAATAAACTTACATGGTATCTTCACTTCTAGTTCTGCCGATGGAAACACTTGTTACTTTCGACATAGACTCTCAGGGAATCGATCTGCCGGGATTTGAGGTTTACCATGCATCTAGGAGGAAGAAACTTTTGGTTTGTTTTCCCTGGACTTCTTAGTTATCTATGTTTGAAGACTTGTAAATGTTAAGCTAAATGGTAGTGTCATTGTTGACTAGTGTGTGTGTAAGCAGTCTTGTGTTTTTGTTTGGGATTGCATACTAGTTTGTACTTTCTTTGTGTATGAGTTCAATCGCATAAGTAAAAAAGAAAGTACTTTCATTGTCTATGATATCACCTTTGTAACAATACAAATTCTTATTTCATTAGTTAGACAAATTAATTACTTTTGAAAAAAGCACCAATATCAATTTTTTTTTGGTTAAAATACAAAATTGTAGTGATGCTATAGACATGGTATGTGCCTATGTGGACCTCCTGATGCAGCCTCCATCCCCCACAAATGCACCACCTTCATCAGCCACCATTATCATCCACAGATATAACAATGCATCCCATTTTCATTACTTTATTTCTTTCCTTTTAATAAGCTTTAATAGCTAATTAATTAATTATGTTTTAACTCATTAAATTAGCATGATATAGCATTAAGCCAATAGAATATTTTGGTGCTTTATTGTGTGATGGCAAGATGAGCTAGTTATGCTATTTCGGCATTTAGTGAGCATGTGGCATTCGGTTTTGCTCGGCCACAATGAGCGCGTAATCTATATACCCTTAGGCAGCTAGAGAATGATTGCTTGATGATGTGATGTAAATGAATTTTCAAAGAATTGTTCTCTTGTTTCTAATCTGAATTGTTTGATTCCTAAATTATTCTTGTAAAGATCACTTATTATGATTAGATTGAGTAGTAACACATAAACAACAGACACGGGAGTAACCTTACTGAATCAATACTTACTGTGTGTGTTTTTCTTGGGTTTGGGTCTGGTGAGTTCATTATATTAAAATTTGATGTCCTTTTTAGCTATAAGCAATGATACTAAAAGGGCCTAGTTACATTCAACAACAAACAACTGATGCCAAAAACTTTTATAATGATTATACATGAGTGAAAGCGTGTGCCTTATCAAAAAAAATATATATATATATTATTGCGACAAATAAACTTAGTTTAACTAAGATGAGACATAAAATCTAAAACTAAGCAAGAGATGAACACGCAGAATTAATTACACATGCTTATCTAAGTTGTTACATCACCAATTTAAATAATTATAAGAGGGCAAAATTAGGACCCTATAAAAAATTTGGATTTTTTTACAATAAGTAATATTTCTCAATAAAACTCATTAAATTTAACTATAGACTTATATATATATATATATAATAATGAGGGGGACAGAAAGGGTGATCCTCGTAAAGTCATTTCTCATCGATATTAAATTCGAACTATTCTCGCAAATTCCTTCCCTATGGAACAAACTAACATCCCCTGAAAGTATACAGGTCACTAAATTTTAAATAAGTTACTGTCCATTGCTTCCTTTGGACCTTTCTCGAAGAAGCCTCCAAGCTTTGAAATCGCAAGTGAAACCATTATGTGCTTACTACGCAAATAAATAAAAAGCGAAGGAAAACTAGCGAACCAAGAAAGGAAAAATGGAAAATAGCTACATCTTTACCACAAGACAACGGAAACTAGGGTACAAGAAAATTGTATTATTTTCAGAAGAAATCACAGGAAAAGTCGAAGCAACTTGTGATAGATATATAAAAAGTAGATGTATTTCTCCCATATCATAAACTTAAGAAAAAATTGTTTACAAACTTCTAACATGATATAGAAGTGAAAATTCTATATACAAATCTCAATAAATAATTATTAAATTACAAATATTTGACGTAAATAATACATAATAATTAACATTCGTGAGAAAATAAAAGTGAAAAAATATAATTGAAAATTCTCCTAATTACTTGAACTTTCTTTTTAAGAGTTAGGACTTTCTAATAACGTCTAACTGGCCCATTCTAGCAAATACCACTATTTTCGTAATATCTAAGTAAATATATCACTGGTATTATATATTTTTTTAGGAGTGTTGATTAGCCATGCACATTAGGTTGTTCCACTTCAGTTTCCATAACAGAGCAGTGGTGTCCCACCATATACCACCTCCCATCAAGGAACTCAAACAAATTGGTCATGTTGAATGGCCCAGTATCCACGTCAACATACGCTTTCATGGTAACCCAAGCGAAGTCAGTGAGAATTCGAGCCCTTACATCACGAACGTGAAAGTTAACACCTTGCTCCCAATTAAATATTCTTTGCCAACTCTGTATCACGCTTCTGAACCTGATGAAGAAGAAGAAACCAAAATTATCTTCTTCTTTTTCTTTTTTTCTTCTTTTCTCTAACCAAAATTATCTACTTTCATATTAAACTTTTGCACCAAATCTTAGACATGAATAATATAGAAAATAGATAAGTTGTGAAATCCACAAATGCTTCTTATAAACAGCAAGTATTTCACATTATGGTCAGTACTACTTCATTAATTGCTTGGATATTCAGGATTTACAGATTTACAAATATTCAAGCAAAGATTTAGTGAAAACCTAAAGCTTTTATGTTGATAAAATGACCAAACGGTTTCATGTCCTGTTCCCATCTAATGAGCAGGCATATTCCGCAGCTGGTCTAAAAAATGTCTAATTTTCTATGATAAATTATGGTTTTTCCCACAAATAGCAGCTTGATAATTTAATTCATTTCCATGAATAAATACTAAATCACAGCCACAATGTAACACTGGACATAAGAAAAATCTTGGAGGAATAGGGTATATGCTTTTGCTACAATAGATGAACCTATGAAAACCAGAGCATTGGATGTGCATGTAAATCTATGCAAGTTACTGCAAAGTTTGCAATCTCCAGATTAAGCATCAGGCAGATTCAACCATTACGTAAAAATTCTGTCATTTCTATGTTTGACCAACTTACCAAATTAAAATTGTTTCAGCATCAACAAGACTCAAGAAACACAAGAACTAAATTCCATTTTTTTCTTTAAAAAGGCAGTAAAAAATAACCATTGGAATAAATTATACCTAATTTAGGGACACAAGGAATGAAAAATCTGGCGAAATCAAAGCAAAGAGTAATAAGACAGAATGAAAAAACAACTTGTGAGTGAATATAGAGACAACAGCAGATATCATCAGTAACAATATATTCAGAGCACATGAATAAACGCCATCATACCCTGTAGAGTATTCTCCTGACGCATGAAAACACTTCACATAATCAGCATTTAGCCAAAAATGACTCATTGCTGAAAGTGACCTTTCACTTATGATGCTAAAGAATTCAGTATTGATATTCAAAATAGCTCTTGTAGAAGCATAATAAGCTTTCCAACCATTAATTGGTGTTATGCTATCCTGTTCCAAGGTGAAATCCTGAAAAGAATTTAAAAATTAAAAATAATAATAATTTGTAGGTGAAGATAGGAAGTAGTGAAGTAGTTGAAAAGGAAGCAATGCAAAACTATACCATATAATTATGTATGTGTCTTCAGTTAATTTACGCCAGGGTAAAATCAATGAAAGGTTTCTAAATACTTTCCTCCAATAGCAATACCTAATTAACATGTCACATTAATTCTTGTAAAGTTTCATCATTCTAAGGCTTAGAAACATAGCAAGTACCAAAAAAGTTGGTTATCATAGCACCCGATTCGCTACTATAACCTAGCAAGGAACCTAACTGATAAAACTGAATGCGTATATCTCAGTGGAAATTGATGGTACTTGAGATTGGAAATAACATTCTGCTATGGATTCCAAAATTTCTGAGTTATTTTTTTCAATGGAAACAAAGAAAACAGCCCTAAAAGTCAACAAGGGAAATAAAATCGAAACATGTGAGATATATAACTCGAAATGAAAATGAAAAGGTACAAGGATTTCCACTTCTTTTTTCTTTTTTTTTTTCAATCCACTTTTGCCTGATTAGTAAAAAAATTCTTGCATAATCATTATACAAGCCTGGAAGCCTCAAATACCAGGCATGCAAAATATATATTTATCCCAATTCCGGAAACCTCATCATATAACTATATCAAAAATATAAAGCATATCCTACCGAAGCAAATATACTAGAAAAATTATATAAAATGAGTCGAAATAGATGGAGTTCAACATTAAACATGTCTAAATGATCAGGGTTCAACTTGAAAAGTGTCCAATGAATTGTGTTCGATGTGAAATGTTAGAAGTAAAACTTATTTTAGTACTATAAATATATTAGGGTCTTATAAATGTTGTTTATACAACATTCTCAAAAACAATATTGAAAAAACAAAGAAAATCAATACATATTTTTGGACAATACTTCCACTTAATGCAGCTGAATATAAAGGCAAAGAACTACAATTAAAGTTAACATCGAAACTCGTAAGGAAAAGAAACGATAGTGCAAAAACCATACCTTGTGATAAAGCGCTTTCCAGGCATTACCATCATTTGCAGCCTTTCGCATCAAAGAATTGGTCATTGAGAGACGACATAGACTTGGAAAGTCCAAGTAGCTGAGCGCGTGCGTTGTAATCTCCGGAACAAGCTGCTCCATCATCGATGCGCCAGTATGTCTATCAATCACAATCGATGACCTACTTACCATGTCCATACTATCACCACCGTTCAAATGCGTTGTCGAATTAGGCTCAGAATTAGAACTCGCAATGCCAACATTACCGTTGCAGTGACAGCTACAGCAGCACCGCTTCTCCTTACCTTTATCCTCGCTCTCCTCCGCCAACGACCCAGCACAGCCTTCCGGTTCGGCCAATTTGGGTTTAGAAGAAAGCAGCAATGATCGAGCGAAAAATAAGGCAAGCAACAAGCAAAGGACAGTGAACGGAACGGCTACATAGAAAGGCTGGGACGAGAGAAAAGAGGAGAAACTAGAGACAATCTCCATTCCCAAGACATGAAAGCTACACAAATAGTCTCTATGTATGATTGAGTAATGGAATGGAAATAACTGGTTCGATTTCAGCTAATTTTGCCGGTGTTGGGGTTTCCTGAACCCTAATTTTGGCCGTCGAATTTTCAGAGGGGAGTGAGGTTGAAGAGAAAGAGAAGGGGTTGCTTCGCTTTTGACTCGTGAGTCATAACGGACGCAGAACAGCAAGCAACTCGAACTCATAAGGTCAATGTCTACTGAACATTTTTTAAGGATCAACTATTTGTAATTGAATAATTTTTCATCTTTATTTCTTCTTTTAAATAAATAAAATAAATATCTCTTTATTTTTTATGGGAACCACAAAAATTTATAATTTTATGGTTTTAAAGTTATTATTCACCTTCTCATTGTAATTGATAATTTTCTCAAAACTTAAAGTATTACCCAAAAAGGGTTTTCCAAACTGTCAATACTTCATAGTTCTTTTATTTAATAGTTCGATCTCTTTGAATTCTAGAAATGTACTTATTAAAACCAGAAATGACACTATACCAAAATATTTCTTTAAATTTCATCTCAAGGATTTTGACATCGTCTTCGTATTATATTTTGCTCCTCTTGAAACAAAGAAAAAAGAAAACGAAATCTAAAAGATTATTTATGGAAACTGAAAATTGTATTAACTGGTATACTGGATACTTGACAATTTGTTTGCATTGCAACTATTCAATATTATTTATTTGGCTTCGTATTGTTGACTTATTCTTATAGCTGTTCGCGATAAGATTTTTCTTTTTTATTAACAAATTAGAATAATAAAAAATATTAATTTATCTAAATAAATATTTATTTTACGTAGTTTTATATCAAAAGGATGAATCAAAGCAAAGTCTCTATAGATTAAAATAACATATTTAACATAAACAATTAAAATCTATCTAATCTCTATTTATTTAATGTTCAATAGAATCATGACCTTAATGGTTCCATTGAACTTGAATTGATCAATTGAATTGCTAGTATTTCAACTTAAAATCTTATTATTTACACAAATTAAATTATTCTATTATCATATTATCTCTATTAATCATTATTCTTTGAAATATTTAATGAACAAAATAATAATTATTCTTTAATTTAGCATTGTTCTTTGAAATATTTAATGAACAAAATGGTAATTGCTCTTTAAGCTAGCATTAAAGTTTCATATTTTTTATATAAATAATATAATACTTCGTATTTCAAACTACATTGATTCGATTCTTGTAATTGTTTTATATCTTTTCTCTTAAAACGTTTTCTAAAATCTAAATCATATTTTATTAGGTTTTTTCTTAAATTAATATGTCAAACATTATATAGTTATATTTCATTAATTAATAAGCATATTTATTTTATGATACTTTGATTTCATGTTCATATAGCTTCTTCTTGATTATATTCTTAAATGTTTAAATCAAAGAACTTTTTGTGTGATCATTATTATTTGATTTAATCATTTAATTTTAAAGAAGCTATTTTTATTAAGTTATAATTCAACTTTCGTTCTAAGGTTTGTTAAATGATTTAATTTAAATGATTTATTCTTGAATTTTCTAATTAGGGTTTTAAAGAGTACACGACTCGATACATACACTACTACAAAAAAAGGTATTTAAGTCGATATGTAAAGTCAGTTTTTAGAAAAAATTGACTTATAATGAATTTAAAGTTGGTTCAATGTAGAACCGATGCTATCCACATGGGACGTAGTGTCGGTTCTAGGTGTCAACCGATGCTACGCTACGTGGATAGCATCAGTTATGCTACGTAGAGTTGGTTGACATGTCGAATCGATGCTACACGTGGACGTATTATCGGTTGACGTGGTGAACCGACGTTATCCACGTAGCGTATTGTCGCTTGACACTTGAAACTTACGCTACGTCCACGTGTAGCGTCGATTCGACACGTCAATCAATGCTACATCTTACGTGGATAGCGTCGGTTGACACGTAGAATCGACGCTACACACATGGATAAATTCTTTTCTTTTCTTTCTTCCCCAGACAGAAACTATTTGAAGCGCTGCATAACTTTCAAAAACCTAAAACCTTCTTCACTTCTCCTCCATTCTTTCTCATTTTTCGGCCACTTACGACCACCAATTCCAGCATCGGTTAATGGGTTTTCTTCCTCTCTAACTAATCTTTTAAATCTCCTATTTTTTTTAACAAAATACTCAAAAAAAAATTATACTCATTTCTCACTTACAAAACACCATTTTTTTCTTCATTTCCTTTATTTTGTCACTTCATTTACTCTTGTAAGTATTTCTATTAATCCTATGCACTTATTATTTATATTTTTTTTCTGTTATTATGTGTATAATGTTTTGTATTATATATATAAGTTTGTATTATAACATCAGGAGAAGAATATGATAATCTTGAATAACATAGGACAACACCATGGTAATTTTTTTACTATTAATTAATATTTTATTTTTCAATTATTTGTATTATTTAAACTATTTGTTAAATAGATTTTTTTTCTACTATTATGTAGTGATCAAATGCAGTTTTTTATTTGAATATAATAGAAAATGAGTAAATTTTGTAAAAAATATATATATTTTAAATCATTTTATTTAAAGTCGATTTTTTACCGACTTTAATAATCTATTTTGTAGTAATGACAACCAAGGTAGGAGATACAACTTCCTTAAAGACTTGTCCCTAACTCATAAGATATAGAATAATAAACACTTAAACAGAACACACAATAAAAATGGTAAACAATACTTTTTAATCGATAGGTGACAATAAATACTTTTTATCTTTAATTGATGACTTTGCTAGGAAAGTCTAGACCTTTTCTTTAAAATCTAAAGATGAAACATTTAGTAGCTTTAAGCATTGGAAAACACTTATTGAAAATCAAAATAGTAGAAAGGTTAGAGTATTTAGAACTGGTAATGGTCTAGAATTTTGTAATGAACTCTTTGACAGTTATTATAAGAGCCAAGGTATTGGAAGAATAAAAAAATTGTAGGTATTCCCCAACATAATAGTCTAGTTGAGAGAATGGATAGAATCTTACTCAAAATGGTTAGATATATGTTATCCTAATCTAGTTTGCCCAAAAGTGTTTGGGCAAAGGTAGTTAGCATTGCCACTTACCTCATAAATAGATGTCCCTCTAATGTTATTAATTTTAAGACACCTAAAGAGCTTAATCTAGTCAAGAAAAGTAAGTAGGTCACTTAAGTGTTTTTTCATTGGTTATCTTTAGGTATTAAAGGATATAAACTCTATTGTCTATCTCTTAAGAAAAATATTATAAGTAAAAATGTTGGATTCATTAAATCTGTGTTTTATAAAGATTTATATAATATGATTATTTTAAATTCTTCCATGGGTATAGAGATTAAGGTGGAGGTTGGTGCAACCTCTTCTCCTATAGTCCTTGATACTGAGGATGAGGTGAAGGTACTTATGGCCCATCAATTCATTAATTTAAATACTAATAAGACATATATTAGTGATGATAATGCAATTAACAAGGATAATGTAAATCCTTATAGCAGTTTCTCTGAACTAAGTGATTACCAATTGGCTAGAGATAGGACTAGGAGGAATATATCTCTACCCAAAACGTACCTTGAATCTCTTCCCTCTTCATCAAGTTCTGATTAAGTTCATTTTATTTATTATGCATTATCAATTGTTTTTGAAATAGGTGATTATGAACTTTATTGTTTCTTCAAAATGGATTGATGCTATGTATATGGAATTAAATTCGCTATATAAAAATGAGACTTGGACTTTACTTGAAAGAACTAAATACCTTAAGGTGTTAGGATCTAGTTGGCTTTTTAAAAATAATAAAGGTATTAAAGGTGTTGAATCTGCTAAGTATCAAGCAAAACTAGTTACACAAGGTTTTGCTCAAAAGAAAGTTATTAATTTTAATGAAATTTTTTCACCTGTTGTTAAATTCACTTTTATAAGAATTTTATTATCTATTGTAGTTCAATTTGATTTGTTACTTGAACAGTTAAAAATGTCTTCTTACATTGTGATTTAGATGAAAAAATATCTATAAAACAACCTAAAGGTTTTATCAAAAAGGGAAATGAAAAATATTGTTTGTTTATAAAGAAATCTTTTTATGGTCTCAAATACGCTTTCAAGCATTGGTATAAAAGATTTGACTCTTTTATGAAAAAAATTGGTTTTAAAAAAATGATTATGATTACTATATTTACTTTAAGTTAAATAATGTTTCAAGTTCAATTTATTTTTTATTGTATGTTAATGATATACTTTTTATATGTAAGAATAAACATGAAGTTAATTGATTTAAACTTAAACTTAAACTTAGCAATGATTTTGAGATGAAAGACTTGGACTTGTTAAAAGAATTCTTTGTATGGATATCTTTAAAACTTCCGATAAACTATTTGCTTCATGATAATTATATTTAGAAAAAGTTTTGAAAATATTTTCAACGTTTGACACTAAAATTGTTAATGTACGTTTGGCTTCTCATATTAAATTTTATAGCATTGAATGCCCTACAATTAAAAATGAAAAAACAATATACGAAAAGTCTCATATTCTAATGTTGTAGAATCTTTGATATATGTTATGGTATGTACCAGACTTGATATAACATATGATGTGAGTGTAGTAAGCAAAAACATGGCTAACCTTGGTAAAACTCATTGGCTGACAATCAAAAGAATCCTTAGATATATTAAAGGGACTAGTAATGTCATTTTGTTGTTTAAGAATAACTTTATTTATGCATCTGTTATTCAAGGATAATATGACTTTGATTTTTTAAGAGATAAGGACAAAAAATATCACCATCTAGATATATATATTTTTACAGACTTTGATATTACGATATCATGAAAATTCAATTTGTAATCTATTATAGCATTATCAACTATAGAGACTGAATTCATTACCTACACAGAATCAATCAAATGCCTATGGGTGAAAGGTTTCACCAAATAACTTGGAATTGTTTCTAATGTTATTATAGGCATTATTTTCTATGATAATCAATCTGCAACTCATTTATATAAACATCTTATATTTCATTCTAGATCCAAACATGTAGATGTAAAAATATATTTTATTAAAAACATTGTGTCACAACATCTCATTCATATAAATAAGGTCTCCACAAAGGACAACCCCTCTAATATGCTAACAAAACCATTACCAATAGATAAATTTAAATATTGATTGAATTTGGTTAGAGTTAAGGTGGAGAATTGTTAATTTTAATATGTCATTATTGGTATTGGAGCATTTAGGATACTTAGGATTTAAACATACGTAATTGTTACATGCATAGTATATTTACATTTGTTATTTGATATTATTTATTATTTATATGTGTTGTTTTAATGTATATTAGCTCTTGGGCATTATGAATTTTCTCACTCTACTTACGGTGTGGATTCACAGGTTGGACTTATGGTTAATAGATATAGACGTAATGGCAAAATGGTCATTTGACTCTTATGTATTTATACACCTTATTAAGGTTTTCGTTCATCATTGTTTCTTTTTGCACCATTCACGATTCACGTTCCTTCATTTTCTCTTCTCTATTGTTCTCTCTGGTTCTCTATTGATCAAAAATTGGTTATTGTGTTAGGGTTTTCTTTGTAATCCAATTCTTATGTTTTAATATTATGATTTTTTAAGTAGATTTAGATATAGGGATTAAACCACTTAATCTTTCTATTCTTGATTAATTTTATTTTATTTCTTGGTATTAATTGTGTTCAATAATTTGTTGAATATATACTTATGGTGGTTTTGTGATATTCTTGGGATGAAATCTCAACATTTACCAATAATCTTTTTTATAGGAGCTCTATTAGAGTAGAATAATTTTCTATTTTTTTTATTTTTTTGGAATTGGAATAAAAAAAAATTGTTGTTTTTATGTAATTTTTCCATATAGATATTAACTTAAGATTACTTATTTTATGGTTAGCTATTCATGCATGTTTTACTTGTGTTTCATTGAAAGTTTAAATCTTCCTTTAGATTTTTTGTGTACAAAATCTTAAAATTGATAATATAATATCAAGATTCAATTTATTATTAAAAATATAAAAAATATTTACTTTGTTACAAAAACCCAAATGTTAAATGACATTAAATTTTTTAATAGACATGGCTAGAATGTTTGTAAGGATATAAATTTGTCCAAAACATTTGTAAAAATATAAACACGTCGTTTATAAGTTATTAGAAACATATCTCACTTCTATTAAAAATTTAACGTTAGTTAATATTTGAGTATTTTTTATTGTACTCTATACGTTGTTAGTATAATTGCAACAAAATAAATATTCTATATATTTTTATAAATTATCTCATATTAAATATACGTAATTTTATCACATTATTATTATATTTGTGAATATTTTAATCATTTTAGATAATATGATTAATATTTTTAATTTATTAAAATAAATTAATCAAAATATTATAATATTTTAAAGGAAGTATAATTGGACAGATTCCTTAAATTTAATCTTTTACGAAGTTTAATTCTATAAATTAAAATTTATGTTATTTGGTTCTTTAAAATTAGAAGAATTATTCAATAAAAAAATATATGTTAATAATTTTATAATTAAAATATTATTTTTAAAATATTAAAATAATATAATTTATTATTAATTAATATTTTTAATAAATAAATAAATTAATAATTCTATTTATAATTTAAGATATTGTAACCCATTTTATCTATTTTAAAAATCCCCTAGTGAAATCGTTAGAGTCAAGCTTTATAAAAAGCCAACGGTTAATAATTCGCTCTCCTTCTTTCGCTCTCTCTCTCTGTCTTTCACTTTATGAGTTATTCTCTAATTTCTTGCATCTTCCATCGTATTAGTCTATTCTCAGATCGTTAACAAATTTTATTGGAGCAGAAAAACTCGGAGAGAAGATTGCGGACGATTCAAAACAGTAGGGCAAAGTCCACCCTCGGAAATAGAAAAACCGGCTCAAAACCGTTAGAATGATTATCAATTAGGCAAATGTAGCAATTTAAGCTCTCATTCTTTGCCCATTCCCCTTCGATTCTTTTCCTTGGGTAAAGAATCCACTTTCCCCATTTTTTTGTTTTTTTCTTAAATTTTCTCCTCCAGTATAATAAAATTTAAAAAGAAAATACCAAATCATTTTCAGTGCCACTCCTTATTTTTGTTGTGTTTATCTTTATCAAAGATTAAAATAGTTTGATCAAATGCTCCCTTTCTTTCTCAGAGTTTTCCTCTAATCCTTTTGAGAGTTTCTTTTGTAACCCAGTTGATCTTCTGGCTTCTGGAACACGAGGGTTCTTCTTGAATCCATGGGATTTTTAATCCCTTTGTGGTTTCAGGTTTGTTGCCCTTGTTATCCATTTTGAACTTTTTCCTCTTTTTCTTTTTTGTACTTCTTTTTTTCATTTCCAAGTTGTTTTAGTGAATATGGATCTTTTGTTGATTTGATTGAAAGGCCTTCTATGAGTCGCATAGGTTTCAAAAAAGCCTTGTAATTTCTGGTTAGGGTTACTTAGAAAAATTTGAGTTTTGTTTTTTTTTTTCAAAAAAAAAATGTCAGTTGCTGATGTTGCTCTGAGTCCGATTCGTAAGGAATCAATACACTCTGCCGGGCATTGTGGAAACCAACTTGGACGAAGTGCTAGTGATTCAATTTTAATATACTTAAATCTTGGTAGCTCCGTAATGCCTATGTGTGTTTCAGAGTCTGACTCAATCGCATCGGTGAAGCTTAGAATTCAAACAAGCAAAGGGTTCGTAGCGAAGAAACAGAAGCTAGTGTTTGAAGGTAGGGAGTTGACTCGGGGTGATACACCGATTAAAGACTATGGTGTGACTGGTGGGAATTTTTTAGATTTGGTTCTAAGGCTTTCTGATCTTTTGCACATAACAGTTCGAACAATCTGTGGGAAAGAGTTTGATTTTCACGTTGATCGTTATAAAAATGTTGGGTACCTTAAACAACGAATTTTGAGAAAAGGGGAAGTTGTTGTTGATCCAAAGGGTCAAGGACTTTTCTGCAATGGGGAAAAACTCGATGATCAGAGGGTTATCAATGATATTTGCAACAAAGATGATGCTAAGATCCTCTGGGTGGCTCAAAAATCTGCAGAATTTAGTGCCGAGCACATTGAGGATGGTGTGGACATAACAGTTGTTGCTGAAGTATCAAAGGAAAGAAAGGATGAAAACGTGGACGAAGGGGAGAATCAACCAGAGGAACACGTAGTTGAAAATGGGAGAGAGTCTCCCATTAGAGTCCAAGATATCTGGTTGGATCCAATTATTGTAAATCCAAAGGCTGAATTGCCACATTTCATTTGGGATATGGTTAATTCTACATTTGAGGGTTTAGAAAAAGGATGTGAACCTATAAGGTCCTCTGAAGGTACTGGAGGGACTTATTTATTAAGGGATTGTTTAGGCGAGAAGTTTGTATCTGTATTTAAACCTATGGATGAGGAGCCCTCAGCTGTTAACAATCCATGTGGGCTACCCGTGTCATCCAATGGAGAAGGGTTGAAGAAAGGAACAAGGGTAGGAGAAGGAGCAGTGAAGGAAGTTGCAACATACATATTGGATCATCCAAGAAGCGGGCCTCGAATGTTAACAGGTGAAGCAATGGGCTTTGCTGGGGTTCCCCCTACACTTATGGTCAAGTGTTTGCACAAAGGATTTAACCATCCAAAAGGGTACCAGGGTGAGCCACGGAATGTTAAAATTGGGTCACTGCAAATGTTTATGAAGAATGATGGAAGTTGTGAGGATATGGGACCTCGGTCTTTCCCTATTGACGAGGTTCATAAGATCTCTGTTTTCGATATAAGAATGGCGAATGCTGATAGGCATTCCGGAAACATATTGATTGGCAAAGGGAAAGAGGGTCAGACTGTGCTTATTCCTATTGATCATGGATACTGTCTACCAGAGAGTGTAGGTTTTGATACTATTTTGATGCTTTGCAATCTTAGTTAAGCTTTTGTTATTTCTTTTTTTTAATGAAATTATGAACAGATTTCAATATTCATGGACCAATCTCCTTGATTGTCCTTGTGGTGGGTGGGTCCTTTCTAGTAGTTGACCATCATATGTTTGGGAAAGGATAATTTCTATGCCCTAGAGTGTGGGGGATAGAAAAGATCATTAACCTTTTACAAGAATTGCAAATTACCATAAGTAATTTATTTGAGTTACCACTAATCAGTTGTTTCTGGATCTAACCAGGATTATTTAAATATTTCTTGCTATTCTTAATTGATCATAAATTCCTATTCCTAGGCCTGGTCTTCAAGATGTTGTTTGGCCTCCTGTATTATACAGCTTATAGATTGTTTAAGTTAAACAAATTTCTCTAACCTTGCAGTTTGAAGATTGCACATTTGATTGGCTTTGCTGGCCACAAGCTCGCCAACCTTATTCTCCTGAGACAATTGAATACATAAATTCGTTGAATGCAGAGCAAGATATCACGCTTTTGAAATTTTATGGGTGTGACATTCCACTCGAATGTGTCCGCACACTTCAGATTTCTACCATGCTTTTAAAGAAAGGAGTTCAGAGGGGACTAACTCCTTTTGCCATTGGAAGCATCATGTGTAGAGAAACTGTGAAGAAGGAATCTGTAATTGAAGAGATCATATGCAAAGCCCAGGATTACATTCTTCCTGAAATGAGTGAAGTCACATTTCTTGAAATCGTCTCACAGATTATGGATTCCAGACTTGACATGCTTTCGAAATAATTTTCAGCTCTCTTAATGGTGTACGTATATTGTATAAAATCTGGATGTGTGTGTCATCTTATTCCACAGAAGCTTTATGCTTCCCTGTCACTTCTGTTAACTGTTACATGAAAGTGTATTGGAATGAACAGAAGTGTAGGATCATGAATAAGAGTATTCTGCCAATAATTTATGGAATGTATGATTATATGATATGGCAGTATTGCTCAATTGAGAGCATATAATTTTAATGTAAATATAAGTGAAAACTCATACGGAGATTTTGAAGCTTACATGGGAGCTTTGTGTGTTGTCATTATAAGAATGAAGCCAAGTTTGGCAAGTAATTGTTTTATCAAAATCAGTTGTAATTCTGTTGTGTTGTTTAAGAAACAGTTTTACAAACTTGTATTGTGTGAATAAATGTATCTGGTTCAATGATAATACCACATAGATGGACAGTCTCATGTTGTTCTCTTTGCTTTCAGTTCACATATATGAATAAAAGTGTAAGCAAGTTGTTGTATTCTCATTGTATCATTGGCAAAGAAGTACAGGTGGACCACTGATATTAAGATTTAGGGAATGGGGCCATTTGTCTCATTTCATCCCATATTATAAAGGTACTATTTAATTTTTTAATTTTTAAAAAATAAATCAATTACAAATAAAATATATTATTTTATATTTTAATTAAAATATTATTTTTTGAAGTAGTATTTTAATATAAAAATATTAAAATAGTATAATTTGTCTTTAATTAGTACATTTTTTTCGAAAACTAAATGATTAAATAATATCGTTTATAATCTAAAAGATCTTTATGATACTTTTCTCTATAGTTTGTAAGAAAAAAACAAAAAATGTGCTCTTGTTTAAAAATTATAATCACAAATTTAAGTCCATAATATGACACTAAACATCGTTCAAATTGAACTACTGTTATTTAAAATTTTTTAATGTTAAATTTCATCTAATTAGACTATATTCAATATTATTATGATGTTATTTTTATTATAAAATTTAGGGTGATATTTTATGTAATTTTTCAAATTTATATTGGCTATTTATTTTCCCATTTTATCTATTTTGTGTTCTTCTTTCTTTGGAAAGGGTGATAGAGAAGTGCAATTTATATTTTTCACTTTTCATATCCTACTATATGTGTTACTAATACGTGGCAAATAAATGGACAAAATGGGCATTTTTTATACAATAACATTCACATTTTCAATCAATTTTGTCCACGTATTTTTATGCATTGATAACACATATAGTAAGATATCGAAATTGAAATAAATCTCTCTTATCTTTAGTCGAGTTAGCAAAAAAAGTGTCCAACACTTTGAGTTACGAACTTCTTATTTGTCTAGCTCTCTCTCTCTCTCTTTGCATTAGATGATATAAGCAAGTAAGGGTGTGCAAAATATCTTATCACTCGATGAATCTAATAAATCCAAAACAATATGTTAAATTTTGAGTAGTTTCAAACTGATGATTGAATTAGATTTGATGGAAAATTCATAATTCGTTAAAGTCGGATCGATCGGTAGATTACACTGTCTATATCCGCTACAATCTAGTCCAAATTGATTAAAACTAAATTATATATATAATTTATACATATGTCACTTTTTTAATTGCATATGGACTAACCTGTAGTCTGGCCTGAGACAAAGGACCGAGACCCGTAGCCTAGCCCAAGACTAAGGACCCATCTGTAGGTTGGTTCAATGCAAAACAAGCAGCTTGAGCTCGTGTCGTCAAACCACACCTTTGGAAGATGACCTAGTCATAAGAAGGAATACCCTGAATGACATATCTAACTCTGTACACTTTAAATGCACCAAAAAAGTAAGAGGTCTATCCGAGAGGATGCTTTCTCTATAGGGTCGACCACCAGCTAAGCCTAAGGCGAGCTCTCTACATAAAATGATGTATTTTTATACCAATTGTGTCCCTTTGATACTTATATATGTGTACCCATTGTGTCCCTCTAATACTTATATATGTGTACCCATTGTGTAATCGACACCTGTATGAATAATTTCTTATAAATAAAGGAGTCTCTCATGGAATCCATATATTCAGTCAAATATCTTAACTTCTTTCTTTGCACTCAGATCAATGCTAAACATTTTGGTACATATAGTAGGGCTCATATTTTTAGGTCAAGCTTAAGTTTCTAATCCTGTACTTCTCGGGATTTACTTCGAGTCTTGAGAAAAGCTTGGAAAATCTATTGTGCTTTATTAAATTTTTTTTTACATCTAAGCCATTTGTCACACAATAAAATGGTGGGAACTTGCGCTACTAGACATTCAAAATCTGCTAAGAAAGAAGTGAGGGCAGCTTAGAGAAACGTAGCACCTTCCCTCGATGAGGTTAGAGTAGAAGATAGCATCCATTACTAGGAGATGGCTCGCTAACTCCTATAATTAAGATGAGAGCTTGAGGAAACCAGAAGAGAAAATAGGGCACTACGATCCTAGTTAGGGGGAAGGGCCTTGGACGATCGAGTAGTAGACCCAATTAATAGAAACATAGCAAGACCAGACTAGTCCTCGAGGAAGCATTAACAAGACCCATTTCTCCCTAGTATACGAGACGGAGGAAATAATACCAACCGAGGTCATGATATCTACTGCCAGATCAGTTTTAATAGAGGAACATAACGAGGTAAGTAAAGCAACCAAACTGATCCTAGCAGAGAAGAAAAGGAACGAAGCTCTACGAAGGATGATCGAACAAAAGAGGAAAGTATTAGATTATTACAACATGACCGTGTGCTTCAAAGCATTTTCTAAAGGTGATTGGGTCCTCAGAAGGGTTTTCCTCAACAAGAAAGAGTGGATGGCCAAAAAAGTGGGCACTAATTGGGAAGGACCTTACCAAATAATTGAAACAACACCATGAGGGGCCTATCTATTGGAAAACATAAAAGGAATTTAAAAGGGCATAAGTTGAAATGCCAGGCACTTGAAATACCACTTCTAATGTATAATAATTTACCATTCTTATTTAATATTGGCACAATCATGACATTAAAGGGATCTTTTTGAAGTCCCTCATCGTTATAAGCCATAGACTGATCACCTCGTCTAAGAACCAAGTAGAACACCATGACACTTGCAAAAGTCAGGAAGTAGTCCGCCTCGGTCAGGAACCATGTAAGGCTCTCTCTCCCTTCGTTATACATCATGAGCTGATCACTTCGGTTAAAAATCAAGTAGAGCACTCTGACACTTGCAAAAGTCACTAAGTTTACCACCTCGGTTAGGAACCAATTTAGTTATCTAACATTAAAGAAAAAGATGAACACTTTAGTTAGGAACCAAGTAAGGCTCCCTCTCCCACCATTATACATCACGGGATGATCACCTGGGTTAAAAACCAGGTAAAGTGCACTAATACTTATAAAAGCTACAAAGTTGTCTACCTCGGTTAGGAACCATGTTAGTATTTTGACATTAAAGGGAGAGATGAACATCTCGATCAGGAACCAGGTAAGGCTCCCTCTCCCACCATTATACGTCACATGCTATTCACCTTGGTTAAAAACTAGGTAGAGCCTTCTAACACTTGCAAAAATCACAAAGTTGTCTGCCTCAGTCAGGAACCAGGTCGGCGCTTTGACATTAAAGAAAGAGATAAGCACCTCAGTCAGAAACTAGTTAAAGTTCCTTTCTCACCATTATACATCACAGGCTAATCACCTCAGTTAAGAACCTGGTAGGGCCCTTAATCATAATAATTATGGGTCTTATGCCTCAACAAAAGAAATAAATATATAATGATAGAGCATCATAAGTGCATGCCATCAAGAATACTTTCATTATTAGAAATTATAAATCTTTTGATACTTATTAATACAAAGCTCAGCCTCTTTAAGAGGTTAAAAACTGTTCAAATGCTTGGACACATAACTGATGTCTAGATCATCAATTTCTTCCACTAAAGGCAATAACTTTGCCTGAATCTTAATAATTTTCTTCAATACATGGGTCATGGACTCGAGGTAAGTTGACCTCATCACTAGCATTCCTTGCTCCAATTCTTCAATAACCTCAATCACTTTAAGGAAAACTTTTTCAACTCACTTTATATAGAAGCTTGCCTAATAAGACTCCCAATCTACGAGAGGGGCCATATTAGTGAAAGTCTCTCTCTCGAGACTGAGTTTGGATTAACAGCTCCTTACAGGAAGCGAGCTCACACTTGATCCCTTTGACCTTACCCTCAAATTTAACCATCTCGGCTTTAAGCACCCTAACCTCATCCTTAAGCCTACCGTTTTCAACTTTCAAAGCTTGAATTGAGCGCCTATTAGTTCGATCAAAATTCATGAAGTATGACCAAAAAATTTGGAAGAATTGGAAAAATCCCCAAATGCACGAATTGAGAAAAATATTTTGACCCCTATTTATAGGAGATGAAATTTGATGAGTGAGGAAAAGGAAAATGACACAAGCTCCCAAAAAATAGGCGAGTAGGTCAACATCATAAATACACAATAATTTTTGCAAATTAACTTTTCATTAATAAACCAAATTGATTCTTGTATTTGAAAAGTAATGTGTTACAAGTTTAAGCTCACGAACACACAAACAGAAGTGGTGTCGAACTTGAAAAAAAAAGGGATTGAGTCCTTAAACTTTAATGATCATCGTGCTCTACCCCAACCCCCGATGCCTCAGGGCCTTCCTTACCCTCACTAGAGCCCAATTATTATTCTTCTCCCCCTCCATAGATGAAGCTTGCATGCATGGAAGAGTGATTGGGATATCCAGAATGTGATAATAATACTCACCTAGATCCTTCTACTTGGCCTCTGTCTTAAAAGATTCTATGTCCACCTCATACCCTTCTACGCACAACTCAAGCTTCTGAGCCATGGCATCAACATCGGCCTTTGCCTTAAGGGTCTCCTCGGTAGAAGCCTTGGCTCTTCACTAGGCTTCCTTGGTCCCCTCCTCAGCTCACATTTGATCCTTCTCGAGCTCAGTAATACGTTGGGCATACTTATTCTGCTCAGTGGCGACTCTCTTCAACTTCTCATCCTTATAAATTGCCTAGCCTTCCTACTTATTTGCTCCTACCAACAGTACGATGTATCTTGAATGAGTAGAAGTATGAATTTACTTCTCTTGCACCAGTTCGGCTTTTAAATGGCCCATGCTTTGAACCCTGTTAAAGTCATAAAACAACACCCAGCTGAAACAAAATAAAGTTACAAGGTCAAACATATAAGTCTCAAGCTCAAACTTGGTATAAACAATAATCATAAATAAACACAGGACTCAAGGTAACTCACTTGACATAATTGGCGATGAATGACCTCGTTAGAATCTGCACCCTCGTAGATTGCTTCAAGCTGCTTCTCATATGTTCCAACAGAAAGGTGGCTTAAACAATGATCGAGGTGCTCTGGTGCCAAACCTCAATTTAAAACTACCTTGTCTGCATCGGTGGTTAGATCGTGGATGACCTTCATCTTCCTTGAATACCATATAAGATCACCAGATTCTTTAGAACCCGAGCAAAGGGCGGAGTCACATGTTGCTCTTATAGTGAAGATAGAGGTGTGTAGACATTCAAGGGCTCTGGGCTGAGTACGACCTTATGATCCACCATCTTCTTCTTCTTCTTTAAGGACACATGATGACCTTTATAACTGGAGGACTTACCTTTTTCTCACCTATAGAAGAGATTCTCCTAAAAGCAGAAGGTGTACCCATATGGGAGCTCGCACTTGTAGAAGCGACCTTGCTCTTCAAATGGGATAAGCGTTGGCCAGCCGTAACTTCTATTGGATCTAGAAAGTAAGAACAAGGAGATTTTATATTAATCATGTCGCGTTTAACTTAAAAAAATGAGAGCAAGTCTTAGGATTAGTTCACCATCATCAGCCACCACCTTGAACTGGCCTCTGATGTTCGTGGGAGGGGTTCTGCATTTAGGAAGAGACCAGGGTTTAGGAAGATCTTGGGGTTTACGAATGATCTTAATAGGGGGCTCCAACGCACCATGTCTCATCAACCCGCATACGACCTTAGTATTGTTCCAAATGCTCCTTATTAATTTGGTGTCAATGGAAGGATACTCCCACAGGCCTAAAACATAGAAAAAATATTCCTTTTAGTTTTTCTCGTTCTCAAGGAACGACACGTTTATATTCTGATCCTGCTTCATCGACATATATACCTTTCTTGGATCAGTGGGGTTTTACTTCAAGACATAAACCTCATTAAACTTGACCATATCTAAATCCACTCCAAGTTTTTGACAGATCAATGTCAAGCAAAGAAGATACTTTTACCTATTAGGCATTAACTGTCCCAATGCGAGTGACGTCCTAACCAAGAATCTCCTAATCAAGATTCTCTTATATGTATATCCATTGTGTAATGAACACATGTAATAGATAAACATTTTATAAACTTCACATATTCAATTAATTATTTTAATTTCTCTTTAAATTCTCTCTAAATTCTGTCAAACCCAAATACTAACCATAAATTTTTATAGCTATTTTATTTTTCTGAATAAAAAGATTTCTCCTATAAAAAATATTATTTTCACAAATATTTATTCCTATTAGAGAGAAAAGTTGCCTATGGGTCAAAGTGGAATCATTCTTGAAGACCTTAATGAGGTAGTTGCGAAAGTGAAAAGAATTTTTAATTTTAGGGATACCCACTTTTGTTATAAGAAAAAGACTTCTAAAAGGTTTATTACTGGTTACTGCAAGTGAAAAAGAGTTGATAAATGTAAATATCGTCAAACGATTGAAAAATAAAATAATAAACAAAATATAACTAACTTTATTTTAAAATTAAGTTAACTATATAACATAATTTATATATATATAATATTATTTTTCGTATAAATTTTTTTTATATTCAAAAATATAATATATATGTTTTTTTATAATAAAAATTCTATATTTTTATGATAGTTAAAAGAAAAATTATATAAATAATTAAATAAATAAATCAACGAAGAAATTTATGAGAAATGATAATAACTTAATGTAACAGATTATGAGTCTTTTAAAAAATGGCAAGGGTCTTCTGAGTAATCTGTTGACATCTTAATGATTTCTCTCAGGATTATATATAAGGCTTGATTTTGAGAAGAATAGAAAAGTGATACAGGAGCTGGTACGATGTCAATTTATCCTCAAAGAAACGAAATTAATTTGTAAGAAAATTTTGAGTGGGATAAAAAATAATCCTAACCTCATTTTATTAATTTTTTTAAAAATATATTATATATTTATAAAATTTGATAATTATTATATAAGAAAGTTAAATTATTATAATAATTAATGAATTAATTATACTTAAACTTATTAAATTTATTAAATAATAAATAAATATATTTACAATATTATAAATATTTAATTTATCATTAATAATGAATCTCTAATATCCATAAAAGAACACAAACTCGCGACATTTAAATGAAAATGAGAATTAACGCATGGTTCCGCCACGCGAACATCCCAAGTAGTGTTCCGCCACTACTGCTGCAGAACATATATTTTTTTAGGAAGTATATTGGACTAGTAAAATTATTTATAAAAAATAAAAATAAAACTAAGTTAAATCTGGACTGTAATGATGGTAGTTGAAAGTTTTTCCTTGTAAATATATTTAGCAAAGAAAAAGAAAAAGAAAACAATCTTTTATATATACTTTAGCAAAAAGAGTTCTTTTATAAAATAGAAATTGCAAATCTTCGAGTAAAAAATTAGTCGATTACATTTATAAAAAACAAGCATAAGTTAACATCAGACTTTTTTTCTTTTTACTAAATTATCAACCAGAAGACAATTCATATGTGTTATCCCTAAGAACCTTACCACAGATTTGGATAATCCAAATAGCATTTGATTTTTGATGCACAAATCAGAAATTTACACGGTCAACTGAAAGATTCCACTATGATTAAAAGTAATTTGAAATAAATTATTAAAGTTTTTGACATAAACCCTTTTAGTAACTAATTTATGAGCGAAAGAAATATGTAAAATTATTTTTAAAAAAAAAATACAAATAATATTACTCTAAATTTCTTATAAATTGTTAAATATCATTAAAAGTACTTTAAATCATTTAAAACCTTTAAAAAAAAAAGAAGAAGAAGAAAAGGAAGAAAGCAATTCTAAACTCAAACCTTTTAGATAAATTAGGCATTCATTCAGGTTGCTAAATATCAACTTTGGAGTCCAACTACCCAGCACAGAAACCCCACTAATGCATAGATGCAGACAAAAAAAAAAAATCATATAAACCACTAAACTCCATAACCAAACACTAGTATTGTTCATTCTTCACATCCACAAAGACTCACACAGATCCATCAATTTTTTGTTGAGAGTTATGAACAAGCCTCAACCTCGCAGGTCACCACACTCTGGCCGTACAAACTTGGCCTCGTGTATAGTGGCCACAATCTTCTTGATTTTCGTAGTAATCGTAATTCTCATTGTTTACTTCACCGTTTTCAAGCCCAAGGATCCTAAGATCTCCGTTAGCTCCGTTCAGCTCCCTTCTTTCGCTATCTCTAACGGCACTGTTAACTTTACCTTTTTCCAATACGTCGCCGTTCGGAACCCCAATAAAGCCGCCTTTCACCACTATGACAGTACTCTTCAGCTCCTCTACTCGGGTAGTCAAGTCGGGTTCATGTTCATACCTGCTGGCAAGATCGAAGCGGGTCAAACCCAATTCATGGCTGCTACTTTTGCGGTTCAGTCCATGCCCGTTTCAGATCAGAATCCTTCGGCTGTCGGAGTCGGAACCGGTCCGTTTCCATCAATTGGTGACGGTGTGAATGGAGGAGGTGGGTTTCGTGTTGGACCCACCATTGAAATTGAGTCAAAAATGGATATGGCGGGTCGTGTTAGAGTCTTGCACGTCTTTAGTCACCATGCGGAGGCCAAATCTGGGTGTAAGGTTTCCATTGCTGCGAGTGATGGATCTGTCTTGGGTTTTCATTGTTAATCTCATTTTCTTATTTACACTCCCTATTTTTTGTAATTTAGCATTAGTGATTGGGAAATTGGTAAATTGGGTTCTCAATTTGTTAACCCAAATTAGTTAAGAAAGTGGAAAAAAAAATAATTAGATTTTGGCAGTTTTCAATTGAATCTCTCCTCCACTCTGACTATATATAGTCTCTAGCTATGTAAACTATACTTTGAAATAGTTGTGATTATTGTTCCCTTTGAGCGGTTTTGATCTGGGTTTCATGTATTGAACTTGCTAGACTTTATTCTGGATGATTGGAATCAAGTGTGTTGATGCATCTGTTATCATGTAATTGTTGAGCATAATTCATTTACTATGTCAATTGAACCTAAATTTTCACAAAGAAAAATTAGGCTTTCAGTACTCTCACTTTCCTTTGTCTCTTCTTCTTGCCTTTTCTCTCCCCTTTCATTATGACCTCCCTTTCTCTCTCTCCCTTTCTCTCTCTCTCTCTCTCTCTCCTTATCCGATTCTCTTTCTCTCACCATCGTATTCGTACTCGAAAAATGTAACTCCAAAAGATGGAGAAAGAGAAGGTGCAAGAGAAAGAGGGGTAACCTGGAGCTGTTATTTCTTACTTTCTTTAAAAACAAATTATTAATAAAATATATCCTTTTTTATTTCCCAAAAAAAACACAAATTTTATTGGAATGTTATGTTTTTTAGTATTTATTTATATTATTTATTTTTTAAAAATATAAATTTAATAATTTTTATCTTTTGTAACTTTTAACAAGAAGTGTGAAACTTAATCATTATTAAAAAAATATTATTTTCTCAATCCTACTTAATTTTCATAAAGAAAAAATAAAAATCCAACACTAAAAAGCCAAACAGATATTTCATGTAAAAAAAAAATAGTTACAATAGAAAAATGATTGAAAGGATATTAATACTCAAATTCAAATATAAATTCAAATATTAAAATGAAATGTTTTAATAGAATGAAAAATGATAGAAAGGATATTAATACTTAAATTAAAATATTAAAACGAAATATTTTAATAGAATAAGATATTTAAGTTAAGAATGTATAAATTAAGATAACTATACGGTATCATTACCTAATAAAGACATCTCTAATTCATTATTTTATTTTATATCAAATTTTACTTTATTTTATATTAAATTTTTATTCCTCTCACACAACATCAAATATTATATTAAAAATATAGGTTAAAGTGTATCATTAACTTTAACTAAATTTATACACATGTTTCCAAATTTTAAAAACTTTATGATTTATTCTTTAAATTTTTAAAATTTTACACAAAAAAATTTAAAATTTAAAATCTTATAATTTAATCCTTAAATTTTTAATATTTTGCACTTACGTCCTAACTTTGCTACTAAAAATGAACAAAAAAATTAGTCTTATGTGTAAATTAAACTTTTGGGGATTAAATTGTAGGTTATAAAATTTAGAGACTTATGCGTAAAGTTTTAAAAAATTTAAAAATCAAATCATAAATTTTAAAAATTTTGGTATCTATAAATTTGGTTAAAGCTTGAATACCAATTGTGCACTTAAGCCAAAAATATTATTTTTATTTTTCTTTTATCAATTATTATATTCAATCAATTAAAAAATTATATAATACTATTAATTAATTAATAATAATTAAATAAAAAATTATATTATTAAAAAGATTAAAAAACATTAAATAAAATATTATATTTTACAAATATTTAATTAATACATTTGAAATGCAATGTGAGTTTCTCTATCATTAATTTATTTATATCAATAAATGAATTATTGAAATCGAGTATTTTTATCTATCGTTATCTCAACTTCTAAAATTGATAATATATTTTTTTTTTCAATATATCAATAATATTCGAATATTTAGAATGATTTATTCAATTATTAGATCGTTGTTTTAATTCATATTATATTTTTAACTCCATGGTGTATTAATATTTCTTTTAGTTATTTCGTATTATGTACTTAATTTTAATGAATTTTATATAATAAAAAATTTAATAATATTTTTAGAATATTTCTAAATTATTGTTTTAGTTTATATTAAAATTTTAACTCTATGTTATATTAGTAATTTTTTAGTTATTTTATATCATATACTTAATTTTAATTTTATATATACAATAAAAAGTTTAACAATCCTTTTAAAATTAAAAATAAATGGTGCAAAATGAACAGTATTTACATCGATGAACAATGTTTAGTGCAACAGTATTGTACCAAATTTGGTATGATATTGTTCATCATACCAAATTTTGTAAAAGATTTAATGCATGATTAGAGTAACTTTATACTAAATTTTACATCAAATTTGAAATTATAGAATTGGGTTGGAAATGGTTTTATAAAACTTAAATGACAATGTATCCTTTCTTCTTCTTCTTCTTCTTTTTCAAATTTATTATACTTTTTAGAATAAATAGATTTTTATATCACCAAACTATGTAAATTGTTATAAATATATCATTGAATTTTCATTTTGTTACTTTTACATTATCGAATTTTTAATTTGTTACAAATATACTATTAATGGTTAATTTTAACGAGAATTAATGTTTGTGTGTAAAAAAACCCAAAATGCCTTCATATCCACCCATACCATCGCACGAAGCCCTTTCCTCGTAAACCCACCCTTCGTGAATCCACTTACACCAATCATGAAAAATTAGGAAGGTGAGGGCAAAAAGAATACCAACTAGAACATGATTTGGAACAATGTTAATATTCAAGAAAGCTTGCTGAATAGAAAAGGGGATACAAGTAGCTTCTTTTATGATCCGATACAGAAAACCTTGTTGATTTTCCATAACATCAAGACTAATGAATCGGGCCTCTCGGCAATAAATTTTGTAGCCTTATCGAAAGCCATTGAAATTTTTTCCTCAAGAAGTGAAGGTAAAAGATAGTTGGATCGTACCAAAAAGTGGTTTTGTAAATGTTATCAAAAGTGACAGAGTCCACGACATAATATACGATAAGGGTAAGGATATATAGACTCATAAAGGACTTTTCACAAACTCACAAAAAATAGAACAATATAATATTTGTATAGTTTACGTAGCAGAAACACAAAAAAAAAATATTAAAAGCAAAAAACTTTAATAATAGATATTATATATTAAACAAAAAGCAAGTAAATAATATATGTATTCTAATCAAAGTTTAAACTTATAGTACGTTGAAACATACATACCTTAAACTTAGATTGTACTAACAATCGATGCAATGAGGTAAACTCATATAAAGGTTATATTTATATGGTAATATTCTCGAGTTACTTAAGACAATCATTCGACATCAAATAATTCACTAAGCAATAAATAAATTATAATATTAATTGATATTAAAACTACTATTATTTCTATCAGTTAGGAACTCCATTCAAACTACCTATCGTTGCTTTTCACTTGTCGCTTTCATAATTAGTTGGTTCAACACTTAAACCTGACTGTCGTTCACATCCAACATCACCTAATTTAGTGTGATTGGAAACTATAGATCAAGTAACTGGAAGTATAACAACTCACACTCTCAATGGACAAACAATCTAACACTAATATTAAATCATATACAGGAGACACATAGTTAAACCATACACGCACACAACCTACAGTTTAACTACAAAAATTACAAAGCGACGGACACTTAAATATAGTCTCTGTAAAATAATTTTGACAAAAATATAAATTTCACAATGAATTTTGGCAAAATTTTTGTTCTTTAAACAAGGGGTGAGAAATAAAAAAAATGAGAGAAGCATTTATAACACTTAGATTTTCCACCTTTTCAGTCGCCTCGCTACTACTTACGACGAGGTGTGTAAAATATGATATTTTTTGTTTTAAAAAATACCGAGTAAAATCCACAAATATTCACACTCACAACAAGACAAAAATCACGAGTAACAATATCGACGAACGAGATGTACATTATGAAAACTAACTCAATAATACGTGTAAATATGTTTATATATAAATTGTACTTAATTATATATGTGTGTGAATTATTAATTTTTACATTTTGTGAATAAATATTAACAAAATATGTTCTTAATTGAATGGAATAATTTTTCTTTTCCTTCTTAACTCATGATGATGAAGCGTCTAATGAAGTGTCCTCCTCAATGCACTACAATAGGAAAGTCATGAACGAACTTCAACTGCATCAGTACCCTTATCCATAAGGGTATTGATGTATATGTTCACATTGGAGTAATATAAATTATGAGTTAATTTTTTATTTTATTATGTAATAGTTTACCTATTTTTACTTTATTATTTAATAGTTTACCTATTTTTACTTTATTATTTAATAGTTTACCTATTTAATGAACATATTATACAAATTTCTTAAAATATTTTCATTCAGAATACAATATTTAATGAACATATTATACAAATTTCTTAAAATATTTTCATTCAGAATACAAGGTGTTATCACACAGTTAAAAACACAATAAATAAAAATAAAGGTTATTAATAGATAAATCATAAACACTAAGTAAGTTAGATTTAAAATTATTTTAATCGTTTTAATATATATATATATATTAATTATTAAATATATTATTTTATTATTAAATATAAATATCTATTATATTAAATCTTTTATCTTATTTCGCACTAAATTTTAGATGGAAAATGCCATAAATAGTAATTATAAGATATATCTAAGGACGTGATGTAGATTAGTGGCTTTACAAATTTAATCTTAATATTTTAATTCAAACATTTATAAGTATTTTTATATAAAAAACATTATAGTAATCATTTCCCTTTAACCCAGTTAATTTCATTTTATTTTTAATATAAAAAAAAATAAAACAATATTAATTAAAACTTCTTATCCAAATGAACTTAAACAAAAACAAGATAAATAAAAATACAAATTAATAATAAAAAATAATTTATAATATAAATTTAAAATAAGATTATATTTAAATAAAATAACAATAGTATATCATAAACATAAACTAAATAAGGCTTAATGATAAAATAAAACACAAGATAGACCTATAACCTATAATCGCGGATGGCTAGAGAGCAATTTACCAATCAATCCAAGTCACAATGATTTCAAGAAATAAAATAATGGTATTTACTTGATTTTATTCCTAGTAAAAATCCTCACAGAAGTATACAAATAGACAGTGACAAGAGTCTCTGTATAGTTCAATCAATTATGGAGGAGGGGGGAGATTGCAGTATAAAAAGTGTACATTAGCCTTGTATACTATAAAAGATCATAAAACCACCATCATTATAAAGCTCAACACCACAGATGAGGCCTAGAGGGTGACACGCAACTGCAGAACCAAACTTCAAAGTATTATGTATAATGTGTATATGACAACCATCAGCTCTTAGTTGCTAGATTCTGCAGATTCATAACCATATGGATTTTTGCTAGCCCAGTTCCATTGATCTCGACACATCTCATCGATGCCATATTTTGCCCTGCGATGACATCCGTCAAAGCTTATAAGAAATCCACATAGTAAATATAGCAAAACATGAACCAGACATCAACCTATATGGGAAATGATATTGATTCATCTCTCAAAACCTTATAGACCATGCTATTTCTCCGGTTCAGGCCTAAATATAGGAGTGTTTGTTTTTAAAAAATTACATAAAATAATACTCCTAAATAACAAGAATAATACCAAATAATATTAAAAAGAAGTCGAAATAATATTAAAAAGAAGTCGAATTAGATGAGTTCAACATTGAACAGATTTAAATATCGTAATTCAACTTGAATAACATCCGATTCGATGTCATCCAATATGAAATGATAAATTAGACCTTCTTTCAACAGTAAAAACATATAAACCGGACATAAAAAATAATATTTTTATGGTTATAAATTTTAAGAGATGTTGTTTTTTTCTGTTTTTCATATAATGCATTATAATACCTCACCACGGTTAAAATCAAAACAAAGTTTTGTGATAATTAATTGGCACTTACTTCCAATTCAATTCTCTCTCGGCCTTTTCTGTTGATGCGTAAACAATTTCTGCATCACCGGGTCGTCGTCCAGCTATCACAAGAGGAATTTTCTGGAAAGATAATTGATAGAGAGAATTCATTACGATAAATAAAAGTCATTATAAAGGAAATTAATTTATAAAACAAGAAAATAAACAATTACCTTTCTAGATGCCTTTTCAAATGCAGCAACCATCTCCAACACCGAAGTTCCTTTTCCAGTTCCCAAGTTGTAAACCTCACAACCTAGAGGATCATAAAGTAAAAATTTTAAGATGATATCATCAACTACTAAGCGTTTAGTTAACAATTCGCATGTACTTCTGTGAGACTGTCAACTAAACGTCCACCGATCAACTGATTCCTAACATCTTGATGATGTAATTTTGTAAAGGGCACAATACTTTAATAGACTTAAAAGTTTGATAGACCCAAAAGTGCACTAGTCCTTTTTAGGACTTGTGATGTACCTTTTATATAAATTATGGACCGCAAATGTTTAAAGAAAAATGACTGAAGTATATTTATGGTCAAAGTTATGACACTCCTAATACATATTTATGAATACTAAAAAAGTAAATTATGTATTGAACCATATACTATACAATTTTTGAGCATAAGTTTTCAATGGCACTAAACAACAAAAGGCTGCTCAATTGATTCATACTCACTCATAAACACACTGTTGCAGGCTATTACATAAAACATAAGAAACAGAGAATTAAGAGACAGAGGTAAGAAAGTGACAAACTGCAAAGAACATACCTATACTAGGATCATCTAGCTTGCGCAGCGCAGCGATGTGCCCGTCTGCTAAATCAACTACATGAATGTAGTCACGCACCTGAGAAATGAAAATTAACATATTAAATTGATGTTGTTTCCTTCACTAATGGAAAACATATCAATAAGAAGTATTTGAGTGATCATACCATGCTAGAACAAACATTTCTACCCTCCTTAACATTCCAACTGAGGTACTCATATAACAGTAAGACAACTACTCACTAATTATTGCATGTGATAGAATCAATAAGACAACAGGCCAGTTAGGTTGAATACATACCCCAGTACCATCTTTAGTAGAATAGTCATTTCCATACAAAGTCAGGGCAGGCCGCCTGCCAACAGCAACTTGCTGGACAAAAGGCATAAGATTGTTTGGAACTCCACGGGGATCCTCACCAATATGACCACTAGGATGTGCACCAACTGGGTTGAAGTATCTTAGCAATATGATTTTCCATTCAGAATCAGAACCGCGAATATCACGACACATTTCTTCAATGAAAAGCTGATACAAACATAACACAATTAATTATTAGTAGCTTCAAGGAAGAAAGTACCACAATCAAATCAATTAAAAAGTAATAATCAAGTTGTTGAGCTGGAGCATGAAGTGAAACTACAATCAAAAAATCTTTATCGAATTGTTTTATCATAATACATCAATTTGATGTTCCAACTGAGAGGCACTCAATTAAGCCCTTAATTCTTACCTTAGTGCGCCCATAAGGATTCACAGCAGCAATAGGAAACTCTTCTGTACATGGGACCTCCTTTGGCCAACCATAAACGGTAGCTGATGATGAGAAAACAAGCTGAAAAAGAAGTATATGTAATTCAATTGTGAGCATGATTAAAATATCTATAATATCCATCTTCAATATATCTATAAATACCAATATTTTAGTTCAAAATTAAGAGTTTAAAATACAAATTTCCAACAAGAACTTCCCAGATCAGCACAATTTTATTAAAAATAAATAAATTTAAAATTTGAGAATCCCTGCAAACAAAGGGACAGAGACAGAGAGAGACTCAATTACATAATTGCTCCATTAGGCAAAACTCAAGGGGGTAACAGATAAGTCATGCAGAGCAAAAGAGCTTTGACTGGACAGATAATTAAGGATGTAAAATAACGAAAATAACCTTTTTGCATCCATGTGCAGCCATGACTTCCAACAATGTAATTGTCCCAATTAAATTATTGTTATAATAAAGCAATGGTTTTTGTACACTTTCACCGACGGCTTTCAATCCAGCGAAGTGTATGACAGCTTCAAATCTGGAGTACCAATACGACATAGTTACAGGTGTGTTATAACGTGGCATGATAAACCAATAGTATAACATATTTAACATTAAAAAAATGACTCTCTTTAAGGAAATGACTTTGCATGATAATTAATTAAGAAGAAAAATAAAAGTGGGTTAGGATAAAAATGCTTACGATTGTGAAGAAAATATCTTTTCAAGTGCAGGTTTGTCCCGAAGGTCCACCTGTACAAGCAAACAGAGATAAAATAATCAGAGCCATTACAGAACCAAACAAGTACGAACATTTAACAATTTACAACTCCAAACCCATTTCCGAAACCAGTAAGTGGTTAGATCGAGAAGTTTTTACCTTATTTATAAGAAATAAAGAAATTAACAATCAGAAACGGAAAAATGTTATTAAAAAATGGGTGAGGCGCGAGCGGTCATAGAAGAATCGCTTTAATCCTATAATTAAAAAAATTATAAAAAAAATAAAATAAAGTGCATTTTCACATGAAGATATGGGAACATTTTTTAGGATTAAAAGCTATTACCTAAAGCAACGGAACCTACATAAATTAAAAGGAATAAACGTATGCATACACTTGGTCCAGCGATGTAAAGAATAATATCATTTCTGACAAACACCAATAATTAAAATATATATATATATATATATATATTGAAGACACAGGAATTTGTAGAACCCGAGGTACATAAATCGGATCAACCAAAGGATTAATGGAAGTCATTAATAAAAAAAAACCAGGACTCAAATTCGAAAGGAAATGAAATTAACAAAAGGCGACACCCAAAAGCTTTAGGTCTTTGGTTTTGACGAAATATTCATATGGGTAACCTTAAAAACCCGAAGCTTTCTAGAAAAGGAAAAACAGAGGAAAATCACAGAGAGAAAGCGAACCTCGTGAAAGGAAAGGTTTTTGCCAAAATCACCGGCGAGTTCTTTGACTCTATCGATAGAAACTTTAGAAGAGTTGTCGAGATTATCGATAACGACGGTGTTGAAACCACCTAGAAGAAGCTGAAGAACGGTGTGGCTACCGATGTAACCGGCACCGCCAGTGACTAGAATGTTCTTCGACATGACTGTTTCAATTTGCTATGACTATGACCGAATAGCCCTGCAAAGTCTGAAAATTGATGGCCAGGAAAACGATGACAAGAAGTGCAATTTATAGGAATTGATGCAAAGAGTTTGTGACTTCCTGGGATAACGAGAAACAACGTAGCAATAGAAATTTTGTTTTATTTATAAAGAAAAATAGTACTCGTGGATTTGTGGGGATGCAAGAAAGAGCGGAAGGGGCACGTGGCGTGATTGTGAAAGTTTTTATTCAACGTTGAGTAATTTTATGTTTGGTATCATTCGTTACTTTTTAGAGCAGTTTATGGGATAAAAAGATACATTAATTTTAAATTACATTAATATAAAATATTAAATTATTATTAATTTATAAATATAAATTTTGATATTAAATCATATAAAATTTATAAATATTTATAAATTATATAATTTATATTTGAATTAAAATATTATTATAATAAAAATAAAAAAATTTCATAATAATACTTATCAATTATATTATTTACTATTTTAATAAGAATTGAGCTTTGTAATTTTTAAAAGTAAATGTTATAACTTTACTGCAATTAAAATATCATATTATTATTTATTTAAAAAAATAATAAATAATTTTTTTAATTTTGTATAACCTAATGGGCATTAAAATCACTCATAAATTTATGTGTAATTTGATATCATAAATTTTATATTAATATTAATATATAAAATTATTAAATGGATTTTAATTATTTTTATAACATACAATTATTAATAGTATAATTTATTTTGCATAAAAGATAATATAATTATTTTAAAAATATATAAAAATCGACTAACATAATTATATTAAAAAAAAAATTGTATGTCGGCTTCGGTAGCACGAACTTTTTTTTCTTCCTTAGGCCTAAGAGTAGCATGATTCTCGTAGAATATTCTCGTTTCCATGGGAAGTGAATATACTTGAATGACCTTACTTTTAATGTTTTTTTTTTTTTTTTTTTGTCAAATTGCATTTCTTATTTTTTGTATCGAATTTCTCATGATTCCGAGGGATTTGGCAGAGAACATGCATGCATAATCTTAATTATTATTAATACTTGAATCTTAATTTTTATTTAAATAATATTAAACAACTCATAAATTTTAAAATGGATATATGTGTTATATTATTGCATGTTAGGTTTGAAGTTTAAATTTGGTTTTAACGAATCATGTTTGTAGTATGCTAGATATTTTAAATATTAAAACTAAGCTTCTTTTGAATCACAGTCTAGTCTGGTTGGGCTCTTCAATATGTTACATTAACAAGAAGATGGCAGGGGCTTTGATTGAATTTTTAGTAAAAAATTAATTTAATATACTCATATTTTTATTTTATGTATGTTATTATATATATATATATATATATCAATAATAATTTTTTTTATATATTTATAATTTAAATAAATTTTCTATCAATTTATTTATTCTTTTAAATCTTCTATTAATATTTATCTAAATTATTAATTACATATAAATTACCAAATAAAAATATAATAAAAAATTTGATTTAAAATAAATTACACATATATGTATATATTAATAAATAATTTTTCATAGAATACAATGTATACTGCAACATATTAAAATCGTTTATCTTAATCATTCGTGTTTATAATAAGAAAAAAATATAAAGAGCGATACAAAATCAAAATACTTACTAATATATACATACAATATCTCATTTATAATATTCTATTATCTTTTAATTTTAATTTTAAATACATATATTTGATTCATAAATGTATATCATGTCATAATATTATTTGACATACTATTTTAACAATCTTTTTAATTTACTTAAGTATTATGTTAATATTTGTTTAGACTTTAATACTTAAATTATATTAATATTTTAGACTTTAATATGTTTCTTTTATTTTTAGTTTTAAAATAGTATTAATTAACTAATTTAATATGTTTATGTATGAAATTTATTGAATTTTTATTTTTTTATTTTAAATAATTTTACTATTATAATAAAAGATATTCAAGTTCACGTTTAAAGTCGATTATAAATAAAAATCAACTTATAACTAATTTTATGTATATATGCTTATAAATTAATTTAAAATAAACTTAAAATTAAAAAATATTAAAAAAATTGTTGGTTCTACAAAAAAAAAATCTTAAGCTCATTGAAGACATTTTTTCTAACTCCACATGTCAAATCTATTGGACATTCATTGGCTTGCCACTAAATGAATACTCTAAGTTTCTAGCTAGTACTAGTGACTTTAGTGTTGAATTCAAACCTTCCACTAAACTTGTTATAAGTGGCTTCTCATATGCTAATTGGGCATCGTGTAGATACACAAGGAGATCTACCTCATGATTGTAATTTTGTTGGTGCTAGTCCAATATTATGGTCAGTTAGAAAATAACCAACAATCTTTCAATAGAGTGTCGAAGTCGAATATAAATGTCTTATACAAACAGTTATTGAAACTACTTGAGTTAAATCTATTCATTTCGAACTCGATCCATTTCTCAATTGCGGTTAAACCAATGCTATCATGTGATAATACAAGTGCCATTGTACTTGCTTCTTGTCAAGACCCACCTTAAATCTATACTAAATTAGTGCTATCATGTGATAATGCAAGTGTCATTGTACTTGTTTCTTGTCAAAACCCACCTCAAATCTATCCTAAAACAGTGTTATCATGTGATAATGCAAGTGTCATTGTACTTGCTTCTTGTTAAGATCACCTCGAATCTATCCTAATGACACGGGACACATTCCAAAGATTGTACTAATGACAACCTTTTTTCCTTATTTTATTTTAAATTCTGTCAAAATCATTACTAAAAATTTATAAAGAATTTAATAGAATTTTTCCCTAAATCACATAATAAAATGAAATTCTTATCTTATATAATACTTTTTCACATATTAAAAAATATTATAACCATTTACATAATAATAAAGTAATTCATGTCCATCAATATGACTGCAAATTATGATATACATATTGTATCAAATTATAAGACTTTTTAGTATTAGCTATTAGTCTATTTATACACTAACAAAAATTTACCATTTAAAATGGTAAAGAGACCACACCATCTAAAGTATACAATAAAAGATTGATCTTATGTTCCCAAACTTGTTGACACGTTATATTTTCTCAAAGTTGTTACTTGAGGGGGAATATAAAAAGTAAACTTGAAAACTTAATGAGTGAATGATTTTCATAAATATCTGTAATTACAAGTTTGAAAACTGTGAATGAAATGCTTATGACCTACTATGAAGTAACAGATGAGTACTTAAAAAGCACTAAAATTATCATAATTTAATATACTTTAATTGATTAAATAGATTTATATTTGTATGATTTTATCATATGTCATTAAATTTGTCTTTTCAGAATCACAGATATTTTTATTCAAAAATAACTTAAATACTCGAAGAAAAATATTGGAGGTAATACATCACAAATAGGTAGAGAAAAAACTGAAAAAAATTGGACAAAATAGATCAAAATAGTCAAAAATATCAAAAATGTTGAGTCTCGTGCACAACCAGCACACGCCTATCCCGTGTGTGCCAAATCCAGTCTACCGCGAATCTCACCCCCCAACGCACATACTAACCTGTCCAAATGCGTCCAAAATCAATTTTTGAGATATTTTCCCACTTATTTTGGCTTTTTCTCGCCTATAAAAGGGCATTCTCTTCCCATTATAAAAATCATCCCTAAATATAACAGATAAATTAATTTTTATTTTCACTTAACTTAATTTATTAACTTAATTAATTTAGATTTTAATAGCATGAAAAATAAAGATTTAAGAGAGTTTTATATAGGAGACTAGTTCTTATAAACTTTTGTGCCACTAGTCTTTCATGTGAACGTTACCTTGTATAAGAGGATGGGTTTTAAGGAGACTTTGTCCGTCATTCTTTCCTAAGAATACTATTGGTTAATATTAATTATGTTATTTAACTTAGAGATTATAATAAAATAAAATTAAAAAATTTCTGAAGCTATCTCCAAAATTTTAAAGTTTTTAATCACAATTTGTGATGAAAATATATAATTGTTTTGTTGTATCAAGGTATAAATAGGTTTTGATGCCTTAGTTATTTGACTTGTACTTAAAAGTGGGTTATCTAAACCCCACAATCATGTCTCTAGTTTTAAGTAAATTAAAATGAAATTCCCCAAGTTATTTCTTACTAAGACATTAAACTGAGCAATAGATGAGAGAAAACACATCATTTTAGGTAATTTTCTTTTATTAATTTATTTAATTTATTTTTTTTATATTTATTTAATTGCATTTGAATAATTTTAAAATTGTTAAAACTAAAAATATTTGTTGTGATATTAGAAGTTGACAATGATCTATCTGTGTAAACTATTCTTCTCTTTTCTCTTTATCTTTAATTTAAAATTGTTACATATAAGACAATGTAAGTTTTAGGTTGGGGGTGGTGAAAAATTATCATGCTTCATTTCAAAAAAATTAACAATTTTAAAAAATTTTATGTTCACATTTTCATTTTTTATTGTGTTTCATATTATTTATATGATTTAGTAATTTTTAGAATTTTAGGATTAGTTTTAAAAAATTTCACACAAAAATTTATCATTTCTTTAAATCAAATTTAAGTAAATAGTTAGGTCCTTTGCACTATTAAATTAATTTTTAAAAACATATCATAGAGTATATGATAATTAGTTAGTTTTTGTCATGGCTATTATTTCTTAATAAGGTGTGAAAATTATATTAAACACAAAATAGGCGTTTATAAATCAAATAGTAGAGACTATCCTTATGAGAAATATTTGAGTTCATTATCTTTTATTCTGAGTGATAAATATTATTTTCTTCTACTCTAAACACTTTTCTTATTTTTTCAACATTATTAGATGATCTCTATTGGACTTAGTATTGAATTTTTGGATTTTTACATCTTAATGAAGTATTATATATTTATTTTTTATTCGCTTAGATTAAATTATTTAAGTAAAAATTGATAGTATATGTCTTTCTTCGTTCATGCATGACTTCTATTAATATATATATATATATAAAAGGTTATCTATACAAATACAAACAGAAAAGCCAAATATTAATCATTCATCTTACCATATAAAAAATGTACAATTTGTACATGGTTTCACTTTCTAAAAAATATATATTCTCTTATAAAGAAAGAATATAAGAGAAAGAAAAAATAGAAAGAAAGAGAGAAAAATGAATAGTATAATCTATATATTATGACCCAAAAGCCTAAACAATTATAAAAAATAGTTTAATGCAAAAGAAAATATAAGAAGTAATTTCTTAAGAAGTCATTGCATTTTCCTACATTTTCTAAAATCATATTACTTGATATTTTTATTTGATGAATTTGATTGATGCATGAAAGTAATGTATAATATTTTATAAATCCTTACATTTAATTCCTTTCGTAAGATCAATGTTAAAATAACACATTAAGTCTTTCTTCTTTATACATATTCTAATATATTAGTTCATTTTTATACATTAATTCTTTTGCATATAAATTAGTATGAGTATTTGAACTTATAGAATTCAAAGGTTTTGAGAGTATTGACTTGTGAGGAATAGAGTCAAAGCGAATTCAAATTCATGACACTAAATTTAGGTGAAATTAAATTAATATATTTTTTATATGAAATATGAAAATGATTTTCAACTAATTATTATAATAAATCATAAATGTTTAAAAAGTTGAAATAATCTATGCTTAAGATTTTAATTATGAAATTTAAAAGAGATTATAAGCATGAGATATTTTGTATTTTATTTTAGTATTTTAAATTTTATTTAACTTCTTAATTTATTTGTTTTCATTTTTTGTTAATTTTTGTGGATATAATGATTGAAAACTCTCACAAGACTTAAACTCGTCCACTAAGGCAACTTTGAGGTTTAAAGGCTTGTTGTATATAATAAAGCAATTGTATCAATCTATGAAAGTGATTTATGATAGTTTAATTTTTAGTTTTTATTTTAGTTTTTAACGCTTCTCTTGTTAAAGGATTAGAAAGAAGCTGATTGAGGGTTGTGATTAGTGCTTAAAAAGTACTTAAATTACTATGATTAAATATATTTTAATTGAATAAATTGATTTATATTTGTATGATTTTATTATATTTTTATATAAATTTATCTTTTTGAGATCATATGTATTTTTATTATTTTTCAAGTATTTTCGTTCAAAAATAACATAAAAACTCGAAGAAAATTACTATAGACAATACATCACAAATATGTTGAGAAAAAAAAATAAAAAAAGTCAAAAATTACATTTTTATGTTCATAATGTATGGAAAATTTTAAAAAAACATTCAAAATTTACTTTTGTTGTAAGTATGTTCATAACGTATATATAATGATAAAAACATATTAAATTTTAGATATAATTGTATTATTATCAATACAAATGCACATAGTAAACGTTTTAAATATTTTTATAAATTATTTTATTTATTAATTATATAAAATATAATTAATAAAAAAAAGAGATATATTACATTTCTTTTATATTAAATAAAAAATTCAAAATTGTCTTGTTTTGGTGGGGCAGCCGATCTATTGTTGATAAGATAAAATTATATTTTTCACAGTTACATAATTTCTCATACATGAAATAAAGTATTATGTCAATCTAGATAAATTTTTAAGGGGTTGGTAACCGATGCATCCCAATTAATTTGTTGATGTTATTTATATTTTATTTGATGTCATTAAAAAGTTTTTCTTTATTACCGTAATTTAAGTATTTATATATATTTAAATTATTTTAAATAATTTTTAGTTCTTTTGATTAAAGTTAGTTATATGTATCTACGTGATAAATTAGACAATGATATTTGCAAAAAATTATTTTTTGTTAGATAAAAAAATTAATAAATAAAGTAATACATATTTATAATCAATACAATAAAAATATATCAATTAAATATTTAATCTTATAATTAATTATAATTTAGTGTTATTTTTTTTAAACAAAATCTTTATTAATGAAAAATTTGTGGTAATAATATTTTAAATTGTAATAATATTCTCTCTTTAAAATAATAATAAATAAGTAATTTTTATTTTTATTCTAAATTTTTGTTTAATTTTATTAAATTTTTTAACCCTGATTATTATTGATAATGATAATGTATGAACACACAAAAATAAATAGTAAATTTAAATTATACTAGTTATTGTTATAAGTGTTTGATATTCTAGTTAATATATTGGTATTATTTATGTTTCATGTTATTAAAATATTTTATTTAGTACCTCAATTTAATTATTAATTTTTTTTGTTATTATTTTTCTATTTTTCTTAAATTCTCACAAATATTATCGTTCAATTTTACATGTAAGACATATGTAGTAAACTTAAATAAAAATAAATAAATACTATTTAAAAAGGTTAAAAATATATCAATAATTGAATTATATTACTAAAATATAAAATTATAATAACATGAGATATAAAAGATACAATACAATAATTAAAGTGCCTCTATGATATGTACACTTTTTCAAGTATGTATATTAAAAAGGTTAAAGTGTAGGATTGAATTCAAATTTTGATTAAATTAACAAATAGTTCCTCAAATTTTAAAATGTATGATTTGGTCCCAAAATTTTAAAATTTTACACATGAGTTTTTAAAATTTTAAATCCTATAATTTAGTCCTCAAACTTTAAAATTTTACATATAAATTCTAAAATTTTGATTTATAAACTAAATTATTAGATTTAAATTTTTTTAAGATATATGTTTAAAGTTTTAAAATTTTAATTAAAATTGAAGTAACATCGATATACTTTATCCTTTTAAAAAATTGATTTTATTAAACAAAATGCTGTTGAAGCACCTAAAGTAAAAGGAAACAAACCGTCCAAAACAATGCATATTATTTTTTAAGAGGATTAGGATATGGTTCAAGAATGGGTTCCATAAAGGCCTCAAAGGAGGGGGAAAATAGGAAATATTTTACAATAAAAAATGGTGAGTTTAATAGTTGACTTGATATCTTGCTGGCTATTATTATGGTTGAAAGTGAAGATTTGGTAGAATACCACGTAAAATTGAAAAATAAAAAAAAATTATATGAGGTACGCTCATAGTTATGTACTCTTCTTATTAATTTTAAAATGAAATTATTATATTTTATATTAAAATAAATCAATTATATAAAATAAATATATTATATATTTATATAAAAATAATAAATAAAGAAATTATCTACCTCATTTATAAATCAATTTCTTGAAAAAGTTTTTCAAGATAAATATTAGAAGTTAGGCATCCCTTTGTGTACGGTGGAAGTCTAAAGACATACACGTTAGTACGTGACTTTTATCTATTCGTGAACGTTCAGGAACTATAAAGTATAAATATAGAGGGAAGGAAAAAAACTTAACTAACTTATTTGACTTTAATTATCCTTATTATTATTATTTTAATCGAATTGTTGTAATTTATAATTTAAATCTGTAAACAAAATTGTCACACAGATCACTAATTAGATATTGATATGTAATAAAATTATATTCATATTTTTTTCCTAATGGTATAAGAAAAATACTCTCTCATTGGTTTCAATTTTTAAGTTGGAATTAAGTTAATGTTTTTTTTATCAAGAGCACGTTAATATTGATTAACTAAAAAAACTGATTTTATATTAGTTTTGAGAAAAATAAAATAAAAACATTAATAAATTATTATTAAATACACTGAATAATTTTAAATTAAAAAATATATAAAAACAAATTACATATATAATTGATATGAGTTAATACGAAAATTGAAGTTGATTAAGTTGATGTTATTAAATATTCTCAAGATCTAAGATCCTTTGTAAGGAGTTGACTAATGATTAGGATAAAGACAAAAACAAAGATGCTGAAATGAGTTTTATAAAACTTGATCATAGAAGTGTAATACAAAAATGTTGTGTTAAAAGAATCTAAAACTAAATTCGAAGATTTCAAAGCTTCACTAAGGATGGTCTATTATCATTTTATGCAAATGATAGATTTGAAAAATCAAATTACTTGTAAAGATTAATTAGGAAACAATTTTTATTTTAATAAATTGTGGGTCTTTTAAGTTTTATTTATCATGAGTCTTTTTAATCTTTTATTTTTTAATGATTTATTAGGCCCAATTCACCACTAAATAGGCTTATTTCGTCTAGGACTTTTTTCTTTAGGGTTTGTTCCTTATAAAAAATAGTAGCTATGTAATTTAGAGGCAACCTTTATATCATTTATCAAAATTATTTCAAAAAGCTTTTTGCTTTGCCTTCTTGTGTTTTTGATTAAATGTTTGAATTCGAATTATCAAAGGAAGTGATCATCTTTTATAGCATCTCAAGGTTAGGGTTTTAAGGACCTTGTTTACTTAGGGTTTTAATCCGATTATCTTCAACACGTTCCTAGTAAATCGATTATTCTTATTCCTTTGAGTTCATGGGTTTCTAGGATTGTTCGCCTAGAGGGTCTATATCATTTGATATTCGAGTTTTGGTTTCTTGAAATAGGTTATCTATTTACATCTATCTTTGTTTGACTTCTTGATTTCAAAAAAATAAGTTGTTTTTTATAGTACTGCATTTTCTTTTAATTTTGTGTTTGTTGTCTTTGTTTTTGGATTTCATTTCATAGTTCTCTTTGAATTCTTTCAATTTTTTTTCTTGTGCTTTATTTTTTTTGTTTGATCCATCTTTGTTCTCAGGAAAAAAAATCAATAAATTAGAGTTGCAATTTTAAACAACAATAAGTTTTGAGTCGAATCGAAACGACTATTATAACATATCAAATTAAAGTTTGGCCCAATTTCTATAAATGAAACTGGGATATGCCTTCATTCTCACTTTGTTTTACCCTAAATTCCATCGTTTACACCAATTACCAAAAGTTTAAAGTTTCTCTCATTTTTTTTACTATGTTTTCGATTTTTGTTCATTAGGTTTGTGAATTCATTTTTGTGTATTTTCTATTCACAACACTAGTCAAAAGAAAAAAAGAGAGAATAAAATAACAAATTTTTCAAATTTCAATTATTTTTTTCTTGCTTGAGTATATTAATCTTGTTGAAATTAATTTTCCTTTATTTTGTTCTAGTTTTCCTTTATTTTAGTCAAGAAAGATAAGAAAATAAAGATCTTGAAAAGATTTTCAGCTCAAAATTATTTCTTTCCTATTTTAACTTTTCAAAATTGATTATTTACTCATTTTCTTATTCTTATATTCTTTTTCTTATTCTTATATTCTTATTCTTATTCTTATTCTTATTCTTATTCTAATTCTTTCTTTCCTTATAAAATTCTGATTTTTGAGATTTTCACCAATAAATCAGTTGCTTCTTGAGATTAGTTGAATTCTTTGATTTTGTTAAAAACATAAAAGGGGATTGACTTGAGCTTGGAGTGGTAAAAGGTAAGAGAGATAAAAAAAGAAGCCAAAATAGTGTGAAACATGAGTGATGAAAATTTGATTTGAGAGAAAACACGTGAGAGTGTGTATGAGGAAGACACATTTTATTTCATTTTATTTTAAAAGTTAAAAACATGAGTACGGAAGAAGGGGAACCACAAGAGGTCGACATGAAATTCTTCATCAAGTCTATTAATGACTAATTTAAGAAGTTGAATGAGTTAGAATCCTCTTATGGTTCTGAATCACATAGAAGGAGACATGAGTTCGACGAAAAAGAAGAAATCGAATCCAATGTGGAGGAAAAAAAGTTATAAACAAAACAAGAAGGTTAACTCTAAAGGAGATAGCAATATATGCAGTATAAAGATGAAAATTCTGAATTTTCAAGGAAAGAATGATCCTGAGTTATACTTGGAATGTGAAAGAAAATTTGAGCACATATTTGATTATCATAATTACTCTGAGGAGAAGAAAATAAAACTAGCAGTCATAGAGTTTACAAATTATGTCTATCACAAGAAGATGAAGTTGTGGACATATAACTTTTCACTAGCTTTATCATAGCAAATAAAGTCTTTTTATTTTGCAACATATCCCAAGAATACACATTCAACTTATCTTGGTTATAGCTTGTCTTTATTATAACTTCTAAAAAGTGGAAAACAAGTGTACCTAAAGACTTTATATTCATTGTAATTGAGCTTCTTATCATACAACAATTCAAAAGGTGATCTATAATCAAGAATTTTAGTTGGTGATATGCTAAGAAGGTACATTATTGTTTTAAAAACATATGGCCAAAATTGTAGTAGTAGAAAAGTAGTAAACAATATTGCAAGCCCCATCTCAACAATCCTACGATGCATACACTCAACTACTACATTTTGTTGATTGTATAAGGTTAACTACAATGATGCACAATCTCTTTCTATTCAAGCAACATAACCAAGGGTTTAAATTCAGTGCCCATATCGATTTGAATACTTTTAATTTTGATACCAAACTTTCTTTCAATCATTTGTTCAAATTGAATGAAACTAGAAATAACTTGATCTTAAACTACAAGAAGAAAATATACACAAATATACTATTATCATCCATAATGAACAGAAAATATTTTCCATATATACATGTCTCTTAAGGAGCAACCCAAAGATCTAAGTACAATAAAGGAAATGGGTTATCAACCTTAGCATGACTAGACATAAAAGGAAGTTTATAGGACTTAGGTATATTGCATTGTTTACAACATACTTTCTCCTTATTCATACTAGCTATAGAAATTTGACTTTGGTTTAACACCTTCTTAACTGTATCAAATAAAGAGTGTCCTAGACATGCATGTCATTGATGTAAAAATAATTGAAGATCATTGAAATCACCATTCTTGACATGTGTTGAATTAGTATCATGAGACCTTTCATCGTTAATAATCCCTTGAATCTTGTAAAGACCCTTCTCACTTTGTCCTTAAAAGACCATTATTCTCGCTGCAAGATCCTTGACATAAAAACCAGAAGAATAAAATTCAATAAAAACTTTGTTATCTGCACACAACTTATTAACATATAACATATTGGTTATAGCAAGAGGCATATATAATAGACTAGTTAATGATAAAAAAAAATTTACTATTAATATCAAACAAAGAACCTTGACCAATAGTAGAGAGAGATTTTATCACCATTACCTAAGAACACACCCTCATCATCATCATATAAAATGCAATTGTAATGACAAGCCCTTATGCCCAAAACCCAATCACAAGTTTGATTAGCATTAAAACCATTTCACCTACATTTGTAGAGGTAACAAAAGCAAAAGGGGATGTTCTTTCCAATCAATAGATCTCTCACTACAAAGCATGCATCTACTACATGACCCATTTTTTTGCATACTTGACAAATTGGTTTGTCTCTATTAACCTTCTTGAAAATTCCATTGTTGACATTAGAAGTAGAAGGAAAATTACCCTTATTTGGTTTCTTGAATTGATTACCATTCCCATAAGAGAATAGGTGATTGATTTTACAAAAATTGTTGCAAACTCCTTCGTGGAGCTTGACTATTACTCTTGTAATTTCAAGAATTGTTAGAACAATTTCTTGAATTAGTAGAAGCAAAATTAGCTTGAAAAACTTGATTATGATCAATAAGTTTTTACTTGAATAACATTCTATCATACCTTTCAAGAAGATTTTGTAAAATACCTATAGTAGGTCTGATCTCCCTCATGTTCACAAAAGCCACAAAAGAATTGTAATATGGTCCAAGACTACCAAGAACATAACAAAAATAAATCCTTTGATTCAATATGCTGACATACAGTTGAAAAGTGATAAGCAATATTTTTTGTTTTGTCAATGTATTGAGAAATGGACAAGTTACCTTTACTCAAGTTATGCAATTGAGATCATAACTCTATTATTTTCGACTAAGAACCATAGATAAACATTTGCTCCAATTATTTCTACCAATCTAATGAAATAATATTTTAAGTAACATGAGTACTCATACTTTTTGACACAGAACTAAAAATCTAGTTTTTTAACAATGAATTTTAACAGTTTCAATTAATAAAAGATGGATTCAAAGTGTTATTGACAAACCTTGGTGGAATCTTAATAGTATCATTTATCAAATATTCCAACCCATAAGCTATGATATAGCTTGCCATTTGTTCTCTCCACACTAAATAGTTATCTTCATCAAGCTTCATTGAAGTTATTACATTGGTTGAAAGAATTGCAGAAACTCCTTAGAGTAAAAGGATCAAACATTAGAGTAGAATCTTGATTCTGATTTTGAATAGAATCTTGATTCACATAACCTATTTCTTAATTTTCTTCTATATGATTATGAGTTCTTGTTATATTTGTAACAACATTGCAATAAGACTCGTAACCTTTCCTAAAATTCACCATTGATGAGTTATCAATTAAAATCTTATATTATTCAAAACCAAGCACAAATTAGAGAGAGATAACAAGAGAAAGGAAGAAATTGATTCATTTGTATATTCTGAATGTTTAGTTACATAAAGTTTAAACAATGTATTTATAGCAACATAAGACTAATGGTGACACTACACGAGGATAACAACTTCAACTAACTACAAGAGTCCATATTCTATACATTCCAATAAAATCGGATTTTTTTGGATTCAAAACAATCAAATTTTATTTATAACTTATTGTTATATATAACACGATATATACATAATTTAAATTTTAAATTTATGCATCTTTAGAAAAATTTATTATTTATAATTACAATTAAGAAAATTAAAAGAATAAGAAATGTGCTTGGACAATTAGTAAATTATTATAGAGATTTAACATTTAATATTTATATTTATTTTTTAAACTAAAATAATAATTTAATGAAATTGTAGTACATACAATTTTAAATATAATATATTATAAAATAAAATATGTATTTATTTATAATTTTAATAATAATTCAATTCGTATCGAATTATAACATATTATAATATCTGTCAATTTAGATCAAATATTAATTCGAATAGATTTCATACTTTTTTAATTTAAATTTGATATCATTTTAAAATATACTAATTTTCATAATGAAATGATAACTCAAAGAAAACCTTTTCAATAATATTTATTATTATTTAGCACGTTAATTTGATTGGATGAAGACATATACCAATTAAAATTAAAAGTAATTTGTTTTGAATTTTTTTAATAAGAAAAATAATTTTTTTAATTCTTTCATTGAAATATTTTTATTTAAAATTTATTTATTTAAATTGAAGATGCTTAAGTAACCTAAATACATAATCAAATATAATAGAAATTATACAAATAAGCATTTTTTTTAATTATTTCAATCTTAACACCAATAATATTTGCATTTATTAATGATTTTATTTTTGTCTAGATAACTTTGATAAGTGTAATTGGTGCACCATTTTCATTGATTTTATTTATTTTGCTATTATAATACCATTATTTTCAACTAAATAAACTAATAGATATATAGATCTAAAGGATAAAGTATGCCCTAAAAATCTAAGTTACAATAGAGTAACTTTATGTGAGAATATGACACTTTATATCTAAAAATTAGATGAAAAACACAATAATTATGATTAATTTTATTAAATTAGACTAAAAATAAAAATAGTAATCACTCGACGATAGAAACATAAAATCCTATAAAAGAAGCCTTTTTCAGGTAAAAGAAATATAAAATAAAAAATAATAATTAAGATTTTGGTAGGAAGAAAAATAGAAGAGGACAATTTATTTTGAATTGAGCACCTATCTTAACATGAGTGGTTAATTTTGAATTATATAATTCTCTTGTAAATAGATTGATATGATAACTTATTTATCAACATGTTTATCTATATCTTAACTTATATAAGTTATTAAAATTTGATTAGTAACATTCTAATTTATACAATTTAGTCTATAATATTTTTAAATTTGATAAATTTAATTCAAAATTTAAATTTTTATCAAATTAATTTAACAACATTATACTTGACAATCACATAATTTAAAGATCGATGATCAAATCACAAATTTGATATATGTTATTGACTAAACGTGCATTTTAAAATAGGTTAAGGACCAAATGAATTAAAAAAATAAATTTGTCATAGTTAAAAAGTATAATAACACTCTTAAATCAGTTTAATTAAAATTTTGGATTAAATTTAAAAAAATTAGATACAAAATTGTATAAATTGAAAAACTATGCACTAAATTATATGAATTATAGAAAGTTACCTAGCAAATTATAAGTAGGTAGACATGTTTCATTCAATTCATACTCCATTCACAATCCATTATGGACGGTTAGGCATAGAATCCCTTTTATATTGCTAGATTAGTCCAATACATTGCATGGCTAATATGTGGACTTTGTTAATCCAATACGAGAATAAAGCCCAAAATTGACTTGCAAGGCCCATTATGTATATAATATTCCTCCTATTCGCAATCAATATCTACTTCGTCTGCCTTAAACCCGAAACTTGGGAAACGAAACAATGTACTTCAAATATCAAGAGCCATGAAAAGCTCAAATTGAAGGGTCATTTGTTTCGTGAACTAAGTTAGAACAATAATTCGGATTGTGGGGGTTAGGAATATGGTATATGCACAGCAGGACTGCGAGATATATGAAGTAGATAGATACGGCCGAGCAGAGGGTTCGTGTAAAAAGCATGGAGATGCGGGGAATCGAACCCCGTGCCTCTCGCATGCGAAGCGAGCGCTCTACCATATGAGCTACATCCCCAGTTTATTGCCCAATGTTGTGAAATAAGTTAAATCATATTTAAACGAATAAAATACAAACTCTCATACTACACATAAAGTCCTTTCATTAAAACGAAAAGAAAACAACGATTTGGCTTCTATATTGCTACGAAATACTACCACCTACTTGTGTTTTTGGGATTCAATTGTTGAATACCAGAAGTTAAGTTTGTTGATCAGCTACTCTAGATAAAGTGGTATGAGTAAGTACTTAAAATACCTCTTCTCAAATCTCCATAAATTAGGTTAGACTTGATTTTGACGATTAAAAGAAGAAGAGGAGCTTGTATAGAAGATAAACCTCAATTCTCCGAAAAAAATGTACTTAATTTTATGCAGTCTTTTTAATTTTAGAAGATAATTATATATAGTCAATATATATATATTGGGTCTCTTAATAGTGTGAATATGTTAGATATTGATTGAAAATAAAAAAAAAAAAGTCAAACGATTCAAATTTTTTTGGTCAAATTTTTTGGCTTTAAAATTTGTGACTAAATCATTAAAATTGAATGTATAAAATCGAAAACCATATTTATTGAAGGAATTTAGGCGGTTGCTTAATTTTAGTAAATGTTGACGGGCTTTTGATTCTTTGAAAATATCTTAAGCATGTAACTCATTAGGTTGAGCATTTGAAAAGCTTTTGGGAAAAGGGATTGACAACAATCTTAAACTTGTCATGTGAAAAGCTAAAGGTTTATTGAATTAATTGTATTTGGTTTTAAGTGCGATTAAAATTAAGGAAAGTGTAATTGTAATAATTTTTATATAATGAATTTTTTTAAATTTTTTTACCTTAAATCTTTATATTAAATATTTTATATTTTATATTTTATAATTAATATATCTAGAAAGAAAAATTTATAACCATAACAATAATATAAAATGAGTACGAAAAAACAAAAGTTTTAAATTAGATTATATAATCATAGTGGAATAACAGGACCAAACCATACAACAAAACTATATTAGCAATAAAATAAATAAATTCAATTTATCCTGGAAACTGAAAAGTGCTGTGACAAAAACCGATCTTCTTATAAATATTATGTGAGAATTATTACAAATTAACACTAATTAAAAGTGTTAATAGATTGGTCTATCTTCGTACTAAAACGGATCGATACGTATGATCAAGGCCTTAGTCCTATAGCACCAGCAGGGGATGGCGGAGGCTTCGCAGGTGAAGTGATAAGGCGTCCTTCATGGTTTGGATTCCCAATTGGAGCTGGAGGAGGAGTTGGCATCCTATATATCATCAACAAACACAAATAAAATTAGAGTTAATTTGTTTCGCTAAAAATGGTTTCAATAAATATTAACGGGTTTGTTTGGATGTACATGATTTGTCTTGTAAAGATAAGTAATTTAGTTAAAAATAGTTTTAAGAAAATGTTTTTAAGTGTTTAATTACTATGAAAATATTAAAAATGATTTTGAGTAAAATTTTCATTATTATTTTAAAAAATGAACATGTGTTCATAATTACTTCTTTTAAAAGCATTAATTCTCAAAATTTGAAAGCATTTTTTTTAGAAAATGCTAAACATCATAAAAAGTATTTTGAATAATTAGAAAAACACTTTCAATCAAAAGAATAAGTAATAATCCAATAATTTTAAGCCAAAGTGTCCATAATCTTGTGCTTTTTTATCTTTAAAAACACTTATTAAAACAGTTTGTTTTCTTTGTATAACTTATGTAAGCACTTTGTTGTTGTGTGAACAGTTTTACATCTTATGAAAAAATAGAAACTAAATTTCTATATTATTTATAAAAATTTAAATTACATTTAAATAAATTTGAGATAAATAACATCGATCTCTAATTTAGACAAACAAAAAAAAAGCTAGATCTCGTTATAAGATACATACTCGCGACCAGCCAAAGTTGTATGGAAGAGAAGGATGATGCATAAGAAACGCAATAGAAACCATAGGAACCTCATATTGATCGATGTATGTATTGATTATCTACTTAATTCTCTCTATGTACGTAATATATAATAATTGTTTGATGTGAGTATTGCTATTTATAGACATGACATTGCTAAAAAGCATGGTACAATTAAATTATGTAATTAAGTTTCATATAATATCGTGTATTAGTGTGTGTATATAACTGCAAGTTGCTATCATATTATATAACAGTGTGTGGGTGGGTGTGCACATTTTTATTAGAGAGAGAGAGGTTGAACACGGAGACTGGTGGTTTCACATTCCCACATCACATTGGTCAAGAAGGCGCGTAAAAACATCATATAAAATAATTATTAATGGAATTGGGAAGACAAATTAATATTAATTATTTATTTGATTGATGATTCTGTTAAGTAGATATATTTTATTATCAATTTTTTCAAACCGACATTATACTTTACTAACTTTCAAGATATATTTATATATTTTATTTTGGTAATCTAATTTGTTCATATGCATTATGAAAGTTACGTTAAGGAATAATAATCTATAAATAAATAAATGTATTTAATTTAAATCAAATCAAATCAAATTTTATATTTTATAAGTTTAAATAGTTTGATTTTATTTTTAAAAATAAAAAAACAACATGTATTATGTCGATTAAAATTTTAAAGTTTATAAACACATCTTTAATCAAACTGAGATATATATATTATTAATATATATATTTTTTAATTTTATATATTTATAATAAATATATCATATATTTTTAAAATTATTTTATTTTATTTAAAATTATATATCATTTAAAAATGTAAAATAATTTATATTATTTTCTCAGTTTAAAAAAGAATTATTGTAACTAATAAAAAACCTAAATTACTTTTTATTCTTAACAATTTACTTATTTTTAAAAAGTTTTTTTACTTGAAAATTGATGCATAATTATAATTTAAATATTAATATTAATTTTTTTATTAGATTATTGATTAAACAATAAAATTTATTTATTAGTTTAATATTAATACTAATATAAAATAAAATTATTCAAATTTATTAAAAAATAAGTATATTTATACCTTAAACTTAACCTATTAAACCGAAATAAATAATTTGATCAAATGTTTCATAACTAAAATTTTCTATATCGATTTATATATATATATATATATATATATATTAGTTCGGTTAGTTAAAATCGAACTGTGCTCACTTGAACTAAGAAAACATGTAATTCACATTATGCTTTGATGGTTAAATTTTTTTCCCTACAATTACAGGTGTAAATTATAAGATTATTGTGATTTATCTTTGATTTGGTAGAAAGAATTTTTATTTTATTTTATATCACAAGTCACACTAAACATCATTTTTTTTTAAAGTATATATAGTAGGGAATCATGTGTAAGAGAGCAAAATATGGAATAAATAAGGGAAAGTCAATCCTAGGTCCGTGTATGAGGCTGTAAATTGGGTAGAGGTAATTAAATATTGCTGTCGAGTATTTTTTCTATTTTAATCATATTTTAATTTTATAATTTTTTATATTTATTTTATTAGTTATGTAATTTAAAACTAAAATTAATTAATTAATTTAAAATTTTAAAAAATTAAGATTTTTTTAAAGATAAAATAAAAATTATATATTTTATTAATAAAAAAATAAAAAAATCCAATAATATATATATATACATAATTCATCAATTATTATAATAATATAATTAAACTTTTAAGTTTTTTTATTATATATTATTAAAGATCTTAATGGTATAATTTTTATAAAATTATATATTTAACTTTAAAGTAAGATTATATCATACATAATAAAAATTATATGATTATGTAAAGATTTAATACTAATGAGTCTAAGTCATATTAGACCTTTTAATTGGTCTATCTAAAGTTTTAATTTTAAAATTATATGTTTTGGTTTTTATCATCTTAAAATAAATATTTTTAAAATTTTTAAAATATAAAAATAAATTATTTATTAAAATATTTTCATTGTTTAACTAAGAAAGTTAAAATAAAATATTATATAAAATGATATTAAATAATAATTATAATATAATTTAATACGATTATATTTTCTTGTTAAACGTATAAGGTAAGTTTAGAAAACGAGGCCCCTCATCTTTTCTTTTTCGTTTTCTTCATTCTTTTTATTAGACAAAGGCACAAAGCATCGGATTGACTTTTTTTTATTATTATTATTTATCAAGAGACAACTGTTGACTTTACCTATGATATTTGACTATTTCTATATTTGCAAAATAGATTATTATTTCTACGACTGATAAATCATATGAACCTATGAACTTTCTCATCGTCAATATTTCGTATTTTCATTAATTTATAACCTCAAAATGTTCTAATATTTATGTGTTTGAATAAAATAATCTAATATTTATGATAATGGTAGGTAATAATGGTTTCATTTTTATATAAAATGTTTAATTTAATATGATTCATATTTATTATAAAAAATAAGTATATTTAGTGTCATTATTATTTAAAATAAATATTTTATTATTATAATTACTTAAAATCATATACTTTAAACTCAAAGACTAAAATATATTTTTCATACGAAAATATCTTATTTTCATAAATTAGAAAACTAAACTAATTTACTCATAAATAACATAATTAAACTAACTATTTTTACATAATAATAGAACTCTTAGAACCTTTATATGACATTTTACTATTATTTATTAAATATATTTGTTATAGAAATTGCATGATATGTAGTATATTATTAAAGTGATGTTATATGCATCAATTTGTTATATCATGTATGTGTTACTCGATGTGTTAATATTGTATTAAATGTGATTAAAAACGGGATGAAGTGTAACCCTAGTCTATTACCTTCAACGTATTTTAGATCTGTATTTATTTACTAGAACATTACAAATTCATTACCTTTATAAAAATGATAACATAAGTTTATTTTCAAAAAATCTTGTCACACACGCGTCACGTGTTACCCTTCTTAACAAGACATGTAGCACGTGTTTAATGCATGTTTGACAATTTTTTTTAAAATAAACTTCTATTACTTTTTTGTAAAAATAATAGACTTGTACTGTCTTATCAAATAAGTGTGGATATACAGTACACTTTCGTTAAAGCTAACAGATTCATGACACCCTTTTGCCTTAAAAATATGTACATTTTTTAATTATAAGACCAATTACATCACTTTTGTATTGGTTCGTTACCTTAATGGTATTACTTTTAACCAAAGTATTCTTTTTTATCTATATTATCAAAATATTATAATATATTCTCCCATTTACTTTAAAGTACACAAATAGTACAATTTCATATTTTAAATTAAAAATTTCATCACATGCTTGTCATATGTGATATAAATGAATTGTAGTTATATCATTCAAGGAGTTTGGTTCTTTAATAGTACCTTTATTAAAAAAAATACATGTATATGGACTCATTTTTATAATAGTACATTAGTAGTCCTTATATTTAATTCTAGGTATATTAGTGGTCCAAATTAAAATTTACGTAGGAATTTTAACATATGTCATACACATGAGCAAAAAACAATGAGCAAACTTCTTTTTAAAGCTATTTTCCGCTAGTGAACCACCTTAGTCTTCAAGCTGTCAATCTTCAACAGTGTTTTGCATGAACATCAAGTTAATGATTTCATTATGTAATGTCAAAGTATTAGTATCTTTAATTTTAAAGTCATATCATTCATATGACATATCATATATATTACATCTTCTCTAATTTACCAGGTTATTCTTTATGTTACCTAATATTTTTGTGTTGGTTTTTAGTTTATCTCATACTCTTTATTTTTCATCGTTTGCATGTTTTTTCTTATTTTTTTGCTTTATATGTCATTTTGAGAAAGATGAGGTATGTTTTAAAAGATTAAGTACTTGAGTGTTGTCTCCTCTTTCCTCTATACTTGATGATTGTTATGGTATGTCATGTGCATTTCAATGCCATATAGATTATTTATCGATCTTTGGGACTCTTGACTTACATACATTTTTGTGATTAGACTAATATATTTAATTGAATTTTTTGTTAGTTTGGGTTATTCACCCTTTCAAAGCCTGTCTCTTGTTTCTGGTTTTAAAACCTAAGTTTTCTCATCTATTTAGATTTTTTGTATTAAATGCCTTAAATTTTTATCTCAAAGTTAACTCCAATCTGGTTTTTCTCACAAAACCATACTCTTCAATATGATTCGATTCTTTCAGGTTTTTTAAGATTCTCTCTCAACTTTTCATGATTTCATTTGATTTTTGGGTTAAATTAATATTTTTGTGTGTTAATAATGCTCTAATAAACTTTTTTTATTTATTAATTATTTTAAAGACACGATTGCCGTTATGTTTTTACCCATTTGTGTAATACATGTTGGAATTCTCAACTAAATCTTAATTTTAGACCACAAATGTACTTAAAATTAAATATAAGAACTATTAGTGTATTACTATAAAAATATGAATCTATATGTTAAATAGGGTACTATAAATGTACCAAATCCTCTGAATGATATAATTATCCTTGATTTATATCACATGTGTCAAGTCTGTAATAAAATCCTCAATTTAAAAAATGAAATTGGACCATATGTATACATTAAAGTAAGCGGATGACTACTATTATACTACTTTGAGATTTTGAGTCTATATGAGTACCTTTTGATTAAAAAAGATACATTAAAGTACCAAATCCTTTTTTTTATTTATTAAAGTACATTTAATAATTAAAGGTGTAAATATATGTATAGTTTTTATATGCTAAATAGATGTATAGATAGTTATAGAGGTGACAATCGTGTCTACTAGTCATGTTTTTTGTGTTATTTATGTCATGTTAGTCATGTTTGTGTCCCGTTTTTTTCATATTATCTTGTCATGTATAGGTATTGATCATGTCGAGTTCCCGTCTTAGTTGATACATGAAAAAATTTACTTAATTTTTTTCGTGTTGTTTATTTATAATAATAAAACTTTTAAGAACATGAACAAACTATTTATCAACTCTTACTAAATTTTTTTATCTATATTATGTTATCGTATCATGTCAGATATTACTCTTTGAAAATTTAAAGATTCGATAACAATTTCTTCAATTTAGGACTCGTATAAATGTTTGACTTAAAAGGAATGAGAGAAATTGAATTTGTTAAGATTTAGGAGGAGGGGATTGGGTAGGAAATTGTGGGCATGGAAATGAGGTTTAATGTTTAATTAGGGTGATAGATTGGCTTCGTTATCTCTGTTAATATTTTAACAAAATTGATAAGTCTATAACAAATGAAAAATTTAATGGTATTTTGTCACAAATTTTAATTTAGGGGTAGATTTACAACCTCGTATGTAATTGAGTGATAAAAAAATCTATTTATCCTTATATTTGTTGGAATGGTATGGATTAAACCCTCTTCAAACTCTTTTAGTTTTATTTTTTTCAACCAAACTGAATTTTTTTTATTAGTTATAAACTTGTAAATATTATATTTAAAGATCAAAATTACAAGCTTAAAACAATAAAACTTTCTAAATAACATTTAAATTGAAACCAATGACTGAACTAGAAAAACAATTCTTAATTGGGTTAAGTTATTAACTACATTGATTGAATTTGAAATAGTTTAATAAATATGGACCATATATATTAAAATACTCTTAAATGTATCAATTATAATGATAAAATACAAATTTAACTAAATAATTATAAAAATTATACATTTCAACGTTTATATATATAATCTATCTTATCATTCTTTCCAATTATCATTTTATATATTTTCTTTCTCTTTCCTTTTTGTTTAACTTATTTTGATATTTTAGTAAATAAATAAATAAATATTGAAAAATTGGAAGTATGATTGATAATAGTGATAATCTCTGACACGACACGACATAATATGAATAAAAAATTTAGTCATAATTAATTAATAATTTTTCATATTTTTTTAAAAAAATTTATTTTTATTATTTTATATAAACAATACGACAAATATTGAAGTAATTTTTTTTATTTATCAACTAATACATTAACACAACAAAATTAATGTTCAAATATGATATGAAGTCACGAACATGACTAATTGCCACAATTTCCTACCCTTAATGGTTAGTTTAAGTATTGAATATGTAAGATTTATGAGTATTGGCGATATGTTTGACAAAACATTCAAATGTAATTTTAGTTTCTAGGTGCGTCTTTCAACAATATTTTTAAGTCTAAAAACTATCGTGCTCTAATGCACGTTAGATTTCATATTAGATATATAGAAACATTTTGAAATTAAGCTACTTGATCGACTGATGAGTGCCCAAAAAGCACTAAAATAACCATGATTTTATGTACATTAATTGATTAAAAATACATATATTTATATGTTTTATCATATATTTATATAAATTTGTCTTTTTCGGAATCACGGGTATTTTTATTGTTTTTCAGGTATTTTGGCTTAAAAACGCAATTTAAAGACTCAAAGAGGAATACTTGAAGCAATACATCACAAATATATTAATAAATAAGTGGGAAAAGGTCAACAAACATGGAAAAATTGGACAAAATGGGTCGAAAAGGTCAAAAATGTCAAAGATCGGAATCGCGCCATTTAATACATTTCAGTCATTGCGATGCGCGCATACAAGACTGCTTTATCCGCGCCCCCATCGCGCGATCGTTTCACGCTGCCACGGCAACGGCAGCGCGCGCCAGCCGCGCCAGCACTCCGCGCGCCTAACGCCTTTTTCGCCCCATTTTTCACGTGCGGCCCCGTGACGTCATCGACGTCATTAATGACATCAAGAATTCCAATACGCGTTACATTTTTTAATATTTTTTTAACATTTTTTACTCATTTTTTCTCTCCATCCTCACCTATAAAGACCCCCCTTCCCTCCACTTCAAAACACACCTTCAAAACACATTTCTCTCTTCTTTCTTTCTCTCTTTTCTTAGATTTTTTTAGTTTTTTTAGTGTTTCTTAGTTTTTAGCTTTTTTTTAGTTAATTTCTCTTAGTTTTAGAGTTCTTCGCTTTTTGGGAAGAACTAGTTATGTTTTTGTAATATATTAGCTTTTGATTCAATAAATGGGAGTCCAAATTCCGCTTGGAGGTTTTCAAAGAACGGAATAACATCAAGTTCGTAAGGATTTTATTTTCTTTACGCTTATTTTTTATGCTTTATTCTTACATGTTATATTTAATTTGTCCGTGATTAAATTTAACTTTGTCAATTTATAAACATGATGTAATAATAACGTTGTTATGCTATAAATATTAAATAGGTAAAAATCTCTAAAATGAATTGATTTTATTTTTATTCAAGATTTTATATTAAGAATGTTAGAGAGAAATATATTATTTTTCATTACAAACTTAAATATGAAAATTAGATTTTAAGGTTTAGTTATCCTGCCTAATTTAGAGTAGTGCTCTTTTATTTGTTGGTACAATCGCCTCTAGGTAGTTAGAGTGAAGCTCTATTTCAAAAGTTTTTATAAGAATTATTATCTGAAAATGTATTGACAACATGTTTTCAAGTAGTGGTTTTAAAACTTGAAAGTTAGTACTCGGATAATTAAATTCTTAGGTTTAATTTGGACACCTTGAATAAAGTTTAAATCGTCTAACTCACCAAAGGTGGCATTTAAATGGTTCATTTTCAATCTCTTAGAAAAAGGAATTAATTTAATTAACCAAATTAGTTATCAACCCCACCCATAGGTGTTAATTGATTTGTTTAGTTAACAAAGAATATCTAACCCCACCAAAGGTGGTATTCATATAAAAAAGAGAGAATCAATAAATATCAATTCATATCTTTAATAACCTAATTAATATGAGCAAGCATAATTAACTTAATTATTATATCCATAAATACTCCACCATTATAAATGATAAAATTTGCATAAATGTTTATTGAATCTATGTTTATTTTTATGTAAGTAGATTAAAAACACAAAACCCCAAAATATCGTGACAGGATGTTTAGGATTTAATTTCGTTTTTAAAAGTTTGAATAATAAATTAAAAACCACATACATTCCTTCCTTAGATCGACCTTGGGAGTATACTTATCATTTTCTACGAAATGATTCGTGCACTTGCGAGAGTTTTATAAATAGATAAAACCAAATGAACGGGCAGAACCGACATGTCTAGACTGTTTGAGGTGAGTAAATTGATCGAGAATCGATCTACTTGGATTACAAAGTCTCATAATTAATTTTTCATTTGAGTAGATCGATCAAGTTAATGATCGATTGATCAAGCACTATATCGATCTAAAAATGACTAAGTCAATCTAACTTTCTTGCAATTTATTTATTTAATACCCTAGATCGATCTAGAATTGATTAGATTGATCAAACTTTTTACCTCCATTGATCGAGCTTAACTTAGATCGATCAAGCGGCCATGTTTTAAACTTTAACGTAATTTTTACTTGAGTTAAATGATTCAATTATTATTTTATCCTTATTATTTACTACTCTATGAATTGTTTAACAAACATAATTGTAATTGAGTTTTAACCTAGCATTAGGGCTTCAATCTTTCCTATATAAATAAACTAATGCTCCATATTTTATTTAACTACACTTTAATCAATTTTTGTATTCTAAGCTTTCTCTCTAAATTGATTTTGTAAAAACAATTATGGTAGGATTTTTCATTAGCTAATTTATCAATCATTTTGTGATTATGTTTAATTGATTAATAAGCTTACAATATTTGTAATATTGTCATTTAACAAATGCTTTAGTATTGCTAGTGATTTTGATTTAACTGATATTTTATTAAATCATCTAGCTAAGATTTTTTATTATTGAATCTGCTTTAGGATACACGTTGTACTTATGTTATTGTGCTAACTTTTCAAGTAAAAGTTAAACGGGTTTGATAACTTGTATGATTTGAATTGATCAAAACGTTGGTTCAAATTCGAACACGCTTGTAGAGCCTCTAAAAGAAAGTGGAGACTTGTAAGTAGATTACAGGGCATTATCTTATAGGATAGTTTAAGTCATGGCCTTATAATTAGACCTTATTTTCATAGTTGATAGTTAGGTGGTCCAATGGATTAGTGATTTCTCTCTTAGGTTGTTTCCACCTAAAAATCTCACGTGTTATTTTATTTTTCCATATTATTTTATTTACACGCGATTCCATGTCTATCTATCTACAAAAAATTTAATTTGTTATATGTTTTTCTAATTATCTAATTATCTATTCATCCTCTCTAATTAGATCTGTAACTAAATAAACTTTCAATTTGTATTAGAACAAGTCATTATATACACTTAGTATTGCCTAGAACCTTATTATAAATCAATTGAGAGAGAGTTTTTCTACAACCCGTGCACCTTACTTTAATAGGTATAATTACCCATATTGGAAGGTTAGCACGAGAGCATTTTTACGTTCTACAGATGAGAGTGTCTGAATTTTTTTTATTTATAGTTGGGAACCACCTAAAGTTACAAAATATAAAGTTGTCACACTTAAACCTAAGAAGAATGGACCGTACAAGATAAAACTACTAGTAACTGGAATCAAAAGGGTATTAATGCTATTTTTAGTGTTGTTTTTGCTTATGAGTTTTATCATATTTCTAATGTTGATATTGCTAAGCATGCTTAGGATACTTTAAAGGTTGGCCATGATAACACTATAGAAGTTAAACTAACTAAACTTCACATGCTTGGTACTCAATTTAAAAACCTTAAGATGAAAGAAGATGAGACATTTTCTAAATTATATGTTAAAGTAAAGGATATTACTAACTCATCTGCCAATCTTAGAGAGAAAATTGATAATTTTAGGATAGTTTAAAATATTCTTTGCTTATTACTAGGTTGTTTCTATGCAAAAGTCACAGTCATTGATGAAAGCAAAAATGTAGACACCATCAAAAAAGAGGAACTTGTTAGCTCACTTCAAACCTTTGAGATGAGCTTTCAAACACCTCTATAGAACAAAGGTATTGCTTTCAAAAATTTCATAACTAATGACGGTGATAATGATAATGATAATGATAAGGATGATGAAGTATTGAAACTCTTAGCTAAAAGACTCAAGCAAATCTTCAATTAGAAAAATTCACGGAGTAAATGGAAACCAAGCCATTCAAGAGATTAGAATCCAAAAGAACTCAAACCTATGAGTTTCGAAGGTAAAAAATCTAAACCCATTATACCTCAATGTTTTGAATGTATGGGTTATGGTTATATTTCAATTGAGTGTGCTAACAAAAATAAAAAAATTGGAAAAGTTTTCAATGCTACCCTTAGCAACTTAGATAGTGACAAAAACAATCCTAATAACTCAAAAAATTGGGCCACTAACTACCAGACATTTACTTCAACTATTAGTGGACATTCCAATGATTCTCACATTGATTCAAATTATGAGAAAAATGATTTTGAAATCCTACTTACTAAATTTAATGCTAATAACATTGAGAAATTATTGAGAAATTTGTTGGCTTGTAAGAAAGAAAAAGATAGCTTACTAATAGAAGTAACAAAATTGAATGATAAACTCAAATCCTATGAAGTAAATTCCTCCATGTTAGAAAAATAACAAATTGAGCTGTCTGAACATATTGATGACTTGAATTTAAGTCTTGTAATTTTTAAATAGGAAAAAAAGAATCTTATGCATGAACTTGGCAATTAAAGGAAGTTGTGAAAGATTGGCCATTAGAGGTAAAAGGCTAAACAAAGTCAATGGTTATGGAAAACCATTTTAGAGACAAGAGATACTGGGCTATATAGATGAGTACTTTACGCCATCATCTTCAAAAAGAACTCAGTTAGTAATCTAACCCTTCCTCACATGATACACATGGCATTGATTATAAGGATGAGAGCTCTACTCCTTCAAAATCAAAAACCATATTTGTAAGGCCTTCTAACTATACTTATATTGTTATCAATTATGCACAAATAACTATTGTTCCTATAATAGAAAAAAATTGTTAAAGTTTGTGCCTATTTGTCATCATTGTGGTAGAAAAGATCATATAAAACCAAAATGTAGGTTTTTGATTAATGTTTTTCAATTTAATAATTCCTTTCATGCTTCTAGTTATAGAACTTATTATTATCATCCATCTATATATAGTATATCCAATAACTCTATTAGAAAGCATAAAGTTGTAGGTTTAAAGAATAAGTGAATTTCAATGCTTTTAGTTCTAGGACTAATTATCATCATCTTATCATACATATTGCATCTTCATTTAAGATGAATGTGAAATCCAAAGATAATTCCAAGAAAATACCTATGACAACTAAGATATTTAATTTTCAACTCAAAGGTATAGAGAAACTAAATTTCAAGAAAATTTGGGTTAAAAAAGATTGTATTTTTTCGATCATCGGACCACCCCTTAATGTTCACAAGTTTCTGCTTTCACATTTAGTAATAAATATTAACTTGTACCTACTCGCACACTAACTGGATATATATGTATGTCATGCTTGAAGTTTATGAATAATATTGTGAGATTTTAGGACTTAAGATAACTTTTACTACAAAATTATGGTTGAACTCTATCTTTCACATTATAAAATACTATTATAAAGAGACATTTAGTTTTGAGAGGGTTACCTACTATGATATGTGAAAGTTATCGCAGTAAGCAAAAATGATTGTCTCACAACTAGTGTGAAAGTCATCATACTAGGTGTATTATATCGTATATATTTTCTTTACAAAATAAAAAATAATATGATAAAGGAAATAACTATATACAAAAAAATAATTGGATGCACAAAATAAAGAGTCATAAATAGTTATACAAAAAGAAAAATAAATAATCAATCACTCATACAAAAATTATAAGGAAACATGAGATAAGAACAAAAGAAAAGGCTAATTAATTTCTCTTTTGGTAAGTAAAATTTTATTTTGTGCACATTTGAATTCAATTTCTTTCACGATAGTTAATACTCATTTCCTTTAAATCTCTCGTAACTAATCGTGAATTAACAAATTGACATATTCGTGTAGATACAATATTCATCTCACTTTTGATAATTGTGGATATGTCACTATATGTTTTATTATGTTATGTGTCCTGCTTACATATGTTTATGTTGTTAATAAATAGTCATACTTTGAACACAAATTATTTTTCATAATTGTGTGTAATCTTATAGTCATATTTAGCTCAACTTGCTATCTTTTATTAAAAAGAAATTTGTTTTATCTTCTTTTTGAGTTGTTTATTCGTATAACAAAAAAGGTGAGAAAAATTAAAACAAAAATTAAAAAAATTGAACATTAATTAAAAAATCTACAAGAAATAGAGAACTTATTCATAAGGAGAATTAGTTTGAAAATCTTTTTTAGAAATATTACACATGAGGGAGTTATGTTTTTAATTTCTATCTGATAAGTATTCACTCTTATGAATAATATTTGTTTTTTTATTGTTATATACATTGAACTAATGAACAATGAGTCTTTTGAGATAAGTTATTTAGTTATTTATGTTTTTGTCTTTCAGTGTGCACCTGAACTATCGAGATTCAAGCGAAGATGGTTTCACCGAATCATAGGATATTTTCATTATATAATATTTATTTTTTCCTATGAGCATTACGTAGTGAGAGAGGTCTTGTCACATGAATACGTCAACGGAAGAGATTGTAAGATTTATGATTCTTAGCAATTTTATAAATAAAACATCCAAATATAATATTAGTTTCTACGTGTGTCTTTCAAAAATATTTTGAATTTAAAAAAACTATCGAGCTCTAACTAATACATCTAAGGTATATATTTGTTCTTATGCATGTTAGATTTCATATTAGACATGAAAATATTTTGAATTTAGGTTCTAGATCGATCGAGAATCAATTTACTGAGATTAAAAAATCCCATAATTATTTTTTCATTTGAGTAAATCAATAAAGTTATTAATTTTCGATCTATCGAGCACTAGATCGATCAAAAAATGACTAAATCAATCTACCTATCTTAAGATTTATTTATTTAATACACTAGATCAATCAAGGATTGATTAGATCGATCAAAATTTTAAGCTTGATCGATCGAGCTCAACTTAGATTGATGAAACAGCTAGGTTTTAAACTTTAACCTAATTTTTACTCGAGCTAAATGATTCAATAACTATTTTGTCCTTATTATTTACTACTCTATGAATTGTTTAATAAATAGAATTGTAATTGAACTTTAACCTAGCATTTGAACTTTCAATCTTTCCTATATAAAGAACCTAATGCTCTATTTTTATTTAACCACACTTGAATCAACTTTTGCATTCTAAGCTCTCTCTAAACCTATTTTTCAAAAACTATTCTAGTAGACTTTTTCATTAGTTAATTTATCAAGCATTTTGTGGTTGTATTTGATTGATAACAAACCTAAAATATTTATGATATTATGCTTTAACATATGTTTTAGTGTCTTTAGTGATTTTGATTTAACAGATATTTTTTTAAATTATCTAGCTCAATAACTTATGTGACTCGAGTTTATTGGAAAGTTGTTACGAATATGTACACCTTGTTTGTGGAGAATGTGAAAGAAAGCAGAAACTTGTAAGTAAATTATTTTGAGGCATTATTTTGGAGGGTAATTTAAGTCTTAGTCTTATAATTTGACCTTATTTTCTTAGTAGATAATTAAGTAATCCGGTAATTTTTTTTCTTGGATCATTGTTGTAGTTTAAGTTGTTTTCACCTAAAAGTTTTATGTGTTATTTTATTTTTTCACATTATTTATTTACATATGATTATATGTCTTGCTATCTGTAAAAAAAATTAATTTTATCATATTTTCACTAATTATCTATTTACTCCTCTAAATAATTAGATTTATAACTAAATAAACTTTCAATATTATAAAAAATAATAAATGCACATAAATTTATACATATATTGATTATTATAGTGTTTTATGGTAGATTTATTTTTAAAATAATAAAATTCAACATTTTCAAAGTTATTTTTTTATGTAATATACATTAATTAGTATACATACAAATGTATTGCAAATTTGTGTTTGCTTATCATTTTTGTAAAGAAAAAAGTAGAACTAAAAGATGAAAAAAAGAGTAATGTTAAATAGTCACCATTATTGTTGTGTATGCGATACAAATTCTAATAACATATATTTAATAACTATTTATACATAAGTAGTGATACAATTATTACTATTTAATTGTGTTATATATCATTTTCTAAGAAAAAAGTAAATGTTTGAATAGTTGACATATTTTTTGTGTATAATTATATATAAAGATATAAGATTGATATTTGTATGTTTTTTTTACCAACAATTACATTAATTTTCTTAAAAATCGATTTTAGCCCTAATTTATATTAAGGATATATTTTAATTTTTTGATATAGGCTAAAAAAAAGACTAAATAAGACATTTAATAAAAATCAATCTATGTTTAAGTCCGATCTAGCCTTACTGACGCCACTGAAGAGAACTACCAATCTCATCACATAAACACATAAATAAACTAGTTTGATAAGGTGTACATCTAAGATTTTTATGTAATTCATCAATGGAAACCACTTGCATCAATGAAATTTCAAAGGAATTAGGGCATATTTAGCACAAGCTTTGGCTATTATGGCATGAAAAAGACCTCCATAAAATAGTAAATTGTCGAGCACTAAGTTAAATATTTTCTCAAAGATTTTGTAGGCATTACAAGCTTGCAAATTTTTCACTCATGACATACAACAAAAAACTCAAATATGAGAACACAAGACACGATCCAAAAATAAATCACAATATATATGAGCCTCGAGTCATTTTTAAAGACTTTCACCAAATTCATCATTCCCAAAGAATGAACAAAGATATAAGAAAAACATAGTTAAAAAATAAAAAAAAATAAAAAGGGAAGAAAAATAAGTAACCTATCGAAGAGAGAATTTTTCAAAAAAGAAGATCTCGTTCTAATAAGAGGTTGAACCATCAGTAATATTAAGAAGCTTCAGGGATAAAAGAGTGAAAATGGAAAAAAAATTGGTCTCTATTGGTCTAGAACAGTTTGTATTATTACATGAACACTTTGGTCATTTTTTGGACATTGACAAAAGTTAATAGGTGAAAGTAACTTGTGCAAATTAAATGAGGTATTAATTAATAAATATTTTGCATAAAATTATCAAAAATTATTTATTTGAGTGCCAAAGTCATGATGCGTTTAGTGGTCTGACAGTAAGACTCATCATTTTCCCGTTTCATGTTATATGTTCAAATCACATAAAATTGTTATTTGGTAAAAAAAATGAGTGTTAATATCATTTTTTTCTTTTACCTTGTCAATTTTCGCTCTCGCTCTTTATTTTTCGTTCTTTTCTTACATTCTTCTTCTCTTTTAGGATGAGTTTATTAATCTAAAATGAAATCAATACGAAATGTGTATGATCAAAATAAGTAAGAATCAGAGTATTTATGAGAATTGGTAACTTTAAACTATTTATATTCTTGTTTTGGTAATATTTTTTACACATATTCTCCGATAGGATATATAAAATATCCTTATTTAAGTTATTGATATACATTTTAATCAATTTCAATAACAATATCAATGAATTAGATAGTTCAAATATATCATTGTTGTTAAAATTGACTAAATATATACCAATAATTTAAATAAAAATATTTCATATATTTCAACTGAAAATAAAAATAAAAATAATATAAAAACAAGAATAAAGATAATCCAAATCCTTAAAATGATTACCTTTTGACTATGTTTACTAACTCTTTTTTGAAATCGAGATAAGCATTAAATAGATCCATAACGTAAGAGAATGAAAATAAAAATCTTGTAAAATTAATTTTTCTTTACTTTTGGTATATTAGAAAAATTAATAATGTTATATTTTATATAAATAAAATAATTTTTTTATAAAAAAATGATATACTTTCCTATTTTATCTTATTTATATATATATATATATATAAATATAAATAACCATGAATAGTGAATAAATAAATAAAATTGAATATTTATAATAAAAAATATGATTATCCACAAATTAAATACTCATTAATAAAAAATAAAATAAAAATCTTTTTGATTGAGCTAAAGTTACTGTTGAAGAATTTTAATATTGAACATTTTATAGTAATATTATAAAGGGTAATTTCGACATTACTTAGAATTAAAAAATAATAAAAAAGCCACCTCTCAAAAGGAGTTCAACAATAACTACTTATAAATTATCAATAAAAAGGAGGATAACATTTAAAAATATGACTCATTTCATTTCCCACCCAAAAAGTGAAATAAACAACCCCAAATGAAAAAACAAATCACTTTCCCTCGTTCTCATAAACATGCTTTTATTTCTCTCTCTACCTCATGTCCTTTTCTTATTCTTTCCTCCTTTATCCGCCACCCCCCCCCCCCCCCCAAAAAAAAAAAAACACTTCTTTTTTACTCCTCTCTTTCATTCTGGCACTTATCATATCTCTCTCTTTCTGTATATATTTTATTTTTTCTCTTTTCTTCTTATTATTTCTTCTGTGTATCTAGTTTATTCAATAACATTAATTTCTCTCTCATCTCTATTTTTTTCTATATTTCCCCTATATATTGTTGAGACTTGATAAACATTCAGAATAAAGGAAACAAAATTCAAACATGTTCTATATCCACTGCTAAAACCAAGAAAAATATATAGCAATTTCTTCATGGTCTCAATATATTTTGATTTGGAATTTGTTTGGCTCCATATGTTTTATTTTGTCAGAACATAAGAGACTTGATAAATTTTAGATGTGTCTGCCAAAGACAAATCCATAATTTAAAAATTTTTATATAAAAAAATTCTAATGCTTTTTGCTTAAAGTCTATTTTTCCCTTCAAAATCACCTCATGTGAGAGTGAGAAACTTTAACAGTAAGCTAACTGTACTATATAAAAAAATCAAGGTGTCCTATTATAATAAAAAGGATGCTAAATTCACCATTTTAAAAAAGTAAACTAAAATATGCTTTTATTGAAGAAGAGTTTAATCCGACTAGTACAACCTCTGTGAATTTATTTATTCACAAAGTACTTTAAGAAATCTCTGCCAATTTCTTAACCCTTTGGAATCCATCTACAGACGTAAACGTTTTTCTGTGTGTGTGTGAGAGAGAGAGAGAGCTAGAACACTTGCTCTTATTTGACATTTTTTTTTCTTTTATATAAATTGTAATTAGATGAGAAGATAAAATACGAATACGAATTCAAGTATGTGACTCCTTAACTAGCTGAAATTAAATGGACTTATATTACGTTTCTATTCATTGTTATATATTTGATTTAAATTACATAGAAAAGTTCATGTGTAACGTTTTTTTTTCGTACTAATGCAAATACTCTCATCATCTTAGCTTCGTAAGAACCAAGGTTCCTCTGTATTAAAGTCAACATGCAACTGTAAAGACTGTACAAATGTGGCATAGTGGTAACGTTAAGAAAATCATAGGCTTATAATGCAACCAAAAATTATTAGGTTTCCAGGGAAAGTGGCAAGACCTATGACAAGTTCCACATTTAAAAAGTGAAAATAATACCGAAGAACTATAAAACCCAAAGTTTTTGCATGCGGACAACTATAACTAATGAACTTGTACGTAACGCGTAGGGTGATCAAGTAATACTTATACTGCAAGAATAACTCATCTAGCAGACACAAATTGATGTACGCTTCAGTTGCCAAAGCGGCTCCTCCCCCACGGAGGCATCTGTTGGCCATTTCTATTGCGTTGGACATTGTTGTTCTTCATCCTTTGCTCTTGAATGTTAGCAAACAGTGAATCCAAGGTCCGTGGCCTCTGATTGGGCATCGAATTAATTTGCTGCTGCTGTTGCCGAGGTGGCTGAAGACCAAACACAAACCACATTCAGTACAGATTCTAAAGGCTCCAAAACAAAGAGCAAAATAAAAAGTGCTAAAAGAAACGCTTAAAAAAAACTTCATCTCTTTTTAAATAGTTAGAATTCCACAATTGTAAAAGTCTTCGAAGTTCATTTTCACACCATAGTGATCAAGGGATAAGGAAGTCAGGTTGGAGGACAAGATGAAAAAAAAGAGAAATTATCTTAAATAACACCCCTTAAAACACTAATGTCATGTTTGGTTGCTAAGAATGGAATGAAATTGAAATTGATTTATTATAATTTTATGTTTAGTTGTGCTATAAATTGGGAATGGAATAAAATCAATTATTAAAAGAGATTATTAAGAGGGGATTTCATCTCCCCCTTAATAATCATGATTCCATTCCCATGAATTTTTTTTCCAATTTTACTCTAATCTACAAATATAACCTTAAATCTAAACCCTAAACCCTAAATCCAAAACCCTAATTCAAAAAATAATATATTTTATTTTTAAGTAATAATTATTTAAAAAAATGATTTTAATAATGTATTGTATGACGAAAAAATAACAATTAAATAATATTATATATTAAGATAATATATAATGTTTTTCATTCCATTCCAGTTGAAACTAAACAATTTAATAGTAATACTATTTTCTTTCTATTCTCATTCTCATCCTCATTCATTTTTAATACTGTGAACCAAATGTCACCTAAAACTCATAATAATAAAAATAACAACCCCTAACACTAAACCATACCCCTCCCAATTCAAAGGAAAGGTGTTATTTTGGTTGCTATAAGTTTTAGGGGGGATAAATTTGTTATTTTCTCAAAATAAAAAAATACTAGTACCTTGGCTACAAAACCCACCTTCCAAGCTCTTCTTTGACCAGATGGAGTGTCAACCCTGCATACACAAGAGGGGGAAAAAAGCTGAAGAAATAAAAACAAACTTACTTCAAAGAACCAAATCCTACAAGAGCAATGTTCTTTAAAATGCTTGCACCAGCAACTGCCACATGACTAAAGGAGATGATGCATCTGGGACAGAGTCGAGTGTGCTACCATCACTGATTCTATAAATACCCGTCTAGTATTAAAATAATAACAAATGGTTGCAGGTTAAAACAGTAACTCAATGAAAAACAAGGCTCTTCTGCAGTTTGGATTTTATACTCCTGCTGCAAACACTCTTCCCAGTTACAGCAAAATCTGAACCATAAGCCTAACATTGGAGATGATTTGCCACAGAAAATCCCAAACTAGAAGACCTTGTAGCAACAGACGAGCAACCACCAACACACAGAAGATACTCTTCAATTCAAATTCCAACTCACTCAGACTGAAAGCAAGTATATATCAATCAACGGAACTTCAATCCCAAGCTGATATAAAGTTATCAGATCATATAAAGAAGCACAAAACTTCTAATGTGAATGGGCACAAATAGTTTCCGAACCTAACAGATTCACCCTCCCAAAACTATACCCTTTATATCAGATTCAACACCCCAAAACTCCCATTTGTTATCTCAATATATATATAGATATATATCTTTTACAAGCAATCCAACCACATCAATTTCATTCCATGGCAACCCAAAGGGATGAGAACCAATTCATCCAGAAGGCTGGCATGGAATATAAAGTTCAGCAAAGACGCATGAACCAGCATATGCCATAAAGGGATAGAAAAGTCCCACAAGTCATAAGCCCCACAAATGTGACATTTTCCCCAGTTTTTTAAAACTATCTAAATGAATTTGAGGAGCCAAATGTCGGGATACAAAAACTAAGATACAATTTTGATAAAAAATCAGGAACTATGTCCTGATAACAAGTGCTCTAACAGCTCAGATGGTGGAAACTAGAAGCAATTCACAGAATGAAATGTCCTGCTTCAAAATGTTGAACACAGAATGGTTATGAACAACCCAAAGGTAACTAAAGTGACCCAATTGGCACGGTAATTGTAAATAAGTTGGACTTATCGTGAAAATAGCCTTTCCAAAAGTGCAACATCAATTTATCCAAACGTTTCTAGCTTTCTTGACACAAGTTTATGCTTCACACTTCAGATGGTTTTAATCGATTAATCTTTCTCTTTAATCACCATTCTTCAACAATTATCCAATTGCTTTACTGGCCAAACCAAAACCAATGAGACATTTTTTCAAAATCTCAAACCAAGGAGATATGGCCCACTTGACATCTGAGAAATTATCATACCACAACTATGAAGCTTATGATGCAGGGAATCTATTCTGGGTGGCATTTACAAAAGCAGTCAACTCCTGGATATAGTATAAAATTGGCTGGCTGCTTGTTGCACATACATACGATAATCAGGGATTCCATTATTATCCAATTGACATGCTTATTCCAGAGCACATGTAGAGGTCAAAAGCAATATTGAAACCAACGTTTACCTACATGAACATTCCAAACATTAAACGACCTTCAGGTGTCAAACACTACACAAATTAATATTATCAATGTTGAATACATAAATCTATAAGGGGCACCTAAAGTTCAAACACACCCAAGAGGTACATCATAAAACTGTCCAGTGAAAGTACCTTGATTTCCAATTAGCCACCTTATTAAAGCGAAAAGGTATATTGCGTAAAGGAGCAGCTGCAGCCTTTCTTGCAACCTCAGCAGGCAAAGGGAACTGATTTGAGTGGTTTCCACAGAAATTTGTCCTTCTCTGAGTTAAAACCCCCTGTTTCACAAAAATGCAGGGCAGGTGTTAGGGGCAATATGTGCAAGATACATATGCCAATTCACTACCAGTATCAATCCAGACATACCTGTCTAAAAGAAGATCTTGAATCCATAAATTGTTTCACCTTCGTTGATTTATCCTGTGCAGCATTCTTCTTGAAACTCAAACCTTTGTTCTGCAAAGAAACAGAGTTACATGCTATGACAACTATGAAACATCACATAATTGAAAAATGTGCTGCCAAGATTCTTACTGAAGCCCTCTGCTGCTGCTTCTTGGCTTTCCGAACATTGTTCTTTGACATTTTAATGATGTCATCTACGTTAACACAAATAGGAAAAGGAGAGAAAGAGGGAATTAGAAGGCACAAAAAAGTATAAATGACCAAATAACTACGAAAACAGAAGGAAAAGCACTTAGAAGCATACCTAATGTCATGTCCATTTTCTTCTCAGCAAGGGCAATCGCCTCACTAGTCATTGGTTTAGCAACCATCTGTTGAAACAAAGATACACGTATAGCAGGTGGAATCAGAAAGAATCATTATAATTTATAATTAACATGAGCTTTTTTGCAATATGGCTGTTCACGGCCTTCGTAACAATTCAAATACATGCTTTCACTATTATAGATGAAACAAAAAAAGATATTTAAATGTAAGTATTGGAGCCACATACAATAGTGGCTTGACAGTGCAACAAACCCGTGAATAGCTATTCAATCAGAAATTATACAGTGGAAGATGTCAGCGAATTGTTTTGTACCTAGTCAATTGCTTTCATTCGATTTACTTATCACGGAAATAAATAAAACCCTAGACGTCTAGAATGAGAAACAAAATACGCAGAATATAAAAGCACCTAAAAAGCTCTCAATTTCAAAGCTGTCAGCGAAACTTAATTGCGTTATATAGTCCCAATATATTTTTACATTCGATTAACGTAAACACGAAAAGAAACAAAACCTAGAGACGAGAACTAGAAAACAAAATACGAAGAAAAAAAACACCTAAAAGACTCTCAATATCGAACAGGGTAAGAAGATCAATGGCACATGATATTTTCTAACTGGTCCAGATAATTCCTAAAATTAACAACAACAATAACAAAAGGCAAATTCTTCGAAGATCATATCCCGATTAAAATATGTACATTTTCTACCGTTAATCATCGAGCAAACAAAAGATCCACAAATTCATCCCAAATTGGTTCAAGGACACTAAGATCAATACTAAAACAACAAGGAAAAAGGAAACATGATGATTAAGAAAGAAAACTTACCGCTTTAAGGAAAAGAAGCGTAGAAGAGAATGCAACTCAGAAGAGATTTTCGAGAAAGCTAGGGCAAAAAAAAAAATCTTAAAATCTTGCCGTGAACAATTCCAAAGTTTACAGAATATGAAGATCAATTGAATATTTATAGAGGAGAAACAAATTGCGTCGGGAGAAAATCATATATAAACGGCAAACCTTAATCAGCGCCTTTAAACGCACAATTTATAAAATTAGGACGGACTTTTTTTTTTTATAGCGGATTGGCTGTACACATTAAATATCTAATGCGTAGGAAAAAAAATTAAAAATATATGAAAGTTTTCGATATCTTCATAAATATTCTTAACATCTTAAAAAAAACTATAATATTTTTAAAATTTAAGATATTTTCAAAATTATTCTTATTATTTAACAAAAGTATAAAAAAATCGTGAAAAATCACATCAATATCTGAAAAAATCTTTTCTATTCCTGTCTATATAATTTTTTAAATATTATCGTTCAGAATATTATCACAAATAATCTTAAAGTTTTGTTTTTCTTCAAAAATACCTCTGTTATAATAATTAATTTAATTTTATCAAAAATACTCCTACTATAATAATTAATTTAACTTCATCAAACATACCTCTGCTACAATAATTAATTTAACTTCATCAAAAATCCATCTGTTATAAATATTTAATTTATCTTCATAAAAAATATCTCTATTTCTCAATAACACAATATAAAATATTTTCCAAAAATATCTCTGAAGAACAATTAAGTTAACAAAACACACAATATCAAGTTAAATATTTTTGGAAAATATTTTATATCGTGTTATTAAGAAGTAGGGGTATAATAGTGACATTTTTGATGAAATTAAATTAATTGTTATAATAGAGATATTTTTGATAAAGTTAAATTAATTATTATAGTATAAGTATTTTGAAGAAAAGCAAAACATCGAGCATATTTGTAATAATATTCTCAACGACAATATTCAAAAAACTATATAGGCATGTGTATAAAAGTATTTTTCTAATATTGAAATTTTTCACAGCTTTTTTATGCTTGTGTTAAATAATAAGGTTATTTTTGAAGATACCTTAAACCTCAAAGGTATTGTAATTTTTTTTAAATATTAAGGATATTTCTGAATATATTGAAAATCTCGAAGATATTTTTGATTTTTTTTTGCGAGAGTGATATATGTATAAGGGTAAAATTACTATTTTACCCCTAATATTAAATGGAGACATAACACTGATAACGTTCATAGGTATTTTTGTTATTAAATAAAACTCAGAGATAATTTTAAAAAAACACAAAAATTCACGAATATTTGTGATAATAATCCCATGTCTAGTGAAAATTATTATATGAGATAAGGTACATTTAGAACCTGAAGTTAATTAGGGTCGAGAATTCATTTAAATTAAATTTTTTGATTATGTTTATTATATTTAGATTTAATTGAATTAATATTTAATATAATCGGTTTAAATTATTTAAAAAATATATAATTTATTTAAATTTAAATTAATAGATTATACAATTTATTATAATTACATCGAATAAAATTATAAATAAATAGATATTATATTTTAAAATATATTATATTTAAATATTATATAATAAGTAAATAATTATAAGATATTATTAAATAATTATTTTAATTTTAAATATATATAATAAATTAATAATTATTCAAACATATTTTTTTTTGTTTTGATTTTTTTATTTGTGATTGTAAATAATAAATTACGTTAGAGATATATCAATTTAAAATTTAAATATTATCCATATCTTATTTTATATATGAAAGAACTTATTTGATTTGAAAAAATAATATGTTTGAATTTAAATTAGTTTAAGTTGATTATCTTCAAATTTGATTTGAGTACGATGATATTTGAATTTCTTAAAAAATAAGATTTTTGAACCGATGTTCACCTTTATCCTAAATTATAGTGTTAAATTCGATAAGGTCAACCAGAAAAAACATGAATATTTAAAGTGTTTATATATATTAAATTTGAGATAAATTTTAAATTATATTATAATATTATTAATAAGTGCAATTAGATCTACATAATTTTATCTAATAATAATAATAATGTATCTTATTAATTTTGATCGTAATATATTTATAATATTAATTTTATCTCCTATGACGATCAATATTATTTACTTATTAAAATATTATCTAATTATATAGTATAACTCTATTCAAAATAAATTTTTATTCAAATATATGATTTTTACATGTTAAAAAATATAAAAATGAAATAATACGAAAAATTAAGTTAGAGAAAAAATATTTTTGCATGGTTATTTTGATGATAATATTTTTCAAAATATCATAAAAATTAATAAAATTATAATTTAAAATATTTAAAATACTTTATTTTTATATTTACAATTTTATAATATTAATTAATATATTTGTAATTTTTATTTGTTATATTTAGTATTTTATCCTGCTTATTTATTTAGATCTTAATGGCTTGCCTTTCATATAAATGAATAATTTTCTTTATTAGTAGCGATTAACCACAAACTAAGAAATAGAACAATTATACTATGCCAAAATTTGGATTATTATGAAATTGTTATAAATTTTATAAATATTATTAAATTTATTTTTTATTAAATTTATAAATATTATAAAAATATCATTAACGTAAATCAATTAACGAAAATTAATAGAAAATTATAGAAAATAGGTAATATATTTTGTAAAATTTGTAAAGTATAATGTATGAAAGTAAAAAAAAAATATTCGATGATATTTTTGTAATATTTATAAAATGATATTTTTTATAACATTTGTAAAATTTAAATGTATAAGAGTAACAAAAAAAGTTTCATAATTTTTTTATAACAATTTTAAATAGTAGAAAATTATATTTATAATATGTTGTAATAATTTTAATAAGTATAATTAAACTTGTTAAATTATATTAAATAATAAATTATTATTTGAATTAAAATGATAATATGTTTAAATATATAACATTTTAATTATTTATATTACACATGAAATTGTTTATTTTTTTTACATATATAATGATTTGATATTTTAAAATAATAAAATTTAAGATTAATATAATTTTAAAAAAAATCATATTTTACAACCTGGCATCTTTTACTTGCGGAAATCACGAGTCAACGAAAATAAAAAGTAACTACACTAACTTTTTCATTGGGTTAACACATTAAAGCATTACTAATAAGCAACCATATATGTGATTTAGAGAAAGATTAATTTATGATAATTACAGTGATAGGTTGAATATTGAACAAGATAGAAAGTGATGAACTCATTACCTAATAGTTATTCATTTATCTAGTAATTATTCATTCTTTGGGAATACTATTAATCTGATATTAAAATTAATAAAATATAAGGTAAACAAAATATATTTAAAAAAAAACATTCATTATTTTGTTAAAACTAATATGATTAATAAATAATATTATATTAATTATATATATCGAGTAATAAAGAATATAATAAATAAAGAAAAAAAAAGGTGTTAATATTACTTGAACACATTTTACATAAACACAAAAGAAAAAAAATGATCTTTATATCCAAAAAGATTTTTAATAACTCAATATAAAAAGGTTAAAGGATCATTTAACTTGCATAAAATAAAAAAAAGGAGAGAAATAAAAGAAAAGACAATAAAAACATATTAATTTTAAACGATTTATAAAAATATCAAATAATTATATCTTATGTAAACATATTTGAGTATAAATTACAAATATAAATAAAACAATGTAATAATAGAATTAAAATAAGCTTACAAGCCTCTAAGATGAGACTTCAAGAATACCCACGAACCGAAAGCCAAAAACCCTTGAGACCTTAGAAGAACATGATACCTTGTGTTTCTCAGATGTTATAAAGTAAACGAATCGGGATCAACTTAATAAAAATTCAACAAAATCTTGACATTTATGTGGCCAACTTTTATTTAATTGTGTTTTCCTCCCCTCAAGTTCTCAATATCATAATTAAACCTATCAATTAAGCCCTCTCGTTACCATCTCTTAGCAACTTTGTTAAAATACATATTTAATAAAAAGGTTATGCAAGTGATAGTTACGCTTGCAAAAGACACTATCATAATTTTTTTTCCCTTAACTAATTGTAATGTCAGTTTTTTTTAAATGATATTTCATGTTATTTGAAGCATGACTAAAGAGTTTAACATAAATATCATAATTTTTATTTGTTGGATGGAAAAACTTCAAATTAAAGCATAACAAAAATATTGTCGTTAAGAGTGTTACAGGTGTGATGATTTCGATTGTGGTTGGTTTTTGTTTAAAATAATAACCAAGTTAATATATGTAAATTTGTTAAATTAAAAATTAAACTTGATCTATAAAATATTAGATTTAGAATATCAAATCGACATATTTATGTCAGTTTGATAGGTTTAATTTGTGATTTAAACATGCTTATTTTTAAGTTATATGATTATAAATATATAAACATATATTATTATGATTTAAACAAATTGTTTATTCATTTTTAAGTAGAGAGAACTATTAAAAATAAATAAATGATTGAAAATTTGAAAACAATAAATAATTTATATATTTTATTAATTATAGTAAAAAAAATTAAATAATTATAAGAGAAGACTAAAATAAGTTGTTTCATTTTCTCAATTGATATAAAAAATTAAACTAAAATTAGATGATTATAAACATATATGATATATGAGCAATAAAAGTATAAAATTAAAAAATAAATATGTATATTAATAATAATATATAAATCGGTTCGATTAAGTATCAATTTGTGAATTTTAAAATTTTAATGGATCTAACACAATTTTTTGCATTTTCCAAACCAAAATCAACCTATTTATGCCTATAAAACATAAAATCCAATTCAATTCAACTTGATTTTAGTAGAATAGTTAATTTATTGATTATTATGTATCAGTTATTAATATACACTCCTAGGGAAGGGGTTTGTTTATGAACCAATTAAACAAGTTCATATTTCACGATGAAAGCCATTAAGTTTAGATATATTAGAGATAATGTCTTGTATTATTGTTTATAATAAAGTTATAAGAATTAAGAATGTCTCAGAATGTCTTTACTAATTGGTTTACTTTTTAGTGTCATTTGGTTCACAGAATGACATCGAAATAAAAATAAGAATGAGAATGAAATGGAAAGGAAACAGTTTTGTTTGGTTTAACTACTAGAATAAAAAAAAAGATAAGTATTTTAGCGTTTGATCTATAATTGGAATGGAATGAAAAGAAAACAGTTTATCTGGTTTGATCACTAGAATTAAAGAAAGAATAAGTATTACAACGTTTGGTTTACAACTAAAATAGAATGAAAAACATTGTATATTACCTTAATACCCTTATATTCAGTAAAGTTTAAATAATATTATTTAATTATTATTTTTTCGTTGAACAAAATACATTATTAAAATCATTTTTTTAAATAATTATTATTTAAAAAATATATATATTATTAAAATTATTATTTTTCTAAATATGATTTTTTTGAGGTTTGAGATTTAAGATTTAGGGATTCGTGATTTTGGGTTTTAGAATTTAGGATTTAGAGTTATATTTATGGGTTAATGTTTAGGGTTAAAATTATTAATTATCCAAATAGGGTTTAGGTTTTAGGATTTGAGATATAGGGTTTAGAATTTAGGGTTATATTTATGGGTTAAGATTTAGAGTTAAAATTATTATTTTTTTAAATAAGGTTTTGGATTTGAGGATTTATGATTTAAGGTTTATAGTTATATTTATGGGTTAAAGATTAAGGTTAAAATTATTATTTTTAAATAGGGTTTAAGGTTTTAGGATTTAAGATTTGGGGGTTTAGAGCTTAAGGTTTAATGTTATATTTAAAGTTGGGATAGATTTTAGAAAAAAAATTGAGATGAGAATGAAAAGGGAAGAAAGAATTATGATTCCTTCTTTTTTAAAAATCGATTTCATTTTATTCTCAATTTTTAACCCAATTAATATAAAATTAAAAAGAATTAATTTTAATTCAATTCCAATTAAACAAGAGATTTGAGTTTTGATAATACATAATTCTTATGTATTTTGATATAATATCAAAATTTCAATCCATTGGATAAAAAAATTTAATTACACAAAAATTAAATGAACTTATAAAAAAAAATAACTCAATAATATAATAAAATATGTTAAAAAATAGTGATAGGTTTTCATGGAGGAAAAAAAAAGATAAGATTAAAAAGTAATGAAAAGCAGAGGCAATATGGGGTGGCAAATAAGACCATCAAGTAATGAAAAGCAGAGGCGAAATCAATTATTAATTTAAGTTTGATTTCATAGTTTGTTTATGCGAAGAAAATTGAATGCTCACCTCTATGAAACGGTTTTATTATAATCTAATACGGTAAACTAGTGAGTTCTTTATACCCTCTTCTCACTCTTCACTTGGAACTTAAATTGCCGGAATACATATTAACTAGAGAGAGAAAAAAGGAGAGAAATCAGTTGACTCCATAGATCCATTTCTCGGCATTGCTTGTGTAACTAACTAACTCCTCTGATTTGAACCACAATTGGATTTCGTCCTTAGCAGTCTCTGGACCATCACTCCCATGGATAATATTTCTGCATATCAAATGTGTAACCAGGGCACACCAGTTAATTCAGGTTCTTATTTTACTTACTTTGAAAAGAGACAATATCTGCAGTTAAGACACTAAATGGAGGAATTTGGTGAAAAGAAGTCCTAAAATTGTGTACATGATAAACAAATGTACAATATTATTTTTTTGGGATGAAAATTTATGGTACAATGTTAGCCTTACATAACTTATCTACAGCCTATACATTGTCAAAGCCTGCAAGATTAGAACATTTTTCACTTAAACTCCAAACATGTGCTTTTGAGCCTTAATACCAATATCTGACTACAGAAAACGACAGGTGGTGGACTAAAGCAAGTATAGTACAAGTTAATGACCTAAATTTGCAATGGTTGAACTTAGGGTATTACCTTCCAACAACAACAGCTAGATCACCTCTGATGGTTCCAGGTTCTGATTTTTGTGGATCTGTGGCTCCAATGAGCTTACGACCATACTTTATGACTCCCTCTCCTTCCCAGACCTGAAGGTTCTCAAAAAAGTGAGTTAAGCTACGCTGGTCAAACGTGTTAGTTAAACAAGAAGAGTGTAATGTATATAAACCATTGCAAGGACAGGGCCAGAGCTAAGGAAGTCACATAGGCCATCGAAGAATGGCTTTTCCTTCAGATCATGGTAGTGCTTCTGGGCAAATTCCTTTGAAGGAACCACTATTTTAACGGCTACAAGCTTATACCCCTTCCTCTCAAATCTAGCTATGATCTCTGAAATCTGGAAATATAAATAGTGCAGGTTATTCCAGAAGTAAAGTTGGATTTATACCTCATAATATGGATTGAAAACCAAGAATTACCAAAAGAGTTAAACCAGGTAATGAGATCAATCAAACTCACAGTTAAGTTATTGCTATAGCTAAAAGACCAATTTAAAGATTGGTTTTTCATAACAAAGTTACTCCTAAACCTGCTTCTGGAGAATAAACACAATAACATATCATTCACTCACCACTCCCCTTTGCACTCCATCAGGCTTAATAGCAATGAAAGTGCGTTCCATCTGCACGCAGAAGAAATGCTTACAAGGCAAGCAAATACAAGCATGAAGATAATATGAGACTGATAGGTATTGTTAAGAATACCTCTGCAGCGTGAACCTCCCGATCAAAAAGCATGTAGGCTACATAGAATAAATAAATAATAAGAGTAAGTTTAACAACCTTCATCCATTACAAGCCAAAAGACGAGTCAATGTCCTAGGCAATATTATAGATTCTTCCCCCATTTTCAATGGACATATTAAGTATCACAATGCACAAATGTTGACTATGAAATAGATAAAGACATCAAAAATCAATGTTGCTAACAATTCATTTACCCCAAAACAGAATTTTACTTATAGATCAGCAAGCCTTGTACACTACAGAAGTTAAGGCATAACACATGTAATAGCAACGAAGCAGCATTAAGCACTCTAAGATTTTTCCAGAGTTTTGAGATTAGGAACTACTCACTAAGTGATAGAAGCAATACATATTTTACATATCAAATTGTATTAAATTTACACCTATTTTATGTTCTCATCGCACTTTATTTGTTTATTTTATGTTTTAAAAGTATTCGGGAATGAAACAAACAAAGAGGAGCAAAAACTTGTGTTTGAAGAGAAATTAGGAACACTCGATCGATCGATTAAGAACTCTCGGATCAAAAATTTGAAATCTCCCTATATCTGCTCGATCGATCGAGCCACCACTTGATTGATTGAGCTTCAATCGAGTTCTCATAAGGTTAGTTGTCAAAAGGCTAGATCGTTCTACCCAAGGTTCTTGATTTATCCAGACACCCAGAATGCACGAAAACAATATTTTTCATGTCCGAAACTTTATATTAGTCATTGGATCGTGAAGAATCAATTGGGGATGCAAGATTGACTCAAAATACGCTATTTATACATCATATTAGGTCATCAAAACAAAATCACTTTGAGGAGAACACAATCAAGATGAAGCGGACGCAAGAGCTCTATACAAAATTCTAGAGAGAGAGGTTAAAGACAAAAACGAAGATCAAAGATCTACGATCATTTATTCTAATCCTAAGCTTCTTCTTTGGAATTGTTTATTAGTTTCTATAGATAGCTAATCTACAATATATGATTAAAGGTAATTTCTAAGTCCTAAATGATGACTTAATAAAATTTTATTTTTATGATTTAATTTTTTTTAGTCTATTGAATTGATGATGTAATTGGTTTTATATATGCATGTCAAAAAGCTACCCTTGAATGATTAGGAAACCTACTAGTTATTTATCTGTAAGTGTTTATCGTTAGATTATGATTTTAGTCTAAAATTGCTAATTATTGTAATCTGAAAGTAGCAATTTGTAGTTTGCAACTCTCAAGTAGAATCAATCACCTAAGTTAAAAGTCTGTAACATTATCAATTTTGCTTAATTTAGTTATTATTCTTTTAGAGCTTAAAACTGTTTTCAAATTAAAATGTGACTGTTTCATTGGGTTGTTTAGCAATTATGATGATTAGTGGTCGTTTCGTTAATCAATTAACTTGAAAGAAAGAGTACGAAGTCTTAGGCAATATAAGTCTTCTAAAATTGAAGTTATCAATACAATATGTTCTAATTTATATCACGTAACGAGGAATAAGAGAGTAATTAAATTGTAGTTTAATCAATTGAATCCGAATCTAAGGTGAAGATCGTCCCTTAATTGCATGTTTACCTCATTGCTTTTGATTTGTGGTTTTGCCGTTATTATTTTCTATTTTCAACATCAAAACCCCATTTATTTTATTTTTGTTTTCTGTATCCCTAGTATTTAATATTTTAATTGTCACTAATCTTCGGCAAATAATGACCCTTATTTCAGTTATATTACAATTGATACATTCTTTATAAGAGTAAGGAATTAATTTTTGACGTGCTTTTTCGGGTGGATCACTAAGGTACAAGGATTGGTTGACGAAAATTCTATTTGTGATGCAATTACATAATGGAGTAAATGTAAACTCATCCTAAGCAAATTGTGTATCCCATTTCTGCGCTGAGCACAGATAATTTCTGTTGAAGAGGTCCCAGATGCCACAATGCTAAAACTTCAGCAAGGGACAAGACTCCTCTTCTTTCTCACCCCCTAACCCCTACTTGCCAACACCAATTTTCTGTTCAGAGTTCCCACCTTTGACAAACCATAATATCATTTTTTTTCCTCCTTCTCCTCCCTTGCAGTATAGGTAGAGAAAAGGATTTTCTACGATTTAACTGAGTTTATATTTCGAAAGGAGGGGAATCAAATATATCTTTCTAATTTGAAGACATGGATACAAACTCCAAAGTCATAGAAAAATGCAAATTTTGGTTGGCCTTCTTCACTCAGTAGATCCATTAAATAATCTTTCAAAAAATGAAAGTCCCTCTAAGCCTTCAATAAACGCACGATAGTAAAACCCAGATAGAGAATGTATAGTACCTGCAGCAGGGAAGGCAAAAGCTCCTGAAATCCATTGTGCAAATGCATTTCCAGAACTGGTTCTTCCATTGTTTGATACTAAGAAAGGCACCTTTCCCCTGATGGACACAGCTGCGGCTACAGCTTGTCCTTCTGCATAGGTTAGCAGAGTAAAATTAGCTGATAGTTTTGAATATCTGACAGGATATAAGACTAGAAAACATTCAAGTACACATACAATAATACATTAAAATTATAAAAACAAGTAGAACTGGTTAAGATCAGAGTGAAGTGGGTCAAAACGAAACTTTATTTGTAAAATGAAGTTATGCTATGCACCTTTTTCTTTTTTTAATGATACAGTTTATTTTGAGTTATAACACACTTATTTGCCCATAATCCCAATAGTCTGTTAGTAATGGTAGTAAAGGTCGTGCCTTATATACTCATGTATGTTGGTTTAAATCCCCTCTCATAATTTAGAATAATCAGTTAGTGATTGTGATACTGTGTGTTGTATATTACAAGGTGGATTGTACGAAGCCTTAGCGGGTAGAACTTATTAAATCACGAAGTCTTAGCGGGTAGAAAAAGCAGGTATAAAAGTTAGACGTCCCTTCTGTCCTCGAACGCAAAAGATCTGAACCGTCCGTTTGCGAGACTAACATAATGACCCATGTAGCTCAAAAGCCATTAAAGCATTAGATGAAGGCAGCAATGACATCACAAAAAGGAGGCTCCGAGTAAAAGTGATTCCACGAAAGTGAATATGAAATACTCGATAACCATTTCCAAGTTTCAAGGATTTCAATGATTGCTCTTTAATGGAAAAAAAATTTGACATTTGGCAATCATTGTCTTCGTCGTCAAGCAGAAAATTGATTCCTCCGAATCAAACAGGTACATATCTTACAAATCAGCGATCTATCTCGGAACTTACGGAAACAACTAAACATTTCACTGAAAAGTGTCGAATGCAGAACCAAAACATAGATAAAATCAATGTACAGCTTAAGCGAAACAAATGAGTAATTAAGAAAAACAGATTGGAAATGAGAAGTTACCAGAGTAAAAACGAGAGTTTTTGGAAGCAGCAAAGAAAGACCTCGCGGCTCTTGAAGCGGATCTGAAAATCTGATAACTCATTGTCGGTAGCTGAGGAAGAGAGAGTTCTCAGAGCTCGGTGGTAGAACTTGGGAAAACTGTTCGTGCTGTGATAAAAAGATGAGCGTTCAACCAAGAGTAGGAGTTGTGTAATTCAAGCACCAAGCTTTGTTGAAAACCCGATAGCTTTTAATCTTGCTGGATTTTATTTATTTTTGGGTCACGTCAAAGGCTAACTTAAGACTGGGTAGGTATGGACGTATGGTAATTGGAACCAATGAAATGCTATCCGTGGCTTGGTCTTCGGTGGAATTTTATTATATATATTATTATGTTACTCGACAGTTAATAGTATAAATAATTTAGATAAATATTTTTTATCATATAATCTTAAATTGTAAATAAATAAATATAACTGATATTTATTTTTAAGTTATAATTAAACATTTTTATTGATTTTAAAAATCACTTATTTATTTAAAAATTATTATGGTTTATTAATATTATTTATATGAATAATTTATTCTAAATTATATTATAAAATGTTGTGTATCTTCAATTCATGAAAATGCATTAAATTTCACTAATTAATGTGCATGTATCAGATACTGTAGAAGACTAGTGTGAATTTTTTTTTTGGTACTCTTTCAAATTAAGCTAATACAAAGGAATTTCGAATGTGATTTTGGAATCCAATTGTGTGCAAGTCATGCATTTAGTTGGGTTCGCTAGGATAATTTTATTTTAAGTATTATTATGTATAGTTATTTTTTATATGTTATCTTAATGATATATATTTAATATAATATATTAATTTAATATATTTTTTTTCATTTTATTAAAAAAATTCACACATGTACATTACATAAGTATTTTAGGAATGACATATATGTTATTTTTTACCATTTCTTCCACTAGAATAATAACAATTTATTTCTAGTTATTTTGAATCTTTAAATACACATTTTGATTATATTTGACTCATTTTACACTATTAATCTTTTTTTCTTTCTATCACCTAAAATCTCAATAACTTTATCCATAATATGTTTTTCCCTATTGATCATTTTAAAAATGAGATTTTTTTTCACTATTATTTTATTCCTTTTAAGCATTTATGATAATTTTAAAAATAATAAAACGTTAAATTTCATTTAACTTTTAAACAAAACATTCTATCAATAATTAATATTTATGATATTAACATTACTTGTAATAGTAAGTTTTCTATGATTATATATTAAGATGTTTATATAAATTATTTTTAATAGTGACTCTATCTTCTTTTTTATACAAACCACAAAAAATACATATTTGCATATTGTTTTTTTTCTTTATACAAAATATAAAAACTGTATATTATATTTTGTTGATGTTGATTTTTGTCAACATTAAGTAAAAATATTTACCATTGATCTACAAGATATGAATAAATCATTAGGACTTTGAATCATCACATGGATTGATTTTTGGTCTTTTAATTCTTAATTTAGTAACAAAATGATAAAATTTAGAAGAGATTTATAATCTCGCTCTTTGATTTAGAGAAAATATAGTATTTTGGCTATGATTCCTTATTATGAGATTCAACTTATGTTTATTATCTTTGATTGTGTGCATATATGAATATATATAAAGGAAAAAAATTATTCTGATAACTATTTCTTACCAAAATATGATTTATTTATTGTAGTATCGTAGATATTTATCATTAATTATCTCTTTAGGATAATTAGAGAAAAAAGATTAGGTCTTTATATCTTTATCAAAATTATTTTTTGGTTATGCTTATATGATGATTTAAAGCTTACTAGGTTTGGTCCATAAGAATTTTTAATAACTGTTATCACTCTTTATTTGTTACATATAATACACGAAATTACCTCTAACATCAACTTTCCAGATTTTTTGGCTCTTGAGTGAGAATGTTTGATTATAATTTTTATTGATACTTGGATTTATGACCTTTTTCAATCACACTAGGTTGACTTTCATGTGCTTTTTTTTTATATATCCAAACTAGATATTTCATGTTTTGTATACAACTCAAAATGTGTGCAATTGATTCCTATTGTTAGTAGTATTTTTGGATTTTCAATTGGATTTTAAGTTATGGAGTTATATTGAGATCAATGTTTATATCACAGAATTCAATATTTTCCTTAAAATTTGAAAGTCAAATTCTTGATTTAGAGCTCTTAGGGTTGAGTAATTGTGATAATGGATTTAAATTAGACTATCAAATATTTAGTTTTCTTTTTACTTTTTAAAAATTATATCATTATAAATATAATTGTAAGTAAGGATTATTACTAACAGATTATTGAAAAAATTAAACTATTAATTATTAATCTAAAAATTAAATCTTAAATGTCATAAATAAAATAAATGAGGATTTTTGAACATAGCAAAAAATAAAAAAATTTAAATTGATGAAAGAAAAATATGATTATCAAAAAATTATAATTAAATTATTATATTATGATTCATTTACTTTTAAAATCTTAAATTTATTATATAATTTTAAGATTTTTTTCTCAATTTTAATTTTAGGACTTTAAGTTAATATAATTTTTTTTCTTTGTAATTGAATAACAACTCAACTATTAATTAATATAACTTTTAAAAACCTACAATTATCATAACTATATTTAATCTATTTATTGTTTTATGATAAAAAAATTATAATTAAATTAGATAAAATTGATATCGTTAACAATTTCTAACTAAAAATATTTAATTTCATTTGTAATAAAAATTATAACTTATAACTTTAATTATAAAAATTAATAATTTCATACAAACTTCATAATCTAACAATAAGTAAAACTAAATACCAAGCTAGTTGTACATATAATTTAAAAATTAACATGCTTTAATATTCAAAAATAAAATTAAACACATCAAGAAATTAATAATTGAAACTTTATTCAAATTATAACGTAATTCATATAAAATCATAATTTAGGACTTGAAATTATCCATAATCACAAAAAAAATGTATAATTAGACATAAAATTTAACACATAATAAGATAACTAAACAATTCATAATTATAAAGAGAAGAAAAATACAAGAATTTTATTATTCGATGAGAAAGTGAAGCCAATTTAATTAGTTACGCCAATCTCTAAACTTGTTCTTAAATTTTTCTTCAAATATTCTTCAAAATGCTCCAAGATGATTTTTTTAATTTTTCTCTCTCTATTTTTTTTAATTATGTTCATCATTCTTCTATTCAAAATGATATATTTTTGGGTATTTATATAAGTTTTAAATTGGGTTTTATAATTAGATTAAGTAAAGCCATTGGATGGAGTCAAAACAATGCTTAATAGCACGCAATGAAATAAGCGAGTGAATGGTGGCAACCAGATGATGCTTTGGGCGGAGAGAGCTCCAAATGAAATGACGTGTTGTTTATTTGGGGGCTGAGTATTGGTCAAAACAACATGTCGTTTGGCATGCCTCTAAAGAAAACGACTTATTAGTTGGGCATCGTACGACTCACATGGGTTCAAATCATGCGTGTTTCGAGCATTGTTTTGTTAAGTGCTACAATGTTCGTTTAAGTATATCTACATTGCTACTTAAATCCACATTTTGTTCTAAGTATATTCACCTATCAAATAAAACAAAATGAAAAATAAAAAAAAAACAAAAATTATAAAAACTCATATTTTCTCATAATGTATAAAATAAATAATTATAACACATTATAACAATAAAATAAGCTTAAATATAAAGAATTTAATAACTAAAAATATTTATAAATTATCACTTATCAAATTCCACATGCCTACTTTTTGCTAGTCATCGAGCAAAGTCAATTTTTCATTGTAGAAAGAACAAATTTTCTAACATTTTATTTCAAAGATTAAGAAATATCATGGTTTCAAGTACTAATAAATGGTTGATATTGTCTCTAATCATCCCTTCATTTTAGTTACTATATAATAATCATGCTAAAAATGTTTATATGATGAATCTTTCAACCAAGTAAAACACACTTCTTTCACATAGGTAGTGTCAAATGTTGATGTCAATTTTTGTCAACGTTAAGTAAAACTATCCTCTGTAGATTTATTAGATGACTCAAACCACCATGTAGGGTAGTCCTTGGTCCTCTGATACTTAAATTAATAATAAGATGATGAAGTTTATAGAAAATCAATAATCTTGCTCTATGATTGAAAGAAAAGATAGTGTTTGATTGTGATTCTCTGTCATGATATTCAACTTATGTTTATATATCTTTGATTATGTATAAATGCGATATACATGGAAAAAAGTTAACCTCATAGTTATTCTTTATCGAAATATGATTGACTTATAGCATCGTAGACATCTATTCATAATTATCTCTTCAGGATAATTAGAAGATAATTATTAAGTTTTTATTTCTTTATTATTGAATTTATCTTGTGGTGATCCTTATATAATGACTCAAAGGTTATTGAATTTGGTTTTAAAGGTTTTTTGATGACTGATATTACTCTTTAATATAACAAAAATAAAGTTTTTAACGTGCAAATAGACCTTACATCAAATATATTTCTAATTTATTGCAATTTAAATATCAATTTTGATGGTATAATCAATGTTAAATTGCACAGAAGTACCAATGCTAGCTACAAATCATTGAATGCAGGGTAAATACCTTGGAGACAGGTCCTTCTCAAAAAAGAAAATTTAAAATAAAAACTTCACTCCCGTAAGTAGCTGCCGTTATATCCCATATTATTAATTTTACAATATACATTTTCTACTATATCTAAGTTTTTTCTTCCATGTAGGGGCATAATAAAAGTGTTATCACACAATATTTATAAGCATAACTTAATCCTATATCACGTCTAATATAACACTTAAATCCTAAGCTCTCATATCTCTTAATCAAGATGTAGTGTCAATTTGACTAATTCACATGAGTCAGGTAATGAAATTTAGTGTTCATTAAACTTGAGATCACGTCTTAATGGGTAATAATATTATTACAAAAATATTTTATTAATAATAATTTTATCCAGTAATAATAGTATTAAAATATAACTAATATTAAAGATAAAATTGATATTTTTTGTACTTTTATTGTATCAATTATAAAAATTAAAATGAAAATATATCTTAATTTATATGATAGTATATGATTTTGTTAGTGCATATTATAGGAATGATAAGTTAATAAAATCAATGTTACCTTTCTTCCATTAGTTTATGTTTTTGTGAGAATTAGTTTATTGATAATTTTTAAGATTTATCAAAACTAGAGTTCTATTCCAATAAATACAAAATAAACTAAAGATTTGAAGCATATATAAATTATAAATTTTTGAGTATAAAACTAATACATTGATAAATATATAAAAATAATATTATATATAAGTTAGAGTCATATGCTGCAATATAAGTTAACATGAGATAATAATTATTAAAAAAATAACACTTATTAGTAACGATAGATATAAAAGAATCAGAGACTTTGCCCCAATAGCATAGCCATTAAAACTGGCTAAAAGATAAAGAAAAAGGGAAGCTACTGTGAAATTTACAAAATAAACTGAAGATTTGAAGCATATAAAAAGGGAACCAACAGGCGCCTTTACCTGCCTGCCTTTACCTAAAAGTCTTGAAAGGGCCAAAAAAGCAGATGCTTAGACGCATTTTAAATTCAGTTAGTCCTTTACTCCTTTCTTCTTTTCCTACCAAACTAATAAACATGTTTTAAAATGTTTTGTGATTCACGTGGTACGTCAAACCGAGCGTTATAAATAAGCTGATAATTTACCTTTGATCATTTTCTCATTTTCTTGAAAAAGAAAAAATCTTTGATCATTGTTGTGCACGGTTTCAACTGAAAAGGTCATTTAGCATGTCATACTTAAATAGAAATTCATATTATACTTAACTAAAAATTCATATTTGATAGAGTTTATCATTTTAGCAAGAAGTATTAGAGAACTCACTTCAACTTAATTATATCTTTAAGAATTCGATAAATCAAAAATATCATTACACTTTAACATAAAAGCCCATTATTTATTCAAACTTAGGTTAATTACATTAGCTACGAATTACCTATGAATTCACTGTAAACTTAAGAATTCACCTTGTGTACGTTAAGCAATACAAATCAGATCACGATTCTGACTGTTATTTGTTACATCTGATATTTCAACCAAAAATATTAACCTATTAAAATAAATAACTCATCTCGATTATATATTTAATTTATTTTTAATATTTTTTTAATGTAAAACTCGTTTTCACATCCAACATCCAACAATCATAAAGGTTTATACTACATTTCATAAAGGTTTATACTACATTATTTCTGAACCGCACACCCATTTGATCTTTTTTTTAAAATGTATTTTCTATATTTTGTCTTTTATGAAATGAACACTTGAATGAAAATTATAACGTTTTTTAAAAGCACATCAGAAGTTTCTCTCTTTTATTGGTCAAGCTAACTCCGGATTTATTTATTTATTTTTTTTGGGAAAAGTGGCCAACCCCAGAAGTTACCGAACTTAGAATGGCATATGTTGCTTGTTAAGCATGAACAAGTATCCATATCCATACAAACTTTCTCTCAATTCGATAAAGCTGAAGGCGAGCTTTTTCCCCAAATGAAGACATCAGGATATACTTCGAAAAGCAAACCTACAATAAAACTTGAGCATTGTTTTAAGTACAGTTTAACAATTTTAGTTGAGATTTGAGACAAGGATCAATGGGAGATTAAGGTTGCTAATCATGTGTATCAATTTAACATTGTTGGAGTGCAAGAGTAAAAAGATTCTTTACATTCCGTTGATTGCCTTAATATGTACAGTGATTAAATCAAAGGGTTCTATCAGCTAAGTTAAGTATAAATCTGAATTTCAAGTTATGTTATGACTGAGAGCCATATAAATTTACTTATCATGATTCACTGGGAGCTGAAGTATCAGAACCCAATTTGCAATCAGTTTGTAACGCAGATAACCAGCAATCCACCTGAAAATTGGATGAGAAACAAATCAACAAAGACAGTACCTAATGATCCACTAATAAGAGAAACCTTCTACCACAATTGGTTGAAGACTTGACATTTCTTTTTCCCCGATTCAATGCCCTCAACCGGAATGTATTAAATAAAAGAGAAAAGTAGGCTATTAATGTCATTTAAAACCATTTATTTGTAACTCATGTCGTTTAGTCCCCTTAATTTTATAAAATAGTTAATTAAAAACATAAATTATTATTTTAATATATCAAGTAAAAAAAATATTATTATTTTAGAATAAGGTGATTTGGTAGAGAGTAAATTAAAAACATATTTAAGAAAAATGGACAATAGAGTAGATAAGAAAATGACAAAGATAACTATATTAAAATATTCACTTAAAATATCACCTTATTTTTCATCATTCGGCACTTTTTGAAAAAAACAAAGAACAAATGGACAAAAAAGCATCAGTTATAAATAAAAGGATTAAATGACACTACTTGTCTAAACTAAAGAGACTTCCACAGCTCCGCACCCTTGAAAAAAGGTACAAAATAAGAAGAGACATGTTTATATATAATGACTCATTCCAGATTGAACGTGCTGTGAAACCATATGTTCTACTTGATACAATAAAATCAAGGATTCATTGTTTCTTAATAACTCCTTAGCAGCGAAGAATAAAAAATAAAAAATAAAAAAGCACTTCGGAACTTATTGCTGTGAGCCTGTAAAAACATTCTTTATAAGGATAAGCAAAAACAGAGGATACCTGTATCTTAGAAATGCTTGAGCATTCAAACCGCAAACCAAGCCGTGTTAGGATATAAAATGCATATTGAGTTTCCTCCTCTGTTCGTGTAAAGCTTGGTAAGGAACCTATTTCAACAACATCAGATAACAGGGTAGAATCTTGAGGACTCAGATCTGCATGCATTTTAAAAGCCATCAGCAATCGATTGATGTACAGTATAAGAATCAAGCTATGATAGGTCTCAATCGAATGGAGGTTAGTTACTAAGGTTTTTGGCTAACATGGGGGCTATCTTGGCCATAGGTGTGTTAGTGGTCTTTATGATTGCTCCTGCTCATTGTGTGGTTTTGATGTTACTTGTAGAGCCGTGATGCTCTTTGTACTTACTATCACCAATTTAGGTGCTATAATAAATTCAGTACCTTCTTGTTTGATTTATATATATATTCTAGGACCCTGACAAGGTTACATACCTAAGACAAATTGAGCTCTCATGCAAGGTTGTGCATTGCTTTGATAATTTTTCATTCAAAAAGTCCTAACAATTAGTAAATTACTAGCATAGAACAAAACTAAGCATTGATTCAAGCTAAATGTGCTCGACTACTTGGATCCTCTTTAAACTTTAAAGGACAAAAGTACTATCTAAGAAATATTTATTTAAATAGTAATATCGATACCTACACATTGAAAAAAGCCATTCTAGTTGTCGGCATGGTCACTATAACTAAAAACTACAGCCAAATAAAGGCAGGGGTACAACCAGCAAATCAAAATATAAATTATGTTAACATCATTGAGTAAAGAGTAAAGAAAGAATATGCTCATAAATATGCTTCAGTCGGAGCCTACTGGTTGCCTTAGAAATCAGAAAATTTCTCGTATTTTCTTAAAAAATGTAACAAGTTCGGAGAGAGAAATTTGAACATTGTTTCAGCAGCCTAGCTATGACACTTTCTAGCAGAGACCATTTCATGAGCAGAACAATTAATGCTGCTTCCAAGTAAGCACAGTTTGACATATAATAACTGTACTCATAAAAACAATACCAAGCATTACGTGAGGATAAATACCCGTGGAGAACAAGTAGAAGAAAATACATGATCCATGAAGGACGACAAATCGAGGAAGCCAGTCATCAACATCAGTGTCATCGATAGGAGGTTCGCCTGGCAGGGCTGTCCACCTCTATTAAACAGAAACCAAGGAGAAACTATTACTCAAAAGTCAAAAGATATGTACAACTGTATAAGGAAATGCACATCCACTATAATTTTGAAGGTAGGCATTACAGTTCGTATGTACAAATAGCCAGAGAGACGCGCAGACCGCAAAATTTCGTCAACATGTTCCAACCTGTACAAAGACAAAGCTGTGACCAAAGTACAATATCATAGGCAATTCCATAAGGATGCACAGAACATGTACTGAATACAGACACAAGTGCATGGAAGATACTTTATGTCTCATCATTTATAAAGTCCATAAACACAACAAAAGATGGCTTAAAGGAGAAAATTTAAGTTTAAGTTCATGCAAAATTACCTAAAAAGAGAAGGGAATTCAAAGCTAAATTTATCAAATTCTTTCCGGTAGTCAATGTTTAGATATTGTTAAGTAAGTCTAATTTAAAAAAATGCAAATAACTTGATCTCTGATTCTTATTCTAGCTTCACCAAGAATGTGTCAGATAATAAAAGTTGAAGAAAATCAAGTAAATTTACCCTCCAATGCATAAATGATTCAGTTATTCAACTGGTTTTATTTTTTAACCTCCATCAGTAAAAAAACATATATTCATTTTCTTATAACACTGAAAAACATATGTTCATTTACGTTATAATAAAAATGAATATATGCTTTTTTTTCCTAAGGGTTAAAAATGAAACTTCATGTATGAACGGGGGTTATGACATACAATTAAACTGTAAATTTATCTAAACCCAACAGGAGCTTCATATTTTCCTTACTGAGCTTTTAAGTATGCTTCCCTCTCTTCTAATTCAGCGAGCTCAGACCGAAGTGATTCAACTTCTGCAGCACTCAACTCAACCTATAGTCAAATCACTGTTAGTAAGGAATGAAACTATCTCACTGAAACTATTCAAGAACTACAATACAACTGCTTAGTCAACCTTTTCCTGACCACCTGGGTTGGAGCTCCATGGGAGTCCTCCAAGACTAAAATACTTCAACATGTGGGTGGCACTTCTTAATTTTCTCCGATTCCACAAACGGCTGTGTAACCTATGCTACAACAGAGTAAACAAATTGAAATCAACAACTGCACCGAATCTTAATTTTTTTTCTCTTCATACGGAAGTACCTCAAAGAATTATCAGTTCTTGACTGTGAAATAGATGACGTTCCGTCTTGACAAGAATCCACCAAGGGTTCTGAAGATTTAAAATGATCTGGAATAATCTTTATTTTCCCAAGACCATCATCCATGAAGCTTACTTTTGCTTTAGTTCAAGAGAAGAATTGAAGCCTATGGTCATCAGAAAAGAAGTAGAAATGTTATTTATATGATTGTGAAGACTGAAGATAATACATACAGAAGACTATCACTTTTTTTTTGTAAAGACATTCAGCTCACGTTCTTGTATTTCACTGTCCACTTATTTAAGCTTCCACTCGAGCAGAGAGGAAAATTGAAAAAAGATAAACGAGTATTCTAATATCTCCTAACTGCTAGTTCAACAAGTAATAATGTAATATTGCATGGCATTTCAGGCGAGCCAAACAAATATCTGATATGATAATAGCTCAGCAGACCTTATGGCATAAAAATTTGATGAAGGGCTTTTTCAAATGTTGGAAAAGGGATTCACAAAGTAAAGTATGAATGATATCTAAGCACATTAAAATATAATATCAATGACACTGAACTGTTAATAGGATGAATTGTGAGACTAAAGGAGGCATTTTTTGTTTCATTTAATTGCAAGTTTCAAACGACATTACACTACTGTAGAGAGAATGCAGCTCAATTCATCAACCAATGGAAAAAATGTTTGCCATAATTATTTTCAGACTAAAAAAACACACATTACAATATGTGTTCCTTCCTGAAAGCACATTCTTTTAAAGCCACTTTTACAAAAATAGCTTTTAATATAAGCACTGGCAAACGGACCCTAAGCTATGGAATAACTACATTGGGTTAGATGAAAAAAACACTCATATCCGATCTGTCCTCAGATGACTCAGGATGAGTCTCAAAACACCTTCCACAAAAGCAAAAAGACGCTAATTGAATTGCTAGAATAAATTATACCTAACGAAAGTAATCAGTATGAGTTTTCCCCATTAATTCAAAATCAAAAATATTGAAACTTAAAATTATACCCAAAAAAAATTCCATAAGTACCAAAATTCTTATATCTAAGAACTTAATCATGTTTAATGGATTGAAAACCTAGGAGGAAAATTGAAACTAACGCATAACTGTAAAAGCAGAGAAAACACAAGGGAATCAACCTCGAACAAAAATCAAGAACTATGTGCTAGTATGCATACCATCGAACAAAAGGATCAACTCCACATAAGTTGATAAACGATCAATCTATTCTGAATTGTAGGTAAATAAAGTTCTTGAGCAGCTTTACCAAATCTTCGATAATAAAAGAGTGGTACATAAATTGAATAAGCATAGATATTCTTCGAAGAAGCAGAAAATATATTGGATAAAATAATAAAAATAAAAGATAGAAGAATCGTACACGCAGAAAGAGACTTTTTGGAGGATATGCAGAGAAGCTGATGGAGGTCCTCGTCTTCACGGTAACTGTTTGACTGTTCGGTATAGTAGTTTAGCTCCAAACTCCAATCATACTGGATAACCAAGAAAGACATTTTTGTCCCTGTTATGTTGGAGTCCTCGTATTTGTTGTTTTCGCTTGGGATAATTACTGGGCTTTTGTCGGTTAGCCCACTGTTCTTTCACACCCGCCCAGAGATTCTAAGTACACCCAATCTCATTTTAAATTTAGAGAAGTTACAGCTTACACAAATCTAAGTATATTTTTATACTTAAATTATTTATATTATAATATGCAGCATAATTATTTTGAAAATAAAAATTAATTCATTTTAAGATAATTATGCACATGCACATATAAATAATTTATGTACTTTCATGATCAAATTTGTGAGTTATTACCATTCATTTAAAAGTTATTATTTAAATATATTATTCGTTTAGTTTAAAATATACTCACTTATCCGAGTAACAATGAATGATTTTTAAATTCCTTAATACACGTCAAAAATTATTCTTTGACTCTCAATCTCTTGATTTAGACAATTTAACTATGCTTAATAAAACTGTTAAATGAAGTGCATGATCAATTTTTATAATGTTTTCATGTATAACATCACGTATTTGAAAAATTGATGGTTAAATTATATATTAAAAAATAATTAAGAACTACCGAATAATAGGTTGATAGTAAGATAAATTAAAAACTTAACTCATAATCATAACGTAGATAAATAAATTTAACATAAATTATCTTAATTTATTGAATTTAAAAAGATTATAAATTAAAAAACTATTAATCAAAATATCATTATTTTTGAATATTAAATAAAACATTTCATTCACGCAATCAAAAATACAATATAAGAAACGTAGAGAATAATCAATGACTATCCTATAATCGAATATTCTACAATAATTAATTATATAAGATAATCACTAACTATCATAAAAAAGAGATAAATTACTTACAAACACGAACTTTAACCATAAACAAATATAATATTCATGGATCAAGAAATTCAATAGAATACAAATGCATAATAAATGCATATTTACAACAATAACCTTCAAAAATATCAATGAAAAATATATAAAAAGAACAATAAAAATTTCTTAAAAAAATACATGATACATGGAATTAGAGATTAGAGATGTCAAATGTTTAAACTCACCTCACTTATTATAGTTTTTGTTCGGCTAGACTCTTTTAATTTTTTAATAAATTTAGCTAAATTAAACTCATTTTTATGTAAATTAAGTTGATTTATTTATAAATAACTCATTTAATTTTTTTATTAAATTAATTTAATAAAAATAATAATATAAAATTAAAACTTCATTCAATTAAGATATTAATCACAAGAAACTATTTGTAATACTGATACAAATATAAGTTCATTACATTAATTCATAAATCATTATCACAATAATTTTCTTATGATTTCTATATATATAAAATTAGTAATAATTTTTTACCTTTATTATAATGAGTACACTTCGTGTATATTTATTTTAATTTAATAATAGATTACAACACTTAAAGCTAACTAAATAATATAATAACTTAATATATAGTTTTTAAAAAAATATATATATATATATATAATAAGTTATTTTTATTATTCAAAGAAAAAAAAGTAACTATTAATTTTCACAAAATTAGAGACAAAAATTGAAATCGAAATTAAAGTATTATGTAAAAAAGTTCAATAAAAAAAGTATTCATCAAAATAAATATTTAATTAAAAAATTATTAAGCTTGTGAATTAAATGAGCTAACTTTAAACGAGTTAAATTGAATTGACCAATTCATTTAACATCTCTAGATAGAACAAACCAATATTTTCTTGAAACTTCACTTCGAGAAACCTCGTTCATAACATAAGACATTAGTTGAGGTTAATTTTTATTAGGATTCGTTAAAAAAATGTAAGCCACATCTCTCACTAAGACATAATAGTGAATGCATAACTATGAAAAACTACAAGCCAAACAAGAAAAAGGAAGGAAGGAAGGATAAAAACTCCATTGGAGAGAGAAATTCCTCAAAATATGATTGTTTGGGTGCTGCGAAGTAGAATACGAAGTAGGATACTCTATATGTTTGGGATACATTTACATGAGATGCACGAGGTTGACAGGAAAACATAGGATATAATGGAATGCTTAGGGTATACGAGGTGTACAATTTGTGTGAGGTACATCTCACACGTGGTGATCATAACACACGAGGTGTCCTAGGTATATAAACCCAATGGGGTGTCTAAGGTGTAAGATCTAACAAGGAGACATGAAGATATGAATTGTAGAAAATATAGGCATAAGCTCACCATATGACAGAAGATTTGAATACAAATCATGCATGGTTATTTCATTTAAGTATTAACACTTAGGGGAGATAATATTTATATATATGGACTTGAGTGACCCATTAAGGGGATTAGATTCTTTCTCTTCAATCTCTCTAACCTTATAGCACTTGTAACTCTCTCCAAACAATTGGCGCCCACTTTGGGGTCTTGAGTTTTTTCAGTCCATACTGAGAATTTGATATCTATCATTTAAAAAATCAGAAAAATCACCTCGTGCATCAGGGAAATTAATCCCATCATCGTCAACCTTACAATCCCAACAAGCACAAGAGCCTTACTATCATACTAGAACTACCATTGATCAACCTAAGCCACATACACAAGCACCCCCGGTAGAGACACATGCCAATACCCATTAAAACTATCTCTATAGTTAATAGATGATAAATGGAAGAAGATGGAAAAGAAAATATGTTCGATCAACTCAAAAAGTAGGGAAATAGATGTCTTGTGAATGATATTGAGGCCATATATGACTAGTTATCGACGTCTCCACTTTTAGATGAAATAGAATTGATGGCACCTAAACCTAAATTTTCAGCCCCAAAATGTCCACCCTATAAGAGAATAGATGACAAAATAGCCTATGTCATACACTTCAAAATGGTTATGGCTCCAATATTTATCTCAGAAGAGAAAAAGAAGTCTATGTTTTGTAAGATCTTTGCCTAAACTTTTCAAGACATGGCATAGAAATGGTTTATCGATCTTCCACCTATCATCAATTTCAATCAATTGGTAAAGATATTTATTATGAGCTATGCCTACAGCAAGCTCATTCATAAAGTATCACACTATTTGTTCTCTATAGTCCAAGAAAGTGAAGAGATCATGTAGAACTACATGGAAAGGTTTAATAAGAAGAAAATAGAGATCTCACAATGCCCCAACTCCATCGCTATTGAGGCCTATAGGAAAGGAATCAAAAGGGACACTGGTTTATCTATAGAACTTATAAAGACTACTCCATGTTTGCTAAATGTGCTTCATGAGGAGGCACAAAAAAATTTCAACATTAAAAGAGAGATGAAACCCACCAGAGTTTCCACATTTACATCAAACAAACCTCTTTCTAGCAAGGATATAGGAGAGAGAAAATAGTTTAGAGATAGATGTCCAAACCTACCCTATTTTAAACCAATAATAACAACCAGGGAAAGGTCGAGGATATGGACATAGCTTTGTCACCTTTCAGGGACTACCATTGTGGGTATCCCTTGTAGATGCCATCCAAAGGATGGAAATGTTGGAACAAGTGAGTTACCTCAACCTATGCGAGCACCTCCAAAAGGACCCAAGAAATATTGTGCATTTCATAAAGATACCGGCCATTGGACTAAAGATTGCAAACATCTCAAGTAAGTTATCAAACAATTCTTGTCAGAAGAACATTTGGGAGATATAGTAGACATAAATAGGAACAAACCTCCTAGACAAGAAAATAAAGGAGGTAATCATAAGAAAGATATGGTTGCTTTTAATCATCCATAGAGAGAAGGATGGACAAGTACAACCACCTCAAGGAAACATTCACATACTTCATACTATCCATGGTGGCCCAATCATATCAGGAAATGCACACAATTCTCGCAAATGATATGATAGAGAAGCAAGGGATACACATCATACACTCTAAACCTTGATGCGTAATGGACCAATGTTTCCAATAAATTTTGAAGAAAGAGAAACTATACGACCTTATGAAAATTCTTTAGTGATCACATTTGAAATTGCACATTGAGAGGTGCGTAAAGTATTGGTAGATAATGGTAGTTCATTGGATCTATTATATTTATCAACACTTCTTGACTTGGGAATAGACCCTAAAGAAATTATTCAATAGCAAATGCTTTTAGTCATGTTTAATAGCAATATCATCGTGTTTATGGGTATAATATGACTCTCTATTTTTGTGGAAAGAGCTATTATACTCACCAATTGTGTTGTCTCGAATACCCTCACCTCTTACAACGTAATATCGGGAATACCATAGATTCATAAAATGAGGGCTATCTTATAAACTTACCAACAATTATTCAAATATCCCACATTGGATGGGATAAAAAAAATCAAGGGAGATCAAGAAAAAGGGATAAGTTGTTATAATGCCACCATGAAAAATATAGAGTCCACTTTCAGCCCTAAATAGTAGCTAAAGGGTCCTCACCATCATTTGCATTGCCAAATATTAATTGTGGGCCATAAGGACTATGAAATAGTTCCATTCAGAGATAAGAAAGCATTTTCGACCAGTTCCATCTTACCCACAAATGTCAAGGAGAGCTTAATCAAATTCTTGAAGAGAAATATAAATATTTTCTCTTGGAAACCAAAGGACATACCTAGTATAGATCTAGATATAATCATCCACGAGCTGAATGTGGATTATACTAAGAAACCAGTCCAATGAAAAAAGTGAAGGCTTACAAGAGAGAAAAGCAACATCATCAAAAACAAAGTTAACTCGTTAAAAAAGTTGGATGGGTTAAAGAAGTAAACTATCCCACATGGCTCTTAAATGTGGTACTAACCAATAAAGTTGGGGTAACCACCGCATATGTGGTCTTCACTAATGTTAACTTGGCTACGCCTAAATATTACTTTACTATACTACACATTAATCAACTAGTTGATCCCATAGTTGGTTTTGAATTAATGAGTTTTATATATGTGTATTTAAATTATCATTAAATTCGTATGCATCCAAGGGATGAGGAAAAGACAACATTTATCACTGAGAAAGGGAGATCAAATTTAGGAGCATATTTGGAATATGCCTGACATCCTTCAGAAATAGTCTGGTTTCGTTCTCTGTTTCCAAGCAAACATCTTCTATGCCTACAACCTTTGACAAGCCTTCATTTCCCATTCTAACAACATCAAAACTTCCAGGTGTGTATAATGAGAAAAATTTTCTTCGCGATGTAGCGTGAACTATAGCACCACTATCAATCGCCCAGCTGGTCTCGTGTGATGCAAGATTGACAAAATCTTCATCATAGACGATATTGAACTCATCTATGGTATTTGTTTGCTTATCATCACTGTTGTCTTCTATCTTCACTATTTTGCCTTTGTTCATTTCTTGTTCCTTTTTGAATACCCGGTAAAAATTTTTGATGTGACCCTTCTTCTTACAATGATGGCATTCAACATTGGAAAATTTGTTTAATTTTCCTCTTCTTTTGCTTCTGGGTTTTTGTTTTATATATTGTCTCCTTCCTCTAGACTTTGTGATAAGGGCTTGTGTTTCTGAATTTCTTTCTCTGTTTTGTTTCTCATATGAAAACAAGGCTTCTACAACAACTTCAAACCCCATCTTGTCTTTTGCATAAGTCAGAGTTGTTGTGATATGATTATATGATGAGAGTAGTGATGCTAGCAACATCATAACTTTCTCTTCATCGCCGAAACTCACATTAAATCTTGCTAAGTGAGAAAGATTGTTGTTGAAATCGCTAACATGCTCACATTATCTTCCTTTCTCATCTGATATAGCTCCTTCCACAAATAAATTTTATTGGCAAGGTTCTTTGACATGTACACTTTTCTAGAGTCTCCCATGTTTCTTTAGCAGTCTTGCAATTTTTTTATTCAATATTTTGCAGGACATTGTCTGAGAGATTAAGACGGATTATAGTAGCTACAATCTTATCTATTTTCTTTTATTGTTCTTCAGTGACGGTTGCTGCTTTCTTTTCTTTTCCCAGCAACTCCTTATGAACCTTCTGTTGAATGAGAATATCCTTCATCATCCTTTGCCATAAAAATAAATTATTATTGCCATTAAATTTCTCAATATCTACCTTCTGGCTTGACATTTTTTTTCGCTGTGTTTCTTTTTCTACAAATAAATATGCCATGAACCTAATAAAATCTTTTCTGATGCGACAGATCAGTCTATGCTGCAACTACAAAGCATATTAAGAATTTTACTAGACCAACTCTGATACCAGTTGTTGGGCATAACGGGTAAAACTAAAATAAATTCAACAGAGTAAAATAATGACACCGACAATTTAACGTGGTTCACCCTTTAATTTGGGCTAAGTTTATGGGATAAACTCCAAGAAATATTTCTTCCGCTAATAAAGTTAATGGATACAAAGTGAGATGTAATACAATGAATTGAGATAAATCCAAAATAATATCATACAATTGTTTTCCAAACTCACTATTTTGTCACTCCCCTTTTAGAAAAATATCCCAATATTTTTTTAAGATATTCTCTCCCAATTTTTTACACACAATACTATTTTTCTTCAAAGGAAATTGTTTATTTGACTTTGTTTTGTTTCTCTTTTTGTTTTGGTGTGTTAATGTATCTCTAATGCAAAGAGTCAAAATTTTCTATCAATATTAAATGCATTTATCAAATGTAATTACACCTATCATTTATGATTTTACCTATCGTTTATAATTGTAACTACCATTTGTAATTACACTTAACATTTTTATTTTCTTTCTCTTTAATTTAGTAAAGACTTACGGTAACTGCATATGCATTATACTAAGTTGCCTTGGTTTTAGTATTATTACGTTGATGTAATTGCATATGCATTATACAAGTTGCCTAAGCCTAATGGTTATCATTTCGTGTAATATCTGTTTTTAGGGCTTACAAATCAATGACCCACGTATAAATTGTTGTGAGCAATCAAATCAATCTTGGTGTATTTCTCTTTTTTTAGTTATGATTTTTTTTTTTTTTTGGTTTCTCATCTAAAGAACTTATGAATTTCCTAAATGTGACCAACTTTTGAGGGATATTGAGGCTATTCTGGTATGTAAATCCTCGTTTTTTTATACCTTGCCTGAATTTACTTGTTATTCATTTTAAGAGAAGCCTTTAGCAGGAATGCAGGAATGCAGGAATGCAGGATATATATACAAGAGGCGTTATAGATTTCTTGTCTGACATCACTTGTCTGATATTTTGATGGAGTTTGACAAGGATTAATGCATGTTAGTGTTACTTTTACAATTTTTGAACGATGAAAATTTTCAAGTTCTCTTCGTACGAGTTTCTGGGAAGAACGAATGAGCAATACATATAGTAATTAAAAACTATGATGAGAAACAACTCATAACATGTTATAATGAATATACCATTCTTTAGCAATTTCTTTACATGTATCCATTTTGTATGATTGTAGACTTTAAGAGTGCTGCACATTAAGAACAGACAGAAAATATATATGATCTTTATTTGAGAAAGCGAAATACATATCAGCTAGAGTCCTTTTCAAACATGGGTCCTTCAAGGAAGGACAGTGGATTTGGGTTTTTTTCTCTGAATGGCCTTTATCTCTGTGTTGAAGCCCTACATGCAGTAGTATGAGTTATTGGAAATTTTGGGGTTTTTGGGTTCTTCAAAAGCTCATGATCAGTGTTTTTCTTCTTCAGCTTGAAACTGATGGTTTTTATCTGGAAGTGGGTTTTTCTCTAGGAATAACATTAAACCCTTTTCTTCTTCAGCTTGAAACTGATGGTTTTTAATTGGAAGTGGGTTTTTCTCTAGGAATAACATTAAACCCTTTTCACCTCCAGGAAATCCCCCTGTTAATCCCATAAGTTCCTTTTCAAAGGCATCTTCTGAAACACTATTGAAATTCGAGGATGATTGAACCTCTTGTTTCTTGTGCTCTTTAATAGAAACTGAAGGTACTTGTTCTTCAGAATCTTTATTCAATTCTTGTAGTATGCCTATTTCGCCATTACAGAGCCCTCTGCCTCCTAAGATTTCAGATAGATTGAATTTGGCGCATGGTTTTAAGTGCTGAGAAGACTGTGGCTTATGATTTATGAAAGTTGTTGGTCTGTGAGAAAGACTAGAGGGGTATTTTGTTCCTAGAAAGTGGGATTTAAGAAGAGGGATTTGGAAGCTGGCAAGGCTGATGTTTGAAGAAGCCATGTTCTTCTTCCCTTCAGCAGATAATTTGGGGGTGATAGAAAAAGAAAAGATCCCACGTTTAAAAAAAAAACAATTATATATCATAATTATATAACAATTATAATTAATAAAGTAATTTTTTATTAAACATAATCATATAATAATTTATTTAATAATATAATAATAAAATTTATTAATAGATTACGTACAAATATTATTTAATTTAAAAATTTTAATTATACTTATTAAAAGTACTTGTAATTTATCGGATTTTTTTTTCCTTTTAATTCTGACCACGCACTCGTTTTTGTTTGTTAGTCTCATCAAAACCAAAGGCCGACGTCCCTTGTATTTTGTCTTCTTTTTCCAATCTTTTCTTTATAGCTATTAACTTTTGCCTACACCATGACACTTGACACCTTTTCAACCTCATGAATTCCTTAGCAGTGCAGGTGTAAATAAAAGTACATGCCAATAAGAACAGGTCAATTTGGACCCATAAAGAGGAACAAGAACTTGTCAACGTTTTAGTGTCTCGTTTTTTAGCTGATGACTTGTTGGAATTATTTTCTTGCTCGAACCTTCTTCCTCTTTTTTTTTTTGTTTTCAATATCAATATGTTTGTTGATTTCAAACAGAAATTCACTAAAACCATTCTGTTAAACATTAAGTACTACAAAAATGCTACAATTTTAAGTTTATATATTTCAGCTGAAAATAAAATAAAAATATAATCTAAATTTGCGTTTCATCATCATCTTGTTTAATAATCTTCTATTCGTTAAGGCTCTATAGTTGAGTCTAAGCCTGTTAAAAGTAGAAAGAACAATATCATCCCCTTTTTATGTTCAAAATGTTTATTGATTGAAATAATAATAATAATAATAATAGAAAGAAAAAAAAAACTTACGCCAATTTTTTATTTATTTAAACATAAATCTTATAGTTAAAACTCTAAATTCTATATCTATTTTTTAATTTTGATTATATGATATTTGATATTGATTTTTCTTAACTATTTGTAAACTTTTTATCCAGTGACTTCACAAAATTTGAAAAGATGCATCTAAGAGTAGAACTTCCACATTTTGGGGACAATTTAAATCATCATCTTGATTTCAAGAAATTATTAACCTTAACCTTTTTTAATTTAAGGGAATTGTTAGTTATGGAAAGAAAATCAATAATGTATCCACTTATGTATAGAATAATTATTCTGACTCTAACTCTTCACATTACATGACTTATTTATAAAAATATGTTATATAGTAGTATAATATGACTTATTTACGTTAAAAGTTGGTTTCAATCATATGTATACTAAAATAAAAGACAAATTCATCTTAAAATTATTTTCTATCAATTTCAATGTGTTAATTCAAAGAACATTAAAACTGTTATAAATTTTATTAGGCGTTGATTGAGATAAAAACCTTAAATTTTCTACTAAAATCATCATATTCAATGTGATTCGACTCCTTTAACAAATTTTTTTTTATATTTCATTTTTGTGGATGTTACAATTTTTTTTAGGTTAATAATAATTAAATAAATTTTTTTTATTATTTAATTATTTTAAAGATGAATTTGTCCTTTATTTTTTGTATTTATGTATAACACATGTTGAAATTTTCAATTAATCTTAATTTAAATTATCAGTATATTTGAAATTAAATGTATGAATTATTACTATACTGATATAAAAATATAAGTTTACATATATACCTTAATATTACTAAAGTATTAAACTAAAAATTTATTGTAAGAAATTTTCAATTAAAAAGTATTATATTTGGTCCATTTGTTCAAAGTTAATAAATTAGAAAATAATTTTAAAAATTTAAGGAATTAAATGATACAAATTTTATAATATAGATGATATCTACTACCCATCTTTCTAATAAAAAATAAAAGATAAAAAGTATTTTATTTTCTCTTTTCTTTTAGAAAACCAAAGTTTTGATGAAGCAAGGCTTATAACGTTTAAATTGCAGGTATATAGGCAATATATATATATATATATATATATAGGTTTCATTTTTGATGTTACGTAATTATATTCGTATATACATCAATGTTAAATTACAGGTACATTGTAACTAATTTATTAAAATATTAAAAATAATATATTTTATTTTAATTAAAATTGTAGTATTTTTACTAATATCTTAAAAAAATTGTGCATTTTATTAAACGTAATTTATTAAAATATTAAAAATAATTTATTATTAAATTAATTTAATTTTAATTAAAACTTTAGTATTATTCCTGTTATTTTGAAAAATTGAGCATATATTCAAGATAATATTTTTTTAATATATTTTTTAAAATATTTAATATATTAAATACTAATATTCTATTGATAAAGAAAAAATATAAAATAAATTATATAATAATAATTATTATTTTAAAATATGTGGTTACTTTCGTTGAAGAATTCATAACGCGTGATTTAGATATAATAATAATAATAATGTTGTGGGTACTATTGAGTGGAATGAGAGAAATAGAAAGCGAAGTGAGACAATTTGACGATATAGACATAATATTGACGAGAATATTTATATAAAGAAGAAAATTAAAATGATAACTTAAATATAACAAATAAATTAAATAAAAATGATAAAAATGAAATTTAATACAATAACAATTAAACATATTAAAAATATAAATAAATATATATATATTTTTTAATATTATATGAAAATATATATATTAATTTTTTTAAAATATAAATGAATATATATTTTTTAATATTATATAAAAATAAATATTTTTTTTACTGACACGTTAAAAATAAAGTTATATTAAATAAAAATATTATAACTTAAGATGGGTTAATATATTAAGTTGATGATGTAAGCTACTTATACTATCTTAAATAATATGGTTCCATTTTGGACCGTCAAGAAGGTTGAAGTGTACTTTGATTAGAAGACCACATAGGTAATCGCTCGCAAAGTCACCATTATATATATAAAATAAAATGATATAATTTAAATATAACAAATATATTAAATAAGAGTGATAAAAAAAACTAAATATAAAATGATAAAATAGACATGAAATTTAAAAAAAAGTGTATAAAAAATATATTATAGATTGATAGGTGGATATACCTTTTAATATATAAATAACTTAATTATTTAATTAATTTTAATTTTTATAAATATATATTTTGAATGGGGTAAGGGGTTATTAGATAATAAATATAATGATGCAAGATAGGTACATTAAATAATATAGATAAACAGACCGTCAAGGGGGTTGAAGTGCTGACTAGACCGCATATCCCTAAGTCTATATTCCATTTCGTATGGAGGACGAGATTGAATGCATCAAGTATGTGTATATATACAGGTACATCTTCACTGCAAGTCTCATCCTAACCTCGCATGCAATTCTTTTCATCTTTTCCTTCTCACTAAGAAAATGTTGAATTCCTTTTTAGCTTTCTTCAATAGAATTTCATTAAATGAAATAATAGAACTTAGGAAGCCCAATTTGATGAAAAACAACAATATTGTATACAGAGATGAGCTAATAAACAACAAGTACCCTTTAGTACTAAAGAGGAAGAAGCTTCATGAAGATGGAAACTATTGCTCTGATCAATCCTCAGAACCACTTTTGCTTATCATCAAGAAAGAAGAAGAAAAAGAAGGGTTTAATAATAATAATAATAATAATAATAATAATATTAAAGGAGTAATTAGAGTGAAAGTTAAGATGACAAAGCAACAAGCAGCTCGTATGTTGTCAAAGTGTAAAGATGGAGGGGTTCTTGAGTTCAACCATGTAGTCTCTGAACTTGTTAACATCCCAACTAATTGTGTTACTGTTTTGTCCGGAGATGTTAACTAGGCCAGGCCTCTCATTTAATCCAATAATTTTCATGGGCCGGAACCCGTTTTGTTCTTCATGAGCTTGCCTCTGCTTTTTAATAAACGTGAAAAAAGAGAGACGGAAATGACCTAAAGGTGGGGATTGTCTTATATGGTTTTAGATTACTCTTTTTATATTTTTTTGTTTTTAAATTTTATTATTTTGTCTTTTTTATCTATTTAAAGGTACTATTAGTTGTGTTCCTTTTCTTTTATAGTCTTCTTTGCTTGATGTAGTATTATTAATTTTTCCTAGTGTGTATGTAAAATTAAGGTAAAAAAAAACTTATGAGAGATATACCATTTTTTTTAATATTACAATTTGAAAATATTTATTTGTTTTTAAATTACCCACACAATAATACACATATAATGACATAATCTGAACCCGAATCTACTCAATGTTCACAATAAACATATAACATTATACTAAAAAGACTATTGATATTCTACTTTGATTTTGAGAGGTGTATGTATACAATAGTATATAATACTCGGTCTCTAAGGAAAGGAATGAGTAAGTCATGCCATAATATGTATTTTAAAAGTTATATAATATTTTTAGATTAAATAATAGTGATTGATATGAAATAAAATAAGGAAGGAGTGTATAACATATTACTATACTAGGCAACCAAACATAATGAAATTCATATAAATTTGGAGCAATTAACTGCTCATATATAGGGACCATTTGTATTATTATACATGGTTAGTAAACTTGTAGTTCATCAAATTTGATAAGTTGTGAGTTCCCTGACTCCATCCTCAAAACACCCTAATTTCAGCCAATTTTACTATATTAATTCAAAGATAATAATCACATCACAATAACACTAAAAATAATACAAAAATATTATCCTATTTATCATTTTTAAAGATCATAAATTTCATTCACTAAAAAAAATGATGGAATAATCTTTTTCTTTTAAATAAATATCGTCTAATCTTTTTAAAATTAAAAAAACTGAAACTTTTAGTAATCTTAGATTTAAAAAATATGTTATTTAATCGTTTTAGAATTGAAAAATATATATAAATAGAACTTAATCTTAGAAGATTAAACTACCCATTTGTGGTGGAATATAAGACCCATCTTTTTTAAGTTTAAATGACTAAAGAAGACATATACAAAGCTAGTGTACTAAACCACGTATTATTCCAAAGCTAGCAAACTATTTAGGCAATTCACCCATAAAAAAGAAAGCAAAATACTAAGATTCACAAAACACTAAGCTTCTTCTCTGCCATGAAATACAATTTTTGTTGTAACTATTATCTCTTTTTTTTTTTTTTGAGAGAGAGAGAAACTATTATTTCATATATGGCAAATTAAGAGCAACCTTATCTTATAATAGTAAGATTAACATCATCCACATCAAAACTCTTACCAGTCCAAAGGAAAAAAAAAGGTCCTCAAACTATATAGAGAAGAAGAGGAAATAAATATGAAAATTCTAATTGATTAATACTTAAAAAAATAATAAAAAATAAAGTCTAGACATGAAAGTTAAGATCTATCCATATGATCAAAAACTTCAGGGCTCTCCATGATACTTTCTAAAGAAGGTGACCATGAACCCCCCTCAAGTAGTTTTGCTCTGCCTCTCTCAATCTCTCCCAAAACATCTTCTAAGCTTCTCCCTTCTTGATTATTATTATTGTCTTTAAGTTGAAGCATAAACCACTCTAGCTCTTCTTTTGTCAACACAATCTTAACCCTCATCCTAATATTGCTTCCTTTTATTTCTTTCAAGATTCCATTTTCTGCTTCTCTTCTTTCAGATAATTGCTTTTCCTTTTTAATCTGCTGCTGCCTATTAATGCATGTCTCCATGCAATTTCCCATTACTTAAATATGAAGTTCCTCTCTTAGATGTAAGACACGAACCTTTTTAATTATGAATGAAATTGCTTAATTACTTTTAAGTTCCAGCTCAAAAAACTAGAACCTGTTGAACAAGTATGGTCTTGATGAGTTTTTTTTTTTCCACCTAATGTAATTAAGCTAAAGAGAGAGGGTTAGCTAGGCCGGGGTATTTAAAGATGAAAAATTTCCATAGATCAATAATTAAACTAAAATGATCGCCTTACGTGGATTGAATTATTATTATTTTTTTAGATAACACTATATATATTTATATATTATAGTTTAAATTTTTGATTTAAAACTAAGAAAATAGGTGCTATGTTTTTACAAGAGTAATTTATCTTAGGAAATTATATAAAATAATATTTCTTAAAATTTATAATAATAAAAATATTATCTCAATAAAATTAAATATAGTTGAATTTGAGGTAATTCAACTATAAATAAATTTAAATAAGTGTAATTTATTTTGAAAGATTTATAATTAAATAATGTTTAATGTGAAATAATTGGTTGAATTTTTTTAATAATTTAATAATAAAAATAAATGAATTAAAGATATAAATAAATATTATTTTCATAATAAAAAATTTAATGATATTTTCTTTTTAATATATTATTTACTTAAATTCTATTTAAGTGGCAATATTTCTCTATATATATGGTCCGTGACTCTTTATGTCCTTTTCTGATAATTTAAGACTCAGCTGGACCAACCTTGCTACATTTCATGCACATGACAGGGTCAAAAATCAAGTGAGTACAAATACAGATCGGATTCATATAGTCTTATCATCAATATATTTTATTGGCATAAATATAATTTTTCTATTCAATTTTATTTAAAGATTAGGTGATGTAATATTTGGACTTATTCTATGCTTATTAAAGGAAAAAAAAATATTTATTCCTAAATTTTGTTGGTATCCAATTTCTTGATGGTACTAGACTCAATAATAATAATTGTTTTTTTCCCTTTTCATTGTTGATTTCTAATTATATAAAATTTTGGAGACAATTCTGACTGGGACATAACACTAACACAATTAAATCATATATTAGTTATTATTTATTTTGTGATCATAAATATATTTAATTTTTTTTACCATTATAAATAAATAATTATCTAAAAATAATTTACTTTTTTATAGTATAAAAAATATGTTAATTTAAACTAAAAATACAAACACAGGATAAAAAAAAATATTGACACCCCCCTTAAAAGTTTTATATGAAATAAGTTTATTCATAAATGGTGCATCTAAATATGTGAAGATATTTATTCTTTAATAAAAATGATTATCTCATATTCAAATAAGTTAAGTTATAAATGGATAGATTCTTCGTATCACTATTTAAAGATAAAGATATACAAACAATCATTTGATCTCTATTTTTTTTTTACCCTATCTTAACAAAGTCACGAGAAATATTTTGATTTGTTTATTATTAAATTTGTCTTTATCAATATATGAATTTCTTTTAATTTTTTTAGATTAAATTTGAAAAATTAAATGAGATAAAATGAGATTAGTTTTAAAAATTTATAAATTATATCATAAATCTTATTAATATATTATTTTAATTTATACCTGTATCTATTATATACAAATTTCATTCCTCTTTCTTTTCATATGTTTTTTTTAAGCTAAGATGGGAATTGTTGTCCTAAGTTTAAAGCTGTATACGCAGATTTTACTATTAAGAGAATGATATTTTTATTTTTTAAAAATTTTAGAGTATTTAATTGCTCGAAATTAGTGTTTTTTTATTTTAACAATATTAAGTCCTTTAAAATATTTGATTATAAGTATTCCCCGACCTATTTACGAGCATTAAGGGATATTATAGATACAGCAGCCTAACTCCCAAGTCCCAACCAATATCTAATTAGGTAATGCCCCCAAATTATTAAATACTTTGCAAATATATATATATATATATATATATATTTCCTAACCCTACATTATGGCTGATCCTTGATTTATATTCAGCCTGAAAGCGATAGAAAAATGAATAATCCACCGACGAATTTTCTAACCGTTTAGGCATATATTGTGATTTTGCATTTTCCTTTGTCTTTCAATCGAGCTACTTGTTATATAAAAGCCATAACATATTGAGTCCTCAAATTTCAGTTAAATATTATGAAAATTGAGAAATATAATTTTTTAGACCATATGATATTATTGCAAAGAAAATGAGTGATTTTTGAAATTGATCATTCTCAACGTAATTAACAATCATAATATTTAATAAGAATTTTCTTTTTAAAAAATCATAAATTAAAGAGAGAAAATATTGTTTTTAAATCATAACAAACCAAAATTAAAGAAGAAGTTGCTTCTTCTTCTTTTTTATGCTTGCAAATTCATTTTGTTTGATCAAGGTATGACTTATTTTAGGAAATATATATTTTTAAAAATGAAAATTTTACAAAATTGTTTATAATAATGACCTATAACTCAAATTATTATTAACACAATAATAATTAAGTATAGATGAATAATGATATTATTAATATGTAGTTAATAATATAAATAAATAAAAAATTTATAATTTTTGATGTGATAATATCAAAAATAATTAGGATAATATAATTGACTCAAGCTGTCAAGCACTTAATTTTTTTTTGTAATGATTTTTATTTTTTTATTTTTTTGTAAGGAAAAGTTAATTGGATTTACCAACTTTAGAACTTTCATTTGAAATGTTCTACGATTACTCGTGCAGTTAAAGAGTAATTAGTCAACTTTTGCCTTAACTTTAACCACCATTTCTTCGGGTGGTTTTAAAAATTGATTAAAGTCTAAAGTAAAAAGGACATAGTATGATATCCATGCAAAAGAAAAACGACAAGTGTGAGAAGAAGAATAAAAAAAAAATCCTCATTAAAACAGCAAATGTTTACTTTAAGTATATATTTATCTGTAAGAATAATAATGAAAATAATTTTACTTATTTTTTATTTTATTTAGTTGATAATTTATAATAAAATATAAATAATTTTAAAAGTAATAAGAATATTCATTTTTATCACACATTTTAAAAATATATTAAAATATTTTATTTTCTTTTCACATTTTTATAATTATTTATTATTTTATCTTATTTAAAAGTCAAAAAAACTTAATTTTTTAATTTTATTTCATTTATAAATTTTATTTTAATATTATAATTATTTTTATTTTATTATCCAAACTAATATACTAATAATAATATTATTTATATTAAATTTTAATCTTATTATTATTATTATTTTATTATTATATTTTCATTCTCGAATCAATAATATGTTATCCATTTATTTTAAATTTATTTATTTTTAAAATACTTCTTTGATATCATAAGGAAAAAATTGTGTATTGCAAAGTAAAAAAAAAATAACATTATATTTATAAAATTTATTAAACCTTATCAAAAATAAAATTTCCTTTCAAATGTTAATTTCTTCTTAATGACAAATTGTTGAAAAAATTATTCAATTGGAGATAAGTTCATGGACAACAAAATGAGAAATGAGGAACGAAAAATAGGGATTTATATTTTATAAATGACGTGGAATAAAGAATAAGATTGTATTCACTTCCTTATTTTTTAAAATTATATATCATATTTTAATAAATATATAAAATTTTAATTTTTTTTATATTTAATTACATTCAAATTCAAACTAATTATAAGTAATACATTATATATTTTACATTTAATCTTTAAGTTGTATTTTACTCTATAAAATATCAATAATTTTTCTCTTATAAAAATTATTTAAATTTTAAAAATCTAAAATCTTATAATTATTTTATAATTTATTGTTATTATTTCAAATTAACTTATAAAAAAATTCTAAGGATATTGTTTAATATAAAAAGATTATGTATTTATTATTACATTTATTTTATTTTTATCCCTTTCAAATAAATATTTTTTATTTTTTTATTTTTTATTGACTCAAGATTTTATTTTTCTCATTATAAATTATAAATTATTTAATTTAATTATAAATTTTTTTTTGTAATAAAAATTAAAAAATTCAAAAAATAAAAAATAATATTTAAAATATTATATAGATATCCCGATTTTCATTAAAAATCCTCTATATATTTTCATAAATATTTTAAATAAAAATAAATTTTAAATTATATACAGTAAATAAATAAAAAATCCCGATTCTACTTTGCTCGGTTTACAACCCTCCTCTCCTGAGAGGCTGTTAATTTCATAGGAAGGTAAGAAGAAAATACACCTTTTCGTCTATTGACCATTAAAGGACAACGTTCTGGATACTTTCTTTTCAACCACGTAAGAGTAGCCTGTATCGTATCAAGCCTTTATAAAGCGATAAATATTTTCCTTCTAAACGTGTGAACACAAGAATTGTAATGCCTAAATATCGAGGATTTATACAAATATTCAACGAGAACCGTTGTTGAAACAATTGTTGATTAATTGCACTTAATATTGGTCTTAGTTGGGAATGCGTGAGTGAGGGTGATAATGAGTATCCTACTAATTATAATCACTGTACATCAAAGAGCTAATAAAAGATAACAGTATTTTTTTTTACGATTCGATCACACTTTTTATTTACTAATATTTTTTTTAAAAAAATTAAATATTATTATAATTTTTAATCTATTATATTATTAAAATAATAACTTGAACTTTTATTTTTTTAACTATTTAATATATTTTTTTAAAAAATAAAAATAATTAACATTTAATTTAATTATTTTATATATCATATATTTTATTATAAAAAAGCATATTTTTATAAGTAATTATATATATATATATAATATTAATATATATTTAATTTTAATTAACTATAATTTTAATATTGTAATATTTATCTCTATTTTATATTTTATTATATTAAGTATGATTTTTTTTGAGAAATTATCAAATTTATATTAATAATTATAATTATTTACTATTAATGATCAAAAGACACTTACCCAAATAACTGTAGCTTTTGAATCCTCATGTCACCGCAAAGTTTTCAGATGGGCTGTTTAGGCAAATTCCTAACTCAGCAAAATAACTCACTATTATCGGTGAAATAAATCGAGCTATTAAGTTATTCCATTGAGATTATTTTAAATAAGTTTTAATTTAATAATTTAAATTTATATAAATTAATTTTAACCTAACCTAGTTTTAAATAAATTAAATTGAATAGTTTATGAGGTGGTTGTAATTGTTCGGTTTATTAAACACAATATTATAGTAAAATTTATAAGAATCGTAAATATTTTCATAAATCGTATTAATTTTTGGCATTAAAAGATCCATTATTCTTATAATTTTTGACATGGTATCAAAATTTTAGTTGATTGAACAAAAAATTTTATGACGCACCTAAAAAAATGAAATAAACCTTAAAAAAAAATATAAGTGATTTAAATATAATATAATATGTTAAAAATATAAAATAATGAGATAGAGATACATACTTTGAGAAAATTTTAAGAGTAATATATCATATTTATAAAATACAATGTTATGATAGAGTTTATAAAGATTATATATGTCTTCATTCGTTGAATTAATTTTATGAAAATAAAAAAAATACTTTAATACTAGTTCATTTATTATTTAAATAAATAAATATATATATATATATATATAATTTTAAAAAAATGTGTGCATAAATATTACTTTGATTATTTTTTATAAAATAAGAAAAAATAAAATAATATAATTACAATTATAAGAATATTATTATTAATAAAAATACTTTATTAAATAAATTCATAAACTACTCTTAATTTAAATTAATTAATTTTTTTTAACTTTTAAATTAATATTAAATAAATTAAATTGAAATAAAAAGCTTAACTTACACCAATAATCATAATCACATGTTGGACAAGATGTGAGAAAGGTCCTTAAAGTTGTACATGCTATGCTAGACCAAATTGATAAAGAAGACCACCATGCGGCCATAGGAAATCACAAGTTAAAACATTATATATTCATCAAACTAAAAGAATGTTCTTTTTTTTTTTGCCCTTTTGGAACATAGACAAAAGAAAAGTTTGTAGAACCCCATCAGTGTAATCATGACGAAGAAATGACGACGTTCATACGAATTCAGCATATAAAACTTATATTCGTTACAAAACAAAACAAAGCAAAACAAAACAAAACAAATATTTCGAAAGGGAAAAAAAAATCCAAGTATTTGAATTTCTTACAGAGGAAAACAGAGTATTCATTCGCTTTCACAAATCGGTGGTACAGTACTTGACACTCGACAATGTGCCGGGATTTAGGTACGATAACGACTACGTTAAAAATACGAAAGACTCAAAGAAACCGTAAAAACACGTGTAAGTTTCTTCTTTCGTCAGGTAAGCATTATAACTACTCCCGTCCCTTCTTTCCCCCGCCTATTCATGAAATTTTTGGACTACAAATTTTATTATTATTAAATATATTAAATCAATATTATTTTTTAATTATAATTTAAAAATGTTATAAATATTATTTTTATATGTCATTAACAAATATGACTCGTCAATAATGAAATCAGACCACCACCCAATATTTAAAATACCAAAGTTCTTAATTAAATGAACACATGCAACAACTGACGTAAGATTTTGACACTAGCAAAAATAAAAAATAAAAATTTAAGATTTCAAGAAAGAAAATAACTTAAATTAACCACAGACGATTCAGAATTAGTTGTAAAGGATAAATCCTTCAAAAATCAGCTAATTATGCCAACAACCAAAATAATGAGGAAGAAAGCTTGCAGATTAGATTTGGTTGCGAGTGTGATTTATTCAGAGTAAAAAAGCGATCGAGCTCTAATAGTAACATACTGTATCTGTGATTTCTTATTAGGGTAAAGGTTCATATTAATCTAGGGATGTTAAAATTACGGATTCAATATAATAATAGAATTTTGGACAGTAAACTTTAATTCAATTTTTAAGTTAAGTTATTTCGATTTCTATAGTGAAATAATATGATGATCATGATATTTAAAATTATAATTTATAATTTATATTTTACATATATATAAAAATAGAAATAATTAATAAATAAAATATATTAAGTATACATAATTTATTATTATTTTTAATTTATAAAGATATTTTTTCATGTTTTTCAACAATTTTAAAATAAAAAGATGTTGAAATTTATTTTTGTAAAGCTCTAAACAAATAATCATTATAGTGATTCCCCGTCGGTTTACTTTCGATTTTGATTTTGGATAAAATCCCAATATTGTTTTATCTCATTGATATTAGTATATTAGTCCCTTGATTAAGCTTTATTTAATCCATTTGATTTTAATCAATATTATAAATTAAGGATAAATTTCAGTATTTTTATATTATTTAATAATTTCATGAATCATGTGACAAACATAAAAGAGGAATAAAATGTCCTTTTATTTATTTTTATGAACTTCAAAAATATTACAAATCATATAAGTGAAATAATGAATTGATTGTGTTTAAAAAAACATTAAATTATTAAATTATTTCTTTGATATTCCATCAATTGTTAAAATATAAAAAATATATTAAAATAATCACATTATAATGATATTTGTTTTTTTATGACCTATTTTTCATAAATAAAAAAATTAAATGATATATTTTATAAACAAAATAACTAAAACAAAAATGCACACCCGTGATTATTGTTGTAGTTGTATATAGTTAGAAATCAAATCAACATAATAATATGGTTAGAACTACTGTGCCGGTTGGGCTATCCAACTTGATCAACTAACTAGTTACTTTATATGGATAGCTAACCCATCATGCTTCACTTAAAAACTGAGTTCATCACCAAGATGAAAACCCAATCAAGTAGTTAAGATTTAGGACTACAAATTATTATCTTCAACTCCATCACAAACTAAACTCCAAAAAAATCATTAATTAAAAATAAAATACAAAAACTCCAAAGAAATCACAACCATCCAAAGGAAAATGCAATAAAATAATAAAGAATCATAGAATTATATGCTGGGAAGTGTTAGCTTCCATGCATGAGTTTAATAGTCAGATCATACCACAAAATCAAAAAGGAAAGGAAAAAAAAGAGAAAGAAACTAACTTAAAAAATATCAACGAGTCAAATCCTAATCCTACCACAAAATGGGCCTTACAATTTCAGATGCATTAAGCCAAACTAAGGGCTTTCGAAGGGGCCCTGATCTCCCTACCCTTAGGATGAAAAAAAAAATGATATCTACCTCAACTTTATATTAATATGTGATGTACTTACAAACATAAATAGGAAAAATTTGTTATTTCTAGTCATGCATGAACAAATTCATGTATTATAATATAACAAAAAAATATTTCTCCTGGTAACGGCATAAGACAATTAGACCCTTTAATCAATTGGAGTTCCAAGATTAAATCAGAACCATAATAAGCTACTTACTTCTAGTAACGTTGGTGTCAAAAAACCGAGATAAATATATTAAGTAATTTCTTCATACCTATACAGTATTCAGAAGAAGGGAGACATATATTTACATTTGTACAAACTAGAAAGGCATTAAAACTAAGAACATATGAAAACGTGTATGATTTTTGATCGATAATCAAATAAACTAATAAAAAAGGGTGTTATATTTATTATAAAAAGTAATATTTAGGTCACGTTTTTGCAAAATAAAAAAGTAACGGCAATGACAATAACAATGAAAATAAACTTAAATGTAACGGTAATAATATTCAGTGTTTGCTTTGATTACTATGTAATCAAATAATGAATAAATATTACAATGTTTAGTTTATAAATGAAATGAAATATAAAATACTATATGTTATCTTAATGTACCTATGTTCAATAAAGTTTAAATAATATCATTTAATTGTTATTTTTTTCGTCAGACAGAGTATACTATTAAAAATTATTATTTTTCTAAATAATTATTACTTAAAAATATTATTTAATCTTTAAAAAATTAAAAATAATAAAAATATTTTTGATAATTTTTTTCTTCCATATTATTTGTAAAATAACTTCCAAGTATTAATATATGGTAGTAAAGATTTATTGTTGATATACTATATCAACACCGAATATCACATAATCAAAATTGAATAAAGGATTTAGATTTTGAGGTTTAAGAATTTGGAGTTTAGGGTTATGGGTTTAAAGTTTTACGGTTTGGGGGGACAATGGTTTTGGGGTTGAGATTTTATGATTCTAGGGTTTAAGGTTTAAAATTTTAAAGTTTTGAGATTTTGAGGTTTTAGGGTTTTAGAATCTAAGGATTGGGACTTAGGGGTTAAGGGTTAGGAATTTAGGGTTTTAATTTTAAGATTTTTTAGTTTTAAGATTTGTAGGTAAAATTAAAATAATATATATTTATATAATAGAAAGAGAATGGAATAACAATTCCATATCTTTTAAGAATTATTTCCATTCCATTCTATATCTATGACAACCAAACGTTGAAATGTGTAGAAACAATTTCATTCACATGCAAACTCATTTATTTCAATTAAACATAAACTTAGGTTTTGTATTTATTTTTATTAATAATTTAACTTTATTTTTATGAAAAAGTAAATACACAATAATAAATAACTATTTTTTATGATTTTATTTATTTTTACTTCAATTCTTTTGATTACAATCTATTTAAATTATTACAATTTATCTAATATAATTGAAAAAATTAAAAAATTAAATATAAAATTTACCTTTATTCTTCTTCGATCAATTTTTCATAACAATGACTAAATTGTTACAAAAATAAATATCACATAATTGAAATTGAAAAAATGGTTTAGATTTTGAGGTTTGACAATTTAGGGTTTGTGATTATGGGTTTGGAATTTTAGAGTTTTGGGAGATATGGGTTTCGGGGTTTAGATTTTATGATTTTAGAGTTTTGAGGTTTTGAGATTTTATGGTTTTAGGATCTAGGGGTCGGGGGTTAAGGTAGGGTTTTAAGTTTAAGATTTTAAGGTTGTGGGGTTTTATAGTTTTAAGATTTGAAGGCAAAATTAAAATAATATATATTTATATAATGAAAAAGAAATAGAATAATAATTCTATATTTTTTATGAATTATTTCAATTCCATTCTATATCTATGACAACCAAAAGTTGGAATGTATAGAAAAAATTTCATTCAGAGACTCATTTATTTCAACAAAACATATCATTAAGTCATTTACTTATTTTTATCAATAATTTAACTTTATTTTTATGAAAAAGTGAATGCACGATAATAAATAACTATTTTTTATGATTATATTTTATTTTTTCTTCAATTCTTTCGATTATAATTTATCTAATGTAATCGAAAAAATCAAAAAATAAAAAATAAAATTTACCTTTATTCTTGTTTGGTCAATTTTTCATAATAATGACTAAATTGTTACAAAAATACAAATTGTTTGAGCATGACTCACACATTAATGATATAAGTGCAGAGCTCAACCTTAACTAATACGTGTTTATTTCGCTCTCCCTAGCTCTCGAACTCGGTACCTAACTCTTAAGTACCTTATTAGGAAGCAAGCTAGGGAGAGCGAAAGAAACGCATATAAGCCAAGGCTATACCCCACGTGTAGATAGCGAGCCATGCTCAAACATTAAAAGGCACCCTTTTTACCAACCATCTTATGGTAGGGTTTGATATATCTGTGTGGGCCCCTCCAGATGGTATTAGCCAATGTCCTAATAAGATATTTAAAGGCTAGATATCGGGTTCGAGGATGGGGAAGAACGAAAGAAGACTGTGTCAGCTAAGGCTAGGCCTCACGTGGATATCCTGAGATATCTTTGCCATTCAGCTAAATGTGGAAAAATAGGCTCTATTAGCTCATAGTTGAAAAGCTTGAGAGAATATCGATACCCAGCTCAAAATGATGAAGATAGCATTTCAAGCCATCTTGGAACATCTCCCAAAGCCTCAGGTTCTAGAGTCAATTCTCATCAACAAGGACTCTTTGTAATATCTCCCAAGTATTAGAGCACATTAACCTCCATTCATAGCCTAACATACCATGTCGTAGTTTGCATAGTCCAAAAAACAACCTAACATGTCGCTAAGTCCACATAGATGCATTTTACTACAAATTGTGGCGTTATAGACCATGATGTCTACATTATCACCGTCCCACAGGAAACATAATCTACATTTTAACATTTAGATCAAAATTAGTCCAAGGCATTGCCTATCATTCCACATCAAATAGAAGAATGTACCTCAAAATAGGCTATACCATCCCACATCATAAACTATGAAGACCAAGCCTTGACTGCCCATAATATGGACATCCAACCTTATAGTCCTGACCAACGTTATCCACCACAAACCATTCAGGGGTGCACCTCTACCTAACCCAACAAGGATACTGAATTATCCATTGGGATAGAAATGTCACATGAGTCTATCTAACCAAAAATGTCTCAGTCATATGATGTTATAAAATATGAAGAAATTATTCTAAGTTGTAAAATGAAATTGCAACATATGCTTGGGTGACTTGACATATACAAGTACACCAAGCAAAGGATTGATAGACTAGGAGGCTTCTTAAGCAACATATGGTTAAATAAAATTTCCCCAAAAATAAAAACAAGTCACATAAACATAACAAGGTCCAGATATAAGTATAACAAGAATGCAACCATATCAACATTGTTTGTGCACCCAACTACAAGTGGTCCACCCAGATGGATGTGTGAGCCATGAGCTACAAGACCACCTAGCCAGGTAGATATGGCATACCAAACAGAAGGTGCCTAAAATAAAGGTAGCAATTCAAACTGACATTTGTGACATACTTAGGAACATGCAAGTATATGTGGTAATGTACAAGTAATAAGTAATTTAAGAACAAAGATTGTATACCCATGAGGATTATTAACAACTCTTACTACTAATTACTAGTTCATTAATAAGTTAATTAAAATTAGTAAATGAGGTTTTTGAAGAAAAATAACATAAAGTAATAAAATTGATTTCACAAGATTTATTAGAGTTATATGATTATGAGACTATACTTATAATTATCCTAATATTTAATTAAACATCCCATTAATGAAAATTAGTTTCTTAATTTTTAAATCAATTTCACAATGTAAAATCATTCTTAAATTCTTAACTTTAGTTTTAAAAGTTTAGGTCTGCTTAAGACTTCCCATCTTTTCTTACCGGGTATTGAATTAATGATCCAATCACTAATTAATATAAACCCTAAAAAACCTAGATGTATGCTTACTAGATGTAATTCATTCATTGCATTAAGATATATTCATACCAATTTTTGTCAATACTAGATAGGATAGTTCTCTATAGAATCTATAATGTAAACAAAGTGTTAGCATCTTGGACCATCTCAAAAGGGTGAATTAACATTGAGAGTGAACAAGGAAGAGGTTACACTTAACATCTACGAAGCCATGAGATTTCTAGAAGATCCAAGCACTTTATTTTGGGTAGATGTCATTGAGCAATGTGTAGTAAAATCCTTTCAAGAGTACATGATGGTAGAACACCTGGAATGATGTATCACTACTTCATCTTATGCTTATGATTTTAATAACTTTGCTATTTGTGAATCTGATTTACCTTTTGTTAGTGAATAATTTATCCACTATGTATTTGCCTTGGAAGCATTGTAGTAAGTTACATTATTTAGCAAAGAAGTGGAGAGGCTATAGTTGATGGTAGCAAAGACGGATTCTGTAATCTCTACAAAAAAAGTGCAGCAAATTATAACTCCAAAGTTAAAGCAATTGCCTGAGCATCTTCGCTAAGAATTCTTGGGTGATAGTTACACTTTTCCTGTGATTATTATGGCATCACTTACGCCCGAAGAAGAAGAAAAGTTGCTGAGTTTGTTAAGGGAGCATAGAATAGCCTTGGGATGGACTCACATACATCTCGAAATTGGACCGTGCATGTGTCAATGTATTTTGGAGACTAATAAATACGGGGTTGCATATTATACATTGAATTTATAATGTCTAGTATATTTTATATTGTATGAGCATGCATTGGGATACCTAAAATATATACTCTTCTGGTCCCCTAAAAGCGAGGAAATACAAGTATACTTAAATTATGTGACATAAATCTCCTTACATTATATGTTGATGATGATTACTTACATTCATAAAATTTGTTAATAAATAACATGCATAACGAATTATTGATTTGTTATGATATTAATTAGAGCAGACTCCTATTAAGCTATGAATAGCTCACCTTGTTTCCCATTTTCCTTCCAGATTAGAGTTCGTTGACATGGTCCACGACTCGACGTAGAAGTAAAATAAGGAAATTTCAAGTTATCTTATTCTATGTATTTTATTTTGTATCATGTACTTGGAGATAATGCTCACACACAATATAAAGTAAATCACCTTTCAATAGATGTATTTAATGTTCTCTACAATTTAAATATTTTTTGTTAACAAATCCTCGTGGGATCGATACTTTACTTACAAATCTTTATTACTTGTGACCGTGTATGCTTGCACGAGTTCGTGTGTTGAAAAACACGCAACAAGTTTATTTTTTTTTATTTTATTTTTTCGCATGTATTACTTTTTATATTATGTTATGTATTTTTTTTTTCGTAGGTGCAAATTGGAGGTAATGAATCAATTTTGGCTTAACCAATCAAACAAACCAGGAAGTTTCTTTAAACCCATCTCATATGTTCTTTAACTTTCACACATTGAGGACAATGTGTATATTAAGTTTGGGGGTGGTGGATATATTAAGACTAATTGAAATACTTTCTGGATGTTATCGCTTGTGAAATTTTTTTTTTGTTTGGTTGATTGAAGATATTTTGCTATGAATAGTGATTTATTTTGAATTCTTGTATTTAAATGATGCATAATTCTTTGAAAAATTTGAATATTGTCTAAGTGATGTATAATTTTTACGTATGTTTAGTTTTTACAAGAATAAATATTCATGAGCACTAGTCTTGATTTTTGAGTTGCTATGATAATTTAGAGAAGGTTTATATGAGTATGAAATTCGATTGATTTTTGTGGTGTCACAATTTTTAGAATTTGTTTGATTTTCTCTCGAGGCGAAATTATAGATGACATGTAACTAAGAAAATGATTTAGGCCATCTTTGGATCGTTTGAGCCTTTCTATCTACCTTAACATGCATTATCCATAGTATACCCCTTTTGAGCTTCAAAGTTTACATATATATTTTTCTCATTTCAAATGCCTATCTAAAAAAATATATATATGTGTGTAGATATACCTATTGTTCTTATCTCACTAACATGTGACAATTGTTAGTAAATGTTGAAAGTTATATCGAAAAAAAAAGGTTACTGAAAAAAAAAAGAAAAAGAAAAAAAAAGATGCGAAAAAAAAAGAGATTCTGAATAAAAAAAAAATGGTTACTGTATGTGATGATAAATCCCAAATCGAGTTGTGATTATTGTGATGATAGAATTATCTTTTTCAATCGTGAAATGTTATGCTCGGGAAAAGTTTTAAGCTAAATATTATCCTTCATTCAACCTTTACCTAAGCCATACATTACAAGCTTAATGAAGTCCTATTGATTTGGTGTTTTGTGTTTGTCTACATTAGTGGAGAGAGAAATGAAAAATAAACTTATGGGATTTGTGATTTCATTAAAAATTTGTTTGATTTTATATTTGTATAAACTGATCCGGATTGCATGTGATGAAATATGAAAAGACTTCACACACACACTAAAATTCATTGTGAAAATGTAATATACTTTTAAATTGATTTTAATACTTAGATAAAATTCTTTTATTTCTTTGAATTATGTAATTTCAAAAGAGAAAAGAAATATTTTGAAAATCACTATTTTAAATGCAGTTATCTTTGTTTTATTTCCTTCCTTTTCCTCGAGGACTAGCAAAAACTTAAGTTTGGGGGTGTTGATAACTGTATTTTATATAGTTATTTTCACCTATTTTATTAATTATAATTGCTATGTTCTTAATGTTTTTAGTTAATTTTCGATTAATAAATTAGTATTTATTGTTTTTTATATATTTTAAATAAAATTAAGTAATTTGTATCGAAAACGTACTTAAATGCAAATTTGTACCCAAAAATATAATTTCAAATAAAAGAGTAATTAATTACAATTTATAAAAGTTGAAAATATAATTTAAATTAAATTTGGGCTTCATTTTAATTATTAAAAGTTTAAAAATTTAATTTAAAATTAGCAAAGGGCTTAATTGTAATTAAAGAAAGTTTAAAATGTAATTTGAATTAAATTTGTGGGTCAAAATACAATTAAGAAACATTGAATTTTCTGCGCAGATTAGAAGAATCACGCGCTAACAACAAGCGCCAAAGGTGGACCGTCCGATCAAAGAAGGAACGGCTACGATTGGCGCGTGTAGATCAAACCCGACCAAAGCGAATGGATGCAGGGAAGATTCCTTCGCGCGGCTCGGCGTGTCAGTGGGCCCCACTGCCGCGCGTGCCGGCGTGCGGTGGGACCCACGTGTTGGTCACACGTACGCTGTGCGGGCGTTGTTCTGTGCGGCTGAACCACGTGCAATCTTCCCCTGAGCCAATAAAAGTCTTCCACGTGTCCCAATTTTCCCTTGAACGAATCATCAGCGGACGCGTGGCACATATCGGTGGACGCAAAAGCACAGAATCTCACACGCGTTATAGCCGTTGCGCAACGTTGCGCGCGCCCCAATCCCGTGCGAGAAATCTTCGTGCGCCCGTTTCCCCTCAACGAATGAGACGCTGCCACGTGTCCCACTAATTGTTTCCGCGAATCAGAACGCGACACGTGGCAGCGTGGAAGAAAATTAAAACAGAACGCGCAGCGTTCCACCCACTCCCTCGATCCCATTTTCGATACACTTTTTGTCCCCCCACGCGTTTAATTTAATATTTTCGCCACACCATTTTGTCCCCCGCGTAGATTTTAAATTAATATTTTATTGATGTATTTTTTTCTATAAATAGGAGATAGTTTTTAGTTGTAAAAAAATTTGGTTGGAGTAGTTTTTGGAGTAGAGATTTAGTTTTAATTTTCAAAAGTTTTTAGAGTGTTTTAGTTTTTCAGTTTGTAATTTTTATTGCATTTGTGTGTTGGACGGCAAAACACGCAGAAGCCATTTTTGGCTTTTGTTGTGTTTTGCGTGTGCCAAATAATTGTTTTAATTGATGTTTTAATTTTATTTATGCTTCATCTAATTTTTCTGTAGTTGTTATAATTTTTATTTTAATTTTATGAAGTAATTTAATTTTTCTAGGGTTGCATTTAATCTAAATTTATGAAGCTTTAATTTTAATTATTTTTGTTAGATTTATAAGACGTTCGATTTGTTCGTTCTATTTTGTTCTTAATGCTTTTTGATTATTTACGAATCTTATCAAAACGATCCGTGGCACATGAATAAACTTGAGAAAGGCATTTGTGTGTATATTGCTCGTAAATAGAATGACATGTATGATGAAGGATAGAGATATACCCTAATTGTATGTGTGGCCATGTGAAAATTTAGAACGTAATGAATCTCGGTAAATTTAATTTTCATAGAGATATAGTAAATTAATTTAACGAGGTGTGTTTATACGGAGCTCGAAAGAGATGTATGAATAATAAAAAAAGAAGTTTTCGGTTGACAAATTAAATGTACTAAAATATAAATCAAAAGAAAATAAATGGTTTGGGTGGATTAGTTTGGTGAAAAATTGCAATCCTAGATTTCTTTTATTTTCTTTTATTTTCTTTTTGTTAACCAACGATTGTTTTGGATAAAATCAGAAAGATATAATTTTAGTACTCGACAAACTATGGTAACAAATCCTCGTGGGATCGATACTTTACTTACAAATCTTTATTACTTGTGACCGTGTATGCTTGCACGAGTTCGTGTGTTGAAAAACACGCAACAGTCATCTAATAGAATTTCATAAAGGCCTCTTCTTCACAGTGACATGGCTAGGGTAACCACCCCCCATATATTGTTTCACACTACCGCTCCAAAGATAGTAATAGTCTAGAAAAAACATAAAGTAACACCTGATGCTACACATATGAAATCTACAAAGAGGAAAAATATGTTCCACAATAATGAAAGGACAAGTAATATACCACTATCAGGTATTTGTTTTTTTGCAAGTAACAAGATTGCTAGAAGGTTATCCAGACTTTGAAAAGTCCCCTAAGTAGAACACCTAAAAAGTGCATAATGTAATCACCAGAGAGTTTCCCACACTTTGAAAAATTCACCAAGTCCCACAAAGGATGAAGAATAGAATATCTATATACTATGCTCCCCCACATGTGGGTAGAGAGGCTACTAAGATAACACACTATAGATGGGTTGCATCCTTAACATAGGTTATACAACCCGTAGATGGAATACAAAAAAGTATGGGTTTATGTATCTCTAAGACTGAACTTCCCTCATATGTGGGGAGGCAATAACCAAGCTAGCGCACCACGGAAAAACCGTACCCTAGTGATAGACTCTACACCTACTGATGGCTTATTAAAAGAACAGTTTTCATAGGCTCTCTATCACCCCTTTAATTGGCCATAAATCCAAACATAGGAATTGGATGACTTGCAGAACATAGAGGTTTCTCTAGCCCAATATCCTCTACTTTATTATGTGCAAATAAAAAAGGTTTCCACAATGGAAAGACCACAAGTTCCGCTAAGATGGTGAAAAACATCGTAACATGAGTGACAACAAAGAATGTTATGCTTTTGATAGAGGAAAGTAATCGCCAACTAAAGACTTAGACAATTTTATAAGTTAAAACTTCATGCTTAGACTAGTTGATTAGATCTCAATCACACCAAGCAAAGGAGTTGATAGTACAAGGACTCTCATAGGTCAACCATATTTAGAATTTTTTTACCTAGTTGCAAAAACAAAACCAATATGTATTTACACAACATAATGAGAATACCAACAACGTAAGAAAAGACATGCATGGACAAGCACCTTGAAAAAGAGGTTGGCCAAATAGAGCCCAACCAAATAGAGGCTTTCCAAACAAAGGCCAATTGAACAAAAGGTGGTCGAATAGAAGTGGTTGTACAAGGTTGTCCAAACATAGGTCACTATACAAAATTTCCCAAGTAGAGGCTGGTCAAATAGAGCATAATAGAATAGAAGTTGGTAGGATAAATGATGACTAGATAAAAGTAGCCATTTAGTGGTCGTCAGGCATAATTTTGACCAATTAGAATAGCCAAACAGAAGTGGTAGGACAAAGGTGTTTGGATATAGGTTACCAGATAGAAGTTCCCGAACATAATTTGTTGGATAGAGTTGGTCGAATTGAACAAGCTTGGGCTATAAGTTGGTCATCCATGCTTTTCCTTATTGTACCACATAATTTTATTCTCTCGCTTTCATCACCACTCTCCAAGAAAGACGGGTTATGGAAGAACTTACTATCTCACAAACAAATTGAGTACCAATCGGCCACATAACTGGCCAAAGGTTATACACCAAACAAATTTTATAAGTCTTGGTTGATAAAGACTTAGCATAAAACACCCGTGGTTTTAAGAGAACCTTTAACCACATGAAGTTTCAAAGCATACAATGAAAGTACACACTTTGCTTCTAAGAATTCCATACGTAAGAATAATTACACAAAGGTTAATTGTTCTTTTGACTCACATATGTAACCAGAACCTAGATGAAGGTTGAAAACACCACTCTATGGAATCTTTTCACGAACTCTATAATAATTTGGTCAAGTAGGCCTCAAAAATATGAATTAAGCAAATAATAAAGTAAAAGTACAAAACAACATGCTCAATTTAACACCCAAAAAAATAACCAGTAGTAAGGAAGAACAAAATGTGGTAAACACACTAGTAATGGTATGCCTTATAGGCTTTTATCTAGGCTACTAACATGCATAAACATAGCAAAAAACAAACAACATGTGAAATAGTCATACATACTAAAAAGCTATAAAGGATTTCTAATCACTTTAAGGCCTTATATGTGAGAACATATTCGATAAATAATGATATTACTCTCACAAAATGCAATCAAACAAAACACAACTTATTATGAGAAAGAGTCTAACAAACCTCTTCCAAACTTCCATTGTTCCAACCATAAAGTATAGATTTCCACATAACAAGCCACGAAGCCATCTCCACAGCTTTTCCAAGCCAAGCCATGATATATGTTCTTATAAAGTTTGGACACAAGTCAAGCACCGAATTTGTTAGGTGGATTGAGATAGTAATCCTACCATAACTTGAGGTGGTCAAAACATAATCCCTCATTATATTGACTTCTCTAAAGAAGTACAACCTTTTGTACATCTAGAACACTTCACTCAAATGAGAAACATAAGTGAACAAGTCAAAAAAAGAATTACAACAAATAAAAGCTTTAGTGTTAGATAGTGGAATACCTCTAAAAATGTATCTGAACCCTTCAAACTTACATAACTCTCATGGAAAAAGAAATCATCAACGTGTCCTATCAGGATTCCATAGTCATCATCACCAACAACTAAAAACATATAACATTACCTACGAAGATCAGACCCATCATTCGAGTTGAGACCCCAAACTAGAACTTTACCAACTAGAGATACACTTGAAAGTCTTGCTAGATAGACTTATACAGATTACACTTTGCCATATATACTACTGTTAGTTAGGGTCTAATCGTGCTATAAGCTATTGAACAAGGAGTCGTTAGACAAGTAGTCACTGAATAAAGCCTTCTCGGATGGCCATCCATTGGACAAAACCTCATTGGATGGCCACCTGTTGAACAAAGCCCCTCTAGATAAGCACTTATCAAATAGAGGCTGGTAAGAAGCACTTTGGTTAGACTTACTTTTGCTCCTCTACTCGGCCAAGGCTGCCTATATGTCATCTCGGTCTACCCTTACTACCCATGGTGACCAAACTTGATCGTGTTTTTCCATCACTTTGGTGTCTATGAAACCACTTCCTACATAGGAAAGAAGTGTGTGTTAGTATGGTAGAGTGCATTATGTTTGGATGTAAGAAAGTAATAAACTCTTCCCATCAAACAAGGATGTGTTCGGCACCAATGAAAATAAAAAAAAGGAGTACAAAGGTTCAAAAAGGGCCTAATTGACACAAATATGTCTCTACACATATTTGAAGAAATTGACAATCATGCCCTATGGTGCAGAAGGTGAAAAATACTATATGACTCTTGAGTTGACTTTTTAGGATTAAATTTGACTTCTACATAACTCCCTCACCGAATGCCCATTTGAAAATTTGGAAACATTACTAGTGACAAAAAACCATCAGGCACGTTTTAACGATTGAGTAGAGTTCAAGGCTCAATAGTTAGACAAGTAGTTCAACACATGAAAGTTAGATAAGAGCTAACAATCTGATTGAAAAGATTAGATGCTCAAATATTGGCAAAATTGTAAGACAAACTTCTTGGCCCATATATCTAGGCCAAATAGAAGGTTGATATTATGAATTTTTCTTGTTTATGAAAAATGTCCTTTTAGAATTGTTGTCATTTAATTGCAAGTAAATTAGTCTAATAATTAGGGGGAGATTATGTCTATTCTTTTAAAATTATTTCTAAATGAAATCTTCAATTAAACTAGAGTCATTTTAGAAATGTTGATTATTAGAGTCCTTCAGGACTCATCTAGAAAAGATAATTAAAGATATATAACTCTAATATTAGATTAAGTTTATCTATATAAGTAAGTGATCGATATCATGTAAATTTTTCTCCTATAAATACTCACATCATAGACTTCACACATGGAGTTGACATGTTCATTAACTAACATAAACACAATACACTTTCAATAACTTTTTTTGTCTTAACTTCTTCTTCCTAAATCGCACATAAAGACTCTAGTCTCCTTTATTATCAACAATTATCCAAATTAACTTAAATATTAGAAGGCTTAAGGCCATCACATCCCGTGATGGTTGAGGTTCTAGCGATTGTTCTATATTCGTAGGACTATAGTAAGAAAAAGTACACCTTTCTTTGATGTTAAAGATAAACATCAACGATTAGTTTTTCAAATTTATTGGTTTAATTTAGTTAATATTTTTAAGAATAAATTATATTGGATTGGTTTCGATTTTAATCTAAACCTAAATCAACTCATATTTATATATCCTTAAACATAAAAATTGTTAATTCCATGTGCTCATTTTATATACTTGAGAAAACATGTGTGGTTTATATTAGACCTTTAAAGTTTTTTTTAATAATAATAATAATTTATTAACTTTTTTAAACAATCAATCTAATCTAATTCAATACAAACCAATAACATTTGAATTAAGTTGTCTTGGGTTATACTTTTATTTGCTGGTTCCAACCAGTTTTATCAACCCAAACTGATTAGTTTAGGTTAAAATTTTGCTGAACATCCCAATTCACCAATGTTTACTCCTATGTTTCACGACTCTCTTTATATTTTTTAGAACACCCAATCATTTTGTACTCTAAAATGAAAAAATAAAACTAAATAATTTATAAACCACCTCAAATTCAAAAACTTAAATTTAAACTTTGAATATAAAAAATAGAAAGCATAACACATTACAAAGTAGTTCTAAGAAATTCATTCATGTACCACAACATTTAAAACAATTTTTTTTTCCGGGTCCGAACGACATTTAAGACTTGTTCAGCCAAAACAAAAACAAATGAGTCTTGGCTGTTGGAGTAAGTGGATAATCTGAGATAATTCTCTATGCCAATCAAAATCAATCATCTTTTAAAATATTTTAAAGATTGCTTGTTGACATTATTAGTACTTAAAATAATCACAATAATGTAACTTCAATTAAAAAAATTAAATAAATTTTAATTACGCCATATAATTTATTTATATAAAGTTTTATTTATAACTCATAAGAAAACAAAAAATATAATTTAAAAAAAATATTTTTTAAGGAAAACATATGTTTTTTTATAAAAAATATATATTGTTATATTATAAAATAATATATATATATTAAGTCACTTAAAAATAAAATAACATGAATAAATGGCTTGCTCCGTATATAATGGATGAATTAAATAAATCCGTTTTACTTTAGCTCGTACTTATCTAGGTTGTCACATGCCAATGTCATCTCAATTATTTAAGGGTTGTTAATTTGTTATCATCGGCATTTATAAAGCTTATCCGCTAATTTGAATAGGTCTGATCACTGATGTGCTTAAACCATTAGCTAAACTCATAAACATGAATTTAAAAAAGAAAACTGCCACTTATCATGTTTGGAAATTTTCAGTATCAAAATGGTAAGTTGACATTTTTATACATCATAAATGTTCATACTATTTAATTTTACACATATTTTATACTCAAATTTTTTATATTTTATCATATATTATAATTATTTTAAAAATTTAAAAAAATATTTAATTTTTTTATATAATATTAATATATTATAAAATCTAAATAATGTAAGATAAAAATACTTAAAAATTAGTGTGAAACTAATATTTTCTTATACATATATAATGGCCTGTGTAAGATTTCACAACTAAGTCAATTAAAATATGGTTGCATTAAATGTAATTTTGGAAATTGTAGAATTTTTCTTTAAAAGTTTTATTTTTTTTTATTTCAATTGATAATTGTCAATTTATTTTGATAGAAATATGAAAAATTTCATTCAATCTTATGAAAAAAGAGTACAACAAAAAATAAATTTAAAATTTTTAAATACAACAAAGATTAAATTAAGAAATCAAGATTGATGAAAGAATACTTTTGAACTTTTTTTGTTCTTTCTATATTCTTCTTCATCTTGATGCTTAGCATAATCAATTTACACAAAAGTTTATGTAAAAAATATGAAGCAGTAATATCTATCAGAAATCTTTGACATAATAAAAAGGAAATATTACACAACTAACTATTTATTCATAGTAAACATTATTTATTCATTGTGTTTATCTAACTTGATTACCAATTGTAATATTTTTATCAACAATAAAGTTATCGACGTTAGCCACGTAATCATGATCGATATTAAAGAAGCTAGTCTCCAACCTCACCCAATTAGAGGTTTCATATTTCATCATTTGTATCATCAACATTATAAGTATCCATAAAGTATTTATGGAAATTGTATTCAAGATGGAGGATTATAAATATTACAAACAAAAAAATAAGATAATAAACTTGGAAAGGATATGAGAAGATTGAAACCAAAATTTTCAAGATTGAACTACCAGAATCTATCATGCAAAAGGAATAAATATAGCCATTGTTGATGCAATTTTTTTCGTCAAGTTTTCTTTCACATAGAGAGAAACACGCGTGTTCACACTAATTAAGGGTCTTTTTCTTCTTCTCTATAATAACTTAACATTGATAATTGTCATTTAGTTAGTTAGTTTAAGTTGCACATGTTACTGTACTATCATATAATTGTAATGACAAATTATTTTACTTGATCAACAAGTCTATTAGATCAATATAAATAAATGAAAGTGCACTACATTACATTTGCTTCATTACTAATAGCTTGATTGTTTCCATTTGTTCTTAATGAAAATCAATCACTGTAAAAGTTCAATTTTAGTTCTTCATGACCTCTTGTTTCTGCATTATTTTTCTATTGTTGCTTTAACTTGTTCCATGAATCCTTTCATGGTATTAGAGCTTTAAAGCTTGGTAGCTTCAACAACACTCAATGCGAGATGGAAAATTCATCTAAAGCTACTAACCTTCAACAAACTCCATCAACAAATAATGTTCAACAAGAAGTGAAAGAGTTGTTCTTTATTCATAACCTGCTAGTAACAATCAAGTTAAATTACATTAATTTTTTCATTTGAAAATATCAAAATTTAAAAATCTTGCGTAGCCTTGAATAAGATTGCTTCGTATTAGAAACACACCTAATTAGTTCTTGATCGATTGAAGTATCAATGTAGTGTTTAAGAAATGGAAGAGATAAGATAAGATGCTCTTTTGCTGGTTAATGACTTACATGAAAAATGAGGTCTTAAAGCAAGTGGATGGTTTTGACACATCAAGAGAAGTATGGAATATATTGGAGAAAAAGTTCTCATCATGATCTAGAGCGCACATGATACAACAAAAAGAACAATTACAACATCTTAAGAAAGGAAATATTTTTGTAAATGAATATATTCTTTGAATTAAAGTGATATGTGATGAATAACAATCAACTATATTCATAATCACATATGAAGAGAAATTGATGTATATGTTTAAGGATTGGACAAAATTTTTGACAATGTGTTTTCAACTTTCATTGAGAATATGATCTCAAAACATGTCACCATAAATGATGCTAAAACTTTATTAATTAATCATGAAAGTAAACTTGAAAGAAGATAAGCTACTTTAACTTCACATTTACCTCATGTTCATCTTACTATCAAAGGTTTTGAAAATTAAACCTCTGACCATAAGGTGCTTGATAATGCATTTGAATTAAACAATGACATATAACAAGTAAAACAATTAAGCCTTTATGATTAATCCAATGTCAAATTTTCATCTAATATGAACATTAATTAATCTTTCGCCAAGGATTTAAACCTCAGTTTGGAGACTATGGATGTGGCAGATCCTTAAATAGACCTTAGTGGAAACTTCGTGGTAGAATAGTGCATCTGATTCAAATTTGCTAGCACATTTATGATAGAAAGTTTCAACCACTAACATCATAAGCTCTTAGCAATTTCAATCAACCACAAAATACACAATTTCTATAATATGCTCGAGGACCTCCTCCAAATTCAGTACAAGCTATGTTTGGTTCTCCTCAACATCAACGACTACACTTTGGCTTATTACTTTCCTCTCATACTAAATACATATCCTACATCTACTCAAACACAATTTCCTCCAACACATCAAGTCATTTTTATTGCTTCTTAAACATCAGGTTATTGTTATCCCCATCAACCTTTCAATTCTTACTTTTCTAATAATGATGCTTGTTGGTTTGCAAACCCAAGAGCAAGTCATCACGTGACTTTATATCCTATAATTCTATCTATGTCTTTGTCTTATTTAGGTAATCAAAAAGTTTATGGTGTGAGATGATTCTACTTTGTTTATTTTTTGAATAAGTTCAAATAGTTTTTAGTCATATCTTATTAAAAGTAGATACCTGGACATGTCTAATATATTGCTAGTACATACCATTACTAAAAATCTCTTAATTGTATCTAAATTTACCCAAAATAATTCTATGTTCTTTGAGTTTCACCATACTTTTTTGTATGTTAAGAATATTCACACAAGGAAGATGCTTCTCTAGGTACCATTCACTAATGGTCTCTATTAATTTGATCTTCATTTTCTTAAAGAGAAAGCCAAGCCTATCAATTCTTCAAATAAGATGCATTCTACTCCTAGTACTATAATATCTAGTTCATTTTTTGATTCTAATGTTTGATTGTATGTATGTCATGTGTATCTGATATGATGTTATGACATTAATGCTTAAGTCATGCTTTTATTGTTACTATCAAAAAAGTACTTGATAAAAATACAATTCCTTTCACTAATGAACAATATCAAGCACATTACTAGTTCAACATGTCAATTAAGCAAAAGTCATAGTTTACCTTATCATTCATCTACTTATAAAGTGTTAGGTCATCTTGAACTTGTTTACTATGATGTATGAGTATCTCCAGTCACTTTAGTTAATGGTTACCAATACTATATTTATTTGAACGATGCCTTTTCAAGGTATAAATGGATCTATTCTTTTAAAAGCTAAGTCTACTTCTTATCAAGCTTTCATTTAGTTCAAAACCTTATAAAATGGTGTTGTTAAGAGAAGCACATACATATTTCTAATTTAGGCTTATCCATGTTACATCAAGCCTCCAAGCTTATAAGATTTTAAGATGAAGCTTTCTTTTCAAGTGTCTACCTTATCAATAGGTTGCCTAGTACTATTCTTGGTGATCAAACACCTATAGAGGTTCTTTCTAACATCAAACCTAATTATACCTTTCTTAGAGTCTTTGGTTGTTTGTGTTTTCCATGTTTGAAACCTTACAATGATTACAAGTTGCAATGATGTTCACTTCTATGTACTTTTCTTGGCAACAACCCTTGGTATAAAGGTTACAAATGCTTGTCTAAAGATGGTAGGCTATATATAAGTCAAAATGTTATTTTTGATGAGTTTAAATTTTTATTTTCAATCTCTATGTATAGTGTTTATAGTATGCCTAAATTTGTTCCTTTCAAAATTATTTTTCTTGTACAATCTAAATCTCCTTTGATTTCCCAACCTTGTGTTACGCAGAGTTTCACTAGTTCTTATTCATCACCTTTAGTATCTAATTTTGGTTTCTTACCCTCTGAAATGCCTTCTCATCGTAGTATATAATCTTAATCACCATCATTTCCATCTACTACATTGTGTCAAGAACAAATACAAGATATGTTATTACTTTACTTTCTTCACAATCAAAATCTTGTCCACCTTTTACCTCTACAAATACTCACCATATTTCTCATCAGATCTAAAAAGGGTGTGTTTAAACCCAATACCTATCTTTCAATTGTTGTTAATTCTCCAAGAAATTGAGCTAGACTCTATTGAACAAGTTTTAAATTATCCAGCTTGGAAAGAGTCTATGCAGTCAAAATATAATGAATTGTTGAAAAATAGTACTTAGGTTTAATAATCCCTCCCAAAGGCAGAAACATTATTGGGAGTCAATGGATTTTTCAAGTTAAGAAACTTCTTACATGAAGCTTGACAAAAAGAAGTCACATGTTGTAACCAAAGGCTATGATTAATAAGCTGGCTTTGATTTCTCATAAACAGTTAGCCCTATTTTAAGTGGGTGACAATAAGGGTTATTCTCACATTGAGAAAATGTTAGAGTTTGCATCAACTTGACATAAATAATGCTTTCTTAAATGAAAAGTTTAGTAAATAGGTTTGTTTGGTTCAACCTCAAGGTTTTGAGCACCCTGATTACCCACATTATGAGTGTCATTTATAGAAGACAATATATGATCTCAAACAAGCACCATATCCTTGTTTTACAACTTAAGTATTGTTTTGCTACATAAGAGATTTCATAGATCCAAAGCTAATTTTTCACTATTTCACAAGGTGCAATATTTTTTTTATTAATTGTTTACTTGTTGGTATATGTAGATGACATCATTATTATAGGTAGTGATGACTGTGAAGTTCAATCGATCAATATTTCCTAACAAATAATTTGATCTAAAATAAATGGGACTGTTGGACTATTTTTTTGGTATTAAGGTTTCTACTCTACCAAATGGTGGTGATCTATTGCTTACTAAAAAAACACATTAGAGATGATGGACCTAACAAAGCTTCTCAACTCACCAATGTTAGCTAACTTTCGTTTGTTTGCAATTGAGGGTGAATTGTTTGTCACTCTATTTTATATCAAAATTTTGTTAGAGCTCTTTAATACCTTGCTATTATTAGGCTTAATCTTGCTCTTGTTGTTAATAAAGCATGTTAGGGCATGTCTTTTCTAGGAAAACATTATTGGTATGTAGTCAAACGTAGACTCGTATATTTGCAAGGAACTATATTCCATGGTCTTGTGTTGAAACCATCATCTCATTTGGATCTCCAAGGCTTTGTCAATGCAGATTTGGGTATTGATCCCAAAATCATTTCAGATATAATCATTTTTCTAGTGCTAACACCATATTTTGGTCTTTTAGAAAATAAACATATGTTTTTGGCTTGAATACTAAGGCTGAGTATTTAAGTTAGAATTTAAAGTAATTTTCTTAAAATTAACTTATAAAGAACTTTAAGTTGTTATGCTTATTAACCGATTTAAAAAATATCAAAAAATAAAAATAACATCGATTGACGTGGCAATCGACGTTACACGTGACACGTAACGTCGGTTGTATATGTCAATTAATGCGAGTCCACGTGTAGCGTTGATTGTTGATGAGTGTTTAAAAAACACTAAAATTATCATGATTTAATATATTTTAATTAATTAAATAAATTTATATTTATATGATTTTATCATATTTTTATATAAATTTTTCTTTTTCAGAATCATAAGTATTTTTATTATTTTTTAAATACTTTTTTTCAAAAATAATTTAAAGACTTAAAGAAAAATACTGGAAGCAATGTGATGACTCTATGAAAATAGAGTCATTAACGCACTTTTTTACTTAATATTTACTTATTTATTTAATAAATAGTATTTTTATAACCAAAAAAATTAAAATATAAACTTTTTTAGTGAAAATATAATTTTTGAAATTTTTTGAGATTTTTTGGAATTTTTTTGGATTATTTTATAAATTTTTAATACATGATCAATCAGAAGCTATCACGTGGCATGCCACATAAGTAGATGAGCTAACTAGGCAAGCCACGCAGACGCCATGCAAGCACAGAAAGCGAATCATGTCATGCCACGTGTAAGAAGGATGAAACACATGCCACATGTCAGTACGACATTCAATCCGAGTTTGGAAATAGATCAACGTGTCATGACATGTGTTACCACACCATTGCTCCGCGCGTTCCATTCATGCACTACGCCATTCGTTCCTGTAAATCACGTCGCGCTACGTGTTATTAACTCGGTGAGCATTGACTCTAACCGGTCTCCCCTACCACGCGTCACTCCTTGATTCGCGCAATGAATTTTTGATGCATTGTGTCCCGCTATGATTAGCTAAAAGTTCAATTTTGCTTGTTTTGATCATAGCCCTTGATCTGAAGTTGATCAGACGGTTCAGATCACACCTGAGCTTTATTTATGCCCTTAATAACTTCATAAATCCTAATTTGCCTCCATTAGCATAATTTTGGTTAGTTTTTAGAGCTAAAAAGAAAAAAAATACAAAAATATTCATGAGAAGAGATAAATTTGGTGGAGATTTAAGAGGAAATTAATTCTACAATTAAAGATATTGATTGTATTTCTTTTTCTACTATTTTCTTTATCAATTTTATGTCTTTCTTTATCAATTTTATGTCTTTCTTTATAAAAAAAATATGAGGTTTATGAACACGATTATGTGTAATTAATTTATTAATCTAGGTATCTTATAAACCAATTTTTACCATGTGATGATCTAATATTTTTCCTAATTATAATATTAATTTAATTATATTATTTAAACTAATTTTTATGCTATTAATTGTTTGACAAATAATTTATCTATAGAGACAATCAAATAGATTTGTGATAATTATTTAATTATTTGTTTTGATTAAATAACATGCATAGTTTCTAGGCAGAGATGTATGATTCTTATGTATGTGATCCATAATTGATGAACTTAATGAGTAGTATGCAATTTAATTGACATGAGAATGTAATTAAATTAATTACTATATGATCTGTAGTTTACTTGAGAAAGGAACACATACTAGATATTTTCTCATATATCTTTTTAGTCACAAAATTTGATTTAATTAATTTTTACTATTTACTTTTAGTTATTTTAATTTTGCTTCCTTAGAATATAAAAATACCAAAAAAATTGATTTTTATTATTTTTAGTTTTAAAAATTAGTTTATAATAAAATAATCTCGGTGGAAACGATTTTTACTTATCATTATATTACTTGTTACGATACGTATATTTACGTATTCATTGCACACATAATTTGTGTGAAAATCACAATGCATCACAAATATGTTAAGAAACAAATTAGAAAAGTAAAAAAAAATGGAAAATATTTAACAAAATGGGTTAAAATTGTCAAAAAGTTAAAAAATGCCCCAATTTGTCGACATTCGTGTGCACCATGACGAGTCTAGCTTGCCCGACGTGCCGAGCCACACAAGGCATGTTGAGTCTCACACGCAGTTGGGCGTATGTCACGCCGAGATCCACACCCCTATCTACCCCCATCTACTGGCGCCAGCACCTAACCGCCCACTATATCGCTCCCACACGTGTGTTAGCCTGTCCAAATGCATCTAAGACCATTTTTAAGATATTTTTTCATATTTTTAGTTTTTTCCTCACCTTTAAAAAAGACTCTCTTCTCTGTTGTAAAAATTATTCCCTCACAATCCCTGAAAATCTCTCTCTAGAAAGCTTTCTTAGTTTTTTTAGAATCATTCTCTTTTTAATAAGAACTAGTTATGCTCTTATAAATTTATAGTTTTGATTTAATAAATGAAAATGCAAATCCGCTTGAAAGTTTTCTAGAAACGGAATTATCATCAAAGTTCTGTAAGGATTCTTTTAAGATATAATTTCAAAATGAATTCTTTATAGTTATTTTTATGTTTTATTCTTATATATTATATTTAATTTATCTGTGATTAAATTTAACATGATTGGTTATTTTTAAATATGATATAATAATAACGTTGTTATGCTTGCGAAATATTAAATAAGTAAAACATTTCTATAAAATAAATTGATTTTGTTTTTATTTAAGATTTTATATTAAGGATATTAGAGATAAATATATAATTTTTTCATTACAAACTTAAATCTGAAAATTATTTGTTGTTACAATCATCTTATAGTTAAAGTGAAATTTTATAAGAACTATTATTCAAAAATGTATCGACAATGTATTTTTTTAATAATTTTAAAACTTGAAAGATAGTATTCGGATAATTAAATTCTTAGGTTTAATTTAGAAACCTTAAATAAAGTTTAAAATGGCTAATCCCAACAAATGTGGCATTTAAATGATTTATTTTCAATATCTTAGAAAAATGAATTAATTCTATTAATCAAATTAATTATCAACAAATATGACATTTAAATAGTTCATTTTAATGGTGTTAATTGATTTGTTTAATTAACAAAAATATCTAAACCCACAATTTACATATATAAAAAAATCAATAAATATCAATTTATATCTTTAATAACCTAGATATATGAGAAAACATAATTAGTTTAATTATTATATTCATAAATATTTAACTATTATAAATGATAAAATTTACATAATTGTTTATTGAATTCATATCTATGTTTTTTTTATGTTATTAGATTAGGAAACAAAAAAAATCAAAATACGTTACAGAATATTTATAATTTAATTTCGTTTTTAAAAATTTAAATAAAAAATTAAAAGCTACATATATTTTTTCCTTATATCGATCTTAAGAATATATTTACTATTTTTTATAGAATGATTCGTACAATTACGAGAGTTTTATAAATATAAAATCAAAGAATTTGTAAAACCGTTATTGTTAACAGATGTCAATTTTGTTCATAAGTTGTACGTAAATTGAACCGTAATTTTAATTTAATATTTGACAATATCTCTATTTTTATTTTTATACATTATTGTCAACCAAATCACAAGGACTCTTGAAAACGGGAGCGTAGAGTACAAGTGGTCCTATCGTCTAGAAGTCAAATTTCAAAGCTTCTTCCTTCTAAATATTCCGAGTCCTCGATGAGAAAATTAAAAAGAGTGGGAAAAAAAAAACCAACAAACCCCTTTCAGTTTAGCTGTGGTTCGGCCACCCGTTTTCACCAATTTTATTTCCCAGACTCCTGTTCCTTCTCCCAGCTATAAATACAAACACTTCGTGCTTACAAACTCAATCAGATTCATTGCAAAGCTAGTTAGAGGCTCACTAAATCGATAATAGACAGTGGATTTAAATAATGGCGGGGAAGAAATACAAGTATCTAATTGAGATAGAGAAGGCCAAGGAAGCTAAGAATGGGAGACCTTCGCTTGGACCAGTTTATCGCAGCGTCTTTGCCAAGGATGGATTTCCGTCTCCAATTGAGGGACTAGATAGCTGCTGGGACGTCTTTCGGTACAAATATGTTTTCATTTTCTATTTTTTTCTCGAGAAAGCAATTATTATTCTTAATCTTATTATTTTTTATGTTTTAGGAAGAAATTTTGTTTTTTCTTATTGTCATATGGTTGCTTCTTTGAGGATTCCATTTATATTTTTCTTAGCGGTTCATAAGTTGTGTTTCTTTGTTTAAGTTCTTGCTGTGAATTTAGTGCCTTATCTTATTTGAAAGAGATGTGTCAAGCTAATTTGAAGATTCTGTTATAGACTTATAGCATATTAGCAACACATACTTTTTACTTACTGATACTGAAATAGAATATGATATCTAGAGTTCTAGACTCAGTAAATTGGCTGTTTTTAGATAGAAATTATTGGCTATGCAGATATTCTTAAGCTTTGAATAATCTGGTGCATTTTGTGATACTATGATCAGATTAACTCATGCATCGGTCCTTCTGGTCAGTAACCAGAATTGCCATAATTGCAAATAGTAATAATTTTATTCAAAATTAAACCTTCCGTGTCGTTTAAACTATTTCCTTTTTTTTTTTTTTGTTGCTACAAGTATCGTTTAAGCAATTTCATTTTCTCACAAATGCAGCATGTCAGTGGAGAAATATCCTGGAAATCCAATGCTTGGTCATCGTGAGATTGTTAACGGAAAGGTATTTATTTATACTTCTGATAATTTATATTAGGGATAAGTGAACAATCTGATCAATTCGCTTAAATTGTGAAATCCGATCCGTTGGATTCGGATTGGATTGACAAATTTTGTAATTAGATCGGATTCGGATTAAAAAATATACAATCTGTTTAGATTCAGATTGACAGATTTTATAATCCGCTGCAATCCAAAACGGACCAAGTTACTACTAAAATTTTAAATAAATACATATTTTATTTTGTAGTGTGTTATATTTAAATATTATACATACCGTAATTTCATTAAATTAGTATTTTAATTTAAAAAATATATATAAGTTAAATTTCTATGATAATTTATTAACTGTCCAAACATACTTCTTATTCTTTTGATTTTATTAGTTCTGATTATAAATAATAAATTTTATTAGAGATACACAAATTTAAAATGTAAATAATGTGTATATCGTGTTTTATGTATGATAATATTACATATATAAATTTCAACATCAATTCGGCCTTATCTAATGCAAAAAAAATCCGATTTGTTCGGATTCGGATTGATGAAAAATAGATGGTATCAATCCGCTTCTCACCCTTAATTTATATATGTCTCGGACCTACTCAGGCTCGTTTACATATGTAATTTTATATTATCTAAAAACTTGTGTGGATTTTCCTTTGCAGGCTGGCAAATACGTTTGGAAAACTTACAAGGAAGTATACGATTTGGTGGTGAAAGTTGGAAATTCCATTCGTACCTGTGGTTTTCGAGAAGTATGTCAGTTGTCACTGATAGTTTACTTTAATTCTGTGCTATTTCAAGGCATCACCAATTTAGCTATATGCTTGTACCTTGAATAAAATGCATATTTTTCTGATTGCAGGGAGATAAGTGTGGTATTTATGGTGCCAATTCTGCAGAGTGGATTATAAGCATGGAGGTATTTTTTCACCATCTCCTCCAGTTTTTCCTCCCCTTTTTTTTGTTCATCTTTAATATTCTAATGATATTTACCACCTAATGGCGGGTTTTTTATTTTATTTTTTAAAATTTTCTCCTTTAGATGATGGCTTCCTCTGACTATGTTTCTTTGAAGTATTTTCGCATTTGACCTTCATAGTTTTTCATGGTGGAACAAGGGTCGCCATTGTTTCATATGAATGTTTAAGGATTTGTTTCATATATAATTTTGAGCAGCTTTGTTTTGTCCAAATTTTGTGTCTTGAGGATGTTCTAACGGGGGAGTTATGATTTATTCAAAGTTTTAGATACATAGTTGATGAATTTAATATTCTTTATTATTTTATGGTATTGTTATTGTTGTTCCTAGTAAGTTGTACCTTTTCCTCTTCAATTTTATACTGAAACTGCAAATCTGATGCAGGCTTGCAATGCTCATGCTCTCTTTTGTGTGCCTTTATATGACACTTTAGGTATGTAACTTTGTTGTTTATCACACAGCTAACTCAATATGTTAGTTTTAGAGCTCATAGATTAGTTGTACCCTGTACCATGTTCTTAAACGCATGGCTTCATTTCTGGTATATGGTTTAGGTGCTGGTGCTGTGGAATTCATCATAGAACATGCCGAGATTTCCATCGCTTTTGCAGAAGAAAAAAAGATACCTGAGGTACACATGTTAAGTTTATTGACTTTACTTTCTCACTATTATCACTACACATAGTTACATACATTGCAGGTGATGCTACATGTATTCTATATTCACATAGTTACTTCTGCTTCAGTTGTGAAAAGTTGGTGGAATTCTACGTAGTGTGTGTTTCATTTCTAGGAAGGCTCATTCACTCTTCTTATGCATAATTGTTTTTTATTTTCCAGCTCTTGAAAACATTTCCCCGCACTACAAATCATCTGAAAAGTAAGTTGAATTTGTTCTCTAGATCCTTTTTGTATGCATCCATTTGCAACGAGTAACCGTTTGATGTTTTATAATGCAGCAATCGTGAGCTTTGGCAAGGTTACACCTGAACAAAGAGAAGCAGTTAAAAAATTTGGGCTGGCAATATATTCTTGGGAAGAAATCCTGGAGTTGGTGGGTTACTATATTTGATGGCGCTTCTTTTCATTTTTTTTAGTTTCAGGAAAAATCCTCTTCAGAGGAAATGGGAGCAAATTGCTCTATCTTCCCTCTCTGTCTCTCTGTCTCTCTGTCTCTGTCTCTCTGTCTCTCTCTCTCTTTTCTTTCATATTTCTTTATTCTTTTGTGAAATATCTACTAACGCTTCATAAAAAGAATAGCAGTGCAAATTATGCAGACGTGTATGTATAAATTGCAGAATTATCAATCATGTTATGAGCACCAGAACAAATATGATTTACAGAACATTTCTGAGAACATTGTCATGTTCCATGAACTACTTATGTACTTAAAATTAATGATGTAAATTGTCATATAACAAGAAGTCAGCAACAGCATCAAGAAATTATTTTTCCATTGTTATTTTTTTATTTTATTTATCCAGTTATTATTTATTTTTCTTTGCATTATTCTTGTTTTGTTGTCATTGCTGTCATCTTTTATCATTGCTGCTACCACTTAGCTTTGATGTTTTCCAACAGGGTAACGGGAAACATTTTGATCTTCCAGTGAAAAAGAAAAGTGATATTTGTACTATTATGTATACTAGTGGAACAACTGGTGATCCCAAGGGAGTAATTATATCAAATGAAGGCATTATTTCTTTTTTGGCTGGGGTGAAACGTCTGCTAGAGAGTGTAAATGAACAGGTAATTTACTTCCATTTGTTTAGTACATTTTCATTCTTTTTTCACTTTATACCCTTTTTAATCTTACTGCGTTTCTTGTTATAGGACACTGACATTTTGCACTTTTTTTTTGTCTGTAGTTGCACCCGAAGGATGTATATCTGTCGTATCTTCCTCTTGCGCACATTTTTGATCGAGTTATTGAGGAATTTTTTATTTGGCATGGTGCTTCAATAGGATTCTGGTGTGGGGTGAGTATACGTAATATTAGATTCTCTTTTACAGAACAAAAATTTGGGATAGGAAATAGTATAATTGTTAAACTTGCAGGATGTTAAATTATTAATTGAAGACATTGGGGAGCTAAAACCAACTATTTTTTGTGCTGTTCCTCGTGTGCTGGACCGAATTTACAATGGTAATTTCAACCTATTTTTAACTTCTTGATCGTGTATATACACATCCCTAGGAATGAATCATAAAAGGCATCTCCTTTTAGAACTCTGCTATGCTGACACTGAACTGGGCATTCTACATAATGCAAGCATATTGTGAATAAAATGCAAAGGAGATTTTTATATTTATGTTTAGATTGTAAAATTTCTTTGCAAATATCCAGGCTTGACACAGAAGATTTCATCTGGTGGTTTGTTGAAAAAAGCAATGTTCAAATTTGCATACTCATAGTAAGTGCAGTCCGTATCTTTATCTATGCAATAAATTATGAGTGGAGTTTACATTAAATTTATTCAAAAATGCTTCCTAAAAATCTGCATTCTGCTATATCCCCTTCCCTTTCCTTTGTTTCTTGAGGACATCCTGTCAGTTACGAAACAATTCTTAAGACGAAACACAATTAATGATGTGGAGAATTTTCTCGAAAGTTACTTCCAAATGATTTTACTTGAACTGTACTTTTGATATTCTGGTGAGATAAGTGCATTAATGCCAATAATGTAGCTAAAGATGCAGTTGTTGTCAGTGGCGAACAGGAAATTTTTTTAGACGGGATTAAATCGTACATGTTTTAAAATATTAAATAGTAAATAAAAGACCTATAAAATAGAGACAAGGGGTTCTAACTCAACTTATTTTAACATTTTGAAGATCTAGAAATTAAATCTCATTTACAAGTGTATTAACAGAGTTGTATAAAAGTGATTCACCTAAAGATCAAGTGGTAAGACTCTCTCTTTTCTGTTTCAAGTCACATGTTGGAATCACATGAAAGCATCATTCGGTTTAAAAAAATTGAGTTATATAAAAAAATCCGAAAACTATTATAGGCATAATTCATACATATTTAAAACTCAATCGCAATTATATATGATTGATATTTTTAATATAAGACAAGTCATTGTTATTTTTTTATTCATAATTATGTATCTTATAAATTTCTCAATGTAATTGTTCAATATAATCATTATCTTTCAAAGAAAAAAAATACCATGTAATAATAATTAGTAAAAAATAGTATTTAATAGTCAAGAAATTTTATGAATTAATATCTAAAATTAAAATATAATATGCATTACAAATAATATCATTAATGTTAATTAGATGTATAAATATTTTTAATACAACATTGTATCTATGGTTTAAAATATAAATTATAGCATTTTTTTAATTTTAGAATCAAAATAATTTAAACAATTATTATATTTTATAAATTTAAGAAGAAATAAACTGTAATTGTTTACAAAAACTATTTTTTGCTGACAAATAAGAGTAGTCATTTTTTAATCTTCAAATATACAAAAAAAAATTATAGGTATTTCATACATGTTATGAATTTACCTTTAAATTTTATTCGAAATAAAAAAGATTAATAAAATTTATATATAGGTTAAAGGTTAATGAATTATTTTGTACACAATATTAACCGAAGTTCAACTTAACCCATTACATAGGTACGCCGCTGGTTGTTGTTCATGTAATGAATGTTTACCTCGTTTTTTTTCAACAGCAAACAACATAACATGCAAAAGGGGCATAACCATGGAGAGGCATCTCCAATGTTTGACAGAATTGTCTTTAGTAAGGTGGTGGACATGGATGATTCTCCTTTTACTCTCCTCCTACATGCTCTGTAAATGAGGAATTTAGCCAATTCTTGTTGTATATTTTGAATCTCATTGACTTTGCTTAGTCCTTCAGGTAAAGCAAGGTTTGGGCGGTAACGTACGGCTTATTCTGTCTGGAGCTGCACCTCTTTCCACCCATGTTGAAGCTTTCCTGCGAGTGGTGGCATGTGCTCATGTTTTGCAAGGATATGGTATGTTGTTTTCGGATGTTTACATACCCTTTTTATCTTCATGTCCTCTATGGCCTGCATTGAATATTGTATGCCGTTGGTTATTATTTGATGAACTTGTGTATTCCGCATGAATCTTCATATAGGTCTGACAGAAACTTGTGCTGGGACATTTGTCTCTCTACCGAACGAAATGTCAATGCTTGGTACAGTAGGTCCCCCGGTACCAAACGTAGATGTATGCCTGGAATCTGTACCCGAAATGGGATATGATGCCATTTCAGAGACACCGCGGGGAGAAATATGTGTAAGGGGAAGCACTTTGTTTTCAGGGTACCACAAACGTGAAGACCTCACAAAAGAGGTCATGATTGATGGGTGGTTTCATACAGGTATCATTGTTATTTCTTTATTTCAAAATTGGATTGCTTTTATCACTTGGATTTTGTCATTCTGTATCAACATTTATAATATATATCTCTGCTTCAGGTGATATTGGTGAATGGCAAACAAATGGAAGCTTGAAAATCATTGATCGCAAGAAGAATATTTTCAAGCTTTCACAAGGAGAATATGTTGCAGTTGAAAACTTAGAGAACATATACGGTCAAGTTTCTGCTATTGATTCGGTAATTTTAATCCTACCACCATTTCTTTGTCTTTTAAATCGTTTTTTTTTTAAATTAGAGAAAGATGATCTTTATATGATACTGACTCGTGTGTATCTGGAACGTGAGGATTGTGTGTAGTCTTGCATGGTCTTCGCTCTAAGTTGCATTCTCCCTCGTGCAATTTTTTTGGCATCGTCAATCATCTGTGCTTTTTGTAGTTAAATTATGGTTAACATAATAGGTTTATTTTACTTTTACAAATTGAATACATTAATCACATTTCTTAAAATTGATGCACTTTAGTCACCTACTGTTGCATTTTTTAACACTTTAATCATTTTTTATCAATCTTGGTTTTTTTGAATCATTTTTTATTAAAAAAACTTAAATTTGATCGAATTAAACCTTATTGGCAGAGACTGGTAGATGTTTGAAGAGAAAACTATCTCAAAAAGTTGAAAAAAATGAAAAATAAAGTAATTAAAATGATAAAAATTAGTCTAAAATGACAAAGTGTCTATATATGTAACAGTAAAGTCATTAAAATGTATCAGTTTAAAACTAGATGATCAATTATTATATTTGTGAAAGTAAAATGATCATATGTATACTTTTTTCTTAAATTATTCTCTTCTATAGTTTACACTTTCATGAACTAAAAGGAAAATTTAGTCATGTTTCTCCGTTGAACTTAAATTTTTTTTCATCTTTACAAACAGAATTGCTCCAAAAATAGTACAAGTTTGTTTTAAAAAGCTGAAAATTTGCAAACCTATAGAGAAAAAAAAATGCCAATTTGCAAACCCGGATTGATCAAAAGGAAGTCAAAAATTACATTTTTGCTCCTATATGTGATCTTAATATTCTAAATCCATGCTTGCTCAGTTTCTGTTGCAGCCTTGGATAAGTGGATAATCGATTAGTTTGACCCTTCTTTTTTTAAATATCAGATTTGGATTTACGGGAGCAGTTTTGAGTCTTTCCTTGTTGCTGTTGCTAACCCGAACATGCAACCGCTATTACGTTGGGCTGGAGAAAATGGTATATCTGGTGATTTTAATAAGCTGTGCGAAGATTCAAGGGCAAAGGACTACATACTAGGAGAGCTCACTAAGATGGCCAAAGAGAAAAAGGTTCTCTCTCTCTCTCTCTCTCTCTCTCTCTCTCTCTTATATAATCACCATTTATTAGTTGTAGAGTAACCTCTACTTCTTAACAAACGCTGAAATTTCTCCGTTATTCTGGGCAGCTTAAAGGTTTTGAGTTTATAAAAGCTGTTCAGCTAGATCCAGTGCCATTTGACATGGAGCGTGACCTCACAACTCCAACATATAAGAAGAAGAGACCCCAGTTGCTTAAGTACTATAAGGTAATTAATACTTTATGTTAACTTGGCCAAACTCACATAAAAAAGACACTGGAATTCTAAATGTACTCAAAATTGCACACATACAGTTCAATGATGCCACTTGACATAATTACTTAGATAAATTGAGAACTTCTAACTTCTAGGCGTAAGTGGCATATAAAGATTGGCAAATGTGCAATTTTGCGTGCACTTGGCATTCCTGTAGCAGACAAAAATTGAAATATCTGCAATTTTAAGTGCACTTAGCATTCCTCACCCAAAGTCAATTTTTTTTACATATTGAACACTTTAGTCACTTTCTCTTTGAGTGGTTCACCCTTATTATATTCAAAACATGACAAGCAATATTGTTGGAAATCAACTAATTTTTTTTCATTTTTTGTTAGTTTTTGTTTAACATTATTTTTAACAAATAATTTTATACTCACAAATATATCAATATTATATGCAAGTTTTTTAACACAAAACTAACTTCATAAAACTAAATGTATCTATGTAAGAAAAATGTTAAAAAATAAATGATAAAAAATGAAAAGGGTTAGTTGATTTTCAGCAATGTTCCTTATCATGTAGGTATTTTTTCTAATTTGAATCTAATAATATAAATTGTAGTAAATTTGCTAAAAACACAGTGACTTGGGATGAGTTGCTCAAAATGAAAGTAACTAAAATAGTCCATTTGTAAAAGAAAGTGATTTGGGGTGCACTTCATCCATTTTTTTTATAAATTTGTAAACTGGAGTGAGCACTTATTATGAGCGTGTTCTGACGCAATTGTTTAACGATAGTTCAAGAATGAGTTTTTATATACAGAAACACTTTTTTATCACAATTTAATGTATATACTAATTCACATGGCACAATCTAATTGGTCCTTGTTAGTAAGTGGTTACGCAATTAATTCATCACTTTACATCTTATCAATAACTAACACATTATTTTATAATTTATATATATCACTTATGTTGATACTGCATAGTCAATGTGTGAACTGGTCATGTATCTCTATGTATATATATGTTTATAGAACATTTATTTATGTCATAAGATGTGGTACAATCACAATTGATGTAACAAATAATTATCGACTAAAAAAATAAAATTTATTTTTTAACTTATAATTAATTATCACATCAGTATAAGATAAGATAATAGAGATAAATAGACTTGTTTTTATGTCTTCATTGAACTTTGGATTCTTGGTACCACCTCATCCATTTTCGATGCTTTTCTTGAGTACACAGAATGTCATCGACAACATGTACAAGAGTGGAAACAAGTCCAATGCATGATGTGCTTAAAAGCTAGCATCATGATTCCTGAGGATCACCATTTTAGCAAAATTTTCATTTATAATCTTTAATTTTGACTATATTGTGTACATGTTGTATTTTATATATATAGACTGCCTGGTAACTAAAATTAATGTATAGAACTTTCGTTTTGGGTATTTCTCTATGGCAGCATGTTTTTCTTGTAAATGAAGTCAGGGTTTTCCTAACTAAGATTATGTTGTTTCGACTTCAAATATTGGTATTTTTAATTTAATTATAAACACCTTTTGCTAGCATAAAAAAAATCTAAGGGCAGGGACAAATAGAGAAATCGATTTCCGCCAAGTTTTATTCACATCCAGATTGCAAATACATAACAGGGTTGGAAAAAGTAAATAAAATGGCACTTGAGTCCGCACTTCAGTGCAAATCTGATCACCTTCCATAAAAGAAAAAAAGTCATCTCCTTTCATGCTGCTGAATCCTGGTTGAGCAGCAGATGAATAACCACATTTTTTTCTTCAATTCAAATCAGATTTCATTCGGATCAAATTTGTAAAAAATTTCAATCCAAAACCCAATGAATTAATCAATCCCAAACTTATTTGATAAATTAATCAATCTAAATCTATATAATCTAAGCAGATTTGGATTAAAATTGAAATTTATTTATAAATTATTATCATATATATATATATATACACAATATTTTTAAATTCAAGTTGGTTAGATTATTTACTCATCCTAGCCTAATCCCAGGAACTTTTGGGCATCTCAAAATTTGCCTTTAAATCTTTCTTTTTTTTTCTTTTTTTTTGGCCTTCAACTTGATATGCACCACAGTAAGATCAACTGAAAACACGTAAAGGCTCGATTTTGGCTATACGGGAAAAACTTGGAAAGGAAAGAGATTTTTGAGAAGCAAAAATCATCATATACTACCCACAGATCATTGAGCTATATGAACACAGCATCAAAATCATAAGCAATTAGTACATGAATGAAGAATTTTTCAGATGTTCAAAAAAAGAAGTCCAATTACGTCTAGGGCATCATACTATGAGCAGGTGGAATGGATACAGATGAATACTGCAGAGCAAGTAGCTCCTCTCTGCTGTACTTCAACCTTTGATCTGTTCCATGAAGTATGAAAATAAATCAAATGGGAAATAATATACTCTTACCACTGAAATACAACAATTTAGATTTCTTACCGATAAAACATGGTGATATGGATACTTCACCACCGTCTTGATGTGATTGTGATGTCTTTAAAGTAAGTCTTGAAGAAGATTGGCGACTAGAAGCAAGTTCATCTGATGAATAGACATGAACGTCATCATGTTTCACTTCAATTTGAGGATGATATTTACGAAATTCCACAAGAGCCTCCTCAGTTAGGAGCCAACAACCCCTAAGATCAATCATTCTAAGGGTTTCTGGGGGTTCAAATGATTCTAGTCCCCGGTTTGTCAGCACGGCATCACGAATACTTAGATTTGTCAGTTTTGGTAAAGATGATATGTGATAGAGTGACGTGTCAGTAACAGAAGTGCTTCTGATGGATAAATGTCTTAAGTCCCGTAAGCTTGATAACGAGGATAAAGCTGTGTCCCTGACTTGAGTTTGCTCCAGATTTAACTTTTGCAAATGCACAAGAATTTGCAATGCTTTTAATGAGAGAACTGGATCTGAATCAGAACCCATATGTTGACTGGTACCTAAGAACAAAAAAATTGAACATAAAGGATAAAGGGTGGAGTGCTCAAAAGGTGTTATTAGTATCCTAGCTTAGAAAATATGTTTTTAAGTCTCTTTTTTGTGAAAAAAAAGTGTCATTTAAGTTCCTTTGTTTGTGAAAAAAGTACTAAGAAATGACATTTAATTTTACATCTAATTTTCCATTTATTTATGGAATAGCACAAACATGCGTCGGTCACATGTGCTATTCTCTAATACTTAACATAAAATTGAATGGAAAATTAACTTTGTCCTTTCCTTGTACTATTTTCACAAATAAAGAAACTTAACCAAGGGACTAAACATCCTCGAAGGCCTAAACAAAAAGATTTGCACGATACTTTTCCCAAACATAAATTATCATGCATAGAAGACTTTAGAAACTGCTCAACAAGAAAATAAAATGAACAAAACATAAGATTTTAATATATATCATGACAAAAAAAAAAAAAATCATGGAAGTATCTTGAATGTACAATATACGCACATTCTCTTTACTTTTCAAGAGATAGGTTGACAAGAACTTCCTACGAGTGGGGCCAAACAACTTAAAAATTTGCCCAGCATAGCTATTTTGTCAATCAAACCAACATAGTTATATTTAGAAATTCATACCTTTAATGTTTGTATAGCTCAAGTCAACAGCCTTCAGAGAAGGCATCAAGCTGATATATGAAATGGCATCATCATCAACAGCTGTGTGAGATAACAATAACATGTCGAGGTTGGAAACATGTCCAGCTAAAATGCTCACTCCAGCTGTGCTCACTTTTGTGTTGCTAAGATTTAAATATTTCAAATTTGCTCCTACACAGGCAATTTCTTCAATTGAATCATCTGTTATCGTGCTAGAGCTGAGATCCAGATATTGCAGCACTTTCAGATGAGATAAGAAGCTAAACTTGTGAAGAGAAGAATGGGATAGATCCAAATGAGATAGGCAACTAGTTTCCATATAAACGAATGCTTCAATCTCATCTACAAATGTCGCACCAGAAACAAGAAGCTTTACTAAAGAAGCTTTATCTCCCTCTCCTTCAAATATAGACTCAATTGTACAGTTGCTCATGTTTAGGCACTCAAGGGAAGGCAAATTTGGCAACTTTCTAACTTTGGACCAAGCTACATTTAAGAAACTCAGCTTGGAAAACACTTGAAGAACAGAAGCCCCTTGATCTGATATTTCACTTCCCCAAAGGTCAAGGTATTGTAGTTTCCTGAGCACCTAAAAGACCAGATAAATATTAAATCCAGCTTTAACAGGTAAACGGTTTCAGAATATCCACACACGCTACTAGCTTTGAAAGAAATCAAAGTACCAAAATTCACAATTACGAATAATTTATTACAATGCAGCTGGAGTGTGAATTAATAAAAAAAACTAATTAAGTAAATCTATTAAAGACGATAACACCAATTAGAAAAAGTTCAACAAAATGTGATTACTTGGAGCGAACTGATTGCCAGATCAGTGACAGGTAACCCACCCAAGTCCAACAAAGACAAGTTCTTAAGTGAAGAAAGAAGTATAACCCCATCAGCGGTCACACCAGTCTCAGAAATGCATAACTTCTCCAAAGTTGAAATGGAAACAATATGCCTAACTGCAGTGTCATTCACCTTAGCACATCTTGACAAGTCCAACTCCTTTAAACTAGTCATTCCTAAAAACACAGCGAATTCAATAGACCAAAATTGTAAAGGAAAAAAGAGAAACTAAGTAAAGCACTTGAGTTCATCAAACTTAGCTAGGAAATTAATAGAGCTACATTCATAACATGCACACAAAAATAGTTATCCATATATGCTTAAACATGCATGCATAAAAATCATTATATACCAGTGATGGCCCAAAGAGCAGAGTTAGTTAGTCTATGGCAATCGGCAAGATTCAAGGACCGCAAGTAACGAAATCCTCCAATGTAAGCCATCCATTCTGCATCAACAGAGTTATCACCTCTCAGATCAACCTCTTCTACATTGTGTTTGAACACCCTGCAAAATTATGCCTTCTATTAGCTGATAACAATTAACGCTACCTCTAGTCTATAAGACGAGCTCAGAAAGGAGTCATAAGGTGAATCGATTTCATACGTTCGTTCGGAAATATAAAAAAAAAACTAATGAGATAAATTCTTAACATTCTTATAGCACACTCGATTTTATTTAGAAATGTTATTATTGATTCTGACGAACTTTGAATAAAAAAGAGAAAAACTGGAATTTTTTTTTTAAAAAAGAAGAAGAAGAAGAAGAAGAAGAAGAGAGAACTCACTCGAGCAAAGAAGGGATGAGGAGACGACGAGAGAGGAGACGACGGAGAAGAGCGTCGGCGAGATGAGAAGGCAACCGCTCCAGACTACGCCTCTGCCTCCGCCATTTCTCAACACTCTCTCTGCTATCGCACGCTGCTTCTATGCACAGCCTCACCAATTTAGTCTCTATCTCCATCACTCTCTCCGTCCGTGTATCTGTTGTACAGGATCTACCTATGGAAGAATCAACCACCGTCAACAAGTTCAGAATGATATTCTGAGGAGACAAACAACGGAACGGTGTGGTTTTTGAGGTTAAAGCTATCGTTGGAAGAACCGTCGTTCGGCAGATCCACGATTGAAAAATCGATGGCGTGAGATCAGACCTTACAGGAATCGATCGGTGAAGTCAATATATTAAAAAACAAAAACGTCGGGTTTAGAACATTAATTTTTATTTTTACTCTCGTAAAAAATATATATATATATAAAAGTTAGTTTTTTTAATATATATATTAAAAAGTGTGTCATAATAATAATTATAATAATAATAATTTTTTTTATTTTAATGGTATTATTTTTAATAAAAATGTAATTATTTAGATTAAAATTTTTAAAGTTGTATAATAATAATCTCTTATTTATTTTAAATTACACATTATTTATGATACTTTAATTTTTATTTATTTTACAATTTAATTTTTTAATTATTTTTTCATATTATTTGGTTCAAATCGTTAATTTTTACTTAAATAATACGTCTAATGTTAAAAACTTGATTAAATAATGCAATTGGTTCTCTAACTTTTATTCATTCAACGATTTTATGCATTAATTATTTTTTCATAAAATTTTTTGTTTTTTAAATTTGATAATTTTAATCTAAATTATTAATTTTCATTCAAATATAAAATCTAAAATCTAAAATCTGAAGTAAAAAACTCATATGTGTAAAACTTGATAAATTTTTTAACTATATTACTTTAATAATACAATATTGCTTTATTAATATGCAAATTACATCACATAGAATAGTATTAATACATTTTGTATATCCAAATATCAAAACAAAAGGATATATTTATTCTAAATCAAATCAAAAGTTAAATTTAAGTGCTAAATGGATATTGAAAACTCATAAATTACTTACAAATAATTAATAATACTAGCATAATGAAATTTACAAATTTTCTCATCAAATTTATTAATAAATTGCTAAAATGGTGAATTATAATTGTTGGGATTATCCGATTTACACAAAGAAAAACTAAAGAGAAGTTAGATAATGTGTGGCTCTCTTATGAGGTCTATCTATATATATAGAGTATTACATTTACACATGTCAAATACATAGGATATACATATCATATCATGTTATAGATGTATAAAAGTAAAAGAAAATATGTTTACATCTTAAGGTCAACCATCCCATAGCTCGGGTTGAAGGTTGACCTTATAACACCGAAGCTTGTACGTGTAGATGAGTCTTTCCTATGAGTGTGGTTATGGGCACGGGCATAAGGAAGTCTTATCTGATGGCTTGGGCTGTTAGTTGAATCAAGGTCAAGGTTTATCTATATGTCCAAACATTTAGTCCGCATACTCTTTTAGCTCGGTTATTCAATAGAGGTTGAAGAGTAGCAACCGGGCAACAAATTTGGAACGTTCGACTCGCCCTGATAAATGCTTGTTAGTTGATTGGAGAGAGAAAACATTCATCTCTATATAATAAGGAGTTGTGGCCTCTATCCACTTCATCATTTTTTGTATAACAAATAAAAATTCACAAGAGAAAAAGCTCTATCATCTCAATTTGAGCTATAGAAATTTTCAACTCGGTGGTAAGAAATTAGCTCAGCACCTAACTTATTGCTTAGGTTTTAGAAAAAAGCTTCTCGTTTCTAAGAGTTTTATACTTTATTTTTAGGTTGGTTTAAAGAATCATTACCCTTTTATTTCAAACTCAACCCTAGGTAATTTCTACTTCTCATGCCTTACATTTTTCATGTTTCGTGATATTTTGTATATAGAGACCATGCATAGAGAAAACACCTCAAGCTCGGCCTCCTAGGAGAGCCCATAATATCCCATTTTCTCGGGCCAACCAGAAAGTAATAACACGGGGTCTTCTAATGAGAAAAGCACCTCGAGCAAAAGGGCTCCATCCTAACCTCAACCCTTCACTTCCACCCTCAACCATAGGTTATACCAAAAATTAGGTTGAATATGCCTTAGACTCAAATATCAGTCCCGAGGTCATGAAGGAAGAAAATAAGGAACAAAGGGATTGGGGAGCCTACAAGTCGTACCAAAAGTTGGGCGACCTAGGTCAAGACCAATGGGTTGTCACCTCAGGATGAGGAGAGGATAATAAAGACCTATAACATTCCTTCATCGGCTCAAATAATGATTCCTATGTTGGGGGTTCTTGACAGCAACCCATTTCTATATGGGTGGATAGTCTTCCATGAGAAGGCTTTATGGTTGGGGTCAAATTTCCTTTGTACTCCTTTATAAGGAAATTTTTGGCTAGGACTCAACTCGACTAGGTCAATTGTTACCTAATGGATGAAGGTGCTTGCTTTACCTCACATTGATATGCAGAGATCTCAGGGTAGAGCTAGAGATGACCGAGTTCAATGAGGCCTACGTGTTGAAGTAGAATCCTATAGAACTAAGGAGGGTCTATATGTTAGTAAAGCAAGACTAGGGTATAAACGTGACCTTCCCAAGAATGAGAAGAATTGGAAAGAATATTTATTCTACGCCTCAGGTCGACGAGAAACTCTAGATAGTGATGTGAGGCTAATAAGGAGCACTTGGGCTGATACCAAGGTCATGATAAGAAATGTGGGCTCTTTCATCACGACCAGAACTATCTACCCGTTAAAACTCTGTAAAGGTAATTATTAAACACCACGTGTTTTGTTATGTGTGGGTTAATGAGGTGTGGTTTAGTGGAGCCCTATCATAGAATAATTTGTAAACTCTAAGCACCCTCTAAGCACTAAACCCCTTCCACAGACTATGAGGGTAAGTTTGAAGTGGTTCCTGACACTGGTGAGCTAGCCGTGAGACTTGGAATTTTTTTATTTTTTTTATTACTTGCTTTGCTTGACCCCTTAAAAATAACACCTCATTTCCCTTGTCTTTGTAGATACCATGGAGTTCAATTGTGATGACCTATTGGTGTAGTTTAAGAGTAAGGTCGCTCCTTAGGGGGCGAGCTCCCAAAAAGCTACACCTCCTTCATAAAGGGTGGGTTCTTTAAAGGGGAAGAAAATGAGTAAGTCTTTTGGGTAGAAAGGCTTCCCAATCTCGTTGAAAAGGAAAATAAAGATGACCATTGATGAGTCTGTGCTCAGGTTAACGCCTTTGAATGTCGTCGATCTCTCACTAGCGTCCCCAGATTAACACACCTCACCACCCTTTAGTTTGGGTCCACAAGCTCCTGCTCGTCCTACTAAGGATTCAAGGAAGAAGAGTGTGATTGAAGACCTCACTATAGACGTTGATGGGGTGGCTCTATACCAAGGCATAGCATTAGAGAAGTTGGACCACTACGTGTGCCACCTTTCCTTTATGACACACAAGAAGTAGCTCAATGCCATGTTAAAGGATATGGGCTATGAGGTCATGATCAATTACCTATTGTACCAGGCTTGTCAGTCCACCTTTCTTTCTTTCTTTTTTTAACCTTGTGTTATTTGGCTTGTTTTCAGGTGCAGCTTCTTCAAGGACTAAACACTCAAGGTGTAGAGATTTTAAAGCATTAGCTCATATTGGAAAAATAGATCCATGCTTTGACTTGGGCTAAATAGGAGGTACTATTGGTAAAGGCTAATAAGTGGGAAGGTGAAGCCTTTGACAAAGAGAGGAAGTTGTCCATGGCCATTGTCGAGATGAATGATAACCGAAGGATCTTTGTAGAGCTAGAGGAGACCTAGAGAAAGGCATAAGTTGAGGTAGAAGCCTATATTTACAGGCTAGTCGAAACAAAAGAGAACGCGAAGCACGAGCTTGATATGATGACCGAACAACTTTTTTCAAGCATTGAGATAGGACATGGGTTGTCCATGGAATCCTTTGCAAAAGAGGCCAAGAAGAGGAATCTGGGGGAGTACTACTATCAAATTTTGGATATCTTGGTCACTCCCTAGCATCTGCCCACTCAATCCCAAGATAGAGGCGAGGAAGAGGGCTCGAACTCTCGTGAGAGTAGTGACGGGCCTAAGGTAGTAGATGAAAAAGGTGGGACTGGGGACCTTTGATACTGGCATTGGCCCGAGCCTCTTATTCAAGTAGACTCAAAGCTCTATATGTCTCTTTCACATCCTTTAAGCTCGACGACATTCCTAATTGTGTGGTCGTGAGCTCACCCTTGTAACTTTGTATTATGAATGAAAATTAATTGGCTTTGTGAACAACCTATATTGCATGTATAACTATGCATTTATATCATTTATAGTATTTATTTATGATGTTTACCTAACTCAGTATTGAACATGGGTCACTAAACTTTACTTAATATTATCCCCTTCAAACATCTTCTTTTGTTTGAAATACTCTTTTTTCATCTTTTTTGTTTTAAATTTAATCTCCTAATTTTTTAAAGTTGATAATTTTTGTCTAAATCATTAATTTTCAATCAAATGTAAAATCTAATGTTAAAAACTCATGTGTCACATGCCATTTTAACTATGTTACTTTTGTGACACAAAATTATTTTTATAGATATACGAATTGTATTGTTTTTATGGAGATGGATATTGTATTAATACAATTTGCATATTTAAAGATCAAAACGAAAAGATGTATGTAAATAAAACCAAAAGTTAAATTTAATTGTAAGATGGATGTTGAAACTAATAGATTGTATGCAAATAATTAATAATATTAGTACGAAAAAAGATAAATTTTTTGATTAAATTTATTAATATATTATTAAAAAGATAAATTATATAAATGATACTTAAAATTTTCTATATTATGTTTGATAAAAAAAATAAAAATAAAAATAAAAATTTAATAATTAAAATATTACTTGAATCTTTGTTTTAATTTAAGGGTCTAGGATCTCCATTAAGAATTTTGATGTCTTAATTAGGATTTTAAGGATGGAGAACAAATTCTAAATCTGGGATGAAAAAGAGAAGAGATTGACTTCTTTGCCTCGTTGACAACCATAGGCACAATCTCTATTTGCAAATAGAATTTTATTTTTAACCCCTCGATATGTTACATATTTTTTCATATAACCTAAAAACATAGGTTTTCATATGTTTAAAAATATGATATATTCATATACATGTGATTTTAAATTAAATTATAATGGATACATCCATTTATATGACTCTAAAATCTAAATAAGTGCATATAGCCTAGGGAAAAATAAAACTAAGTAAAGAGCCTATTATAAAAATAAAAATAAAAACCCTAAACCAAGAGCCATTTCACAAAATACATTTCATTGAGAAATTTAAAATGTTGCAAAGCTTACAACATCACAACACAAAGAAATACAAAGCCACTCTGAAGTAACAAGGAAACAAAAGACTTCTTGGAATATAGGTTGAGAAGCTGTTTCAACTCTCAATCCACACACATTCACTCTCTCTTTCTATATCTCTCTCTCAAAATCTATCTTATATAAATAGCAATGTTGAGGAGAAAGAGGATGAGCACTTCTTTTAAACTGTCTCTTCACTCCTTTCGTCCCCAATCTTCTACTTTATTTATCCTACTCGCATCTAAAAAAGCCTACTCCGATTCCAAATCACATATTAATATAGAACTTTAAGAACACTCAAAGAGATTTTGAAAAAAAAAAAAAGACCTTTCTTGTCTGCACTTTTTATAGCTGCACAGTTCTTGAATTAAAACCCCATAAACTGCATGTAAATCTTACTTTTCGGTAACTTCAGCATCCACTTTTATTATGCTAATGTATAGCTTGAGACTGAGACATCTGCTTGAGAAGCTGAATGAACGTAGACAAACTCAAGGCTTTCTCCCGCAGGTAAGGAGGTCAGCCATGAAGGGAACACATAGGAGTCTCCAGCTTTTGTGAGACCCCATATAGGACCGTAAAGTTTGGATATCGAAAGCTTGACATTCTTGAGCGTCTTGTTCAACTTGTTGTTCACCACTGTCGAATATCTGTAGTATGTCTTTCCTTTGGTAGTCCACGAAGTAGTCATCTTTTGTTCTATGGAAAATGGACCAGAAGATGAAGCTGCAAAAATATCTTCTCAGTTAAAATTTACACTTTGAAATCTCTTTCAACATATATAAGGCTATATCTTCTTCTAAGCATTTTATGCAAGTTGGAAGGCTAAAAGGGTGCATACATTGTTGTCAACAGTCCAATTGAGTGGTACTAGTATGGAAGTTATACAGTGAAAAAAGCAGCAGAAAAAAAAAAACCTGCAACAGCTGGACTAGATTTTGGTTTTGGAGTAGGTTTTTTCGCAACAGGTTGGAGTGCCGGAACAACAACTGAAACATATAAAAGCATATGATCAATAACCAACAGAACTTGATATGGAACAATGACAGAAAATTATGAAGAGCAAATGAATGAAACTATAATGACTTTAGATGATTTACCTGGTAAAAGCTGGTTATAACCAGCATGACCACCACTTAGTCTTGCAAATATTCCAAGCAAGGGAGCATTGTTGTAGGTAGCAGGTTCTGTCTGCTCATAATTATCTCTCTCATCAGCAAAGTTGTCATAAGCATCAGGGCCACCAACAATGGCACCAGTGAGAAGGTTAGGGTCGCTTGATTTTTTGCTAAACCAAGTGGCATAACCACCTCGGCAGCTCACGAATGAAGGATTAACCTTGATGGAGACAATTGATGATCCCCTATGGTGAACTTGTCGTGGGTAATTGTTTCCATAGCCAACCATGTAACTTGTTGCTCTAGGATTGTCTCCAAGTATGTAATCAACCTGAAAATTCCAACAAGTCATAACACTAACCATTAGCTTTCATCTCCTTGCTTTTGTCATATCAATTATCTTGGCAGAAAATCAACGAAAAATAAAATCAAATTTACCTGAGATTTTGCAAACGATAGTAGCTGAGATGGTGGGACAGATCCAGAAGCACACTTCATGTATTTTCCAGAAGATGCCAGGTAATCAGAATACACTGTGGCTAAGAAAGAAGCACTCGTAACAAATTGCATGTTGTTCCATCTCTGGCGGAAAATAAGGCCACCAGGAGTCTTTTGTACATTGCGAGAGCCCTTTCCAAGACAAGAACACATGAAATACTCTGCCTTCTGTTGATATCTTTCAAAAACTGGTGCATAAGGACCAGCCTTTCCTTGCATTAAGAACTGAAGACATAAAAACAACAACATTAATCAACTCAACCCGTGTAACTACAATAGAAAACAATCAAAATTTGACATCATATTTGATATTTGATCATTACATGTGGAATTTGCATTGAATTGTAAAATGGTAGAGGTGACAATGCATGTGAAGATGATTATAACAAGAAAAAAAAAGTGTTGGAAAACACCCAAAAATAGTATTCTTTTGTAGTTATAAGTTTAGTGTACCTTAGCAACAAGGGTTTCAAATACGACAAGGTTGTCCATCAATATTAAGAAGTGTAACTGATAAACAGATTAGTGTACCTTAGCAACAAGGGTTTGAACTCCGGCGTACTTGACATCCCAACCAAACTCGGTCATGCCCCAACCAGTTCCACCAAGGGAGTCACCATTCCTTCCAAGATAGTCCAAGTAATACTTGTTGTTACTAGCCTGGTACAACCACGCAGCAGCCCAAAGCAACTCGTCCTGTTCAAGCATAAAAAGCCCATTAGAAAAAGCTCTCTTTATAATATTTGGATCTCTTTTTTCTTTAATGGACTCAACCCAATGATTACTTACATTATATCCACTAATGGACCGGTAGTATTTTTGAGCTACAGTAATGCTACTGTCGTATTTGCCACGATACTTGTCGGCAAAATCAAACAGCTGAAAAAGTAACCGAAAAGAACATAACGTCAGAATTCAGAATATTTCCCATCAATAAAATTAATTATTAAATATTTATATATATTAATTTTTAAAAAAATATTCAATTTTTTTATTAAATAAAACAATGTTACATGATAAAATTCGAAATTAGTTTATGAGAAAGAGGTTACAAGAAACCAATTTCTTTAGAAATGGATACGGAAGTTTTTTCTATTTTCATTTTTTTTTCTCTTCACACTCAAGCCCATTCTAACTTTATTTTAAGGGGTGTTAAGGAAGTGGTGAATTTTGAACATTGGTTGTTTTCAAGAGCACCACAAATAAACTTAATATAACAAACAGAAAACAAGGATTAGTGTTTCCGTTAAAGAAAAAGTTAATTTAATATAGAATCTTACCAGTTAAACCAGTCAATTCCAATCCATAAGTTATTATTTATTGTTATTAAAGTATTATCCTTATCAATTATATTTATTTATTTTTATCAAATATTAACTATTTATTTTTTAAATATTTATTACAATAATCTTAAATTTCATATACACTAAAAAAAAAATTCATATTAACTAATCTATTAGTTTATCCTTCTTCAATTCTATTGAAGTTGATTGATGTGAATACCAATAAATAATTTATCCAACAATAAACGGCTAATTCAGGTTTCAGAAAATGGTACTTTCGAAAGAAAAAAGACAGCCTAATATTAGTGCCGTGGAGCAGGACAAAGTGTGACTGTTCATTCCACCGACAAAAGTAGCACATTAATAAGAATTTACATAAATAGCACCTGTAGGCAGATTTACACGTTGACGTACAAGATACCTTAAAAAATAAAAATAAAATAAAATAAAATAATGATGCTGCTGATGACAATATATATAATATGACAGGATAAATTTATGAGAAATGTTTTAAAAAATAAATATTAAAATAAGTTAATTTTATATTTTTTTACATATAAATATAATTTTGTGATAAAAATATATTTAAATAAATATATTTTTATTTTTATCTTTAAAAACATTATTTTTAAGATTTGGTTTGGGTTTAGATACATCTCTTGGTAGAAGAAAATTTTAATATATAATATAATATAATATAATATATCAATTAAATATATAATTATATAAAACTAATAATTAATATTTTTAATATTCTGTATATACAGATAATACATATATTAATCGGTCAAATGCCAATTAAAATCTTTGTTTGTTTGAGTATATATTGATAAAGTAAAATTTTTTAAGAAAATATTATATTAACGAGACATTTTTTTTCCCTTACTTACCACTGAGCAACTACGAAGCTAGGTTTCATTTTTTTTTTTTTTTTGTGATATTATCTTCAGAAGCTGACTGGGAAACCGGGAATATAAAGTGGGAACTAGGAACGACCTAACTGACGAAAAAAGTAAGCTCGGGGCTGAACGTAATTACCTAATGGTATTAATAGACTTTTGCATTAAGATTTTCTTATTTTTTTATATATTTATTTTTCAATATATAATATATGTGATAGATTTAAAATTAATAATAAAAATAAAATTTAATCTTAAAATTAATAATATATTATTTAAATAAAATAAAAAATAATAATAATATTTGAACTTTGAAGTCGGATAATAATTTTAAAACACATCAAAACTTAGTAATATTTTTGTAATAATAATTATAGTCGAGTGATAAAAAACTTATGTTTACCCATGCCTAATAAATGTGATTCTATATGTTATCGTACACGAGAAGATTGCATGCCTAATAAAAGTTTGACGGTTAAATTTGTATGTAATAATGCATTTGAGAGGAAAATGAAATTATATTTTAAAATATAAAAATATTATGATTATATATGAAATTTTTACTATCAAAAACTGCAAAAATATTACTATATTTTTTTAAGTAATATAAATATAAAAATAAATTATATATTTATTTAAATAAATTTTATAATAAAAATTATTTTATTAAAATATTTATAACTAATTTTATCTAAATATTTAAAAAATTTGTAACTAAACATTTTACAAATAATTATATTATAATTTATTCGATACAAATATATTATTATAATTAACTTATTGATACAGTACACTATCCAGGTAGTAGATAACTAAAGCAGTAGTTATTTTCAAAATTTTAACAGTTTTTTTTTTCAAAATAATTATAATCATAAAACGGGAGATGAGATAATTATTATAATACCAAAATTATACTTAATTGAAACTGAACATATAAGAATATTATTTTTTATATACTTATATATTTTAATATTACTTATAAATATATACTAAATAGTTAAAAAAAATTAATGTCTAATATTTTAAATAATATAATAGATTAAAGAATATTTTAACTTTTATTTTTTAAAAATTAAATATATTTTTAAATAAATGTTAAAAAATAAAAAACGTAAATAAATCGTAAAAAAAATACTATTAGTTTATAATCGATAGTTATTAACCGAATGTACACAAAAACTCGTGTAATTGATTATGTTTATTAGCATAACTTATCCTAAACATTCAAGAAAAGAATTTGAAAAAAGTAACAGGTACTTATTTTATTTTCTAAATTTTAAATTAGTACACTTTTGATATGCATATTTTAAATGTTTTATGATATTATGTAAAAAATGTTCTAAATTTATGTTTTTGAAATGATTTTAATCCCTAAATTTTACAAATATGAGACAATTTAATTTAGTTAGTAAAATTTTACACTTTTACAACATCAAGAGATATATATGTCTCACTTAAATATTGTATAAAAAAATATGATAGGGTATATTTTCTGTAAATAAAAATATTATTTAATCATTTAATTTTTTTTTAAAATATTTATTAATTATTTTATTTATAAAAAACGCTCTTCGTTATTTTATTTATAAAAAATTACTTATTAATATTTTAGTTACAAAAAAGGAGCTATAAAAAAAATTTATTGGTACAAATTTTTTAAAAAATTATCGATGAAAGTTTACCAGTCATTTATCCCTACTCTATCTGGCAAAAAAAAATTACAAACACAATTCAACTTTTTATAACTAAATGAATTAAATATCCCTTTTTAAAAATTAAATAATATATTTTATATAAATAAAATAACAAATGTTACCTTCCATTCTATTGCATATTCTCTTCAAATCAGTCAGTATTGTATCACTGTGTAGTGGAGGATACAACACCAACCTTAACGTACGCCGCACCCGAATTAACCAAAAAGTGGTCCAGGATACAATCCCACACACAAAAATAAATGTAATTCTATAGGGTAATAATTGAGTATCAAAATCATTTATAATTATTTATTAAATTTCGTTAAATTAAAAAAAAATTAAATTGATTAAGTAAAATAATATTATTGTAAAAGTATTTTTTAAAAATATATGGTAAAACCACAAAACTAACTAACTATAACAATGGCACTTTCTTTTCGAGATAAAGTTTTCAAAAGCACTTTCTTAGTAGAAACATTTTGGAAAAGTGAGAAATGCTGAAATGGAATAAGAAAAGCAGTGAATAGTAAAGTTGAAGAGTGGAAAACGTGAATGTTACAATTACGAACCTGGTAGGCATGGCGAAGGAGCTCACCGGCATATGTTGGGTTAGAGTGACGGAACACGATGGAAGCTGCAGCCATGGCGGCGGCGGTTTCTCCGGCTAGATCGGACCCGGGATTGCTTGGGTCTATCTTGTAAGCATGTCGGTCGGTGGTCATTTCCTCTGGCCTTTGCCAGCAGTAGTGGTCTGTGTTCCCATCTCCTACCTAAAAATAACCCAGATTGTAATTTACACCGTTTGTAACAAAATTGATTTTTTTTGTAAGTGTTATTTATGATTTTGACCCAAAAAAAATAATTTTCTTTGTTTAAGTTGAAAGTTTAAACTAATTAGAGGATAACCCCATTGAAAACGACTGTCAGAATAAATGAATAGCCTCTGAAAGCTTTTTAACGACATGAAATTACACACCCCAATTTTTTATTCAAAAATCCCGAGCTGCTTAAGCTTATTTTTATGAACTTGGAAACTTAATATTTAATTAATGAGCACTTTCAATTCTTCATCTAAAACAATTAATACTCTCACAAGAACTGAGAGAAAAAATGTTCAAAGAAAGAAGATAACCTCTCCATAGAGAACATTGGGTTGGGGGTGGGCTTTAATGAAGTAGTCGGTACCCCACTTCACAGCTTCTAAGGCATGGCCAAGCTCACCATTTGCAGCTAATTGCTTGCCATACTCTATTATACTCCATGACATCATTGTAACAGTGAATGCCATTGGAAGTCCAAACTTCACATTATCACCAGCATCGTAGTACCCCCCTACCAGATCCACCTGCAATTTTTTACCCCACAAGTTTCGAACCCATTTCAATTTCGTGGAACACGTTTGAAATGAAGTACTGAACAGTTTAATTTAGTTAAGTGTTATAGTGTGAAAGAGGAAAGACTTAAGAGCTAGCTTACCCCACTAGCCTTGCCATCTTGTAACCCAGAATGACCTCTCCAGTTAACTCTTTGGGTATGAGGAAGGTAACCAGATCTCTGAGCTTCAAAGAAGAGAATACTCTTACTAAGAGCTTGACCATAGTCGTGGCCTGCGAAAGCAAGTGGAAAACAGAGAAGCAGAAACAGAGGAGCCATGGAAAGGAGTCTAGTTAAATTTTCCATTTGAACTATACCAGAATTGATTCTTAGAGTTCTAGTAAAGAAAAAGTAAACCCAAATGTAGTAGCTCTCTGTTTGTTTTACAAGTATAAAACTGTGTAAATGAACGCAATTGTAATTTCCTTTTAGAATGAGGAACCCATTATCGTATAAACAATGTCTGTATGATTTAGCAGGCTGAAATTTCTGATAAACCAACCAAACTATTGAGAGACTCTTATGAACAGAGAGGAAAAGAGACTTAAAGGAAGAGAGAAACTGTTTGTATTGTGTAGGGAGTGAGAGAGGGACAGCAACTTATGGCTCTATATAGAGGAGGAAAGCAAAGCTACATAGATTGGAAAAGAAAATAAATTATTATTCCTTTAAAAAAAATCGTAATATTTCTTTTTTGGAGGGTAGAGGGGCTGGAAACGGTTGAGAAAAGAACAGAGTCATGTGGGTGTCCCAACTCCCCATGAAGGGTCGGTCTGGATTTAATGTATTTCTGGAAAAGAAATTACCACACTCTATCAACCAGATTATGTCGAGTAAGAAAGTGCCGTTTTTTTTTTTTTCCTTCTTCCTCTGGTTATTGAAAATAATAAAAAGTATGTACATATTTACAAAAATATGTTTTTAATATTACGATATGAAATTCTTTTATATATAAAATTTTATTTTTAATATTTTTTAAAAAATATATTTTATTTTCTTATAATATAAAATAACGTGTTTTTTTTATAAAAAATATATTTTATTTTAAATTGTATGAAAATATATATTATTTTACCTTATAAAAAAAACTCCTTATTTTTTTCCTAAAAAAAATTAAAATAAGTTACTTATATTTTAACAGATAATTTTTTAATGAAAATTCATTTATTAAGTGAGAACAAAATAATAATCGAGAATATTAATGGGTGTAATATGAAAATTTTAAATTTATTATTTTAAATATATTTTTAATTATAAAAATATTTTTTAATTAAATGATTTGATAAATAACTAATTTTTAATTAAAATATTTAAATTACTTGTTTAATATATAAAGTTACAAATAATAGAGATAAAAATGAATAATATTCTATCAAATTTAATAAATAAGATTTAAGTAATATGATCTATTTGATCAATTCAATTTAAAAATGATACATTTTGATCCTATATATAATAGATCATGATGAATAATTATTCTTAAAGTTTTAATGATATTTATCACTTTTATTAAATACACTAGTGATGTTGTTTTAGAAAATAATCTCTTTAATTCATGGGTTTGTGTTATGTTAGTATTAATGTCATTTACATAAAATAAAAAAGCAAGAGTCAATTTTCTCACTATATTTTATGTTTATATTATCATATTTGTGTTGTATTATCATTGTTAAATAATTAAATATTATTTCTAATTATTATGTTCAAAGTATTTAATCTATTGTATTATGTGAATTTTTTTTTAAATAATAACTTTTATACAATCAAACTCTAAACTTAAGGTGTTCAATAAAGAGTCTAGGAGTGTCTCTACTCTCAAATAATCTTTAACACATAAATTTATACACATTTATATTAATTATGATTAGTAAGCTATGAAAAATAGTTTTGTAAATAAAAAAATTAATATCTTTTAAATTTTTTTTACATAATATAATATAATTAATATTAATATAAATTTATATATAGTTAATATTCATCTTACGTTATAACTACTAGAGCATATAGTGTAAAATAATTTTTTTGAAATAAAATATTGCAAACCATGCATCCATTTATATTGGACGAGGTTCAAACTTACATGTCCATTTTAAACATGTATCATTATAATACAATATAATTATAATTTATTTGTTAAATAATATTTAATTATATAATATTTTTATTATTTTATCATATTACATTAGATTTTTTTCGTTAATATTATACGAGAAATTGGTGTACTAATTTTGAAAATGTGTAAAATTTTTAAAATTATAAAAAATAATTCTTTTAAAACTTATAATAATAAAAATAATATATCAATAATATTAAAAAGTGTTAAATTGTACGATATTTAATATTGAATATATTTTAATGATTATAGTTTAATTTAAATAATATTTAATTAAATATTATTTAAAATAAAATGATATATTATATTTTTTAATAATAAAAATATATAAAATAATAATGAATAATATTATATTGTAATTTTTTAAATTTAGGGTGCTATTATGTAACATTTTCCAATTATTATTTTTTTGACTTTGCTAACTTAAATGGAAACAACTTATCAAGTTTCTAAGTGACAAAGTGGTCTTAACTCATAATCAACTCACTACAATAATTACTGACTTTCCGCAGGATAGTACTTTTTACACCAGTTTACATTTATCACTTTCGTTTATATTTTTTATTGACTTACGTTGATGGAAAAAAAACTTAATTCTCATAAATATTATATGAATTAATTGTAAAAAAAAAAATTGTTCATTGAATGCACCGTAAATTGTATATATCTTTTAGAACAAAAGGCAATAATAAATTTGATTAGTGTAAATTGTCTACCAGATATATTAAGAAAAAACTCCTAAGACCACGTAATTAAGCTCATCTATAGATGTGCTCATGATAAACCAAACTTCTATATCACATACTATGATAGAAAAGACATGCCTAAGGTTGAAAAATCGTTTAAGACTCTTTAAACATTTTATGAGTATTGACAACATCATCCTTAACATATAGAGAAACACTATCAATAGGATTCAATTAACTAAAAAAAAAAAAGGAAAGCTACTATAAATAGGAAAATTATATATAAAAAAACTATGGATAAAAATATCCCATATTTTTCAAAATTTTAAAAAAAATTATCCAAATTTTCATATATATAAATTTTTTAAAAACCAAATTTGCATTCCCTTTTTGTCATACAAACAAGTAATTAACCATGAAACAAAGGCTTTTTTTTTTAATTGAAAGTAGTAGACTTATCTAAATATAAATAGAACAAAACACTTAATTAATGAGAATTAATTTTGTTCAAAATGTATTATCCATTGACATCATAAAAATATAGACATGACACACATACATATTAACACTTATGGTGACATATCTAAAATTACCTAAAATAAGATACATGTTTGAACTATAATAGTATATTAATTTATTCATTTATGATCCTGATGAAAGATTTAAAGGAAAAAAATATCACCTATCATGAAAAAATTAGAATTGAATCCTTACTTTTATAAAATATAATTACCTATCAAGAAAGAATTTAATGTTTTTGTTCTCGTTTTTTTATATATATAACTACTTTTGGCTCTTTCTTTTTATTCATGCAATTGCTTTTGTTTTCTTTTCCTTTATTCATTTTTGTTAAGGAAATAAACACGAGTCATAAACCTAATACGATGACTTTTTTACTAATTGTGAGGTAACCATCTCCCCTCACCGCAGTAGCTTTACACAACACAATATGTAGCCATTTTAAAACTAGATATCTTTCTATAATAGTATTTTAGAAAGTGAAAGATAAAGCTCAAATATATTTTTGTAGTCAAGGTTGTCTCGAGTTCTAGAATCTCACAAGAGTAATCATAAATTTCATGCATGATATACATACATGTTCAATGAATATATGAGTTGGATTGAAAAAATATACAAGTGCACAAGTTGAAATATCTATTTGCAAAATGTAAAGTCAATTAGAAGAATTAAATTAATATGAAATAGTATGTAAAGTTTATATCAATATTAAAATAGGTCTACTAGCCCTTTCCTTATTTTTTTATTTTTTTCTATCAAAACAAAAGAAACATTAATAAAAAAAGAAGAAAAAACCTACTAAAGAAACTCACCAGGGGTTTATTAAGAACTCAAACAAAAGTACATAGATGAACAAAAAAGGATAGTCATGCAATGGATAAGAGATAATCTTTCATAACCCAAAAATTCTTGAATTTTGATTTTTTTATATATTTGGGTTAAAATTCAACTACCATAGTTTTCATAGGCAGATTCTTGGACTTAGCATTACTTTTAAATTTCACATTCATCCTAAATGAAGATGCAACATGCATGGTAGGATGATGATAATTAGTTCTATGATTAAATGTGTTGAAATTTACTTAACTCTTTGAAACAAAAAACTTCATGCTTTCTAATAGAATTATTGGACATATTATGCATAGATGGATGATAATAATGTCCTATAATTAGAAACATTAAAATAATTATTAAATTTAGGAGCTGAAAGAGTCTATAGCCCAATACACTACTAGGGTAAGGAGATACAGATTCCTTAACAACATTGTTGCTCTTTACTTGCTACTTCCATAATTTTTTGGTTAAACATATGAATCTCACTATCCTTCATAGTTAATACTACACAATGTGGTATGATTGTAAATCAATATCCAATAACTAGAAGTGTAACTACTCTTAACCTCATAGGACATACAGTCCATTATAAATATTAAATCACATACGAGAGATACATAGTAAAATTATGTACCCACATAGATAACAATTTAATAACTAACCAAAAAGAGAACTTCTCTCAAATGTAATCTCTCCAAAATAATTTTGAAAATAGATATAAATCTCAATATGAATTTTGACAGAGTTTTGATTCTTAAATAATGGGTAAGAAATAAGAGAAATGAGGGTATCTATAGCACTCAAATTTTCCACCTTGCCAATCACCTCACCAAGGATGGTGGTGAGGGTGTAGCGAGGTCCATGGGAAGGTCTATGTTAAGGTGCTAAAAAGTCACATTTTTTTGTTCCAAAATTTTTCAAGCAAAATCTATAAATACTTACACTCAAAATAAACTAAAAAAATTCAAGTGACAACATCGATGAGCGAGCCTACACACAATAAAAACAAACCTTATAGTGTGTGTAAACATGCTCACATATAAAGTGTATCTAACTATGTGTGTGTGTGAATTACTAGTCCATAGTAATCAACCTTACATAGAGGTGAACATATACACTAAGTAAAAAAGAAAATATAAAACTTGTTTGTACACAGGAAGCTAACATACAAACATAAGTACAACGGGATTTACAAAAAAAATCATCAAAAATTTACACTTGAGCTTAATGTAAGCTACCACAATGATGACATACAAGAACAAACTTAATAGTTTTTTGTCAATTATTGATGTAATGGTTTTTTATGCATAAATAATTGTAGGAGTAGAGTTGGAAGGCCTTGCAAATGTGGTATTTGATGTTGAAGATGTATGTATAGCATTTGAAGAATGAGGGTTAACAGGTTTTACAAATTGAGTTGCTTTTGAAGATGATGGCGTGGACTACTCATCTATATAGCATAGCCTTCTTTTGTCTCCAAAAAGTTTTTCATAGTCAAGAACTTTGTTTAGCTTTTCAATTCTACTTGTTAAACTTTTCATGACTTCCTTTAACTGTTCAAATTCTTACATAAGATTCTTATTTTCCTATTTAAGATCTGTAAGACGTGAATTCAAATCATTAGCAAGTTCAAACAATTCAATTTTTTTTCTATGATTGAGGCATTTAATTCATATGATTTAAGTTTATTATTTAATTTTGTTGCTTTTGTAAGAAATTTATCCTTTTCCTTTTTAGGGCCCACTAAATATCTAAATAATTCATCAAGAATATTAACATTAAACTTATTTAGTAGGACTTTAAAATCACTTTTCTCATAATTTGAATCAATGTTAGACTTATTAGAATTTCCACCATTAGTTGCAGTAAATGTCAAGTAGTTGGTGCTATAATTTTTTGAGTTATTAAGATTGTTGTTGTCACTTTCTAAGTCACTAATGGTAGTATAAAAAGCCCTTTTATGCTCTCTTTCTTTTGTTAGCGCACTTAGTTGTAATATGACCAATTTCATTGCATTCAAAACATTTAGGACCAATAAGTTTAGATTTCTTACCTTCTGAACTCATAGATTTGAATTCTCTTGAATTCTTATCCATTGAACTTCTTGGTTTCAAATTAGGTTGTGAGCTATTTTAGATGAAGAGTGTCTTGAGTCTTTGGCTAATACTTTTGTCGATTTCTAAAAAATCAAGTAAGTTTAAAAAAAATCGTGTCTATAATTGTTTTGTTGGTTCTTGAAAACCGACAATAATAAAAACATTTCGCCTGCTTTTTAAAAACGAGCAAAAAAATTGTGGTCCTATTGGTATTAAATAAGGTCAAAAAAAGTTAATCGTTACAAAAATCGACAAAAAGTTTTTTGTCTGCTCTTATTTCATCAATTTTTTTGAACCAATGAAAACCTTTGTATTAGCTTGTTAAAATTTGATAAAATCAATCCTTTTTTTAGTATTGATGATGTCAAAAATTTTACTGGATAATGATTGAATGGGTTCGTTTTTAAGATGGTAAATTTTAGATCAATTTTCGAGTTTGATTATTCATTTGTAAAAAATTTCGCGTTAGAGATTCAGTTTTAAGGTGAAGTAATTCGAATCGATATCATAAATTATAAATTTATATTTAGCATATATGTAGAAATAAAAATACTAATAGTTTTATATTTACAAAGGGAAAAAATCAAATTTATTAAATATATATAATATATTATTATTTTTAATTTATAAAGATTATTTTTATTAAATTTAATGTTTTTGAAATATTTTAAATAAAAATTACTAAAATTAAGTTTTTAGAATTCACAATAGATAATCATTATTCAATGATGATTTTTTAAATTTATTTTTTTCAATTTTAATTTTAATTTTAATTTTAGATATAATATAATATTTTGATTTTTTTTTTTTATAAATCAACCAAAAGTTCCACCCCATTAACATTATGAGAATGAGTAGTGGGTACATAAAAAAAAAAAAAACAGGAACACTTTGAGATTGCCGTATAATTAGAATTAATGTTATGCATGGACATCTAATAAAGTGGCAACGGATATTACTTCTCCAAAGAAATTTACAGATTCCTATATAAAAAAATTAAAGATTAAAAGAATTATATTGATAATAAACAGGATGTCCACAATTTAAAAACGAAGCACACACGTTTTTCATCAAAAAAATTTCTAGGAATTTTCTGATGATAAATAAATTATTTTGATTGAAAATGGTCTTGCTGTCGATTGTCAGAGAGAACATGATAATCCAAGAAAATGTCATTTTAAAAGTTTCATTAATTAGGAAAAGGTTATTGTGATAGTTATTTATTAATTAAAATAATTAAATTTTTTTAATCAATAAATAATTCTCATAATACATTATAATAAATAAAGTTTTTATTTGAAAATAGCTATTAATTTTATACATCACTGACGGAATAAATTTATTAACAAACGTGAATAACTAAAATCTATTAAACACATCCAACATCATAGGACTTATAAAATATTCTGGCAGCGTGTGAGAGAAATGTTAATTGATTAATTGATCAATATTATAATTTAATGTATTAGTATTTATTGTATGGTTATGGAAACAGGCGTCATGATTTTTTTATTAGTAAGAGGCTAATAATATTGTACAAAGTAGTGTGTTGAATTGATATGATTCTATAATATTATACTCAAAATTAAATCTCATATCATAATATTTTATTTATTTGATAAAAAAAATTAATATCTCCTTTTTAAAAAAAAAATATTGTGCAAATAAGATATTCACCCAACCAATTTTCAAATTAATAAATCTTTGTAGGCATGTGATTTTAATTTTAACTTTAAAAAAATTATGGATAAATCAATCTTCGAATATATTTTTAAACCGTTAGATTTAAAAGATTAATCTCATATATTTTGAATAAAATTAACCCTAACTAACTTTCTACTACCAATATATGAATAATAGGGTAGATGCATGTATACACTGAATGTAACATAGTACTTTCGTTGATAAAGTGGCAGCTGGTAAATAATTGATACTATTTTAAAGAATACATTGTTCAAGTCTTCACACCCTTGATTATTATTTGATAAAAAAAAGTTTTAATAATGAATTCATATTTTATAAATAAATAAATAAAAAATGAAACGTCCAAACAATGTTACATACATAGGTTGAGTTGAGAATTTTGTTCATTATCACATAGTAACGTAGTATAAAAAAAAAGTTAGCATATCTAATGGATTTAAATATCTTATGTACATTTGTTTTAGTGTATTATTTTAATTCAATTTTTTTCTTTCACTATGTGTCTAAGATAGTATAAAAATTATTCTCGCCATGAGAAAGCCCTATTATTATTATTATTATTATTATTATTATTATTATTATTACAATATATAATATGTTATATATTTAAGAAATATCTCTTATTTAATCTATTATACTAAAATTGATAAGTGTTATATATTTAAGAAATATAAAGCAAGTATATCGTGAAAAATCAATATCTAATGAACAATCATCACATACTAAGTTATTTAAGAAGAAATCATGAAAAAAGTATAATTATGAGTATATTATAAACTTCATCAAAAATCTTAGCTCTTTAATGACTGTTATTACAAGCAAAAGTAGCATAAATAATGAATGAACAGTGTCACTTCTTAAAGAAATATTTGACGTATACATTGGACAATTATATATATCGATCGAGTACATATTGCAATTATTTGAATTTCAAATTATCAATTTAAGTGTTGACAAGGTGAGTCCTCGATTAGTAAATAACTTTCATTTATATAGAGCATATTATTATATTTATATTATCTAATTATTTATATATATTTCTTTTATATAAAATATGTTATTATCGATTTAAAGCTAATCACCTATCACATTTAGCAATGTTTTATGATTCATCATTTGTTAATCAATATCAAGAACATGATGTTAGCATTAGAGTTAAATAATTATGTGATATGACATTCACACTTGAGAGAAATAAAAAATTGATAATCCTTTAGCCACTAAAGTTTGAACAAAACTAAAATTATTGGATCTTAGTAATCTTTTACTTATATGGCAATCATATTTGGTATTATGACTCAGTTTTCATAGAATTAAATAAAACCACAAAAATAGTTGTTGAAATGTAAGAGTTATAATTAGTTATTTTTATTCTATTGTTCTTTGTAATATTTAATAAAGAACTAACTATTTTAAACTTTTATAGGTCATAGAAGTTGTAGTAAGGGCATTCTCTTAAAAAATCAAATAAGTTAATATGAGACAATATGTATAAGTGAATATTAATAATTTAATAAATTTTACTATTGAATAATAAATATGTTCAAATTGGTAAACCATGTATACTTGTTTTTTGTAGGTTCCACAATAAAATGATAGAGTCATGTGTGGTTACTTTGTCATGAAATTTATGGGCAAAATCATCTCAAATATCAACATGTTAATTAAATATGTGGTAATCTCTTTTACTAATATATTATTTTAATATATATAAGTTTTTTTTTTGTGAATTTATGATATTACATTATTATTTTGAATTTAAATACATGTAGTTTTTTGGTTGGAGTAAGTTGGGTTATAATATGCAAATTTTTGATGATTTATGAGAAAAATGGACGAAACGTGAAATTATAAGAGCACAAGAAAAATTAGAATTTTTTGTATGATATTGAATAATATCTTATAATATTTAGTGATATTATAATTAAGTTAAATAAATATATATATATATATATTGTATATAAATTATTTTTTGTTATAAATTTAGTTCTTAAGTAATTAATTAATCTTTAGTTTTTCAATGAATAAAAAATTTAAAAACTCTTTTAAACATATTTTGGTTTTTTCTGCAGTTATGTGATCGAAAACATGTAGTGAGGTTATTAGAAAATAACCAAAATATGTTTAAAATGGTTATACCATTTTCAGTCGATTCTAGACTCGAATCAACTTTAAATTTTAAGTTGATTGTACCGATAAGGTGATATAAAGTTTTAAGTCGATTGACATGTAAAACCAATTTAAAATTTAAAATCGATTAATACTTATGATCGATTTAAAATCTAAAGTGTGTTATAACATATAATCGATTTTAAATTTTAAGTCATCTTATTTTAAGTCTGTTCGTTAAAATCTTCTTTAAGTTAGTTAATAACCGACTTAAAAGTTCTTTTTTGTAATAGTGTAGAGACGAGAGAAAGAAAAAAAGAAGAAAGAAGGAAAACAAAATAATTATATATGACAACAATTGACACCCATATCATTTAATTATTTTAAAACTTATAATTATAAAAATAATATATTTTATATTCAATTTATATATTTTTACTATTAAAAAAACTTGATATATCATTTCGCATTAAACATCATCCCATTTAACTCTATTTAAATTGATATATGATCATTTAGACTTGTTCGATGTTAAACACCGTTCGATATTATTTTTTATTATAAATTTTAGAAATATTATTTTTTAAATTCTCTTAAAAAATTTAACTTTTTTACATGTAAATGATATTAAATTGTGTGATAATAATATAAAACATATTTGTAGTAATTTTAACAAAAAAATAATAATTACATAATATAACTCTTTTATTTTGATTTTTAATTCCATTCACAAAAAACATATTATATATATAATATATAAAAATATAAGTTTAATTATATGACATAATCTCTTTCATACATGAAGTTTTATTTTTATTTCCTTCACTAAGAAATATATTTAAGAAAATAAATATATGTAAAAATATATTTAAGAAAATAAATATATGTATTTTTATCGAGAGTTAAAAATAGAATTATATTAATTAATTTAGTTATTTATACACCAAACGTAAAAGTGTTTCACATGTTTAAAATTTTGTTAAATAATTGAGTTATTTATATTTCGAATGAAAAAAATTAATTGTGTTTCAATATATATATATATATTAAAGAAAAAATATATAAATAATTGAGTAAATAAAAAAAATTATATAAATAATTAAGTAATATAAATAATTAAAAAATCAAATTATCACCGATGAAAAAATCACAGGTATATGATTCAATTTGGCCACGTACATATCATTAATAACTTAATGATATTTTGTACCAAATAATTAATAAATTGGGTTTTAAAAAAAATAATAATTCGGAGAAAAATAGGCAATGATAATAAAATAATATCATTGATAACGTGACTCATAAAATATTCCTGATTTAAAGAAGATGAACGATAAATATACTTAAAAAATTTATATCTACTTTTTATTATATTATTTATATTTTTATATATATTAATATTATTTTTCAAACATAATTTTTTTTATTTTTATAAATCTATCACACAATATAATATAAAAATATAAGTATGAAAATAGATACTACATAATATAAATAATATAAGTATAAAAATAAATACAACATACATAATATAAATATACAAATAAATTTAAAATTAATTAATATTAACATTTTTATCTAAAACAAATTAAATTCACGGAGTAACAAGTAGATAATAATTTCAACCAATCGAAGGCAAAGAAAATGACAGTTTTTTATTTTCAATTATCTCCATACATATATATTTTATACTAAAAAATGCTAAATATGTTTTTTTAATAGCATAAATATTTATGTGTTTTAGATAAAAATAAAATTATATAAAAAAAATGACAGTGTGATTCCAGGAAGATGAGAGGAAGATTAACCTGTGATTGTAAATTGGAAACGCGACAACCTGACAAACTACACTCAGTGCCTTCCATTTCGTTTTCCAGTTCTCATGGTGATCTGTATTATTTCGTTATTAACTTTTATAAACTCCACCGACAGTACCAGTAAGAAATGTATCTGTAAATTGTAGTTTGTAACCCATATATAAGAACCATTCGCTACTCGGCATGCCCACAAAGCGTTTTTTCAATAAAAGTGATCTAAAATAATATATTTTAAAGCAATGAGAATTATTTCTGGTCTAATACTTTAAATGTCAATTCCCCAAATATTAAAAACATTTGTTTTATTTTCTTTTTTAAATAACTATTTATTTACGTATTTTATATAATATTTAAAGTGTAAATTTTCTTACATGTCAAAATAAATAAAGGAACTTACTTTTAGTCTAATATTTTGAGTAAATAAATTTTTATACTACTAAATCTTATAAGCAAAAATACCATTAAATATTTTTTTGTTATTTTTTTACTCTTCAAATATTTTGATCTATTAATTAAAAAATTTATTATAAAGAATAACAATCACTTGGTAAAATAAAACAACTTAAGTAATAAAGTCCTCAATTTAACTATGTAATATCTATCTAGCTAAAAGATAAATTGACACGGTTATAGACATATGGAGATAAGTTATTAGGAAAATAAATAGATCTAAAAATTCTATTTGAAAACTTGGGTAGATAGTCCAAAATCTAATATGATAGTTAATGAAAATAAGCTTAAATAGTGGAACTTGGGTAGATCCATACGTCCAAAATCTAATATGATAGTTAGTGAAAATAAACTTAAATAGTTCTACTATGTGTTTGATGATTGTATTATATTTTTAACGTGGTAAAATTTTAACAAGTGTGGATTTAATAGAGCATAAATCTCGCACATAAACCCCTTAAAATTAATAGTGTTATGAATACAAATTTTACAAATGATCTTCATATATTCAATTTATGAAAACATAGAGAAAAAGGTAGATAACTTATCAAATACAAATAGATACCAAATAAAATCAATTTTCTTTTTATTTATTATTTTATTATCTAATAATGTTATTTTATTAGTATATTTTCTTTATTTGAAATAAGTTTGTATTAATATTTGAATTCTTCTTAAATGAATGTATCTAATTTTTTCTTTATTATTTTGGTAGATTTTTGATAAGTTATTTATTATAATTTTTTTTGTCAATTAATAGTATATTATACTATATATTTCTTTTAATTCTGTAATATTAATACTCATTCATTTATTATTTATTCCATAATAAACTGTATTTTTTTGAAAATAATTTCCTTAATGATAAAAATGATAGATCTTTAAATCCATCTCTTTTCTTTAAAGTTTGATTTTAATTTTTAAATTTTTTCAAATTTCTTTATACTAATTACCATTTTATGTGAAAAATATCTTAAAATGTCTCTTATTTTTAATTCTATTATTCATCGATTTCTTATTATTTTTTGGTTATTTATTATTTGTTTTTCTATTTTTATTTATGAAATATTACTATTTATTTTTGTTATATTTAATTTTCGTTATGTTTTAGAAATATTTTTGAATTTTTTAAAATTATTTTTAATAAAACTTCAAAATTTGTGAATATTTTTGATGTTATTTCTTGATTCGACGTAAAACCACTAGGAGTGTAACCACATGTCATAAATTAAATATTTAATATTAATTTCGTGTTAGTGGAAGGTCATTACTGGCAGTTCGGATTGAGGGATTTATAATTCATGAAAAAGACTATACGCTATCCAAAACTTAACCATAAACCCCTTATATATAAAAAAAAAAAAAAACAAAGTAACTCTTTGCAAAAAAAATAAAAAAAATCATTGACCAGAAAAAAATGGTACATCATTGTGTTATATATAGAAAAATTGGGGAAATAAATCTGAAGATAAAAGAAATTGTATTATTGAAATAAAAAAAACTAATCACAGTTCCTTTCTAGTTATAATAAAGTAACAATAGCCTTGGGATATGCATATAAATTTAGTACAATTAGCAAAAATTTCGAATGATCTGATTTGTTCTATATTACTCAATGTTCCATTAAGTTTGAGAAATTTTAACTCATATATATTTATTTAAATATTTGGGCCTAGCTGAAGGACAAACTTTTCTATTATGTTCTGTTTAAGTTTATCGTGAAATGTAAGTTAATTCTAAATTTTATAAAAACATATATACTTAACTATTTAATAACATCATTTTATGATTTATAGCATTAGTTTTTTTTTCTTTCAAATAATTACATTAACTCTAATTTTAAATCTTTTATATTATTAAATAAACTATTAATTAAAAATTATTAACTATTCATTGTATTAATTGTATGGTATTAGTTGAACATGTAGACTAATCTAAATAAATTTAAAATTAAAAAAAGTCAAATACGTTCATATTTTAAACTTTATATTTAATTTTAAAAGTTTGAACACCCAAAACTAAATAGGGTGTTATATCATACAGTTTTGGGATTGTAATGTTATATTTATAGACAAAATTATTATTTTTAGGATATATTTATCGATCAAAAATAAAAAAATGTAAGAAAGATAATAATTTTATTTTTTATATTTATTTGACAAAAAAACATAGAAAAGGAAATGATTCCTAAATTCTATTTTTATTCCTAAAGTTTCATGATTTTAATTCCCGATTGTTTTCCTTTCCTATTTAGTTTTTTTTTATATAAATTTTAGGGTAACTTAACCCTCTAAATAAATATAATACTTCAGTAATATTGTTAAAATTTGGACCATGACAAAAAATAATAACTTTATTAAATCTTATATCTACAACTCAACATATTAACTAGATTTTTATCATTTACTTATTTATAAAAAATATTAATGAATTAAATAAAATTTAATTTTTAATTGAAATGATAGATATTATCATATTAATTATTCTTTTTAAAAATAAAAGCAATATATTAATTATAAATTAAATATAAATCACAATTTATTTAAAAGAATAGTTTTGTAAAGTATTAATTTTATTCTCCTTTATTTTCATTCTATATGTTTAATTAACATTTTAAAGATATTATGCTTCCTGGTTCTTACAAATTAATAATATACATTATTAAAAAAATCAACATATTTATTCAAATTTTATTTTATTTCGATTTTAATTGATTCTAATTATGTATTAATAAACATATCTGTAATAAAAAATATATTTTAGGCTCATATTTATTAGATAAGTTACTTTTACAAAAAAAAATTACAAAAATTTGTTTGTTAAAGGTAAAAAAAATATATTGTCTCATATTTTTTTATGAAAGTATAGAAATACAAGTTATTATATTTATAATATTTTTTTATAAAAATAATAAATTTATATTATCTTATTTTATAAATAAAAATAAAATATATTTTCATTAAAGTTATTTTTATTATGTTTATTTGTTCAACATTGGAGGTTACCCATTAGAAAAAAATAGAAAAAAACATGGTAAGGTTACTTATGAGAAAAAAAAATCGTCATAAGGCCACTCCATGAATTTTTATCCTTATGAAATTTTTTTTTTTTGGGAAAATAATTGACAATATCTAATTATCAATATTCCTTTGCTATTTTTTATAAATTTGAAATTCAATAGTTGCCCCGTTAAACTGCGAAATTGCGGGCAAAATGACAAAAGAAGATTCGGTCAAAAAGGTTGATCCATGTCAGAAGGTTTTATTTGTAACCGCAATCAACGCTTTCCGCCGAAAACAGTTCAGAGAAAAAAAAATCTGTACGCTCTCACTCTTTTGTTTTTATGCTTTTTCAACTTTTCAAAAAATAAAAATAATAATAATAATAAAGAAAAAACCAGTCATGAGCCACACCACCGTAATTACCGGTTAACGCACTTAGTGTTACGGCCACGGCAACACACAGCCAGTGGACTAATTTAAATTTTAAAATTTTAAAATTTTAATTGTGGGAATAAATAATATTAATGGAAAAAAAAAGTACGAAAAACATGTATTAGCCGGTATGCGGTCAAATATGGCAAGTACACTCGAAATTATAACATGCGTACTCTCGTATAATAAATATATATTGTTTGCATGTTAAGTTTGTATTATACAATAAAATAATTAATGCAGTACTAAAATGAAAAACATGTATTTTATTTTGACCAAATATGAATACGACTAATAACTAATTTTAAGTTATATTAAAAATATATATCATAGTCTGATTATTGTAATATAGAAGCAAGCAAAGTACGTAGATACGAATATTGATGGAGATACTGTGGACCTGCTAAAGTGAGACGGGAAGCTTCCTTGCTTTTACTGTGGAAAATCTTGCAATGGGTTCACACTAGCTAACATTGTCGCTCAACCCTATACTCTTTTTTTTTTTTCTTAAGTTGCGACTGCTGGGTGCGTTAGGTTGACGGAGAAAGAAAAATGAAAAATGTTGGTTGTTTTCGATGGGTGATTGCCGAGACCTCCAGAGTATATAGTTTTTATAAAAAAAATACTTTAATCTTATTATTTTTAGTTATATTATTTTAACCTCAAATTTCTAATTTATATATATATATTTAGTATTAGAAATTTAAAATTATGTACCCATTTTAAGATTAAAATACTTTTTTCTAATATTAAAAAATATATTTTTAAAAGTTATAAGATTAACATTTGTATGCTTTTTAATTTGCATTTAACTTTGTAATTTTTACTCCCTTTGCTTTAAGATACTTCTATATTCTTAGAATGGCGGTGTGAGTAGTATTGATCTGTAGAGAAATATTATATGTATTTTTCTACAGAGAGAGAAATACTATATACTAGGAAAATTACGTTACATGTATTAAAATATTCAGTTATAATATTGACCATGATTTTTGCATTAAATTAAAATAAAATATAAGGTATAATTAATGAAATTAAAACATTAGTAATTTTTATTTTACTATTTTGAATGTTGATATAGTTAATTATACTTGAATTGTTCAACCTATATTTTGATAGTTTATAAAATTATGGTATTTTTAAGTAAAGATTTTTAAATTTAATTCTCAACATTCGCATCACATCGCATGTTTAATATTAGTATTTATGATTTGAACTAAAATAAAAAAAAGGGTCAATTATATTATAGAAAATTGCTAAAAAGAAAAAGGTAAACACATACTAACCAAAAAAGTGCATAATTATTCAATTCAGCCATTATTCAAATTATGTCAGAATTCACACGCATGTGACTGTTTGAATGGTAGGGAACTTCCTGGTTCACACTATATCTGTAAATTTGCTATTTCGGTGAGGCACACTCAATAATTAGATTAAATGTTGGTAACTAATGTATATAGTTACTTGATTTCTTTTTTTAATTTGTTATCTTCCTTTCAACTACTTCATATATATTTAAACAAAGTCCTGATGAATCCCTAAAATTTAGCTCATCTTTTTTTATTGTTTTCTTAATCTCGTTTATTCTTATTTTATCTAGCTTCTAATTTTTTAGGAAAGTGAATTAATTTTTTGTTTTTAATTTATAAATTTAAAAGTTTATATTTCTATTTTGTTAATGTGTTTATACGATGTAATCACAATGCTAATATCATATATGATTCTAAGTGTTAAGTTTCCTTCGATCTTATATCGATCAGAAGTTCAACAACAGTGTTGTTTCTAAGTTTAGGTAACCTTTAATTCAATAAGATCTTATAGAGTTAAGTTAGGTCTGAGTTTATAATATGGTATCAGAGTTAAACCTAACTTGATCAGTAACTTAGATTTTATCTTTAACAATCTTACAGTGACTTTGTGAGACTACCTCTGTCCGTGTGGAGGGAAACTGTTAAGTTTCTTTCAGTCTTACATTGATTAGGAGTTTGACAACAATACTGCTTATAAGTTTAGCCAACTCTTAACTTAATGAAATCTTATTAGGTTAAGTTAAACCTGAGTTTCTAACAGTAAAAATATAACTTTATTAAGACATGAAATATATCAATTTAGAATTCTATATGAATAATATATTTCCATAGTAAGCATTTGTAAAGTGTACGGCTTTGGTTATGATAATTTGTTAAAAGTTTGTTAGTAAGAAAAAATATGATAAAGTAAAATATTATTTAGGTGTATAATCAAGCCTATATAATAATATTTAATAAAAAAATATCATGTAAGTTATAATTATTATATAATTATGATATATAAAAATATTATCTATTAAACAGAAAAAGTAGCAACCTATTGTAAATTTTGTAAGCTTAATAAGCAACTAAGTATATTTAATTTAACGTTAAATTATACAATTGGTATTTAATATAATTGATTAAATATGTTAAATTTAAAAAATAAAAGGATTGATAATACAAAAATTAATTTTATTAACATGTTAATTTTGATTGCTATAAAATAATTTAGTTTAATTTTCAAATTAAGACTAAATATGTTAAATTTTAAAAAATTATAGATGTAATATTACAAAAAATTTAAAGAATCAAAGTGCTAAATCTAATAAAATTTAACAACTAAATGTTAAATCTTCATTTAATCCATATAATTTTTTTTCGAAGAAGATCCTAGGCTTTTGACCCTATATCAAATTTATAGTGGTCATAAGTTTCATGAGATGTCGGTACCAAAAATGTTATTACGATATATTTTATATTACTATTTTATTTTATTTTCGTTGAAGAGTTGCGTGTTTTGTAGCTTACGTATGTAGAGTATTAAAATGACATAATTTTTTAGTGAAACAAGTAGTTCGTGTTGTTTTAATTGAGAGTAATTTTAGAATATATTTTTTTATTGAGATTATTAGAATTACTCTAAGTTATATCAAATTAGAAGTGGAAGGTAAATAACCATAAATATTCTTACAAATTTCATCATATAATTAACATAAGAAAAATTTATCCTAATTTTTTAATTCATATTTAAAATAAGATTTTAATACTTATTTAATTTATAAAAACTACATGACTAGAAATAAAAAAAACAAAAAAAAACTATGGGGCAATATTGAACTCTGACACTTATCACCCTTTTATCTTTTACATTGATTAATTATGGTGTTGCTGTAAGGTCTCTTCAATTAATAAACTGATAATATAATGAGACTCACATATAAATGAAGCAAGATTAATCACAATCGTACTAACTTGAAAATTTAGAGGGTTAATTTATTTTAAATTCTCTGCTAACTTAATTTCTAGAGCAAAGAGAGAGGGGGGAAAAAGATATTACAACAATATGGTGGTTGGAAATAGATGGTGACACTATGAAGTTCATAAATATACCAAGGGCCACCATATCTAGAGGCTATAGAGTTGCTTGGAGCTTTTATACACAGGACAAGATATGTGTTTGTGGGGTTGTTGGCACTAGAATTATTAAAGATGGTTTGGTTGTGTTTAGAATCTCATTAACTCCTTATGTTATATGGAGTGTTGAAAAGAGCATATCGTTTCATTTAACCAAAAGGCAGAGTTGTTACCTTCTGTTAATCTAGTAGATATATTCATGGTTTTGAAACTTGAATATAGACAAGTGGCTTGTTTTTATTTAGGTGTTGTTTGCTATTGTTTTTATGTTTAAGATCTCTTATATATCAATTAGCTACCGTCACGTCCACACGATTGAGATAAGGTAGTGGTGGTACTTTTGGCTTTTTTTATTTTAAAATTATATATATATATATATATATATATATATATATATATATATATATATATATATATATATATTTGTATAGGATAATGACATCTTCTCCACCTTCTCGATGAAAATAGCCCATGTAAAAATTGATTGGAACTTAACTCAATGTAGTCCATTTGAATACCTAAAGGGTTTTATTAAGCCTATATCACAAGTAATTAAACAGTGTGATTTTCACCTTATAATCAACAATTGGTTTCTAGAGGGACGTGCACAACCGTTGTATTTAAATTATAATGAAATTAAAATAATAAAAAATACATTTTATTTATTTACATGTATTATTATTTTCTTAAAATAAATAATTATAACATCTTTAATTATTCATGTTTTGTTAAGATGATTAATTTTAAGTAAAATAATCAAAATAGTTCATAACAATAAATTAAAATGAAAAAATTGACTACAAGATAAACTACCACGATGACTAGTCAATGACTCTTAAAGACTCACCCCAAACTTACAAGTAAATAAAAAAAATAAGTTTAACGAAAAACACTAAAGACAAGCAATACAACATAAAACAATAAAATAAATTATAAATTAATCAGTAGACAGATTGTTTATTCTAATTTCAACCTTGTTTAAAATACAAACTTTTTTGCATTTAAGGCTTTATCCTAGCAATGAGATATCTAGTTGGAAATAATTTGTATAATAGTTAATTATACAAGGTTTGATTAGAAATATTAGAAACATTTTTAATATCTATGTACCCACAAATATTTCTACATATATCACTTTATGATAATGTGTAAGATGATTTTAATCTTGAGTAATTTACCTGATCCCTTAATATGGAACATTAATATTTGACTTACGTAACAATTTCATATTAGTGGGTTAAGATTCTTTGTATCTTGATATCTTGTTATTTATGGTGAGTTGTGTGGTTATCTTACAAGATGTAGAATCCACTTCGTGTGATCTCAGGTGTTAGTTGCATTTCCTTGTTCAGCAATTCAAAGTGTGAATAAATGTACACAATCTCAAATGCCTCCTTTTGTAGTCTTCAGCTTAAGCACGACATTGCCCTCTTTTTATCAAGATAAGATGACATCTCATTTTCCATACATTGACATGATACACCAAGGATAGCATATTTGAGTTTAAGGATTGAACATACTATAAATGAAAGGGATCAAGGTTAAGAATCTGTTTTACAACATATTGGTTCATATTTATAAAAATTCAAGAACAAAAATAACGAAGAAGCTATAAGAACATATGAAACATAACCACCAATATTTGATATATTAACTAAATAATTAAAGAATTATGATCTTATATTTGTAAAATAAGAGAGAGAAATTAAGAAGAAGAGAATAATATTCTTGTGCAGTTGATTGAAACAATGAGCAATAAATTTTATTTATAGGAAAAATTAAAACTTTTAATCTTATGTAATTGATAAATATCTTTTTTATTACAAATAGGATTAATAATACTCATTAATTAAGAAAATTCTTATTTAAAGAAGAGTTCTTTATAAGTGGACTCATTAATAATAAAAACTCCTATGTAAATAAGAGTTTTTTTAAGATAGACTTGTTAATCATGAAGACTTTTATTTAAAAAAGAGTTCTTAAAGTATATTTTTTGTTATCTTTTAGGTTAAAGTTTAGCCTATAATTTATGATATATCTTATATAATAGTTTAGTATATATCTTATTTTATATTTTAATATAAATATTTTAACAGTAAAAATAATTCTAGATTTATGTGCGATTAAAAGCGTGAGTGCAATCCTATGTGTTATAGTTATAACAAACATACCTGAAGTACGACTATCTTAAATTCTAACGTTTCTTCGACTTTGTTTAATAGACTTGAGAGCGAACTTAAAAATAAATTTACATGTAAATATTTTATACACCAAAATAATCAACACTTATAATCCTTACAATAATGACCGAAGATACACCTTAAAATTCCATAACACTCATGCGGATGAAACAAAATTTTAGCTTTCGAAATATATTTGGTCTATTACAGTTTTCATAAGTAACATTTTTAGCACTTTTTGGAACTTTTCTTCGTCAAGGGAGCTAGTAACCTCCGTGAATGGAAGCCCTCTAGCTTTGAGAAGCTAAAAAGACCTAACCCAGGTGGCTAGGGTCTTTACCTTATATAGATTCCCTTGGTGGTAAGGACTAGAAGGTCCTATAAACTTTTGAATTCTTAATTAATAATAGTGGCTCAAGATCGAGGCTTAATGACCTTAGCATGACATCTATAAGACCAAAGTCTGTAGGGAAGAAAGGTTGGAGATCTGATGTCTCGTGACAGCTCGTGAATATTCTCTCTAAAGATAATATTCAACATTTCTACGAAGAAACGATATACCCTAAAAAAAAGTGCATTTTATAGTGCATCATAACGTCCACTGAATGTTATTTCCATATTTTACACCATATGATTAATATAAGTAGCATGTTGCCAATGATATTCTATGTAAAGGGTAACAGTAAAAAGGCATAAGTAAAAAATATTTATTTATTATATTATGAGAGTGGGTTACAAGCATAACAGAAATAACAGGAGAAGGGCAATGGTTTGTGACATTTCCGTAATCACCCAAGCTTGAGTCCCCTTGGCCTCTACTATCTGCTCGTGGAAAGTTTTCCTACGATTAGCAAAGGCTACCAAGATCTCCCTGCGAGCACAAAGTATGGCACAAGTAACCTTAATCCTATCCTTCATTTCATTCTATGTGCGGGCTATCTCGGCTTTTAGATTAGCAAGTTCTTCAGACATTTCAGTGCAAAAGCGTTCATGATTAATGGCTCAAAAAAATTTTAAGGTTTCTTTCTAGATTACAAGATATGAATCTTTCTTTTGGAATAAAAAGGCTTCATGGCAGTACATCCATATTTAAACACAAAGAAACATCCTTTCCCAATAACTACAATAAATGATTGTAAATTCCTAGAGTGTTAATTACACAAGCTCCCAAGAGACCAATTAAAAGCTACCTTTTGACCAATTAAGACCTTGAGAAGAATCTAAAGACATCCCACCCAAGGGTCAAAACTGAGGAACAATGTCCAAAGGATCAAGACCCTGGCCCCAATGACAGCAAAACAATAGAAAGCGTCTGACTAAAGCTGACAAAACTTCATTTAATAAAACTGTAAGGTCTGCATTACATGGAGGAGCAACTGAATTCATGTTTAGAATTTAGAATTAAAAAATATGAAAATTAAAAAAATAATATAAATCCCAAACTCAATGGCTATCGAGGTCCCCGAAGTTCTCAAAACAAGAAAAAATATCTCGTTCAAGAGAGGTTCTATGATCTCATTCTTAATTTTTTTTTGTCATTTTAGGATCTTCAGAATATTCAACCTACACAATCCTCTCTTGAAGGAAGTTCCACCTAGAGATCAACGTGGCCACCGTTTTCTCCTCCACCCTACTAAGGAGTAAGTTAATCGAATGACAATCTTTACCTTTCTCTGAAGTTCTTTGTTCTCGGCGATCAGTTGCTGGTATTTGACGACCAAGTGACTATTTTGGCTAAGTAGGAGTTTACTCCCTTGCCACAATGTTGAGTTCGAAGGATCAACTTAGGAAATATTGCTGGAATAAGATGCAATAATGAATCTTGAAAGGGCTCGAATAGAATGGATTGACAATGTCCAGAACCTTTAAGAAAGGGAAATCTGGTTTTGGGATGCCATTACCCATATATAAATAAGAAAAAGAGAAACGTTCAAATCATTAAAGAAACATCAAGAAAGAACATAGTCAAACATAGGGAAACAACACACTAATTAACTCTTTACAAATATATCGAGAATGAAAGAAAAAACATTTAAATGTAAATTGGTTTCTAAATGCGTTTTTATGTCTGTTATTCAAGATGAAAAACCTTCTGAGTAAGTTAATGCGTTTCAGGTATGCACTTTTCACTAAACACATTATAATTGAGTTTACAAACATAGGATAATATGGTATCTATATGTTGGTTGATCGATTAAAGGGTTAGATTGATTAAGGATCAATTGTGTACAATCTAATTGCTTTAGGATTGAAATTTTAATTGGACTGGATCGATCAAAGTTAGGTTCAATCAATCTACTTGCTCTTGGTTTTTCTTAATCGTTGCTCGATCAATTAACCTATTAGTTCAATTGACTTAACACGTAAGTTTTCAACTTAAAACCTTTTTGTTTACTTGAGTCAAAATGATAAATTATCATATTATCCCTATTTATTATTACTCTATGAAATGTTTTATGGATAGAATGATCATTACCCAATGACCTAGCATTAGGGTTTCAATTCTCCTGTTTAAACAATTTAATGTATTTTTTTTCAACAATCACACATATTCTATTCATCTAATTTTTGGCATTTTCTTTCTCAAAACGTGTTCTGAAAACTATGCTTATTTATTTGTATGATACTATGCTTTAAAATTTTTTGTTATAGGGTTTGCTAGATAATTTAATTTGACTGGTTTAAATCTTGAATCTTCTAACTAGGGTTTTTCATTATTGAATATGCTCTAAGACACCTTTATACTTTTACTATTTGGGTTAACTTTTTAGGTGCTTGTTAAACGTGTTCGAATTCTTATGTAACTCGAGAGATCAAAATGTTAGTCTAGATTCGTATGCCTATCTTGTAAAGACTGTGAAAAAGTAAAGAATCATAAATAGATTACTTTAGAGGCTTTATCTATGAATGATAGTTTTAGACTTGGTCTTGTTATCGAATTAATTTTCATAGTGGATAGTTAGGTGGTTTAGTGAATTAGTGATTTTTTTTAGTTATGACTTAAGTTGTTTTCACCTAAAATATCATGTGTCAAGTTTATCTTTATTTCTACTTTATATTATTTACACACGATTGTTTGTCTGGAAACTTGATCATTTTTAATTAGATTTAATTCAAAAAATTACCTATTTATTGTTTCTAAGTTAATTACATCCATAACTTGAACTTTCAATCTTAAGCACCGTTTAAACACACCTAAAATTGTTAAAGAAACCAAATAAAATATAGCCATAAAACGAATTTTGTGTGAGTGGTAGACTCATACACATATCCATAAAGACAAATAAAATAAAGCTCTCTTCAAATGCTCAAATCAAGGGTTGCATCTTCAATATGAGGGAGGTCAACATAAGGAACTTTTTGAACTAGTTTAACCTCGTTAATAAGAGAAACAACAAGAACTTGAGGAGGTTCAAAGGCATCAAATTTACAGTGCAAGTAGCCAAGGGCTCCACAACATTAGGAATAGAATAAGTAGCAACAAGATCTTCCTAAGAGGGGATCACATCAATCGAGAACACATCAACCTTTGAATCCACAATCTTTGACCAAATATCGAGATATCCATTTGCTATGGCATCAAGTTGTAGGCCCCACCCAATCCTCATCTTGACTTTAATGATCTGGTTCCCTAGCTCTTCGATATTGGAGCATTTATCAGATATAACTCTCCATTTCACTCAAATGCTCCTTCGAACCCTTTATAAGCTCATCATTTGACCTCTTGTTTATCTCAAGAGCAATAACTCCATATTATTTTATTCCACCTCCCTATTCTTCTTTTTTAACTCCCCTTTCACTTTCACCAACTCTTCGAACAAAGCCTTTGTTCAAACTTTGTCCCGATAACCTCCTAGATCTCAAGCATGAAAACTTGACATTAAAGGCTTTGTAAAAAATTACTAAAGTAATTGCATGAAAAATTAAGACATTAAGCAAGCAAGACAATTTTAAAATTGCTACCTGGAGATGAACATGAGAGGTAAAGTTCCTAAAATTTGAGGAACATTGAGATTGGGACTTTTGCCTATTGTTTAGTAACAAGAGTTTGGACGCTATGCCAGCTGCAATCTCGGTGTTATCCAAGATGGACCTTTTCTACTAAAAATTGGCATATTTGATACTAGGGGGTTTGATGCTCAGCAAGACTTCTAGAGGTAGATCACTACCTGAATCCCCCGAAGTTGAGGCTACGATGTGAGCTTTCTTCGCACCCTCGATCCTTTTTGGAGAAGTTTGAACCTTAGCTAGGAAAGTTACCTCCCTTAGGTACTTTGACGCCACATCTTTTCTCTTAGAGGTTGCATCAACTCTATCCTTCAAAGAAACTTCATCCTTTAGCATATTCTTTCCTTTTTTGAGTACTCTTTTGTGCAACCAACTTCTTGACTTGCTTCTTAGCATACCTTCGGCCATGTTTTTAGCATATGTTCCACTTGCCATTTTGGGAGCCTGGCGTTCTGTACATATCCACCTAAGTGATTTAGCCATATTGTCTTCGTAATGTCAAAAGATCCAGCATGGAAGACTAGCTGTGTATCTTTCCTATGCCTCAAAATTTGAAACTCTCTTAAAACATTTGTATCAATGTAGTAATACCTATGAAAATTTTAAGGTTTTGAAGACCAGATTTTTCCAACCTCGAAAGATCAAGCAAAAAACGAAATGAATGTTTTGAACATTATACCACATCATACACTTTAGCTTCAATTATTATTCGAGAATTGCGTTAGGATGAAACCACCTTAGCTTGACGTAAGGATCTAAAAAGAAAAGAAACCAACGTTTATCACAAGAAACGATCACACGTAAAAGATTTGATAACAACTTAAGTGCGATTAAATTAACTTCCTATCTATGTCCTAACACAATGTGGGAAGAAGGTCATCATTATGAGGATGATTTTTCGATGTTCCCCAAAGATCACTTATATAGAAAAAATTATCCTTCTAGCCTTTTTCGCGATTCTTCAATCTTTCCACTAACTTCCTAGGAATCATCCTACCGTTCACATTTTGACTTAGATAATACCTTCTCAAGTCAATCTTAATGTGTCAAAAATGGTACAAGAGCCTCACATCAGTGCTTGCTATAGAAACCTCCTTACTCATAGGCAATGACCCCTAGACCATACAATGCCCTCTAAGCATTCAAAAGGAGCATTTTTCGTGATTCTTCAGTCTTTCCAATAACTTCCTAGGAATCATCCTACAGTTCCCATTGGGACTTAGATATTACCTTCCTAAGTCAACCCCATTGTTCTAAAAATGGTACAAGCGTCCAACATCAATGCTTGCCATAGAAGCCCCTTTCTCATGGACAATGACCCCAAACCATACTATAACCTCTAAGAATTTAGAAAGAGCTGACAGGGTGGAAAACCATTGGCATAAATTACCTTCCTCATGAACATTAGGAGTGATAACCTAATCACATCCTTAAGTGGGAGCTCATGGAGACAATTAAAATCAGTTGGTGATGGATCATCCCATTTTGCATTAGGATTAGGAAGGTGCATGAAAACATCTCGGGGGATATTATATTTCCTATGGAAGGTAGCTAGTTATTTAGCATTGAGAAGAGAGGATTCATTCTTGAAAACATGGGTTTCTTTTTCTAAGGATTGCTAGATCTCTCCCTTCTTGAAGTCTCTGTTTGCTTCCCACCATAGGAGAACTCACGTCACCTAGAAGGCTCAACACTTATGCTAGAAAATAGGTGACTTTCAGAATTTAAATCCAGTTTAGAGTTTTCCTCATCCATAAGATCACAAGCTTCATACTAGAATGCATCCAAATCACTAAAACCACTTATATCGTTGGATGAAGTAGTGAACCCAACTTTATGTTCATCTCCTTCGTCTTCAAAAAGAATAATAACAAGAGATGAACTTGAAGGTCAAAAGGATGTACCTCACCCTAAGTATAAGCAGAAGGTTATTAACCCTATATTATGAAATAATGGTTCTAAATCCTTTCCAGTCCTTATATCCTTCCCAATAAAATTGTCACTTCTAGAATTACTATCACATTATCTATTGCAAAAAAATTTAAAAATTCAAAGAAAAGTTGATAGAAAATAGAACTAGAAAAAATGAGATAAAGAAAGAAAGATCAAAGTAATGGAATACCTTAAAAATGAAGAAAATGACAAACACCATGAAATAAACAAAACACAAGGGAACTAAATAACTAAGCCAATTATGGCCAAAAAAGAACAAAGGAAAATCAAAAGATTAGTAATGCAAGAAGAAAAATAGAAATACAATTGGAAAGTGAGAAACAAAATCAAATAAAATGTCCCAAATTAGTAGAAGAACCTACCAAAAAGAAGGAAACTTTTGAAGAATCGAGGAAAGTTCACCAATGGCTTGAAATAGATTTATGGTTAAGAAAGAGAAAAAAAGAAAAAGAAGAAGTAAAACTCACAACATAATTATCCCTCTAAAGAAAAAGAAAATAGAATTGAAAATAAGTTTTGGGGTATTGTAAAGTTACAAAAAAATAAAGAAAAGAGATGTGGAATAAAAGAATATGAAAAAAATGACAAAAGAGAGTGCATTGAAATATCAAGTTAAAAAATACACGATGAACAAAAAGAAAGCTAAGGTATGAAAAGAGCCTAAATGTATTCATTTATCGACCCATACCTAAGCCTTACATTACAACCATGTAAAGTTCTTATTGATATTTAGCTAAGCGCATATTTATCTTAGTAGAATGAGATGTAAAAAATAGATTTATGAGACTTGTTCTAAGATTGAACCGATTAGCATACTCAAATAGATTGATTTCATGAGTGCATTGGATGATATCATATGCATCACATACACACACGAATCAATTTGTCAAAAACCTTAGATATCCTTGTATTGATGGAACATTGATTGATGAAATATTAATTGATGAATATATGAACCTCTTTATCATAGGATTGTACAACTTTTAAAATGGATAGTTTTCGTGAAATATGCATTTATTAATAGAAGTATATTTATGAATATACTACCCATGTTACTTTGTTTAGTTATACTTGGCTTTACTTAAGGATAAGTAAAGAGTTAAGTTTCGGGTGTGATGATTATATGAAAGTATAGTCATTAGCGTACTTTTTTACTTAATATTTACTTGTTTTATTCAATAAATAATATTTTGGGACTAAAAGTATTAAAATATAAACATTTTAGTGAAAAGAGGTGAAAATATAATTTTTGAGATTTTATGAATTTTTAATGTAAAGCCAATCAAGAGCTGCCACGTGGCATACCATATAAGCAGATGAACTGACTAGGTAAGCCACGTGGATGCCACACAAGCATGACACCCTTTGATAATGATTTAGCTCCCGAATAAGCCCATTCAATGATTTTTTAAGCTGTTTCGTTTTTTATCTTATGATAGGTTCACTCAAAACTTGCAATGACATGTGATTCTTATCATGGTCTAGCTCATCAAATAGCTATGCCACTATTCATGTCTTCAATAAATCTACTTGAGTCAAGTCTTTAGTATCTAAGTTAGCAATAACTCCAATAATAAAACTAATAAATCTAGATTTAGGACTAAATTGAAAACATTCTAAAACTAATTATAAATATGTTGAAAATCGTACAAGAATAAGTTTATACGAGAACATATCCACCTAAATTAAGATTTAGGTAGATATATACTACAAATTATGATAATTTTATTTAATCTAATAAAAAAAAAATCTACTCGAAGAGAGAGCAAACTCCTATTATAAGTAAAGCTCTCCCTTTACTTATCATAGATGAAATAAAAAAATAAGCAATATAATGTCATATTTGGTTTGATTAATGAAAACATGAATGTTAATAAGAATTAAATTAAATGAAAAATATTAATACTATAATATTTTTTGACCAATAGAATTAAATAAATAATAACGAGATCAAACAGATTATATATTTGTTAATATATAAAGAGAAAAAGTTAACTTGATACATATCTATTATCTTTAAATAATTATTTCTTAAAAATAATTAAGAGATAATTATAAACCTTTTATTTTTATTGAGTTTAACCTATGATTATATTTGTACGATGATTCACTGTGTATTAAGGTTGACTCATAAGATCATAAGATACTAATAAACACATCATTATATATTGTTTGACATTAGTATGTATTAAATTACACTTAATAACATATTTTTAAGAGTACTGAGTATAGAATGAGTGAACATTATAACTATTATTGTAATATTATATATTTATTATTAATTAATAATTAAATCAAAAATATGAATATTTTAATTTAATTTCATTACAATTTGTAATCTTATAATATTAAAAAATTAATATATTTTTTGTTCTATATAAAAATAATTATATTATATATTGTGATAAAAATATTTTTTACATTATAAAAAATAATATATATATATATATATTTTTTTCTAACATGATTAAAATTAAAATTTTATGTATAAAAAATTATACTATAAAATTATACCTTACAATAACCTGTAAATATTCGTTAACACTGCATTATGAAATCGTACTCATCATCCTAAATGTAGTTATCACTGTAGGGTATATCACTCTCTATAAATGACCAGATTATGAAAATGAGAGTAGAGTCCATTCTACTGTAATGGACTGCAGAAGCACGTTAGAATATCCGAAAGGTCTGCCACTTTTCCTTTTTCCAGTTCTGTACAGAGAGAGCAGTTTACTTTTTCTTTTCTTTTTTTTTTTCAGGAAAAAAGGAACGGAAAAAATAAAGCTACAAAGAAAGACATTAACAAGCATTCTTATAATATCCGTATGATCATGTGCCAGTATTTTAAACGGAAACTTTTTCTTTTCTTTTTAAATTCTGTTGGGAAGAAAAATAAAAGCTAGAGAGTAGAGACAAAAAAAAAAAAAAAAGAGAGGATAGAGAAAGAAACCAAAGAATTCTCAGATAACAAGAGACTCAGAGAGAGTTTGAATTTCGTTTTCATATAAAATATTAAAAAGAATTCTGTTATGTTGGGTTAAAACCCTAGGGTCTGTTCTAGCCATTACCTAAAGTGTGCAAACATTGTCCGACAGAATCAATTAATCTATCCCAATTAATCTATTTTTGTAATTATTATTAGTTTGGTTTGATTTTAACTTTTAAATAATCTTATTTTTAAATGTTAAAAATAAATTATAATCCAACAAATTTATATGTGTATTAAGTTAATTTTTTATATTTAATTAATTAGTTTATTTTTTATTATGAATTCCTATTTTATTCGAAAGTTTGAGGGAATTAAAAAAATTATTAAAATTTATAACAATTCTAAATAACTAAAATCTAATTTAAAGGATTTCAATATACGACATTGAAATAATATACTGGTTAAAAATATTATAATTATAAATTTTAAAATATATATTTTAATTGTATTCCCAAAACTTAAAAAGTGCTCTTTTTCTCGCCAGTTCTGTTTTCAGTCATGTATTCTTGTTTTTATACTAGTTCTCTTTTATCTAATTCATTTAGGAAAAAAATCATTTAGTAAAAAAATTATATTGTTTATTTCATTTATTATTAAGCCATAACAAAAAACTATAAAATTAACTAATAAAAAAATATAAATTTAGAAGTTAAAATATAGTTTTCAAAAATCTTTTTTTCTAAATTTTTAAAACAACAAAAAATATATTTAAAAATCAAACTGAATTATAATTTAATTTAAAATTTAAAATAAAATTAATTACCAAAATACATTCATTTTAAAAAGTTAAATTCAATTTTACGTTATTTAAAAACTTGTAAATCTATAAACCGTACGTATTACAATTTACAATGTAAGACTTTATATGTGATACAAATTACAATAACTTTTATACGCAATAATAAAAAAATAAAATAAAAATTCATCCCACCTAAACTTTTTTGGATTAAACCTTTCATTGGTTAATTGTTTGGGTTCGATTTTCCAGGATAGGCAGCCATCATTGTCCATTTTTACAACCTTTACTTCTTTCACATTCTCTCTCTTTTAAATTCCTTTTCACTGTTCGATCTCTTGAATTTTTTTTAAAGAATCGAGTGTTGCTTTTCAAAGATTGAAACTTAGCCTTTGAAATCTCTGTTCTGCACTCTTTTCTAATCTGGGTATTTGAAGTTTTTCGTACATAATGACTGTGGAGGAGCAAAGTGGTAGTTTTGCTGATAAAAATGAGGCCATGGATCGGTTTCCGGTCGGTATGCGGGTTCTAGCAGTTGACGACGACCCAACTTGCTTGAAGGTGTTAGATAGTCTTCTTCGTAAATGCCAGTACCAGGGTTTGGTTCTTCTATTCTTTTGTTTGCTTTTTTCCTTTTAAAATTCCAGTGAATTTGATGGAGATTAGATGTTAGTTGCCTTTCTTTTCTTTAACAAATTTTATTTATTTATAAATGTATTGTAGTTCATGTGAGTTAAACCACTTCTTTTACCTGGATTTATGATTTTAGGGTAATCATGGTTGGTTGTGTATGACTCATTGTTGATTTTTCTTTTTTGAATATGAACACTTAAATTTGGATTTTGTGTTGTGAATAATTTCTTGCTTTTGCAGTCACTACGACCAACCAAGCGATCAAGGCGCTGAAGATGTTGAGGGAAAACAGATACAAGTTTGACCTGGTGATCAGTGATGTGAATATGCCAGACATGGATGGTTTTAAGCTACTTGAACTTGTGGGGCTTGAAATGGACCTACCTGTCATAAGTATGCACAAATACCATCTTTCAAAATTCTTCGTCATCATCTTCCCCTCCGTTGTGACACACTTTTGGGCAAAGTTGCTATATAGAGATGAACATCTTTCTTCTTGTTGTACACAATTCTTGCATGTATAAATTTTGAGATTTCCTGTTCTATTTTCCAATGCTTTCTCACGCTAGTGGCTAATGTTAAGGTGTAGGTTATATGACTCTTCATTCTTCCTGAAAAATCTGTGTCCAAGTGAAGTTTATAAAATATTGGGGAAATTAGCCGTCCCAGACACTGATACATGCCCAAAATGGAAGCTCCAAATGAATTCTAAATGACTCCATTTGACATTGGAGCATTCCAGTGGAGTATTAGATGAGTGATTATTTATCAGCAATGAATAGAGACTAGTTAATAACTGCCTTTGTGTTTCAATATGTTGCAGTGTTGTCAGGACATAGTGATACCAAGCTTGTAATGAAAGGGATTAGCCATGGTGCTTGTGACTATTTGTTGAAACCGGTTCGCATTGAAGAGCTCAAGAATATCTGGCAACATGTAGTTCGCAGAAAGAAGTTCGACTCCAATGAAGAAAGGAAGTCCTCTAATCAAGGGCAAGTGTGCCACAGTATGGTGTCAACTGGTAATCTGGATGAGAATGGTAAAGTCAATAGGAAAAGGAAAGACCAAAATGATGATGTAGAAGATGAAAGTGATGATAGTGGTAATGAGAATGAGGACCCATCAAGCCAAAAAAAGCCTAGAGTAGTTTGGTCTGTAGAGCTTCATAGGAAGTTTGTTGCAGCTGTAAATCATCTGGGTCTTGAAAGTGAGTTGTTTTTAAAATTCATAGTCTGTAATATTCTACTCATTGAGATTGACTAGTCTAATGGATCTCTAGTTTTTCTTGCTTCTCCCCTCAATTTTATACAGAGGCTGTTCCTAAGAAGATTCTTGACCTGATGAATGTTGAAGGACTAACCAGAGAAAATGTTGCTAGCCATCTTCAAGTACAAATCTTTCCTTTATCTACAAATATTTTAGTATCCCCGCAAATGGGCACCTTTATACTTACTATCCCTTAATATGTTGCAGAAGTATAGACTCTATTTGAAAAGGATCAACAGTGTGGAAACTCAGCAAGCTAGCATGGTTGCTACATTTGGGGGTAAAGATTCTTCGTACATATGCATTGGTTTGACTGATGGATTCGAAGATTTGTGCACCATAACTGGTTCAGGTACACTTGGAAACACTGCCTTTTCATCTTATGCACATGCTGGGATGATTGGTCGATTAAATTCCCCAGCTGGTTTGACCTTGCAAGAAATTGCCTCTTCTGGGTTCATCCAATCTGGCCATCCACAAAACTTTAACAACTCCTTTGATTCTCTTGGGAAGTTCCACCATCCTGTAGCAGTGGCTCAAAGTGCAAGTTTATTTCGAGGGATTTCAACATCAGTGGAGGCAAACCAGTTGCACCAGACAAAGTGCACCTCCCCTCTAGGAGAATTCAGTCCTATCATTGATCCAATAGGTTTAACAGTTTCCACTAGCTTTCCAGATGCTCAAGTGACTATTGGTAACTCAAGCAATTATATTTCATGTGATTCGAGCAATCCTTTTATGTTAAATGTGAATCCACAGCAAACACATAATAGTGGAGTATTAAAATGTCAATCTTCATTTGGAGTGTCTTCATCTAATCCAGAATGTTTTGGTGGTACCTCCAATTTTATTGATCAGAACAGGTGTAGCAAAACCTGGCAAGCTTCAGTTCAACTATCAGAATTCCCATCAAATGCTCTGCATTCAAATAACATTGGTATCTCGTCAACCAGCCCTCTGCTACCACATGATATTTCTTCTACAAGTGTAATTCTGACTCCTCTTGAGGATTCTATAGATACAAAGCACAAAGAAGGCTTGTTTGGGAACGTTGTTCAGACTACAAATTGTGCACAAAAGCATAGTTGGGAAGAACAAAAAAAAGATTACAACAAGAGCTTGAATCAGAGTTTTATTGCCATAAACTCTGCAGTTCCTATCAATAGTACTCTTGGTCCTTCAAGTCAGCCTCTGAACCAAAACAGTGCAATTTTCTATAAAAAGAGTAGTTCCTTTCATGCGGAGCAAATTCATGGGGACACATCGTCTGTTTTTAAGCCAAGTGAGGTTGGGAGACTTGCTATAGACACAAAGACGAAGCTCAATGAAGACAGCTACATTCCAGATCACCCGGAGTCTCAGGGTGGTTTCACTCAAAACGGTTATGAATCTTTGGATGATATGATGACTGCCATGATGAGAAGGGTATGAATATTTTACTGTTTATTAGAAAAATGTATTTTTATCCCAATTAACTTGATGTATACATCAATCTACATGTCACAATTTAACTGTACTTTTTAAATAACTAGTCCCACAATTAGTTCATCATCTTACATCCCCAATTTTACATCAAATCAAAAATTGATATGTTACTTTGATGTATGTATCACTACTTCTACTTATTATTCTGTAACTATTCCATCAGTTTTTTTTATGCTACATATCTCCTGTTTACCCGTTGATATTACTTTGGTCACTGTGTCGATATCTTAGTGATATGTATGGAGATGCATGATATGTAACATGATTACTTTTGTATTATACAGGATCAAAACGAGACAATATTAACGGATGGAGAATTGGGATTTGATTATTCACTTGGGTCATGTAGTTGAGACTTCACAGCTTATTCATATAAACAGTAACCTTGTATTTTTTTTAACCTTGTAAGTATTGTAATTTCTTCAACTATTATTATCTGTTTCTATTTTGGTGCAATTGCTGAGTGCAAACTCACATATTCAATTCTTTCGATGTTTTTTTTTTCTTTTTTAGTCTATGCCTATAATTCTTTCTTTGTTTTTTTTTCCTCAACATGAACTAAATTGACAGATTCTAAATTGGAGCCCTTCAATGTAATGTCTGTAGTGTGTGGCATCAAAATAATGCACTGTTATGTAAGCTTTACAAAGGCATAGCTCATGCTTGTAAAGGGGTTTTATACTAGTTTCCTAAGCTCCTTTTTAGGCCCTTGTTTGGCAACTGATATACTTGTATTCAGGGATAGTAAAGGGCTATAAATAGAGTTTGTTAGAGGTAGTTAGTGTAGAAAATCTTGGTATAACAAAAGGAGTTCATGTATAGCAAGAATAGGCTTGAAAACTATTTTTCTTGGAGTAAGGCTTAGGCAGTGAGTGTTAGGTGATAGTTTCACAGGAGAAGATGATGACAATGGATGGTATATATGTAGCCTATTGATTGAGTCTTTGATGTGAAGAGTGCCTATTTTGTAATCACAAGAAAACACAAGGAGCATTGTTGGATTATGCATTGAATTCATTGAGTCTTGGATTAATTTCTTCACAAAATGGTATTAGAGTCTTTCCGAGAAGATCAAGAAGAGTTAGAATATCAATTTAATTGAGAAGAAAAGAATTATGGGATCATTGGAACTGGAGATTGATAAATTTGATGGAAGTAGCGACTTTGGAATTTGTAACAAGAAAATAAAGAATGTTTTTGTATAACAAAAGACAACCAATCCATTTGTAGTTGAGATAATAGTCAGATTCTTGAAACTGTATTCACAAGCATTATCTTCAATTTATTTGACTCTTTCATCATGTAAGTGAATGATGAGACTTATGCATATGGATTATGGACAAAATTCAAGAGTTTGTTTTTGAGAAAATCTTTGTCGAACAAGATCTTCTTGAAGAAGAAACTTTTGGCTTTAAAATGAATCATTCAAAAGCCTTGGAACTCAACCTTGATGATTTCAAGAAAGTAACAATAGAGCTAGCAAACATTGGTGAAGCCATTAGTGATGAAAATCATGTTGTAATTCTTCTCAATTTCTATCTGAATCATTTGATGCCATAAGAGCTGCCATAGAATATAGGAGACATCTTATCCTTGGAGGTAGATTTAGCAGCCTTGTAGTCTAAAGAGTTGGAGATGAAAGTAGGGAATAAAACAACGTTTGTTGGGACTCATGCTACATCTATAAAAGGGAGAAGCGGGAAAAAGGAGGTCAAGAATTCTTAGTCACAAACAAGATCCAAGTCGAGGAACAAGAAAGCATATAAGTGTTTCATTTGCCATAAGGAAGGACATTTCAAGAGAGAATGTCCTTATCGAAAGAAGATATTCAGGGATAAGGATAAAGAAAATGTTGGTGTTAAGGCTCTGAATTGAAAGTTACCAGAGGTTCAATGATATTCTTGAAAGGCGAAAAGAGAAATGGAATTTACTTCTTAAAGGGTGTTGTTGAGAAATTAATGGCTACTGTTGTAGATGAATAAGCTTAGAGGGTTGAATTATGGCATAAAAGATTATCACATATCAATGAGAGAGGCTTACAAGAACTACATAAACAAGGGCTATTGGGACAATTGAGAACTATCAATCTGCCTTTTTGTGAACATTGTACAATGGGAAAATCCAAAAGGGTTAAGTTTTCAATAAGTGAGTCAGTTACCAAGGAAATGCTCACTTACATCCACTCTGAGCTTTGAGGAACTTCAAAGCAGCCTTCCCTAAATGGATCAAGGTATTCTGTGATGTTTATTGATGACAATACTAGGAAGACTTGGGTATAATCAATAAAAACTAAAGATCAAGTCTTTGAACAGTTTAAACAATGGAAAGCACAGGTGGAAATGTAGACTGTGAATAAGGTAAAGTACTTGAGGATTGATAACGGCCTTGAATTTTGTAATGAACTATTCAATCTCTATTGTAAAGAGAATAAAATTACCAGATATAGAAAAGTGATGTACACTTAACAGTAAAATGGGTTGGTTGAGAGGATGATTAGAACTCTTCTTGAGAGAATGAGGCATTTGCTGTTAAGCTCAGGCTTGCCAAATAAATTCTGGGTAGAAGCTTTACACACAGCATGCTATACCATTAATAGAAGCCTCTTAACAACCTTGTAGTTCAAAACTTCAGGATAAAGGTGGAGTGGCAAGACAACTGATTATGAGGTACTGAAGGTGTTTAGTTGTGTGGCACATATGCATATGAAATGAGATAAGCTTGATGCTAGGGTTGTGAAGTGTGTGTTTCTGGGATACCCAGAAGGAATGAAATGCTATAAGTTGTGGGATCCTGAGAAGAGAAAATGTGTGATAAGTAGGAATGTTTTGTTAAGAGAAAATAACATGTTTATGTCTAATAAGCTTGCCAAAGGAACTGGTGTGGTTTCTAGTGGAAATAAGAAAAATGTGATTAACATGGAAGTCAAATTGATACAGAAATGAGATCACCTTATGTTGTGAGTGATCAACTTAATGACTATCAATTAGCAAGAGATAAGGAAAAAGGCCACGAAGAAGGCCAATAAGGTATGAAAATGGTTTGATAGTATGTATTGAGTGTAAGGTGAAGGTACTAATTTAATTGCTTTTGCCTTTAATGTTGCCTATAGTGTGTGTAACCTGGAACCTCAAAGTTATGAAGCGGCTATGAGTAGCCATGAAGCACAAAATGAAAGAAGAGATAAAGTTTCTCGAGAAAAATCATGCATAGACCTTAGTAGAAAACCTTGTTGGTGAAAAAAAACAGAGGCTTGTAGGTGACTGTTTAAGAAGAATGAAGGTATACCTAGTGTTGACCAACCTAGGTATAAGTTAATACTAGTGGTTAAAGGATTCACTTAAAGGAAAGGAATGTACTACATTGAGATCTTTTCCTTAATGGTGAAGCCCACATCTATTAGAGTTCTACTGTCTTTAGTTACTAGCAAGGACTCGAAATTGGAACAACTAGATGTCAAGACAACCTTCCTATATGGAAAGCTTGAGGAACATATTTTCATGAATAAACCAGATGGCTTTAAAGCACCTAGGAAAGAAGACTTGGTTTGCTTAATGAAAAGGTTCTTGTATGGTCTAAAGTAGTCGCCCAGGTATTGGTAAAAGAGGTTTGTTTAGTATGTGTTGAGGATTGGTTTTCAAAGGTACTCTTATGATCCTTGTGTGTATTGTAAAGATCAAGATAGTGATGATGCTATTTATATACTCTTATATGCATATGACATGCTTGTGGCAAGCAATAGGAGGGATATATTGAAACAATTGAAGAAACTCTTGAATGTTGAGTTTGAAATGAAAGATATGGGTATTGCAAGTAGGATCCTTCGAATGGAAATTGACATGGAAAGGAATAGGAGAAAATTGTATATAATTCATTCTTCGTATGTGACCAAGATATGAGAAAAGTTTGGCATGGCTTTTGCCAAACCTGTAAGCACTCTTTTTGCACAACATTTCAAACTCTCTATGAGAGACTTACTTGATACTGATGAAGAAAATTCCCTATGCTAATGTTGTTGGCTACCTGATGTACTTGATGGTGTGTACAAGGACTGACTTGGGGCATAGTACCAGTTTTGTAAGTAAGTACATGAGCAACCTAGGCAAATTGCATTGTGAAGTTGTTAAATAGGTGTTGAAATACTTGAAGGGAACCCGTGAGAAGGGCTTAATGTTTAATGGTATGCAATAAAGCATGAAGGTGGAAGGCTTTATAGATTCTAATTATGCATGAGTTCTCAATCGAAAGAGGTTCATCATTGGCTATTTGTTATAGTTTTGAGATGGGTTAGTAAGCTGGAAAGTAACCTTTCAGCATTTGTGGTTTTTCAACCATAGAGGTTGAATACATTGTTGCCACAAAAGTTGTAAAAGAGGCACTATAACTATAAGGCTGAATAGGTGAGCTTAATTTCCTACAAGCTATTGTGAATGTTCATTGCAATAGCATGAGTTTCATTCACTTATCTAAGAACCCTCAACACTATGAGAGAACCAAACATATGAATGTCAAGTACCACTTCATCAGGGATGTGGCAAAAATTGGGTTAGTAGTATTGGTGAAAGTACACACTGAAGACAAGCCAATTGACATAGAGACCAAAGCAGTGATTAAAATAAAGTTTCAACACTATAAAGGTTAGTGAGAATAATGAAGTAGTAAGCATGACTTTTAGTACCAAGGTGAAGATTTGTAGTGTGGCACCAAAATAATGCACTTTTATGTAAGCCTTACAAAGGCATAGCTCATACGTGTAAAAGGGTACATTTTACACTAGTTTTCTAAGCTCATTTTTAGGCCCTTGTTTGGTAAATGATATATTTGTATCCAAGGATAGTAAAGAGCTATAAATAGAGTTTGTTAGAGGTAGTTAGTGTAGAGAATCTTGATGTAACAAAAGAAGTTAATGTGTAGTAAGAATAGGCTTGAAAACTATTCTTGAAGTATGGTCTGTGGAGTAAGTATTAGGTGACAGTATCAACTGAGAAGATGATGACAATGGTTGGTGTATATGCAACCCATTGATCAAGTCTTTGATGTGAAGAGTGTCTATTTTGCAATCACAAGAAAACACAAGGAGCATTATTGGATTATTCATTGAATCTATTGAGTCTTGGATCAATTTCTTAACAATGTCTTTAAATCAATTGGTCTTTTCTTGCATAGCTTCTTTATAGAGTATTAAACTTTATGTTCTAAAGGTAGAAAACAAGTTCTACTTAAAAGGTTAAAAGTTGATTTCATTATTGATGCCCATGAGACTCATGCGCTTGAAAAAAGCTAAGGATGTATGTAACCAATGACAATAACATTTTGCTTTTTGTAGCATTGTAGTGACGTGAGTTTAAATTTTTCCTATTTAAATTATTTGTGGGTGCATGTGTCTATTTATTAAGGAAAAAGTAAAGGATTATTTTTGGTTGCTCTCATTTCCAAGATGAAATAAAGATTTGAAAAAACTTTTCCTTTACTTGAAATGATTCTCTTAAAAGGGTCCCCAATGATGTCTTTGTGCGTCTATTATTTCCACTATAGTGGATATAATGATCCTATGTAGACAAAGTGGTGGATCCCATGGCAACTACGAATTAATTACACAAAACATTAACATTAAATTTAAGTTGGTAGTCGTTCATCCTTAATGTTTTTGTAGACTTTTTTTACATTATTAGATTTCAAAATGTTCAAATAATAAATATACTTGTTATTTTTTTTAATGCATTGAGAGTATCTATCAGATAATTGTTTTAATCATATAATATGTAACAAATCATACAATTTATGTTTATCTATTTAATGAGTGAGACATGTTCAATTAATTCATATTTTGTCTTAAACTAATCATTTTCGTATTGGGATTATGTCATATATCATATCAATACAAAAAAGGTAACTAATACATATTACTTTTAAGTAAATAATGTTTATTGAGTTGAAGGTTTAGGTGATACAAAATATCTTAGATTAGATCATTTGTGACATCTAATCCTTAGAAACAGTATTATTTAGTCTCCTAACTTTGTAAAAAAAGTCAAATATTTTTTTCATTTTAAATTTTATTATTTTCTATTAAGTAATTAAAACATGATTATAATACGAGTATTTAATTAGAATAAAATTAAAATTTAATAAAAAATAGTTTAAGAAAAATAAATTCTAAAAAAACTCAAATAAAATTTATTTTAATATATATTTTAATTTTTTAAAAATGAAATTTAATAAATATTTTGTGATTTTTTAGATTTAATTGTGATTTTTTCATTATTAAAGACTCATATTTTAATTGAGTTTAATCACTTAATAAAAAAATAATAATATATTAATAGAATAATAATTTATCCTTAACTGTCCATTTTCACAAAGCTAATAAACTAAATGACGTCGTTTTAAATTTAAGGGACTAAACGTCACAAATGATCTTATTTAAGGGACTTCTGTGACATTTTTATCTTAGTTTAATTAGAACATGTATATATGTTGATAAAATAGTTATTAGTATATGTTGAAGTTGATTTTGGGTTCATCACGTTCTTGCCACGTTGATCATGCAAGCCACTAGCAAACACTTTAGAAAGCACGATACTATGGGGTGTCATATTAGTTTTTGTATGAATGAAAGTTTATGTATGAATGAGTTTAGATCAAAAATGATTTGGAGAGTTTGAGAGTTTGCTTATACGTACTTTTTAAAGGTGAAGTATTCCTATTTATAGACTTGGGTCAATGGTAATCATGTAAATAACATATACTTATTAATTAATATTTAAATTAATTAAATAATTAATATAAATTATTTAATATATTAATGATATTTCATGAATATTGATTTGAATCATTACTATATATTTTATATTAAATTCAAGAAACTTACCATTAACGACTTGTTCTAAATTCAAACTCAACTAACTATATGGTAACTTTATCCATTAGACTTTTCAATAATGACGTGAATCAATCAAATGAGGTCACACATATAAAGTGATTTTTCTATCCAATATGAGCCCTTTAAACTTCCTAGGAAATCTTTAGCGAGAAAGGTGGTCTAGTTGATCATCTTAGTATGGCAAAGTAGTGGAATCTGATCATGGGATGTCCTGACTATGTTTTGTTGCTTGTATCCCAATTTTATTTATACTATGTTGATCTTCGAGTCATAAGCTTCGTAACAGCTATTTTCATATCCCAATCTATGTCCCAGTTAGGAAGTTATGACTGGTCAAAGTGTTTGGAAAATAGTCAATGCATATTGTGAATTTGATTTCCCAAGTCTAAAATTTTCTTGGCCTGATTCTATTAGATCTTTTTTCTTTTTGAAACTTTGGTTCACTAGCTGAATGAGAGGTTAAGATTATGCCTGTAAGTCTATACAAAGACCTGGTCACTCTCAACTTTGTCTATCTCGATTAGAGCTTTGTGGTGAAGGAACCTAACAAAATATTTATGCTTTAGCCAAGTCTTGGTAAGTGTTTGATGGCCATGATTATCAGATGATAAGAATCTTATTAGATGACTAGAATCTCTGGATGTAAAACTCCTGAATGGTTGGACTTCTAACTTTCTTGATGGTAAAGGGACCATTGATACAACTACAATTGAACTAGAAGACTAGGAGTAATTGCTTATGCTATTTTGTTAAAACCAAAGAACCAGGTAAATTTTTTGGTATAGCTTTGATGGAAATAGAAAATTAGGAATGACTTCATTATTTTTGAATTTTTTTTTTCATACTTTGGTAGTGGCTCTAGAAATTAAAACAATAGAGGATACATGCTAGAAAGTAAAAAATTCATGCCAAGCTACAACTCGTCACTACCACATAACATCCTTCTCTTTCTTTCTAGTATGAATAAGACTAATCATCAGGTTATCATTCTAGTAGCTTAGGGGAGAAGCCTTGATTTAGAGCAATAGTTGAAACTAGATGGAAATAGGTATTCTAATATCACATTGCATGCAATTTTCATGCTATTCATTCATATTTGATATGTACCATTGAGTGTATTAGTGAGGTGATCATCGTGGTTCAATCACAAGATTATTGTGATAAAAGTCACGGTGGTTCCATTATTATTATATGAAATAAATCGAACTATTTAAGGAGAATTTTAAGGATAAATTGTGTATAGATGTGTGATGACTTGCATAATTTGACATAATTTATCACTCATCAATTTTAACTTTAGCCTAATTTTTTTTATTGATTTTAGATTTTATTATTGTTATTTAAATTTTATTACAGATTTGAAGAAAATAAAAATTTATTGAAATTAAATTTAAAATAAAGATTTGCTGAAAAAAAGAAAGATAAAAAAAACAGACATGCAAAAAAAAGCATGCGCTGAAGGGCACGTGTCGAGGAACAAAAACAACGAAAAAGAAAGAAACAACACTGGGAGGAAGAAAGAAAAATAGAGAAAAAATTTGTGGCACAGAGACAAATTGCTAGAAACGGAACAGGAAAAAAAGCACTAGACATAAATGAGAGAAAAATAGAAGAAAAAAATAGACAGTGCACTCAAAAGTAGATTTTTAGTGTTCACTTTTCTTTCAATTCCTCTCAGAAAGATTATGGTAAATTCATTTATGGTAAATTTAATTTTTAATATGAAGTAAATTTTCAATATTCTAAGAAAAATATGTAATCCAATTCCAAACTATATTTGATTTTTCATGTTAATTTGAATTATTTATCTTCATGTTTGTTTGATTTATTCTGAGTTTATTACTTCTAATTAACTGGCCATTAATTAGATGATTTTAATCTTATAATTTACTATCGAAAGAGGGAATTATAAGATAGATCTGAAATATTTTAGCGTAGGTAAATATAGAGATTGAAAGACTTGTACTAAACTATGTAGTTTTAAAATCATTGGTCTAAATGCTTTCTTGCTTTAGTAAATTGCTTACTCTTGTATAAATTAATAAACAAGAATATTTCCAATTGACTATCAAAATAGGCTTTTGGATGTTTTTTTAGATTACTAAACAACAGAGAGAATTAAACTCAATTAGCTAGATGATAAAAGCATAATGAGAGATTAGGTGAAATTGATCTCCTAGAAGTTTTCTTCCTATTAATTTGACCGTTTAACAACAACTTTATTTTCTTTTGTGTATTTTCTTTAAATTGATTTTATTTTAATTTCCAATTATAACAATCTTAATGACTTCTCTAGATAAAATTGAGATTAGTATAATTTTGGTATTTGTCAAAAGTAAATTATCAACCCCTAAGGACAATACTCTTCTTATCACTTTACTATAAAACTACGATACTGTACACTTGCAGTTTTGTACCGATCAATGTGCACCTAAGGAATTTAGTGATATAATAAGTTCATGAATAATATGTAGTCCAAGTGGGAGATTGTTAAGAAATCATATTTCCTATACTAAATTAGGCAACATATCTTTTCCTATTCAATTTTATTAGCTATTTAATTTAATGAACTGAAATTAAGTTGTCTAATTTTAGTAAGCTACTAGATTGATCAAATTGATATAGGCTAATTCAATAGTTATCAATTTTGTCTTAATTTGGGGATTATAGGAACCCTAATTGAACAATATATAAAGATCATTTTGGTTATGGTTCCCAATGCACTAAATCAAAAAATAATTTCTCTTTTCATCATCCGAAAGAGAGACGATCATGCATAATAGATCCATATATCTCACTCAAATTTATAAATCCTTAAAAATTTGGTATAATGTAAATTGTGTGTGTACTGAATATGCAAATATACGTATTACAATAAATAATATAATGATTAGGAAAGATAATTCTCATGGAGATTATTTTTTAGAAACTAATTTTTAAAACTAAAAAAATAAAAAATATATTTTTTGTGTTTTTATATTTTAAAGAAGCAAAATTAAAATAACTAAAAGTAAAGAACAATAATTAATTACATCAGATTTTATAACTAAGAAGATATATGAGAAAATATCTAAGAATACTTAATCCTCCAATTTTCAAAACATGTGAATTATTGATATCCCCCCAATATAATTATCAATTAATTACATGATCAATTGAATCTAACTTAGCATGTATTCCTCTATCAAGTAAACTACACATCATGTAATAATTAATTTAATCACACTCTCATGTCAATTAAATTTCATACTACTCATTAAGTTCATCAATTATGGATCACATACATAAAAATTATACATCTTTGCCTAGAAACTATGCATGTTATTTAATCAAGATAAACAATTAAATAATTCTCTTAAATCTGTTTGATTGCTTCTATAAATAAATTGTTGGCTAAATAAATAGTAACATAAAAATCATATTAAATAATATAATTATAATTATAATTGGGTTAAAATATTTGATCATCACATGGTGAAAATTGGACTTATAAGCTCCCTAAATTAATAAATTAACTATATATAATTGTGTTCATAAAGCTCATATTTTTCACAAAAAAGACATAAAAATTGATAAAGAAAATAATAAAAGAAGAAATATAATCAATCTCTTGAATTGTAGTACTAATTTTCTCTTTAATTTTCACCAAAATTGTATCTTCTTTTGAATTTTTTTATATTTTTCTCTCTTTTTAGCTCCAAAAAGTGATCAAAATTATGATAATGGTGGCTTATTAGGATTTATGAGGTGATATCAAAACAAGCAAAATGAACACCACTAGCCAATCATAGCGTGACATATGGTACACTGAATTTATTGGGTTAATTAGAGCACGACACGTGGTAGAGAAGATCGGTCCGAGTCAACACTTATTGAGTCAATGCCACATAGTGCAACGTGATTCGTAGTAATAGATGACATGGTGCACGGGTGGAATGCGGGGAGCAATTGCATGATGACACGTGGTGTAAAGGTTTGACCGCGCTCTAAACTCGATAATTTACGATTCGTTGTTCCTGCTTGTGTGGTGTCCACGTGGCTGGCCCAATCAACTCCTATACTTGTATGGTAGGCCACGTGGTAGCTTCTGATTGGTCCTACTTTAAAAAATCCCAAAAATTATATTTTCATCCATTTTCACTAAAATGTTTATATTTTAATATTTTTAGCTCCCAAAATGCTATTTATTGAATAAAACAAGTAAATATTAAGTAAAAAAATACGTTAATGACTCTACTTTCATAGAGTCATTATTTATAACTTTAAGTATGTTTTAACTCTAACAGGGTATGGATATTTTATAAGATAAAGACCGTAATAAAGATGTTCAAACTACATTACAGACAACATAAATTTTAGTATCCTTATTCTCTCCACCCCCTATTCTCTCTGTTTTTTCTCATCGAACTCTATTTCTTCATTGTCGAAAAGGGACTCCCTTTTCCAGTGTGTTTAATATAATAATACTCTTCTTCTTCTTTTTTTTTACTATTTTCTATTTTTTTGGCTATCTTTTTACTAGTTAGAGGTGAATTTTGTTTATAAATAATTATTATTAGTTTACTTTGTTATATCTAACACTATGAAGGTTAAATTTAGTGTGTTTTCAGATCTTAGTTGTTTAAGTATGGTGCTTTTTAATATGAATGTATTTGTGTATTTTTATAACTCTCAGATCTATGAAAATTTAGCAAGTTATATAATTTTATTCAACCTGAAGTTTCATTAATACATATATTCAAATATTTATAGTTGATTGTGAAGATACTTAAAAATGAGCAAGACGAAGAAGCTCATAATTATTTGTTGATACTCTAACAGAACCATCATTCTTTCCGTATGTGATTTATTTTTTAATTTTTAAATATGTATTAAAGAGTTTTATTTGGACATAATATTTTTGTTACGTGTTTATGATATGAGTTTTAATGAATTATCTCTCATTTAAGAAAAGAGAGATAGAGAGAGGGAGATTGAGATAGATATGAAGAAGAAACAAAAAGAGATAAATGTAAAAAGGAATCGAGATTCTTAATAATTTTTAATATTTTTTTATCGTTTTTTTATTAAAGATTTTTTATATTATTATTAAAATTTTGTATTTATTTTAAAATAAAATTATTCTTTTGCAATTCAAAATTAAGCTCTTTTAACTTCATTTAACTATGGGGCATGTTTGACATTTTAAATATGTTAAAAGGCATTTGTGAAGATAAGTTTAACCCCAAGGGTATTGCTAAAAACTTTCCTAATAATTATTGTAGCATAAAATTGTATCAAATGAATCATGATTATCTTCACCTCATGGTATAAATAATGCTCTGTATTCTCTTGAAAGTGAATTTGAACCCCTTTTATGTAATTTAGAATAATTAATTAATGAATATGTATCGTGTATTTCAAAGTATATTATATTGATTAAAAAGAGAATAATAGTCAATAGAAATAACACTATTCTAATCCTACTATTAGCGATATTAAAGGTGAGCAGTAAATTAAAACTATATATTTTTGATCAATTCAAATCCATTACGATTCGAAACGAATTTTAAGATTTTTAATTCAAATCAAATCTCATGATGTAATTAAATCTAAAATCATTTGTTAAGAAAATAAAAAGAATAAAAAATGTCTGTATAATTATTAAATTATTATAAATATTTATATTATTCTTAATTTTTTAATATTTTTTTTATTAAATATTTTTGACATTATTATTAAAATTATGTATTTATTTTAAAATAAAATTATTCTTTTACCTTTCAAAGTTAATGCTCTTCTAACTCCATTTAACTATTGGGTATGTTTTACATTTTTAATATGTTAAGCTTAACACAAGAGTATTAAAAAAAATTCCTAGTAATTATTGTTACATAAAATTGTATCAGATGAATAATGATTATGGACCCATCACCACCTCATTATCATGATGGTATAAATAATGTTACATATTATTGTAGATGTGAATTTGAATCTTTTTATGTAATTTATTGTATATCTCAAAATAAATTGTATTGATTAAAATAAAAATAATGGTTAGTAAAAATAATTTGTTACTATTATATCGTCATCCTAATCCTATTATTAGCGATATTAGAGGTGAATGTCGAATTAAAATTGTATATTTTTGACCAATTCGAATTCGATTCGAAATTAATTTAAAAATTTTAAATCTAAATCATTTTTGATGATGTAATTAATCTGAACCAATCTGAATTTAAACAAATCAATTTTTTCAATTAAATAAGATTAGATTTATATTGAAATATATTTATAAATTATTATTATATATAAAATATGACATACATAATATTTAAATTTTAAATTTTTTTATTTGTAGTAAAATTTATTATTTATATTCATAATTAAAAAAATCAAAAAAATAAAAATTATGTGTGAATAATTATGAAATTATTATAAATGCTTATATTATTTTTTTAAATTAAAATAATAATTTAAGGTAATTATAATATGTATAATATTTAAATAACATATTATAAAATAATATATATTTATAATTTAATAGTAATTTTATTTGAATCGAATATAATAGATTATAAAATCTATTTATCCACATATGATACAAATCCAAATGAATACTTTTTAATTTGAATCAAATTCAGTTATAACCTAATAAGCTATATCAAATTGAATTTGCTCAATCTAAGTGACAATGTATAAATAATTTACCTACTAGCAAAAAAAAAGTTATTTTTACTTATTATTACGTTACTTTTGGACACTAAAGGCTTAACTATAAGAGGATAATGTCTTTTTTTCTCGCATGCTAACGAGGATAAATGTTGTATCTTTGAATGTCCAATTTTTTTCCATATACTCCTAGTATTATTGGGATTGGGTATTTAGCAGTAATTTTTTTACCATTATTTTTATGGTAACTTAATGATACACATTTAAAAAAATTAATTTGATGCATTTTTTTTTATTATTTTAGATCATTAATAATTATTTTAATAATTTTGATTCATTTAAAAAGTAAAATGATGAGATAAAATGAGTAAAAAAGTATTAAATATATATTTAAAGATTCAAAAATTGTGAAAAAAACTGTTGATATTTTAAGACCAGAAAAAACAAAAATATCACAAATACCCTTATTAGATAGATTACTTGACGGGATTCATCCTAAAACATCTCTCTCCCCAACCTTTTCGCATTGAACTTCTTTTGCCTGCCTAAGAAATTACGTGACATATCAAGAATTTCTGTCTACGCTAAATCCAAAAAATCAAATCTCTGTATACAGTTACACTCCTATCCCACTTTTACATAGAGATGCAGATTAAAGATGAATGAAACAAACAATTACCTAAAGTTGCAAATGTTGAGTTACACTGATTAGCAAAACTGTTTGAGCCAAATAATAACACAAAGCTTGTTAAAGGATGATTTATCACTAACCAAAATTGCAATATTACCTTCAATAATCTACATATTATGGAAGGAGAAAATATAGAATCAAAAGTAGTTGAGAGTATCAAGAGTGAGGGTACCTCAGAATCCCCAAAAGCTCTTCAGCTCCTTTTATCCATTGGGAACAATTCAGAGGAACAATTGTAGTCCTATTGAAACGGTAAAAAATATGCAACTTTGGTTTAATTTGTTACAAAAATATCCCAAACGTTTAGTTCCCGTTAACATCTATGTTCTTTTGATCATTTATGTTAAAAATAAAATGGTCAAACATGGTATAAAAAACTATATTAAAGAAAGGACCAAAATGATATAAATGTTAACAGAACTAAATGTCATGGACACTTTTGCAACGAGTTAAACATTGGGGATATTTTTGCTACTAGTCCAAAACGTTAGAGACATAAAATACATTTAAGTCTAAACAAATTGCAAAATATTTTTTCATTGTATTGTTCTGGTAAGCTTACATTTGGAAATGAACATAGTAGCTGTGTAATTCAAACTACACAATTTTAAAAGTTCTGCAGCTCTCTGCTTCAGTATTGAATTACAACCACTTTGTATTATAAGTAAAAGTTTTGCTGCCAAACCAGCCTCCACAGCTAGTGAAGCACAATCATCAGGTGAAAGCTTGCAAATTACCCACAAGATTGATAGTGCAATCTGTGTAAATCTTTCTGAAACCTTCATCAACAATTTAACCAAGTTCGGTATTGTGTTAGGACAATCTTTCAATGCCAAAATTCCTTCGTTCACATTCGAAAAATTTTCAAGGATTTCAAGCGCCAACTCCAAACACTCTTTGTTCAAATTTGGTAAGAGCTCAACCAGTTGAGGAACTGCCCCAACACTTACAATTGAGCTCCTAACTGACAATGATTTATTAGAAGAAATAGTCTTTAACAAACTAAATCCAGTAAATACCCCATTAGGATACCTCTTATCTTTTATTAATCTCAATAATCCAACAAAAAGACTCAAACTTGAGACAATTTCTGGGTTGAAATCCTTACCTTGTATTAACATCTCAATCAATTTTGTACTATTGATCTTAGTCTCATTGGACCCTTCATTCAACATATCAACCATTAATGATATCTTTGAAGGTTGTATCAGATTTGTCTTTGACTCTGAATTGAGATCCAAATTCACAAGAATTCCAATTGCTTCCAACCCAACTGAATGTGAAGTAAAAGGACCCAAGAGAGAAGAAATCAAAGCGATCCCACCTTTGTCCACAATCGTTTTCTTAGCTGAACTATGACAAGTCACAACTTGTCTGAGCTCCTTAAGAGCTTGAACTCTTGCTTGGCCCTTAACTTTCTTCAATAAATCCAAAAGCTCCAAAACCCTTCCTTGCACATCTTTTGATCTATTCTTCATAGACAAGTACTTCTGAGAAAACCAGCTGTAAATCAGCTGGTGAAGAGTCTTATTGGGTGTTATTGAATCGTCCCAAAGCTCTTGCATTGTTGTAGGACAAGTATAGTGACCAAAAGAGAACCACTTAACAATGTTTGCTCTCTCATAAGTTTGGCCTGTGCAAAGGGTCACAGGGTCTTGCATTGGCTCCAAAGAAATTGGACAAATGAAAACAGATGGCACCTCAATTGATTCGAGCTCTTCAATCATAGTCTTTAGATCCCATTTTTCAGTTACTCCACAACCAGAAATAAACCCAACATCGCCACCCAAAATCCCATCTTTTACAGCAGTTTCTAGATCTAGAATCTGCCCACCACTACCCACCAAGTCAAGCTTCAAATCTCCACCTCTTCTCCGACTACGAGGCTCATACATCGGCATTTTCGAATACCCTTTAACCAAAATCTCCAAAAGAAAGAACCCAGATTGCAATTATGGACAAAGGAATTGAAAGGGCATTCACAAATTATAGAGAACAAACAACGAGAATTCACTTTGACGACCCATTTGTCCCATCAACATCGTGTGGTCAAGAAGCGTGTGGCAAAGAAAGCAAAAGAGAGAAGGAAAAGTAAAGAGAAATAAAGAGAGAAGGAGGAGTAATTTGTTCTCTCACTCGTACCTTTCACTTTCTTTCAGTCTCTTTAGCTATCCTTCTCATTGACAATTAGAAGCAAACAAAGACTATCAAAGGAGCATCTTTTTCTCTCATTACTTGCTTTACTTGCTCTCTTTATTATCATCTCATTTTCTTTTACTATTCTCTAGTCAAAGGCCCACATTTCACTTCATCATTATCAACACCAAATCATAGAGTTGTAAATTTTGTAATTTTTCCTTCCATGATACCAAGGCTCTTAACTTTCCCTTCAAGCTCCACAAAAAAGGCTTGAAATAATAAACTCTCAATCCAGTAAAACTAAAAGTGTCACAAAGTTTGAATTTCACTCATGCAACTACTACCCACCACTTGAAATTTTCAAATAATTCAAATATCGTTAATATATGAATGTGCCAAAAGATCAACAACAGTCAAGGGCAAGACAGGAAAAGAAAAGCCCAAAAAAAAAAAACAATACCAGATTCAAGAGCATGATGGATAGTGAGAATCCGAGAGAGGAGAAACAAAGCAGATGAAAAAGCTATCTCCTTCCTCTCTTCAACAACAGTTCAAAACCAGTGCTTTATTGGTCTACTTCTCGTGGGGCAGGTGGTCATGATAAATTCCAAAAGAGAATGTATTTTTAAATAATTTTTTAATTTCTTGGGAATGTTGAAGTTTACTGGGGAGAGTAAACTGGCTCTAGGGAGTGTGGGTTTCAATTCAAACCTTGACAACCGTGCACCACACGTGCAGTCGTACATTCAGTCCAAGGTTCATTTATATAAAATTGGATTGGGAAGAGGGACTCCTAATTTGCAAAAACAAAAACAAAAAAATCTGCAAAACTTGCCCCCAACTTCATTGCGAGGAGTTATTTCAAGATAAATAAATAATTTCTCTTATGTTATTAATGTTTTTTTCTAGATAAATTATTTTTATTTACAATTTATAATGACTTGAGATAATAAAATATAAAATTAATTAAATTATTTTAAAAAAATAAATAACAACCCGTGATATCACTTGTAATTCTACTGAGTAGTTCTACATATGTAAATTAAAATTGTATATATATTAATATATCTATATTTTATTAATTATTATAAATAAAATCTAAAATTTATAATAATTAATAAAATATATAATTTATTTTTAAAAAAATAAAATAAAAATAACAATAACAATAACAATTAAGATACTTAAATTTTTATTCTCCTATTTAAAATTAAACTTTGCAATTATTCAGTCAAACCTCTACTTTTAATGATAATTTTATAATAATTTATTAAACTAGAATTAAGACTTAAGATAGAGCAAAAGTGGAGGACACGTTTGGTATAGAGCCACGTGTTTTTGCTTTAATTTCCTAAAAGATATGGTCACTTCAGAAAATTTTATGATAAATTTTAAGTACTCATTTCTTCGAACTCTTTCCGACCATTTTTTAAAATAAATTAAATTTTTAATTAATTATTATAAATCTTAAATTTTAATTATAATAATTAAATAAAAAATCAAGTATTATTCATTATACTTTTGAAAACACATTTAAATTGTAATTTTTAGCTCACTTTTCAAGTATTAATTATATATGTTCAATTAACTCGTAGAAACTACGATTAAAGTAATAGTTTTTAAGTAGATTATTTAAAGTTATTATCTTGGTGTATAGTTTGTTTTGTAATTGAACCTTATTTTTCATAATGGATAATTAGGTGGTTTAATAGATAGTGATTTTTTTTCTATGTTATTAATGTGTCGTAGGTTATTTTCACCTAAAAATTTTATATTATAATCTTTATATTTTTTTCATTATTTTATTTACACGACATTGTATGTCTAGACATTATGCAAAATTTTAATATATCATACTTTTATTGATCTTTTCAAAAACCTCTCTAATTAACACAATATGTAACTAAATAAATCTTTTTTTCATTTGTTATCAGAACGTATCATTAGATACACTTAGTATGCCTAATACTTTGTTATGAATCATTTAAGAGAGGATTCTTTCACTATTCGTGTACCTCACTTTGATGGATCTAACTATCCATATTGTAAGGCTCGTATGAGAGCCTTTCTACGACCTTAAGATGAGAATGTTTGGAACTCTGTACTTTATGGTTGGGAACCACCTATGGTTACCAAAGATAATGTAGTCACTCCTAGGCTTAGGAATAAATTGAACAATCAAGATACAATTGCTAGTAACTGAAATCAAAAGGGTATTAATATTATTTTTAGTGATGTATTTACTGATGAGTTTTATTGTATTTCTCATGTTAATACTGGTAAGTATGTTGGGATATTTTAAAGGTTGCTCACGAGGGAACCACACAAGTTAAACGAACTAAAATTCGCATGCTTGGTAGTCAATTTGGAAATAATAGATTAAAAAAGATGAAAATTTCCCTAAATTTTATATTAGATTGTATGATATTTCTAAAACCCATGCCAAATTTTGGAAAGAAAATTGACGATTTTAAGATACTTTGGAAGATTCTCTACTCACTACCAAATCGCTTCCATGCAAAAGTCACTACCATTGACAAAAGCAAAGACGTGGACACGATCAAAATAGAGAAACTCGTTGGCTCACTTCAAACTTTTGAGATGAGCTTTCAAAAACCTCCAAAGAACAAAGATATCACTTTTAAAATTGCTATGATTGAAGATAGTGACAATGACGATGAAGAACTAGTACTCTTAATCAAAAAATTGAATAAAATTCTCAATAAAAAGAATCATCAAAGAAAAAGACAATCAAGCTATTAAAAGGATCAAAATCTGAAGAAAAAAAACTCAAATTTGTGAGTTCTGATGGTAAGAAATATAAACCCACTGAACTTCAATGTTTTGAATGTATGGGTTTTGATCACTTTCTAGTTGATTATATAAACAATAAGAACCAAATTGAATGTTCAATAACTTCACTTATAACTACACATTGCTTATTGATTTTCATCCAAAATTTATGCAAGTTATACATGTTTTGTTTTAAATAAATACAATATACAATTTTTGAATTTTATTTATAGAAAAATAGGAAAACATTATGCAATTTGTAGTCTGTATGAAAAAAATTAGATTGAACCAGTAGACAAAATAGTTTATATGCACAACACAGTATATAGTTATACATATCAAATTTGTAGCCCCACTATTATAAGCATTATTAATATCATAAAGACTGTTGGGCGAGTGCTTTGTATGAAAATTGAAAGAACCTCAACCTTTTATCATTCTTAGAATAATTAGAATGTTTAAAAGGAAAACAATAATAGGGGATAAATCTCAATTTAAGTTGATCAATAGGAAAAAAAAGTAGAATGTAAGGAAAGTTGTTGATCTTCTAGGTGATAGAGAAAAAATATATGTTAAAAGAGTGTAAAAAGAATAAAAATTATTAAGACATGTATTTGAAGATCGGAAAATAATAGAAAATAAGTTGTTGATATTATCATGAATGAAATAGGAAAAAATACCAAAAATGTCTTTCATTAAATGCACATGCATGAAAAATTCCCAATAAAAAATGACACCAAATTGGTACCTTTTATTAAATGTGGGTGACAAATGGTACATAAAAAAATTGTGATACCACTAAGTAGCAAACACAATTTAATATGTGTTAATTTGCATATCTTTTTAAGCATCAATTTTGTCATGTTTATCATCATTTTTTAGGTTTCAAATTCCATTTGTGTTTTCTTGTTATTTTGTAGGTGTTTGGAACTAAAATAAGCAAAGAAATACAAAACGAGCAAAAAGAGAAAGATATCAGACCCTCAATCGATCAAGCTTCTATCGAGGAGCCTCGAGACAATTTGAAATCAACTTATTACAAGTAGATTGATCTAAGCCAATGCAATCTGTCTCGAATTAACATTTTTATCTAGATTGATTGATCCACCTTTGGAACAAGATCGATCGAGATTTCCAAAAATGTTGAAAATAATCTTTTTTAGCCCAGAACCTTTTTAATCACAATTGTTGGATCATGGGGAACTAATTTGAGGGAAAAGATACAATCGAAAATCACCATATATACATTATATTAGGTAAGCCAAAACACACAATATAGAAAGAGAAATTACAAATCATTCTACGTAGTTTTAAAGATATATGTTAAAGTCTATTCATCATCAACGATTTTAATTAATCTATTCAATAAGTTTTATTTTATCTATCTCAGTACTTTATATGAATTATTTGTTCGTTTTATGCATGAATGTCAAAATTCTTTTCTTGAATGATTAGAAGAAAGCCTACTAATTGTTTATATGTTAATGTTTATTGTTAAATTATAATTGAAGTTTAGAATTGTTACTTGTTGTAATTAACTTTTGGTTCATTAATCACAAATAGAATCAATCATCTAATTAGGTAAAAAAGTAATTTGATTATTATTCTTTTAAAATTGAAAATTATTGTTAAATTGAATATGTTGACATGTTATTAAGTTATTTAACAATTATAATTTATTAGTACGATTTCGTTGATAAATTAAATCGTAAGAAATAGTAAAAAATATTGTACAATATAAGACTTTTAAAATTAAAGTTAAGTTCTAAGTTGTGCCACCTAATATGTAATTAAAAAATAGTTAAATTATAGCTTAATTGGTTGAGTTGGATTTTAGTGACAATGATCGTCCCTTAATTGCATATTCTACTCATGATTTTTAATGTCTTCATTATTTATTTTATTTAATTTCATGCGAAATAAAACCCACATTTACTTTTTTATTGTTTGTCATTAGCACTAGTATATTAGTTGTCATCGATCTTCTACGTATAATGACTCTTGCTTCCATTTGCTACAATATACATAATTTTTTTTATAGGAGTAAGGTATTAATTTTTACACGCTTGTCCTGGGAGTGTAGTTCACCAGATTTGGAATGCAATGTTGAGTACAGATTCTGCCTTTGATGGATAAGAACAAAATGAGATATACTTGCCCAGTAAGAAACTACTGAAGCGATGCTCCATCCAATCCAATGTGCCCTTATTCAGACATTTGTGAAGCAAATTACCGCAGATTTTTCTAGCAAAGTCACATTCAAAATAGCTATATATTCCATTGATGGAGACAATTGATGGAGATGGCTATGGATCCCAGAAGAATCACAAAATCAGAATTCAAATGACTTAAACTGGTTCTAAGATTTCAAGATCCAGTGCATTTAATGACTTTTATAATCAAAACTATTTGCATTCACTTTCAGTACCAAACTATTTGCATTCACTTTCAGTACAACAAAGATATATAGTCCCATCGCGTGATTTTAGCAAACAGATAAACATTCGTTTTACAATATGACAGCTGATATTATACATGTTCTACTCGTCGGGGTTCAACTACAATTGGAGAGAGAAAGAGAAAGGATTCTACCTGGACAAAAGTAAGAAGTTAAGGCTTCAAGCAATTGGCTTGGCTTGCATGGATAACAACAGAACATGGATCAAGTAATTGATTGGAAAGAAAACTTGGGATAAAAAGTAGACGGAAGTTATTCCTTTTCCCAACCCATATGGCGAGCTCGCTGTTCCCACATTGATGTAATCTTTTTCTCCTTGATGAGCAAGGCTTCACCATGCTCTCTGGCCCCTTCACAAGTTTCTGTGGCAGCATTGCATTTTTCTGCTTCCTTCTGGTACTGAGTAGCAACCCTTTTAGCTTCAGCCATAGTGATGTTCATATGCCGGGTGTGCTCTCGAGCAAGAGCTTCTTGCAGCTTCAATTCCTCTGTTAGGAGGTCCACAAACTGCTTCTCCATCTCCTGCTTCACTTCTGGGTCATTACTACCACAATCTGTATCATAAAATAACTTGCATAGTTGCATTATAGCAAATCGTTCAAAAAAGTTTCCCAGAAATAAATGAGAAAGAACCTGCTAAAAACATAGAACAAAACAAAGACAAGTAGAGAACATAAAGAAAAGAATGAGATATATTCTTTGTTTGTATTTTAACTTTTTTAAAGAGAAATGTAATGCAGATTTCTTATCAAGTTTACCAAACAATCCGAACTTATAAATGGACTCTAACCTGTGACTGAAAGATTGGCCAAACCTGCAGGAAAATGACAAGAATGAAAAGTATTAGTACATTGGTAAGCAAGAATATTGTTGATTACAACAAAGTTGAACCTTTTAACCAATATTGATAGACTGTATGAAGCAGTCATTCATGTATAATTTGTTTGCAGCGGAATATAGAAGAGAATTTAAATTGTAGAAAATAAATAGTGATGCAGAGCATTATGTCAGGAAGAGTGTCATCTCGTTTTGAAAATGGATTTTATAGTAGAAAATTGGTTTTGTTAGTCATAATGTGAATAGTCAAAACTGAAGGGTATTTAACATCTCAAATTAAAAAGGTGACTGGTCAATCATATGCAGCAAATTAAATCTTCATCTCATAAACAAAGGTGTTAACAATCATGAAGAGCGTTTAAATCCATTTATTGTCACACACCAGGGATGATGGTGAACAGGGACTTAGGTTATTACAAAACAATAGTTCAAGTACATAATAAACCCTATTCCCTGCAATTTCAGTCGTTGCAGGTTTATAGTTTTTTTATTTAAATAATTACACTACTTGAACGCCAGACCTTTTATATATCCAAATGGACTTCTTATCGTACAGCCACAACTCCTTAGTGTTCAGGGTTATAGTTTTAAATAAAAGTAATCTGAACATAGATTCTGGCATCACTTAACCAATCCAAATGATAAACTCCAGAAATGACAACATCTAAAAAGTCAAATAGAAAGCATATGTTTTATTAGTTTCTTATATAACTTGCAACACTCCTTATTCTTTTTTTTCGATTTGATACTTTAGTAGTATCCTTTTTAACTAAAAGGTACCCATGTGAAACAGTATTCTTAAAAGTAGTACAATAATAATCCCTCCTTTACTTTAAGGTATGTAAATGATCCAATTTGATGTTTTAAATTAAAAATTTCATCAATGCTTGACACATATGATATAAGTGAAGAGATAATTGTATCATTTAAAATGTTTGGTACTTTAGTTGTGCCTCAATTTAACAAAAGATACGCATGTGGACCCATATATTTCATAATCATATACAAGTAGCTCCTATATTTAATTTTTAGTAAATCAATGGTTCAAAATTAAAATTTAATTGAGAATTCCAACATGTGTCACACATGTCAAAAAATTAAGAAAAAAATCAACTTTAAAATAATTAAAGAATAAAAAAATTCATTAAAACATTATTAATAAAAAAAATAGTTGTATCCCCAAAACCAAACAAAATTAAGAAAAGCTAAGACTCTACAAAAAACCCTAATGGAATTGAACCATGTTGAAGATAATAATTTCGTAATTAAAAACTAGAGGGAGGTAAATAACTGTGTAATAAAACTTACGACTTTTATTTGATACTAAAACATTTAAACAGATGAGAAGACTTAGGTTATAAAATCAAAACAAGATATATGCTTAGAAAGATTGTATAACCCAAACCAACTGAAAATACTAGTCTAGTCATACCAATGCATTTAAGTCAAGAGTCTCAAACATTTGTAAATAATCTATATGAAATAGAAATGCACGTAGCAAACCACAATAAGTAACAAGTACAAAGAAAAGAGGAAAGAACACTAAAATACTTAAGCTTGAAAAACAAAACTCAGTTTTCTCAAAAAGACATAAAGTAAAGGATAAGGAAATGCATGCAAAAGATAAATAGTAAAGAGTAAGAGACAAACAAAAAACTAGCACAATACATATTAGGTAATAAAGAGAACAATCTAGTAAATCAAGGAAGATATAGTCTATAAGATATTACATATGAATGTCATGACTATAAAAAAAAGATCCAAATACATTGGCACTACATGATGAAATCATGTAAAGTAACATACATACAAAAAGTTGCATAATAAATAACAGGTTGAAGACTGAGAGGTGGTTCAGTGACGGAAAACAACTTTAAAGACAAATTGTCCTTAATTTTTTGCACATGTGTGTGACACATGCTAAAATTTTCAATTAGATGTAGGAATTACTAGTATTTTATTATGAAAATATGAGTTTACGTGCGTACTTTTTATTAAATATGAATATTACTAAAATACCGAAGCCTCTAAATAACACAATTATCCTTAACTTATATTACATGTGCAAAACATGTGATAGAATCCCCAATTTAAAACGTGTAATTAGACCATTTTATGTACCTTAAAATAAATATAAGGATTACTAGTGTACTCCTTTGAGACCATGGGCCCATGGGCCCATATGGGTTTCTTTGGTTAATGGGAGTACAAGAAGGTACCGAACCCTCTTTTTTGAGTCAAAAGACTACAGCAAGAAAACTATCGGTGGATAATGCTTCTTAATTAAACATAAAATTGTTAACTAGAACAAATTATATAAAAAAGTAAGAAATGTTGTGTTTTATTTGCAATCATTCCCTCCCGAAGACTAAGCATCAAAAACTCTATTATTGATAAGTACATAAAAGCAATATTGGTCCTTCTCCTAATAGTTTAAACTTTTGAGAGAGTTGGTTTTCTAATAATTTCTAATATAGTATCAGAGTTGAAAATTTTGTATTCAAACCACAATAACCCTAATTGTTTAATTGCAAGTGTTTGACCAGCATGATGTACAAAACCAACACTTGTGGGGGAGTGATACATGTATAAAAGCAACATTGATTCGTCTTTCGATGGCTTAAGCTTTTAAAAGAGTTATTTTTCCAACTTCTAATAATTCTTAAAGGTGTTTTTCAAGCACAAATTAAGTAAAACTAAAAACGTAGTTATATGTATGTGCTCGAAGGATAACATTTGTTAATCATAGTCAGTTGAGAAATCAGATCTACAAAGAGAGGACATAATAATCCCGACTAAACTCCTCGCTACTTACATATCAGCATAATCCTTATGTGCATACACACTAAGAATTGTTGATTAAAGATGGTAAGGTTCAATATGTCAGTAACATATACAAAGGGATAACAAGAGAATGAACTAGGAAACAAGAAGAGCATTTCTCAAAAAACAAAGTTAACTCCAATATGCTCTATTCAATTTATGCATCGGACGGAACTGGAATAAGATCTCCATTAGTAAGCTATTTATGCACATTGAAGTCATACAAGAAAATAAAAATTAAAAAATGAGTACATGAAACAAGAAGGAAAAAGAAGCAGAAGAAGAAGAAGAAGAAAGAAATAGGCACCTAATTCGTTCTAGATTCCACCCTAATAATAATTAAACCAAAGAAAATTGCCGTGCTAAACCTGAACAGTATTTAACAACCTACAATAATTCCATGTCGAATAACTGCTATTCCAAATCAGGAAATTATAAGACCCTGAAGCTATACAAGCAACAACGGATCAATACCTCAGTCCTGTAAGGAATAGTATCCTCTCTTTGTGATTTTTTTTTGTTTGCCGAATCTAAACCACATATTATTATATGTCAAATAATGCATAAATATTTCAAATAATAGTTTCCATAATAGCCTCAAATTCATATCATACAAGGAATCTAAAAGTATAAGGATGAGATTTTAAAACAAGCAAAAACATAACCAGAAAAAAAGCAGATGATACCATCAAAACTATAAAATGGGACTTCTAATTTCACTTAATGGGGCTCGCAATCAGATAGAGATAAAAAAACGAATAACTTAGATCTTAAACTGGATTCCATTTAATTATACACGTACTCCAATACAAGATCAGCTCTAAGTCCAAAATGAACAACAAGAACCGCTCAAAACATCATATTGATGACATGGTCACCCCTTAATTCCATCCAAATTAAAACATAAATCAAATAAAACAAAGCAACCCAAAACCAAAAATCAAAATCAGAACGTAACCAACATTAAAAGGAGCACGAAGACAGTACCAGGAGCAATCTTGAGAAGGGACAAAGGAGGAGGACAATCACAGATGCAAGGAGGGCAAGAAATTTTGGGATCTCCGAGCCTGATGGTCTTCTTAAACCTCCAATACAAAGCCGGACCACACACGGCCAATGCTGACGCTACCGCAAACACCACCAAGCAAGACCTCAAACAAGCCCCGGATCGTCGTGACATCTTTCTCTTTTTCTGTGTCTCTGGTTATAGTCCTTGTGTCTTTGTGGGAGCCTCGAAGTTAGATCCACATTTAGTAATGTAATGTAAACAGTCTGGTGTGACTGTGAATCTACCGATAATTGGGTTCCACTGTTACCACTGTTTTTGAAGTCTCAAGTCAGGTCGGTGTCATTTAAATTGTGGGTTATTTTCACGGTAGTGGATGCAGTCCTGATCTTTCTTCTTTTTCTTTTTCTTTTTAATATTTTTCTTTTTTATTTTATTTACCATAAAAATTTATTTAATAATATATTATTAAAATTATTAATATATAACGATATAAAATTTAAAACTCAATAAAAGAACCATCAAAGAATCCACACCCTATTTTCACACCTTTTTCATCCTATATTTATTGTCTATAATTAAAAATAGTTGAAAACAATTTTATAAATTTTAATTGATATAAAAAATTATTTTAAAAATAATAAAAATATCACTATTAAAATTTTAAATCATAAATATAACATATCTTATATTTAATTAATATATCTTTATTATTAAAAAATATAATAAATTATTTTACATTTAATACCTTTCACAATTTTAATTTCCCAATTTGTGTGATAATAAATCAACCTACTTAAATTAATGAATGAATTGAGTTGTTCTTCAAAAGGTTATTCTAACTTTTTGTCAGTTGATAATGTTTGGATATTATGATCGAATTGATGCTCGACCTATACAAGTTGCTCAAGTTAAGTCGTCATCTCGAGATGAAAGGCAAAACATCCTAAATGTCCTACCCGTGGGTCAGCACGAGTTCAATGATCAGTCCGAGTTCAATGATCAGCCCGAGCTCAATGACTAGTCGAAGCCTAATGATCAACCTGAGCTCAGTGATCAACCCGAGCTGAGATCGACCTCAACCCCTAATATGTTGTACTTTATGCCAATTATACCTCTCTAACATGTAAATATGTGTACTCAACCTTTGATATGTTGTACTTCAAGCACTAGATGATACCAATATAAGGCAAGACCAAGCTTTGAAGGCAACAAATGAGAGGCATGATAAGGGAAAAACCCCTTATGATGTGAACAAAGATTGTGAACAACTATGCATTTTTCCTTTTTTTGATCCAATAGAGATGAACCATTGGTCAAGTTCAATGCCCCTAAGTGCCCTAACTATTTTGGGACAAAAGACCCAATAACACATATTCAACACTTTAAAACAACCATGGCTCCTATGAGTCTCACCAAAGAAAAGAGAGACGTCATGATGTGCAATTTTTTCATTGCCGCTCTCTGTGAAGGCGTGTAAAAATGGTTCAACAACCTGGCCCCCAAATCAAGGACCTCTTTCCTACAATTCGCAAGGTAATACATTACAAACTACGCCTACAACAAACCTTTAAAGAAGGAGTCTTACAACCTTTTCTCAATTATCCAAGGGAGATGGGAACTCACCGAAGAATATATGAAACGATTTAGGGAAGAGAAATTAGAGATCTCTGAATGCCCTAGTTCTATTACTATAAAAGATTTTGGGCGAGGCCTATTGAAGAACTCTGACCTATTTATAGAGCTGATTAAGACAGTATCGCGCACCTTAGAGGAAATTTATAGGGAGGCAAGGAAGTTTGTCAACCTTGAGAGGGAGCTAGGTTTAGTTAAAATCCATCAAACTGATGTAGTGGTAGTACTAGATAAAGAAAATAGAAGGATGAGTCTAGACAGGGCACATCAAAAATAACAAGATCAAACATTTTGCACCAAGTAACAGGTAGATTGGAAAATGGACAAGAAATAGAAAAGCTTGGGGAAAGTCACTCTCCCTCTTCAAGGGTCCTCCCTTAAGATTTGAGCTAGCCCAAGCTATAAAGAGAATAGAGGATGAGTCCAATGTCAAATGGCCACCAGAGATGAAATCCCCCCTTAGAGACACATCCAAGTAGTGTGCCTTCTATAAGAATGTAGGCCATGAAACAAAAGAATGTACACACTTGAAAAAAGAGATAGAAGAGTTGATGGCTATGGGGTATCTAAAGGACCTCGTTGTAGAAAATAGGGACAGAAGGAACCACCAAGATAGACGAAGGATGCCAAAACCAACAAACCCATCAGGTGATAGTAGAGAGACACGTGATGAGCCCAACATTAGGACCATACATACCATATAAGAGGACCGGGTCTTGTGATGTCTGTCGGATAATGATTGACACTGGGAGTTCAATAGATCTCCTTTTTTTACCAGTGTTAGGGTGTTAGGAGTAAAGGATTATGACATCATTAACACAGAGCTCCCTCTTGTAGGATTCAATAGCAGTACCATCTATGCAAAAGGAACAGGGGTCTTGCTTGTAATGGTAAAAGAAGTAATAATAATGACTGATTTTGTTGTATTGATGTCCTTGCATATTACAACGCCATCCCAGGAAGGCCATGGTTACATAAAATGAGGGCAATCTTATCCATATTTCACCAGGTGATCAAATTCCTCACAATTGAAGGTCTTGAAGAGGTAAGAAGAGATCAAGAGAAGACCATAAGTTGTTATAATGCCACTATGAAAGAGACCATCCCCAAATACCAATCACCAAAGGGTCTCTCTCAAAAGAGAACAAGTAGTAAAGGCCTGGCAAGGTATATCTACTTGAATAGAGTAAAGGACCTCCCGATAGGTGTTGAAGGTAAGAACTAGCCCTTGAAAATGGGTAAGGATTTCACGATGAAGGTTGAGGATAAACTCTCACAATTCCTCAGAGATAATGTAGATGTCTTTGTATGGTCTCCTATAGACATGCCAGAAGTTGATTCAAAATTCATAACACACCAACTGAATGTTGACCCAGAAGCTAGACCTATCCAATAACGGAAAAGAAAATTCTCCACGAAGAATAATGAGGTGATCAAACACCATGTGGCTACCCTCAAATACATTGGATTCATTAGGGAGGTCAATTATCATTCATGTATTTCAAATATGGTACTAGTAAATAAAGTGTGTGGGTCATCACATAATTACTTGGTCTTCACAGATTTAAACGAGGGATGTCCCAAGGATTATTTCCTTCTAAGCAAAGATCAGCTAGTGGATGCCTCTTCTAGGTTTGGGTTGATGAGTTTCTTGGACGCATACTCCAGATATCACCAAATCAGAATGTACCCCAAGGATGAGGAGAAAACTTCTTTCATCATAGAGGAAGGAACATTCTACTACACAAGGATGCCATTTGGACTGAAAAACATGAGTGTTACATATCAACGCCTAGTTAACAAAATGTTTGAAAAGAAATTGGGGAAGAATCTCAAAGCATACGTAGATGACATGGTGGTGAAATTAGCTGAACCCTTGAACCACATCAAGGCATTGTTGGTGAACATGAAACCATCCATTAGCCTCAAGGGAATACAACAACTGGATGGAAGAATAGTGGCACTAAACAGGTTCATCTCCAAATGCACTGATAAGTGTATGCCCTTTTTCAAAGTGCTGAGAAAGAGCACATCAATCTTTTGGAACGAGGACTGCAACATAGCCTTTGAAGGAATCAAGAAATACCTTAGCAACCCCTCGTCTTGGTCAGTCAACCTCCTCCCAAGAGAAATTCTTTATTTATATTTGGTTGTGACACCCCATCTACTACGTTAGTTAAATCCTAATTGAGGCACAAAGTAGATATTCTACCATTGATAAACAAGTATTTGCTCTCAAAATTACTACGTGAAAACTCAAGGATTACTTTGGCTCACACATAGTTGTGGTACTCACCTCACACCCTCTTAAAAGTGTCCTAACGAGACCATATATTATAGGGATACTAACCTAGATAATCGTAGATGTGGGAGAGTATGATATTAGATACATGGCTAGAATAGAAATTAAAGGGCAGGTGGTGGCAGAGTTTGTGGCTGAATTCAACGATAAGCCCAAAGTCGTCACCAAGATAGAGTAAGAGGGTGTTTGGGATAGACCAATGGGAAGCCCTAACTTGGCAGGTATTTATGGATGGAGTGTACAACTTCAACGGAGCAAGACTAGGAGTGGTTATAGTTGATCACAACAACAACTACTTTGAATATGCAGTTAGACTTGATTTCCAACAACTAACAATGTTATAGAATATAAGGCTACAATATTTGGCACCATGACTGCAAAAAAGTTAGAGGAAGATAGAATCACCTTACATAGTGATTCTAGGCTAGTGGTCAATCAGTTTTTAGGGACGTTTGAGGCGAGAGATGGAAAAATGAAGGGATACCTGTAGAGATTAAAGTAAGAATGCTCAAAATTCTCAATGTTCGAGATCAAGCAAATAGCTCAAAACAAGAATGGTCATTTTGACACTCTAGCAACCTTGGCATCATTAAGGGAGACCAAGCACAACATAGTATTGTCGATAATGGTTTTGGTAGAGGCATCTTTGAAGGAGGCCGAAAGAAAGGTCGGGTGTGTGGATGCTCCCTCTACAACATGGTTCACCCCAATCTATAATTTCCTAGAAAAGGGGAACCTACTAGAAGATCGGAAAGCCACAAAATAAATCGAGGCCAAGGTAGATCAGTACATGATTGAAGCAGGGAAACTATACCGAAAAACCCCACTCGGCCCTGACCTCTTATGTATAGCCAATGAGGGATATGAAAGATTGATGTTTGAAGCACAAAAAGGAGACTACAATTTGCATTCTAGAGGTAGGAGATTATCACAACGAATTATGAGACATAGTTATTATTGGCCCACCATACTGGCAAACTGCACCAAATACACTCAAAAATGCAATAAATGTCAAAGGTTTTCCCCACTGTCACACATACACCCAAATACCATGGTGGGAGTGGTAAGTCCTTGGCCCTTCTACAAATAAGGACTTGACATAGTAGGACCTCTTCCCTTAGGTAGAATACGAGAGGAAGAAGTAATTTGATTCATATGGAAGTCTATAATTTGTCGTTTTAGCTTTCCCAAGGAGCTCGTCATAGATAAAGGGAGACAATTCACTCGCTACAACATCAAAGCATTCGCCCTCAAATACAAAATTAATTATGAAATTATTATTACATGAATTGAAACAGTATTACAACATGATTAATGAATGTGTGGCATATTATATATTGTCATAATTAATGTGTGAATGAAATAACATGATAATGTGATTAATTATATGCATATAACCAAATTAAAAGAATGCTTGACAAAAATTCGTAGGTATATAAAAGCATGTATACAATCAATTAGGTAGAGAAATTATTCAATGAAATTTGATATTACATGTAGAATGGTTAGGGGATTCATACATCTCAAGTTCTCAACATTATTTATTGGATTATTATTTATTTCTTTGAATCAATTTTAAAATTTGTGGCAGTTTAAATAATTTTCTCTTATTATTGGCCTATATAACACTATTATTGCTTCATATTAGTACTTAATTATGAAAGAAATACTCTCTCTAGGATGATACTCGTGCTCTACCGTATTTTATTACTTGTATGACCTATACACTTGCGAAATCACTATATTTTTGACACCATTGTTGAAGAGTGTTATATATTTTATAATTAATATCAATATTTGTATAACAATAATATTTTAGGCAATTTAATATTTTTACTTTAGTTGTTGTATGTCTAGAGAGACCGGTAATAATCTTCAAGTTTTTTATCCTAAAATTGATAGAACTCTTCACATGTTAAGAAGAAAGAGACTACACCAAAATCAGCTTAGAGCTATGGCAAATTTAGGATATCAATATGACATTATTTTCCCTAAACCTCTTCAGGACTTTATTGTATCACAGGTGGATAAAGTTCAATAATCAATTAATAGAACCCCTATAAATGCAAACAACTTTGAGTTAAAATCTACTGTCATTCAAATGATATTATCAAATCAATTTGGAGTCATTGCAACGAGGATCCAAACACTCACTTGGCTACCTTCATTGGACTATTTGATACCTTTAAGATGAATGGAGTATTCAAATATATCCTACATCTTAGCCTATTCCCCTTCTCACTTAGGAACTAGGCAAAGTCATGGTTAAATTTGGTCGCTACCTGGAATGACTTGGCTCAAAAATTCTTGGGTCTTGGTAAAATATTTTTCACCTTCAAATATAACCAAATTTAGGAATGATATCACTTTCTTTCAACAATTTAATGGAAAACCTTTTTACGAGGCATGAGAACATTTCAAAGGGTTACTAAAAAATAACCACATAATGGTATTTCTCTATGGTTATAAATTCAAACATTATATGATGAATTATTAGGACAAAAAACTATACTTGATGTAACAGTCAGAAGTGCTTTAATGGGCAAAGGAGAAACTCAAGTTTTTGGACTACTAGATGACATGGCCTCTAACAATTGTCAATGGTAAGTAGAGAGGTTAAACCCAAAAAGATTGTTGGAATGATAAGCCTTTAAACCTTTGTAAGCATAAACAAATGCATTGTTGTTGGAGCTATCAAAGAAGCTTGATGTTGTCCTTGTAGAGATTAATTGGGTGCAAAGGCCTTTTCTTATTTATGAGCACTATAGTGAACATCATCTTAGTGATACTTGTCAAAGCAATCATAAGGTTGAGAATTATATCTACAATCAAAACTATCAAGGGAATCCTTATTCAAATATATATAATTCAAATTGGAAGAATCACCCTAACTTCTCTTGAGGTAATAACAACCAAAGTGGATCATCCAACAATTCACCACCTTTCCATCCACTGGGCTTCAATTATTAGCTTTGAGAAACCCCAATAGGGAGATAGGCTCCCCCTTCTGCGAATCCTTGATATCTTCTCTTCCAACTATCAACACAAGAGCATATTGCTTGTTAACATACTCTTCCATTCTCCCCAAGTCCACCTTTAGCAACTCATTCTCTATGTAAGCTTTGAGCACAGCTTCCTAAGCTTGTGAAAGCTCCTGCACCTTTTGGGTCCATGGCCTCGATCCTCAACTTCGTATTCTCTGGGAGTTCAAAGCTCTATCCCTCTCTATAGTTAACTGCATAAGTTATTGTTGCTATAAATCTTTGCTTTTATTCAGAGTCTCAACTTTAAGCTTCATTGAGCCATACTGAAACTACAGCAGACCCACACCTCCTACAACATTTGAAATGAAAACTGGGTCAAGGAAAAGTGCCACAAAAAAATCGAAGGTAATAAATTAGAAACTGGATAAGCAGCTTACCAAACTCAGCTTCTCTGTAATTGCTATATAGATTGAGACTCTTCCTGGAGGAGAGCCTCCTTATCTAGCATCAGTAAAGCCATTTCAAATAAATCGATGCTAGGGGCTCATTTCTCAACGAAGCTCCTGGGTTTGAAAGCCTCTCAATAGGAATCTTGTCTGTGACTCTAACCACCCTTTTGGTGACACTCCAAATGGGGATAGCAGTGCCTGTAAAGATGATGCTCTCTGGCCTATACCCTTTCTTTCCAGAGAGACCACAGGAAATAGTCCCCTGGGGAGATAATGAAGCTCCAAGAGCAGCATCAAAAATAATCTTTTCTCCTAGAGAGGAGCTCACCTTAGGCTTCTTTGAAGATGATTTCTTCACAGAAGCAACCTTAACCTAAGCCTCCTCTATAGATATGCGAGACTTAACAGGTGCCATTCTTGATAATGGGCAAGATGGTTGATCGACTTTAGTGGAAAATAGAAGGGAGGCAACTCTGGTAAAGGCACTGTAAAGGCAACATCAACAAGATGTTAGAGTAACATAAATAAACATAATGATAGGGAAAGTGGAAGTTATCAATTCCTAAAGCTCCCTACTAGCTTCGGCGTAAGTATGTAGCCATAGGCCACTCGCACTCAAACAAGCATCCTTGCAAAAAGAGAGATAAGTTCCGGAGGATACCATCAAAATATTAAGATTTTGAATCAAGGACAATAAACCCAAACTACAGACAACATCAGTGGAGAGGTTAAACAATTACACAAAACTCATGCTCAGGCACCAAAAGGGAAGTTCTCTAGAATTCACAATAATTTGCAAATTTTCAATTCCATAAAAATTCATCAAATACAAGTTCGTCCAGCAAAAAAAATGTTAATGATAGAACAAAGCCCGGCAAAATCACAGAAATCACTTTAGAGTAAAAAGAAATTGAAGAACAAGCACCATAAATTACTTCATTTTTCATCAAACTGGTTCAACTAGAGAAACATAAAATGCGTACAAAGATTAAAAAAGGCATAATCACTTACATTGGAGCTGGGATCATGAAGCATACAGGGGACGTCGGTATTAGTCAAAGTACTGATCGTGATCGACGAAAACGATCACATAGAGAGCGTAGATAATTCCAGGAATGTAACCAAGAAAAGTCAACAACAAACATATGCAAAACTCAACCTGAAATCCGATAAAAACGAAAGACATACTTTTGAAAAATTCAGTAAAAGTGTTATGTTACTAATCATCTTGAAAATAGCTATATGATTACACCACAATCTCATTTTTTGGTATATGAATGAAAAAGTAGAAAAAAGTAACCTAGTACTACCGGTCATTAAAATAGTGCTATTATGAACCAAAAGCCCATTTGGAGGCATACACATAAAAAAAGGCAAAAACTACTTTGCTACCAAAATAGCACTAAGAATGCACCACATCTTCATTTTCAGGTATATGCATGGAAAAGTTATAAAAAGTGTTATGTTATCACCCATCTAAAAATATCACTACGAATACATCATAATCCTATTTTGAGGTATATGTATAAAAAAATTATAAATAATACTCCATAATAAAAATTACACTATAAATACACCACAATTCCATTTTTGAGTATATGCATGAAAGCAACAAAAGATGATATAATATGTTGAGTATACAAGTGAAAAGTTGTTAAAAGTGCTTTATTATCACTTGAAAATAGCACAATGGATATTGTAAAATCAGAATTCTCTCTTCTTATTATCATTCAAAGACGCTACTTATTTATATATAAAGATAGAGACAATCTTAAGTAACATACACCTAATATACCACTAAGACACCTAATACACAACTCACACCACTAAGACACCTAGTGTTAGACACCTAATACACACACTCATAAATCATCTTTAACATTCCCCCTCAAGTTGTAGCATAGATATTAATCATGCCCAACTTGTTACAAAGATAATCAACCCGAACCCCACTTAAAGCTTTCGTGAAGATATCTCCTAGTTGTTCTCCAGTCTTCATATATCCTGTAGAAATCAACCCTTGCTGAATTTTCTCGCGAACAAAATGACAATCAATTTCAATGTGTTTAGTTCGCTCATGAAATACAGGGTTAGAAGCAATATGAAGAGCAGCTTGGTTATCACACCACAATTTTGCTGGTACTGAAGTTTTAAGACCTACTTCATCCAAGAGCTGATATATCCATATTATCTCAGATGCAGATTGTGTCATAGCCCTATATTCTGACTCTGCACTCGATCGTGACACAACATTCTGCTTCTTACTTTTCCATGAGACCAAATTTCCTCCAATGAAAATACAATAGCCTGATGTGGATCTTCTATCCACTTTGGAACCTGCCCAATCTGCATCTGAAAAACATTCAATATGAGTATGTCCATGATTTGTATACAAGATGCCACGTCCAGGTGCTCCTTTTAAGTAACACAAAATTTGCTCTAACGTTGCCCAATGATGAACTGTTGGGGATGACATAAATTGGTTAACAACACTGACAGAATTCTCTCTTCTTATTATCATTCAAAGACACTACCTATTTATATACAAAGATAGAGACAATCTTAGGTGACATACACCTAATACACCACTAAGACACCTAATACACAACTCACACCACTAAGACACCTAGTGTTAGACACCTAATACACACACTCATAAATCATCTTTAACAGATATAATATAATCTTATTTTCAAGGATATACATGAAAAAGTTTTAATAAATTATCTAGTACCACAAGTCATGAAAATGCATTATAGATACATTACAACCCTATTTTGAGTATATGTATAAAAAATTGTAAAAAATTCTTTGTTACTATCCTCATTGCGATGTGCCACAACTCTATTTTCATGAATTTAGCAATTTGACAACAACTACAAAAGGAATGTTTTTTTTATATGCATCAACATCAAATTGTGCATCAGCTACATTTGAAAAAATAGATGTCTTTTTGCTCTCTTTTTTTTGTATATATACATCAACATCAGATTGTTTAACAGCAAATTAAAAAGATAAATGATCCAATCTAAAATATCAAATAAGCGAAGAGGTTTTTTTTCTCATTTATCATTTCGATTCCGGCAACTGACCTTACTTTGTAACCCGAACTTTCTAGTTCGAGAAACAAGATGGATGTACCAAATTGCTTTTTCTTTGAAACAACTTGTATAATTCATTCACTTTTTCCTCTCACAAGAATTGTTCCAGAATCTTTATCCTTAACATAAAATAAACCAACATGAAATTCTACAAAAACGTGATTGTTTTAACATAAATTTTATACTATAACAAGTTATGAGTTACATGAGGAGCATGTAAAATTTGTTTAATACCAATTACACATATGTTACCAACAGATAATAAACCACTACTAATACCACTAATTGGAAGAAATTGATCATTATCTAACTGAACACATCAGTTCCATTGTAGGGATTAGTAGAATTAAGAACATTGACTGAAGTTGATGCCAGATTGTGACTTGCACCAATGTCATGCAGCCAGGAGTTGTCATTCGCAGGATTGGTAGAAATAATTGCAACAAAGGCTGATGGTTGCTCATGACAAAGCTTGGTCAGGATATCTTGCAGTTGAAGCATTTGGATGTTATATGAGCAATCTTAGCACAAATTTGAAATACAGGTTTTCCAAAAAAAAAAAAAAAAAACTTAGCACCACTGTGGCTAGAATTACCACCACTAATGCCTGAACTGCTTGAAGATGCATTACATTTACCCAAAAAAAAATTAATAGAATTAAAACTAGTGTTTCTAGTACTATAACCTTTAAGGAACTTTTGTAAACTCCATGGTTCTTGCTTGCCTTGATTTGATTAGAGAAAGATATATTTGCAAAAACCACATTAGAACGAAATGCTCGCTCCTTTTCAACAAGCAATGTTCTCTCAAAGTACTTCAACTAACTAAAAAAGACACAAAAAAATTTGGCTTAACTATCACACATTGATAGAAGCCACAAATGGCTAATAACAAGAATTAATCTTGACTCCAGCTAAGGCATACATGACTAGATCTCTTTCATAAATTGGTTCATCAATATCAGCCTGATGATGTGAAATAGTTTTGGCCTTTATGATATACTCATTCACACTAACACCATCATTTGTCAGGGTTTGCAATTGAGAAAGATCAATAATTCTTGACCAATAATCTATATCAAAAGACTCTTCAAGAGTCTTTCACTGCGTTTGAGCAATACCTTTCCTTGAAACATGAGTACTCATCTCACAGATAACTGAAGAGTAAATCCAACTTTTAACGAGAATTCACAATAGTTTGACCACCATCAAGAAACTTAGGAAGAGTAAGGGATCCATAAATGAATCCTTCTAAACCATAAGTTATTATTAAACTCTCCAGTTGTTCACGACAGATCAAACTGTTGTTACTATAAAGTCTAATCGAAACAATTACATTGACAGAAGAAATTGACGAATTTTTTTGAGAAAGCAGATCAACTAATCCAGAACCTAAGTTTGACAAATGGAAAGATGGAGTAGAAAACTAATTATGATTATTGTTCTATGCTGATGCTATTGTAACATCATGGTATGATAAAGTGTGTTTGTTTGCCATAGATGAATGCACAGAGAAGCAATAAAAATTCCAGAACCAACCTTAGATGCAAAGAATATTCTAGCAGATCATACTGGTCTAATACCATACAAGGAAAGCTACAAGAGCTTTCAACAACAAAAGAAAGTGAAAATTTTCATCACTAATGTTTTCATTAACTAACTAGAACGAATTACAGACTATGTATAAATAGACTCTACACATACTAACAGTCTAGTATACGCACCAAAATTGCCTAACAACTAAAGATGCTGACATGGCAAAGTTATACAACCAACTAACAATTCTAAATCATTTATGCAAAACACATATATCTCCGCTAATAAAGATTATTAATAAATTAGAATCTCAACTTATTAAAGGTTAATTCAATGACGAACTCATTTAACAAAATGTGGTAATAAGCAACAATTCACGAACAATTCAAAATTTTCCGAGTTGAACCCAGATAATATAAAATTTGAGTTGAGCTAACACTTTGAACATATTCAAGTCAGCTCAATTGTCTTAACAAGATCATGTAAAGTTAATTTTTAAAAACAGGATAGCAACCAATGACAAACAAATCTTTGAATTCCTACAAAACTCTCGAGAGTTACCGAATCAAACAAAAATAGTGGTAGTAAGCAATATAATTCCAGGGTAAACCTAGGAGGTATTGCAGATACATCACCCAAGCCATTACTTGGTGAGCAAGGTTAAGCATATGATTGGCTGGTACAAGTTGAAGATTGCTGATGTGGATTTGTTTGTTACAAGTTGTTATAGATTCGTTATATATGTTAAGCATTTGATATCAAGTAATTGATGTCTAAGAGTTCCATATTGGATTACTATAAATACATAACAACTGATGTAATTTGTTTAAGAGTGTTATTTCATTTAATCAAAAGATTACAAACATTTCCTCCTCCTCTTCCTTCTCTGCACTTATCTTGAGCTGAATTTAGCAAGAGGTCCGGCAAAAAGAGAGATAAGTTCAGGAGGATACCATCAAAATATTCAGATTTTGAATCAAGGACAAAGAACCCAAACTACAGACAACATCAGTGGAGAGGTTAAACAGTTACACAAAACTCATGCTCGTGCACCAAAAGGGCATTTCTCTAGAATTCACAATAATTTGCAAATTTTCAATTCCATAAAAATTCACTGAATACAAGTTCGTCCAGCAAAATAAATGCTAATGATAGAACAAAGGCCATCCAGATCACAGATATCAATTTAGAGTTAAAATAAATTGAAGAACAAGCACCATAAATTACTTCATTTTTTCATCAAATTGGTTCAACTATAGAAACATAAAATGCGTACAAAGATTAAAAAAGGCAGAATCAATTATGTTGAAGCTGGAATCATGAAGCATAGAGGGGACGTCGGTATTCGTCAAAGTACTGATCGCGATCAGCGAAAACGATCACATAGAGAGCGTAGATAATTCCAGGAATGTAACCGAGAAAAGTCAACAACAAGCATATGCAAAACTCAACCTGAAATTCAATCAAATCGAAAGATAAATCAAATCTATCATTTAGCAGAAAAACGAGCAAAATGATTATGGATCTAAATCAAGGAAATTTTATTACAACCTAAATTCTCAGCAACCAAACAGAAAGGGAAAGAAATAGAGAGAGAGACATACAGTGCAGCAACCATGGCTGAAGCAAACACCCAGTGGAGGAAGCAAAATGGCGATCAGGATCTCGCAAACGATTTCACAGCGACTCGGCATGTCGACGAAGGAGGTAGAACTCTGTTATAATGGCTTAGTGGTTGGAACTTGCAAGATGAGACGATAACAGTCTTTAATCTTATTTATATTATAATAAAATAAAAGTATATATCTTAAGATTCTTAACATGGAGGAAAGCTGGCCACTCAATTTTTTTAAAACTAGTTTTGGAAACTATTTATATTATAATCTATCATTGTTGTATATCTTAAGATTCTTAACATTGTGAAAATCCACGGTTAAATGAATTAAAATTTTATAAATATATAATAATATTAATTGTGGATAATATCTATTTTATTTTAAAAAAATTAATAACACAAAAGTTTAATTATAATAAAATAAAAAATTAATGATGAAATTTTATATAAAAGTGTAAAAAATATTCTTAAAATAAATAATTAATTAATTTGTTCCTTTAGTAGAATAAATATATAATAATAATTTTTTTATTAGTAAAAAATTAATTAATTTATTAATTTAGTAAAAAATAGATACACATTAATAATTATTTTATTAGAAATATATATAATACTTTATGACATTAAAATACAATTTAAATATGAGTAGTACTTAATTTAATAAATAAATCAAATATAATTAGACAATACATATAAATTTAATATGATTGACAAAATTTTATCGAACTTAATAAAAATTTTTATAATTATTTTTTTTTACTTAAAAGTAATATATGTTAATTGATTATTTATTAATTGATATTATATATAATATGATCTTAACACGAAAAATATATGATTAATTCAACACAATTATGTCTTCTAAAATAATAATTAAAAGATAATAATGTAAAGTCAATACATAATAAATTATTAAATATAAATTATACAGTTATTATTTATTATAAGAATATTTTGATATTTATTAGTGTACAAGACAAAAAAAATTGCATTATTCATAAAAATGTATTTATTATATACATAATTTGATATTATGTCAAAAATAACTAAAAAGAAGTATAAAATAAGTATTTATTATATAGATATTTTGATAATTATTGATGAAAAAAATATTATTGATGTAGAAAAACTAACAAAAAAATATAAAATATATATTTATTATTTTGATATTTATTAATATAAAAAAATGATTGGTGTAAAAATAAAAAAAATGGGTGACATTGAAGTATTGTGGCTTTTATATATAAAGATAATATAATAATTAAAGATTAATAATGTAAAATTAATACATAATAAAGTTATTAAATACAAATTATAAAGTTATTATCTATTATAAGAATATTTTGATATTTATTCATGTATAAGATAAAAAAAAATTATTGTATTATATAAAATAATTATTCATAAAAATATATTTATTATAGTAACATTTTAATATTATGTAAAAAAATAACAAAAAAGTACAAAATATGTATTTATTATATAGATATTTTGATATTTATTGATGTAAAAAAGAATAGAAAAAACAAACAAACAAACAAACATAATTGATGACGATAGATTGATGCTTTAAATTGGTAGCGTTTTTAAGTCATTTTAATTAGATTGTTTAGTAAATAACATATACCTTATTTAATTATTTATTAAATCATTTGATGCATAAGTTATTTAATATATTTTAATTTTTAATTTCTACGATAAACTTAATATATATTCATTTATGTTATAAGAAAAATAAACATATGTATTAAACTTAATATATGAAGAGATTATGTCATATAATTAAACATTTATTAAAAATATAAAAATTTATTAACCGTTTAACCGATAAGATAATATTTTGTTATTAAAATCGGGTATAAACTGATAAATATTTTTTTCCCTAAATTGTTAATTTTTTTTATAATTTTTCTCTTTTATCATCGTATTTTTAATAATTCTATCACTATCATTACCTTTTTTTCTCTCTTATTTATTTTTTATTTTTTATTTTATCTTTTTAATTATTTCAAAATATGTTTAAATTCTTTTTAATTTGTTTCAAATTTGTGTTTTAAAGTTTATATATCTCCTACATTAATGCAATGAGTATATTAATAAGTTATTTTATCAACGTACACAAATTTTAAAAAAATAGACAATTAATTATGTTTATATTTTATTTTCTCTTTTTATTTTTATTTTAAAAAGTATGCGTTATTTTCTTGATAGGAAAAAATGTATATATCATTTTGGATAGATTACTTACTCTAAATCTGTTATTTTTAAGTCTTTTTTCGATAATTTGTACATTTAATACATAACAAGCAAATTAAATAAAAATAACACATACACATAATTTCATAAAAAAAGATTAATTAAGTTTTATCCCATAACATATAGAACAATTTACAAAAATATTGAAGATATTTATTTTATTACAATTATATTCATAACGTATAGATAATAATAAAAACATACATAAATTTAGACATAATTACATTATTATCTTACATTATAGGCATAAATATAACTTTAAAAATACACATTGTTGTGTATATTTTCATCATTACTCATACATTATGGACATAATTATAACAAAATAAATGTTTTAGATATTTTTACAAATTATACCATACATTATGGATATAAAACATAATTAACTCTAAAAAGAAGAAATTGTTAAAAAATAGTGAGAATTATTATAAACATGAAAGTTGAGGAGAAAAATAGTGGTTGAAATGTGATATTATTATGTCACTCTTAAACAATTATTATGTTATTTTAGCTAATGATATTATAACCTAACAGCATATGTTATCATCGTATAAGGTGTAAGTCTCGGATTCAAAACTTAAAAACGTAGATGTTAAAAGTTCACTAACAAAAATAATTTTTTTATTTTTAATAAGTAAATGACTTATGTGTTTATTGTAAAAACAATGTAATTAAAATATCTTGTTAATTAAAAAATTTTGTATTAGTCATATCTATATATTTAGTTGATCTTAAAAATTTTAAGAAAAAGGAATGATAATTACATTAAAATGGGTCCAATGTATGCAACCAAATGCTTACATGTATAATAATGAATGAAAAAGTTTTTCATCTCATCCATAAATCAATTACGTGTAGAAATTATTCATTGTTATAAAAAAAAAAACTCATGGATTTCTTTATAAATAACCTCACTCATATTATAAGTCAAAAATATTCCTCATATTTGTTATTTAAAAAAAATGAAAAATTATTCAAATAGAACTTAAGAAAGAAAACTAACTTAAAGGGTAAATTACATTGACACTCATGAAGAATAACATTATATCTTAGATACCCTAAGTTTTAACTATATCATAAATGTATATTGAGGTTTGACGTATTGTTCATAAATTCTTTAAATAACTAACGTCTTTGCAATATTCTGTTAGATGTCTCTTTCTTATTTCAATCTAAATTTTAACAACATTTGTATAATAAAATGTTAATTAAAAAAACTGTTGTTTTGAGAGTCGAAAAGCTTCTCTTTGCTAAGGTTTTAACCTTCTTTTCTTCTTCCTTTTACTCAGCTTATATCACCTATTTATCTCCAGTTGTGCCAACTTCCCTTATCCTTTTGCTAAGTATTCTCTTATTTGTTCAGATTGTAATCATCATTCGATTCCGTGGGTCTCTCGTGTTGAGTTATCTCTTTTACTGTTCAATTCAGCTCTGGTTTTGTTTTGGATCCGTTTGGTTGTTTTGTAAAAAGGCTATTATGTTTATTCTGTGTATTTCAGTTTCTATTCCTAGGATCGGTTCCAATAAAACTCAACTAGATCTTTAAACTTATGTTTTGGGTCTTTTGGTTTCTTATTGTTTTATGTCCAAGGATTGCAGAGTTTCTGTAAATTCTAGCCTGTTGATTTGTTTTTAGTCCATTGGTAGTTTGTTTTCATAATTTTAATTCGTTGATGTGGATCCCGATCTATGTTTTTGGTGCTTATTGGTTAAAGATTTTGATTTTAGACTCGTATGGCAAACACTGGAAGCAAACATTAATTTCATATATTACTTGAAGAATAAAGAATATTCATTGTAGTACTTAATTGGTACAACAATCAATTATAAAAAAGAGATAGCATAGCAAATCAGAAAAGCAAAATATTCTCTATAAGTATAATTGTATTCACGTAATTTTATCGATAAAAAACTGTAACATTAGTTATGATTATGATATATAAAAATTTTATTTTAATAATTATATTTTAAAATTTAGTAACATTATAGGAGACTATTCTCAACAAAAAAAATTCATGGTTAAACTCCAACTATTAGAAAACTCATAAAATCATAAAATTAAATCAAATTAGATCAATAAAAACTCAATAATATTAAAAAAAATTACTTAAATTTATCAATAAAAATATATAAAGTTATAAGTATTTTTAATATTTTTCAATACAAATTAAAATGCATGCTTAAATAAATTAATTTAAAAAATAATCACATAATTTTATGGATATCATTGTAATTCAATTGCATAAAATAAAGAGAGAGAAAAAACAATTATTGATAATATCTGTTATATTGTTTACTTTTTTAATTTATGTTTTAATAATATATATAAAGAAAATAATAAAAAAATTATTATTTTTAGTTTCAACGTTCTATGATAATGGATTGTCAAATTTAATATAAAAATTTTGTGATATTTTTAAAACCTTATAAACCTTTGTGATATAATGACATACCTTAAAAGGTAAGATGATAGTATCCTTAACTTTAAATTTTGGGTTAAGAGTATCGAATGTCTCAAAGTTTTTACTATTTGAGTGTTTTAGTTCTTTTGCTTTCGATCGAAATATTTTATTATTATAATTTTAAAAAATATACGCTTTAATCTTAAAAATATAAAACTATAGGTTTCATGTACATCTTCTTTAGGACTATAATTAAATCTTTTTTGAAGTCATGGAATTAAAGCGCTTTAGATAAAAGCCACGGGAGTAAAGCATTCTTTTTCCTTGATTTATCTAATTATATGATTTAATTTAAGGTATTGATTTATCTAATTATATGATTTAATTTATCTTTTTAATTATTTTAAAGATGTATTTAATTTATTATTTGAATGTTAATATTTATCTAATTCTTAATTGAAAAGTAATCAACTTAATATTTTGATATATTGCTAAACTACGGTTATTTATAAAATAGATTAAATATATAGTTTAAAAATTGTAAGTATATTTTAATTTTTACTAGCTTAGTTATATATTATCGTTTTTGGAACTTAATATGACGGTGGATTAAATATATCAAGGTAACATCTAAGTTACTCAATTATTAGAATTAATGAATTAATTAATAATAATGTAGTTATTTAATTATAAAATAAAAAAATGTATAAAATATTTAAGTGTAATATGGTTACTAAAGCTAACGACTTCAAAATAATTGTTTCTAAATTATGTAAGAAGATTAGAATTAGAAAAATAATTAATTTATATTTTAATTTTTGAAACCTAGTTTAGTGGTGAAACATAACTTCAATCACATGTGTATCGCATTTGAATTACGAGCATTTTTTTCCCTTAATTTTACTTTTGTTATTTCTGTTTAATTTATTTTTCTGCAAACAAACCAAAACACCACTTTTTTTAATTTATTGTGATATTTTATGTTTCCTTTTAACTAGCAATTAGTTAGTTAATTTAATCAATAAAGACTCTTGCTTCAATTATATTTATGGAAATGAGAAATGAGAAAGACAATGCCTTTAACTGACGTTAACACATTTTTTCCTTCATAGCTCATGCAACACCTTCATAGGTGATCAAATGTAAAGTTTCTGAAACCTCAAGGGAAGCGTAATTTTGCCAAATTACTCTAATAAATATACTTAATCAAGCGAGCTAGCTAAAAGACCCCTGTATCTGTAGTACTATTATGCTCTTTTAATTTTAATTTTATTTTTTATGGGAAGACAGATTAATAATGAATATATGCAATAAGCTGAACGGATAACAATATTGATGCCCTCAATAATTCTTAGGTACATTAGTAAATCCTGGTGTACATTGATGCCCAAATCTCATATCATGATTCCAAAACCATGCATAAACTCTTGCAAACCACAAGAAGCTAGCAGGTTTTGGTCTGTTGATTTATATTCAAGAATATAATATCTGGATAATCTAGTACCCCCTTAGTGTTTGGACAATAGTGTTGTGCCATGGGTCTGAGATGTGCTGCAATAAGTTCTCAAATGGTCCTTGTCCAGTCACATTGTGTTGAATCACAAATCCCAAAAATGCCAACATTGCCAATCTCCCTGCACACAATAGTCAACCAAAATTATCTCAGTTGTAATTAAACACCAAAAATGAAATGTGGAGTATGTTTTGATTGTATTTCTGCTAAAAATAGTTTATTCCTAATACACTTACAGGATTTGTGCTTTTCGAAAACAAAAAAGCATCATAAATGCCTTTTACTGAATCTCTTAAGCATAATTCCTATACAAATTATTTCTACCCATTGATTTAAGTACATTTAAGGGTGATTTTTTTTTATTTGATTTTTTCCTTAATTTAATAGTTATTTATTAAATTCAAATTTTAAAATAACAATGATTATCCTATGATTATTTTGTTAATGTAAACATTAATTTGTTTTGTCAATGTAAACATTAATTCCTTAATTTGTTACATCTATTTGTCTATTGAACGGAACGATTAAACATTTGGTATAGTTTTAATTATGACTAGGCTTACCATTGGCAAGTTCTTTCTCCTTGGCCTCAGAAGTAGGGGCAAAATTTAGAGGGTTAAAGATACCACCAGGGTATCCCACCTCATTTGGAGGTAGACTATATTGCTTAAAGATAGGATCTTGGTTAACACTTCCTGGGTTCTTTATATCTTGCCATCTTCTGATCTCAACATAGTGAAACAAAATGAACTCGATGACAAAAAGGGTTGAAGAAGATGCAAAGTACTCTTCTTTCCCAGCATCGTACCATTTAGGAACGTTAAGAAGCCCCATCTTTGTGAAAACTTCTGGTAATAGCATACCTGAAACTCCCAACATTGCCCATCGGCCGTTTACAAGTTCGGCTTGGACAAACCATTTCAGGTTCTCAGGGTCCTCTGCTAGCCCTAGAGGATCAAATCCATTGTCACCTGGTAGACTAATCACATATAATTGGGTTTATTTCTATAGCTAAGAGTAATAATATATAAGTAGTTATTGTTGATGCGAATTTCTTAAATAAAAGGCTTTTTGTTGATGACATATACGAAAAAAGGCTAGCTAATTAAGTCTCCTTTAATAATTTCAAACTACAACAATTATAAAAGTTTGAAAAAGAAATTCATAAGTAAAAAAAACTTAAAATCTCTTTTCACAGTTCAAAAAAGAAAAAAAGTTTCGAATCAGAAATGACATAATTTAAAGACATTACAACTTACTTTGGCGCCAGATGTGCTTTATTTACACTCAATATATGGTAATTCTAAGTAGTTTATCATGAAATGTAATTCATTAAAAGTGATTTTTCATCTATAAATAAAAGGCTTTGATGAGTTTATTTGAACACAAATTAACCTGCCATCAAGATAAGCTGGAGAAGCTGCGCCTGGTAACCATTCTCCCTTTTTAGCGTCAACTTTAAAAGAACTAGTTGATGGAGACACAATGGACCTCATGGACAAGTCCCTGTTTAATTTCCCACAAGAGCCAGTGAGAAACCTCGACTTTGAATTCGAACATGGCCGGAAAACAGCGGCAGAGGCCTGTGTCGTGACAGATGCCATCTTTTTCCGGCAGCTTAAAAGATTTTTTTGGTTACAAAAAACGTGTTTCTAGTTAATGAAGGAAGTTGAGGGCTAAATGAAAAATGAAATGTTTGTGTATGGCTTTGTATATTTCGTATGTGAAGCATATGTGTGGCTCTAGTTTGTTAGAATTGGATTCTTGATTGATCTAGTCTTTATCATCCAACGGTGGATTATGTGGGTCTTGAGTTTTGAGGTGGCCAATGAGAACAAGGAAGCCTTATCCTTTTATCTTTAGTGTGATGTTCACAAATCTATTTCTTTGTTAGAAATGATGACGTGGGACTCAATCAGCTAGCCACGTAGGAGGATCTTTCAGTATCGCTGGATATGATGATTTGGAGTATACTGCCAGGTTTACTCACAGTGAACCAATCAAAACTTAACAAATGATTATTTCAGGTTACATATTAACTTATACAATATTAGGATATTATCATTAATCTAAGTGGTAAACATAGTGAGAAAAAATCAAATTCATATGTGAGAAAGAAGTTTGGTGTCATCACCGACTCGAGTAACGAATAAAGGAAGAACATTCATAATGTTCTTCGTTGTGTTCATTCGTGTTCATCACATTTTTCTCTTATAACTCACTTTTAATACCTTAAAATTCAAAAATGAGTTCACAACAAAATTTTGAAGAATATCCTACCCTTTCATTAGAGCAAGAGCAAGATAAATCTCAAGAATGGAAAACGTCACCTCCCAAGAGGACTAAGAAGCTAGAAGTATCGGGAGTCCCATTATGCACAGAGTCTCGGCCATAGAAGAAAGGGTAGAGTATGTTGGAGTAGCTCATGTAGCTTAAGACACAATCCCAAAAGCAAGAATAGGCATCCATTGTAAAGGCTCAATCCATAGCAGATTGAGGCAATCTCAAAACATCAAAGGAACAACAATGGTGTCAACGATGCTACCCTACAACTAACATTGTCAAAAACTACCTTGTAGAATGATTAGAATTGCCTTGGTCTAGAATGTTGGCCTACGGGTCACTATGACTTAAGGGAAAATATCAAGGCTAGATACTACGCTCATTTAGGCTAAGGTGATATTGCTAAAAATCTTGTGAATTTCAGCCATAACTAGCAAGCAGTAGGATAGGCGACTGCCAACTTATCACTCCTTCCATAGAGAACATAGAATTTTTACTCAATAAAATGGAGATGAAGCCCAATGGCGAGAAGCATTACCTAGACTACACAAAGTCCTCCTAAGCACCCTTTATCTCATAAGTCATGTATACTCCCTATGGAAGGAAGTTCAAAAAACCAACTGTCGGTACCTACGATAAGTTTATAGACCGATTAGGCCACTTAGAACTTGTATATCCATAGTGATGTTGTTAACTATTGATATTTTCGTATAACTTTAGTAGGAAAGACTCGAATTGGGTAGCTTCTTAGATTTTTCCAAGCAATTCCTCACCCACTTTTTTGCCAAGATGACCTAAGACTTTTACACATCTGATTGGATTAGCTTTGAGAGAAAATGAATCCTTTTAGCATTTCTTCGATCACTTCAGTAATGAGAAGATCCAAATCAAAGATTACTTTGACTCTTTGGCAATCAATGTCTTCATATAGGCCATACACATAAGGCCTCTATGGTGCAATTTTCTAGAAAAGCTCTCTGATTTGGTATATAGGGAGATGATTATAATATAGGTGACAATAATAAATACATGGCCAGTCACTATAATAACAGACAGAAAAAAGTATTCTCAAAAGCATAAGGTTGAGGATAAGCTTAAGAGTTAAGAAATAAAAAAGTCCAACTCAAAATCAAGGGGTGGCTAACAACCCAAGAGAATTGAGAACTCTCATCCCATGGTAAAGTTGAAGAAATTTGTTCTCTTAAACACAACTCAAGAATAAGTGTTGATACAGGTCTAGAGCACAGGGTCATTTATAGGACCTAAGAAGTTAACAAGTCCTCTATACCACCATATATTAGAATAAGTTTTGCGAGTATGATCACAATTGAGTATATGATCTGAAAAGGATGTTTAAGGATTTTATACTAGTAAAAATGCCTTTGACATCAACGGAACCCAAAGACCAAGTTGAAGAGGTTTGGCTATCAATAACAAATGAGGTCCGTATAATATTTGGGGGACATATTGGTGGAGATTCAAATCACCCTAAATAAGTGCATGCCAGAGGGTTACCTTAAGACCAAGAAGTGCTCAACAATGTACTTATCCAAGGAAGAGGTAAAGAGTCTAAGATGGTGGGAGAAGACTTAGTCTTTTCTCATATGGAAGCTAAGAGTGTTTCATCTAAATTATAATGCATTAGTAGTCATACTTTATATTACCAATACCAAGGTGTATAAAATCTCAATGGACACAAAAAGCTCTTTGGACATTCTGCTCATGGATGCTTGGAAAAAATGAGGTTTCGACACCCTCTCATTTCGTGACAATACCACTATTTTGTTTCTCTAGAAAACCCTTATACCTAGAAGGAAGTGTAGAATTTTTAGTGAGCAATAGAAAAGGTCACACTACTAGGACACTAATGATCAAATTCTTGGTAGTTGATTGCGCCTTAGCCTACAATTGCATAGTAGGATGACTTTTCCTATATACTATCAGGGTAATATCATCAACTTACCACCCTGCATTGAAGTTTCTTACAAAAAATGGAGTTGGGAAAATCTTAGGAGAACATATCATGGCTTGACAATGCTACAATGTTGGGGTTAGGGAAGGATAAAGAACACAACCATGATGGAGCTAAAAAGCAAGTTGTCTAGGTTTTACTTAAGATTTTTTCTCTTTGTAATTTTTATTTCAATCAAAGTGTTAGTTGATGTCTTGTTTGGTCATGTCAACACCAATACCTAGACTCATTAAGAATTTGTATTGAGCTTATTGTGATTGCATAACCACCAAAAATGAAGAAAAAGGTAACATTCATTACCATTTGATGTGGATTCCAAACTAGCTTTGTTGCTACACTCGAGAAGTATGCAAAGCAATGAGACTAGGAGATTAAGGAAAATCTATGGATTATAACCCCATGTGTTGACCACACAACACTTAAAAAGAATTTTTGAGATTTCAAGATTTATTTGATATATGTGTTAAATCATCTAGTTAGTATTATTTATTATTGAATTTGTTTTAAGACATATATTTATACTTGTATTATTATACTAATTTTTTAGGTGTTAAGTGTACGAGTTCGATTAACTCATGTGATTCAAATTCATGAAAACGTTTGTCTGGATCTAAACACCTTTCTTATAGTGATTATGATAAAAAATAACGTCTTGTAAATAAATCACTTGAGCATTACCTACACTTGTGGCTTCAACAAATAGTAAACTATCATCTGCAAAAACGAGGTTTGAGATAACAGCATATGATCTTTTGTATCCCTACACTTGTGGCTTCAACAAATAGTAAACTACCCTCTGCAAAAATGAGGTGTGAGATAACAGCATATGATCTTTTGTGGATATATAGGATCAAAACTCAACTGAAGCATCATACTTTTCCAACACAATTTCTATCCATATCAAGTTAAATTAATAGCCCCATGCACCCTTTTTTAGGCTTTTTTTTTTGTCTCATGGAATCTAACAGTTTATGCGCATAGACAATAGGTTTAAAATGTGTTAGGAGAGAAGGATTATTGATTTTTGAAATCAAAGTAATAAAAGTAAAATTTACCTAAATGATCTTACATTATTATTCAAACAATTTAGCACAAACAATCTCTATGATCTTTTGTGGATATATAGGATTAAAACTCAACTGAAGCATCATACTTTTCCAACACAATTTCTATCCATATCAAGTTAAATTAATAGCCCCATGCACCCTTTTTTAGGCTTTTTTTTTTGTCTCATGGAATCTAATAGTTTATGCGCATAGACAATAGGTTTAAAATGTGTTAGGAGAGAAGGATTATTGATTTTTGAAATCAAAGTAATAAAAGTAAAATTTACCTAAATGATCTTACATTTTATTATTCAAACAATTTAGCACAAACAATCTCATATCCGGACCATGCAAACTACATCTCTCTATAACCACATGCCAAAATGAGTAAAATGATTTTTAATTTTAATTTTCAAATTTTAAATTTACATTTTGATATCTACTTATGCTAAAAATGAGTAATATGGTTTTAAATCTCAATTTAATTTTCAAATTTTGAATTGAAGTTTTTACAGGTTATTTTTAATTTTTGTTTTTTAAATCTTAAATTTAATTTTAAAATTTGGTCAAACCAAGTTTAATCATACTTGAAAAAAACAGCAAATATAGCTTGGAAAGTTCAAAATTGAAAATTATTGATTATCCTTAAACCAGCGATATCTTTAGTTGAAAATTTTATTTGAATTTTCAAATTTGCTCTCTTCTCCTTTCTAGCTAAAATAAGTGAAACCTACTACCTTCGTCTTCTCAGAAAGTTACTTTTGAACTACTAGGCCACCGGTGATCTGTTTGTTACATGATTGTGAATCAAGTAATAATTAATGTTCTAAAAAGCAATTTCGACAAATCCGGGAGCTGTATAGAGGAAAAGAGAGCCGTATGAACAACCATGAGAACTGTATGAGAAATAAAGGACAATCTCCATTACAATCAACGCCAATAGATTGAATCAATCTATTATGATCCTACAGTTTAAAGAAAACAAAGCAATATGTTGAATTCCTCTTTAAAACAAAAAAAGCAATCCCACTACACTGACGAAAATCACCATCAAACTTCCTCTCAAATTTGAACCCTCACTGGTTGGACTTGGAGCCACAGAAGGCCCCTGAAATTCCACGGGAGAAGGTGCAGGAGAGATACCGACAGAGCCACGGTGTCTTGGCGAAAGCACCACAACAACCAGCTTCTGGCCCATTTCACAATGTCCTTTATCTCCACTTATGAAATAGTGTGGCCCTGATTTCTCAAGCTTCACCTTTGTGTTTCCATCCTTGTAAGAAGCCAAAGGGCTTGAAGTAGTGCAATTTTTATAGTCATTTATTGTCACTTCAAAGACAGAGTCTTTATTGGGATCATAGTTCCAAACTGTTGAAAACAAGATATGAAAGAAAATTATGAAATTTTGAAGAAAAAGGGAAAAAAAATTTGAATCTAGGCGTAGAAGAATACTTACCAAGTGTGTCTCCGATTTGAAAGCGTACAGCTTTGGCCCATTTGTTGAGGGATTGGGACTCTGAGCTTGGTATTTTCCAGGCATTTGTTTTGCCTCCTACCAATATGTCTCTGGCTTCTGTCAACGTGAAGAAAAGAAATAGGACTATTATTGAAGATGTTACAACTCTGTGAGAAGCCATTATTGAGAGAGAGAGAGAGAGTTGAAGTTTTTTTTTTCTTTTACAATAGAGTTGAAGTATTTGAAACCATCAAACCAATGTTATCCTTTTATAGTGGTAAAGGGAGAAACCTAAAAAACACAAGAAGTAGCCGTTATGTTTATAACGTTAATTTGTTTATTATGATAAAAGTAATGATATATAACACCATTAGCATTTCATAATTAAGATATGTTGTCATGTTAATATAACGAGAAGTAAGAATTTATGAGATTTTTACAATAAAAATCACTTTTGTTGGTATCACATTACTATTACTTTTATCAATATAACACTAATAATTTAAATTATGATAATTTTATTATATTTTATAATTTAATGTAATTTTTATATTTATTTATTGAAAAAAGATGTGGTTATTCTCATATCAATTTTTGCTGCATTAAATATGATAAAACTAACAAAAAAAAATGTAAAAATAACCCGTAAATCAAAAACTCTAAATAAGGTAGAGTTAGATTTTGAATAATATGATAAGGTTTAATTAGATGATATAATTAGATAAATAAAAATATATTAAATTAATTATATTTATTATATTTTTATGTTATATAATAATACTCTTATTTTTTTTTATAGAATAGGCTAATGACAAAGCTATATTTGAGCTTTTCCAAGAAAACAAAAATATAATTGCTGACCGTCGGGACTTTGTGTACTTTGGTTATCACGTTAGATTTATTTCTTATTTATTCTTTATTTATTTTTAATGAAAATATTATTATAAAGTAGATCATTTTATTAATAAATGTTATACAATTTTTTCTATTATCAAAGGTGGTGTTATTTTTATTTGATTTTTTTATTAAATTTTACATTTTATAAAGATTTAATTATTTTAAATTTGATGTGACATTAATATTTTTTTTACTTTAGCCAAAATAACAATCACCATTATAACTAATCAACATATAAATATGGTTAAATCTCAAAGGGTAGTTAGGGTGTTAATTGTGTTTACCTCTGTTATGCATATGCATTTTTCGGGTTTTTTTATACCTAAGTTTACATATTTAAATATTATAATATAAAAATATTAAATTATTTTTAATCATTTTCTTTTATTATTATTATTTAAAAAACACTTCCCAATTCTTTTATTAAATAAAAAAATATTACTAATTCTATAAAAATAAAATGATGAGTCATATCACCTTATCATAAACGAATTTCTTTTATTATAATAATAAGAAAAATATTAATACAAAATAATTAAACAAAAATCGTAAAAATAACACATTTAAAATTTACAATCATAAAAATAACACTCATCAATTCATATATTTTTATTATTAAAAAAAATTCAATTTATTATTTCCCATAACTATTTAAATTAAAATACGATAATTTAAAAATATTTAATTACGTTTAATTATACAATATTCAATGTTAATAGGATATTATTTTTATTATTATAAATTTTAAGAATATTAATTTTTATAATTTTTTAAAAAATAATAGTTAGCTATAAATAAAAAATATTATATCAGTTCAGGTAATATTTATAAATTGTAGTTTTAATTGTCATCCACCTTTAAATTCCTTTGAGAGACCCCATATTAGACTAATCACAGGAGCTAATAGTTTCCCAACCAAATATCATTAATAAAGTCACCACCGTTAATTGTAGCTAATGAATATTGTTTCTAGTTCCCTCTTAAACTTGTTCTTAAGGGCCGATTATATAATACATCCTTTATTCTTTGTATTATTTTTAAGGAGATTAGTAACTTTTGTCAGTCACCTTTAAGTGAATCCGATTGGCTAGTCTCAAGCATAAACAAATCTGTAGGAATATTCACATTTCTTTTCTAATTTGGGCTTTCTAAATCTACAGAAACATTACAAATCTCAACAAAGCATATTGAGATCAAGAAATTATTAATTGCTTCGAGAATAAAATGATATGTTAATCTACTCTACTTAAAATAATGAAGAGACATTGATAAGAAATATCAAAAGGTAGAAAAAAAAAGTATCTTTTTTGACCTTTTCAATATTTTTTATTTATTCGAACCAAAAATTTCACATTTATATTAATTAATTTGAATCAGTATGTTAGTTTGATTTAATACAACTAATAATTCCTCTCACCTCAATTGGTTATTGGGACATAATCATATATGAAAATTAAGAGTCATTTTCCCAGAAATAATTAAATAAATAAAAAGTACCTATTTAATTAAAAATTAATTTTATATAAAAAAACGATATAATCATTTTAATTTTTATTATTATTTTCTTTTATCTTAACGTATTTTTCTATCTTTTGTTTTGATTTCTCCCTTTTTTACACTTTTATTTATTTATATATAAATAACTTAATTATTTAATATAATTTTCATTTTTAAATCTCTCATTAAAAATATATATGTTATTTTTATATTATGCCAAAAATATATATATATATATTTATATATGTTATAAAAAATATATATATTTTATTTCGTAATAAGAATTAAAAATAAAACTTTATATATTAAGTAATTATGCCGTATAATTAAATCAATAATTTTTTTAAAAAATTTCTATTATAACTTAAATTTTAAATCATAAAACTTAAACATTAAACTCTAAATTTTAAATATTCAAAAATTATCTTTAAATACTAAATTTTAAACCTTAAATTTAAATCTTAAACATACTACAATAATAAATAAAATTTAAAACTGTTTTAAATATAAAAAATATATTTAACCTTCTAAAATGAATGATTTTGGGACGGTTGATTTACTTAAAAGTTTTAAAGATGTTTAATAATCATCTGAACAAAGTTAATTTTAGGACACTTATTAACCATCTTTTAAAAAAATTACTGAATCCTTTTAGGATGGCTAAGAAACACATCCCTCCCAAGCTTCATCTTCCTTATTAAACTCAGCCCCTCATGCTTCTCTACCTCTCCCTACCCAATATCTAACTTCATCTTTATCGACATAACCAGCCCGCAGAATCAATAAACAACAACTTCTTAAGCTCCCATGGTTGCCAACAATCTGAGGACCAATAATGCCCTCGAGACCAACACTTCCAATTGGATTTGCAAATCAACATCGTGTAACATGCTATAAGTGGTAAATTTATGAAATTCAATTTTATCTTTTGCTTTAGATTTCAGAACTTCGTTAAGTTTTTTGTCCTATTATATTGTGCTATGGATTTTGCAAGAGAAACGAAGGAGACTGAGCATTCTTGCACGTTACTCAATGTTAGTATTAGTACTGAACAAAGTAAGATGATGTTTGGTTTATGATAAAAAGAAGAACGTTATTGTACCTTGAAATTTTTGTTGATAGTTACTTTCTTTGATTTGAATATCATTGTTCTCGTAATTGACATATTTGCTTTTTTTTTAACATAGAAAATATTGAAAGGGAAGAAGCACGACCAATCTAATGTACATTTTAGGTCAGACTCAACGTCATGGGTAGTTTTAGAGGTTTTTCATTCACTCTTTGTATCAGTTCTTATCTACTTGCATATGCTGATAAAGTGAATTATATATTGTTGAGTGATCTTCCAATCTTTATTTTCTTTGGGTGAAAATAAATCTATATGTAGATGAAAAATGTTGTTCACATGGAGCATGCATAAGGAGCAGTTAGCCAGTTACTTCAAAATACATTGGGTTATGATACTGTTAGATACTTTCCTTTGTCATATCTGCGTTTGGTTTAGCTTCTTTTATCTAGTTGAGGTTCAATTTGGATGAATAGATTTCCTTTTTCTTCATTTATGTTGGAATTTATCTGCAGACCTGCTACTGGGGATCAAAAAGGAAATTATGGAAGCAGGAAGGCTTCTTTCAAATGTCACTTCATGGCTGGAGGAATTATATCACAATTATAAAAATGCTGTAAAGAGTTATCATCAAATTCATGCCTTAGTTTACATATTTATTTATGATTTTGTGAGATTCATTTTCTATTTATACTTGGCATGCACCATTGTTACTTTTATGGAAGAAAAACGTTCAAGAGTTGAACGTGTTTATTTGATTTTATTATAATTTTGACAATGAGATTTGCTTACCATGCCATTTATGGAAAGAGAAGATAGAAAATAGAAGAAAGACGGAAATAACATCTTCATGTTTATGTGTACACATACTCTGGTTCAAGTAGATGATTGGTGTCTATTAGTCATGCCCTTTTCCTTAATTGTTCAAGTGCCTGACTAAAAACTGGATCAAGTCCTTATACTTTTCCTCACTATTCTAGCAATCGTACTTGGTAATGAAGTTCATTAACAACTAGAAAGAGAATTATGGATTTGATCGTCGGATGTATAGATATTACTGTTCATAAATGGATTGACTTGGCTTTATCATGTCTTCAGATTATATACCACAAGATATTGAAAGTACATATACTGCAATGAAAAAATGGACTTCTTGTTTCAAGACCCTGTTGTCTTTTCTCCATACCACAAGGCACTGCGAGAGCCCTTTGACTACTACACGTTTGTCAAAATTTTAGTAGACCTTTAGTTGATTTCAGGTTATCTAAATTATTTTCTAATTTTCCTACTTCCTGTGGTGGTCAGGTTTTATTGTTCACAAAGTCCTCTGTCCATGCCTACTCACTTTAGCAAAATCTTTTGGTTCTTAATGAATATGTACCTTGCTTGTTATCTTTGCTGTCTTAAATGTTAGATACAACCGAGGTTTGAAATATGGTATTGGTAAACATACAGAGATATAATTTTTATGAAAATATTGAAGATATTGTTGTTATTTACAAAAATTTTGAAAAAAATCACGGAAATTATAAAAATTCTATCAAAAATATAAAATATTTTTTTTATAAAATTTTATAAAATATCAAACCAATCAATTACTTGTATTTAAAATTAATTTTTTATTTAATACGTATATTTTTAAATATTTAGAATATTTATATTAATCAATAAGTTAAGCAATTAATTGAAATATTATATAATAAAAAATATATTATTTTTTGCTAAATAATGTAGAATAAATAATTAAAACATTTTAAATAATTAAGTAGATTATTTAATTATACTAATTATTATAAATAAAAAATTAATTGATTTTTTTTAAAAGTATCTATTTATTTGTTTTTAAAAGTATCCAAGGGGATATAATGAGCCTTAGTCTTCAATGTAATTACATGTTATAATATTAATATTATTTTTTTACTACAAAATGTTATAATATTAATATAAAATAGTAGAAAATAAAACATTAATGCAATGATTATAACAATTACTAAATATCAAATCCACTAAAACTAAAAACAATTAAGAAACTTCAAACTCACTGCCACCAAAAAAATCTATCTTGATGGTTCAATGATTGGATATAAAGCACCGTTATTTACGAAAATACAATAGTCATGCATGTCTCAACCATTCTATAATGTTCCATGATTTGTGACATGGTTTCCTCTATGCCAACTAGTTTGTACGAGTCTTAAATCTAATTTATAACTAATCATAATAATTGATATTTTTATCTATTCATTTCATATATATATCAAACATGCTACAAATAAGAAAAATAGAATATATTATCTTCTGTAAAAATGAGAAAAAATTGAATTGAAATGATTGTTTAGAAAGAAGAAGAAAGAAAAATAAAAGAATTGATATTTTTGATATTTTGCTTGATATTTTAGTAATATTGTAGCGACAATGTCCACAATATATAGGACATTTTAGTCAAAAAATATATTTAGATGATATTTAAGCGACATGGACATTTAAGTAACATTTTTATGACATTCTCGATAATTTGACCAAAATATATGAATATCACATTTGATGTTAGAATGCATAAAAATATATATTATTATAATAATATCGATAATATTGTTGATATTTTCATCGTTGGATATAGTTATGAATGATGGCTTTCCATCCGATCATTGAAATATCTTTACAGTAGGTTAGGTTATTTAATCATTGCATTATTATTGAAACATGAAAAATTGTGGTATAATATTGTTTTATTTTAAATATACGCACAAAATTACAATTCTTTATATCAATTATGAATTTTGTTCATCATAATTTACTTTTTTTAAAAGGTTTTGGTCATTATCTGATTTCCCCTCCTTAAGAATTAACTTAAGAAGATGTAACACGAGCAAATAAAAAATCAGCATTTTTGTTTTTTTTAAAGAATAATTTTATTAATTACTAACTTCCACACTTGTAATATCATGGACACTATGATGGATTTCATTAACATTAAAAGTGCCATCATTCTCATTGTTAAGTGTCCACTTGACTAACTCTTAGGTTAAAGCATTATAAGCTCTTGGTATCCAATTAATATAAATGTGTGAAAATTGATTAATAATTGGTAAAATCTCATCCAAGTATTACTTAGCTTCCCAAGACGGCTGATTCGAATTATAAAGAACATAATCAATAATTGATTGGCAATCTCCTTCAAAAATTATAGCATAAAATTATAATGCATTTGCCAAACCAATAGCTAAGGTAAGAGCTTTAAATTCTACCACTTCTATTGTTGATGCCTCAAGAATTTTAGACCATATCTTTAAAATATTACTAAAATTATCTCTTATCATCATATTTATAGAGCATATATTATATCTTAAACTATCATCAAAATTGAACTTAACACAACTTTTTAAGGGTTTATGCCATGAACGAAACGTGTTACCCAACCAAAAATGTCTCCTTCTCGTAATCTTCTTTGGTTAGAATAAGTTGGGATTGAAATTCCTTTAATATGATTTGAAGGACATCTATCAATGTTTTAAAGTTTGGTTTTGAGTTTGAAAAAATTAACTCATTTCTAATCCTTTAAATCACATTAGTCAAAACCACAGAAATGTGAAATCTGATTTGTTTTCCATTCGCGTAATAAGAGCATCTAAAGGTTTCAAACACATATAAAATATTAAAGTTTGTGAGTTTTGACGATACTCATGAACAAAACATTTGTATATAATATTAGTTTCTAAGTGTGTCTTTCAAGAATATTTTCAAGTCGAACAAACTATCGATCTCAATCATCATGTCTCACATATATCACTATTTCTATGCATGTTAGATTTCATATTAAATACATAGTAATATTGTTCAAAAAGGTCACTCAACCTATCAAGTGGTGACTAGATCGATAGAGTTGAATTAAAATTGACTGAATTAATTTTTAATATTACTAGATTGATCGAAGCATTAACTAAATCAATCGAGCATTATATCGATTGAGATTAATGAATAGATCGATTGACTTATTTCTAAATTAATTATTTTTTTCACTAGATTTATCGATATTTAACTAGATTGATTGAACTATTCATAGTTGAACGATCAAGCTTGACTAGATCGATCAAGGGGCCATACTCGATCAATTAAGTTAAGTATAGATCGATTGAGCGAACATCTTTTCAAATTTAAGCTAATTTTTACTCGAGTTAATTAATATTTTCATTATATTTTCCTTATGTTTTTAAGCTCTTTTAAATACTTTTAAGGACAGTTTTATAATTAACCTTTGACCTTGGGTTTCTACCTATGTTATTTAATCATACCATTGGTCCACAATTTTGTTAACTACATTCAAGATTTCTTTTCTACATCTTAATATCTCTCTCATTGTTTTGCAAAATATTTTAAAGTAGGCCTTTTTTATTTAGTTAATTTATCAAATATTTGTGATTATATTTGATGAATTAATAAGCTTACAATATTTGTGATCTTGTGCTTTAAACTAATTGTGTTTGGGTTGCCAGATGATTTTGATTTATATTGATATATTTGTTAAATGATCTAATTAGTATTATTTATTATTGAATCTACTCTAAGACACATATTTGTATTTGTGTTATTGTGCTAATTTTTTAGGTACCAACTGTACGGGTTTGATTAACTTATGTGACTTGAGTTCATAAGAATGTTGGTATAGATCCGAACACTATTCTTATAGAGATTATGATGAAAGTAACATCTTGTAAATAAATCATTTGAGGGTATTATCTTAGTGGGTAGTTTGAGTCCTATCCTTGTAATTGGACCTTATTTCTTATAGTGAATAGTTATGTGGTCCACTAAATTAATGATTTTTCTCTTAGGTCATTAGTGTACCCTAGGTTGTTTTCACCTAAAAATATTAGGTATAAATCTTTATGTTTATACATTACTTTATTGATACACGATTTCATGTCTGGTCGTTCTGCGAATTTTTAATTTGTTATACTTTCTCTGATTATCTTTTTACAACCATCTCTTGCTAACACTATCCATAACTAAACAAATCTTTTTCTCTCAATTGGTATCAGAGTTGTCACTATCCTAGGACCTTGATATGGATTATCTTATTGTGAGTGATAGTTCAAATGTTGAGGAAATTAAACTTTCAATTCCTTCTAAAAATAAGATTTTGCAAGAACAAAAAAATGATTTGAATTTGAGTCTTGCAGATTTGAAAGAAGAAAATAGCAAGCTTGTTGTTGATAAAGAAAAATTGGTGCAACAGCTAAAACAATTCATATAAGTTGTAAAAAGAATAACAACTAAGATATATAGATGAGTACACTACACCAACCTTTTCAAAATCAACTGTGTTTGTAAAACCTTATAATTCATGCCATTTACATACATCTCTTGCATCTACTTCTAGGTTTATCTCTATATGTTACAACTATGGTTGAAAGGGATATATTAGACCTAGATGTTGATTCTTGATTATCTATAATTATTATGATAATCTGTATGCATCATATTCAAGAAAAAGAGTCATGTTTTCAAAAATAAACACATGATTTAAAAAACTAGAAAAGTTTGGATTAAAAAATCTAATTTAAATTGTTTTATAGCTTAAACTACATTTAAAGCTAAATTTTCTACATCCTTGTATTTTTATAATAGTTGATCTAGATATATGATTGCTAATCGTTCTCTTTTCAAAACTTTTGAAAAATATAATGAAGAAACAATTACTTTTGGTCATGAAAATAAATAAAGAATTATTTGAAAAAGTATAGTTTAAATTGATGATATGCCTAGGTTAGATGATGTACTGCATGTTAATGGACTTAAAGCCAACCTAATAAGTATCATTTAAATTTGTGACAAAAGTTATAGTGTATAATTTACCAACAATCATTATATTATAATAGATCCAAAAAGGTGAATGTGTGGCTAAAGTAACTTGGTCTCAGCATAATTGTTATTGCATTAATATTGGCTCTATTACTACTACTTGTAATTTAGCTAATGATCATTCTATTTCATTGTGGGACAGGACACATTAATTTCAAAGATCTTGTTAACTTAAGTAAAGAAAATTGTGTGATCTATCTATGTTTTTTGAAATCGAAAAAAACTTTTTGTGGATTGTGTCAACTTGAAAAACAAACTTGTTCTTCTCATAAGAAAATCAAAGGAGTTAACACAATCAAAATACTTGAGTTAATTCGCATTAACCTTATGTTTCCTATGAGAATTGAGAGTTTGGGTGGTAAAAAATATATTATTGTTGTTATTGATGGTTTTTCTTGTTTTACAGGGGTTGGATTCCTGAAAGAAAAAATTTAGTGTTTTCAACATCTTTAGTTTCTTTTTTCTTAAAGTGCATATTGAAGTAGACAATTGAATAACCAATGTTATTACACTAAGGACATATCACAAGAAGGAATTTAAAAACTCAAGATATGCTGAATTTTGCAAACAACATGGTATAGAGATCATGAGTTCTCGCACCAATTACCCTATAACAAAATGGGATAGTAGAAAGAAAGAATTAGGTGCTGTAAGAGATGGCAAGAGCCCTACTACATGCAAAGGACATTCCCAAGAAGTTTTGGTTGAGGCAATAAGTACTTCATGCTACATAATGAACCATATCTACCTATATCTAGGTACAAACCAAACTCCCTATGAGTTATGGAAAGGTAAGAAATCTAATCTTAAATGTCTTCATATGTTTGGAAGTAAATGTTACATCCTTATAAATCGAGATAATCTAGGAAAATTTGACTCTAGAAGTGATGATGGTATCTTTCTAGTTTACTGATTAAAAAGTCATGCCTTTAGAGTGTTCAATTTGAGAACTACTACTATGATGAAGTTTATTAATGTTGTTATAGATGATGCAAGTACTAGCACTCCAGTGATTGATGACAAAATTGAAACTTTAAGCACAAGCTTACTAATTGAGGAATAGATTAAAGAAACTCCTGACACTAAAAAGGTAGATAATAAGGTAGATGAAAAGTCATCTTTGTATGATGAGGTCACCATACCCAACACTCAAACTTAAAGGCCAAGGTATACCGCTAAAACCATCCAATTGAAAATATCATTGGTGATCCAAATGCAAGTGTGGCATTAGAAGGAGATAGATAAGTGAGAAAACTCATCTATATTATGTTTCTTAAATAGAATCAAAAAAATGTTAATGAAGCTTTAAAAGATGAATTCTGGATAAATATTATGTAAGATGAGCTAGCTCAATTCACTTAGAATGATATTTGGACTTTAGTACCTAGACCTAAAGATAAAAACATTATAAGAACTAAATGAGTGTTTAAAAATAAATTTGATAAACATGATATTGTGACTAGAAACAAGGCTAGACTAGTTACATAAGGATATAAACAAGTTGAAGGAATTGATTTTGATAAAACATTTACTCATGTAGTTAGATTAGAATCAATTAGGATTTTACTTGCCATCGCATATTTTATGAAATTTAAATTCTTTCAAATGGATGTAAAGTCTACATTCTTAAATAGATTACTTAGTGAAAAAGTCTATTGAACAACTAAAAGGTTTTCTAAACCTGAGCTTAATGTTAAATGGGTTGACCCGAATCCAAATTCATTTTATAAAAAATTATATTTTTATCCATTTATTTTCTCAATTTTTGTAGAAAACTATAAATCTCTTCAGTATTTATTATGAAATGAGCATTAATTTGAATTTTATATATTTTCTCCCTTTTTATTCTTTTTTCATGAGTAAAATATAGCTTTTAACTTAATTTGAGATCTTAGAGTTAGTATCCAATCATAGTTTACATATTTTCTCAAAATATTTTTAACAAATAACATCGAGTAATTAACTGAATAGATAGTCAAAAATTTTACAGCTTCAAAGATCTTTTTAAGATAGGTCATATGAGAAGATATTTTTCAATTTGATTCTATTTTTTTTTATATAAGATGAATTGTTTTGACTCTAATTCAACTTTTTTTTTTGTTCGTATTGAACTATTTTAACTTGAAATCATATTAAATCGTATTTGGATTTTGTTTTTCAAGTTAGGTTTTGAGTAGAGGTGTCCAAAAATCAAACAAAATTATATTAAATCAAAAAATTGGATTGGAACTAACAGTTTTATAAATCAAATGGTTCAATTTGGTCTAATTTGTATGAATTAAAACTACTTTTCAAATGATCTGATCCGATTATATTAATTTTTAGACCAATCGGATCAAACTAGATCGATTTAATATTATATTAAATTTTTTATATTATTTCTAACAAACTGTTAATTAAATTTCTCATATTTTAATAAAATGTATATTATTAGTTATATCATATTTATGTATTATTAATCGGATTAAATCATCAAATCTTTAAAAATTGTTAACTAAATTAGACTAAATTATTTGATTTAATATTTTTAATAATTAAACTATCCTATTAATTTTTTCCCAAAATTAGAATGAACTGGAATGTGTACATCCAAGTTTTTAAGTTGTTTTTTCGTTTTGCGTAAGATTCACCTCCCTGATTTACGGGGTAGTGAAGTTTATTTTTAAAACGAGTAGAATAAATGAATTGTTTTAAAAAATAAAAATTGAAAAAAATAAATAATATGAAAAGAAACCCAATCCACTGGATTCCCCTTATCCTAATATTGTTCTCTCCCTCTTCCACACCATCGTCGACGACACACGGCCAAGAATCTATTGCAGCCCGGTAAGCTCCATTTATTCACCAAGCCAGCTCTTGCCGTTCTCCTTTATCCATCAGTCCATCTCCCCTATTTTGAAATATGTAAGATACATCTCTGATTTTGTTTCTTTCTTTAGCGTGTCTTCTTTGCGTATTGAGTTAGTGCTTATGTGGTCGGAACAGTTAACCTAATGGTACTGTGCTTGCATTTTCTAGTAAAGGAATAACTTCTCTTTAAATGGTTCCTCTTCCGGCTTTTTCGGATGCAAAATCACTATCTTTAAGAGTTCATCTCTACCCAAGTCTGGGTTCGCTACACTCTTTGCAGGTACGCCTAATCGACCATCAAGTTTTTTCCCAGAAGAATTCACTGAAATTTTGATGATACTGTTACTATTTATTATTATCTTTTTCAGGACATTAGATTTTAATTGATTTTTTATGTATAAAGTCATTCACAAATAGCATGTAGTTCATTGCTGCAGTATATAATTTTTCTATGGTGCATTCATCTATAAAAGTAGACCATGAAAACAATTTTTTTCCTTTCATTTAATCTAGTTACTCCTAATCTAACTAGGTGAATGGAAATGGGAAGGGGTTTCTAAAGTCCCCGGATCGAGGACTCAAATTTAAAATTTGCATAAAAAACTCATAAATTAAAATTTATAGCCAAAAATTTGACATTTTGAGGAAAGAAGTATAAAAAATGTGGGATTTTTTATAATTTTATTGGATATTAATTAAAATAATTGAGTTTATATATAAAATTTGATGTTAAAACAATTACTCTCAGAATTTGTCTTTTATTTTATTATTCTTTACTATATTAAGATTAAGGTTAGAAATACTTTTTCCTCATGAAAAAGGGGCTACAATAGAGCTTAAAACTTAAACTGAGAGTAGGCACTATATGTTAAATATTACAACTTTAATGGAAGTTATAAAATTTTACATGTAAAATTACATTTTTGATTAAGTGAGGAGGGGTACATGCCCCCTCTTAGTAAAATATGCATCCACCCTTGGTCATTCTTCAAACCACCTCACTTTTGAGGTAGTATGACAAGTTGCACATTGTTCTTTAGTTGAGGCTCAAACCTACCACCTATTTAGTGCGGAGTGTAGGGTAGGGGTGTCTAACGGTCCGATCCGGTCCGGTTTTGGTCAAAAAAATTTAACCGGACCGGACCGTTTATATTACTCGGACCGGACAGTTTGATTTATAAAATGGTTCGGTCCGATTTGGTTCGATTTTTTATACATTTAATGAAGAATAATGTGAAATTTTTAATATATTATTAAACTAGTCCGGTCCGATTCGAACGGTTTAAAATTAGTACAAACTGGACCGGACCGTTTGATTTGTAAAACCGTTTGGTCCGGTCCAGTTCGATCCGATTTTACGGTTTGGTCCAGTCCGGTCCGGTTTATGGACACCCCTAGTGTGGGGCACTCCCTTTGCCAACTGGATTGAGTGGCTGGAGTTCTTATAACTGTTATGACTAGGTTGTTCTTTTTCATAATGATTAACCAATGATTTGTAGGTCATTTTTCTATATGATATTTTTTCTGGTGTGTCTCAGACAAACAAGAGAGACTAGCATTTTGGAATAGAGACTGAAATGACCATTTTGAAATATCTGATTGTCACTTACCAATTTGGAGCGAACAATGTTTTTTAGGACATTCTTTGATAATATGACTATTTTTTCTTGCAATAAGAACAATGTTTTTTAGGACAATTGGCAACAATATGCTCATATTCTTTGCCGTGAGATTGTTCCAAAATAGCTTGAGTATTAAAACATTCTTCGCAAAGTAACTTATCAAAACAAATATCAAGGGATTGAACAAGGGATCTGTTTAGTAGAGAGGAGCGAACCAAATTCATATTTTGAGTATAGTTTCATAAGAAACCGATCAAACTGACTAGTCTTGTGAAGATTCTGAATAGTTGAAAGAGCATCAATAGAAATATTTGTTGTAATTAAATCAGTATATTCATGCCAAAGAGTAAAAAATGCCGAGTAATAGTCTTGGATGGAAAGACTATCATGTTGAAACATGACAATCACATGTTTCAATTGAAAGCGACGAGCATCATTATTTTGATGATAAACCTTCTTTAAAAAATCCACATGGATTGAACGGAGCGATGAACCCGCAAATTAGTGACGATATGTGGCTCCATCAAACCAAGAAGCCAAGACATGATTCGAGTATCAAGCACAGTCCAAGAAAGAGAAGACACGACTTCCTTGGATTTGTCAGATGTTGGTGCAACATCTGTGCCATCAATATAGTCTCAAAGGTCTTTTCCATTGAGGAAAAGTTCAAACTGTAAAGCCCATGTAGAGTAATTTTTGCTTGTAAACTTGAGACATTGGTGAAACGTCAATTGCAAATAAATGGAACCCAAGGAAAGCAAAAAATATCCAAAAAATAGAGATATCGAGTAAAGAACCTTAAATAGAGATTGTCAAAGAACACCACTCTAGCAGAAAACGCCTAGAAAATGAAGATTTATGTAGAAACAAAATACCGAAAAATGTTAAGTAGTGATGTCGGTTCTTGATACACCAGAATTAGAAGGTGTCGAGATGTGTTGTCAAGACTTAGAAGACACCGACACACGAAACCGAAGAGAAAATGATTCACGCCAATGACACCGAAACCAAGAGAAGAGAAATTTTTTTTTAACCTTGCTTTGATACCATATCAAAAATAAGTCAAAAATATTGTATAAAATGATTGAATGGTTGGCGTTGTGATTTCTCTGTATTATATGAACTGTACAAAAGAATTTTATACGTAAAAGAAAAAGCTATGTTTTGCTAATATTATTCCTATACAATCTGTCAAATATTAAGCTAATTAAAATAACCATAAATCAAGAAAACAAATCTCGAAATAAATAGAAATAAATATGGACACCAAAGTTGTTGGAAAGCTGACATGAACAACTAAATAAATATGGACAGTACAGCTGTCTGTCAATACCCTCTACCTTAAAATGCACATAATTTTTGATATATATATCATAATCATTTCAAATGAAAACCTATGTAAAGTGTATGTAAATGAGAACATTTTTCCCTTAAATTAAGGAGCTTTTGATGTTTTAGCAATGGTGCAACTTGAAAAAACTTGAAAAAAAGGATGATCGATGTCTCCATTTATAAAATCTAAATATTACACAACGCATATTCGTCTAGTTTTGTAGTTTTCTGCATTTAGAAATATCAGTTCTTAAAGAATGTAGAATACAATCATTTAACAATGTAAGCTTTAAGCACTGCTACACTTCCAGGTCACCAACGCCTTAGCAACTTCCTATTGTTTTTGTTATCAAACTATTTTTGATGCCAAACATAAGGCTACTGTCATGTTTGTTCTAAACCTCATTACCAATAGAATTTGTAATGTGAAATCTATGACTCACTTCATTATATGGTTTTATTTTATGATAAGTTACAATAATTTTTATGCAGCATGGCCGCATTACTATCAGAGTTCCAGTAAAGTCGTCTCAGAAAACACACCATTCATATGCATTAGTCATAAAGTCAGAGTATCCTCAAAATACTGATTTTCCTCGATATTATTCTACAAAAGAGAAGAAACCTTTCCCTACACCCATAGTGGAGTTGAGGCGTGCAGCCAGGGAGAGGATCAAGAACAGGAAAGGGCAACCTAGAAGACCAGTTCCACCCCCAAAGAATGGATTGCTTGTTAAGAGCCTTGTACCAGTTGCCTATGATGTGTATAATGCAAGAATAACATTGATTAACAATCTCAAGAAGCTCTTAAAGGTGGTGCCTGTGCATGCTTGTGTGTAAGTTTTCTTGTTTGTTTCCCTTTGGAACATAACTAATAACAAAGCTTGAATTATGAAAACTGTCTAGCATCTGAGGGATCTACTAACCATATAACTTGATTAAGTGCAAGGAACAAGGAGTTTGGACTCATACGAGCACAGTTTAGTAATTTTGTCAAACATTTAAACAAGTTATGTTGATTTCCGTTTGGTGCATCTTTGTGCACTTTGGTAATAACACCAATTTTGGCATCTTGTTAAGTGGATGTGATGTTTTCTTCTGCAATTTTCCTTGATGTAATGTTCTTCTGACCACTTTATAATGCTTATGCAGGTGGTGCAATGAAATTCATGTTGGTCCAACAGGACATCCATTTCCATCATGTCGAGGCAAAAACTCAAGCGTGCGCAAGAGCCTTCATGATTGGGCAAGTGCAACAGTTGAGGACATATTTTTGCCTATTGATGCTTACCATCTCTTTGACCGCCTTGGGAAGCGCATATCTCATGAGGAGAGATTTGTAATTCCACGAATTCCAGCATTAGTTGAGCTATGCATTCAAGCAGGTGTTGATATCCCTGAATTCCCCACTAAAAGGAGAAGGAAGCCAATCATCCGCATTGGAAAGAATGAATTTGTGGATGCAGATGAGAGTGAACTACCAGATCCTGTCCCGGAAGCTCCTGAAAAACAGTTGCTGACTGAAATACCCGATTGGGAAATAACTGGCCCAATGGATGAGGAAGAAACAACATTGCTTGCTGAGGAAACAATCCTAGCATGGGAACAGATGAGGAAAGGAGTCAAAAAGCTAATGCAGATGTATCGAGTGAGAGTGTGTGGATATTGCCCAGAGGTGGAAGTAGGTCCTAAAGGCCACAAAGCACAGAACTGTGGTGCTCATAAGCACCAACAACGTAATGGGCAACATGGTTGGCAGTCAGCAGTGCTTGATGACTTGATACCACCAAGATATGTATGGCATGTTCCTGATGTAATTGGACCACCATTGCAAAGGGAGCTCAGGAGCTTTTATGGGCAAGCCCCTGCTGTTGTTGAAATGTGTGTGCAGGCTGGTGCTGCTGTACCTGAACAGTACAGGCCAACCATGAGGTTGGATATTGGGATCCCTTCTAATATTAAAGAAGCTGAAATGGTTGTCTGAGATGCTTCATTCATTTTTTTGTGTTCAACTTCCCTCATGTAAAACTGCTTATATCTATTTGTTTCTAGTTACAAATTGTAAATACTCATCCATGATAAATATTAAAAGAGTGTGCTTGGAAGTGTCTCTTAGAGGCTTCAGCTATTAATTAAGCACCATACTTTAGTCTTCACGTCTTCCGTTATGATTGTTAGCTGATATATGTTTAATAATTAATAGTCAGTAGCATACGAGACAAAAGTTTCGGGTTTTGAAAATTTCCAAAATGTATCTTTTAAAATAAGCGGGTTGTCAGTTGAATTTTCAACTTGTAACATATGTATCATCCGTTGTTAATTTTAATAGAAGTTAACGTACGAGTGTGTAAAATCCAAAATACTCTTAACTCTCCCTCACACCCACCCCTACACACACTCGAATAATAACAGTTACGGAGATTGTTGACATTCAAGACAAAGCTTTCTTTATGCCTTTGCCATTGGTAATTATCAACCCTCCATCACACACTCGTTAATACTTCTGATTTGTCTTAAGCTTTGTTACCGTTGGACCAGCTCAATATCTCATATTTTTTATTATCTGATTAAGATTTCTCTAAACTTTAATTTTTGCCTCGTACCAATCTAGTTAAATTTTATGTTTGTATTTCAGATAACTTGATCAAAGATTCAAATAACAGGAGACAAAACAGAGGTTTTTAAGTTAAAGGCATATTCGTAAAGATTTGCAAATGGGCTATCCAACCCATGAAAACACTTGCTCAAAACAAGTTTTTCTTCAAAAAATGCAAACCCAATGTCCGAAGTTTAGAACTTAGTTCAGTGTCTTCGACAGGGAGCAAAGAAGCTTTGTTTTCTTAAATCGAGTTATGTTCCGGTTGGTAATGACTTGATGTAAACTAAATTAGTAGAGATATCAAATGGACATTTGGTAGTGTATGTGGACGAATTGGAAGGTGACATGTAGAGATATCTAGTGCCTATGTCATATTTCAATTTTCGTCAATCGGGTTATGTTTTGGTTGGTAATAACCTGATGGAAACCAAACTAGTAAGGACACCAAATGGACATTTGACAGTGTATGTGAGTAAATCAGAATGTGACACGTAAAGATATCTAATGCTTGTGATATATTTCAATAAACAATTGTTTGTGGAATCGTTGGAAGAAGAAGAGAAGGTACATAAGTTCAATCATCTGGGTCGGATCACCATGCCATATGGAATTTTGGAGTTTGTAAAAGTACAGACTAGGATTACATTAGGAGATAATTGCCAAGGACAACGGTATAGGAGTAAGCTTCGTCCATATTTTCAAAAATCTCCATAAAAGTGTTTGATTATTCGAGTGTGTGTGAGGGAAGGTTTACACACTGAGATGTTAACTTCCGTTAAAAGTAACAACGAATGATATATTTGTAATAAGTTGAAAGTTCGATGATATAAAGGTAATAAATGAAAATTCGGTGATATATTTGTAATAACTCCATAGTTTGGTGGTATAAAAATCTATTTACTTTTAGAAAAACATATAATTTTTTTCTTGCTTTGAAATTTTTTTATTTTATTTTAATAATTTTTGTATTAAAATATTATTTTTTTATATAAATTGATTAAAACACGATTAAAATGTAAAATGAAAGATATGAAATTGTTTAAGAAAAAATTAACAATAATATTATTTCAATAAAAAATTATATAAATATATATTTTAATTTTTAAAAAAAATTAAAAATTAAGAAAAATATTAAAATAAAATAATGAAAATAAATAAATAAATAATTTGTGAAAAATTCATATTAATTTATACTTTTATTCTAATTTTAATAGTGTCTTATCTTAACCGATATTAGAAAATTTATTAAAATAATGTAATTTTTTATTCTTGTTAATAGCTCGGCAATTCACGTGCATACACTATGTTTCATTTTTCTTTAGGACTAAGATGATAGGAACTGAACATGGGTTGAGATTCTCCTTTACAAATCTTTTTTGAAGCAACTCATCCACTTGGTTTTTTATATCTCCTTCATTTCCTTGGGATTAGCTATATAAGTAGGTTGATTTAGTATTGTAGATCCGAGTGTGAGTCTATTTGATGCTCAATTCCTCTCAAAAGAGATACACCATAGGGAATCTCTTCAAGAAATAGGTCCTCAAAGTCCTGCAACAAGGATACAACAACACTAGGTAAAGATGTGTTAAGATCGTTAGTAGAAAGATAAACATCCTTGTACATAAGTACAAGTACTTGTTGCCTTATCATCATTACTCTTAATCTAATGTTTTTCAGCAATTATACTCGTTCTTTTGTTTTCCTCTCTTGTTTTCTCACTTTTCCCTCCATTTTTCCTCTCTACCTCCCTTACTCTCCTTTTATTTTCCTCTTGCTCATACTTTTGTTTGTCCCTTATCTTGCCTCTCTTGCTATCCTAATATGGTCCTCATAAGCTTGCAAAGGTTTGATAGGGGTTAATACAACTTTTCGGTTGTTCATTACAAAGGAATAATGATTTGTGTACCCAACATATGACATCCTCATATGAAACTACCACAGTCAGCCAAACAACATATGACTAGTATACATTCGTGCCATATCACAAAAAATCTCATCCTTATACTTGCCAATCGAAAAAGGAATCCAAAATTGTTTTTTGACCTTCACTTCTCCATAGCCATTCAACCATTGTAGCTTTTATGGTTTGAGATATTTCTACCACTTCAAATTCAAATTTTCTACCAACAAAGTAATAACAACATTAGTGTAGCACCCATTATTAATAATCAATGTATATACCTTATCCTTCACGTGGCATCTTATGTGAAAAATATGCTCACGTTGATCCTCATTTCCTTCATCCTTAGGTTGTATAGTCAGGGCTTTCCTCGTGACAAGTAAATCTTTATGTACAGGTTCTTCCATTTCAACATCTGAACAATCCTCCAATGTTGGCTTCTCATTGTCATTTGAACTAGCACTCTTAATTTCTCTATTTGCCCATACAACTATAACTTTTTTTTTTGGGAATTCAAAAGCAATATGTTCAAATCCTTGGCACTTAAAACATTTAATATCTCATGACTTAGTAAGAGTTTGAGTTATGGGTTTACCTTTGGGAACATCAACTGAATTCTTTGACTTTGCTTCATCTTTTATTCCGAAGGTAGCTTTGTTGTCCTACCAATTTAATCTCTATGAAGAGCTAGAAGACAAACCAGATTTGAACTTCGTGAACTTTATCTTCTTCTCCACTTTAATGACCTTGTGTAGTAGTTCTTCCATCTCTACGTAATGTTGCAACTCAACCATGTTAGCAATCTCTCTATTCAATCCTACAATGAATCTAGCCATTGTTGCTTCTCTATCTTTCTCTATGTTTGCTCTAATCATGGTGATTTTCATATCCTTATAAGAATCCTCTACAATCATGAAACCTTGAACTAGCACTTGCAACTTTCTATATAAATCCCTATAGTAATGGCTAGGTATAAATCTCTTATGCATCACCAAATTCATCTCTTCCTAAGACCGAATAGGCCTTTTACCATTCTTTCTCCTATTGACCACCAATTGATCCCACCATATACTTGTGTAATCTGTAAACTCCATAACTACTAGCTTTACTTTCTTTTCCTATGAGCAATTATGACAATAAAATACGTGCTTAACCTTTCTTTCCTATTCCAAGTATAGCTCAAGATCATTATTTCCTTGAAAAGTCAAAATTGTCATCTTTATATTGCCTATATTGCTATCTTTTTTGGAGTCAACTTTTTTTCCTATTTATAACTTGTTCTCTCCTCCATTTTGGAATCAACTTCTTCTTCTTTATCATACTATTTTGGTTTTTTTCGATGGTGATTTCTCTTACCTTTTACACTCAAAGTCCAAGCCAACCTCATTTTATGCTCTTAACACAATCAAAGAATTCAACTAATCTCAAGAAGCAACTAGTTTGTTGGTGAAAATCTCAAAAATTAGAATTTTAAAAACTTAATTGAGGAAAATGGTGATAGAAAAAAAGTCCAAAGATGACTCTAAAGAATCAATAAAAATCTAAAAGGAAGCAAAAGACATGTGAAAGAAATCACTAGAATTGAAGCTAATTGATGAAGAAGGAAAAAGACTTAAAACAACCTTGTTATGCTTGAAACAATCACCAGAACAAAAATAAAGGGAAACTAAAATGAAATAAAGGAAAACTAATTTCAACAAGAACAAGAAACTCAAGCAAGAAAACAAGAATTTGAAACTTACTTCAATAAGAATAGGAAACTTGAATAATTTGTCACTTTTTCTCCTTTTTTTAAAATTTTCTTTACTGCTGCTCTTAATAGAAAATACACAAAAATAAATTCACAAACCGAATGAACAAAAATAGGAAACAAAGCAAAAAAGATATGGAAATTTTTTAACCCTTGGTAAGTGGTGTAAACGATGGATTTTGAGGTTGAAAATGTGAGGAATGGGGCATAGCCATACTTGACTTATAGAAATTGAGCGAGGTTTTGATTTAATATTCTATGATAGTCGTTTTGTTACCCAAGTCAAAGGTTATAGTTGTTTAAAGTTGTAACTCTAACTTATCGATTTTTCTGTAACTATGATCAACAACAATCTCTCTTTCATTTTCTTTTTTAATTTTTTGAAGAACAAAGATAGATTAAACACAGAAAATAAAGCACATGAAAAAAAATTAAAAAGATAGGAAGAATTAAAATAGAACTACGAAACATAATCCAAACACAAAAACAACAAAAACGAAATTAAAAGAAAACGCATAGTTATAAAGGACGGTTTTTTTAAATCTAGAACTCAAACAAAGATAGATGTAGATATATAACATGTTTCCAGCAACCAAAGCTCTGATACCAAGAAAAAAATTAAAAAGATAGGAAGAATTCAAAGAGAACTACGAAACAAAATTCAAAGACAAAAAGAAACAACGAAAACAAAATTGAAAGAAAAATGTAGAACTATGAAGGACAAAATTTTTTTTGGAATCAAGAACTCAAACAAAGATAGATGTAAATAGATAACCTATTTTTAGCAACCAAAGCTCTGATACCAAATGATATGGACTTTCTAGGCAAGCAAACCTAGGAAATATATGAACTCAAAGAAATAGGAACAATTGATTTGCTAAGAACATGTTGAAGATGATCAGATTAGAACCCAAAGGAAACAAAGTCCTTAAAACCCTAACCTTGAGATGCCACAAAGGTTGATCACTCTCTTTATAAGTAGAATTCAAGCATTTAATCAAGAACACAAGAAGGTAGAGAAAAAAGCTTTCTAAAATAAACTTCATAAATGATCAAGAAGTTCCCCCAAAAATTATATGGATGCCACTTTTTGTAAGCAAGAAACCCTAAAAGAAAAGCCCTAAACGAAATGGGCCTATTTAGTTATGGATTGGGTCTAATGAATCCTTAAAAAATAAAAGATTAAAAAGACTTATGATAAATAAAACATAAAAGATCTACAATTAACTAAAACAAAAATTACTTCCTAAATTAATCCTTGCATCCAACTTTATCTTTCAAATCTATCACTTGCATAAAAAGATAATAAACCATCCTTGGTGAAGCTTTGGAATCCTCAAATTTAGTTTTAGATTCTTCTAACACATCTTCTTTGTATTGCACTTTCATGATAAAGCCTTGTAAAGCTTTTTTCTTCCTTTTTGTTTTTGCCCTAGTCATTAGACTGCCAATTACTTGCAAAAGATCTTGAGAATATTTGGGAACATCAACTTAGTCAACATCTCAATCTCCATTATTAAGGATGAAAGGTCATCTAAATCCCATTACCTTTAATAAAAGTGTACTTTAGACTCGTATCTATTACATATGTAGGGTAGCACAAGTCTATTACCCATACAAAAAGGATTGCATAAGTTCATTTTGTAAAGTAATAGACTTGTGATGCTTTACTTTCTACTTTGAAATTGGGAAAACACAAGCCAATTACTTTATAAAATAGACTTCTACACCCTTTTTGTTAAGATAGTAGACTTGTATTACCATATCTAATAAGTAAGGGATTAAAATACACTTTTGTTAATGAACTTTTACTACCTTTTTTTCGTTTCTTTAATATGCCTCTTTTTACAAAGTAATGAAATTAAATGAGACTATTATTAATCTAAACATCAAACAGTAACAATGATAATAACCTTTAATACTTTTCTTTTTTAAATATAAAATTAATGTGAAATAACTCTCAATGGTCAATTGCCTTTGTGTTTAGGTTGGTTTGTTTGCAATTTTTAGCAGTGCCTTTGCTCTAATAAGTTTTTCAATCACATTTGTGTTTATGTGGATTTGTTTCCTATTTTTGGCGGTGTCTTTGCTCTGATAAGTTTTTCACTGATTGTATCATATTTTTTAGATGAGTAATGGAAGTTGCAAGATAATGAATTTGGTTTCGTTTAATTCCTCATATTACGAGTCTTTTGCATTATCTCAAGATTATTTATATTTATTCCATTTATTTGTTGAATTTTTTATAAAATATCTCTTTCATATAGGATCACGATGTATTAGGTAGAAAATATCTATTTGATATAGGATCACGATATATTAGGTAGGAAATATCTCTTTGATATAGGATCACGTTATATTAGGCATGAAATTAGCAAATGATTTATTTTCTCTTTTGTATATATATGTATTTGCTTTATCGAATCAATACAAGAAAATATTCACTAATTCTCATTTCATTTCTTAGTTCTCTTCTATAATTTATTATGGTATCAAAGTAAGTTTTTCTCCGATTTTTTTTCAAACATAAGTCCTATTCTGAACACTCAAACATCAACAAAAAAAATCAAGTATGGACGTATCCAATCTATTATTTGTTTATTAATCAAACCATCATAGCTTCATGCTCGTCCCAACAAAATTAAATGACACTTAGAACTTTAAAATCTCAACAACTCTAAGGAATATAAACAATCAATCTCATCAACAATAACAACATAGATCCCATCCTTTTCATACTGCCAATGCAATAGTCTTCACAATCTACATGTTTAGTCAATTCTCAAGAAAATAACTCATTGAATGCATAATATGGATTAATTGCTAATCAATTGTAACAACTTACTCATGTCATGCCTCTGATGACACCAATTCACACCACCGGTAATGACAATACATATGCAAATGATACAGGTCTGTTTTCCTCTTCCATTTCTATTAATTATGTTTTTCACTGAGCCTTGGATATTGGATAGTTGAACAACTTGATATATTACTACAAATTTCACTCTTTTCACCCATACAAATATATTACCAACACCAATTGTAAAATTACCTACCAATTCTTCAACCTCTATAATGTATACCGAAACTTTACCATTTAACTCTAATATCACGTTAAACAAAATTTTGTGTTTCTCATACTTTCATTTAAATTTGATGTTTGTTAGTCAAATCACAATTGCTCTAAATAGTTGTGCCATTTTTTTTTTCACTTTTTGTGTCTTGTAGGACTTGGCTATGGGAAGGATGATTGACTCGGGTAAGTAACATGGTGATCTACATTACATGTCTCCATTGCAAAGGACACCTACCTTTCATTAAGTTTCTCAACCTCCCAACTTATGGCACATTCATCTTAGACATCCATCTCCATCTCGACTAAAACTAGTATCATAGTTATTGTCTCCTAATAATAAAGTTTCCTTTGATAATAATTGTGATTTTTTTTCCTATTGCTAAACAAACTAGATTACCATTTCCTTCCAGTTTTATATTAAATCATGCTCCATTTGATTTATTGCATTGTGATATTTGGGGTCCTCACAAAATTCCTACACATTCAGGGGTAAGTTTCTTTCTCACTATTGTGGATGATTTTACAAGATGCATATGGATATTTCATATGTATTTTAAATCAAAAATTGAAACTATTTTACACTCCTCCTTTACCTTTGTTTATACTCAATTTCATGCTTTCGTTAAGGTCATCTAGGAAGACAATGGCTCTAAATTTCTATCTATGCGAAATTATTTTCAATCACATGGCATAGAATATTAGCATACTTATATCTATACTCTACAAAAAAAATGGAGTAGTTGAACGAAAGCATCGTCATATTCTAATTATTACATATGCTTTACTTCTTTAATCTTGACTCTCTCTTAATTTTTGGGGGTGAGCGTGTAGTGTTAGGTGTATATCTCATTAATCGACTGCCTATACCATTACTATCGATCAAGTCACCTTTCAAACTTTTACACAATCGTCCATTATCACTTGATCATTTAAAAGTTCTTGGCTTTCTATGTTATGCAACTATTGTTCATCCCAGTCATAAATTTAAACCACGTGCTAAACAATGCATTTTTTGGGGTACTCTACTAGTCAAAAAAGCTACAAACTTTATGATTTGGACACAATTTTTTTTGTTAGTTGAGATGTCAAATTTTACGAAACCACATTTCCTTCAGTTTCTTCTCAACCCGATTCTGGTTTTGTTTTACCAAATGTTTCATATGATGCCACAAACATCTTATTTTTCTCTTATGATTCTAACCTACACACTTCACCATCTCCTCACGATTAATTGCCAATTCCTCATCATGCTAATGTTCCCTTAACAGAAAATAATGATACTCGAGGGTAGATTTTGCATATTTATTACTTCAATTATCTCAATTGATTAAAACTTCACTAGAAATAACCCCTTCTTCCAATACGTCTCATACAGACTCACCAGCCTCTTTTAATCCCCCTATATGTCAATCCATTTTTCCAAAGCAACCTTCGACATGACATAAAAAATAAATTTTGTCTGCTTAAGCTCACGATTCAACCTTGACACCCAATTCAGCATTAGGTGCCCAATATGTTCTTTCTCATTTTCTTTCATACTCTTGTCTATCTTTTGCTCACTGTACCTTTATAGCTATCATTACTGGTCATACTGAACCACACTTGTATTTTTAATTTACCCTTGATTCACACTAGCAAAATGAGATGAAATTTGAAATGACAACGTAAGAGCAGAATAACATCTGGAGTATGATTCCTCTATCAGCTAGTCACAAACCCATTGGCTGCAAATGGGTCTACAAAATTAAATATCGATTTGATGGCACTGTTAAGTGTTATAAAGATTTCATTGTTACTAAGTGATACTCTCAAATTGAAGGTATTGATTACCATGAAACCTTCTCTCATACTGCCAAGGTCAATACACTTCATTGCCTTCTTGCTATTGCTTTTGCATGTCATTAGTTCATTCATCGGTTAAATGTTCAAAATGCTTTTCTTCATGGTGATTTATAAGAGGTTGTATACATGGAACCTCCACTTGATCTTCGCTAATAGGGAAATAATCTTATGTGTCAACTTAATAATTCCCTCTACAATCTCAAACAAGCATAAAGAAACTGGTTTATTACCATTTTAACTACCATTTAGAAAGTTGGTTATCAGCAATCAAAAGCTAATTATTCCATTTTCACTAAAGATAGAGTTACTTCTTTTACCGAAGTCCTTATCTATGTTATATGATATACTTCTTACAGATAATGATATTCAAGGAGTGGAACATCTCAATAAGTTTCTCTTCAAACACTTTCGTATGAAAGATCTCAATGACTTAAAATATTTTCTAAGTATTGAATTTTCTCAATTAAAAATTTCAACGTCTCAAAGGAAATATGCAATAGACATTTTACAAGATTCGAGAATTCTTGGTGCACGTCCAAATAAGTTTACGATGGAGCAAAATTTGAAGGTTACTTCTACCGATGAGGTCTTATTAAATGATCCAACTAAGTATAGAAGATTGCTTGGTAGACTAATTTATCTTACTGTGACAAGGCTTGACATAGTATACTTTGTTTGCACATTGAGTCAATATATGCATGAACCTAGAAAGCCACATTGGGATGTATCTTTACACATTCTTAAGTACATCAAGGGTAATCCTAGTCAAGGTTTAATATATTCTTCTGGAAACAGTCTTACTCTTAAGGCATTTTACGATTCAGATTGGGAAAGGTTGTTATGCCATAAGAAGATCAATTATAGGATATTGAATTTTTCTTAGGGATTCTCTTATCTCATAGAAATCCAAAAAACAAGCCAATGTTTCTAGATCATCTGTGGAAGTTGAATATCAAGCCATGGCAAACACGTGCTGGAAGTTGACATGGTTACATTACATATTGCAAGATTTAAAGGTTGCATAACCAACTCATACACCTTTATTTTGTGACAAGGCTACCTTATACATCGCAGCAAATCCCATTTTTCATGAGCGTACAAAGCACATTAAGATAGACAGTTATATTTTATAAGACAAACTATAAGCCAAAATGTTTAATTCTTCATACATGCCCACACACTTATAATTGGCGGACGTGTTTACAAAAGTTTTAGGAAATGACCAATTAATGACATTGCGTAACAAGTTAGGACTTCATGATATTCACTCTCCAAACTAGAGGGAGAGTATTCTAAACCTTCTGTATTATCCCAAGATTATTTGTATTTATTGTATTTATTTGTTAACGTTTTAGGAAATATTTCTTTGATATAGGATCACGATATATTAGGTAAGAAATATCTTTTCAATATAGGATCATAATATATTAGGCATGTAATTAGCAAATAATTTATTCTCTCTTTTGTGTATATATGTATTTACTTTACCAAATCAATACAAGAAAATATTCATCAATTAATTCTAATTCTATTTTTTAGTTCTCTTTTGTAATTTATTACCTCAAATTCTAAAAGTTGATTTCTAGTCTCTTAGCTTCCAGAAAAAAAACCAATCAAGAATAAATAATATTAATGGTTTTACTAGTAAAATATTTTTTTACTCAAATACGATCAAACATGAGCCATTAACCAAGAAAAGAATAAAATTTAGTATGAAATTATTTTAAAAATATAACAAGAATAAATATGCTAATAAAAATTATTTAATATATATATATATATATGTATTTTAAAAAATAAAAAAAATATTAAAAAATATTGATAATAACCAAATACTAAAATAATTTTTTATAAATTTTTTCATATATTAACACTTTTTTATTATTATTAAAAATTAAATTTTAATCGCATTTTAATAATTTAATACGAAAGACTAATATTTTAATAAAAAAATATTAAAAAAATATTATTTCTTTTTAATTAATCTATTTTTTAAAAACTGATAAACTAAAAAATTAATTTTGAAATATGAAGGTAATTTAAGGGACTTATTGACACTTTTTTTTCTTCTCATTTCTCATTCAATTAAATGGTATTTCATTGATCAAATAACTTAAATGTTTTTATATATCACAATTATAAATGACGGCGATAGCTTTTTATTAGATAATTTATGTAATTTTAATTATATTTATCAATAATATTATGCTATATTATTTATAATTTATCATAAACTTATACTAAATAAATTTTTTCTAACAACTCTATTTATTATCTCTTATATTTTCATTTTTGACCGGACATTATGTAACCTTGTTTTGGTTTAACTAATTGGTCAAGATCCTAAGTAAGTGGTTAAATGGTAGTTAAAACCAATAAAAAACACGTGTATGTCTTTTATTTCTTTCAATAGCTACTTCACCTTTCCAATATCCTCTTCTTCCCTCCCTTAATTCTGTACCTTGTTTCTCTGGACCATTCTAAGACAATCTCAAGAAAGCCTAAAGAAATAATTAAAACATAAAAAAACAACAACAATAATAATAATAATAAGACAAAGGTGGTAGTTTGAGGAATACTAGCTAGTAACAATGACAGGTGGAGCAGAAGAAATGCATCAAATGAAAGGAACGTCACCAGGAATGAAATCGACAGAAGCACTACACCAAACCAAGAAAATGCCAATGTGTCCCATGAGAATGGCTTTAGTTGGCTTTGCTTTTGCTATCACCCTTGGCTACTTCACCTTATATACCAAGAAGAAGCCTGAAGCCTCTGCTCTTGATGTTGCTAAAGTTCTCACGGGAACCTCCAAACCTAGCAGTACTCACCCCGAAAAGTAGTTATCTATACTGGTGTCAAATTAGCATAAGATCTTCAGCCCAATTTCTAAGAGCTTATAATTTCATACAATTTTTAAATAAGTTTGTTCAAGAACATAATTAATACTATCTTAATTATATTTTTGTAAAATAACAAAATATTATAATAATTATTTTTTTACATATATATTTTTTAAATAAAATCACAACTATTTATGAATTAGATGAGTTTAGTTTTTACATCTTATTGGATTAACCAGCTCTCGTTTGACCCAACTAGTTATTCATGCAAAATGAATATATGTTCTTTCTTTTTCTTTCCTTCTTTAATGATTTTTTGGGGGGTTTCCTTGTTTAATGATGGGTATAACAATAAGGTTTTTGCAGTGTCTGCCATTTTCATTGACTCTTAGATATAACCAAGGGCGGAATCAAAGAATTATTTTAGGGATTAGAGTATATTTATGTAATTTATTATTTTTCTTAATAATTTAATAATTTTTAATCTAATATGTTGTAAGTGATAATAAAAAAAGTGTTAGTTATTAGTAAACAGTACAAATGTATATCACACACATAAATATAATTAAAAATTAAACATAAAAGTACTTACAATGACATACTAATGAATTGGAGCCCTTCAATGCTTTTACCACATAAAATTTATTGATGATAAAATCAAAATCAATGCTTTCAATAAATTCTCTTTTTAATGTATACAATCATGTAACCTGTAAACAAAAATAATTCATATTTCATTTTGTTTCAAAGTAATGTCTTGAAATTTCATTCTGTTGTTGCAGTACAAACAGAAAGGATAAGCACTAACAGAATCAATCTATCAATCAAAAAATCTCATACTTTTCAAGTTTAGCTAGCTTTTTTTTAGAATTCATATTATGAAATTCCAGATCATAGATACCATCAATATCATAAAAGCTTCAACTATCTTTTTAAATCCTCAATCTTTTTTTGAGTTGAAATCTTAAGGAAAGAAGTTTTTAGCAAAACTGCAAATATTATCCATATGAAATGACTAGAAAGCATTAGTAAGATTCAGAGCTGAATAAGAGTTAACAGTTCTATATGAATGACATGTGCCATTCATGTAGCAAGCACTCTTATTTGGAATATCAATATCATATTTTCCACAAAAAGATACCACAATTTGTGAATTTTTTTTTCCAACTATCATCTCTTAGCATTTGAAGAAGTTCTAATTATTGTACATGAAACCTATATGCATTTAAAATATTTTGAGTTTAAGATTGCAATGCTTATCAGTAACTATAACTTCATTTATCAAAAATAAATGAATATATAACTCAAAATTTTGTATTGCTTTTAGAGCTCTTTTAGCTTCTCCTTTCATGTTGTTGTTAAACCTAGTATCAATCATATTTTTAAAAACCAGTGGTACCAAACATATCAACCAACCTATTGACATAATTAAAATGAGAACTCAATCTTGCCACTTTAGGTCATTGCAAAGAAAGAATTTGATTAGCTCTTATAACAATCTCAAGCTTCTCCGGAAGCTAACAAATCTACAAGTTCATTCCTTCAAGAGATCTTAATTCAGAACATCATTTGCTTGAAGTTCTAACAAAATTAATCATTGAATTTAATTTTGAAAAAAAAAATTATACATTATAAACATCTTTAGATGTCACAACCAATCCTAGCAAACAACAAGAAAAACAATGAATATAATAAACACATTGACACTCTTCCTTAAATTTTGCTTGAAGGCCATTTCATTCGCCATGCATATTACTTACACCATCGTAACCTTAACCTCATATATTTTCAACAATATGTTGAGCCATAATCCTATATATCTCATTTTTAAGATTTAAAGTCGTATTGTTTTCAGCATCAATAATATCGAAGATGTTCTCTCGAATATGTCCATTGTAATTATCAAGTATGAGAATAGTATCATTTTGTTCTTTGTGAGATTCATTAAGTGTTTCGTAAACAAGTAAACAAAATTTAACATTTTCAACTTTCACACTATTTTTTTTCATTAGTCTTGTTAGCAAGAATATTCAATATCTTCTTTTAGATCTTTTAGATCTTTGGAGAAATATATTTGGAATTTTCAGGAGCATTATCTAGAAAGTTGTTTTTCAATATTTTCATTCACAAAACTTTAACGACTCAATGAAATTACCTTGGTTAGATGAGGTGTCAAACTCATCATAGCCTCTAAATACATGTGCTTGCTTTGCAAGTTATTTTGCTATCTCAATTGAACTCTTGAGTCATAATTGAGTTTGTGATATTTATTTTGAAAATTGTATATTTATTTTTTTCGAATTTATTTGGAAGGATTTTTTAAACAAACTCATTTTTACATGACACTTGAGTGATATGACAATGGTCCTCCTCGATGATTCATAAACAAACATCTATTTGTTTCATTTATCTCTTTCTAATTGTCAAATCTTTGAAAAGTAAATTTTTAATGCTTTTTAGGGTTGCTGTCTAAAAGAAAACAAGAAAAACAAAATGCCTTATCTTTTTCTACAAAATACTCTAGCAAGGAAACTTAGTAAACAATTCATGTTGAAATCGATGATGTTGATTTCCTAAAGGAAAAGGTAGGTAATCATTTAAGTTGACATATTCTCATGTTAATATAAGTTTTTCGAATATTATCTTGATCGTTTACATTGTACGATCATATTAGATTATGTAAGACATGATCAGGTTCAAAAGAACTTGTTACGTCTTTTCTTAAATCAACATCTTATAACTTAGATGAATGTGTGATAACTATATTTTATATAGTTATTTTTATCTATTTTATTAATTATAATTGGTATGTTTTTCATATTTTTAGTTAATTTTAGTTTAATAAATTAGTATTTACTATTTTGCATGTATTTTAAAAAAATTAAATAATTTGTATCGAAAACGTACTTAATTACAAATTTATGTCCAAAAATATAATTTCAAATAAATAAGTACCTAATTGCAATTTATAATAGTCGAAAATATAATTTAAATTAAAATCGGGCTTAATTTTAATTATTAAAAGTTTAAAATTTAATTTAAATTAGAAAAAAGCTTTATTGTAATTAAACAAAGTTTAAAATGTAATTTGAATTAAATTTATGGGTCAAAATGCAATTAAGGAAATTTATATTCTGTGCAGGAAAAGGAAGTCACGCGCAACATTAATTCCGGGCGACACCAACCGTTCGATCAGACAACCAACAGATACGATGAGGCGCGTGGATTGCAAGCGTAACAAAAGAGCGTAAACACAGATTTCAGGGATTACGCGGCTCGGCGTGTCAGTGGGGCCCACCTACCGCGCAAACCGGCGTGTAGTGTGGGACCCATGTGTCAGTTACGCGTCTGCCAAAGGGCGTTATCCCGTGTGGCGGAACCACCTGCGATCGTTTCCTTCAGCCATATATAGTCTGCCACGTGTCTCCAATATTCCTGCATCTAATGAGAAGAAGACACATGTCACGTATCGGGTAAACCAAACGCACGAAAACGACGCACGTTTCCAGCCGCGCCCTTGTCTACCACATATCCCCGTGCGCCATGCTTTCGTGCGGCGGAATTACATTTTCCCGTTTTCCTCTCACCAATTAAAGGCAGCCATGTGTCCCACTATATTTTTCAACAAATCAGATAGCGACACGTGGCACCGTGTTTTGAAAACAAAATCAGAAACGCGCAACTGTTTCCCACTTTGTTTAAAATAATGTTTTTGATACAATTTTGTCTCCCACGCATATTTTTAAATTAATTTCTCCATCATTTGTTGTCCCTCGCGTGTATTAAAAAAATATATTTTAAAATGTATTTTTTTAGAAATTTGATGTTATAAATAGGGGATAGTATGAGGAGTTTTGGAGAGTTTTTTAGAGTTTAGAATTTTTGTATTGTTCGGTTCTGGACTGTGGAACACGCAGAAGCCATTTTTGGCTTCTGTTGTGTTCTGCATGTGCCAAATATTAACGATACGAGATGTTTTAATTTCTTTTCTTCTTCTTCTAATTTTTCTGCATTTGTTGTAATTTTATTTTTAATTAATGAAGTAATTTAATTTTTTTAGGGTTGCATTTGATCTAAATTTATGAAGCTTTGATTTTAATTATTTTTGATAGATTTATAAGACGTTCGATTTGTTCATTCTATTTTGTGCTTAATGCTTTTTGATTATTTATGAATTTTATCAAATTGATCTGTGACACATAAATAAACTTGGAAGAGGCATTTGTGTGTATATTGCTCATAGATAGAATGACATGTATGATGAAGGATATGAATATACCCTAATTGTATGTGTGGCCATTTGAGAACTTAGAATGTAATGAATCTTGGTGAATTTAATTCTCATAGAGATATAGTGAATTAGTTTAACGAGGTGTGTTTATACGGAGCTCGGAAGAGATGTCTGGATAAAATTAGAAGTTTTCGGTTGACAAATTAAATGTACTAAAAAATATAAATCAAAAGAAAATAACATGATTTGAGTGGATTAATTTGGTGAAAAATTTCAATCCTAGATTTCTTTTATTTTGTTACCTCTTTTCTTTAACTTTTTCTAAATCAACAATCGTTTTGGATCAAATTAGAGAGAAATAATTTTAGTATTCAACAAACTATAGTAACAAATCTCTGTGGGAACGATACTTTACTTATCAAATTTTATTACTTGTGACCGTGTATACTTGCACATTTTATGTTCTCCAAAAGAGACAACAATGTGTCTCTAAAACAATTGGTAACTAAATAGGTGTCTCTTTTGTTGAGTCATTATTGCCTTTTTTTATCTTTAAAAAAAAATGAATGAAAAGTTTTAAATGGTTTAGAACTTTGCAATTGATGTTTAACCAATTGCTACGTCCAACCATTTTCAACAAGAAACTAGATGTGATGTCCAAGTGACCATAAGAAGACTTGTATTTGAGACTTTCAATAGGTATAATTAAGCTCATTGAAAAGTGAAGGTCTACCTATATTACCTCCCTCTCCAGAATCCATTAGAAAAAAATGTGATAAAATCGAGCTAGAAAAAATCAACACTAGAGTGATTAAGCCAAAAAGAGTGAAATATCTCTTATACTAATTGAAAGAGTCCTAGACCCAATAAATAACCAAGGTATAAAGATGCGCAGACTCTTTTGGACTTGCCCTAACTCGTAAGCTGCAAAAAAAAAACTAGAAAAAAACACTTAAAAAATGTATTGTAGTAACAATAGGTAGAAATATTAAATAGTTTAATCTAACATAGGAATGATATACCATAATATATAGTAGGAAGCATGGTATAACATAGGAACAATATATCACAATATCACAATATACAGTATGCTTGCACATCCTCATATGTGCAAGCATATTAGGATAAAATCTTGATTATGTAATCACAACATGCAAGCATGTAAACACATATAAAAACCTTGTATATGTACTAAAATTATAGGTTTACTTGTTACAACCCCTTGGTAGTAAAAAATTTATTAATGTAAATCAACAGTATACTACTTCTTAAAAGTGTAAACATATAATACCATATAATCAACTTTTATTAATAATGAATAATTTCTTTTTATTCCACATAATTTGTGTGATGTAATAAGATGGTGGGTGATGTGACAATTGAGTTGACTATGTTCTATGCACACAATGTATAAGATGAGTTGTAAAAATACCTAAAAATTTTACGTAGTTATAATTATGCTTACAATATTATGTATAATGATAAAAACATGTTCAATAAATAACTTTCGTTTAATTTTTTAACATAATGATATCACATGCATTCCACAAGCATTAAAATTGGGAATGTTTGTAACAAATTACAAATGTCTTGGACATGTTTGTAACTAGTTACAAACATTTTTGGTGTGTTTGCAACTGCCCATATGATTTTACCATAATATTCTTAACAAAATGCACGTGGAATACACATGATATAATTTTATTAAAAAATTAAATAGAAGTTATCGATTTGACATTTTTATCGTTGCACATAATAATGTAGACATAATTATAACTACGTAATTTTTTTTTGAATATTTTTGTAAATCATTTCGTACATTATGAGAGTTGGTATTTTTCCAATACCCATGTTAATGCCAAAAGTTCTACAAATTGACATTTGTTTGAAAGAGTACTCATTTAGTACCCATGTTATGAAAAAAGCTTCTATTTAGTACCCATATTATTGAAAAAGTTTTAATTTATGTTGTGTTTGGTTGGATTGAAAAATGAGTGAGGAATGAAATCGATTCTTAAAGAAGAAGGAATCACAATTCCTTCTCCCCTTTTAGGAATCATGATTTCATTCTCATTTCAATTTTTTTTACAATTTTACTTTAACTCCAAATATAACCCTAAACTAAAATCTCAAATCCCAAAACTCTAAATCCTAAATCCCAAATCACAAAACCCTAAACCCCAAATCCTAAAACCCAAAACCTCAAATATCAAAACCCTAAACCCTAAACCCTAAATCCTAAAACCCAAAACCCCAAATCCTAAAGTCCTAAACCCTAAATCCCAAATTCCTAAACCATAAACCATAAGCCCAAATCCCAAAAACCTAAACCCTAAACCCCAAATCCCAAAACCATAAATCTTAAATCCTAAAACCCTAAACCCTAAATCCCAAATCCCAAATCTTAAAACCCTAAATCTTATTTAGAAAAATAATAATTTTAACCCTAAAACCCAAATCCTAAATCCCAAACCTCAAAACCTTAAACCATATTTAGAAAAATAATAATTTTAATAATATATTTTCTTTTTAAGTAATAATTATTTAGAAAAATAATGATTTCAATAATGTATTTTGTTTGACGAAAAAATAATAATTAAAGAATATTATTTAAACTTTACTGAATATAGAGGTATTAAGGTAATTTACAGTTTTTTCATTCCATTCTAGTGACAAACCAAACACTATAATACTGATTCCTTATTTGATTCCAATGGTCAAACCAAACAATATTATTTTCTTTCCATTTCATTCTGATTTCATTCTATGAACCAAACGTCACCTTCTTGCTTTTTGGATAGTAACGAAAAAAAACCACATTTTAAAATGTTTGGATAGTGGTATTTTTGGTCATTACACTTCTCGCCTCTTTCTTTCATTCAATTTCCATTTTTTGGATTTTAGTGACAGGAAAATAAGTATTACTCTTCTACTCATATACTCCTTCTTTCTCTCTTTATCTATGGCATAGAAATAAATGAAAGGGTGAATAAAAAAAATTCAACATTTAATACCCAAAATGTGTTAGAATTTTATTTTATTTTATAAAAGAATGTACAAATCATAGATTTATAAGTTTTTCTTTCATTTTCACACAACATAAAATACATAAAAACATAAAATACTAAGGTGGCGTTTGGTTCGTGGAATGGAATCGGAATCAAAATCAGAATCGAAATGAAATGGAATAGAAAGGAAATAATTTTGTTTGATTTGATCACTAGAATCAAGCTCGGAATTAGGATTACAGTATTTGGTTTGCCACTGGAATGGAATGAAAAAAGCTATAAATGACCTTAATGCCCCTAAATGCTATAAAGTTCAAATAATGTCATTTAATTACTATTTTTTCGTCAGACAAAATACATTATTGAAATAATTACTTTTCTAAATAATTATTACTTAATTAAAAAGAAATATATTATTAAAATTATTATTTTTCTAAATAGGGTTTAGGGTTTTGAGGTTTGGGATGTGGGATTTAGGGTTTAGGGATTTAGGATTTGGGGTTATATTTGTAGGTTAAGGTTTAGGGTTAAAATTATTATTTTTCTAAAAATGGTTTAAGCTTTTAGAATTTTGGATTTGGGGTTTAGGGTTTTAGGATTTGGAATTTGGGGTTTAGGGTTTTAGGATTTATGTTTTAGGGTTTTGGGTTTTGGGATTTATGTTTTAAAGTTTAGGGTTTAGGGATTTGTGGATTTAGGGTTTAGGGTTTTAGGATTTGGAATTTGGGGTTTAGGGTTTTGGGTTTTGGGATTTATATTTTAGGGTTTTGGGTTTGGGATTTATGTTTTAAGATTTACGGTTTAGGAATTTTGAGTTTAAGGATTTGAGTATTTGTGGTTTAGGGTTTTAGGGTTTTAGGATTTAGGGTTTAGGGTTTTAGGATTTGGAATTTGGGGTTTAGGGTTTTGGGATTTATGTTTTAAGGTTTAGGGTTTTGGGATTTGGGGTTTAGGGATTTAGGATTTGGATTTGAGAATTTGGGATTTGAGTTTAAGGTTATATTTTAAGTGAGGGTAAAATTGAAAAAAAAAGTTTAGATGAGAATGAAATTATGATTAGCAAGGGGGAGAAGGAATTATGATTCCTTTTTTTTTAGTAATCTGATTCCATTCCGCACTCTATTTCGTCCAACCAAACATACAAAATAGAAAGAATCAATTCTGATTTTATTTCATTCCCTTCAACCAAACATGAGATAAATATGAACTTTTCTAACAAGATGAGTAATAAATAAAAACTTTTCAAAACATAACAAATTTATGAAATTTTTATCATAAAATAGGTATTGAAAAAGAACCGATCCTATCGTGAGTATAAAAAATCATAATTAGTCCAACAAAATGAGATATCAGGTTTGTCAGTATGTATCTAAAATTTAAAGCATTAAACCTATATAAGTAAATAAAGGTTACATAGCCCCTCACTCACTAATTTAGTGGTAAAGATAAGTTTATTGAAGCATTTTTTGTAATTTTGTCCACGATCTAGAAATTCATCTACCGTTGGATTAACCAAGCTAAGGCGCTATAGCAGCACCAGTTTTTGCCTCTTTCAGTGCACAGTCCCAAACTTCTTGTAATAGAGGAAGAATAAAGGAAGAGGCAACGACAATGGTCGGGACGAATGTGAAGGCGGAGACAATGGGTCTGATTGAGAAGAGGGCCGCCATGGAAGCCGAGATGAACTCCATGGTCGAGCGCCTTTGTCAGCCCGGTGGTCCTGGCCTCTCTGGCAATCTCTTTGATTCGGAGGTTAAACTTCAAATTTTGTTATATGAGCGGAAAAAAAAATCTTCTAATTTTGTTTGAATATCAGATATCATTATTCTCTTGAAGATCAACAGCTTGGTTGTTAGGGTTTCTTTATCGGTACTTGCAGGGATTCCCTCGTGCAGACATAGACATCCCAGTCGTCCGAGCAGAGCGCCATCGTCTAGCCGGTATGTTATTCTATTCATTGTCAATGCTTTGTCTTAAGCCGCAGATGAAGTGGAATGGATCTCCAATCCCCCTGGGGATGTGTATTTGAACTCATTGTGGAGCCCTGAGATTTGAAAAGTAATATATGCCTTTGTCTGAGCTTGAGTTTCGAGTGAGTATAGATTTCTCTACTCATGTGCCGTGGTTGGCTCTATTGGGGTAACAACTAATAATTTATGTGAGGTAGCTTGTTTTGGTTTTGTGGTGGTGTAAGTGGAAGTTTCATATATCATATACAGTACTGGGTGCCTACAGACTAGTCACTTTAATTTCGTTTCTTTTGGGGATTGAAGTTACTTTACCATTGCACTTTTGTACTAATGATTTATCAAACTTGTAGGACATTTGGGTTAGATTTTATTTTTTTATTAAAATTGTTCCCAAAGTAAGGGTTACTACTATAATGGTAAGACATTACCTTGTTTTGGTAAGTCTTATCACGACATTGTATATCAGTGATAAGCTTTCCTATACTGCGTCAATGCCTCCCTATAACAGACCAATGTCTTATCAAAAATTATATTTTTTTTACCAAAATTGCTTCTAGGTAAGGTTTATTAGTGTTGTGGTAAGCCTTCCTATACTAGACAAATGTCTTTCCACGATAAATCAATACCTTATCACAAATTCTATTTTTTATCAAAATTACCCTAAGATAAGGCCTATCATTGTTGTGGTAAGACTTACCTCCGAGTGATTTTGGTAAAAAAAATGAAAGATTACCCAAAATCAGATGATTTTGGATAGTTTTTTCACTTTTGGACACTTTCATCACTTTTGTCATTTTTATTTTTTTTGGGAGACAGACTTGGGTAGAATTGATTTAAATTTGACTGCAGTGGCCATTAGATGTTGGACGATGAAATGTACCAAAGAGTGGCAAGCAAATTGGAAAGTTGATAATATGTTTCTAAAATGGCAAAAAATGACTAAAATGTTTAGAAGTGCAATATTAGGGTATTGAAGTGTATCAGTTCAAAACAATGTAACTAATATTTCTAATTCGGGAAAGTAAAGTGACATTATGTGCATTTTTTTCAACAATATTTGAGTTTTGATTGATGCTATATAATTAATTTTCCATCTTTCTCCTGCTTGCAGAGTTGCAAAATGATCATAAGGATATCACGGAGAAAATAAATGCTAACATACAGATGCTGCATTCAGCAAGGGTTGGTGCAAAATCTTCTTCCCAGGACTCAGGTTTGTTTTGGTTTAATGATGTTATACTTTTAATGCCAATTTATGTGGAGTATCTATTGGTGCTACCTTTTAGAAATTCATTGCTTTCTGAGTTCATATTTTCATTATTATTGTCAATTAGTCATGCCTTCAACAAATTTTTGATGATGTTCTAGTAGAAAATGAGCTTGTAGAGGATTACATGAGAAGTAATGAAGAAGCTTTGGTTTTAAGATTGATTCTAAACAGACAATTTTTTTTGTAGAAGGTAGACAAATTTTAGATGATGTTCTAATAGCAAATGAGGTTGTGAAGGAGTACATGGAAAGTAATGAAGAAGCTCTGGGTTTCAAGATTGATTTTGAAAAACTTATGATCATATTGATTGAGATTTTTTGGATTTTGTGTTTAAAGGGAAAGGATTTGGAGAAAGATGGAGAATGTGAATGAAAGGTTGCTTGAGTTCCATAAATTCAGTAATTATTAATGAGAGATCAAGAGGGTTCTTTGGTGTTTCAAGAGTGTTAAGGTAAGGAGATCCACTTTCTTTCTCCTTTTTCGTTTTTGTAGTTGATGGGTTAAGTAGATTGGTGGAAAGAGTGAAAAGGTTTAACTTGATAGATTATCTAAGCATAGGGAGGGATAGTGTTGAAGTTTCTCACCTTCAATTTGTGGGCGATATTATATTTTCTTCAGGCAATGAAGATAAATTTTTAAATTTGGCAAAGGTGATCGAATTGTTTTGTCATGTTTTGAAGATAAATTTATCCAAAAGATGCATTTGGGTATCAATTGTGCCAAAGTTAAAGTAACAACTTTAGCAAATTTCTTGGGTTGTGAAGTTTGATCTTGACCATTGAAATGCTTGGGCTTACCTCTAGGAAGTAATTCGAGAATAGTAGAGTTATGGTCAGTAGTTATTAAAAGATTTGAAAGAAAATTGTAGGATGGAAAAAAGTTTTTTTTTCTTTAGAGGAAGACAACTGACTTTAATAAATTATGTTTTATCTTATCTCTTAATTTACTATTTATCAATCTTCAAAATACCCTTGGAAGTTGCAAAAACATTAGAGAAAATAATGAGAGATTTTTTGTAAGAGGGTGCTATTGAAGGGAGGAAGAGTCACTAAATCGGTTGGGTGATGATTCAAAGGTTGAAGAAAAAATGGTGGTTAGGTATTGGTAACATCTTCAAAAGAAAAAAACAAGGCTTTATTAGGGACATGGCTTTGGAGGTTGAGGGTGCTATTGAAGGGAGGAAGAGTCACTAAATCGGTTGGGTGATGATTCAAAGGTTGAAGAAAAAATGGTGGTTAGGTATTGGTAACATCTTCAAAAGAAAAAAACAAGGCTTTATTAGGGACATGGCTTTGGAGGTTGCCTTTGGAGAAAGGTTCTCCGTAGCATAGATTTATAAAAAGTAGACATGGGTTGAAGGAGAATAACTGGGGTGCGGGTTGTGGTTTGCACCAAGAGTATTATACTCCTTGGAAGTCAATTTGTAAAGACTCGGAGTTGTTCTTTTTCAATTTGAGATAAATAGTAGGCGATGGAGATAAAATTCATTTTTGGGATGATCTTTGGTTGGAAGGCAGTTCTCTTTCTAACAAGATTTCCAAGCTTCTATAAATTGTGTTTAGAAAAGAATACTTCTATTAGCAAGTTACACTTACTTGAAGGATGAAATTTTACGTTTAGAAGGAACTTGAAGGATTTAAAGTAGAAGAATTTTCGAGTTTAATGTCAAAGTTAGAAAGAGTTATCATAAAAGTTAATATTAATGATAGAAGGATATGGATTGCGGATCCATTTAGATATAATTCTTCTTAATCTTATTTTGAGTTTCTAGTGGATGATTCCAATGAACAACTTTTCAATCACTATGCATCTTTGTGGACTTTTTCAAATAAAGTCAAATTTTTGAAGTTGTTGATTAGTCTTGGGAAGGTGAACACAATTGATTGGATTCAACTAAAGCTCTCTAAGTTTTTCTTTTCTCTTAATTGGTGTGTGCTTTGTAAGTACAACTTGAAAGATATTGATAATTTATTTTTACATTGTCCAGTTGCTTATCTTCTTTAGTCAAAAGCTAGAAAACAATATGTGAATACAGTGGACTATTTCAAGATATTGTCAATTTTTATTTATGGAAACTTTTTACTCTTATGAGAGGAGCATTAAGACTTCAAAGGCAATGAAGTTGTGGGTGGGAGCAAAATCCTTTGTGTATTATGGATGGTAAGGAATAAGAGAATTTTTGATAATAGTGAGAATGATGGTACTTTTTGTGGGAGAAAGTTTTATTTCTAGCATTCTCTTAGGCCTCAGTTTAAAAAGAGTTAAAAAGTTACTCTCAATTTTTCATTAGTTTTAATTGGGAAACTTGTTTATCCTAGTTAGGTTTTAGATCGTTATATTGGATGTGGATGATAACTATTATTTGGTATAATTTGATCTCTTTTTGTAAGTGAATTCTTGATCCACTTTGTACCTTTATAATTATTATTTAATTAATATAAAATATTTTTTCTTCAAAAATTCAAAAAAACAAATAAGTAAAGGTTCAAGGATGGGGATAAAGAATTGACAAATGGATGTACTTTTCATGGCTAGGTCTAAATGAAGGGATGAATTGCCAAAGCTCATCGGCTGACAATGTTTTCACAGGTGGTGCACCCAAAGACCCTCCTACTTCCATTGATGTGGATATAATTGTCAATATACCATATGCTATGGTTGATGAAATAGCTGACGCTTCACCAGCAGCAGAAGATGGATTACAACTTGGAGATCAAATTGTGAAGTTTGGTAATGTGCAAGCTGGTGACAATTTGCTTCAGAGACTGGCTTCTGAAGCCCATTCTAATCAGGATCGTAAAGTACCAGTTGTTCTTTTGAGGCAAGGTGCTATGATGAACTTAAATTTGACACCTAGAGCATGGCAAGGCAGAGGTCTTCTCGGGTATGGTTTCATTTGTAATTGTTCTGCTTATGATTATATGAAAATATGCTTCGTAATGGTATATATAGCCTTGCTTAAAGTCTGCTGTGATACAGCAGAATGAGCTTGTCCATCTTCGTATTTGCCTGTGTACCATCTTTTTAACTAAATCTATTTCCCCACTGGAGATGTTTTCAGATATATTGGACCTACTTAAAGAAACTCAAGCATAGAACTCGCTTTGCTCAGTTGTTTCTGAGCATCATTAGTCCATTTTCTGTTCTAAATGAAATTGAGTTAAGAAATTTAGACAAGTTATACACCTGCATACTTAAACACAGTAAAAACACTTCATTTTACAAAAAACTAAGTTAAGGCTAGTTTTTCTTTGTCCATGCAAATAAGGCACTTTTAATTTTTGGTTCAAATAGAGTTAGTCTTTCAGGTTGGTTACTGAACTTCTAGTAGTTCAAATGTGCAATGCATGAATGAGGTTTGAGATTTATCTTGCTATTTGCGGAATGTGATTACCAAAACAGGTCTGTAGGTCTTCTGCTCTTATTTTGGCTTATGAAAAGTATAGCTGTCCATCAGTTTTCTGTATTAGTAATCTATCAGTTTTCTGTATTAGTATTCAGGAATTTGACGTTGAAATTGATGTTAAACATCCATTTAGATTCAAAGAGTGGAATTGAAGGAGCTTACATTTGAATACAGAAGAAAATAGCTGTTCTTTGAACTCAGCTGCATAATTAAGTTGTCCGCACCAAAAAAAAAAAAAATCTCCAATCCTATATGTTATTTGGACTTTTTATTTTTCGTGAAGTATTTGTATCTAAGTGATATGACATGGACATAAGTACGGTAACAATTTGGCATTAATTTACAGAAAATTTAGAAAAATGGGTGTGTCCAACACGTGAATATGTATCTAAAAATTATGTATCTCAGTGTCTTAAAAGAGTTCTTGTAAGATAGCTTCAATCATTGGTTTGATGCTACTTTCTTCAGTACTGAATCCCTTTGCTGCTAAAATATAATCTTCATCATTGTGGACTACTTAACCGTTAACTGATATGATAGCTGCTAAAATGATGATTGCAGGTGCCATTTTAGGATTTTGTAGCTGTTGAGCTTTTGAATTCTCATTAAACTTGGAAGCAGAGTATGGTTTAATCATAGAAACGGGGTTGAGACTCGATTCTGGTTTGTTTCCTGTCCAAACTTTTTCTTTGTTTCTTTGCAATGGATACTGGTGTATGACAAGGATGGTATGTACTACTTTGAAGACCTTGGGATTTTAAAAAGTTGCATATTACTTTATTTACTTCTCATCTCTTGTTTATTTCTGGTGTATAAGCGCAAATGTCGCTTTTGTGTCCGTCTTTGTGTTCTTTTTTCAAAAGTACTGCTTCTATTAGTTTGTTTTATTTTTGTGTAGAGATCGTAATCTTAAGTGAGGACACCAAATTAGGTAGCTAATAAGTAATGGGTTGATTGAATTTGATGAAAAAATATGGTTCACGTATTGTAGGACCTAAAATAAGTTGACTCACTCATGACTTGAGTTCATTTAGCAAAAATTCTTGATCAAAAAAATAATTATTTCCATTTTTTACTTTTTTTAAACAAGTTTGTAACTCAACTACGTATAACTCGTTTAGATATATATAAGGTTTGAATGCTTAATCAAAAAAATAATTATTTCCATTTTTTACTTTTTTTAAACAAGTTTGTAACTCAACTACGTATAACTCGTTTAGATATATATAAGGTTTGAAGTTTGAATCAAGTAATGAGTTATATTTAAAAAAAACAGTTATTATAATGTCACAAGGAAAAAATAATTTAAACTATAGATTTTTTTTCCCTTGTCCTACAAAAGCTATAGTTAAAAAGTATGTTAAAGTACATCATTGGTCCTCTTAACTAAATTCACACGTAAATATTCAAATTTTTAAAATGTATCTTCTCTAAATTATTAAGTTTTTATACATGTTTTTAAATTTTTAAATATTCAAACTTTTAAAGTGTATGATTTGTTCTTTAAATTTTTAAGTTTTTATACATGTTTTTAAATTTTTAAATTTTTAATATAGATCTTAGTTTGACTATTAAAATATATATTTGTGAATAACAAAGTTATGATTTATGTATGAGATTTTAAAAGTTTAAGGATTAAATTGTATGATTTAAGAGTTTATGAACTTATGTGTGAAGTTTTAGAAATTTAAGGATTAAATTGTACATTTTAAAAATTTAGAATATATTTAAGAATTTAGTTAAAATTTAAAAACTAAAGATAAACTTTAACATAAAAGGTAATATTTATACTATATTTTCATTTTTCTTTTGGGGGAACCAAAAAAAAAAAATACATTTATGTACTTAAAAAATGTATTTATTTTTCTTTTGAGTTAGTTGGAAAACTGTTCCAATCAATTTATTTAAAAATGTTAAAAGAGTTGAAATTAATTCACATACAAGTTTATCTGAGAAGCTGTTTAGGATTGCATTATTGTAATAGGATTGCATTCGTATCAAATAATAGAGTAGTAAAACCCATTTTCTCCGTGAGACTAAAAGGCATAAACTATCACGTCACTGGTTGCTTTCTTTTCTCTCTCCAGAAATGGTTATTGGTAGTATACAAAGACAAGGTGTAATTTTGCACTAATACCCCAATTCTGTCACTGGTTAAATGTGTATTATCTTACAAATTTCTCAAATCTGTAAGCGGGCAGGTCCTTGTACTTATTTTCCAATTCCAATTGAGAGAATGATTGATGGTGTTAGAATTAGGGGTATCTATGGTCCGATTTTGAATAAAAAAACTTATCAAACTGGATAAGATTGTTTGGTTATCTAAAATGTTGTAACCGAATGGTTTGATCCGATTTGGTTAATGATTTTGAACGATTTTAAACAGTTAATAATACATAAATATGATAAAGTTTAATAAGATATAGTCAAATGCGATGTTTATCAATCATCATATATAGATAGATATTATTGTTAAATACATAAATAAATATATAATATGTTATTGAAATTTAAAAACAAAAAAGATTAAACATGAAGAAATGAAGTCTAAATATCTCATTTACACATAATTCTTAAACATATACAAACATTTAAATTTAGAATCAACAACAATATATCATTAGATAATAATATTTTAAATTTATTTATTATTAATCATCAATGATCAATGTAGTGTCTTTAATGAACTCTAGTTATTCTACAATCAAATAAAATCATATATAATTAGATAATAATATTTAAAAAATAAAATTAGAAATAATTTTTAAGTCTTGTAATTACCTAAATCAACATCTTCATAAATCTCTATCTTTAGATTATTGTTCTATTCTGGTAATGCGACATAGTCATTATTAATGGAAGAACATAACCAATTTTGATTACATATTAATGTCTCTACCGATACTTACTTCTATTCCTCTTTTTGAAGATAAGTTATTTAAATACTATGGTGGATTTTTTATTTTCTCTCAATGAATTTCAGGTTCAATGTCTTCAGTTATAGAAATAATAAAGTCTAGAAATTGACTTAGTCCAACAAATTCACGTAAATCATCACCTATATATAAAATATAGATTAATACATATTCATAATATATTAAAATATTACTTTTTGTACTTCATTAACAATCATTTTAAAACTAAAATAACTAAATAATATTAGTTATAAATAAATGATATACCACTATTTATAAGAAATATTTAAAATTAACGTTAATTATAAGTAAAAATTATTTATTTGATGTATCTAGTTATAATACGAACGTGACTGATCATTTAAGAATAATAAAAAGGGATCTGTGAGAAAACTCCTAAAGACCACCAAGCAGACCAACTAGACAAGTCCTAGAATTCTGATGATTATAATTTATATGTAATATAAATTACAATAATTTAGTGGAAACAATAAATAAATGAATGCCAAATTAACTGCGTATATGTAATGCAAGTTGTCAAATTAACAAAAAGATAATATATAAAAAAAATACAAATACATAACATTCAAACAAAAACCCATACAAAATACACATGATTTAACACTCGATGAAACAGTCTTTCTGGTAAACTCATTTAGATTGAACATGTCTTAACAACAGTTTAATCTCATTAATGGAAGCAACAATTACATCACAATACACAAAGAAAATTGCTAATAATATTGGAGATGGTCACATGAGAACCAAAGGAAACAATAAATTTCCTAAACAATCTCCCTATTCAGTAAGATTTATTTAAGTTATGTAATGATTTATATTTATCTTCAAAAACATAAAAGGGAGTCTATCAATCTAGTGATCTTTTCTAATTACGTTAGCCTAAATAAATCGTTCTTATGAATAAGTCTCATTCCTATTTTGTCCATGGATTATTGGACGCAAGGTGAATCAGGGCGACGCAAGGCGAATCGAGAAAACGCAAGGCGGGGTCGGTTAGCCCCTCGCTAGTGGTGAAGGGCTGGAGGCGGCAACAAGTTTTAGCTTAAGGTTTCAGGGAAGATAACACGAGGATATTTAGAAAGAGGGGAGAGAAACTGAAATATCTTTTCTTTTATATATGCTTAATTAGAATTTTTTTAATTATTTATTAAAATCGATCCAGTCCGATCAGTTTAAAATTTTGTATGATCAGATCAGATTATCTTATTTATAAAATTGTTCGGTCCGATTTAGTCTGATTTTTCAATTTAAACTGATTTAGTTCGATTTTTTGACACCCTTAATTAGACTACAATTTATTAAAAACATTAAATATATATTATTTTTATATATTATAATTAAAATTTGCATAAACTTGCATAAAGTTTTTTATTATATATAATTTTTGAGTTTAATTATAATTATTAATAATACTGCATCACATCACTTATGATTTATCATTTACCATAAAGATCTTTTCTATTATATATATTATAAAATTGTAATAATTTTAAATGACGTGATAATATTTAATTTTCATTTGAGGTTCAAATGATATAGTTATTTTTGAATATTAGGCAAAATGAGATGCACATGTTATTTATTTTATTTTGATAAGTTTATAAAGATAATTCAAATTATATTAATAACAAACTATTCTTCAAATATTACTAACTAATTTATATAAATTGAATTGGTAGTTTGATACTTAAAAAAAATTCAAATGACTTCAAAAGGTAAATTATTATAGAAGCAAAAGATTGAAATTAAATTATATTTTTGATCTTGATCAATTTTAATTTAATGTTTAATCAATATTATTAAAAAATTCTAAGCGAGAAAAAAGAAGATGATTAACATAACTCAAATAGTTGATTCATTGTGACATAAAATAACAACGCTTATTACAGTACGCAAATTGTTTTCTTTTGAAAAAAAATTGTATTGCATTAAATAAAAGAGATGATTCACAAAAATGAAAAATTTAACCAATTATACATGCAATTTACATTAATACGTGTCAAATGGATCCTTAGATTTCTACCCCAAAATGAAATTCATTAAAACAAAAAAAAATAATAATGTATTGAAAAAGAGAACGTTTTGGGAGCAATACGTTTGAAGATTGTTGGTGGTGACTTTATATTCGGGTACTCATTGCAAGCCGTTTCGTTTAAATATTGTGAATCTAATACTTGTAAAACCTGTTATAATTATGGAAGATGTGATATAAATTTTTATATATTTGATGAATACAGTGTAAAAAAAGAAAAAGAAAAAAAAAGATAATAAATATTGCTTATAAAGATATTCCTAATCACGTCCAAATTGAGAGCCACATGTAACAAAAATTACAACTATTTTTTTAAACTATTTTAGGATATATTTTATAAAATTATTGAAAATTTAATTAAGATATACAGTAAGGATGGGGATATCGTTGCACCCTATTTTGGTGGTTTCATAGTTTATTTATTGTTAAATTTAAAAATTATTAAAAATTTCTTTTTGTTTTTAATATATTTATTCAATGTCAATTAAAATTTATTAGAAATATTTTTGACAATTTATAAATTAGTAATAAATATGTTGTGAAAACAACAAAATAAAATACGGTAATAACTACCCATATTGTAAATAAAAATTAAAAAATTAATATAAATATATATAATGAAATTGAAAATTTGGATAAAATTATCATTTTTACAATATATGTAATAGAAAAGTATTTTTTTTTACATCAAATCGTTGCTTAACAATAACGTATAAGTGTCCTTATGTCCCACTTTTTTTACTATCATTTATTTATTCTTGTGTTTTACACGTAATCGTATATACATATATGCATATTCTTGGTGTATAAGTAATCTATAACACATTAAGGTGATGTTAACTCTTATTGGTCCATGTGTACGCATGCCTATATAAAAGTGGGAGCCTTTCATTGTTCTTCAAAGTTTTTAGGCATTCAACAATATTGTTTTTTCTCGTGGAAGAGATTAAGCACCAACCTTTTTATTGAGGGCTTGTTGAATTCTTATTGACATGGTTGCACATCGAGCAAAAAGGCATTTAGCTCGCACTTTGAGGTAAGAGAATGCCAAACTAGCCACTGAGGTGGCAAAATTAAACTGGGCTTGCTTTAGAGAAGAAGAAAGCCTTGCTCTATGATTTTTACAAACATGAGATCAACGTTTGTAGGGATCGAGTGACTCACACTCGGGCTCATGAGAGAAAAACAATGCTAAAGATGGCCAATATGGTTGATAAAGAAGCAAATTGACCAATGTTATTTACACATAAATACTTATACTTTTATTTTGTATAAGTTAATTAACTTACATGATGATATATACTTATATGTAAATAATATAAGAGTATGAATACCTATGTATAAAATAAATTAAAATTTAGATACCTTTGTGTAAAATAGATCAAAATTTAGGAACATTTTTATAAAAATTTTTAGGTATTTTTGTATAAAATATATCAATGTTTGGGTGCCTTAGAAGCATTCATAAGGTTTGAGAAGTTGGTTCTTTATTGAAATGTAAATTTTTTTCATTTTTTATGAATAATAAAAATCATAATTACTCAAATAGGATCGAGTATTTAGAAACTTTTAAAAAAATATTAAAACTAACGGCAAGCGATTCAAGTAAGTTGTTTTGAATTTTCTTCATTTCTTATGGATAATAAAATCATATTTATTCGAATGGGTTCAAGTATAAGGAAATTCAAAAAGGTTAAAACTAACTTACGATCGATGATAGAGTAAATTATTTCTTTATTAAAATGTAAATTTTATTCCTCTCTTATTAGTAAATAAAAATCGTACTTGCTTGAGTTGGTTCAAGTATATGGGAAGTTTTCGAAAATGATCAAAATTAATTTAGTACAAGGATATGATTAGATTGTTTCTTTATTAAAATTAATTTTTTCTTAATTATTATAAATAATAATAATTATACTTAATTTGAGAAAAAAGATAGGTAAAAGTAATATATCATCACATTCTTTAAATATAATAAATAATTTCTCTATTCATCGTGTGGGGCCGCATGATCTTTGACTAGCAAATAGTAACACCAATTCTCTTAAGATAAATGATATTTTACATTCTTCAATTTAAAGAATTAAGATTATATATTTTTTTATTAATAAAATAAGAAAAAAACTCTTGATTTTCAAAATATTGGTTAAAGGTAACAAAAAGATCTATTGGATTAATTAGAGCTCCATAGATAATTATTTAATGTGATTTACTCTAGATCAGTTTTAGATCATGATCCACATAAAAGATTAATAGATTAAATCAGATTAAGACAAATCGAACGTGGATTGGGATGGATCGAATCAATCCATGAATCACTCCAAATGTAAATCTTTTTAAGAATATAACTTAACTAACATATTTTCTTAATTTTCATAACTATTTATTTAAAAGAAATTTCATTTTGAATAATCATTTTTAAAATTCATCTTTATCACATTTTTATAGATCTAATTTTCTGTCTTATAGTTTTCACAAATCTAGATATTATTACATAAATTTAATAAACTAAAATTCAAATATTATTATATTCATACTATTTATTTCTTTTTATATATATTCTAAATGATATTATTTTATAATTTTTGAATAATTAACTCAAATTTCATTTTCTTATTTGTAAATAAAAAAAATATCATTGACTTTATTGAAAGAAAATGTAAAGTATGCTTAATTTAAAATTTTTGATGGGTCAAGTTAATATACAAAAATATTTATTCTAAAATTATTAATTTTTTGGGGAATTTATATTATTATAACATTAATGAAAAAGTTAAATAAAAGTTGATGTGTATTCATTAAAAAAAATAAGTCTTTAACAAAAAGTAGTTTTCCGTAGATATATAATGTTCATATGTGTATATATATACACTACATCAAATAATGTTTTAATTTTAAGAAAAATAATAATTTAGATTAGATCATGGATATTCATTAATAAATCAATATTATATCTGATCTACGAATCAACAAAGATCAAATTAGATCATTTTTTTAACAATAGATTGGATAGGATTGGATCTGATCCATTTGAATCCCTAATATAGGTATATGATTATATATTGAGCATGAGATAGAGGCTATCTTATAAAACCAATAAATATTATATTGTATTGAATTTGATTTCTACACTCATAGGGTTCACCAATCAAAATGTTGATCTGGATCCTGAAATAAACGAGCAGATAAATAGAAGCAACGACATCGAAGGGTGTCGTATTCAACAATTGCATCACTTGTTGTGAAAAAAGTAAGGGAAATAGCCTCTTATGGCACGAGCAGCCATCGGGCCTCCAATTCTAATGACCACTGACAGGTTTGTTATCTTGGCGTTACCAGTCTCAAGTTCATTTGATACTCTCACATTTAGTGTCGTATTAAACCCAAGTGCAATCCTAGTACCACATTCTTGTATGCTTAGTACTATTGAATTGGCACCAACTATTATCAAAGGATTTGGCAAACGGGTTGTAATGACTTCTGACACCTTTAGGTGCCAAAACTCTAAGCATAACATAACAGTAGGAGCCCAAAAAAGCTTAACTAGGTCATATAAGTTAGAAAATGAAAACCCTGAGGAACTGTTGCGTGTTTTTCAACACACGAACTCGTGCAAGCATACACGGTCACAAGTAATAAATATTTGTAAGTAAAGATCGATCCCACGAGGATTTGTTACCATAGTTTGTCGAGTACTAAAATTATATCTCTCTGATTTTATCCAAAACAATCATTGGTTAATAAAACAGTAAAATAAGAAAATAAAAGAAATCTAGGATTGCAATTTTTCACCAAATTAATCCACTCAAACCATTTATTTTCTTTCGATTTATATTTTTTTAGTACATTTAATTTGTCAACCGAAAACTTCTTTTTTTATTATTCATACATCTCTTTCGAGCTCCGTATAAACACACCTCGTTAAATTAATTTACTATATCTCTATGAAAATTAAATTTACCGAGATTCATTACGTTCTAAGTTTTCAAATGGCCACACATACAATTAGGGTATATCTCTATCCTTCATCATACATGTCATTCTATTTACGAGCAATACACACACAAATGCCTTTCTCAAGTTTATTCATGTACACTTGGATCGTTTTGATAAGATTCGTAGAATAATCAAAAAACATTACGCACAAAATAGAACGAACAAATCGAACGTCTTATAAATCTATCAAAAATAATTAAAATTAAAGCTTCATAAATTTAGATTAAATGCAACCCTAGAAAATTAAATTACTTCATAAAAATTAAAATAAAAATTATAACAACTACGTAAAATTAAGATGAAGTAAATAAAATTAAAACATAACTTAAAAACAAATATTTGGCACACGCAAAACACAACAAAAGCCAAAAATGGCTTCGCATGTTTTGTCAGTCCAACACACAAACACAATAAAAATTACAAACCGAAAAAAACTAAAACACTCTAAAAACTTTCGAAATTAAAACTAAAACTCTACTCCAAAAACTCTACTCCAACTAAACTTTTTTACAACTAAAAACTATCTCCTATTTATAGCAAAAAAAAATACATTAATAAAATATTAAATTAAAATCTTCGCCGGTGACAAAATGGTGTGGTGAAAATAATAAATTAAACGCTGGGGACAAAAATTGTATCGAAATGGATCGAGGAAAGGTGGAACGCCACGCGCTGTTTTAATTTTCTTCCACGCCGCCACGTGTCGCGTTCCGATTCGCGACACAATTAACGGGACACGTGGCGTCATCCTTATTCGTCGAGGGAAACGGGCGCACGATGAATGGTCGACCCGGGAGCCAACGGCCACAACACGGGCTTGATCCAGCCGCTGGCCGTGCTCATTGTAACACGCCACGTGCTCTGAGTATGATTTGGCCGAAATATTAAGTGCAACACGTGGCAGTACTCGTTCGCGTAAAACCGGGCTCACGTGGATCAACCGTGACCGAAAAGTGCGGCGCGAAAGCTGGGAGACAGGCCCGCGCGTCGGCCGACGCGGGTCCCACGCCGCACGCCGCCTCGCGCGCAGTGGGCCCCACTGGCACCGAGCCGCGCGAAAGAGAATTTCCCGCATCCACTCTCTCCTCTCGTCGGCCGAAGTGCACGCGTGCATCCGAACCGTTTGGCGCGTTGATCCGACGGTCCCACGATGGACGCGTGGATGATGACGCGTGTATTTCCTCTCCTGCACGAATATTAAACTTTATTTAATTATATTTTGACCCACAAATTAAATTCAAATTACATTTTAAACTTTCTTTAATTATAGTTTACCCCTTTTCTAATATTAAATTAAATTTTTCAACTTTTAATAATTACGATTAAGCCCAAATTCAAATTTAATTTGTATTTTCAACTTTTATAAATTGTAATTAAGAACCCTAATATTTGAAATTACATTTGTGGACAAAAATTTGAAATTAAGAACTGATACAATTTATTTATTTTTTCTTATAATATATAAAAACAGTAAATACTAATTTATTAATCGAAAATTAACTAAAAACATCAAGAACATAGCAATTATAATTAATAAAATAGGTGAAAATAACTATATAAAATACAGTTATCAGGAACCAGTCCTAACTCTATCTGATTTAGTAGTGAAGATGAAGAACAATTGGCCAATAGCATTGAGCCACCAAGATGTATAAAGTACCATAGCAGCTCCAACTAAGTCCCCTCTAAGCTTTATTATTAGCTACCAAGTCATAGACCATCCAAGTCTAATTCTTGAAAATTCTCTTATTATCATAGAAACTGAACTTGGTATTGTTGGCACCTTCTACACTGACCCTACAGCTAGGGGGATTATGCTCTTGTTGTCCACTATAGAAGAATATCCTTCTGACTGAGTGTAAGATTTATCCGGCAAGGAAAAAACTGGTGTACGGGTTGAACAGTTCCTTTGGCCACTACTTTCTTGTCCATTACCCAGAATTGTTTCAGAAAAACTATGTTCCAAAGATTGGCTATGATTCCAACCTTTAATTGTTTCCTTCATGACCATATTGACAATGCCATTGCTTTGAATCGTGGATGATTTGTTCACTGTTAAGCTCAAAGTATCCAAAAAACCATATCTGGGGCGGTCTTGTATTTTCTAAGGGTCACAATAACTTGTAAAAGAACCTTCTCTTTTGAAGCCAGCCTTTCTGTTATTTATAGCGAGAATTCCACAGTCATTGGGTAGCTCTTTAGCACAATACTTAGCAACAGAGGTTGGTGATAGAGTCTTATGATGGCCCTTACTAGTTTCTACAATAATTTCAGTGATCGAGTAGGATTTAGCTTCATGAATTAAGGTTTTCTGGATTGAAGTTCCTTTGCAAACTTTAAAATTGAGATTCCCCTGTTTCAATTTATAGAGACTATTATAGTGATATGACCTCCCCACTTGACCCTTTGAAAGTTGCCCTAAGAATTCTCACTGTGAAAGTAATGACATTCTTTCATGATTACTTCCCATTTCTTTATCAGAACTCAAATCTCCATTTTCAGAAAGTGATCCTGGAAGATTCCTATTAGGTCTATACTCATAAGTATGGATTCTAATACTCTTTTCAACACAATAACCTAAAAGGATCACCAAAAATGATGATCTCAACCCACCTAGAATCTATAGCCCTCCTTCTATTTACAATGACAAGGAATCCAATTTTTTAATAGAAAGTATAACCCGTATAGCCAGAGAGAACTCCTCTGGGAGTACTTCCTTGGTGGAAGAAAGAGGGAACCAAATGATTAAGGAACTTAAGTTGGAAATGTTTTCTTCATAGTAAAGAGAACTAATGTTCACAAAAACACCTTCTTCTCAACCCAATGTTTTTCAGTAATTTTTCCCCTAAGTGTTTGATTATTACATACCGAAGAAACAAGGGTACTGATATCAACCCACCTAGAATCTGTAGCCCTCCTTCTATTTGCAATGACAAGGAATCCAATTTTTTAATAGCAAGTATAACCCGTATAGCCAGAGAGAACTTCTCTGGGAGTACTTCCTTGGTGGAAGAAAGAGGGAACGAAATGATCAAGGAACTTAAGTTGGAAAATTTTTATTCATAGTAAAGAGAACTAATGTTCACAAAAACACCTTTTTCTCAACCCAATGTTTTTCAGTAATTTTTCCCCCAAGTGTTTGATTATTACATACCGAAGAAACAAGGGTACTGATGTTACCTCTTTACATTGTTACCTTAGCTTTAATCGTAGGCTTCAAGAATGAAGAGGAATTAGGAAGACATGGTGAGATGGGGATCTCCTCAATTTCAGAGAAAACTCTGGGTTGCTTTAGAGTTCTAATCGTTGTTGAGGTTTTCGCAACACATTCAGCTGACTCCAGAACGACAAGGGTTCTTTTCGAAATAGCCTCAATACTTCGATCACACGTCATAACCACAGATGAATTACCAGTGGCAACCCTAATCGATACAAGAGCGTATCATAATTTCGTGAAAATGGTATCCCAACGAGCTAAGCACCTCACCTGATAGGGTTTTATACGGGTAACCTTATTATCTCTACAATATAAACTCACTTTGTGGGCCGGTATGTAGGTTGATTTTGTGAGTCCAACTGGTGGCGATCCATAGAGCCTCAACTTTGGTTCTGTATAAGTCCTCATTCCTTCATCTTGTAACCTAGAAATGTAGCTTTTATTAGCTCTGAGTTCTGTGGTTTGTAGTTCGCTCGTTGCAAAGGAATCAATGAGTGTAGCCTCAGGGTTCTCGAAGGTCTCCAATGATGCACGAAGGTGTAGTTGTAAGCTGGTGTGGTTCTGGTGAGCGGTGGAGGTTGCAAAGAGCTCTCAGCTCTACTTCACTTCCTGTAAAATAGCGTTGAATCGCTCTGATCTGGACCTAGATCACGCGAAGAAATCAAATTCCTCATCAGAGGTTTCTATGTTGGATGGATTTCGGTCGACCATGGTTGGAACCGGCTTTGATACCATTGATAGGAACATAATTTCTTAGAGGTTGAGGGAAGGAGAAGAGAGAGGAAGAGAGGTAAATTGTTATATATTTCTTATTATTCCTTCTTCAAATGTTATGGCTATATATAGCCTTACATGTAACTAATTCCTGACATCCCTTAACAGAATCACAGTTCCTCTGCACGGCTTGATTGGAGTCCTTTTTCGTGTGTTGCCTTTGTATTGTGCCGTTTGTGGTCCCCTCCCCCAACGTCTTGCACCCATGTGCTGTGCCAAGAAACTCGAGCAAATTATGCTCGTATCATGTGACCGTCTTGGTTTATTGTGACTGGGCCTTTGATGTGGTCTACCCTGAACTTTGACGTACTCCCACCCAATTCATTCTTGGTGATGAGTCTTTTGCATGGTTGATCTTCACTCATGACTTAAATTTTAACATTTTTTTACTAGCATTTTTGTTTCATCTTTGCAGGTCATTGAAAGCATACTAAACCAGCTCCAAAGAAGATAACTTTTATCCAGAAACTCTTCACTCCTCCTCTCACTCAGCATCATTTTAAGCAATAGACTATCATTAAGAAAGTTGTATATTGGGGACTGCACCACTCATCTCTGATTCTTAGGATCCTTAGCTCTCTTTTTGCTAGTGGTATGTTGCTAACGACACATAATACAATTGCAATATTTTTTTCTTTTTTGTGGTGTGATTTTTATACCTTTTCTTTACAGACATGTCTTCATAGCACCCACCTTTTTAGAAGACATTGTTGTTGTTGGTCCAACTATGTTGGCCAATAGCAAAGAAAAAAAAGGAAAACATTCAAAGGTGGCGTCGAAAGAAGAAGAAGAAAAGAAAAAAAGAAAAACAAAGTCAAAAACAAAGTCAAAAACCTCTCCATATAATCCAAAGAGAAGGATGGAGTTTTGGCTCTATAAAATCCTTGTTTCATCTCAATAGAAATCATAGAAGCTGAGAGGAAAAGAAAACTCAGAAAAAAATTTCTTAGAGAAGAAAATTGATAAATCCAATTTGTGAAGTTAAAACCCACAAATTGAAGATATATATTTGTTGTATTTTTGTGAGAGATCCACCTAAAGGTGAAATGTGTAATCTTATCTTATTATAGTGGAAGTTTTAAAGTGGCCTACGAGTCCCATTGTTGTTACTTTCATTTAGGAAAGTTTTTCCACGCAAAAAATATTTGGTGTTATTTTTGTTCTATTTTAGTTTGGGAAGATATCCTAGGTGTGTGAAATTTATCTCTTTACAACCATCTATTTTTCCCAACAAAGTGGTATCAAAGTTTTCAGTTATTTTTAGTAAGAGTATTGTTCACATATATAGACTATTCACACATACTGTATTGTACTGTCTGAGGTATTATTCACATAGTACTTCAACCGACTATTCACATAGTGCTATTCAAAATGTACTATTCATCGATACTGTTTGGTGGGCACTATTTATCATCAAAAAAATACCAAGTTCGGTGAAACCTGTTGACTGTCGATTCAAATAGAGGAGAACACATGTAATATGATAAAATTGATTGCATTTAATTATGCAATTTGGAAGCGAAGATGAAGGATCTTTTATACATTAAAGATCTATGGAAGCCAATTATAATGTCGAAGGAGAAAGAAGTAACCAATGTAGACATTGAATGGGTCCATCTGAACCGAAAATGTGCTGCTCAAATCAGACAATGAATCGACAAGAGCATTTGTTCACATCCCAAGAGATGATCAGTCCAAGTTGGATGGAAAAGAAAAATAGTGTATCTTTATGGGATATACCCATGAAGAATTTGGCTACAGACTTTGGGATCCTATTAACAAAAGGATTGTCAGAAGTAGAGACGTGGTGTTTCTTGAAGACCAAACAATCGAGGATTTTGAGAAATATGAGAAACCACACTCAGATGAAATTCCAGTTAATCTGGATCCAGTCTCTCCACCAACAAATCTTGATGATAGGGGAGTTACACCAAATACTGATGATGTCAATCCACCAGCTGCAGTTCAGAACCAGAACAAGTTTCTGAACAAGTCCAACTAGAAGTACAAACAAGGAGATCCACCTGAGCACGATAACCAAGTCATATATATTCTCCTAACGAGTATGTGATGCTCACTGAAGGGGGAGAACTAGAGAGTTATGACGAAGCTATCACTGATCAGCATAAGACTGAGTGGTTAAAAGCCATGCAGGAAGAAATGAAATATCTGCATGAGAACCACCCATTTGACCTGATGAAACTACCACAGGGAAGAAAAGCTCTCAAGAACAAGTGGGTGTACAGAATCAAAAGTGAAGAAGGTAACTCGCAACCACGCTACAAAGCAAGATTGGTTGTGAAAGGATTAGAGTAGAAGAAAGGCGTTGACTTCGATAAAATATTCTCACCAGTAGTTAAAATGTCTTTAATCTGAGTTGTTCTTGGTTTGGTAGCTAGCCTTAATCTGGAGGTTGAACAACTTGACGTAAAGACTGCATTCTTACACGGTGATCTTGATGAGGAAATCTATATGGAGTAGCCCGAAGGTTTCCAAGTAAAAAGCAAAGAGAAGTTGGTATGCAGACTAAAGAAGAGCTTGTATGGTCTAAAGCAAGCACCAAGGTAGTAGTACAAAAATTTCGACTCATTCATGGAGAAAAATTAATACAACAGAACGACGGTTGATCACTACGTCTTCAACAAGATATTCTCTAATGGTGATTTTATCATTCTTCTACTTTATGCTGATGACATGTTAATTGTAGGTCAAAATATTGACAAGATTAACAAGTTGAAGAAGGAGTTAAGCAAGTCCTTTACAATGAAGGACTTAGGACCTGCCAAGCATATTCTTGGCATAACGATTACTTGTAACATGCAAAAGCAAAAGATCTAGCTCTCCTAAAAATGGTATGTTGAAAAAGTTCTTGAAAGATTCAACATGGGCAAAGCTAAATCTGTTAGTTGTCTACTTGCAAGCCATTTCAAGCTTAATGTGAGTCAAAGTCCCTCAAGTGAGGAGGAGATATTGGAGATGAGTAAGGTGCCTTATGCATCGGCGGTTGGTAGTCTAATGTATGCTATGGTATACACCAGACCAGAGATTGCACATGTTGTTGGCATTGTAAGTCGATTCCTATCAAATCCTGGAAATGAACATTGGGCAGCTATCAAATGGATACTCAGGTATCTCAAAGGAACCTCTGGTCAATGTTTATATTTTGGTAATAATAAACCTGTATTAGAAGGATATACAGATTCAGATATGACTGGCGACGTATATACGAGGAAATCTATATCTGGGTACCTAATAACATTTGGAAATGGAATTGTTTCATGGAAATCATGATTACAAAAGTGTATTGCCTTAAGTACCATAGAAGCAAAGTGCATTGCAATCACTAAAGGTTATAAGGAGATCCCGTGGATGAAAAAATTTCTACAAGAATTGCATCATAACTAAGAAAACTATGTTCTTTATTGCGACAATTAGAGTGCAATTCACCTTAGTAAGAACCCAACCTTCCACTCAAGGTCTAAGCACATCGACGTAAGGTATCATTGGATTCGTGATGTGTTGGAACATAAACTATTGTAAGTTAAGAAAGTTCACACCAATGATAACGGGGCAGATATGATGACAAAGATCGTGACTAAAGAAAAGTTTGCTATCTGTAGAAAGATTGTAGGTGTGGAAGAGCCCTGTCCCACATAAGGTGGAGGGGGAGATTTGTTGGTCCAACTATGTGGGCCAGCAGCAAAGAAAAAAAAGGGAAACATTCAAAGGTGGCGTCGAAAGAAGAAGAAGAAAAAAAAAAGAAAAAAAAAGTCAAAAATCTCTTCATATAATTCGGAGAGAAGGATGGAGTTTTGGCTCTATAAAAGTCTTGCTTCATCTCAATAGAAATCACAGACGCTAAGAGGAAAAGAAAACTCAGGAAAAAAAATTTCTTAGAAAAGAAATTTGAAAGAGCCAATTTGTGAAGTTAAAACCCACAAATTAAATATACATATTTGTTGTATTTTTGTGAAAGATCCACCGAAAGGTGAAGTGTGTAATCTCATCTTATTATAGTGAAAGTTTTAAAATGATCTACAGATTCCGTGGTTGTTACTTTCATTTAAGAAAATATTTTTTACGTAAAAAAATATTTAATATTATTTTTATTCTATTTTAATTTAAAAAAATATCTTGAGTGTGTCAAATTTATTTCTTTACAATTATCTATTTTTTCAAACAGTTGTAGCATAGTGTTAAGGTTTAATTTCATCGTTATATATATGGCATAGTGTTTACGAGTATGTGCGGTGAACTATCGGTCATAGAAAAACCGAAGTAGTTGAATTAATGCGTAAGCCAGTTCATGATTAACAGCTTGCTATTGACAAAGACTGTCAACAGATATCTTAAAACTAAGTTAATATATTTGATAACTATATTGGTTGTCAACTCTATTTTTCATTATTAGCAACAAAAGAAATATATATATATATAGTAACCTTGTCATTAATGATTGCTCACATATATATCCTTCTATGCGTATCTTTTGTCCATAACATCCAAAACACATCGCATCATAGGAAAAAAGACAAATGCCTATTACTGAGAAATTGCCAATTAGAGCTATTTAGCTAGTGATTATAGCTATCCATTTTACCATATCTATTCACATGTGTTTAACCATGGGTTAAATTATGTTGACATAATTTCACAAAAAAATACAAAAAGAAATTATGTTGAAGTAATTTTTCAGTCTACATTTTTTCATCTTGTAAAACATATTTTTTTAAAGACGCTTCATATATATATATATATATATATATATATATATATATATATAATTTAAATTTAATAAATATATAATAATATTAATTATCGAATAATAATTATTTTTTATTTCTAAATTATTTATTTTAGAAAATAAAAGAAAAAAGAAAATCTTTAAAAATAATTTTTCTTCTAGATTGCTTTTATTATCACAAAATGAAAAAATGATGTTAAAATTTTATAAAAAATATTTACATTAATAATCTTAAATTAAACAATTAATTAATTTTTTTCTTTAATTTAAATTAAATATACAATAGTACTTATTCTACTGGCAATATAGTGATAATTTATGATATTAATATCAATTCAAAATATAGATAACATAGATAAAACTTAACTAACTTCATTTAATAGTGATAATTTTTATCATTATTTAAAAATTTAATATGATATAAACACGATAGATATGATCAATATTAATAAACTTTGTATAAGTATTTCTACTTAAAAATAATATATATTAATTAATTAATTTATATTATTTTAATAACATATTATAGATGTGGACTAGAACTGAATCTCCTTTTAATGCCTACTTGTAACATATATCAGTGTAATATAAGAAACTATTTTTTTAATTAATTTGAGACATGATTTGATCTCGATAATGAAATAATTAATTCAATACAAATACGAACATCTCGTAAATAAATTAATCAAATCAGATCTGTTCATTAAATGAGTTAACATTAACCACTTAAACTATCATCCTTAAAAATTAAAATAATTATACAATAATAATAATAATATAAAATCAATACATAATACAACTATCAAAATAATTATTTATAACAATAATATTCATTGTAGAAGCTTTTTTATATTCATTAATGTAAAAAAAAAAGGAAGATGATTTACTATTAGAAAGATTGTCATTTTTTGTATGTTTTTTTTACTTTCTATTACCAAACGATGTCATAAAATAAATAAATAGAAAATAAAATTATGAAACAAAATATAATCAAATAAATAAGAAACTACAAACCACCCTACTACTTACAAATTATTATAATAAATTATTTTAAATCGTTCATTTGTTTTCATTTAATGGTAAATATGTTTTTTTTTGTTTGATTTAATTTTTTTGCTTGATTTATAAGTATTTATTTATTAAATTTTAATTTTAATTAAATGATTTAAAGTATGATAAGATTGAAATGATTTATTAATATTATTCATTATATCTGATTATCCTCTAAACTAACCGTTATAAAGTGAGTGAACTGTGAAATACACTTCTAAAACTAATAAAAAAGCATTTCAAATAGAAAAGAATCATTATTAACTGCTGATATGATGTTTCTATTCATATGTGAGCATTGTTGCACCTGTCTTGCTATAATTTCATTCACGATAACTAAAACTTCTGTGAGCTAGCAAGCTTAAAAGGCATGGCTGAAAGGAGAGAACAGTAAAAAGCTTCCAATTGAGTAGTAACTTAAGCATATCTAATTATCTTTGTTTTACATGTTTAAGAAAGCTTGGTTGATAATGGTTATAATATGAGGCAGAAAGTTAATCAACATTTACTTTTTGTTTGTCTCTCACTGTTCGCTCACTTTAAGTCACCTATTTTAACACTATATATATATATATATATATAATATACTTCAATACTTAAATTAGATTAAGTGAAATAATGTAAAACTTATTTTATAAATATACTTTATTCATGTTGTGAGAATGTGTCGTACTTGAATGGTGAAACAATGAATAGTATTTATATAGCTGAGAGGTTTGGATAATTATGATAAGTTATTTTTACGGTGTGGTTATAAAACTCACTCTCTTTTTTAAGTGTATATTTAATTATTTTATTTTTATAAAAAAAATATTTAAGTTATTTGTTTAATTAGATATTTTAGTTACTTTTTTAACATTAAATATTATTTATGAATAACAATTTCTGATATAATAATAAAATAAATTTAATAGGAAAAAATTCTAATTTACTCACTCTTTTTTTAAGTATATATTTAATTATTTTATTTTTATAAAAAATATTTAAATTATTCTTTTAATTAGATATTTTAGTTATCTTTGAACAATTAAATATTATTTATGAATAATAATTTCGATATAATAATAAAATAAATTTAATGAGAAAAAATTCTAATTTTATTTTAACATTATAATTTTTTTTATTTTATATTCACTAACGATTTTTGTAAATTTTATAATGTATGAAATTTTTTTGTGTTTATTTAGATACTTTTATGTATTGTATTTTCAATAGGTATCATGCTTGTATTGAAACTGCAAACTTTACAATATCAAAATTAGGAACTATACATATTAAAAACTTGTAATATTAATTTTGTTGAAATGATTCTAATTTTATTTTAACATTTTAAATTAAATTTGAATATTATAATTTTTTATTTTATATGCACTAACGATTTTTGTAAATTTTATAATGTATGAATTTTTTTGTATTTGTTTAGGTACTTTTATGTATTTTATTTTCGGTAGGTATCATGCTTGTATTGAAATTGCAAACTTTACAATATCAAAATTAGGGATTACACATGTTAAAAACTTATAATATTAATTTTGTTGAAATCAAACAGATAAGTTCTCCCCAATCTACCATCTTCGAAGATCATACGAATGGTGCAGTCGATGCCCTAACTCTAAGCAACGTAATGGAGTTGTGTCGTTTAATTTCTGATATTAGTCTCCAAAGATAGTGGATAAGAGTGAGCTCATATGTGTGGTTTCAACGTCATTGATATTGTAATTTTTTGACATGTTTACTTATTTATGACATTATAAAGTCTGTTGTTTTGATCTAAACATGATACATATGATAAATGTGATATAGAAAAGTGCTCAAAATGATCGAAAATCTCATAAAATATAAAATTTACAAAAATGGTTTATCAAAAAATTCGTAATGTTAAAATTTAGTTTTAAACTGTTAAAATAAAATTATAATTTTATACCCATTAAACTCACTTTATTATTATTTTAGAATTTTTTATTAATAAAATATTTTTTTATAATTTAAAAAGTAACTCAAGTGCCCTATCTTTACGAAAAGAATAACTTAAGTATTTATTATTGTAAGAACTATGAATGTTAATTATTTTCGTGAATAAAATATTTATCTGTAAAATTATTTTTAAGCCTACTATCAAGTCTATCAAGAAAAATCGAATAAATGCTCGAGTTCCAAATAGTCGTACTTCAAGTATATCTTTTATAATTACGACACATAAAATTTTCACTCATGCATTTACTAGCACATATTCATAAATTTAAAATTATTTTTGGTGTTAAAATATTTATCTAAACTTAAATCAATTTATGTAATTGTTAATTAAATATTTTTAAAATACAAAACTAGTGAAAGAAGAAGAAAAAAAAGATGATGCCAAAAGTAAAAGCAAAACATCATTATTATCTCGTAAGAACATTGATAGCAATATAGGACTTAATCACTACAAAATATGTTTGATATGTTTAATTTTATATAGTTTCTTCTTTATTAAATATTTAAATTAAATAATTGTATAAGCAATCATAATTATTTGATTTAATTATTAAATCTTAAATAAGCTATTTTTAGTGAACTTGGACTTAATTTTTTTGCTCTAAAATTTTCTAGTTGATTTGATTTAAGTGATATATATTTTGAATCATCTAGTTAGGATTATTCATTGTTAAATCTATTCTAGAATACACATGTGTACTTGTGTTTTTGTGTTAACTCTTTTGTAGCTGATTCTTAAATGTATCTGATTGACGGGAAGCTCATTGGAACGTTGGTGTGAAAACCGTTCACGTTGATTTCAAAAACTATGAAAACAGAGCAAGGGCTCATAAGTAAAGTACATTGGGGTAATATCTTAAGAAGGGTAGCATAAGACCGAGTTTGTACTTGAACATTTGATTTTCATAGTGGAAAGTTAGGTGGTATGGTGAACCGTTGGTTTTTCTCTTAAGTCATGGATATGGCCTATATTGTTTTCACCTAAAAATATTGTTTGTTATTCTTTTATTTTTGCATTATATTCTTACACACGATTTCATGCCTAAACACTTTGTTTAGGTTACAAAATTATAAATTGATAAAAATTAAAAATAACCTATTCACCCACTCTAGGTAAGGTTCATATCTTATAAACTTTCAATGGGTATCAGAGAAAATACTAGACATACTTAGTAAGTTTATTCCTTAGAGACATACACTCTTACTTATAGACTAAATGAAAGAAGGTGGGTTATCTGTTAGACCCTCATTCTTTGATGGGTATAATTACCCTTACTGGAAGGCTCGTATGTATGTCTTTCTTAGACAAGATAAAAAAGTCTAAGATGCTATTCTTGATGGTTAGGAACCACCTTCGGTAATAAAAGATGGTGTAACAATCATAAAGCCAAGAAGATACTGGACACTGCATGCTTGAACGCTTTGTTTAGGTTACAAAATTATAAATTGATAAAAATTAAAAATAACCTATTCACCCCCTCTAGGTAAGGTCTATATCTTATAAACTTTCAATTGGTATTAGAGCAAATACTAGATACACTTAGTAAGTTTAATCATTAGAGACACACACTCCTACTTATAGACTAAATGAAAGAAGTTGGGTCATTTGTTAGACCCTCACTCTTTGATGGTATAATTACCCTTATTGGAAGGCTCATATGTATGCCTTTCTTAGACAAGATAAAAAAGTCTGGGATGTTATTCTTGATGGTTAGGAACCACCTTCGGTATGAAATATGGTGTAACGATCATAAAGTCAAGAAGATACTGAACCACTAAAGAATGCACCCTTAGTGGGGCAAATCAAAAAGGTCTAAGCTCAATCTTTATTGTTGTGTCAATGGGTGAGTTCTGTTGCATCTTCGACTGTGAAACTACTAAAGATGCATGGAATGCACTTTGCTCTTGCTCATGGGGGAACTTCCCAAGTGTAGCAAACAAAATTGAGATTACTAACATCTCAGTTTGATTCCATCAAAATGAGCAACATTAGAACTTTTGGTCAATTTTATGCTCTCTTTTGTGATATCATTAATACTTGTTCTAATCTTGGTGAGAAAATTCCACAACCTATACAATTTCGCAAACTCCTAAGCTCCTTAACACCAGACTACAAGATGAAATTTATAGCGATAGAAGAAAGCAAGAATGTGGACACACTAAACATTGATGAACTTGTTGGGTCAATCCAATTCTATAAGCTTACTCTTGATCCACCCAAGAAAAACAAGGATGAGGCATTCAAAAGCTCCAAAAATGACATCTATGATAGTGATGAGGATATGAATGATGAGTCACTAGTCTTTTTAGCACTAAAATTTAAGAAGTTCATGAAGAAGAAGGGTCAACTGAGTAATCAATCTAACAAAGGAAAATCTAGTCATTTGAAGGATTGAAAGTCAAGGGAAACCAAGCTTCCTAGCCTTAATGGTAAGAAAAGCAAGCCCACTAGTTCTCAATGCTTTACTTGTAGGGGCTTTGGTCATATTTCTACAGAATGTGTTAACAATAAATAAAAGTTGGAAAATCCTTTAATGCTACACTCAGTGACACAAAAAGTGAGTAAGACAATGCTAGTAACTCAGAGGATGATGACACTAATTATTGTGCCTTCACCACAACTACCAAAGCACACCACAATGACTCTAACTTTAGCTCGAATGAAGAAAATGAAGAAGTAAACTCTTCTCTCTTACTGTATAAGTTTAATGCATCGAATTATGATGAACTATTCATGGATTGTCTATGTGCTAGGGAAGAGAGAGATAAATTACTTGTGGAAGTAACTAAACTTAATGATATCATCAATGTTCACAAAAAAATTCTCTAGCCTATAGAAAGATAAAATGGAATTGTATGAACATATTAATGCCTTGAATTTGAGACTTCCAAAAACCACTGAGAAAAATAATATACTTAGGCAAGAACTTAGTATTGCTAAAGAGACGGTGAGGAATTTAAGCATTGGTGTTGAAAAATTAACCAAAATCCTAGACTATGGAAAGCCACGTAGAGATAAGAAAGGTCTTGGATATATAGATGAACAATTAACATCTTCATCATCCAAAACTCAATTTGTGAAACCACTATTGCTCAAGCAGGGAAGGTAAATTTTGCACCTTATCACTCTAAGCAAATTAAGTTTATTCCCATCTGTCATCATTATAGTAGGAAAGGACACATTAGACCTAAGTGTATATTTATTTATGCTTATGATTCTATCACAAGTACAAATGTTTCTAAGACACCTCAAAAAATTTAAAAACTTAAAGTTCTTACTACAAGAACTACACAAAAAGAGGAACATATGAAACTAGTAACTCAAACGTCCAAAATTAAAAGAGGATGGGTTAAGAAATCTTAGTTTCACTACTTTACGACCCACATAGCATTTAAAGCTAAGTCAAATATTGCCTGGTATTTTGGTAATGGTGTTCTAGACACATGATTGGGAATTGTTCTTTATTTAAAACCTTTGAGGAATACAATGAAGGGTTAGTTACCTTTGGTGATGGTAAAACATCTAAAATTGTTGAAAAAGGATCTGTTAAAATAGAGGGTATCCCTAAACTTGATGAAGTTTTATATGTAAAAGGACTCAAGGAAAACTTGATTAGTATAAGTCAAATATCTGACAATGGTTTTAATGTGAAATTTACAAACAATCATTGTATTGTAACATATCAAACATAATCAGACCACAAGACAATTGTTATTGTATTGATACATTACCCATAGTAACATGTAATCTATCTAGCAATGACTCAACTACCTTATGGCATAAAAAGCTTGGTCATATAAATTTTAAAGATCTGGTTAGATTAAATAAAACTGAGACTGTGTGTAGTTTACTTGTTCTCCCAAAAATTGAAACACTTGTATATGGGCCATGTTAATTAGGTAAACAAACTAGGATTGCTCATAAGAAGATCAAGAGTATCAATACGAACAAAGTATTTGAATTGATACATATTGACCTGATGGGTTATATGAGAACAAAAAGTATTAAAGGTAAGAAATATATCATAATTGTAATATATGACTTTTCTCGCTACACTTGGGTAGATTTTCTTAAAGATGTGTCAAATGCTTTTGAGTTCTTCATCTCATATTGTACAAGAGTGTAGGTTAAAGCAGGTGACAAAATCGTAACCATCAAGAGATTGAGAATAAACCATGGAAAAGAGTTTGAAAATACCAAGTATGGTGACTTCTACAAAGAATATGGTATCTTTCATGAATTCTCTACTCCTATCACACCTCAAAAAAATGGAGTACTTGAAAGGAAAAACAGGATACTTCGAGATTACATGCATGTTTTTGGAAGTAAATGCTACATACTCAGGAATGAGAACAATTGGGAAAGTTTGATTTAAGAAGTGATGAAGGTATATTTATTGGTTATTTCCTAAATAGTAGAGCCTACAGAGTCTTCAACTGTAGAACTAATGTTGTTATGGAATCCATAAATGTCATCATAGCTTATGCAGGTAAGTAGATTACAAGTGAAAAAATTGGTAATGAAGAAAATTTCACAACACCTCAATTAACAATGACTAGTGATACAATTGGAACAAAAGAAGATGAGTTAAAGGAAAGATAAGAAAATAAGGAATAAGTATCAACCTCATCAATGATAAATCCAACCTGAACTTCAAAAAATCATTCTATTAAGAATATAATTGGAAACCCTAATGCAAGCATGGTAACAAGAAGAAGACAAATAAATGAGGTAACCCATTTATGCAATATTTCTCAATTTGAACCAAAAAATGTAAATAAAGCGCTTAGGGATGAATTTTGGATAAATGTCATACAAGATGAGTTAGCTCAATTTGAAAGAAATCATGTATAGATATTAGTACCTAAGCCTAAAAACAAAAATGTTATTGGAACACAATGGGTGTTTAAAAATAAACCTGATGAGCATGACATTGTTGTTAGAAATAAGGCTAGGTTGGTAGCTCAAGTAGAAGGAGTTGACTTTGATGAAACATTTACACTTGTAGCTATACTAGAGTTAATTAGGATTTTACTTGCCATTTCTTGTCACATAAAATTCAAATTATATCAAATGAATGTTAAGTTTTCTTTTTTGAATGGATTTCTAAATGAGGAGGTATACATGGAACAACCAAAAGTATTTGTTGATATGAAATTTCCAAATCATGTTTACAAACTTAACAAAACTCTTTATGGTTTGAAACAAGCTCCATGAGCATAGTATGAGAGACTTACCAGTTATCTCTTAAATAAGAGATTTATTCGAGGGGAAGTTGATAAGACTCTATTCATTAAAAGGAGTAGTGATGAGATCTTTATTGCTCCAATTTATGTTGATGAAATAGTTTTTGGATCCACATCTAGTACACTAGTGGATGATTTTGTTCATGTTATGACAAATGAATTTGAAATGTTCATAGTAGGTGAAATGACTTTCTTTCTTGATTTTCAAATCAAACAATCTCATGATAATATAATTATTTCTCAAACCAAGTATGCCTATAACCTTGTTAAAAGGTTTGGTCTTAAAATTAGTAGGTCATTAAGAACTTCTTTAGCTACCAGCACAAAAATTAAATAGGACACTCAAGGTAAAAGTGTTAATCAAAAGCTTTATAAGAGTATGATATAAAGTTTACTTTAACTTACTACAAGTAGGCTTGACATATGTTTTAGTGTTGGTGTGTGTGCCCATTATCAAGCTAACCCTAAGGAATCACACTTAGAGAATGTAAAGAGTATCATCAGGTATATCTCAAGAATAAGTAATTATGGTCTATATTTTACTACTAACACTACTTGTGAAGTAAGTTGTTATATAGATGTTGATTAAGCAGGCAACCAGAATGATAGGAATAACACATCAGGTGGTTGCTTTGTCCAATGCTTTGTCCTTCTTGTATGTCAAAAAAAAGGGAGAGGATTGAATTTCACTTTCATGTTTTATTTTGTTATGTATACATGGGGAGAACATATTTAGTTAAGCTTATGTTAAATTTGATTGGCATGAATGTATACTACATAACTATTCTTTACACTTGACATATTTTTATGTAAATTGAACTAATGTACAATGAGGCTTTCAAGCTAAATTGTCTTATGTCTTGTTTATATCATTTGAGTTACTTATAAGCTTGTCAAGTTGCAGCGAATATGGATTCATCGAACCATAGGATAGTTCTACTATGTAGACTAGGTTATCATTGTATTTTATCTTATTTTTGTAAGTGTCATATTATGAGTAAGAGGTTTTGTCACACGAAAATGCCAAAGGAGAAGTTTGTAAGGACTATGAGTGTTGGTTATTTTCGTAGATAAAATATTTACCTGTAAAATTGTTTTTAGGCCTACTATCAAGTATATAAAGAAAAGTCGAATAAATGCTCGAGTTTTAGATAATCGTACTTTAAGTATATTTTTTATAATTACAACTCAGAGGATTACACTCATATATTTAATAACACATGTTCATAAATACGAAATTATTTTTAGTGTTAAAATATTTATCTAAACTTAAATTAATTTATGTAATTATTATTTAAATATTTTTAAAATACAAAATTGATGAAAGAAGAATAAAAGAAAAGAGAGAAAGGTGACGTTGAAAGAAAGAAAGAAAAAAGAAAAAAAAGGTGATGTTGAAAGAAAGAAAGAAAGAAAGAAAAAGGTGTTGTCAAAAGTAAAAATAAAACATTATTATATTATCTACAGAAAACTTGATCAAAGATAATATATAAATATGTTTAATTTTACATAGTTTCTTTTTTATTGAATATTTAAATTAAATAATTGTATGAGTAATTATAATTATTTGATTTAATTATTAAATCTTAAGAAAATTATTTTTAGTAAATTTAAGTTTAATCTTTTTGTTCTAAAATTTTCTAGTTGATTTGATTTACGTGAAATATATTTTAAATCATCTAGTTAGGATTATTGATTGTTAAATCTATTCTAGAACACACACGTGCATTTATGTTTTTGTGCTAACCCTTTTGCAACTAATTCGTGAACGCATCTGATTGACTAGAAGCTCATTGGAACGTTAGTCTGAAAACCTCTCACACTAATTTCAGAAATTGTGAAAATAGAGCAAGGGTTTGTAAGTAAAGTACATTGGGACCGTATCCTAGAAAGGGTAACATATGACCAGTGGATCAGTGGTTTTCCTCGTAGGTCATGGTTATGACGTACGTTGTTTCTACCTAAAAATATCTTGTGTTATTCTTTTATTTTCGCACTATATTCTTACACACAACTACATACCGGCCGCTTTAATAAGGTTACAAAATTATAAATTGATAAAAATTAAAAATAACCTATTTACCTACTTCTAAGTTAATTAGATCCATATCTTATAAACTTTCAATTATGAAAATAAAATAATTAAAATATCCTATAAATACAAAATGTTCTTAAAATACTTCACCTTACTTTTACCTTAACTGTTATGATAGAGCCGTAGAAAGCTATAAAAATAATTTTCTTACCTAGAAGATATTATTTGATGAGATGATGTTCATCCTTGAGGTTTTGCGGCATGTTTGTAAAATATATCAAAAACCTAACAATAAATTATAACACTTGAAACACACTTTGAAAATTAAATTAAAGATATTATACATTATAACTTTAAATATTTTAGTAAAATATTTGTTTTTTAAAGAAAGTTTGTAGGTGATAGGCTTTATAGATGCACAGGAACATCCATGGTACCCTTATAATCTAACCCTTAAACTATGAGTTTTATTAAATACAAAAAATTAAATATAAAAGTCAATGCTCAGTAAAAGTTATAGTTAAATAGATTGTTAGCATCTGAAAAATAAAAGCACTAACGATTGATGGGCCATCCCACTTCATATACTGATACAAATATTAGGAGCTCTGGAGGCTAAATTATCAGTTATAACATTACTTTCTTTATATCTGTGAGAAAAATGAAACTCCATGTGTGCAATATTTTTTAAGCTAATCCAAACAGAATATCATCTCTATGATGTTGAAATAGATCATATTTAAAAAAGAGTTACAATATAAGCAAGTTTATCTCCTATCCAAGTCCCTACCACCCAAAGGTGATAGCATACAACACTGCATGTATGGCCACTACAAGCTTTGTTCAAAAGCATAAAAGGTCCTAAGTAAGGTGATGGCATATAACACATCATATATTGCCATTACAAGCTTTGTATCAAAAGCATAAAAGATCCTAAGTGGAATACAAAACAACCTTTAGCAAAGGATCTTGAGTACAAAAACAAACGTACATCCAACTAAGTCTATTGACAAAAAAATATCACCATTTGTATTAACCTTTTAACCAACTTGAAGGTGTCACTATCCAAAAATCTTTTACAATCCAGGGAGCATGCAATGGAATACCTTATATTGTAGATATTAGAGGATCGAAAGATCGTCCATTGTATTTCACATGTATGCATGCTATGATAAACCCGCATTACGAATAAACTATGATTCTATGACAAATGCAAAATCAAATGTGTAAGTCTATCTTTATAATAAAAATAATTTTTAGTTATCTAAATCATTCAGATGATTAAGATAATTCCTATATCGTCTGTCAAAAAAGAAACATAATAGGTCTCAGAATACATCTACAAAATGAGCTATAATTTCAATCATTAAACTACACAAGAGCATTTGAAAGCCAAAGATTAAGTATCTTTTTTATTGAAAATCAATGCAAAGGTTGTTCAAAATAACACAATAAAATAAGATGGAATGATCCTAGGAAGGGATGTAGATAATATTGTCCACTCAAGCCTATACATTTATTTATTTTTATATAAAGAAAAGCTAAATAGTAGCTTTGTATATAAAATGTTTTATTCAATATTTTGATTTATAATTGTTTTGTTATAACATTGTATCAATTATTTTTTAAAATTTAGGGCGTTGAAATTTGAAAATTATATTAAATTACACTAATAATCTATCCTAAAGTGTTAAAAATTATATTTAAATTAAAAAAAAGATAATTAACGGACAAAAAAATTAAGGAACATATTACTGTTTGGTAATAATTGGGTAACAAATGCCAAAGTTCTGTTACAGAAAATATCCTTTTCCAAAAAAAATAAAAAAAGCCAAAAACAAAAATACTTTCACTGTTTCCCTGTTTCCCTGTCTCTCTGTCATTCGCTCATTTGCATTTTGGTTTTCTCTTACAGTCCCTCTCTAAACCAACGGAGCGAATGCAGGGAAAAAAAGGGGGAAAATAAAATAAAATCAAGTTTCTCTATTTCTGAAGGAACCGGAAGGTAGATCGAATATCTATATCTCTTCAGTTCCCACAATCTTTTACTTTCCTGCATTTTCTTGGAGACCTTCCCTTTTTTCATCATTTTCTCGGAAAAAGTATGGGAATTTCGAAGGGACAAGTTATTGTGTAAGCTTTTCACTCTCCCATGTGTGGAAAAGACTGAAACGAAACAGTTTCAAAACCCACCTTTTACACTTTGAGAGTTGCATGGAGATCCCTTCTTCTCGTTTTTCCACGAATGCATTAGTGGGAATCTCTGGGTTTCGAGGATCTTTGAAAGCTCATATTCACATCCTTTGGCATTAAAAAGTGAAAGTGATACGGTTTTCTTCTCTCGCTGATTTTGTCAAATTTCTGGGTCTTGTTTTCTGAGATGGGCTAATCTAAAAGTCCGGTTCCTTGGGGTTTTAGTGGTTTCTCTGTATTGGGATTCATACGAGTTGGAGAATTTCAGTTTGAATGAACTGTGCAGTTGGTAATAGTGTTAATATACTTACTTTTTGTGGTAAAAACCTTAATCTTCTATTGGCTTACCTGATTTAATAGTTGAAAGTTTGAGATCTATGCTGGGAGTATGAAGACAAAAGGTCAATGAATGTGTGTACACTGAAAAAAGCGCTAGTTTCCTATTATTCAGGGGTATGGCTTTGAATGCGAGGGAAAATGTTGGTTTCAGTGAATTTTGTTGATGGGGTTTTGGATGTAATATTGGGATTTGAACAATCTGAAAGAATTTGAAGCTTTGGGTGACCATGAAGTTCAAAATTTAGGATTTTGGTTTGGAGAAAACTAAAAAGGTTGGTCATCAATGTCTGGAGCTCCAAGAGTTAGGTCTATGAATGTGACTGATTCAGAGTCAAGGTCAGTGCTTGGACCCGCTGGGAACAAAGGGGGTTCATTGAGCTCACGAAAACCCATCTCAAAATCACCAATAAAAGTAGAGAAATTGACCGAAGAGGCAGTCTCTCATGAGGAGAAGAAGAAAACTCATCAATCCTCCAAGGTTACAAATTCTTCTTCTCCTCAGCTACAATCTGTGAATGTTCCTTCTGCTTTTCGTCGACAAGAGAAGTTACTGCATTCCAATCTATCACTGAACGCTTCTTGTTCTTCTGACGCTTCCACGGATTCGTTTCATAGTAGAGCATCAACTGGAAGGCTTACTCGGTCGTATAGTGTAGGGAGTGGCAGGAGGAAGTCTTCTATTTCCAAGACTAGAAGTGTTGCTTCTGACGGAACTTTAGAGACTTCTTCACCTGATCATTCAAAGTACATGAAGAGATGTGCTTGGGTGACGCCTAATACCGGTTCGTTCTTTTTACTCGCTTTTTAGTGGAAGTATGTGTTTATAAGAAATTATTTAGTACCAATTGGTTTATGTTTAAGCATGATTTGTACGTTCCTTGGGAGAAATGTAACATCATTCGCGGGGTAATGTAGTCACTCTCTGCATTATTTTCATGAAATATGTGGAAGGACATGTTTAAATCAAGTTTGAACATCATACAGGAAAACTTCATTGTTCTGTATTAATTAGTCTGTAGGGAATTCGTTGCACAGGCTAGATCGTTTACGCAGATCGACTGGATCTGGAAGTGGAGTTATCAGTATCAAGATATGTATTAAATTGTATCTGAGTGGATTTTACGTAGTCTTGTTACATTAACTCTTCATTCCTAGATAGTATCATTATCCAACGGGTACTACATGAGTATGGGTAGGGAGCTCGATAAACCTAATTTCTTAAAAGTTACATAATATTTAGAAAAATGGTCATGTCTAACAGCTGGATGCATAATCAAAAATGTATCACACCTTAACTCATAAGTTCATGTTTGGTTGGTAGTAATAAGAATGATAATGAAAATAATTTAACTATTATTGTATTTGGTTGACTATCAATCTGGAATGTAATGTAAAACATTCCAACAACAAGAACATTCATTCCATACCCCTCAAGAATACGCTAGAATGTTTTATTTTTCTCACACATTTGTATAATTATTTATTATTATTTTCTTATTTTATCTTATTTTAAAAATCGTTTTTTTAATTTTTTTTATTTATAATTTTATTTAAAGTCTCATTATTTTGATTCCAATGCTTAAACAAACATAGTAATAACAATAGTGTTTCTATTAAATTAACTCATATTACCATTCACATTTCAGTTCTCGTTATGTTTCCATTTTATGAACTAAACTTGACTTGACATAGCCTATAGTGCTTATCTCCTGACGATCTTAGGAAATATCTCTTTTCAGTTAAAACACGAACCCTAAGCTGGAGAGTGGAGAGACCAGATTGCAGTTAATATCAATCCTTTGTTCAGAATGCATCTTCTTTTGCTCTATTACACCATTAACATATGGACCTTATTTAACAAGAATGTGGTCCTAGTTGTGATTTTGCTCTAAACATAGTAGAATCATCAGTTTCTGCGAGTTCTTCACCATACAAATAAACTAACAAGTTAAATGTTATTTCTGTGCTCGTTTTTTCCTTCTAATTTAGTGTTCATTATATTGGAAAATTAAACTAGCCCTCTTGCCTTTTATTTTTGAAAAACCCTTTCTTCTTTGTTATGTATCACTCCTTTTCTCTCTCTCTCTCTCCCTCCCTCCTTCTTCTAATTCCAGATTGTGACTATATTCCTATATTTTTTTTTATATATATTTGCTCTCTAACAAAATTAATTTTTGCTGATATCAGATCCATCTTATGCTGCTTTTCATGATGAAGAATGGGGAGTACCAGTGCATGATGATGAGTATGTAGTGCAATATTCTTTTCATCTCATTCATTGAAACTACTGCTACTTGTAAACATTTTCTAACATGTTTTTGTTATTCTTGGTCAAATGCAGGAAACTTTTTGAACTGCTTGTCCTTTCTGGTGCCTTGGCTGAACTTACATGGCCTTCCATTCTAAGCAAGAGACACATCTTTAGGTATTGTTCTTGTAAAGCTTCTCTTTTTATTTTTAATATAGATCTGCTATCCTTTGAGGTATAGGCTATAATTTTGGAATCACTCATCTGTATCCATGGCCGTTTGATTATACATTTGAGCAACCATCATGTTGCAGGGAAGTCTTTGCAGATTTTGATCCGATTGTTGTGTCAAAATTGAATGAGAAGAAGATTCTTGCATCAGGAAGTACTGCTAGCTCATTGTTGTCAGAATCTAAGTTGCGTGCTATTATAGAGAATGCACGACAAATATCTAAGGTATATATTACTTTCCAATATTGTCTAAAGTTTGATTTCCCAGGAAGTATGAAAATGCTGACGGTAAATATATATGTTAAATCAGAGACTCCAACGTGCTTTTGTTTTACCCAAAATTCTTGCCATATGGTTGTGTAAGTGAACGATTTTTTGAGGATTAGGAAAACGAAAATGTGGTTGACTCAATTTATTTGGTAATTTGGAGGGAATTGATACTTTTGGACTACGATTTTTTGAGGATTAGGAAAACGAAAATGTGGTTGACTCAATTTATTTGGTACATATTTGGAGGGAATTGATACTTTTGGACTACTTTTATTCTTGTTTTGGTCCTTATTCTCAACTATGACACACGAATTACCCCTCTTCATGTTACTGGTATACTTTTTGTTCAAAGATATTAATTACTGTTGAAATTAATCAAAATGTGTACCAATAATCAAACTAGAATATTTGATGTATCTCAGTTGAGAATAAAGATAAAAAAAGGTATCAAAGTTAGAATAGGGGAATTTCAAAGGTACCAACTCCCATATTTGGGACCACAATTTTGTATTGTTTGTGCAAGCAATGAAAATACATAAAAATGGATGCATGGTGATTCATTTTATCAGGTAGGTTAGGTTAACAAGAGTAGTTGAATGGTGGTCCTCTATTTTGTATCCATTCCGGACAAACCTGACACTACCCTTCATAGATCCTAACATTATTATTGTATTTAAGAGTTGTTTCTTGCAGCCTAATTATTATTCGCTTTTTTAACATGCCAGCTTACATATTTGGTATGCCCTTTATTATTCATTTGACCATTATTACATTTGCATTAACCTAACTTCTTTTACTGAAGAGCCATAGTGCATTCCATATTTGTTGTTACTATCGTTGTAACTAACTTTTTGCAGGTTTTGCCAATGCCAGGTCATAGACGAGTTTGGATCATTTGACAAGTATATCTGGAGCTTTGTGAACAACAAACCTGTAGTTAGCAAATTCCGATGTCCTCGTCAGGTTCTGGTAAAAACTCCAAAGGCAGATGTGATTAGTAAAGACCTGGTGAGACGTGGTTTTCGAAGTGTTGGGCCTACTGTTGTATACTCCTTCATGCAGGCTGCAGGGATAACGAATGACCATCACATTAGTTGCTTCAGATTTCAAGAGTGTATAAATGCAGCAGAAGTAAAGGGAGAGAATAACTCGGTAGACACAACCGAGGAGAAAAAAATTGACATCAGAACTGAATCTGAATTGTCCATTGCTACTGATGAATTAAGTTTCTCCTTAGAATAATCAGACAGTATATCTTGAGAAATTAGTCATTGCTCATGGAGTATAGATGGTGTGGTCACAATCACAAGCTTGTTTAGTACAAGCATTTTCTTGAAATGTGTCGCAATCTTACTTAGTCAAAACAAGTATAATAAGTCGGAAAGTATAAATATCACTTACTATAAATAATTCCTCTTATATTGGGTCAAGCTTGAGCTCCAGGCTCAAAGATCAGTTTTACCTCAATGACTATTAGTAGTGAAGGTGCATTGCGTAAAAAGTTTCGTAACCTCAGTAGTGAAGGAGCATTGTGTAAAAAGTTTCATAATCTCATAAGATTTGTGGATATTATTCAGAAATTAGATTACTGAAGTAAATTAAATGAACTCTATGTACAATATTTTGTACAGGTGAAAAGATGTCAGTAGATATAGTTTATTTTGAAAGGAAAAAAAAAAACAGATCTTGGAAGGAAATAAAAATTTTGTTATGCAGAACTATGATCAAGTTATTTTTTTTATTTTGAACATTAACTACGGAGAGAGAGTGGTTTCCCTAACCTCAATGCTTACTTTAATATGTGATAGACAGCTAATTGATGGATACATTTGAACTTTAAATGATGATGATAAAAGATTAATCAATGTCGTTTCTTTGTCCCATAGGAAGGAGACTATAGACTACTCCCAATCGATGGACATGAATGTGTAGATCAGATGATGTGGGACATCTATTTTCAACTTTAAAAATGATGATTTAAGAACACTGTTGATTCCGAAGATTGTTTGATTGGAAAATTCTTATTAACATAACAAATATATGATATATCATCGTATATAAATAAATAATCCATTATATTCACAGTAATAATGCATAAATTATATATTTTATTTTTATGATTAATTATATTAGTAGTATTGAAAATAATTCTTTCTATGTTAATGTCAAATACATAAATAGATGATAAGGAACAACTTAATGGGATGTGCCTTTTTACTATTGGATCCACAAATTAACTATCTTCTAAGATACTCATTGCAATTGCATTAGAATAATTTTTTATAGAAGTGCGGAATTTTGAAACATGAAAAGTCTATTCCTCTTATTATTTATTTATTATGAAAACGAGGGCAAGATTTTTTTTGTCATGAAACTTGCAGATACTTTAATCCTTAAAATTTTTTTCAGTGATTAAAGTGCCATAAGTTTAGGGATTTTTTGTACATAACGTCTTAAACATTTAAAGTATAGATACTAAAGTATACCAGTTGATAATTTAGGGATTAAAGTGTAAGTATTATGAGTGTTGGTTACTTTTATAGACAAAACGTTTATCTATAAACTTATTTCTAGGATCGTTATCAAATCTATCAAGTAAAATCGAAAAATATTAAAATTTTAAATATTCGTACTTTAAGTATATTTTTTAAAACTATCATATAAAAATTTCACTCATGCATTCCCTATCATGTGTTCACAACATAAAACAAGATAACATATACCACATCATAGTCACAAGGATCCAATGACTCATATTCAAGTACTATTGCATACATATTTAAGTACATTCAATATAGGCTTTTGGTTGAATCAATTTTGATGTTATATAATTGAGTTATAAGTCTTTTTAAATAGAGGGATCGATCCCCCTAATAAATGGATCGATCCACTCTAAATCAATCTCTAAATGATCCTCAACCGATTGTGTCAAACTATGTAACTTTTAAAAAAGGAGGTCTGGAGAGAGGGATCGATCTCCACCTGAGATAAATCGATCCACTGTCCCATTGGCATAACTTATTTTAGAAAGAGATCAATCCCCCTTATAGAGGGATCAATCCTCTAACGAGAACTAGCAGATTTTGACTTCTTTCTTGCATTTTTTAATCATAATCAGCTACCAATTATCTGTTATATTTTTTCACATCAGATGAGTGATGTTTTCTTATTTAGTTTTTATTTAAATATGTTGCTAGCCTTTTAGAATCTAAGCCCACAACGATAGAGTAATTCTTAGGAGTATGAAGTATTCACAATTGGTTCTCTCTATTAATTTGCTCCTTTTTATTTAGGATGAGTTTCATTATCTCATCTAATATATTCATATGATTATGCTAGCATAGAATTGAGCTTACTCATTGATTTTGAATCTTTGATTTCATATGATTACGCTAGTATAGATTTGAGCCTATTTATAGAACTTGTGTTTAATTGAAGTTCTAATATTAGTTAGTTGATTTGATTTATTTGATATATATTTTGACTCTTCTAGTTAGGATTATTCATTGTTAAATTTGTTCTAGAATATATATGTGCACTTGTGTTTTTTTGTACTAACCTTCTTTGTAGGTTAATATGTAAACATGTCTGATTGGTGAGGAATTAGAATATTGGTCTGGACACCAACCAAGCCAGTCTTGAAAAGTGTGATAATAGAACAAGGAATCATAGGTAAGGTACATTGGGATATTATTTTGAGGAGGGTAGCATAAGTTAGAGATTATACTTGTACATTTGATTTTTATAGTGGAAAGGTTAGGTGATCTAGTAGACCAGTAGTTTTCCTCTTAAGTCATGGTTGTGGCTTAAGTTAGTCTCACCTAAAATTCTCACGTGTTATTTTTTATTTTAGTACTTTATTGTTTACAGATAATCGCATGTATGTCCTTTGTGATTGGTTTACGAATTTATAATTTGATAAAATTAAAAATAATATATTCACCCCTCTAACCTTATTAGGTTTATTTTATAACTTTCAATTGGTATCATAGCCTACACTAAACAACTTAATGATTTTGATTCATAAGAACACATATACTTACTTATGGGCCTAATGAAAGAAGATGTGTCATTTGTTATACCTTCACTCTTTGATGGGTATAATTAACCTTATTGGAAGACTCGTATGTAAGCCTATCTTAGACAAAATGAAAAGTATGAGATTATATTCTTGAAGGTTGGGAAACACCTTCTGTAATAAAAGATGGTGTAGTAACCATAAAAAAAAGAATGGACCATTGAAGAAAGAACCCTTAGTGGATCAAACCTAAAAGGATTAAGTTTTATCTTTGCAATAGTATTGATGGATGAATTCCTTTGCATCTTCGATTGTGAGACTACCAAAGATGCATGGAATGGAATTTCTCTTGTTCATGAGGAACTTCCTAAATAAAGCAAACAAAAATGAGATTGTTAACATCTCATTTTGATTTTCTAAAAATAAGTAACACTGAAACTTTTGGTCAATTTTATGCTCTTTTTTGTAATATTACTAATGCTTGCTCTAGACTTGGTGAGAAAATTCCTTAGCCTACCAAATTTTAAGTTCATCGATAGGACATTATAAGATAAAGGTCACTATTGTAGAGGAGATAAAGGATGTGAAAATTTTGAATATTGATTAACTAGTTGGGTCCATCTAAAGATATGAGCTTACTCTTGAGCCATCCAAAAAGAACAAGGACATGTCATTCAAAAGCTCCAAAAGGGTAAGTTCTGATAGTGATGATGATTCAAATGATAAGTATAGTTTTTCATCTTCTTTTCAAGAAATACCTTAAGATGAAGAAACAACAAAAGAAGTCACCAAATAAGGGACAACATAATTGATTAAGGACAGAAGGTCAAGGAAACCTAACCCCAAAGGTTTAGATGGTAAGAAATCTAAATGTACTAGTCCTCAATGTTTTACTGTAATGGTTTTGGCCATATTTTTGTATAGCGTACAAACAATAAGAAGAAATCTGGAAGAGCATTGATAAGTGCTTGAAAATCACTTATATTCCATGATTTTACTGTGCTTAATTGAAATAAATAAGTTTGATTATAGCATACTTATTTGATTATTATGAAAATCTATATTTTCATAATAATAGGGTATATTTTATTGTATTTTAAGAGTTTTTAGCTTCAAAAGAGATAAACATGTCAACACACAAAGACACGACACTTAGAGTGCTCATATAGCACCCTAAAAGTTAAAAAGACTTATGCATGTAAGTTATACATCAAGAATCAACCAATGTGTAAGGGGCACAACAAATTCAACAAAAGTAATGCGTACCACGGTGAAGAATTAAGTGTTCTATGACGAACACTAACGAGTGCTTGAAAAATACTAATATTTTATGATTTTATTGAACTTAAATGTAATAAACAAGTTTGATTATGGCATGTTTATGTGAATATTTTTACAAATCTATATGTTTGGAATTACATATATTTTAGGTATTTTCACCTTCAAATATATAATTGATCAAAGCATGAAGAATAACACCTAAAGTAGATCCAACCAATACATATAAGCCTTACATGTAGATCCAACCAATATATAAGAGGTGTAAAACAAGAATTGAAGTCAAGCATTGTGTGTTGCGGTAAAGAATATAATGGGCTATGACATACCTCACCTGCATAGATTATTGGACACATTATTTACTTTGTGCCATTGCTTGGATTTGTTGGGCTATGTCATGACCTATTCGGAGTAACAATTGGTAAACCAATACGAATCTTAGGTCACGATAGTGGAATAACCAAGCCACAACGTTCATTAATCCCCCCAAAGTCCTCTACTTTTAGCCTTAACTTATAAATAAATACATTATGTTTTTGGTTTAAGTATGCAACCAATTAGTTTTTTACGTAGGAAATTTAGGAACAACTATATAGTTCTTGTTTTTAGTTTTATTTTTACAATAGGTTAGATTTGTAAACATTAATAGGCAAATATTTTGGAGGTATTCTAGATCACAAAAAATACATAAGACATCTTTATATTGAAGAATATTTTGAGGATCAAGATCACAGTTATAGAAATAGGACACATTCACCTATCTTTAATTGATATTGTAGATCTTATTTGTATTTATTTATTTTTATATACAGATCAAATCTTTGTGTATTATTATTAATATTATTTTTAATTTACTGATCATTTATTAAATTTGAATATGTCTGGTTAATTATTACTATGAAAATTAGTTTTGTTATCATCTTTATGAAGATTAATTTAGTTGAATATTTTTATATAATAAATTGAGAATATTTCTTTCATTCGATATTTTTTTAAAGTTTCATAATAAATTTAAAATATAAAAGTTAAGTTTTAGAAGCATCATCCAAATCTAATTTTGACACAGTAAAAAGGAGTTTAAATTATTTACTCAGCCTAAAACAGTAATTTAAATCATTTTCTTGGATTCCTAACATTAAGATTGAGTGAGTCAATATTGATATGTTTTTGTAATGGAACATGAATTTGTGATTTGAAACTTATTTGAAAAATAAACTGTGATCCTTTGGGATATTAATTTAACTTATTCTCAAGATTTTATTATATATTGAAAAGAGGTTAAAGCTTGAAAAGTTTTATTAATTTCTAATTTATTATTTTTAATTTTAGTTTTTATTTTGTTAATTTTAATTTTTTTGTTAAGTAGTCGTTTATCTTTATTTTAGTTATTTCTTTTTAGTTTTAATTTTTCATTTTAAGATATTTGTGGGTATAATCACTCATAGCCCTCACGAGAATTAAACTCATCCAGTAAGGTAATCTAAATGTTTAAAGACTTGTTGCATATGCTAAATGAAACAATGTCAATCTACAAAAATGATTTAGGTTAGTTCGATTTAGTTTTTTTTTTAGTTTTTTATCTATTTTCTTGCTAGAGTACTACTTGCACATTCTCAAGAAATATGTAAATTTTATTATTTTTTCTCTTTATTTTTAATTTAAAATTATTACATTGAGAACAATATAAGTTTTAGATTGACGGTGGTAAAAAGTTACTATGTTTCATTTCAAAAAATTTATGTTCACATTTTTATTTTTATTGTATTTGATTTTATTTATGTGGTTTAGTAATTTTTAGAATTTTAGGATTAATTTTAAAATATTTCTCACAAAAAATTATTATTTCTTTAAATAAAATTTAAATAAATAGTTAAGTCTTTTACATCGTTAAATTAATTTTTGAAAACATCACTAGAATATATGGTAATTAGTTAATTTTTGTCATGACTAGTATTTCTTGATAAGATGTGCAAATTATATTAAACTCAAAATAGGTATTTAGGAATCAAATAGTGGAGACTATCATTGTGAGAAATATTTTGAGCCTATTATCCTTTATTTTGAGTGATAAATATTATTTTTTTTACTCTAAACATTTTTCTTATTTCTTTAGCATTATTAGATAATCTCTATAGGACTTAGCATTGAATGTCTGAATTTTTACATCTTAATGAAGTGTTGTATATTTATTTTTCATTTTTTTAGATTAAATGATTTAAGAAGAAATTGATAGTATATACATTTCTTCATTCATGCATGACTTTTATTAAAAAAGATATATATTTAGGGTTAACTATACAAATACAAACAGAAAAACCTAATATTAATCACTCACCTTACCATATAAAAATGTACAATCTATACATGGGTCCACTCTCTAAAAAAATGGATTCTCTTATAAAAAATAATGTAAAAGAAAGAAAAAAAAATAGAAAGAAAGAGTGGAAAATGAATAGTATAATTTATATAATATAACCCAAAAGGCCTAAACAGTTATGAGAAATGATTTAATGTAAAAGAAAATATAAGAAGTAATTCCTTAAGAAGCCATTGCATTTTTCTACATTTTCTAAAAGGCATATTACTTGATATTTTTATTTGATGAATTTAATTGATGCATAAAAATAATGTATAATATTTTATAAATCCTTACATTTGATTCCTTTTATGAGATAAACGTTAAAATAACACTTTGAGTCAAATATATTAGTTCATTTTTATACATTAATTCTTTCGCATATAAATTAGTATGAGTGTTTGAACCCATAAAATTCAGTGTTTTTGAGAATATTAACTTGTGAGGAATAAAGTTGAAACGAATTCGGATTTTTAGCACTAAATTTGAGTGAAATTAAATTGATAGATTTTTTATATGAAATATAAAAATGATTTTCAACTCTAGTTAATTTACAAAAAGAAAAACTCTTACAATAAAATGTCAAAATGATATTTTGGGAAAAAATTAGTTACTTTTCAAAAGTGAAAAATTGTATAAATATTTGAATTATGAAAAATTGTATAAATATTTGAATTGTGGTACTAAAATAAAATATTTTAATAATATAAGATATTTAAAGTATCAATACATTACATGTGCAACTGGGTTCGTATTCCTTGGCCTATATTGAAAAGAAAAACTCATTTCCTTAACTTAACCTTCCAATCTTATCAACCATTATCCCTACTAGTGCAAGGAAATCACTTTATTTATTTGTATGATTGATAGCTTAGAAGGAGTCTGATTCAAAATACACCGTAGCCCACCCTCCTCCTTATTTACAGCTTTCATGATGTCTTTGGCATGTACGTTTCGCTATTATCTAGTAATTTTCAGATCTTTTGCAAGCCCATTTAATATCATAGTGAAATGCACTTAACTTTTTAGCATAGCATGCATGATTGTGTTGTAAACGATTTATTACCTCCCAACAATTCTGCATCATATGCATTACTACCTTTTCCTGACCTCAATGAAAATAAGGTAACATCAAATGGGGCTAATTACAGTCGTGTTGTGTTTGTATCACGTTCAAGTGTTTTTTAACACATTTAAAAAATCAAATGATCCTTTTGTTGGATAATTGTTTGCAATAAGTACTAGGAAATATCAATTTAATTGAATGAACAAAACGATTGGTGATTTACGGCCAAAATATTGTATTAATTCGTGTTCACAAGTCGCTTCAAAATAATTTTTGCCACACTTGACTCCTATCATCAAATATAACATTAAAGCACAACATGCAAATTTTTCGAAAACTGAATAGTAAAGCCTATATACTACCCAAAACACGTGCATTTCAAAATCTTCAATATATTATGTAAAACATATATCCTACTCCCTAGTGACCAGCATTTACTTTTTTTCTTGTACACAACCACATATTATATAGAAATTTTTTTTATTTATAAATTGCAGACTTGCAGTATTGCAGAGTTCCAAAAGTGGCCCTTGATAATGTCAGCAGAAGTTACAGTGGCACTGAGAGTTGAGCTCTTACTATTCTTCAGTCCTTTGAGTTAGCAAAATGCACAAAATACTCTTCAAGGAAACAAACAAGTACAGATGCCAAAATCCAAAGGCTTCCCCAATTTGAAGCTTTTTACAATTCTTCAGTCAACAACAAACAACCATAACTAATAGCAACAGTAAAACTCAAAAGTCCTCCAACTTTCTTCACAGTGGTATTTATATGAGAAAAAATTAAGCCGGCTTCTCATTCAAGTCTCTACTTTTTTCGACATATATTAAAATAAAATAAAGTTAAATATCAACATTTGACTAGATTCTCTGTTCCACCTTGATCTCAAATGACTTGTCAAGATGCCATTAAGTCCTTACATACAAATAACGGGATAATATCTTAAATGTCCCTTAAGTTTAACATATCTTCGCTATTTATATTCCTATTCTTTAGCTCTGATATCAATTTTTTGGTTTCGATCGTTAGAGATTATTACGACAGAATTTCAGTTAATTTGACTTTAGTTAAGTTATTATCTTGATAAATCATATGTGTTTGAATACATATTATTTTGTCTATTCATATTATACAAATAGGTTTTTCTTTTATAAATACAATGTATTTGTAATCTTCAAAGAAGTAGTATCCAAACATTAAGTTGTTGAATTACTCTTCTTTCATTCTTACATATTTTTGACTAAAATAGTATCTTAATGTCTTGGAAATAGGATAGTCTGTATACATGTGTAACAAGGTGTTAAATCTTTTAAAATTTTCAAGACAAGTTTCATAATCCTCATCTTTAAAATATTCATTTAAATGATATAGATAATTTTTATTAAATTTTTCAAAATAGAATTAGATTTTTATCTTTAATATCTTTTGGAACTAGTTGTTTATTTCTGAAATTAAAAACAGTTTTCATTTTCCTGTTTATCAGTATTATAACTTAATATAAGCAAATATTTAAGTATCAAATATTCTTAATTGGCTTAAATTATAGTTTGCTATATCTGAATTTAATGGGTCTAACATGGTTTTCTCTTCTATTCGCCTCCTTTTGTTACACCTATTATGCCTCATTTTTGCTCAAACCTCAACGTCATCCTAGCAATGGTGAGCCTTCTACATTTGTATATAAATAATGTCCAATATTTGACTACAAGAGTAACAAAACTCCATTTTATTTATAAGATAATAATAATTACAACTTAATGGCCAACTAAGAATCTTAAAGGGATTCTTAGCTACTCATAATTACTGGATATAACATTACTGGTTTTAGGATTTCTAGATTGAGAGATTTTTTCTACTAGAATTTGTGCTTTTTAGAGTCGAGAGCTCTGATTTTCTATGTGTTTTGAAATGAGAATAAGGGTTCCTTTTATAGCATAAAAAATCCTTCTTTACAAGACAAAAATTACTATTTTACCTTTACTTTAATAATTCGTTTGTTTTTTCATTTAAATGATAGCCAGTATTTTTTTCCTTAACACATGTTGTCAACTAAGATGTGGGTTTAACATCTTTATTTTCTTTGTCGTCTTTTGCGACAGTTCCTTTCTTTATTCTTCTTTATCGTTTTTTGTTAATAGTCATTTTGATGACGTTGATGATGACACATATTTATCTTCTCGATCTTTGATGCAGAGAATGCATTTGTGATCTTTGGTATCTTTTTCTAGCATAAAAGCATAATACCTTCCTGCATGCAATTCCTTGTCTGTGGTATAGAAATTCATATCTTCAATATGTTCCTAGGTAGATTTTTTGACCAAGTTATAAAGAGTCAACCATTGTGGTTTATTGAGGTTTCTATATTGGTCCTTCTCATCTTTAATGATTAGAGAATTTTTGAGGAATGTCTCCTTGAATGGCACTGAATGTTTTGTTGTCTTTGATGTTTATGGGAGAGATGCTTCCCTAAATAGCATTAGAGACCTTGCTATTTTCCCTAGATTTTTCAATCTACTTGGGGTTGTTGATTGTTATTGTAATACTGCAGAATAATTTCTAACTATCTCCTCTGGAGTTATTAGTTTTGGTGTTTTGTAATTGGTATAACTTTTTTCAACTTCTATTCTATTGGTAAAGGTTATATGAGTTACTCTACTAATTCCTAGAATAGATTTACTGGCTTCTGTCTAGTTATAAATTCTTGGTTTTGGACCATTATAGACCATATAAACCTTTTTTTGTTCTTTTTTTCTACCACATCTACCCAGTTAAGCATTTTGGTTTCAAAAAATTTTCTCTTTTTCGAACTATTAAGTTCTTCCTTTTCATTTTGAATTCTTTCTTTAAAAGTTTCACTTTAGATTGAATTTTTAATAAAGATTATTCTTTAGAGGTTTTGGACTCTAGAAATTGTTTTGAACAATTAAGTTTTTCCTGTTTATTTCATGTCTCCATAAGAGATTTCTCGAGGTATAATAGCTTGAGTTGTTTCCGTAGGATTTTTATCTTCTTTTCCTTTATCTTGATCTTGATGTCAAGATGTTCCATTCCTGAAAGCATAAAAATAATTAAAGGTACTAATTCTCTAGTAAGAGCATCTACTAAGCTATTCTTATGTTCTGTAAGATGTTCAACATCAAAATTGTAATGGTTGAACCATTGTTGTCATCTGATTAATCTTTCTTATTTATAACTACCTGTAATATTAGTTCTTAAGAAATAATCAAAACTCTTGTTATCTATTCTAACAATAAATCTAAAGCTTATAACATATATTGCAAATTTTTTAATGATTTTTTTAATAGCTAAATATTCTTTTTCATTACTGTGGTAATTTAATTCTGAACCTTGGAAAGATCTTGATGTATATCTACAAAAATATTCATCTTTATCATCTACTTTTGCTTTCAGAACTGATCCCTAATATTCTTGTGAAGTATATGTTTCAATTATAATTTTAACATCTGGCCTTGGATGATATAAAGTTGGCAAATTTTTTACCTTTGTTTTTACTTCATCCATATACAAACACTACTACAAAAATGGGTATTTAAGTCGATGCGTAAAGTCGATACGTAAATTCGGTTGACATGGCGAACCGACGCTACACCTGGACGTAGCGTCGGTTGACGTGGTGAACCGACGCTATCCACGTAGCATAGCGTCGGTTGACACCTGGAACCGACGCTATCCATGTAGCATAGCGTCGGTTGACACCTAGAACCGACGCTATCCACGTAGCATAGCGTCGATTGACACCTGGAACCGACGCTATCCACGTAACATAGCGTCGGTTTGACACACGTGGATAAATCTTTTCTCTTCTTTCTTTCCAGACAGAAACTATTTTCAACGTTGTAGAAGTCTAAAAAACCGAAAACCTCCTCCTCCATTTCTCCTCCACTCTTTCTCATTTTTCGGCCACCTACGACTACCATTTTCAACATTGGTTAGTGAGTTTTCTTCCTCTCTAACTAATCTTTTAGATCCCCTATTATTCATATTTTTTTCTGTTATTATGTGTTATTATTTATGTGTATAGATTTTTGTATTATATATGTAGGTTTGTATTATAACATAAGGAGAAGAATATGACGATCTTGAATAAAATAGAACAAAACCATGGTAATTTTTCTGTTATTAATTAATATTTTATTTTTCAAATATTTGTATTATTTGAACTATTTGGTAAACTGATTTTGGTTTTTTTTTGCTCGAATACAGGTTGAAAATGAATAAATTTAAAAAAAAAAAATTAAAGTCGGTTCACCGCGTGAACCGACTTTAAACGTAAAGTCGGTTCATCGCGTGAACCGACTTTAAACGTAAAGTCGGTTCATCCCGTGAACCGACTTTAAACGTAAAGTCGATTCACACCTTGAACCGACTTTAAACTTTAAGTCATTTACTTTTAAGTCGGTTTTTAACCGACTTTAATGCCCCTTTTTGTAATAGTGAAAGTATCTTCTTCTGTTCATTTCTAGATATGATTTTTTTTTTATTTTTCCTATAAAGGTTTTTGTATTTCTAGAAGTTTCTTAATAAATGTTTCTACATTTGTTAAACATCCTAAAAATCTTTGTAATTGGTTTTTATCTTTTAATTCACTAGAAAAACCTTGAATGTTATGTAGTAGATGAAGTTGTAGATTATGTTTTCTATCTTCAATTTTCAACCCTAAATATTTATTTTTTTACTGAGCAAGTACTGCTTTCTTTTCTACATTCTTGTAGAATATTAATAATATCCAAATAATGTTTATTTAGTTCATTATTGAAAACCAAAATATCATCTATATAAACACAATAGATATTTTGTAATTTCTTGAAGATGTTATCCATATATCTTTAAAATATACCTGGAGCTTGTTTTAGTCCAAATGGTACAACAATTCATTTGAAAAATAAGATTGGAATTAAATCTTTTATATTTTTGTTTGTAAGGTTCTATATTACATCCATATTTTCCTAGTATTCTAAAATATTTTATATCACAACAGATTTTATCATTTCCTCTTATTTGTTTATATTCCTTTCTTTCTTGGCATTTAATAATTATCCAACTTTTATGTCTTCTTATTCTTCCTCTTAGACTATCTGGTAAAATTTCTCTATTTCTTTATTCCTAACTTTCTGTTAAGGTTTTATATAATGTTCAAGGTAATTTTTGAAAAACATTTATTTATAAGTTTTTTGCATAGAGAGTGATAATTTGTGATAATATATTTCATATTTACAAATAAAATAATCTATGTAACACATGTCACAAATTTTCATATTTGTTAGATGTGATTTAGCTTCATTGATTTCATTTTCACTGGATTCAATGATAGTTCTTCCTTTATCTTCTCCAATAAATGCCTTGTATATTTCATTTATTATTGTATCTAAGTATTTTCTTCCCGTGGGAGCATTCCCTTGTATTAATAAATGTTGTTGATCTATTAAGTTTGAAAACTAAACTTTAACATTTCTTGTCATTTTATGAGCTACTAGTACCCTACAGATTGAAGGGTGTTTAGGTAGTGTGATAGGTTTGTATGAGCACACTCATACCACTAACCCATTCATCTAAGGCTTTTTTCTTATCTCTTATACAATCTAAATCTAAAAGATCAACTTATAATTATCATGGAGTTTGAATTCTAGTGGGATACTACCTCTAGTTCTCCAATGTAAATCATCCTCCATTTTAGGTGATTGTCTTCTTTTATTTGTGGCGTCAGATTGTTCTGTCCTTTGTTTGTTTCTTTTTCTCCTATGTGAGTCAGATGTTCTTTCTTGTAAAGAACAAGTAAAGAAATTGATTTCATATGACCTTTTTGAGATCATGATTTCTAGTTTAGAATCAGTCTCACTAATTACTATCATATCATCTTCTTCTTTATTTGTACAAAGTTTTTCACTATAGTGTTCTTATATTTTTTCATTAGTTAATGTTAACAAACTATTTAATTTTTTTATATCCCTATTTTCAAGATTCATAAATTTTTTCTCTAATTCTTTTCTATATTCCATTAAATTGAAATTATATTTTTTTATCAAATTGTTCTTCATTCTTTCTTTTCTCATTTTTAGGAATCAGGGTATCTAATCTCTTAGATGGTTCTTATTTAAGTCCTTCTAAAGGGTCATATTTATAACTTGTAATTTCATTGTTTTTATGTTTGTTATATACATCTTTTATTAGTTCTGAAAATTTCATGTGTATATCTTGTTGTAGTTTATTATGACCACATTCCTTTATTTTCTTTAATAATTCTTTTTGTGTTTCAATTATATTTTGTAGGTATTTTTTGTGTAATTCTTAAACTAAATCCATTTTCTTTGTTAAAAGTTTCAAAGTTTCAAATAATGTTGCTTAATTTTTTGCTACGACTATTAGGTTTCTATTTACTTCTAACTGCATATTTTTTATTTTATCTCTAAACATTATTTCTTTCCTTAATATAACATCATGAACTAATGTCTTCATTATTTTGATTTTATTTTCTAGTTTTTTAGCTTCTTCTTGGTTATAGGTTTCTTCTTCATGGTCTATAAAAGTAAATCTTGACATACCATTATTTTTAACAATATTATTTTTTCTTCCTGTTATCAGAGATTTTTCTTTTATATCTAATTGTCATTCCTCTGGTATTTCAAAATCTATTAGTATTTTTTGTTTTATTATTTGTTCAAGTTCTTTACAAAATATTTATTTCTATAAACTCATTTTGTCCATATATTGAACTATTATGACTATTTGTTAAAAAATATGCTACTAGATAATGTATTGAAAATTAATGATTTCTTTCTTTTATTAAATCTCCTCTTTCAAATTCATAAGCTAGACTTAATACTTAGTTTAGGTTTTAATGATGGATATTAATAACAAATATAATATATACTGTAAATTTTAACTTTTCATATCTTAAGTTAACGTGTATCATTCTAGTAAAAGATTTTTACTATTTATTATTCTGTTGTCTAATAATGTTATTTTTATTGATGTATCTATTCATTTTCTAAAATGAGTTTTTATTAATATTTGAATTCCTTCTAAATAGATGTATCTAATTTTTCCTTTATCTTTTTGAAAAATTGTGAATAGCTTGTTTAATATAATTTCTTTATCAATTAATGGTGTATTATATCTTCCTTTTATATCTATAATATTAATACTCATTTTTTATTACTTATTGCATAATAAATTATGACTTTTATGGGGAATAATTTTCTTAGAGATGAGAATGATGGATCTAAAAATCCTTCTCATTCTTTAAAATTTAATTTTATTTTTTGAATTTTTTTAAATTTTTTTTACTTATTACTATTTTCTGTGGAAAAACATCTTAAGATGTCTTTTATTTCTAATTCTACTATTTCGTGATTTTTTTTTTCTTCCATTTTAAGAATATTATTATTTACTTCCGTTATATTTCAAAAATATTTTTGAATTTTTTCAAACCTTAAGAATATTTCTAATAATAATCTTACAAATAGCCTAGGTTTTGGTATGGAACAATCTATCTCACCATATCATTTGTGACAAATAAACTATCTCTATATATGCACAAGATAATTTGGCCCAAATATATATATATATATATAAAAGCACAAGATAAAACAAGCTCAAGCTCACCACTAGACGCTCGCTAATAGCAAATGAAATTTTAAGGGTGAGATAATCTTTCAACAAGAATTCCCAAGACTACTATACATTTTCCCCATGAAAGCATAGAAAGAACTCATAATTGCAGAGGGGAAGAAGGAGGGGGGGACAAGATGAAGAAATTAACTCCCACGTTTTGAATTGTTTCAGTGAGCTCTTCATTGATTTTCAGTTGGTTCAATATCTTTAAGGAGTCCAACTATTTGCTGCATGCTAGGTCTCTTTGAGGGAAGATCAGCAGTGCACAGATATCCAATTTTGAGGGCCTCCAGCATTTGGTCTTCTATTCCTGTCTCACATAGTCTGGGATCAATAGCTTTTGATCCTTTGCTCTTCTTAACCAATCCTCTAACCCAACTAACCAATGTCTCTTCTTTTTCGTGAGGATAATCATCTCCAATTGGCTTTTTCCCTGTAACTAGCTCAAACAGAACAACTCCAAAGCAATATACATCAGATTTTGGTGTTGGGGAATCATTATCTGGGTTAGAAAACACAAGAGGGGCATAACCCGGTGAGCCACGAAAAATCTCTTCTTCCAAACCACTACCAAAGACTTTAGCTAATCCAAAATCGGATAACCGGGGTTCCAAATTGTAATCCAGATAAACACTGCTAGCTTTAACATCTCTATGAACGATTGGAGGTGAACAACCATGGTGTAGAAATGCCAATGCTCGAGCTGTCCCGAGTGCAACTTTGTGGCGAAATCTCCATGTTGTTAACAACCCTTCGGAGCCAAAATTTTGTATCTCATTGTTCTCATCCTCTTCCCAAGTATCTGTGCTCCAGTCTTCTGTTGTTTGAATCCCAAGTGGCAAATCATGAAGTAAATTTTGCAGGTTCCCATTCTCCATGTAATCATATATTGCAATTCTTTGATCTCCAGCTACGCAGTATCCAGTCAGTGGGACAAGATTTGGGTGTTTTATTCGACCGAGATACTCGAACTCTTGTGCAGCTTCTTGATCTGTTAATGTTGAACCATGTACAAGAACTTTTACAGCTACATGAATTCCACCTGATAGAAAACCTCTGTAAACAGGCCCAAACTTACCTTCAGCTAAAAGAGTACCTTGATCGAAATTCGAAGTAGCAGATAAAAGGTCTGCAAATGTGATATTCAATAATGGCTTCTCAAAAATCACCACTTGAACTGAAGTGGCTTGCTTAACATCAGCCACCCAAGTAGTAGAGTCAGTATGGAATGAAAAGGGTCCTGAAATGTTTTGGTCTTCTTTGTATGAGGTTGGTTTTACTTCCCACATCTTAGTTTTCCTTCTACAACCAAATGCCACAAAAAATAAACCAGCAAGCAAAAATACCATTGAGAAGGTTAAAACTAAAGCAAGCTTCAGATCTTTGTTACTAGAGGCTTGCCTCATCACAATGTCAGGATTTGCAGCAATAGGGCAGCTGCTTAATGATCCAACAAAAGCTTTTTGTAAAGTTTCAGGGTCAATGTTTGTAGTAGCACAAAGGGTCAAGTTGTTGTAAGAGAAGTTGAAGCTTTCCATCCAAGGGAGTTTCTCTAAAAGAGACACTGGAAAGTCTCCACTCAAGTTGTTGCGCGAAAGATCAAGATTTTGTAGACTCTTTACACTCAATGATGGAATGTGGCCATTAAGATGGTTATCAGAAAGATCTAGTGTATGCAAGTTACTCATTTGTGAGAGTCCATTAGGAACTTGACCAATGAGATCAGTCTTCGATAAATTAAGGTATTCTAAACCCAAAGGCATGTTGATTTTTGGGAACTCCTGCCTAGAAAATCTATTGTATGCTAGATTAAGATATTTGAGATTCTGAACTTGATTCAAATTATGAAAAATGTTTCCTTTGAGCTGATTCTCAGAAAGGTCTAGATAAACCAAATAAGACCCATTAGAAGTAGCATTAAATTGTACCTGAGAGATGTCACCTTGAAACTGGTTTCTACTCAGGTCCATCACCTCCAAACGCTCCATAAACATTCCCACTATTGACCCCAGAAAGAGATTACTGGAAATGTTAAGAGTAGTGAGGGATTTCAACTCCAAGAAATTGGAATCTCGGCCAGAAATTTGATTGTTACCAAGATTCAAAGTTTTGAGCTTAGGAAAGGCAGCACCAAAACCATTTGGAAGAGATCCATTTAGCTGATTTGATGAGAGATCAACCGAAATAAGAGACTGGCAATTCAATAAATCAGATGGAATACTTTGTTCAAACCTGTTTCGACTGAGTTTAAGGACCCTTAGATTGGCAAGAGAGCTTATAGCAGCAGGAATTTCACCAGAGAGATTATTGTTGGAAACATCTAGACTTTCCAGATGAACAAAATTGCCGATGTTACTTGCCAGGGACCCAGAAATCTGGTTACGCGAAAGATCAAGACTTTTGAGTGAGCCTAGGCTCCAAAAATCTGAAGACAAACTAGTGATATTGTTGTTGCTAAGGTCTAAAGTTTCTATTTTTGTCAGCTTTCCGATAGTGTTATCAGGGATACAACCAGAAAGACCCAAACCAGAAGCCACTAACTCAAAAACATTTTCTTTATTGGCATCACAGAATACTCCTTGCCATGAACAAACTGGAGCTGAAAAGTTGTAGATTTGAGAAGATATTAAACCCATTTTGCGCAAGAACTCAGAGACAAAAAATCCATCTGTATTGATGAATTGATCTGAACTTGGTTGTTGGCAAACCACAAGCTTCCAGAAAAATGCCAGAACCAGCATGGAACCAAAAAACCTAAAACCCATTTTGGTGAATTACTCTAATCTGAAAAATGAGAAAATGTAGACTTGGGGTAGTAGTTAGTGGTCCTTTTCTTTCTGAGAAAACCCAAAAAAAAAGGAAACTGCCTTAAAAAATCAAGAATCACAGTAGAAGACTAGTAGTAGTATTCACTATTCAGATAACAAAAGGAAGATTTTGAGGACTGGAGCCTTCTGGGAATGAAGAGAGAATGCGAACTCACCTTGTCTCCTGTGCAGGTCTTTGGAGAGCCAACAACAGAAACAAACAGCCAAAGGGAGGATGCACTTTTGTCCCTAAGCAGAACATGAAGTTTTGCTTCATGTTTTTAATAAAGAAATCATAAATAAAATAAAACCAAGAAGAGTTAAGGGTTTTTGCATTAAAAGGGACCAAAAAAATATCTCAAACTTCAATGAAATAAGTTGTTGATTGGTTTACGAAATTGAACAGAATAGGAATGAAATGAAAAAAAAAAACAGTTTTATATAATTTGATGATTAGAATAAAAAAAAATTAAACACTAAATAGGGTTTTGGGATTTAGAGTTTAAGGTTTAAAGGCTTAAAGGTTTAGGATTATATTTAGGATCGAGATAAAATTGAAAAAAAAAATTAAGATAGAAATATAATCATGGTTACTTAAAGTTAAAGGGAGAGAAGTAATTTTGAATCCTTATCTTATAGGAATCAATTTCATTTCATTTCATTCCTATTTTTCAACCTAATCAACCATAAAATTAGAAAAATTAATTCTAATTCTATTCATTTATGTCAACCAAACATGAGTTAAGAGTTTTTTTTATTAAGAAACGGTTTTTTAATATCAATGACATTGTTTAGTGCCGATAAAGGAAGGGGAAGAAAAAAAAAGAAAAAAAATAGTCTAATCCCCCGAAATCCCAAACCTCATAATTGAACTTAGTTATAAGATTTATAAAATTTAAATTTAACCCTAAATCATCCAACGGATTCTAAAATAGTATCGTATTAATAATATTACGTTTGTACCAATGACATTCTTACATTGTTGAAATAATTTATCCATAAATTAAATTATTTGTAGCATGGCATGCTTGATTACTTTCGTGGGATTACAAACTGTTAATTAAAATAGAAAAAATGGGAGACTTTTTGATAATGTTGTTTAAAATAAATTCCAAATTATTTTGCTAGCAATGACTAATTACTAGGTCCGAGTGTTTTTTGTTTGGATTTCTTTACTTGTATGCTTCTTTGTATTGTTGAATATCCTATTGTCCTTACTTGATGGTTGTCTAGGCTGTTTAATGACCTAGGCATCTATTAATTGTAATTTCTTCACTTATGAGAATGCCACTTCTCTATTCAGACAAAAACAAAAATGTTAAAAATAAAATAAAATAAAATAAACTAACATGATCCCTTATCAGTAACTTTATTCTATTAAGGACGCCCTCTTGTATTTTTATACATGTTTAGGGGAGGTTACCTTAGAATAAGAATAGTAAGAAGTGATGTTAGCTTAGTTCCCCCGAAAACAATAAAAATATAAAAACCTAAACCTTGCCCAAAGAACAATAACACAATCGTATAAAAATATTTGATTCAATTCCATAGCATTTTTTTAAATAACATTTAACTGCATGGCATTTGGAGTTTCATTTTGAAAAAACAACAAAAATATTCTTAAAACTTGTAATCATATAAAAATAACATCCATTATATTCACCTTATTCATTTTCCTAACAAAAAACTATATAACACATCATTTCATTTAAATTTCATCCAATTAGACACTATTTAAATTAAATTATAATTATTTAATATCAAAATTATTCAATTAGATTCCGTTTAATATCATTCATGTGTTATTTTTGTTATAAGTTTTCAATTTTTTTTGTAATTTTCCTTTCTTTTTTAATCCTCCACATAATGCATATATGTTTTCTATAACATAAAAAATAAATTTTTAGAGAATTAAAAGTGAAACAATGTGAATAGTTTTATCATGTAAAAACCAAAGGGAAAATCTCCTAAGATATAATCTTGTTTTCCTACCATCAAAACAGCTAAAAGGTTAATTCACTAACAATTATTATAACGTACAAACTCGATAAGAAACAAAATTCTAAAATTTGGTGAAGATGTCCTACTAGTTAATCCCAAATCTTTTCTAAAGACTACTTAAAAAAAATTCGGTGTACGGATTTTGTACAAGATGCATACTGAAGAAGACACTACAAAAACTCGGCCATAGTAACATGAATAAGAAGCCAGAGATACATTATTGCCTAGAGAATTGAAACTATAAGATATAATATACATACATACTGCTAAACCAGATTTTGGGGAGTGGGGAAGATAATGTTAAACTCTATCCTTTCAAAATCAACTTCGAGGAGTATTCGGTCTCTTTGCAAGCTCTGAACCTGCATCAAATATTTGAGCCTATATTTTTATCCAAAATTAAGAACGTTCCTGCAACATCTTCTCTTCATATCATTATAGATAAACATGGTGTAACTTGGAATTGCCCCTCTTCAAAGGATTACTCGATGACAGTTATGCCTCTATATTCGATGCGTTTACCTTCGACTTGTCACTTTCTGCAACTTTGTTCAATTCAAGCTCAAGTTGCTTGCAGTTTTCCTTCTGTGATTTGTTGAACATTCGTACAAAGTTGAGCAAAGTCGAAATAACTGCAGCAGCCATTTGAGGAAAAAGGCAGTACGTGACTAAAATGAAAAGAAATAAGACCGAACGTTGTATTCGTCATCAATGAATCACATTCCATAGAGTGGGACAGTCTTACAGATCAAGCTATCAATCTATAAGAATTAACTAACGTCATAAAGAAAAGTTCTCTATAATTCAATAGCTCTCCCTTTTTTTCTATTAACCAAAGGTTTTCATTACTTTAGAAGAGAAATCTATCTGTTTTATTTTCATTTAAACAAGGTAGAGTGTAAACCAAGTTAAAGTAACTCAACTAGTTTAGTTGAATTATAACTCAACTAGTTTAGTTGAATTATAACTCAACGCAACTCATCTAAAATTTATGTGAACCAAGTTCATCTCACCTCACTTTTAAATAAATTGATTGAATAACTCATGAATGGACTCATTTACATTTCTAAAAATAAAACGAAAAAATAAAAAAAAAATTTATAATTTTACAAAAAATATTAATATAAATATTTTTTTATCATATGTTCGTAAAACCCAAAAAAAAATATCATTTAATTGTTTTTTTTTCATAATAACATTATAGTAATTAAAAAAGTACTAGAATTGAGTAATTGTAGAACAATATGTTCCTTGTATTTCTTAGTATGATTTTGTACAAAGATTAGGACCTAATTTATAATACAAAAAAAATAACCCAAAAAAATAGATAATTATTACACAATATTTTCTAATTATATCTTATCATATTTTAATTACTTCTTACTAGTGAGAACATTTTATCAACACTCCTAATGCTAGAAATCAAGGATTACCCCATTAGTCAAAGATTTCAACTCCTCGCCCTCAAATTAAATCATAAATGTTGATCATATCCAACTTGCAGATGAAATCGTTAAAAGTTTAGTAAAAAAGTTTTTTGGTAAATATATCTAATGTTTGTTTTTCTACGGGAACATAAATCGTGTAGATAATTTCATCTTCAATCTTCTCTTTGATGAAATTTCTATCTATTTCGATATGCTTGGTTATGTCATGTTGATAGCAACTTTGTTATCGTAATAAAATTTAATTGGTGACTTTATCACAACTTGAATTTCATTCAAGAGTTTTTAACCACAAAAGTTCATATATTCTTGGTGCAACTATTCTAAACTCTACTTCAACATTACTTCTCACCATTACATTTTGTTTCTTACTCTTTCAAATTACCAAATTTCCAAAAACAAAGATACAATACCTATTAGTAGATCTTTTATCTTCTACTTAGTTTGTATCTACAAAGATTTTTATATCATTAATTTCATTGTTTTGAAGTGAAACTCTATGTCCGGTGACCCATTGAGATGTTAAAGAATTTCATACATAACTTCCAAGCGAACTTCCTTTAGAGAGTGCATATGTTTGCTTGCAACACTAAAGGCAAATGAAACATTAGATCTAATGTAGATAAATCTTTGTATTAATCTTTGATATTTGTCTCTGTCTATTGGTTTTTTCTTATCTTCATTCTTCCTTGTCTCTATCGGAGTGTCGCTCGGTTTGCATCCAAGCATATTGGTTTTGATGAGGAGACCAAATATGTATTTTCGTTGAGATACATTAACTCCTTTTCTCGATCTTGTAACTTCCATTCTTAAAAAGTATCTCATTTGTTCCAAATTATTAACTTCAAATTATGAGACCAAGGTTTTCTTCAATCTTTTAATTTTTTTTCTATATTATCTTCAATCATGATTATATCATCAACATACACTATCAAGATTGTTTTCCTCCCATTACTAGTGTGTTGGAAAAATATTGTATGATTGGATTGTCCTTGCTAGTACCCCTCTTCACCAAACTTGTTTAATCGAGCTCTAAACGACTGTTTAAGACCATACATTGATTTTTTCAATTTACATACAACGTTTTCTCTTCTACTAAACCTTGTAGACATAGTCATAAAAACTTCTTCTAACTCTCCATTTAGGAATGCATTTTTTTATATCTAGTTGGTGAAGTTATCAATTTGAATTTGTTGTTAGAGATAGAAAAACTCGAACTGTATTTAACTTAACCACATGTGCAAATGCTTCAATGTTTCAATGTAGTTAATCTTGTAGGTTTGTGTAAAACATTTTGCAACCAACCGAACAGGTTTTGTACCATTCTATTATCCAATCAATCTTGTATTTTATTGCAAAAGTCCATTTACAACCAACTGAGATTTTTTCATTTAGTAATTATGTTACATCACATGTTCCATTTTTTTAAGTACTTTCTTCCATAATAGCTTCTCTCTATTCTAGGATTCCCACAGTCTCTTAATGTTTTTTGGAATTTTCATTCTATCAAGGTGAGATGTAAAGCACAAAATCCAGAGAGTTTTATACAAAACAAATCTAAAGATGGGATGAATAGAACAATATTAGTTTTATTTTCCAAGAGCAATAGGCACCTCAAAAGATTTAGAAGATTCAGAATTACTTGAATTTGGTGTAAACTCACGGATATTTGGATCTATCATTGGTTTCGATTCTTTTGGTACTTCAAGTGTAAAGATCTTCCTAGCTTTCAATTTTGACTTCGGTAAGTAATTGTCTCTTTGTTTTTCTATTTCTCCTCTTAAGTTCAAGTTACTCTTTGTAGATAGCAAGTAGTACAAGATGATGTATTAAACTCAGAATCCCTATTTAGCTCATGGGACTCATTACTCTAATTATGAGTCGTTGCAGTGGATTCGAGAGGAGCGAGATCAAGAGTGAGATCATAATTCAAATATTGGCCAAAATTTCTTTTTTTAATATTATTCTCCAAGGAAAAAGAAAGGAATTTTGATAATAGGAAATATTTTCAAAGAACGTGACAACGAGACAAACAAAGATCATGTTTGTAACAAGATCATAACATTTCTTGCTCTTTTGAGTAAGATAGAGACAAACAAAGATCATGTTTGTAACAAGATCATAACATTTCTTGCTCTTTTGAGTAAGATAGTATCTGATAAAAGCACATTTAATAGCTTCTTGATCAAGTTTGGACCTCATTTAAAGTGGTCCTAAACAAATAAATTTGAAGCCCTTTAATAGCATGTTAGCTTGTATATAATTGAATTGGTCCCAAAATAGCATGTTTGTACATAGAATGTAAATATTTAGTTTATGTGCACTCTGTTAAATATGTACGCGCATATATATTGTATGTGCACATTATGTACGACTAACATATTATTTTAAGAACAATTTAATTATGTACATATTATACATGTTATTTGTGGCCCAAACTCGAACAAATGAAATGCAACCAAACATTTGAAGAGTCAAATTATTGTTGGAAAGAAGTGTTGTAACTTCCGTAGTAGTGTTTCAAAAACGAGAATTTGACTATGCATACAATTAATGAGATACAAATTTAGAATGAATGACATTTTACTAGAAATTTTTGAGCATATTTATGGGAGAAAATATCACTAATACCCTTGAAGTATGCATTTTTTAACAAATACCTCCCATGTTTTTAAAAATATCATAAATTACCTTCGACTTTAATGGAAGTTAAAGATAACAATTATTCTATGATATTTTTAAAATATCTTTAAAATCAAATGATATCATTGATTTTAAGCAAAAATAATAAATAATTAATAAGACTAAGAGTAATAAAATAAAAATAAATGAGTTACATTTTTATTTTACTCAAATATTATAAAGCATACAAACCAAGCAAATAAATAAATTTACAAAATTTTAAAATATGTGTTTTACCGATCAAGAAAATAAAATTGACGTATATACAATAAATGATTTTTTTGTTCATTTATACCAAATCACCTAGTAAAATTAATTTTTTTTATTTTCTATAATGAATTAGGATCCAATTTCTCTTAAATTTAATAACATATATTACAAGATGTAATGATAAAAATAAAAAAAAATTAAATTTTAACATTTAAAGTGAATTAATAATAAAAATAACAAATTGAAGCAATTTACAAAAATATAAAATTTGAGATTAAATTTTAAAAAAAGCAATGTTTATGGATTATTGAAATTATAATTAACTTATTTTTTTTAAAACAAATTATCCAATTATTATACACAAATATTATATTTCTTGAATGAGGTAAGTAATTTTTTAATTACGTTAGTATAACAAAAAAGTAAAATTTTAATTTGGTATGACTGCAAAAATATTTCAAAAATATTTTCTGAATTTAACAAATTAGTTGATTAATTTTTTCATTAATAAATAACAATGATGACAAAAATTTGAACAATGTAAAAAATAATATAAATGTTGGTAAAAAATTTAGTAGAGAAGAAAAGGAGACAAGTGGTGAAAAAATCATGGACTTTAGATTAATTTTTTAAGATTTTTTTAATTTAAATAAGTTTTTATATTTCTTTATTTAGTGTAGAATTTTATTTCTAATTATAACATAGAAAATAAGTAAATATATTCTTTACTTATTATTTTTAAAGAGTATTTCAGTGATGTAACAAAAAATGAAAAATATGTAAGAGACAACAGATGAAAAAATTAACGTCGTTATTGTTAGGAGCTATTTGTCATAATATGTCTAACCTTAGTGTCACTAGAGACCATTTCTAAAACACTAAGAACATTTGTGAAGAAAATGCAAACCTTCGAAGTGTGAGTGATTTTTTCCCTATTTATGGTGAACATTAAAGCTCGAACTACTTCAAAGAGATATTTTTTTCATTCAGCTACCCATTTTATTGAGGAATGTAAACACATGAACTTTAATGTATTATTCCATTATCTTGAAGGTAGTTTTGTAGGTTATGATTGAAATATTCAATGTCGTTATCAATGCAAAGGATTTGGATTTATATTTGAAACTGGGTTTGAATCATTGCATGAAAACTAATTAAAACATGTTGAGCCACAATTTTTTCTTTTAACAGATAAACCCAACAAATACGAATATGATTATCAATAAAGATAACAAACCACTTACTATGTATATGATTAGATGTACGGGATGGACCACACACATCACTAGGTATATGGTAAAAGGTTTGGAAGGTTTGTATGATACTCCTGAAAAAGTACACTTATGTTTTGTAAACTTACAAATTTCAATTGAAAATTGAATGTTTTATTATTCAAAAACATAGATGAAAATAATTGTTTTCAATAGTAAAAGTTAGAATGTCTCATTCTATAATACCACAATAAAATTTTGCTATTATTAGGAATAGAAACAGAATCACAAGTAACAACTTGGCAACACTCTCTTTAACTTCATCAAACTAATATAGATCTTCACTCTCTCTAGTATTACCGATCAACATCTGAATGATAGGTCGTGAAAAACATAATAAGAAGGGAAAAATTAAGCAAAACACTGAAAGGTTTTTGCCAGTTTGCTAATAGGAATTAAATTACAAGCTAAATTTGAGACATAAAATCCAAAATTGAGAGTTACGGATTGAGAGATTTGAATACTCCTTTTTCTTGTAACAGATGAGAGAGATCCATTTACGATTCTAAATTTAAGATTCCACGCATAAAGTGTTAAATAAATGATAGATATTAGTTACATGATCTAACAAGCCATAACCAATAATCCAAGAAATTTTGGTTTGAAAAGTAATAAGAACACTTAAGTGATTACTTTTATAACATAACAAGGTAGATGATACACTTGTAGATGACTAACCAAAATTTAGAAAATTAAAAAAATGATAAAGCTAATCCACTTGTTCCGGATTGAAGGTTCCTCCTATTTGTTGGTCAATTGAGGCTTGATAACTCTGAGGTTTATTTTGTCTCGATTTTCAATTAGAAGGATTTTTTGTGAATTTCCCAACATATGTCTTTAATGTGTTTGGGCTTCTGATGGTGTTCAAAGAAAAATTTTCTTTGCTTTGAATTTGGGCCTAATGCATTTTGATTTTCATGTGACCCAATGTTAGGTAAAGCCCAGGTCTAGTTTTTCTTTGGTTGGGATAGGCCAAAGGTGCTAAAAGCCCATGACCTAGCCCAATTTGTTTATTATTAAACCCATTCTATGCATTATAACTCCTACTTGACCCTTTTATCTTAGTTTTTAGGGCTGAGTTCTCAAATTGATCCTCGAGAGACCCATGATATGTAAGAGAGGACGACAACATTACCACCCCTTCCAGCATCCTCTTTTTCGATGGTCTTCACGTTTCACCTCAAAGAAAACCTCGTGAACTGATGAAAGAAGCTGTCAACTGAGAACTCTACCTCAGACATCATCGACTTCACTATTTAGCCCGGCAAGAAACTCAAATACTATTTCGTTTTCAAGCTTCTTCTGGTAATGTGTATTATCCTCTGGACACTCTCATTCTTCTTCAGAACTAAAATCAAGTTGCCAAAGTGAGATCATCTCTATGTAATATTCGATTACACCCTTCTCCCCTGTTTTAATTTCCATAGTCATGTTTTAAGTTTAAAATTATGGGCATTCTTAACCATCAAAATATGTTTCATAGACGACATCTTGCCATATTTTTTTGTTATAGGTAAAAATAGGTAGGTTTTACTAATGAATGGTACCATGGAGTAGATGAGTCAAGCTATAACTAGAATTTTTTGAGCTCCAACATTTGTGGTGGTTGGTTTCTTTGTTTCTCTAGTAAAGTAACCCATTTTTTCTTCTCCATCAATTACTAGCCCATTCTTTAAAATTTATCCTGTGCAATTTTTCCACAATAAGTTGAAAACATGGGCTGTCATTTGAATTTATGTTGGGAATTAGAGTTTGTTTAAGGGGTTTTTGAGGCTATTATTGGGTATGCCATACAAAGTTGGTTTTAAGGAAAACCAAGCTTTGATACCATATAGAATTGAGTGGATTGTAAAACAATTGTGTTCCTTGTATTTCTTAGTATGATTTTGTACCAACATTAGGACCTAATTTATAATATAGAAAAAGAATTAAAAAAGAAGCTAATTTAATACACAATATTTCCTAATCATATTTGTTCATATCCTAAAAACATTCGACTTATTGGATACTTTAACCATCATTTCTAGTGCTAGAAATCAAGGATTATCACATAGTCAAGGATTTTTACAAAAATACTATAATTAACAAAGTCATTTGTTGCAAACTAGTTCATGAGCTAAGTGAGCTGGAATTTCAGCTCATAAACTCATTGAATCAACTTTAAATGAGCTGAAAAATAATTGAACCTCTAACAAACCCATCCATCATGTTAAAAGATATAGTAAAATAAGGAGAGCCTTAAGAACAAGACGTGCTACTAGAATAGCATGTGGTCCAAAATCTACAACCATACCTTGCTCAAAGGAACATCGAGCTGGATCTTCTCCAAAATAAATTATCATTGCATCCACATTCTTACCCTGCAAGAACATCAGTCTCCATATAAATACTTTGCCTTTGCAGGAAGGGGACAAAAAAATTTGTTTTGTGTGCTAAATTGGATGCAAGCTTGATGATTATAGCTTACCACGGCAGAATATAATGAAGCCAAGGACCTCACTTCAGATTCAGCAGAATGGAGAAACTCCTTTAGAATCTGAAAAACAGAAGCAAGCAAATTTGATGATTTCAGAGCCAAAGAAATTCGACTACGCATGTGTCCTACATAAAAACTTTGATATAAGGCTACTAGTATTTAATTATTGCCACCAGCACTACCAGAACGTTAAAAACTTAATTATTATAGTCAGCACTGCCATGTCTTAAAAGCTACCAGTTGGACAACACTCTGGTCTTTATTTAAATCTATGATGACTAGTTCACATGTAACGAATAATAGCAATCTATAATCAGAGTTGAACCAGCATTTGCAACTATTGCTGCTAAAAGGAGAGAAGTAAAGCGCAACATCACTCATTTATTTGTCGCTGTCTTTTATCACTAATAAAGGGTATCTAGTCCACCACCTTCGCTATAAGCATCCCGTTATTTTTGTTCTAGTTTTATACGTTACTATATCCCAATAGCTCACCTTATGATTTAAAAAAAAAATTCCAATTGCTGCTCGGCATTGTATGATATTTAGCTAGTCAGCCCCGTTGATGTTATGTACTAATCCACTAACTAGCATAAATTCATTAGAAAAAGTGAAACCAAAAATTTTTTCCCCATGATAAGCATAAATTCAATATGAGGGAAATAAAAGATAATGAACAGGCCAGAATAGTTCCCAAGGTAATTTTTTGGAAATTATTCCTAAAGGCTTGTATGTCACTTGTGCACACAATACCGTTATGCAAATAAATATGTTTTAAGTTGATCTTTTCTTTATATGTACGCTAAAACTTTAGTAACTAATTATAGGTATATGTAATTTGATGATGTAGCATCTGAACTGTTCACAAGTACCTAATATGAGGTGTAATAAAATCAGAGATTCAGCAAAAAACGAGATGAGCACAAGTAGGAGACTAAAATCAGAAAGAGTGAACATTAAAAAAAAGGTGTAAGATCCATATTCATCAGTATTAGAGAAAGAGATTTCCCTGACTGCTTAAATACCTTACAAAAAGTTTCTGATATGGGACCGTCACTTTCAGCGTTGGCCAACTCCTGGATAAGTTTCTCCAATCCTTTGTTTACAGCTTGCATTTCCTCTGCTATATATTTTAATTGTATCTGGGAGGAGATTACAAAATGCAATATACAAATGCAAACTTTACATATATTTTGAAAGTGATAAACTCCAAACAAGAGCAAGAATACCTTTGATGCTGGTTCCAAGCTGGTAACATCTTTAGTAAAGTCCAGAACTTCTGGAAGTTTGTCAGAAAGCACCTATAGCTTATCAAGCAACCTTGATTATAATCAACTAGTATAAAAAATTACAGAAAATATTGATTGACAACACGATATATGCTACTTACAATATAGATCCAGTAAAGCATTCTTTGTTGAAAACAACACAAAGGATTTCCAACACGTACCTTACAAAGATAATGCATGAGAGTCATTCTTTTATTGTGTGCGCGAGTATCAATTAGCTTAAGTAAGCTATCCAATTTGAATCCAACAGCAGAACCTAAAACAAAGCATCAATGTGAAAATTAATTATAAAAATAATCTTAAGGGAGCCATGATTGTGATATTGGATCTATTGCATTAGAAAGAGGATGATTTACCAAAAGCAAATATGCCAAAATGGAGATACACAACAAAATTTTAAGATATAGACGATACTGTTCCTTTTTTTTCCGCGGGCTAGGAAGAAGATGTTGTTACTTATAGATTTATAGGTTTAAGTGCCAAACAAGGCTCCCCTATTTTTGAGGTCTGTTTAAATTGGGAAACAACAACGATATTATTCAGGTTTTACAAATGCCAATGTTCATATTAATGCTGGCCTAGCAGTCTATTAGTATGCTTTTAAAGTATTTGAATTCTAATATTCATATATTTACATACCCTCAAAACACTAAATCTATTAACTTCAACTTACCTCGTGCAGTTCCTCGGTTCAAAGCATTTCCTAAAGAGAGAATTGTCTGCATGATTCTCTTCAATTTGATGGAATTTCTAATCTGGTAGAAACAATCACCATTACGATTAATAAAATTTCAAGGGAACAAATTAGTTTCAGCAACCTTTTTCTAGGAATAAATTACTTTCCATAATTTAAAAAATATACACACACACAGAGAGAGAGAGAGAGAGAGAAACTTGCCTCTTGTGTTGCAGCATTCACAACATTCAGGCTATTTCTAAGGTCAGAAACCTACAAGGCAATTGAAAATCTAAATAAAAACTTTTAACACCAAAGCCAGGAAAATAAGCACAGTTGATGATGAATACACTTCTTCACCTGAGAGCGGAATTGTATCTTGAAGGAGAAAACTCTAAGCTTAGATTCCACACGAGGCACTTGCATCAACTCCAGAAAGAACTGTAATGAACGACAGATAGCAACTTACAGTCCAAGTGATGCCAAAGTCAAACCAAATACTTCACCATTTTATTTCTTCAATTACAGCAGCCTCCACAAATGAGTTTAAATGTGCCATATTTTAGCTCAGAAACAAAGAGAATCACCAAACTTAAATCGATATGACCACCCATATGGGGCAATCCAGAGAATACCAAGTTAACATATGAAAAAAAAACTGCATATTGCATTAAATCATAAAGTCACAGGAGATAAATGCAACAATCAATTCATTTTCCTTTTTTCTCAAATCTAAGGATCAATGAGTAGAGATGTTAAATAAGTGTTGAAATCCCAATTATCTGATATTTGTAATTATAAGTAATTAGGGAGGTGATTAGAGAGATTTATAATCATTAGTTTAGGTAGATCTAATTCTTATCCATTTTATATTAATTAGGAAAATTTTGTTTTTTTTTTACTATCCTAGTTTTACTATAAAATTGTAAACCAACATTATAAAGTTATAGAAATAATATACACAATTTTAAATTCTTTTTTCCATATAGTATGAGTGCAGGTTCCTAATTAGAACCTAATCATGTCTGATGTAATATTAGAAACAACCTTATAAATCACCACAATCCCTACCATGAGTTCTCTAGATACCTCGTCTCTACATATCACTATATAAAAACTCAATAGAAAGAATTATTGAGAATGGGCTCAATCAATTAGACTAGTGACTAACGGTAAAGGAAAATTGGGACACCTGACAAGCAAAACCAAAAAAATTGCTTCAATCAATGCAAGTGCCACCCAATGTTGGAGTTCAAAGAACTCCATAGTGATTGCTTGGCTTGTTAGCTCTATGTTACCAACTATTGGAAAAATACACTTGTTCTTACCAACGGCAAGGGATGTGTGGGAGTCTGTGAAGGAGATATATTTAAATGGTGAGGATTTTTCCCACATCTTTGAAACAAAAATCGGATTGTGGAAATTAAAGCAAGAGAATTTGATGTTACCGATTATTACATAGAGATGCTATCACTAAACAAGAACTTGATCAGAATTCACAAGAGTAGGAATGTGCTAGCGACGTTGCACGTTACCAAAAAAACTCGAAACCGAACAAAGTTTGAATTCCTGACTGGACTCGATCGTGATTTAGATGATTTCCTTGAAAGAATCCTCAGTCGTCCATTACCCTTTGTTTGTGAGGTGTTCTCTGAGGTCCGATGAGAAGAGACCTGACGATGGGTGATGCTTGGCCAACCTCCTCCTCTTCTTCCTCCAGACATGTGTGATGGTATTTCTCACTTTGCACTTAGGAATGGAAAACACTTGGAATTGATTAATGTTGGCACTAGTTATGGGCATGGGTTGATTTATCTGAGTAGCCCAATTGAGCCTAGTGGGTTGAAAGCCTTTGATAAAACTAGTGGGCTTAAGGGCTTAGGAAGTGGCTTAACCAATTCAACTCAATGGACTATCTTTAAATTCTTCAACCCATAGACAGACTAATATTGGGATTGGGCCTTCAGCAAATTTCACTAATGAGTCCTATGAAAATTGGACAGAAAATGGCTTACAACGAAAAAGAATTTTTTGTGATCATTATCGTAAACCTGGACATTTGAAAGATACATGTTGGAAAATTCATAAGAAACCTACAGATTGAAAACCGAGACAAAATAGAGCCCAAAGTTATCAAGCTCTAATAGATCAACAAAAACTCAAGAAAACTCAAGTTCAGGAGGAACATTTAATCCAGAACAGTTGGATCAACTTTACAGAATTTTATGGTCATGCATCCTCTACAACCTTATTGGCCTATAAAGGTAATTACCTAAGTGCCTTAACAACCACATCACATTCTAAAAATCCTTGAATCATTGATTCTAGCGCTTCCGATCACATAACTAATACTTGTCAATTATTTACCTCTTACTCATGTTGTGATAATAAACTTAGAGTGACAGATGGACCCCTCTCAACTATTGTTGGAAAAAAGCAACATCCAAATTTCTAACTCTGCATGTCTCAAATCTGTCCTTTATATTCAAAACTTGTTTTGTTATTTAATATCTCTTAGTTAATTAACATAATATTCAAATTACTCAACTAAGTTTTTCCTTCCTATTGTGTTTTTCAGAACCTATCATCAAGGAAAACGAAGTGCTAAAAAGTATGAAGGTCTTTACTATTTTAATAAGATCAATGTGAACGAAAATCGTCAAATTATTATTTGTAATTCTACATTTGTTTCTAGGAATGATGAACTTATGTTGCGGTTTTATAAAATGGACCAACCTAATTTTCATTATTTGAAACATTTCTTAATGTCTATATTTTCACATAAAAATTAATTTTCAATATGAAAGATGTGAACTTGCAAAATACTGATGTCATTCATTCTCAAATGTCCCACATAAATCATTCAAACCTTTTATGTAATTCACGACGATTTTTGGAGACGCTCTCGCTGTCCTACCCACACTCACTCTAAGTAGTTTATCACATTTATTGACGATCATACTAGAATTTGTTAAGTTTATCTGGTTAAAGAAAAAACTAAGGTTCAAGATATTTTCATCAATTTTCACAATGGTACAGACACAATTTCAAACACAAATCCAAATTCTTAGGATTGATAATAACTCAGAGTATTTTAACCATTTTAACCATACTTTAAACCACTATTTACAAAAACATGAGATAGTGCACCAAAGTTCTCGTGTCTACACACCTTAACACAATGTGGTAGCTAAACAGAAAAATACACTTTCTAGAGGTAGTTGGAACTTTGATGTTCACTACTAATATGCCAAAAACATTATGGGGTTATACATTTTAACTGCCACCTATCTGATTGATAGGATGTCAAGCCATGTTCTTTCCTTCGAAACACCCATTCAAAAATTTCAAAATTGTCTTCCCACATCACACCTTCAGTCTGAACTTCCTCTAAAGGTGTTCAATTATATTGTATTTATTCATATTCACTCATATAATAGGTATGAGTCAGATCCTAAAGCAACCAAGTGTGTTTTTATTGAAAACTTTCCTACTCAAAAAGGGTACAAATGTTATGATCTTTCTACAAAAAGGATCATAGTTAGTCGGGATGTTACTTTCTTTGAAGATACACCTTAGCATCAAAAGCCCTCTTTTCAAGGAGAGAAAATGAGTGACGAAAACTCTTGATAAATATTTGGACCTAAGTCACCTAAGTTTTAACCCTATTGAATCCATCATCACAAACAGTGACCAATCTAATGCAAACAATGAACAACCTACTACCCCGCTCTAAAGTGCCACCTAAAAAAGGAAACTTAAACCAAGAAAGAGTTACAGAAAAACAAAATAACAAAGAGGTGATTATTTACTCCCAAAGGCCTAAGATAAAAGATGGGAAAAACTTCACACTTGATGCACCAAGAGAGTCAAAACCAATGATAGATCCAAACATCCAGAAGAAAATTTCCTCACCAGGTAATTCCGATTCTTCTCTATCTTGTGATTTGCCCATTATCATGAGAAAACCAACTCGATCTTATACACTTCATACAATTTTCAAATTTATTTCTTATAATACTCTCAACTGGTTTTCATACTTTTACATCTAAACTTAACAGAATAGAAATTTCAAAAAATATCCATTAAGCTCTTAAAATCCCAAAATGGAAAGCACTGTTATGGAAGAAATAAGGACAACAGAAAAAACAAAACTTAGGATATAACAAAACTACCGAAAGGGAAGATACCGGTAGGCTGTAAATGGGTATTCACAATAGAATATAAAATTGATAGGACAATAAAGAAGTACAAAGTCCTTCTGGTTGCAAAGGGATTTACACAAACCTATAGAATTAACTATACAAAAACATTTGCACCAATTGCCAAACTAAACACAGTAAGGATACTCCTGTCACTGGCAAAAATTCTTGATTGGCCTATCAAACGACTAGATATCAAAAATGTCTTCCTAAATAAAGTTCTAGAAGAAGACGACTTTATGACAATGCCACCAGGATTTGATAAAGAAAATACAAACAGTGTGCAAATTGAAAAAATCATTATATGGTCTCAAACAATCACCAAGAACATGGTTTGATAGATTTACAAAAGTGATACGAAAACAAGGGTATCAACAAGGGACAATCAATTCATACATTATTCTTCCCACATAGTGAAGATAGAAAGAAAGTAATATTGATTGTGTACGTTGATGATATAATCCAGACTGAAGACAACTTGAAAGAAAATGAGAGACTAAAAAGGAACTTCGCAACTGAATTTGAAATCAAGGATTTGGGACAAATACGATACTTCTTAGGAAGGAAAGTAAGATGATCAAAAAAGGGAATCAATATCACTCAATGTAAGTATACTTTTGATCTTCTTACTGAGATAGGTATGCTTGGATGTAAACCAAGTGATACTCCAATTGAAGAAACTTGGGAGATTTAGTTGACAAAGAAAAATACCAGAGACTAGTAGAAAAACTAATATATCTATCTCATAGTAGGCCTGATATCGCATTTACAGTTAGTATAGTAAGTCGACATATGCATATCCCAAAGAAGCTCATCTTAAATTAGTGTATAAAGTTCTCAAATACCTTAAAGAGTCACCATGTAAAGGCTTGTTCTTCAAAAAAAACGAAGTCAAAGATACATATAAATTTTCACTGATGCTGATTGGACTGGTTCAAACGAAGACAGACAGTCCACTACAGAATATTGTACCTTTATCTTTGGAAATTTAGTGACTTAGAAAAGTAAAAAACAAAATATTGTCGCCAGAAGTAGTGTTGAAACTGGATTTAGGACAATTGTACAAGGAATGTGTGAAGCATTGTAGTTAAAAAAACTGTTAATGGAACTTCAAATTTCAATTAAGTCGCCAATTAAACTTTACTATGACAATAAAGCTATCATCAACATCTCTCTCAATCCAATTCAACATGACAGGATAATATGTGTGGAAGTTGGCAGAAACTTCATCAAAAAAAAAGTTGAAAATGAAACTATTTGCATGATTTACTTTCCAACAAAATAATAAGTTACAGATACCTTTACTAAAAGACTTCCACGACAAAGTTTTAATGATTTCATTTTCAAGTTAGATATGATCAATATTTATGATTCATCTTAAGGGAGTGTTGAAATCCCAAATTATCTGGGATTTGTAATTAGTAGTAATTAGGGAGGTGATTAGAGAGATTTGTAATCATTAGCAATTGTAGGTAGATTTAATTCGGATTCATTTTGTATTAATTAGAAAAAATTTGTTTCCTTTTTTATTATCCAAGATTCACTATAAAATTGTAAGCAAGACATTGTAAAGATATAAAAATAATAGACATAATATTTTAAATTCTTTTTTCCATAATAAGTTGTCTCATCTCATTTCATGTCCCATTTAATGTCTCTAATAGGTTCATAGGTTAAAGTTGTTCTATCTCATTTAAATCTCATCTCATCTCATCCCATTTGAAGTTGTCCCTAATGGGCTCATAGTTATTGATAATCATGGTTATAATAGATAATCATATTTCCCTTTTTCATTGTTTTGTAATTTTAACTGTTATATTTAAGCTCATTTGGGATAAATTAGATATCTCATTATGTACCATCTCATTACCATCACAACCCACCAAAAATTAAGGAGGATAAGACAAGATAGTCTTACAAAATTTACGAGTCGTACCGCAGGTTAATGAGACATCCTATCCCAATTAACACCTCTATCAATTAGCATGTTACTATGTTCCACATTATACTAGTAACTCCAAAAAAAGTTGCTTCTTTCTTTTTCTTAGCTAAACTTACTTAGACTAACATAACAGCAGTTACCCCAACATTATGCATTTGAATTTCTTAATTTCTTACATCATAAGATGAATCATTAGCTGGTGAGATAAGAAACAGAGTCATTATGCACTTCTCCTTTTGGGCAGAAGTTTTACTGAAGGGCTACTGTAACGTACACACAACTTAAATGAATTAACAAGCTTTTTGGTAAAAACCTTCAAAATCTTAATTCTATAGGAAAAAGAATAACTCCTCTCATATAGTGAGAGGGGTGGGGGAGGAAAAAAATCATTGTCTTAATGGAATTTTTATGCCAAGAAAAGCAGTTCCTGAGAGTAAAGAATGCAAACAAATAGAGGAATTAGCCAAACATAGAATAACTAGCTTATTCCGTGATCTAATTTCAAAATGACAATGACCTTAGTGGCAGTGAATCTCCTAAGAATAATATACCTAGAATATGACATCCACAGTAATGGACTTAGAATTTAAATTGGAGTACTCCTTTTCAGAAAACAAGATAGCATAAATTATTCTAATAACAGAGTATAACATGAAGGAAATCTAAAAAAGCACAAATCATCTTGAAAACTATAAAATTTAACACTCATACATCTTTTATATAGTTTTGGAACTATCAAAGCAGGAATTAAATCAACAGACCTGTTCGCATTTTCCTAGTTTGTCCTTTTCCCCAGTATAGCCCTGAGTACAAACATATAAATGCAATTTATAACTTGAAAGTAACAGGCTAGCATATTACTTTCAGACACTAGATTATTATTACTTTACCAACTATTTACATTACCTTAAGTAGCTTCATCTCCTCTTTAGTTGGACAGAACTTTACGAGATTCTCAATCTGATCAACATCAAATGCTGAATCGTCTAGGGCAAGCACCAAACTCTGTCACGATACAAACAATATATTACTTTTAAGGATACACTTGGTCATAAACTCAAACCCAAGATAATTTGGATAGATATGGACTATCAAATCATTGCTCTTTTACTCATTAGGTCTTGTTATTTTCAAAAATTTCACATAGTTTTGATTGCATCCACCAATTATATTTCCTAGGAGGAACAGAAATTGTTGATTGCAGGAGAATATTGCACAGTAGGTAACAATATGACCTTGCAAGAATTGGTACAAACATAAACAAAACTCTTGTTCCTGTCCCGTAGAGATGTAATGTGGGTTGCCTCATCTCATCTCATGACTCATTTAATGTCTTTAATGGGCTCATGGTGTTCATTTTTCTTATTAAACTTACATTATAAATGATTATTTATCATATTTTCTATTATTTTTTTAATTTTACTTGTCTCATTTAGACCTATTAAGGACAAATGAATAATTTCAATTAGTGAGACAGGATGAGATGGATTTTGAAAAATAATAGATTGTCTCATGAATCTTATTAACATCAAATTTCAATTTATATCTCTACTACCTTGCGCTCAATTCTATCTACTCAAAGGCTCTGAGATCAAAAATTTGATAGAAATGAAAGGCATAATCATAGGCAATTTACTAAGCTAAGCTTATTTCTCCCTAAACCAATTTTTTTTTTAAATTCGAAGACTTTTCAAAAAGGTGAGTGACATAGGTAGTCCCCAACCTTTTTGAGTAATCCAAAGTTTGTTCTTAAACTTTAAAATCTTACACTTCACTCCTCAACCTAATGAAGTAAAAAAATCATAAGGACAGAGCAGAGGATGCTTTAACTTTTTAAACTGGCGACTTAATCGAAATAGATTTTCTCATGACTCATGTGATTCTGTAAATAAAATATTTGCATATAATTGGCTGCCATCAAGCTTACCATCAATTCAAATGATGGCACTTTCACCTTTGAAAGCATGATTTCACAGTTGTAGGCTCGTCTAAGTTCAACCTACAAGGAAGATTATTGAAAAATGTATTTGATGTTCACGAGGACTTTAAAGGAGAATGAATAACAATAGACCCTAACAATGATATAAGACCGAAGAGATCTTACTTGAAAGCTCTTAATAGGAAAAAAAACAACCAGAATGTAAATTTTATATACCATAGTTTCCAAGATATATCTTAATGTTTAGGGAATTAATTTTGAGATTCTTTCTAAACATTGCAGCCAAAAACTTGTAGGTTGTAAGCTTACAACTTTTTGAGTGGTAACTAAATACTGAACAGTCTTGTTTCCTCATATAAGTAACACATACAATAATTTACATTACGGTGACAACTAGCTAGGTGTTGCTACATATGTAAAGGCATGCAAGAAATGTTCATAACATATTTAATGACATGCAAGAAAATGTGATCCATTGGATATTGTCAAAGTCTATAAGAAGTATGGATCTTTATTTCAATCCCAAAAGGTTAACCTTATGGGTAGAGACACCCACAATCCTTATAAACTCTATCATAGCATTGTATTTAAGCAATGTGAGATATTATTCTTAATATCCTCCACTCAAAATGTGGGTCTTTATCTCTTACAAAGCCCAATATTTTGTATTTTCAACCTATTTTATTATATTATATTATATTATATTTGGATCACTTGTCTCTTGTTATTTTTGTATGAGGACCCAAAATTTTTGGCCTAATCAACTGAAGCTCTAATAGAGAAACCAAATCTTCCAAAAGCTTAAAGTCTTTCAACAACTTCTAACATGATATCAGAACTGGAGGTCATATATTCAAGGCCTAGTAACTCAATTGTTGAATTACAAGTGTTTGGCCAGCATGTTGCATAAAGCAAACACTTATGAGTGAGTGAAAAATGTATAAAAGCAATGTTGACCCTTTTCCCAATAGCTTAAACTTTTGAAAGAGTTAGTTTCCCAACAACTTGACCTTACCATACCAAAGTTGGATCAACTCTAAAGATTCTTCTACATCATCAAATTATAGTCCCCCAACCTTGTTCTTTTTTCCTACTCATTCTTACCCATAATTTTTTCCTCTTTTTTTTTTAAAAAAAAGACATCAAATCTTTTTAACTATCAACAAACAAAAAACAATGACACAATTTCCACCCCTACAATAATCATATTAGTGACTAGTGTATGATTAAGAAATAGGATAAATTCAAATTTTAAAAAAAAAGTAACCTACCAGTTGCACTTTCTCAAATCTAGCTAATCCAAACTTGATTGATCTCCTGTCTTGGTCTGAATTTAGAACCACTGCTGAAAACAGACTCTCTAACTCTAACATGTCAATCTCTGGAGCCCTATCATGAAACATCATAAAATCATGTCGCATTAACATTTCGGAATAAAACTCATTAAATAACATATAACTTTTCTTGTAGTCTTATGGTTCATACTCAGAGGCTTCACCAGATTTCTCTGTCTCAGCCCACAAGCTTCCTTTAACTACTCTTGAAAACTTCGACCAATGCAATGGTTTCAGTTTCTTTTGATTATTTCTTGAACTTATGGTCTGTGGCAATACTTTTGCACTATTGGGAGGATTAAGTGGTGAACTAGGAGGGGGAGAACCAAATGAAGTTTTCCCATTGCTACATAGTGAAAGAGATTTCATAAATCCATCAATTCCTTTGTTAAGAGGAGCTGGAGGTGGTGGAGGAGCAGTTGATGGACTCTTCAATGTTGGATAAGAATTTTTGGATGAAGAGGTGAGAGGAGGCGGAGGCGGAGACGGCGGTAGCAATGGTGATGAACTTGCATTACCTCTAGCATTCCCATAATTATATGGACGAGGTGAAGATGATAACGAAGAAGAACTAACATGATTTGTAGAATGCCCAGATCGAGGAGGAGGTGGTGGTGGTGGAAGAGGCCCAACTATAATGGAAAAATTTTCCCCCAAAGGCAATGTTGGAAGAGGGGGTGGAGGAAGAGGTGTTTGAGATGGAGTTGGATGAATTGGTGAAGGGGTAGTAAGAGCTATAGTTGATGGTGAAATTGATAATACTCGAGCAGAACTTGAGACTGAGGAGCTAGTTGTATTTGTGGGTCTAACTATTGATACATGATATTTATCTGGTAAATAAGTTTCATTTACTTTTCCTTTTGAAGATTCTTTCGATTTTAAAGCTTCGATATGATCCAAGGGCAAAGGTGGGGGTGGAGGAGCACGTGAGGTTGCATCATAAGTTAAGAACGGTCTCATTGGTGGAGGTGGTTGAGGCATTGATGGTGCAATTGAGACATTATCGACATGAAAATTTTCAAGTTCACATGACACACTTGAAGCAGGGCATGGAACAACTAGAGATACATTCTTCGTATGAGAGTCCTCTACACTTCCAAATGAAGCATCACTTAGCAAATGAGACTTTGTGCCAACAATTGTATATGGAATTTGATGCTTTATAACAAATCCAAGTGAATCTTTGGGGGAGTTCGAGGAAATTGACGTCGGCTCTAAAGCTTGTGATGTCTCTTGGAACATTAACTGGTTGGGTGGGAGATACACTGTCTGAACATTCTGAGGTCCTGTCTTTCTTTTACTCATTTCACCATCTGAAGATTGGGAGGGTGAGGGCACAGACTCAATATTGGTAAAAGATAAATTCTTGTAATCAGAATCCAATACTGCAGGATTCTTTTTCTTTGGACTTTTTTTGGGGCTCATTTCCTGGGGTATTGGCTCATTCTCACTCTTTCTAAAAGTTGGAGACTGCTTGGGTGAGGACACCGACTCAATCTTGGCCAGGGAAAAGGAGTTCTTGTTGTCATAATCTGGTATTGTGAGTTTCATAAACCTTGGAGACTTTCTCAAACTCATTTCCTGCAGTAAAGAGCCAACATCAGCAATCTGGAAATTACAGTCCAAGTTTTCATCAACAATATTGGATGCACTTACCTGTTGGAGTACATTCAAGGCAGCATCATCAGTAGGATCTAGCCAGTCCACACAGCTAAATAACTCCTGAACTTTAGCAAATGCTTCTACTGGAAGACCCTCCTCCCCAAAGCATGAAATACCATTCACATCAACAGAGGCAGCAGCATCAATCTCAGAAAAAATAACCTACATCAAAATGAAACCAAATCGGAATGTCAAGAGAATATCCCAAATTAAACATGATACAAAATGAGGCTACGGTGAATACCTCTGCCCTGAAGTCCTTTGGAAATTGATCCTTAGCATTCCACAACAAGTCAACTTCATCGCGGTTGACAATCAAAATATTAGATCTAATAAAGGCTGTATTAAATGCAACACGAAAGATCATTTCTTCCCTTTCCATGTCACCATTTGAGCTAATACATTCAACCACGACATCACCTTGAATATGGCAACTAATGTCAATTTTAACCAGTTCACATTCTACCTGCAACATAATCAGTCTTATTAATTTAAAGCATGGTGTCATACATTACCTATTGATATAATAAAAGAAATAGCTTAAGAACGTAAAGACAGCTTCCCCCATTGAATTCAAGCCTAAACCAAAAGCACAAAAGCAAAGTTTAGAACAATAAAATTCCACATATATAATTTAGCATCTCAATCCATTAAAATATTAAGCCCAAACTACCAATTCACATTATAAATACTGATTACAATATTCCTTAAAAGTCAACAAAATTAATATAGAAAATTAAGGTTAATTAATTTGAAATTTGCAGACATATTTAAGTTGAAGTAAAAATAAGTAAATCAGCTTAATGTTTCACATGCCCTCAATTTCTACACAACTCTTAACGCATATAACCAATGCAAAAATTGCTCACGCCTTCGTTTATGCCATACAAAATAAAAGGATACATCACCTGCTTGTAAGTGCAGACAAATTTACTCTTTTTCGGAGTAGAGTACAACAGTTTGGGAGTTTTATCAGTGGATTGAAATGGATCCAGTCCATATATCCGAAATATAAGACGGAAACCTCCTTCCCCATTAAAATTTGGAATAAATCTGAGGATAACACAGTCTAAAGTGAGGGTCCTATCTAGTGGAGGCCATTCTGAGGCCACATTCCTCCTCGAGATATACTGCAGATACCTAAGTTGAGAAGGAATTGGATTTAACGGGGATAGAAAATGCAAAAGCTCATTGGGAGCTTGCTTGTAAACCATGTCTAGAGTCCTTTGCTCCCCACTGTACTGCTTGCTGTATATCAAGAGTGCTGCCTGCATGAATGCCAAGACAGGCCAACCACCCTGTTCACAGTGCATTAACAGCACATTGTTCTGCCCAAGTGCAAGCCAACTTTCACTTGATCTTAGAAAATGGTGGATCACCTCCATTCTGAGAATGGAGCACCCCTCAAAGTGACGAGGATACTCCATCATAGTCATATCATACTCAGACAAGATGTTTGCCAGCTGACTTCGTGACTCTTCCTCACAAAAATTGAATACCAAAAATGATGCATCAGGTAAGTAGTGTCGAAGTTGGGTTACTATCCCACCAATGTAAACCTTGTAGTTTTCTTCATCGCAGGCATCAGTAGTGAAGCAGCAATCAAAAACTATATGTTGATCAATATAAAACTGTAAGTCAAAATAAAAGCTGAAGAGTTGCAGGAAACTTAAACGAGCAAAACCATGAGTGTATCTTCTGGCACAAGTAAAGCGCCTTAAAGACAATCCATTATTTAGAAATTCTGTACATTCGTGTAACTGGTAATCAGGTCTAACACTTCCCACCACTCACATCGTTGGAGGAGAGATCAATGCTAGTATGCTACTACAGGAAGAGATGAGAAGGAAAGGAAGAAAATGAAAATTTCTGCCATTATATTGCAATAAGGACAAAGGTGTCAGTCAGAGGTTCAAATTGTTCTGCTCTATGAGTACATTAGTTTCTTCTGTCTACACCCACTAACAGAGATTTTCCCACTTGAATTAATTTCTCAGCACATATTATCCTAGGTTTTGAAATCAAAATTTGTGTATCTGAACAATGGTAACCATTTCCCACGTTCCCATTAGCATTCATTATTAAACAGTGTACTTGATAAATAAACAATCAAACGGTAGGTAATCGTGAACCAAAAAAAAACAGTGTGTAATCAGGCAATCAACAATGTTAACTACCTAGCCAGACACAGGAGTACGTACTTGGATACGTGAACTGAGATAATATTCATTCCATTAACAATTTTACATCAGTAAAACAAAATAGAAAACAGAAAAGCAAACAAAAACTAATAAATTACTATTAAGAATAAAGAGAGACCGTAAACTCTTTCACAGATCTCAAGAAGCCCATCGGGAGGCTTCCTAAAGAACAACCGACGCAACAATGCCATATGAGTCGTCCAAACGCCCCTCCAATTCCAAATACCACCAAGCCCTACAACCGCATATCGCACACAATAATATCAATGACCTCAAATCCAACAAAACACACACACACACACACATATATATATATAACAATGAATTGAATATTTCTTGACATTACAATTCCAACTTGATCAAGAAAGAAAATGAATTTCGGAGTTTTGCTTTCCCAAACAAATTTCAGAACCGCGACTCTAACAGAGCGAGAGGGATTGAAGGCGACGAAGTGAAGAGGCTTGATGGAGTGCTGGGATATTCGGAAGTTTAGATTGTTAGGTTTGACTTTTGAATTTTTGATGAATTGTTTTGTTGTAGTTTAGTTTTCTTTCTGTTTCGTGCAGCTTTACTTGCCTCGTGGAGCTGAGATTGTCCCCCAAGCAACCGACTTCGACATTGACAATGACAACTTAGTCTAACGTGTGTAATTCCCTTAGATAACACGTGTACCAATGCTTGCTTATTTCCGGCTCTATCCTATTCTTGACGGATAAAGGTTAGTCTTATCAAATAAAAGTAATATTCTTGAATTCATATTTTTCGATATATTAATATTATTTTTATTTAATATTATTTAATATTTTCTCACCTTCTTATTATTATTTTAAAAACAATCCTATATATCTTAATAATTATATCTATCTTTACTTCTTTTTTTCATGTTCTTAATGTTATGAAATTCTTTAGTCCACCACCGATTACCCTTTCACTATTTATTATAAAATAATTAAAAAATATATTTTTTATCGAAATCAAAATTAAACGATTGTTAATTTATTTAAAACATCATCTTTAATAATAATCCTATTATCATCATCTCATTTTCTCTAATTTACTTAATTTTTTTATCATTTTCGACCACTTTTTAAAGGTTATTAAAATCAAAGAGAATGAAGTGATGATAATGACAATCAAGAACAAAGATATGTATTTTAAATAAGTTTGTGGTAAACTAACTATGGGTTTAAAAAAAATACATCTTTAAATTGTTCTAAAACATATATTGAAAGTTACTCAATTGATAAAGAAATAAAACGATATTAATAATAGGACGAAAATAGTGATGAATGCTTACGATAATTGATGAGATAATATGAGAAATTTTTGTATTAAAATGAACAAAAAAAATGAGATAATTCATAAAATAATAAATATTTTAATATAAACAAAATTATTTTCGGTTTTTCTTTCAAAATTGAGACATTGATGTATCTTTTGTTAAATAGAAAACTACTAATATATTAATTTAATAATATGGATCCAAATGTGTATATTTGTTTAATAAGGATATTGCTAAAGACTAAATACAAGAAAATTATAAAAATAACAAAAATATCACATTTTAAACTTATAAATATAAAAACATTATCATTTATGTTTAATTCATACATTTTCAATAATAGGAAAAAAATCTAAGACATTATTTTATATTAAACGCAATTTAATAGACTCCGTTTAATTGAACTATACTCATTTTAATAGTTAAATTTAAATGCAATTAATTAAACATTATTTTTGAAGTATTATTTTTTGAAATTTTTTTAAACTCTTTTTGTTCCATGATTATGAATGGGCGTAAGTATAGACAGGGATAGTTATATTAATAGTCATAACCATCCCCATCAATTTAGGATACATTCAGCTAATAACTATCAATTATGAGTTGATAGTAATTTTTTTACGATTTTTATTTTTTATTTTTTAATATTGATTCAAAAATATATTTAATTTTAAAAAATTAAATGTTAACTTAATTTTTACTTTATTATATTATTTAAAATATTGACATTAGTTTTTATTTTTTTAACTATTTAACACATGTTTTTAAGTAAAATAAAAAATATAAAGTCAGAATAAATAAAATTTAATATAAGTATACAAAGTATTGTATGTTTTATTATTAAAATTATATTTTTTATGTAATTATATGCATGTAAAATAATAATACTAATATATATTCGGTTTCGGTTAACCACGATTTTTGTATTGCAATAAGCATCTCTGCCTCACGTTTTATCAATTATGATTGTTTTCGGATAAAAACTATATATTTTTACAAATAACCGCAATTTAGATTATACATGATAAAATTACTCATCCTTATCCATGATGAATGGTTAAGCATCAATAAAAATTATCTCCACTATTTACTATTTACTATTTTATTTTATTTTAATTTAAAAAAAATGATAAACTTACTTTAAATAACCAGCATGATTTATTTATTTATGTATATTATATTTAAATGATGTATAAATTAATGTAGCTCTTATTTTAATGAGATACAAATTCATAATATCAAACTTAATTATATATTAAATATTTATACTTTTATAATTGTTAAACATTTGTATTTTAATCGTATTTTAATTACTTGACATAAATTAATAATATTTTCATAAAAAATCATTAAAATAGTATAATTTATCATTAATTGAACTTTCTTATTATAACTAATGGACTAAATAACATCAATTTTAATCTAGAAGAATAAACAACACAAATAATTTAATTTAAAGGATATGAAGCATCACACTATACCTATAAATGTCTTTAAAAAAATTATTTATTCATTAAAATTGAAGATATATGTATAAACTTATATCTCATGTGACCCCTAAACTTATATCTTTCGAACATTTATCTTTAAATTTTCAATTGATATACTTTGATATCATATTTTTAAATTTCAAGACATTATGTATAAAAAAAAGAATATTTTTATCCTTAAATTTTAGTAAAATTTAAGGATTTAGTCCATAAAATCTTTAATTTTAGATACTAAAGTATACTTATTTTCTTTGGGCTATATGTGTGCTAATTGAAAATTTAAGAACTTAAGTGTTCTAAAGACTAAATTTAATGACTCAGTATCATCCCACCTAAGGATATACCTTGTCTTCATAATTATTTCCAATTTTGAAAAAAATTAAGCATACTAAATAAAAAACTCTTATAATATTAAATCAATATTTTTTTAATTCAATTTTTTATTTGTATTTTTCTTTTACTTTATGGAACTCATTAGAAAAAATGTATGTATACGATTAAAAATAATTTCAAAATTTAAGAGCTTAATGCTTATCGTATTTATTTTCAATATATATTGCATTCAATTTTAGTTGAAAATTTAAGGAAAATATTTTAAAGATATAAATTTAGCGAGTCACCTCGCCTAATAACATAACTTATACTTCACAAATTACTTTTAATTTTTAAAAAAATTAAGCATATTAAATAAAAAAAATTTAGGTGACATTTGGTTTACATAATGAAATTGGAATTGGAATGTAATGGAATTGAAACAATTTTGTTTGGTTTAATCATTGAAATCAAAAAATTGATCAATATTATAGTATTTGGTTTACAATTTGAATGTAATGAAAAACACTGTATATTAACTTAATATCCTTATATTCAGTAAAGTTTAAATAATATTATTTAATTATTGTTTTTTCATCAAACAAAATACATTATTGAAATCATTATTTTTTTAAATAATTATTATTTAAAAAGAAAATATATTATTTTTCTAAATAGGGCTTAAGATTTTGAGGTTTGAGATTTGGATTATATTTGTGGGTTAAGGTTTAGAGTTAAAATTATTATTTTTCTAAATAAGGTTCGTGGGGTATGGTTTTGAGATTTAAGATTTAGAGTTTAAGGTTATATTTATGGGTTATGGTTTATGATTAAAATTATTATTTTTCTAAATATGGTTTAGGGTTATATTTGGGATTGAGGTAAAATTGGAAAGAAAAAAATTAAGATGAGAATGAAATCACGATTACTTAAGAAGGAGAAAAATTTTTAATACATTTTTTTTATGAATTAATTTCATTCCATTCTCATTTTTCAACCTAAACAAACATAAAAATAGAAATAATCAATTCTGATTTCATTCTATTTTATCCAACCAAATATAACATTATAATATTAAAAAAATTTAAAAATTTAATATATGTCGTATTCATATATTTTTAACTTTTTGAAACTTATCATAAACAAATATAGGAACACCTTAAAAATAATTTCAAAATTCAAGAATTTAATTCTTATCATATTTATTTTTAATATATATATATATATATTTTAACTATTGTGTTTTTACAATAATAAATATTTAATTAATTAAAAAAATTATGATTAATTTTTTATTATTTATTTAATTATTATTTTATTAAATAATTTTTAAATATATTCTAAAAAAATAAATAAAAATAAAAGGTTAAAAAGAAGTATAATAATTTTTGCAATTGTGTTTTAACTAAATTAATAAAATAAAATTTTGAAGAAAACTTAAGGACTTATAAAAGTAGAAAAATAAGAAATAAGAAAAATATAACGAGAAAGAAAAAAATATTTATTACATAGTATTTGTTATATAATAATAAATTATGTATATACATTAAAAAAAAAATCTGCCTACCTTAATAAATTGATAACTCACGATAAGCTACTATAAATAAAAATGCTTATTAGAATACTTGGAAAAAAAAAAGAGGAAAGAAAAGAAAAATCACATGAAAAACAAAACCGGAAAAGCCCCAATGTATATATTTGATTCCACAATCAGTCACCCTAATTTCGCTCTCTCCCTTTTCCACACCAACGCTGGCCGTCAAGTATCCTCCAACTCTATTGCCGCCGGCCCAATCCCGTGAAGTATTCTGATCGGTTGGCTTTTTGTTTGTTATAGGTAATCTTTCTCCCTTATCTTGATCTATTGGCTCTGTTTTATTCTAGAATTGCGGACCTTGTATATACGGTACTGTGATATTAGATAGTTTAGTGATATGTTATGATGATTTGTGACCTTTTCAATCATTCAAATGTGTTGTTTTCAAATTTTCAATATATTTCAAGGCCTCATTTTTAACTGCGGCCTAGGACCTCACAAACTCTTGAGCCACCACTGAGTAAGCATACCACTTTGGAGGGAATTTGTGCTTTCCAGTTAAGTAAATTTCTTAGAACTGTACGATATGGTACGAGAGAAGTGATTGTAGTTTTGAAAAAGCATAAAAATAGATTTGGGCGTTACTGCTTGATAAAATATTAATCGGAATTGGATATAAGCCAGAACGTGCACTACTACTTATATGGAAATGACTCTTGAACATTATCAGTTTTTGCTGGAAGTATAATATAATGGCATGGTTCTTTTTATATTACTTTATTACTTTATGATTCAAAATTAGAGTTCCTAGGTTTTTAATGTTAAGGAATGCCCTTTTGGTAAATGGTTATGTTTAGATAGTGAACCTTGAGTTCATTTATGGATAAACGTCTAGACAATAGAGTTAGAGAAATAAAATAAAATAAAATAAATCCCTTCTCTTGATTATGTTAGTATCTGCTTTCAAGACCTTATGTTGTCAGGCCAAGTAACTTGTGGGCTTGATCATGTGATATGGAAATTGCACTAGCATCCATGTAAATTTAAAGTACTGTTGCTTTTATAAGGAACCTTAAGCTGTTTTTTCATCTTTCTTGATTAAATTATTCACTTTATTCTTGTAATTTAATATTTTTATCATTGCTTTCTGACTAATGCTACCCAACCCAAGTTGGGTTGCATTTCCCTGCTTATGTGGGAACTTATAATTGGCTTATGCTTTATTAAGTGAGATCATATAACGCAAGTTTGAGAATCTTACTTGTAAAGGCCAATTATATTGTGACACTTGGCTTGGGATAATCCCAACTTGGGCTAAAAAGTCTTATTATGTGAAATAATTATTTTATCTAATCTAGATCATCCGAATTCTCTCTAATGTTGGCAGTTAACTAGAGAAGCATGATCTAGAAGGACAACCTGAAGTGGTGTTTTGACTTTTGAACAACAAGCCTAAGTTATCCCGTTTCCATATTTATTTCTGTTCTTTTATTCTCCCTTTGTGCCTTCTTTTTTACCAAGTGAGTTTTCTTTTTGTCTAATTAGAGAAACTAAAACTGTGTTTAGTTGCCTTTTTATTTTTCCATTTTGCTGAATAGGAGCAAGTAACTGGTGCTTTCTGGTATCCCTATTAAGTTTGATATTTGTCTTGCATGTGTTATGCAGATGAGTCTTGTGACTGATTCTCCACAATCGTCTAGCAGTGATGACTTTGCAGCGTATCTTGATGAAGCATTGAACTCATCAGATCCATCACCAGAAGAAGAAATTGAGGATGATCACGATGATGCTGAAAGTGGGCGGTACTTTTTATGCTGTTTCCTTATATCCTTAAATATCAAATATGATATACGATCTATTCAAGCATCCACTTCGCAAGAACCACCTTTAATATGAAGTTTCATTATTGAAGTGTGAGTTTAATTTTAGATATTTTCTTCATTTTTGAACACATAACATCTGATTGTGTTGTCATCTTTGTTGATCCCCATGAGATGCAGAAGGGGAGAGTTTGTGATCCTTTAACACCAGGATCCATGTGTCATCAATATTGTACGCTTTTGATAGAAATGTATTTAGTATGGCACTATTTCTTTATGGTTTCACAATTTCACTTGGATATTTAGCCAGTAGAAGATCTAAATTTCTCCTGCCCTCTGCCATGTCTTGATGTATGATGGCATCTGTATGACTTGGTCTATGAATATAATGATATTGCATTCTCTAGCTTTTCCTTCAATGATATTTACTAGTAAAGTAAGTACTAACCTTCTCCCTAATTTTTAATTGTCTTCCAGGATAAAAAGATGCAAAGTGGAGGATCCTGAAAACATAATTGAAATTCAGGGACCTATTTTGCAAGGAACTCTAGAGCAAAAGTCAGGTGACCTTTCTGATTTAGTTAATAGTAGTTACATTTTTTGGATGTGTTCTATCATATTCTTGCAATGCTGAAATTTGTCCTGGACTTTTGTATGATCTGAGGTGATCTAAACACCAATATGTTCTCAGATACACTGTAAACAGCTCAACAAGAACTATCAAATAACTTTGGCCAGTGTTTTTCACCTCTTTCTGCTTCTTCACTTTTGTTACTTTAAGGACAGTTTCGGAAAAGAAAACAATAATAGGGTAGAGAGAAAACATAGAAATTACTGTCTATAAGAAAATGGATGAACAAGGAAGATAGAGAGAGAACAATCGAGAGAGGAGAAGCAATGGTCTCATGCATTCAAGTCTTCTTTAAACAATAAAGAGGCCTCTCTATATGTGCCCTAAGAACTTAACTTGACGTAACCTGAGAAATATCAAAAGGGAAACAAAGTATTAAGGATGATGAAATATCACAAATAATAAAACCATACACAAACATTAAACGTATGTAAATAGTTCTTATATGATTCCCACATTTGGAACACAATTTTCAACTAACATAACTGAAATTTTGGCTATTTAAATAATTGGCATTAAAACGAAGGTAGCCTTTAAGCAACAGGAAGTCTAAAAAATGTCAGCATACTCAGCACAAATATTTACTGAATCTTGTGAAGTGAAAACAAATTACACTACCTCAGAAGGCTCAAGTTTGGTTAGAAAACAAAAATATGGTACTTCTTAAGTTAACTTGTAGCAGTGTTTTTCATAGCTGGGTTAAGGATAAAATTTTGTGTAAGGATTCATTGGTTGGGATAACTGGAATTTTAAATTTTTTGTGAGAACTTATTTACTATTATAGTTTTCTAATTGTTTTTGGAATTATATCAAATCTGGAACATTCAGAATCTTAATTCCAGATCTAACACTTTTCCATTTTTAGCCCCAGACCCAAAGTCAAAGTTCATATTTTACATGCTTGTGTAGTTAAAGTAATCCGTCAATTTTCTGGCTCCAAATTGGAACAAAATGTTGGTTAGGACAAATTTTCAACATTTTTAGATCTGGGATGTTGGTGGTGAAAGTGCGTTACTTTACTCAATTAAGTTTTTTGTTTTTTTTCCTCTTGGCTGCTCTCTCAAAGTTCCTATGTAACATTGCATCAAAATTATAAAAGTAGGTTGTAGCTCCCTCAAGTTAGGTTATAAAAGATTATAGATCTGCTCTTTATTTTTTAAACTTTTTCTATTCCTCTCCATCCAAATTACGCAGCTATTAGCCTTCCTTTACAACCCCACCTCTGAAAAATAGTCCATAAAAACAGACTTGAAATCACATACCAATACCTTGAAAAAAAAAACAACACCAAAATAATTGGTCCTAAACTCAAAGCTTAAAGGTAGCGTCCCTATTGTAATAAACTTCATGTGTTTAAGACTCAACACAATGTAAAAATTATTTCATTGATGTAATGGTATAATAGCCTTTTTTTCCTCTTCATGAGTTATTTTTTTCACTTATTTCTGCCTAACTTGTGTATAATTTTTTCACTTATTTCTGCCTAACTTGTGTATAATTTTTTCAGTTATTGAACCTAACATGTACAAGATTTTAATAATTCAGTGTGCAGATGTACAAAACTCACTAGTTTGTTTTTATATCTTGTTTTCCCTTGATGCTTGCTAATTATTTTATAAGACAAGATGATTGACAGTTTTCTACACATCTGCCCAATACATTTGAAATTATGCTATTATTTATTTGCAGAAGAATTCCTTGAGGACAATATTTGTACACATCCTGGTTCTTTTGGAGACATGTGTATACTTTGTGGCCAGAGGTTGGAGCCGGAGTCTGGTGTGACATTTGGGTATATTCACAAGGTATCACCTGTCCTATATGACTAATCAGTATAGTTTTTGACAAATGAAGAACTAAGGATAGTAATGAGTGAAGGGGGCAATTAGTATCTTCATCACTTCTAGAACACTCTAAGCGTTAGATACTTCTTATCGCTTCTAGTTTTTGTGCTTTTCTTAGAATGAAATTTTAATGTTTGAGGTCATGTTTGCACAAAATGAGCATTTACTGGTTTGGTGTCCCTTTTCTACATCTTATCACAATTATTAACATCTTCATGTACAGAGGAATTATTCACCTCTACTTGGCTTGAACGTCATTGAAAATGCCAATATCTTGCTATAATGATAATTAAGCTATTAGAACTGGTGAAATGTGAATCAGTTCTATCAAGCTTGATGCACTGATCTGCTATGTCATTTACAGCTTCTTTGATAACACGAATGTGTAACAAGGGAATTTTGTTTCCCCCTGAGCAGGGATTAAGGCTTAATAATGATGAAATTGTTCGGTTACGCAACACAGACATGAAGAATTTATTACGTCATAAAAAGCTTTACTTGGTGCTGGATCTTGATCACACACTGCTGAATTCCACTCAACTAGTAGATTTGACATCTGAAGAGGAATACTTGAAGAGCGAAGCAGAATCTTTACAAGGTATCTGATATTCTATGTGCTTTTCCATTGGCAAATTCATTAGGCATTTGCCTGTCAAAAGCTTCATTTTATCTTGTTTGAATGGTGTTTTTTTTGTTTTCATGTTATGGTTTATTGGTTAGATATCTCTAAAGGAAGTCTCTTCTTGTTGGATGCGATGAGAATGATGACGAAGTTAAGGCCCTTTGTTCGGACATTTTTAAAGGAAGCAAGTCAGCTGTTTGAGATGTACATTTACACTATGGGTGATCGGCCATATGCTTTGGCAATGGCCAACTTGCTTGACCCCAAAAGAGAGTACTTCCATGATAGAGTGATATCACGGGATGATGGTACCCATAGGCATCAAAAGGGGCTTGATGTGGTGCTGGGGCAAGAAAGTGCTGTTCTAATCCTCGATGATACAGAAAATGTAAGTAGTTTGATCTGATTGTGTTGAGGAATTAATTATGTTTTTGGTTAATATTTATAAATCTTAAATTTTTAATCATTTTCTTCCTATAGTTGTCCATCTAAAAGTCATTGGACTTGATTTATACTTTTGGAAAATAAATAAATATTTGGTGAAATAAATAAATCATTAATCAGATTAAAAGAGTCTTTTGAAGATTATTTACTCACCTTATATTTTGTTAAGCAACTCCCTCAAGAATTCAAAATCAAAATCAAATCTAGTTACCCACATACGTGATTAAAAATAACTGAAAGTCATCAGAAATTAGAATCGTTATCAAAAGCAACCTTAAACCTTAATTATAGTGAGCATCATTGCTACAGGGCCGCTTAATCTACAATGTAATTTTCAAATACATTTACATTATTTCAGGCTTGGATGAAGCATAAAGGAAATTTGATACTGATGGAAAGATATCATTTTTTCCGTTCAAGTTGTCGTCAGTTTGGCTTCAATTGCAAGTCTCTTTCTGAGTTGAAGCATGACGAAGACGAGGAAAAAGGAGCTCTTGCTACCGTATTGAATGTTCTTAAGCAAATTCACAATGTGTTTTTTGATGTATGCATTGTTTTCTATCCCTTTGTCTACAAAAACTTCCATAGTTCTATGCTAATAATTTGTCTGGGAACCCTTATTTTAGGAACTGAGCAACAATCATCTTGACAGAGATGTGAGGCAGGTACGGTTGTTCTATATGTTATTCTATGCTTTTTTAAAGCCTCGTTTATGTGATACCATATTTTGTCCTCATTGAAGCATAAATGAGGTGGATATGCAGAGACAAAATCTTTTCACTAGTCATCACTTGCACTGATGTTACGTTTAGTGGCTGGGACTTGGATGCTGGCATGCTTTGAATCTTTTTAGGGTCAACATTTTTTATATGCTTTTTTCTGTTGAAACTATCTTCCTTTTACCTGCTTAATTTCTGGTGGGGGTGATTCTCAAGATATGATTTGGGTTCTGGCCTATGATGTTTTACCTTGCTTGTACTATAAATTGTTCCTCAGTATGTTGCACAAGGGATCCTTTAAAAGGAAAACTATTACTGACGTAGCTCTTGATTGAACTATAATTTCTGCATATAATGCCTTCTTTCTTCTGTTGCCCCTTCATTTCTGGACCAATGTATAGATTTCTCTCTCCTTAATTTCAATCAAATTTAACTTCGTTAACAGTGTGGAGATTTTGGCTCGGTACATATAACATGATGTATAAAATTACTCTTCAGGTGCTATTATCTATCCGAAAGGAAATCTTGAAGGGCTGTAGAATTGTTTTCACCCGTGTTTTCCCCACCAAATTCCAAGCTGAAAATCACCCCCTTTGGAAAATGGCTGTGCAGTTGGGTGCCAGTTGTTTAACTGAAGCTGACCCCTTGGTAACACATGTGATCTCGAATGATGCTGGAACAGAGAAATCTCGTTGGGCAGTGAAAGAGAAGAAGTTTTTGGTCCAACCACAATGGATTGAAGTCGCTAATTACTCGTGGAAAAAACCAGCCGAAGAGGACTTCATATTAACCAAGTGAACAACTATTGCCGTTTAATACTAACACTCTCATAGTGTTCATATTTCTAAGTAGCATATCTTGGCATTTTGTTAGGTTTAGTTCCACTAATCTCATGCCTAACACAATTCAAGTAGTAGCCAGGTCTAGGGTGGCAATTTGGTGGCAATTTGTTGGTGTTATTCATGTCAGCCCAAATGTAAAATGAATCGTGTCCTGTCAGCCCATTTGAAAGAGATATGTTGTGTTTGTTTCATTTTTAACACATTGATGTCTAGTTAATCGAGTTGTTGACTTGTCAATATTTCAATATAAAATTAGTTATAAAATACATAAATATAATAATAATAGTAAAATATTGAATATATTCTCCATGTTTTGTGTCGTGTTCAAGTGTGTTATAACGTGTCTTGCATTTCATGTTTGTTCTGTGCTAAGTTTGTGCGTAGGATTGAGGCACAAATCACCACACCCAGTTATTACAAACAAATTATCATGAATCTAAAAGGTTGAATTCCAAATTTGAATCCATTGGAAGTTTTGAGCTGCTTTGGTCTGTGAGCTGTAGGAAGGTTAAACCCATATAATGTTTCGCTCTACTTAGCTCGATTTTGTTGTTAGCTTCTTATTAACTGTACCTATGATTATAAAAAGATAGTAGCATCACTTATTATCATGGAAGTTTATGCTCTCTCTCTCTCTCTCTCTTCCCTTTGATATAGTTTTTCTTAAATTCTTTGTTCATCTGCATAATTCCCCTAGTATGCAACTTTGCATTGCTTATGAAAATGTTGTATTATCTATGTTTATGCAATTTGTATACTACACATGGAATCATTCAAAACATAATTTTTAGGAGCTGCTTGGTAAAGTGTTGGCCTTTGCCAAAGTTAGTGGTAAAGTAAGCTAAAGAATCTTTATGAATGGTTGCTATTACCATTATAAGAATGAGATTACTGGTATTTCCTATTTCTGTAGTGTCAAATAAGACTTGGTTTCATTTGGAATGGTAATCTCTTCTCTAACAACGGAGGCCCCTCTGTTTTCACATAGGCTAAGCTCTAATATATAGACTAGAAAACTATGTATTAAATTTAGGAACTTGGAGGTTCTACTGATCAATTGGTAAGGATTTGTTGGGTTTTAAGACGAACTTTCAATGTCTGATGAAAGCTTTAAGTTGGGCATCTTCATACTTATTAGTCCTGGTACTAAAAAAATAGGTTATGAGATTGAAAATAAAATAAAAAAAACAAAAGTTGTACCTGAAAAGAAAGGTTTAGTAATGTAAAATTTGGACATGACTAACTCGGGTAAAGTCTTGCATGTGTTATGTTCAACCTGTATATAATTCAATGTATATATTTTTTACATAGCTCATTTATGTCAGAGTTGGTTGGTCATGAACTGAGATAATATAGTAGTCTAGGCTTATCAATACAGGGAAGAGAAAATGGTGAGATGTAAGACATTATATATTCTCTCTTTGTACCTTTAAGCATCCACTTTCTCAAATGTTGATTGGCCAATACCACTGCGTCATCTTTATTTAGGAAAAACTAATAATTCCCCACTCTTTATATTTACAGCCTTATCACACGATAGAAATGAAAATGGGTCAAAGAAATTGAGTACTTATGAGCATGATAAATAGATTGGACATTTGAGATTGGACTTCCAATTTGACGAAAGAAAAGCCCGTTATCTATTCATAGACAAGTATTTATCTTGGATATCTACCTAATTTCTAGAAATATATGAAATATTTAATATAATTATTTATTATTAGAGATATTTTTTAGGATAATCATTGATCATGAATGAAACAATGTAATAATCTCAATCATTAGTTTAGGAGGTAAACCACTTTAGTTGGTGTAGAGACCTCACATGCAAACATCCATAAAATAAACTGACAAATCCTGTAATTATTGTTTCATTCTCGCCATACAAATTCTTTCTACCTTATTTCTCAAAGTGTGATATTCTTTATCTTACTTAAGTACCTATTTGGATTGTTTACTGACCAGGATTACTTAGTATTTGAGTTATTAAGTGGCGCACGTAACTTGAAGAAATTAGTAGCTTGACAAATAATGAGCAAACAAATCGCTTGTTTGATTATCCGTGATTATTCGTACCGTTGGTTCGGTTTTTATCTGATAAATTTCAAGGATGGTTATCAATATAATTGTATTTGAAATTAATTAATTTATTAAATTAAATTATATATTAATTAGTTATGTAGAAGTTTTTAAAAAATTTGAAAAATGATATTTTTAGGATATTTTTTAATAACTATCTCAAATTGTTACTAGCGGGTAAAAAAACGTTATCTAATCGTAATGATTTTTGGGTGGTTTCGGGTATAGATTTTATAATTCTATTTGGGGACAGTTATATCAATAACCGTCTTTGCCTTTACCAACTTTTACGAATCTGTTGACTTAAGAACCTGGTCACATGTTCGAAGCCTCAGGAAGGCGAAAAGAACTCATCATAGCTCAGTTTAGAGGTAGAGTCTAAGGATCCCTCCACTGTATAAAAGCTATGGGTCCATGAGTATATCCTAACATTAAAAGGGCACCTTTTTATAAGGGCTATCTACATGGGCCTGTAGCTTTTATACAGTGGGGGTCCGTGGACTCCACCTCCAAACTAAACTACGATGCATTTCTTTCATCCTTCCCCATCTTCGAACCTGTGACCTGCCCCTTAAGTCAACAGATTTGTAGAAGTTGGTACCAACTGAAACGTAAGTTCGAAGCTTAGGGAAGGCGAAAAGAACTCGTCGTAGCTTAGTTTGAAGGTAGAGTCTAAGGACCTTCTACTATATAAAAGTTGCGGGTCCACGAGAATATCTTAACAAGTATTATTTTTACATTAATTTGAAATATTATGTCATTAATCCTCAATTAGTAACGAGTAATTAGAATTTTTTAGTTTTTTTTTCAAATATGCTAAAAAAAATAAAGATTCGAAAAATAGGCTGTTGTAAAAATAACGAGTGATTAGAATTTTTTAGTTTTTTTTCAAATGTGCTAAAAAAAATAAAGATTCGAAAAATAGGCTGTTGTAAAAATATTACACTTTTGAATCTCTGATGATTCAATCTGGTTTAAACATATATAATAATGGTTCATTATTATTTTTATAGATAAAATGATATTAATGTTGTTTAATTATAAGAAATTAATTCAATTGAGTTATTATGCTTTTATTATTATTAACTTTTTATTTAAAATTTTTTTTAGACAAGTTTACATTGAGACTCAAAATAAATAGGAAAAAATCTTTCACATTGTACTACCTACAATCAAACCCACCCACGCAATGATAACCAAATAAAACCGTAATATTCTTTGTGATTATCACAAATTTGGATAGTGTAGTAGGGCTTATAGAAGAAACATCATGGCATCAATTTGCAACATATGCTGATTATATTATACATGTTTTTATTTATTTTACTTAACCTCAATTTACTCAATAAAAATTAAAAGAGGCATTCGAAGATTGGAACTTGCACCAAATATTCATAGGTACCATGACCACAACTTGGATAATTTGAAGGGTGATGCTTTCTGATTTAATAATTATTATATATTAGGTTTTTGATTCTATATCCCCCATTTTTTAAACTCTTTCTTTTAGTTGAAATCTTTTTGGGTATTAATGGTATAAAAATTACACATTCTGCTACTCTCATTAGTCATCTTCTTTGTGCTAATAACCTTTTTTATTTTTTTCCATGTAAATTTAAATGAAGTTGATTTTATTCATCAAATCTTATAAAAATATTTTTCTTGATATGATAAAAAATCAAATCTCTTCAAATTTTTTATCTTTTATTCTACCAATGTTTTTCATCACCTTAGATCCCAAATTCAAACCATTACGAATATTCATGTGTAAATTAGTAGGATTAAATATCTTACGCATAACTTATTCATCCACCAACAAAGAAGTAGAGAATTTTAAAAATTATTGAATCCTTTTAAAAACTCGTAGTTGGAGACTCAATCTTCTTTTTAAAGTTGTAAAAGTGATTTATATTAAATCTATTCTTCTTTTCTTACCTTCATACTCGATGAATATTTTCAATTTTTTTAAAATGATTTGTGAAAAATGTAATGCTTTAATTAAAAATACAAGAGGAATTTTAGAAATCTTCAGGCAAAAAACAAAAAATAAATACTTAGTCTTAAAAATTTAGAATCAACTTTGTCACCCAAAAGATATTAATGGTCTTGGTTTTCATAAATTTAAAAATATAAGCACTAGTCCTCTTTGCAAACTTGGTTGACAATTTTTGAACAATGATAGAAGAATATGGTTTCAATTGTTCCAACATAAATATGATCATTAAAAATATTTTTTTGATTATGAAACTAAATCTTTTGATTCATAGATCTAAAAAGGTATTTTTCTTCGAAAAAAAATTCTCAAAATTGGTGTTTATATAAAAATTATAGACTACAAACCCATAGATATTTGAAAAGACTTGTGGATTCCCTGGTTAAACAATTTTAAATGCTATCCTCTCATTTTACCCCTGATCAATTACATTAATATCTCTCCAAAGTTCATGATACCTTTCTAGAATCCCCTCACATGATTTGTGATTTTGGACTCACAGTACCAAAGTCTCTTTTAACATTAAATCTGCTTACAAATCTTGTATCTTTTCAAGAATCCCTTCCCTCGTTGTAAAGCCATGTGGAAACTAAAAATCCATGAAAGAACAAAAAATTGACTTGGAGACTTTTTTCTAACTACCTACCTAACAAAGGTAAGCTATCATCCAAATTTAATCTCCTAATATTTCTTGTCTATTTTGCTTTGACTTCATTGAAACTACTAATCATCTCTTTATTTCTTGCAACTTTATACATTAATTTATTCTGAGCTAATTAGTCTTGTACTTCTAAATTTCCCATCTTGATAGCTCCTGATCTCCCTTTCTTTCTTCTCACCATTTTTAAAACCAATAGTTATAGAGCTCACTTATACTAAATTTCTCTTATCAATTCTTTTATCCTTTGATGAAATTTGAAAGGTTAGAAATAATTTATTTTTTAATTCTATTACTCCAAATTTATCTCATTTAATTTAGAAATTAGAAAAAAGATTTATGAAATTTAACTCACCAAATTTTGAGCCTGATCCTTCACCTCCATCACCTGGTTTAAAACCATCCCTTAAGATTATGTTAAGATTAATTTTGATATTGCTTGTTATTATTCTAATCATAGTGTTAGAATTATTAGCAGAGGTTAATTGAAAAGGTTAAGTTAAAAGTTGTTGGAGTACTAAATCTCAGCAAATTGGGAATTTTGTTGAAATTGACGAAGCTTTTGCGATACTATTTTCAATGCAAAAAACTCTTATAATAATTATAGATTTGTTTATCTAGAAATTAAAAGATAACAAAACTTTCTCTTAAAAGTTATTAATTCACACCCTCTCATAAGAAGATCATAGTTATATCAATAAATATATATATTTATTAAGTCACTTTAATATGATTAATGCGTCCTGCTTATCAAGAAATTTAAATAATAATATTGCTAATTACTTTTTAGTTAATTAGATATTTCATAATTTTATCGAAGATTTTTACTTGCTCTCTCAATAATTTTAGAGGAAATAAAAAAAATGATTATTATATAACATAAAATTATTACAGACACTATTGATTTTGCTTAATTTTATTTGATATATATATATTTGTATCGATACAATTGTACTATTTAATCAAAACTTTTCGTAAACTGAGTCAGAATAGAAAACCGTGCAGTTAGATTTAAAAAAAATAAAAAAAAATGAAAACATGTATAATATAATCAACATATATGGAATCTTTTGACTCCTCGTTCAAGATGCATATGTTATTCACTTGTTTGTCTATCCTATTTTTTTCCATTAAATTTAAATATTAAAAAAATATAAATGTGGATGCTCCAAAATAATATATTTCGGCTAAAGGATCTGTTCGGATATGAAGTCTCGACCCATTCAATCAAGCCCAACCCTTTCCTCCGATTAGAAACCATTTTGAACTATCTGCCATGATGCTCCAATTTTCATATATATATACCAAAATCAAAATTAAAATAATATCTTTGTAAATAAATATTACCAACATCTTATATTTATTACAAATATAATACTTAGATTCTATATTTATTCTTTAAAATTTATCATATTGTTATTAAAAAGTTATTGTACGATAAATTAATTTTTTCATCTGTATAGATATGTATTATTTTAATTTAAATAAACTGTAATTAAAATAATATAATTAAAAAAATTAAATAAAAATATAAAAAATTAAACATAAAAATAATAATTTATTTTATGTAATCACTTTTTAATAACAATGAGACTAAACTGTTACAAAAAATAAATATAAAATGTTTTATTTTTATAATAAATACAAAGAATTATTCTCCTTATTTTTTATTAAATATATATATATATATTCGATTATATTCATTAATAATTCTAGATGATAATATTTATAATTTATCATAAATTTATGATAAATAGACAATTATTTTCCATAACGGTTTGGATAAACATGAAAACATTCCGATTGTTTTTATCAATAGAGAAGATGCTATTATGGGTTTGGGTTGGGAATCACACAGACCACCCGACCACCGATTAACAATTTTATTATAAAAATATAATATTATAAATAAAAATACATTTAAATGGATTATTTTCTCTTGCAAAACAAAAAATATTAATGAGTATATTATTTGCACCATAAATTTTATATATTTTAAAATTTCAATGAATTTTGCTACTACAGCCTTCCTGATCATGATCACGATTTTACATAATTGTAAACTATTTAATTTTTTATTATTAAAATGTTGATTTGGATCATATCAGCTATAAACATATATTGTTAATTAATGGAAAATATCTGATCTCCGTAAATCTTTCGAATTCTGTTGGAGAATGCCCGCCCTGACCTCGCAAACATTTGGTATAGGGATAGAAATCTCACCTCGGTCCCACAACACTAATCATATGACCATAATTTCAGCAAACATTTTACAAAAAAAAAAAAAAAAGTCAATCTAATTTAATGTCAACACCATAGCTAATATTATTATTAAAAATAAATAAATTTCATCATAAATATAAAAGTACGACGTACCAACATTAAATCTAGATTCGTTTACAATCTGTCCTCCAATCCAAAAAGCTTGAAACTGTTGCTCTACTTGTCGCTACCTGCATATTGGTTTCTCTCCAAGCTTTCTGTCCTTCAAAGTTAGGTCAATACTTTTGCTACTTAGTTTCAAATCCATCTCATCATCATCACATTCTTTAGGGTTCTTCTCAACTAATCTAACATGCTCTTCACCACTATTAACATCAATCATGACAAACTTGCGTGTAGCTTTTGCCTCCTTCGTGTCCTCGCATGCATATAATTTAATTGTTTTTCTCTCATAAAGCGATTCTGATCCTGTTGAGTAAAATTTAGAATACACAACTTTAAATTTATTTTATTAATATTATATCCAAACAAGTAAACAAATTACTTATATTATACCCACTATAACACTTTTCAAAGGCAACTCACAAATTGAAGAGAAATACAAACACTCAAAGAGAAAGCTCTCAACTCACACTCAAAGAGAAAACTTTCGACTCACACTCAAACTAAGAATGTAAAGACTTATTTGTTTTTTAATGGATGATAAAACCAAATACAAGATAGGCTATTTATAGTCCTCACCATGCAATCTACACCACACAAATATAAAACTAAGAAATAATCCTAACCACACAAATCTTATCTACACACTTCTCTTTTCTACAACCTTCAACTACTTCATTTATTTCTACAACCTTCAACTACTTCATTTATTTCTACAACTTTCAACTACTTCATTTATTTCTACAACTTTCAACTACTTCATTTATTCTTACAACTTTCAACTACTTTATTTATTTCTCTACTTCTTCAACTACTTCATTTATTTCTCTACATCTTTAATTATTATGTTGGTGTTGATTTTCAACAGACCCTTCATAAACACGTGACTCTGTGGCTGCATTTCCAGTAATAGTACCGAAATTTCCATAACTTCATCATGCTATCAAAGAATTCCTCCTCTGTGATATAATCCAATGATTCAGAAACATGTCGGAAATTTGGCTTGGTATGTTCCATCTTTTATCACGGTCAAGACATCTTCTGTACTGAACTGACTTTGAAAGTTTGGCTCCCGCAGAGAAGGCTTCAGTCCATGTAAGATTTCGGAAAGTTTCTCCTTTGATGGCATCCCTGTCATATGACATAGCAGCTTCCTTCTTGGAATTGGAAATCCTAAGCTAGAGGTGAAAATTGAGATGAAATATTAATGAGACTCATGATAAGCCATTAACTTTTATAACACATCTCATCTAGTTTTACTTAACTTTTCATAGAATAAGATAGTAATGAGATGATATAATTCAAGTAAAAACATGATACATGATATTTATAACGTGAATTTAGTAAAACAATGATATATTATTATGTTTGTTTAGAGTTAAATATATTAAGGTTTTAAATAAGATGAGATGTTATTTAAATAAAATGAGACAATATTATACCTTCAATCCATTAAAGACATTAATTAGAACATAAATTAAAATAAGACAACTCACTTTACATCTCTATTATAACCCATGTCCTTTAGTGATCGACAAATATGCACTCCCAATTCCCATTTGCTTGTTGTAGAACCACCTTAAATTTGGTGGGAGCAACACTAGGATCGAGCTTAACATGATTGCTTACATTAAGAAAGGGGATGCAAGCTGAATGCTTGATCAGTGCAGAAAGCCACGGTACGGATGCTTGAATCATAAGCTTCTAGGCTCACAATCATCTGGCTTCCTTTTGGAATCATGCTTGGCATATTCTGTCCCAGGTAGATCCTAGAAAATGAAGTAACTTGATTAGCAAAAGAAATTGTGAATTAGGGGCGCTCCTGATGACTTTAGAGATATATCAAGTACTGTGAGATAAAAACTGAATCATAATAGTAAGAAAGGAGAAAGTTAATCCTTTATTTCATCGATACAATCAGTTCATTTCCTTCAGAAGATTGATTTCATGTTTTCCCAGTTAATTAGATTTCTTGACAATTCAAGAAGGCTGAATTCAATAAAAGAAAAGCAGATAAAGTCAAATATTCTGGTTAATAAGTTAGTTTCATTTCTCTCTTTCTTTTCCCAATTTTCTTTCTCACTTTCTTCATCTTCTTTAATTTTCTGGGAAACCAAACAAGGTCTCCGAACCTTTTCATGGTATCAGATAATCGTGTATAAAACAAGCGAGGAAATGGAAGTTTCAGTTTCGAAAAGTAAAGAAACATGGAAAGAGATGCAGTAGAGGATCAAGGATCAAAATTGTTGGAAGTGATATGAAGGTGAGTATGAATCCTTGACCTCTGTCTTAGTTACATTTAGTATTATTAAGCAGGTATCATGCCCATATACACCCAGTAAAATGGCTTAGGTGGGAGAAAGCATAGGCATATTGTTTAGACCCAGATTCCCCACTTTTAGCTCAGGGTCACTTACCTACTGTGTTTTGGGATAAGGCATTTCAGTCATATGTTTTCCTTATAAATATGTTACCCTCTCCGGTTTTAGACAAGAAGTTCCCATCTGAAGTGTTTTTCAACCCTAAACCAGATTACTCATTTCTTAAAACTTATGATTGTTAATTTAGGTTATCCTCATTTGAAACCCTATAATTCTAATAAATTTGAATACAGATTTGTTCCTTGTACATTTATTGGTTGTAGTCCCTATCATAAAGGGTATAAATGCCTTGGTGGTGATGGTAGAGTTTGTGTGTCTAGACGTGTTTGATGAATATAAACTTCCTTCTATTGTCAAAATTAAATTGTCTTCTATCTACAAACCTAAATATTATATCACTTGAACCTATTTTCCTGTTACATAGAAACCTGTAACTTCAGAATCTTCACAAAAACCTCAATCTGTAACAAATTCTATCCTTAACCTCTCTAATAATTTCAGCCCCTTACATTCACTTTCACCCGCTGATGCACAAACTACTACTTAGTGACACTGACACTCCTACTACTACGCCACTAGTACCTGTTTCTGATACAATTAATACTCTTCCTCTTCTATGCCATGTGAACAGTAATCCACTGTTGCAGAGTTATTGGTCATAGGTGGGTTTTAAGAATCAAGAAACTGTTGAATGGGATGATTTAGAGATTAAAACACAATTAGGTTGTCGATTTTGATTTTATTTAAACCCTAGCGGATGTACAGAGGCATCAAGAGTGGCATGTACCCCCTCTTATTTCTCAAGAAAGAAATTTTATTTGTTTCACAAGCTCAACTAGTTATTTAGACTTTCCATTTTGAATGATTAAGTAATATTGAGAGCACTTCTAATATCAAAATTGTGAAAATGTTAAATGATGTGGAAAATTTTGATTGTTACTTGTGCATAGGAGCTCAAATGATTTTGCTATTAATGATTTATAAATATTAAATATTTGATGAACCAATCACAACCGGACAATGCATTTGAGATTATCACAACTCAAAAATATTCTTCTACACAACTTGATATATATGATAATATGACGCAATTTAATTGATCCACAGTTAATAAGTGGTGAAATAATCACTTTATCATACATTTCAACTTTCCATTATATCAAATAACAAGTCAATTGATGCTACAACAATTGAATTCATTTCTCAGGTATTCATGTACAGCCTTCTGTAATTAGCTTTAGATTTATAAGTAATATACAACAAATGAAGCATGTGTGTGGTTAATCAATAACAGAAGTATTTCTCTTTCTTTTCTCAGTTTTCTTTCTCTCTATTCACCTTTTTTCACTTTCTTGGCAACCAAACAAAGTCTCTAAGAACCATTTCATCTTTGAGCATTAGATTTTAATTCTATCATTAATCCAAAAAAATTAACATTTCCAGGTACATTGTTAGGATGTTGTGCGTAAAATACAAAGGGATGTAGCTAAAATTACCCAAATAACAAAAAAAGGCTGGAGACAAACAGATAGAATATTAATATATAAATATAACAAAGAATGTGACTAAATACTTATGGAGTAATTTTTGAATAGAGGGAACCCACAAACGGTAAGAAAAATTCTCGCATTCAATTATTTTGTAAGCTCAAACAAAAAACATGAAAGACGAATCATAAAACATTGTTTTCCTTTGTTGCAAGTTGAGGAATAAAATGAGTTACACTGAATTAACTCGTTTAAGTTTAATTGTAACTCAAATCTTTATTTAATTTTTAAATGAGTTAATTAAGTTTACTTGAACTGAGCGCCAATTCATTCACATTTTTTATGGAACTCATATCCATTATTTAAATATTTAGGTCTTGTTTTATAATCATTTGAATTTCAAATTTATAATTATTTAATTTTAGAATTAAATTTTTAATGAAAAATAGGTTATTAATAACAAATTTTTAGTTTCAATTTTGAAAATTAGATATTGTTAGTTTGATAACTAATTTTAACCTTTTAAGCTAAGTTGTACCGGATTAAGCATAACTTTTTATAAAACACGAAATCATAAATTATAATTTTTTTTAAAATTAGACTTTTAGAACATTCTAATGGTATATAAAATTATTTATAACATATTGTGAGATAATACCATTTATATTTCAAAAATGAGTAAAAAATATTTTATCAAATATGAACAATAATTAGTAAAATGAGCATAATTTTTTATAGAAAACTCAAAATCATAAACTATAAAATTTATTAGAAACTAAACTTCTAGAGCTTGCAAATGGTACATGAAATGATTCATAAATGTTTGTGAATTAGTACATTTTATGCTTTAAAAAATTAGTAAAAAATATTATTTTGAATCTAAACAATCATGAGTAGAATATGCATAAATTTATGTAGAAAACTTGAAATCACAAATAATAAAATTTATTAAAAATTAGATAAACAATCATGAGTAGAATATGCATAAATTTATGTAGAAAACTTGAAATCACAAATAATAAAATTTATTAAAAATTAGACTTTTAAAAATTTCTAATGGTACATGATATGATATATAAAATTTTATGAATTAGTACATTTTATATTTTAAAAATAACTAAAAACCTTCTTTTGAGTTTGAATAATTATTATAGCAAATTATAATTAATTTTCTATAAAAAACTCGAAATCACAAACTGTAAAATTTCGTAAAAATTAAAATTTTAGATATTTTTAATGATATATGAAATGAATCATAATATTATGTGAATTAGTAAAGTTTATATTTCAAAAACATTTAATAGAATATAAGAAATATTCAATAAAATGAGCATAACTTCTAAAAAAACTCAAGATTTTAAAATGTAACATTTCTCATAAATAGACTATTTTTTTAATGATATATAGATTTAATTATAAATTATTATAAATTAATAGAATTTAAATTTTAAATCCGAGTTAATGATTATCTCTTTAACCTCAATTATATTGTGTATGTTTTTTAAATTACTATTTGTCTTAAAATTTTATATTTATTAAAATATTCTAATATAGATTTATTTTATTTTATTTTCAAAAAATGAGTTAGATACTTTTTATATTCATTAATTTGACTAATATTAGTATTTTTTTCAACTTTGTAATAATAATTAACAATTATATTTTAATAACTTCTTCATTTTCTATATTACTTGAACTTTTTAGTTAAATATATTATTTGTCAAATAAGCTATTGAGTTCTTATTAAAGTTCGTGAGTTAAGTGATTTATGATTTTTTAGATCACGAGTCCAATGAACCAATTTTAAATAAATTAAGTTTGATTGAATAGTTTGTTTAACATATTTAGTTTCAAGATAATTCTTAAAATAAAAAATCTGGTTAAATGACCTTTGATACTGAAATTAATATGATTATAGTGAAATAGATTAATTTATCCAAATACTGAAATTAATATGATTATAGTGAAATAGATTAATTTATCCAAACATATAGAGACATATTATTTTTATAAAAAGACTAAGGTACTATAATGGTAATTTTCTTATCATTCAACAAATAAACACAGCACTTTAGTTTCATAGTGCAAATGTCCACAGCCATTGAAAAGTCTAGCTAGGTTTAAGATTATAAACTAGGTTCTATTAGGCAATAATCAAAGAGTGAAAGAGGGCACAAGCAACTCGATATGTACAATTGTTATTTAAAGCTAGGAATACCATCTGTTAATACCCGTTTAAGACGTGTGTATTTTGCAGTCTCTAACTTCCAAAGCCATAACATAGCATCATCATGGGATGACCTGAGAAGTAATAGGCTAAATCCAAGAAATGAAACCATAAATAAAAGGTCCTCTATAGTCTATATATACCTTCCTAGTTAGTTTCCAATGTTTTAACTGAGGATTTAAGGTTGAAACCTCACAATACAAAAGGTTGCTATCCGTCCCAAATGATTTTACAAATGCTATTTCCATTATCAACAGCCAACACTTGAAGATAAATTAAAGCAACTAACTTTAGAGTGAAGAAGTCTCAAATATCAATTATCCTATAAATTTGTTGAATGTGTGCCTAATAATTTATTTATATTCATTCATGGGCTACTTTGTATTTACGAATTCCCATAACTTAACTTTCTTCTAGTTTCTTTAATAGAAAAAGATTAACAATGTATGTTAAAAAATTACACATCGATTGGGCATGAAGTATCAAACACATATATAAATGAGAACAATTCTTCATCTCATAACCTAGGTTTTGAGATGAAGTTAGACCCAAATTTAACATGATATCAAAGCAGTCAAGCTCACCTCGTGGCACGCAGTTGTAAACCCACCACCGTCCATCGATGAACTGCCGATGTGAGGGGGAGTGTTAAAAAGTCTCACATCGATTGGGCATGAAGTATCAAACACATATATAAATGAGAGCAATCCTTCATCTCATAATTTGGGTTTTGAGATGGAGTTAGGCCCAAATTTAACGGTATACAACACTGAAAACATACAACGCAATCGTGAGCTTTATAAGTCTTCTCGTATTGGCCATTGGGACTCTTCACAAACTTTGGCATACTTGGTTAATTTGATCAAAATGCCATAAAAAAGGTATATATATCCCGACTATCATCTGTTCTCTAAGTCTTATTTATGTGTTAATTTGAACACGACGAAGCACCAACTAATTCTTTCTTCTCACCCCCACGTTTATGTTGTTTTTTTTATTTAATATTTATTTTATAATTTTTGTTTTAGCAAAGAGACTTAAAATTTTGAACACACATTTAGGCGAAAAAGAAATTAAAAATACAAGGAATAAGCTATTTGAATTAAATTAGACATGGCATGCATAATGAATCAAATAATCTTTAAACATCAATCAGGATCATTTAAGCCTCTTAACAAATTAAAAATAATAAAAAGAAGAAAAGGAAGTTGCAACAGAAAATACAATTTCAACAATATTGATTCCTTCAGGAGAAAAATTAATTTAATTTGAAAAAAGAAAATGAAATTTTACATGGAATAAGACTATAAATCAATTTTGTAAAGAACAAAAAAAAGGACTCAAATAACTTTAAAAAGTTGGTCTTGTTCTTAAATCTTCATAAAGGAACTTGACTTGAAACTATTGAACGAATATGACATTATACAACTAAAACCCACAAATTTAATAAACACCATCTATCTAAAGCAAAAAAAAAAAAAAAACGTTTCATAATCTGAATTAAATCAAAGTATTACAACGAACACACATAAAATCAAAATCATATATATAAAAAACCAACAAATTACTGGACTACCATGGAGGAAAACAAATAAAAAACGATTAATTACCTGAAAGATTAACCTGTACAGCCAATTCGAGCCAAGTGCTTGCCTAGCATCGCCAAACAATGAAATCTGAAGAAGGAATTAAATTCTTCTGCTTAAATAGTTAAAAGTAATACTCTTGGGCAAGAAGAAAGATAAAAAGATAAGACCCAAAAAAGAAAGAAAATTAAAAATCAAGAAAAATCAGTTATTTCAAATTAATTAAACCTGGGCTTACGTGAGTTTCTTCTTTGAAGACTTTATTCATAGCAATTGAAGATTTCATATCTGCCCACAAGGAAACTGTAGATTCTTGTCATTTTTAGCTTCGCGCTTAAACAATCTTCACTCTTTCAGCAAATTAATTTTATCCAATTAAAAATATACCAAATCTCTCCTATAGAGAGCACAAAAAATACTGGAATATATATAGCCACCAAATATATAAAATTAAATTAAAATCCCAGCAAAAATTACATAAAATAATTTTTTTTTCTTGTTCGGTTCATCTGGGTATTCAGGAACCCAAAATCTAAGATAGCTTGCATGACCTACAAGTGTAAAGAAAAAAAAAAGGGAGACAAATAAGAAGAAAAAATATTAAAAATTAAATAATAAAAAAGGAAGAAAAATAAATAAAAAATAAGAAGAGACAGTACTTACCCTATAAATGTGATTGGGATGAAGCACACAAATAGGAACGAAGGTTTTCCGTTAAAAGAAAAACAAAGAATAACAAGCGTCTCTTCAATACCCTCCTCTTTGCCAGAGCAAAGGACAATAAAAAGTAATAAAACAAATTATAATAGCATTAATTAACTCATAAACCCAAAAAAATATATCACAAAATATTATAATATTATATTTTAAAAAGAAAAACTTATCCTAAAATAGTTAATTCAATTTACAAAGAGATGAGTGTATGACTGTATGTGCAGGCTTATCTTCGGTACAGTATCAGAGAGAGCAGTAAATATCTCAAGATAAGCTTCACAGCTCAGTTCAATTGTCACCACATAGATAAAGGATAAGTTTCATTTGTAACTTTGCGTTGTTTATTTTCCGTTTTTCGTATACTTTGAATAATCAAAAGCAAGAAAATGGTAGAGAGAGAGAGTAGAGAACATAGAAAAATGGGAGAACTGACAGAGAGAGAAGTGAGCACGCACTGCACAATGGTATTCTTTCATACAATTTGCTTGCGTGTGTGTGCTCACTCTCTTCTGTCAGCTCTTAATTGTTTTCTCTCTTCTATCTCTCTCTGCTATTTTTCTTCAAAGCTTTATCAACTAATGAAACACAAGCTCACAATCCTTATAAATAATAAATACCCATTTGAGACAACTCTTCAACCTACATTTTTTATATTTACTATTACTCTCTTTTGGAATGAACCCACATTTAGGGTTTTCCAGCATCATCCCACCAAACCAAACCAAATCCACCGAAACCCTTGTCTTTATTTCCTTTTTTCTCTCTATTTTTTTAAAATATCCTATAGTGCCCTTTTCTTTTCCAAAATTGAATTTTTTTTCTTTACTCGCTTGCTTTTTGGTCTTGAGTTAAAAAGAAAAGACTGTAACTTACTACTACTACTGCACAAACATGAGAGAGACATAAAATGTGTGTTTGTTGACGAGGAAGTGACGGAAAATTAAAGGCGATTGATGAAAAAGGTAATGATTTTAGTTGCAAACGGGGGTTGCACTGTTACAAAATAGATTTTCAAAGTAAGATAAAGAATCGATTTTAAATACAACGAATTAAAAATATATATTAAATCGATTTTAAATTTTAAATTTTTAACTTTTATAAAATTTACTCATTTTCTATTATATTCAAATAAAATCTGTATTCGATAGAAAAAAACCAAAATCTATTTAATAAATAATTTAAATAATACAAATGATTGAAAAATTAAATATTAGTTAATAATAAAAAAATTAATATGTTGTTGTTCTATGTTATTTAAGATTATCATATTATTCTCTTGATGTTATAATACAAAACCTACATATATAATACAAAAATTTATACACATAAATAATAGCACATGATATACAGAAAAATATAAATAATAAGTGCGTAGGATTAATAGAAATACTTACAAGAGTAAATGAAGTGACAAAATGAAAGAAATGAAGAAAAAAATAGTATTTTGTTAGTGAAAAAATAGATATAAATTTTTTGAGTATTTTGCTAAAAAAAAAATAAGGGATCTAAAAGATAAGTTAGAGAAAAAGAAAACCTACTAAGTGGCGTGAAATTGGTGCTCATAGGTGGTCGGAAAATGAGAAAGAATGGAGGAGAAGTGGAAGAGGTTTTAGGTTTTTGAGATATTCACGACTTGAAATAATTTCTGTCTGGGAAAGAAAGAAGATAAAAAGAAATATTCACATGTGTAACGTCGATTTGTCAACCGACGCTACGTAGAGTGTAGCGTTAGTTCTCCACGTCAACCGATTCTACTACACTACATTACGTAACGTCGGTTGACGTGTTGAACCAATGCTACATGTGAACTTTACAAAAATCGACTTTAAATTCATTATAAGTTAATGTTTTTCAAAAACCGACTTTACATATCGACTTAAATACCCTCTTTTGTAATAGTGTTGACACGATATGTTTGGTTGGAAATGAGAGAAGCATATTAATGAAAAAAAATATAGTATTCAAATTACATCATATTTAAAATAAATTATATAATTCATAAATTTTTATAATTTGTATATAATTTAATATTAAAATTTGTATTTATAAATAAATAAAAATGTAACATATAAATAAAAAATTTACTTTAATGAAGGCAAATAAAATTACTCGAATTAATCACCATCATATATCACTATATTTATTTTGCACGGATTTGTTTTGAGGTGGTTGGGATTGTCGGCTATATTTGTCTTGACCCTTAAGTAGAAAGAAAAAGATAATTGTTTTTTTATATCACTGTATTTGTTTGATAATTAATTTTTAATATATAAGGTTTAAAATAAATTTATTTTTGATAATATTTTCTTAAATTTTGTCTCTTCAGTTTTTTAATGTAAAGTTGATTTTGATTAAATATAATTAGATTATTAATTTTTAAGAATCTAAAAAAATATAAATTTAATTCTAAAATGAACTATATTTCACTCATGATAGAGACATTTTCCACCCAGTTTTCTTATATTACATACCTCATTGTAACAAGCATATAATTTTATTTATATTTTTTGAATTTTTTTTTATAGATTTAGGTGCCTAAAAACTCAAATTAATCATATATTATATTTCATATTTTAGTTATATTGTTACCATTTTAAAACATCTTTTAACTTTTCTTTAATAAAAATTATTTAAATTGATTACTTATTCGGTGCAGTAAAAGTGTAAAAATAAATTAATCAAATAAGAACATAAATTAAGTAATTTCACAAATTAATTTAATATACACTCAAAATTATAAATAGATCTATTAGTATTACTTCTTCGTAGAAGAGTCTTAATATAATACCTAATATATTAGGTATATTAAGAATAATATCTTATAAACTCAATTTCAATATACCCGATATCACGTTCTCACACAAAATATAATAAATAAAAAAATCAAACACTAATTTATTTTATCTATTTTAATTTCTGCAACCGAATTACATATAACATCCTTTCTGACATTTTATGGGCATGTATATAGCACTCACATATAGCCTTTTTTTGCTTCTCACTGTATGCAAAAAGAAAAAAAAGGGTCTTAATCTCATTAAGCCTCGTCATGACTTCATGACTTCATGCAAATAAAGGCTTAATCAATATACTTCAAGCTTTCAAACCTTCTCATCTCATGCCTTTTAGCTTTACAACAACAAGCATCAGCCTAACCTTCCAAAAGGCATTTAATTGCCTGAACATCAGCCAAGCCATTTGAATTCCTCCACCTTCATAAAAAAAAATTAACTGTATCAAAATAACACATTTCATACATATTATCATTGTACCTCATTTATGAATAGGGTATACAAGCTACTTCATTTTTAACAAAAATCAACCTTATTCAAGTTTCTACACCTTTATAGCAATCCTTTAGTATTATATTTGTATTATCAAAAATAATAACATCTTCATTAATATTTACATATTTCTCTTACCTCACGTTATCAATATCATTGTAAAATTTAAAATTTAAATTAATATTCACCTTATTTTTAAAAATTATTGTATATACACCTCGAAAATGATATCTAATCAACTTGTATTTATTAGTAAATATATTTTATTTTATCGTATGAATACTGTTTATTGTCTCTAAATTTTACTTTCATTATTATCATAAAATATTTATCATTTTCTTGTTTTTTTAATAAAACTGTAAGTTACTAAAAAAAAAAATTAAAAAAAATAATACTTAAAATATCACATAAATCCCAGTTCCTAACTTTTGAGTGTTTATTTCTCACTAATGATCTCCCATATGTTCCAGCGAAAACTTAAGATATATATATATAGGACAAATTCTAATTTGAAATTGAAAAACGGGGAGAGAATCTCTATCCTACCACATCCCAATAACTCTAAATTATAATCTAGCTAGTGACAACAAAGCTTTCTTACGAGATCTTAAATTTAAAGTGAACATTCGAACCTACTGTATGAGTTAGGTAATTAAATGTTACTTTAAATAAATAAAAATGAACTTGATAATTTTTTTCATGTTTGTATATAGTTACAATTGAATCCCATATCTTTGTAGGTTCATTCAATTATTTTATAACAAAAAAAAAGTAATACTTAAATAACATTTGAGGAGGTCTACTAGTTGGAGTTACACATTAAATCCATCATGTCAGCCAAGTTATGGCTGTAAAGGAACTGCTGCACAGACTTGACATGCACTACCAGTCAGGAGATGGCTAGATAGAGAATGCTAGATGAACAGTCTATTGGCCACCCAATTGTCGTATATCGAAGAGGGTCGTAGCCCCCATAGTAACTGTCACCAAATGGTGGCTCAATCTTTGACACCTTTGGTAAGGGAGGATTCTTTGGCAACCAACAGAAAAGCCCAGTTGCCTCTTTACATTGGCACTACCCGAATGAATGTTGTAAAAATTCGTGTGTCATCTCAAAAATATAATTTAACCATTGTGAAAATTGCATGTCGATATGCCACCACCAAAATTTGGTGGCAAATAGAAGCCAAACGAAGTGACATGCACCCCTATGCACCACCAGTGCAAGTGGAGGTTCCAAATGCTATTTCTGCACAGAAACAGAGGAAAATCGTTTTACCAAACAAAAAAAAGTCTGGTTTGTTGGATAGGCACAGAATCTAGTTCGGGGCTGGTTTACCTACTTTTAAACCGACTCTCAAACAAATAAAATTGGTTCTGAAATCTTGCAATGAGATCATTCCAAGGACTGTATTTACAAAAACAAAAAAAAGTTGCAGCACGTACATAAAAGGATATACAAAAATGTGTGTACAAAGAGACCATTCAACCGTCTAATTTAAACAATTTTTCGTAAAAAAGATCATCCACTATTCTATTCATCCAATGCATCTACGAAATCTTTGAAAAAAGATTACTCGTTTTCCCAATCATCTTCATTTAATTGAACTTAAAAAAGAAACTAATGGTTCTTCTAAAAAGAATAAAACTATGACCGACTTCCAACATTAGTATTGGAATCATAGGACCCAACTAGCTATTAGTCTCTTAAGAGCTCTCATAGACTGCCTAAATGGTAGAGCTCGTACATGCTCTAACTCAACTATAATGGGATTGCTTGACTCGTAGTTTAGGGGACCAAGCGAATACTGATACCATCTCAACATGATGGAGAATGCATTCTAAGTCATCTTAGAATGCATCCCAAAGCCTCTTGGTTTATTTTGCATCTCAAAGAATATCTATGTGGTATCTTTTAATGCCTAGAGTGTATAGGACCCGAGAATGTCCATGTGGTAACTTGAATCAGTTAGAACCACCTCAAGTGACTTTTATCCATCGCAATCTACCTGACCATCTTAAGGTCCAAAAGTAAGGACACTTTATTCAAGTTAGCCATATTAACCATATGACTTCAATGATAATGGTTGCTCCATAAATCATCACCTAGATCAAGTATCCATGATTATCCATTCAATTATTGATTGACTTGTATGTAACAAAGGTTGAATCAAGATTGACCCCAAGACTTAATTATCTCAATTGAGTCCTTATTCATGTCAAAATTTGTGATTACTCCATATTCATATAAGTTTAATATGTCCAACATTGGCACCTATGATGGTACTAATGACCCCTTAAAGCATATGCAAAACTTTAAGGTATAGAACCATGTGTCCACCATCTTCCTAAGCCATAAGATCTAAAACCATTTTCTATCAAAAAGGATTTCCTACGACATCTTCCAATGCTCGAAGCACACCATAACACCTATTCGAATGTTATAGGGTCTAAATTATCGCCTAACAGGCCACATTACTATCTTTAAGTCTCGATTATTTCCTTATAGGCCATAATGTCTAGATTATTATCGCTCTATAGGCCACATAATATACATTTCAATATTTCATTCATAATAGTCTTGGAAGCACCTCAGGGTCGTACCAAATGGGATAGTTGATTCCCTTTTAGATCGCATCATCCCTTACAACATGATATCATATTTGAGACTACAAAGTATTGAGTACCTTCCATCTCGCATGGTACACGTAATATTTTTCCCAAATGCACATATTCTAGGATGTCACCTACCAGACCATGTTAGATAGGATACTGTGCTACCAAATAGGCCACACTATCCCAGATGATTGATCATATTGGTCAATCATTGACCACCAAGAGTATGTCAATTCAATCTTGAACTCTAGGACTTCATTATCCAACATAGCTATAAGAAGGGGAATTTCATCAACTCAATGACAAATATTTTGCTAAGTTGAGAAATATCTCATGCTTGGACCACTTGACAAGTTCAAGCACTCCAAATAGAGGGGTTGATATATCATAGGCTTAGCCAAGCAACACTTGGATCAACAACTCACCACAACAAGAAAAATCTCATGCAAATACAAGAAAGAATAGACATAAAATAAGGCTACATTTATACAAGTAAAATATCACCTAATTATCGATGGCCAGGGTCAAATATGACTAGCCAAGGAGTGGATAGCCAATAACAAAGTTGATTAACTAGATATGGCCAACTATGGAGGTGACCTGATGGATAGGTGATCAACCAAACAAGCTCGAGCCATAGGCCAAGAAATCATGCCTTATCCTTGCACCTTCTTACATTAGGTCTAGGACTCACACTCCATTATTTTCTAGTATATTCTCATGTCCTCACATATTGACTCAATGGTGCACAATCTCATAAATAGATGAGACCACAACGAGGTTTTAGAATTATATTGCAACGATAAGTAAAAAAGAAAGTGCAGAAATTAGGCCCAATGATATATATGTATACATGTTTAGAACATCCATGGAAGAAAATAAAGTCTACAACATAATATTGCATCCTACCAACAAATTGGATTGTGACCTTATAGAAGGTATCCCATCATAACTTAATCCAACGGTGCACAACTATGTAGGAAATATGTCCAAAAGAAGTATATGAGAGTACCTTAGGAGCATTCTCCAAAAATCTACCAAATTTTCCTATAAGAACACTTTATAAGATTAACATAATCAACTAAGTTTGGACAGACTCTCAATGAAGGAACATCCTACCATGACGAAAGGGGAAATTGCCATAGTAAGAAGTATGTATTTTTTTTACAGGTACTTAGACCACGTATGGCCACATTTGAGGGATTTAACTAGGATGAGGGAGTCCAAACCAAAAAGGACAAAATGATTGAGATGTGTAGACTCCAAGAAGTTCACGTAGCAATATCCTTGGGATCACATCTCAAAAATACAAGACCAAAGTAACCCCACATGTGCACTCTATATCCTTAAAATAAGGTCCACAACTATCTATAGAAGCTGACACCTATGATTACTAATAGTATTCATCCTAAGTACATGCTCTACAATTCATACTAAAATTAGCACGACAAGTAGCTTAACAAACGCTTTATCTCTTAAATGATAAATCCTTACAACATGTCCTAACTAAACTAAAAATAGGCAACAACAATGCCCCAGGTTTGGAAATTACTATCATTCATACACCTTATCTCAAGTAACCTTAAGTTGTGCATGTTGGGACCTTACGTCTCAAACTTGAATCTTAAAGAAAACCTCTAGAAATAAACATAATGCAATAAAACAAATGTTAAGATACAAAAACCCAACAAGTATCACATAGATTTTTTAAGCATAAACACTAAATGGATAAGTGACATGATGAATTCAAGCACATCAAGTGTGAGAGCTGGTAGACCGAGGGTTCTTTAACTCAAAAAATCCACCCTAACTATGAAACAATAAAAATATCACATGAACATAAAAAAGTCTAGACACAAGCCCAATGAGAATATAATCATGCATATAAAAAATGATTGGACAGATAGATGCATGAAAAACTAGGCCAAACTCATAACCTACCAAGCAGACCAAGGTCAAATAGGCATATAATCAGCTAGATAGACCAAGGTTGGATAAGCACATAGTCTACACGACACATTATTGGCTAGACTAACACATGGATAACAAAATGAACACATGGTTAGATAGAGTTGCCCAAACAATCCTTATTGTTGGCTTAGAGGGTTGTGAACCCCAACAACAACAAAATGACAAAATATACCTTTTAACCCATGTCTTTAGGCTTAGAAGGCCTAGAAGGTTGATGTTGTGTGTAAATTAACCTATGCCATGTTGCACGACATGAGAGGTCTCAATCAGTAGATAACTTACAAACTAATCTAGTAAGAACTGAGTCACCAAATGAGCACCATTATTCGATAAATATCCAATAAGATAACTAATCAGTAATTATTCCATATTTATCCAACAAAGAGATAATAGTAGCGAGATAAATTCTGACATTAAGATAAGTCTATCACAATGGGTAAAAGTTATCAACATGTAAAATCTCCCTTGTATATTAACTTTGTATATTTCATACAAAATGACCTAATATTTGACAAATGATATAGATAAACAATCTCTACCTAAATCTCTCTTCAATTCTTTAGATCACAAGGAGAGATACTAATATCTTTTTTTATTGCAAACTATGTAGACTTATTTAAGCATTAGATTATCAAAAATCATAATATCCTTTAGTGATTTATTTTCAAATCCTCGTCAAACAATCATTGATATTAATAAAAATCAGTGTTAATATTTTATTTTTTTAAACCCATTAACTTCTGTTGAGTTTTTTTTAATCCAACATTAATAATTTAAAGATCAAATTAAATAAAATTGATATATAGATTAATGATGCATTTAATTCATGATTATAATGTGACGTTAAATTATTTGGGATAAAACTTATACCAAAGGTATTATTTATTTTTTAAAAAATATATATTTTACACTAAATTTTAAGATTATTATAAAAATAGTATTAAATTTTGATTTATTACTTTTATATTATTAAACTCTATAAATTGTACAAAAATATAATCAAAATTTTTAATTTAATTACTTTTATAACATTAAATTTTATAAATATAATAAAAATATTATCAACGTATAGATAATTTATCATTAATTTTTATTAACTTATTAAAATTGATTATATTTTTTAATATTTTATAAAATATAATGATATAAAGTAAAAATATTGATATAATAATAAAAAATTTTAATTTAAGTAATAAATTAAAAATTTATGTTATTTTTGTAAAAAAAAATCAAAATTTAATAATAAAAACTTATTTATTTTTTCTCTTTTAAATATTAGGTAATGATAATTAAAAAAATATTAATTATTTATTACATAATCAATAAATAATTTGTCACTTGTACAGCGTCAAAAGAAGACCAAGAAGGACATTCATTGAATATCATCCTTTCAACAATAATTACGTTATCATGACAGTAACACCTAATTACAATCCTATATCTCTCTTTTAATCTATAGCCGTCTTTTCAAATTCCAAACTACGGCATTCCAGAATATACTAATTGCACTTTAATATAGAATTATCAAATAAAGTTGCAAGTAATTATTAATACTAATTTGAATTATCATAATAAGAATATTAAGAAAGGTCTGGTTATTGACACAGTTTTTTTAACAGTAGATTTAATATTAATATTTTAAATTAATAAAAATATAATTTTATTTTTATATATCTATTTTATATCAATTTAATTATTTTTAAATATATTTTTATTAAATTTTAAAATTTATATTAAATATATTATAAAAATAAAAAAAAAATATGAAAATATCCCCGCTCTATTAAAAATATAAAAATTGGTGTTACAAATTTTTATATTTTTAATATTTTGTTACAATTATTTTAAAAAACACCTGATAATTCACTTTTACCGATCACGTGACAAGATTACCCGTGCATAGCACTATGTATCATTAAAACCTGTTACAATAAAAAAAATATATCATTATCCTCGTTATCTCCTGACATCATCTACTTATTTTAGATAGGAACAACAATTTGTACGGTTTAAAATAAATCAATTTAAATTTATCTAATTTTAAATTAATAAATATAAACACAAACACAAACACAAACTAAATATAAATAAACCTACACAAATGTACAAACAAATTTAAATTATTAATTATATTTTTTAATTAAGTGAATATTTTTTATAAATCAAAAAAATATATAATAATTTAGTTTATTAGTTCAAACAACATTACATGAAACATCGAAAAAAATAATAATATTACAATAACTAATCTTTATAACCAATAATAAATTAATACAATAAATAACTCATATATATAACAAAATCTATGAAGATAACACAACCTATTATACACATATTATATTACAATAACTAATTAATTATAAAATAAAAAATCTATTTTTAAATAAATTCAAAAAATATAAAAGCCATCAAACCTCTCCTATGTCAAAGTTAGGGACCATCTTCATAAAAACTCATAATTTAAATAAAAAATATTAATTTTAAATATAATTTTTCTCTAACACTGAATAAACAACTAAATACAAAATATATATATAAGTAAGATTAAATAAATAATTTCTTCTAAATATATATATATATATATATATATATATATAATTCTTTTAATGTATTCAAATAAAATATATAATGATAATATAGGGAAAAAATTAATTTTAAAGTGGTAAGAAAAATATTTTAACTCTTTTAGTATATTCAATAGATGTAGGACTCTTACTAGAAAATAGTAAAATAGTGTTGGATGTATAGTTATTGGATTGGTGAAGAAGCAATTACTACTAATTGATAGTTGAAAAAGTGAGACCGAAACAATTGAAAATTAAAAATAAATATGTTTCTTCAATTTTAAGTTTTTAACTTAACGTGTAATTTGTAATGTTTACGCGTTATAGTTTTTTTTTTAATTATTTTGATCTAAAGACCAAGCTCTCGACTAACCCAACCTAACTCTATTTCTTTCAAATTATTTTAACTTATTTTAATTTAATTCGATTTGAGTTATACGATTTTGATTCTATTCGAACAATAGTGTTACAACACAAATTGTCATCCCTATTTATATGTCAAGATATTACAATAATTTTTTTTCAATATATATAATATATTATATATTTTTTATTAATATTAATAATTAATTTATCTTTTTTATTTTTATAAAAATAAGGAACCAAATAACTTTATTCCTTCATGTGTCATTATCCTCGATATATGTAAGATTCTTTCTAATAAAACGGATGAATCCGTTCATATGATCTGTTTTCAATCAAACTGAATTCATGATAATATAAAATAAAGATAAAATAAAACCATCTATCTATTTAATAAACTATGGTAGTACAAGAAGAAATCTCTTAGTTACTTTAAAAAAATAGAATATCATTAAAAATTAGAAGATATAGTATAGATAAAAAATCATCAATTTAAATATATTAATAATTAAAATTAATTTTTTTATTAAATACATAAAGAAAACATTAGTTTTATCTTTCATTCCGTTGAAAGTTTCTTTAATAAATTGTTCTGTTAATTCAATTAATATATTAATCATTTAAAATCTTGATTCTATATTATAATATTCATGGTCTTCTATTAATACTACAGATTTAGATTGATAAGAAAATATAAAATTTTGAGCATAAATATGACATAGATTATAATAGATGAATAATTAAATGAGAAAATGAAGAAATAACACAAATATATATATATATATATATATATTTATTTATTTATTCAAAAAACTTCGTAAGAATAAGAGAAATATAAGTGAAATAAACTTATTTAAGATTGATTTTTATATCCCTCCCACACAAAAAAAAAATAAAAAAATAAAAAATATATAATTGGGTACTTTCTGCCATGAGAAAGTAAAATGCTATGAAATTAACATAATATTTAAATTTTGTCCATATTCTGTTATAACTTTTAGTTTTATATTTTAACTTATTTTCTATTCTTTCTCTTGATTTTAATGATCGAAATACATTAATATCACTTAATTATATATATATATTTTGTATATCTTGTTATATATTATAATTATTTTAAAAATAAAATAAAATAAATTTTTTATATAATATTAACATATGTCAAAATTAAATAATATGTATATAAAATAGATATAAATTTATGTATACTTATTTTTTTAATAATTTAGATTCAATAATCATATAAATATAAATTTATACTCTCTAATCCAAATTATTTATTTTCTTACAATATTATTAACATAATATTTTAGCTGATAAAAGTTAAATGTAAAAAATTTATTAAAAAATCCAAAGTATCGTTACTTTATTTAAAAACTTTTAGTAAAATTATTATAGAGTGTTATCTTATCTATTTTAAAAGTAATAAAGGCCATGATTTTTTGATAGAAACGAAAAAAAAAAGAGAAAAGAACAGTACGACATGATGGGTCACGTGAGAAAAGCTAAGCACGAGCAATTGATCAAATAAGTCAGCATTCCATTTGACCCAAGCTACTTATTATGTCTAGCTTATTTTCATTGAACTTGAATCTTTTTTAACTTGACTGGCATTGCAGCAAGGAATTTGGATCTCAAGAAGATGCTTTCCAACATTACCAAGTCCAAGGTTTTGGGCTCATCAAAGCCTCTAAGCTCCTCTAAACTCAAGAGGAAGGAGAAAACAACAAAGGGTGCCCTCTCCAAGAGACAGAAAGGTATTTTCAATGAGGAGCCAATTGTTTAGGGTTTAGTGGTCATGCCTTTCGCCTTTCGTTGCTCCTACACTGCACTTAGCCTTCAGACTTCCTCGGAGACAAGCTTGAATGATGTCTTGGTTTCTCCTTATGACTCTAACTACCTATTTCTTGGAACATATTGTTCATCACCTCTCCACCCTCTCAAATGAAAAAGTATTTTTAGTATCTATGTAGAGAAAGGATCCTTTAACTTCATCTAGTTGATTTGCCGATTTTAATAATTTTTTTGGGCTATCTCATCAATTTTCTTACAGAGTGATTTTTTATTGTAAAACTTTTACTTTTAACTAAATTCCACATGGTGAAAGAAACCAATCATTTGAGGTTAGAGCTTCAAAAGTGGAGGAAAAGCCATTCGACGACTCGATTAAAATTGGCAATAAAGATGGCTCGGGTAACGCACTAGGTGAAAAAGATTTTAGATAAGGGATAGAAACTTAACCGTGCTGTCAAGGAACTAAATGAATGCTTTTCAAGGCTGGGGACTCTTAGAAGTAACTAAGAGTCAAGCTGGAATGAGCCAAGCACGACCTTAAGCAATGAAATCTTGAGCTCGATGCTGAAAAGTATAGGTAGGAGCTTGAAAGTTTATTAAGTAGCTAGTGTGGAAAATAAACTCAAATAAAAAAACGGACAGATTTTAAGACAGTATTGAATGAGGAATTGAAGGGGCAATTCCAGATCATTTTGAGCAAATGAAGAGTCTACTTCGTGTGTTTTTAAGTCTAGTTTTTAATGGTGAAGGTTTCAGGTCATTTGGTATTACCTACAATAAGTTATGGAAGTTTTAGCAAGGAAGGGTCAGAATTTACTGTTTTGTTTAAAGCTGTTTTTTTTTAATACGAATTTTAAGAGTCTTGTTTAGGTCTATAAATAGAGTTGTATTATGTTGTAAGAAAATAGAAGAGAGAAATAAAAAGAGTGTTTGATTAGTAAGAAAGAAAAAAAATTGTTTTTGTCTCTCTTCCCTCCACCAAAATAGTTATAAAATATCAACAAATTGGTATCAGAGTCGATGGCGAATGTGATGGGACAAATGCCGCTACCACGACTAACGAAGGCGAACTACGAGAACTGGAGCATTCAAATGAAAGCTCTTCTCGGATCACAAGATGCGTGGGAGGTGGTCGAAGAAGGTTTTAAAGAACCAACAAATACCACGGGATATACGGCGGCTCAAAACAAGGCGTTGAAAGAGGAGCGATCGAAGGATAAGGCGGCCTTATACATGTTGTTCGAGCCGTTGGCGAGTCGGGCTTTGAGAAGATTGCGTGGCAACTACTTCAAAAGAAGCGTGGGACATTTTAGAAAAAGTGTTCAAGGGCAAGAGTAAAGCAGTAAGACTCCGAGCTACGGGTGGAGAGTATGAAGATGAAGATGTCGAAGGTGTATCCACTACATTTCGCGTGTGCAAGCAGTGGTGAATCAACTAAACGAAATGGAGAAACTCTAGCGATGCGAGTGGTGGAGAAAATTTTGCGGTCATTAACCAGAAATTTTGAGAATGTCGTTGTGCAATTGAGGAGTGAAAAATGCGGAGGAGATGACCTTGATGATCTCTGGCAGTTCTCTTGAGGCGCATGAACGGCGGAAGAAGAAGAAGAAGAGCAGTCGCTTGAGGAAGCCTTATGCAAGCCAAGGTATCACATCAAAGATGAAAAGGTACTACTCGAAAACTTTCGTGGTAGAGGCGCGGCCGTGGAGGTCGGTAATGGTCGCGGTGGTGGAGGCCGCGGTCGAGTTACACTGTATGAGGAGAAGGGCGATTCAAGCCAACAAAATTGGCGAGGTAGAGACGTGGTCATGGGAGGCGGCCAGGTCGAATCATTCAAATGTTGAGTCTTCCTAGCTGTGGCGAGCATGGGCCTACGCAAAAGAGTGCAAATCGAATATCGAATGCTATAATTGTGGCAAGCATGGGCCTATGCAAAGGAGTGCTATTACGAGAAAAAGGTAGAAGAAAGCGAATCTAGGTCGCGGAAGGAGACAAGAGAAGATGGTGTTCTCGCTGATGGCCTACAAAAATACCATTCCCGAATGGCGAGACGGTGTGGTATCTCGATACGGCTGCCAGTAATCATATGTGCGAGCCTGACACCTCTTTGTGGAGATGCGAGAGATAGAGGATGGGCACGTGTCATTTTGGAGATGCGTCAAAGATTCAAGTGAAAGGTCAAGGTACAATATCATATTTGCAAAAGAATGGTTTAAAATGATTAATTGAGAATGTTTATTATGTCTGCGATCTCGAGAGCAACATCACGAGCATGGGACAACTCGTGGAGAAAGGATACTCGGTGTTTATGAAAAATCGAGTATTACAGGCGAAAGACAAAGAAAGAAGCGAGTAATAGCACGAGTTGAGATGTGAAAGAATCGAATGTACAAAATCAACATGTGTTATGTGCGAGAAAGGTGTTTGCGAGTTAATGTAGAAGACAAAGGCGTTCCTGTGGCATTTGCGATATAGTCATTTGCTGTATGGTGGTTTACAAAAATTGTCGAAGAAAGGAATGGTACATGGGTTACCGAGATTGACTACATCGAGAAGTTTTGCAAAGTGTGTACTCGGGAAGCACTCGAGACACTCATTTCGGAAGAAGGCGAATCTGGGAACAACGGATCATCTCGCGTTAATACATACAGGCATTTGTGGGCCAATCACTCCCGAGTCATTCGGCGGTAAAAAATATTTCATTACTTTTATCGATGACTATTCCAGAAAGACTTGGATTTATTTCACGAAAGAAAAATCAGGAAGCATTCGAAGTGTTTAAAAGTTCAAAGTAATGGTAGAAGGCAAGCGGCAGCAAATTTATTAGAGCTACGTTACGATCGAGGTGGCGAATACAACTCGGCGAATTTCTTGAGATCGCGCGTAGACGTGGAATAAGAAGGTTCCTAACCGCACCGTACTCTCCTCAACAAAATGGTGTGGCGGAGAGAAAGAATCGGACCATTCTCGACATGGTTCGATCAATCTTGAAAAGTAAGAAGTTCTTAAAAGAATTTTGGGCGGAAGGCGTACGTGCGCAATTTATGTGCAAAACCGATGTCCATGTGAGTTTAGAAGATAAAACTCCACAAGAAAATTGGAGTGGTAGAAAGCGACAGTCTCACACTTGAATATTCGGTAGTGTGGCTTATGCACACGTCTTACCGGATCGGCGAACAAAGCTAGAAGATAAGAGCAAGAAATTTGTGTTCATTGGTTATGACGAGAAGACTAAAGGTTTCAAGCTTCTCGATCAATAAAAAGAAGGTAATAATAAGCCGAGATGTTAAGGTGAATGAAACAGCGAGTGGACTGGAAAAACTCTTCCGAGGTGATAGTAGAAAGGGAGAATCATCGACCACATCAGCAGTGACAAACCTCGAGATCGAGATAGCAGAAGCCCTCGAACAGCGTGTGAGGAAGAGCCAATACAACCAAAAATGCGAAGCATGCAAGATTTGTACGACTCAACAAGTGAGGTACATTTAATTTGTCTTTTGGCGGATCTTAGAAATAATTACATTTGAAGAAGCGGTGCACGGAATGAGAAGTGGACGACCGTGGATGAAGAAATAAAAGCAATTGAGCGAAACCAAACTTGGGAGTTGGTTGAATTGCCAAAGGATGTCGACATAGGAGTAAAATGGGTATACAAAAAGAAGATGAATGCTGGCGAGATGCGTACAAGGCAGGCAAGGCTAGTTGCAAGGGCTATCGACAAAGGCGAGGATGGTATGATGAAGTCTTTGCCCGATTACAGAATGGAGACGATTCACCTTCTCATTGCTCGGCGACTCAATTCAAATGGAAAATTTTTCAAATGGATGTCAAGTCAGCTTTTTTGAATGGTGTGCTAGAAGAAGAGGTATATGTAGAGCAACCACCCGGGTACACAAAAATTGGGGAAGAAAAGAAGGTCTTTGAAATTGAAGAAGGCCTTTATGGGTAAACGCGCCTCGAGCTTGGAATACCGGCATCGACACTTACTTAAGAAGAACGGGTTTACTCAATGCCCATATGAACATGCTTTGTACGTGAAGAAGAAGAAGGTAACTTGTTGTTTGTAGCTCTTTATGTTGATGATCTTATATTCATAGGGAATAATGAGGAGATGATAAAAGATTTTAAAAAAGAGGCTATGACTCGGGAGTTCGAAATGGCTGAAGATTTGGGTTTGATGAAATATTTCCTTGGTACGGAGGTTAGACAAGAAAATACGGGATTTTTGTATCACAAGAAAACATATGCAAAAGAAATTCTAAAGGAACAAAATGGAAGAGTGCAACCCGTATTGGCACCAATGGAACACAGGGCTAAACTTTCTAAGTTTGACGGTGGAGAGCGAGTAGATGCGACCAAATCTTAGAAGTTTGGTGGGAAGTCTGCGTTATCTCACATGCACGATACGGACATATCTTACGGTGTTGGAGTGGTAAGTAGGTTCGTGGAAGCAGGTCCCATACACGTTGGAAAGCGTTGAAGAGAATTACTGCGATATGTCAAAATGCAGAATCACTCGGGTTATTTTCTCGAGAACGAAGAGTATAAACTGAGGTGGGATACTCACATTAGTGGTGGTGCGGAGACATAGATGATCGAAAGAGTACACATCGGGATACGTATTCTTTATGGGAGACACGGCGTTCACGTGGATGTCGAAAAAACAACCCGTTCGTGACACTTTCTCGACATACGAAAGCGAATATGTGCTTGACGTACGTGGTGTGTGCGACATGCGGTTGGCTAAGGAAACTTTTAAGCGAGTTGAATCTCAAACAAGAAGAAGCAACAGAGATCAGAGTTGATGGCAGTCGGCAATTGAACTTCCTTGAAAGAATCCAGTGCATCACGAAAGGAGCAAGCATATCGATGTTAAATTTCATTTCATTCGAGAACAAATCAGGAAGGGAGTGTGAAGTTGAATCATGTAGCGAGTCATGATCAAGTAGCCGACATGTTCTAGCCGTTACCCTAGTTTTGCTTTGGATAAATGCAAGATGGCGATAGGCGTGAAGGATGGAAGAAATTTGAGTTTAAGGGAGGAATTTGTGGAAAATAAACTCAAATAAAAAAACGGACAGATTTTAAGACAGTATTGAATGAGGAATTAAAGGGGGAATTCCAGATCATTTTGAGCAAGTGAAGGGTATAGTTCGTGTGTTTTTAAGTCTAGTTTTTAATGGTGAAGGTTTCGGTCATTTGGTATTACCTGATAAGTTATGGAAGTTTTAGCAAGGAAGGTCGAATTCTTGTTTTGTTTAAAGCTGTTTTTTTTTAATACGAATTTTAAGATTCTTGTTTAGGTCTATAAATAGAGTTGTATTATGTTGTAAGAAAATAGAAGAGAGAAATAAAAAGAGTGTTTGATTAGTAAGAAAGAAAAAAAATTGTTTTTGTCTCTCTTCCCTCCACCAAAATAGTTATAAAATATCAACAGCTAGCACCCAGATCGGCTATATTATGGCAATGGATTCATTTAAAGATTTGGCTAAGGAAAAGGGCATAGATAAACATCATTATAAGATACTAAACGTCCTTGAGACTCATACAAGCTCCTATGTCAAGATATTAAGGATGATGGGAATGATGGTGGTGGGGATGAAGAAAATGAAGCTCGCACCATAGATGATGCTAATGACACTCATCAACTTTAACAACTCTAATGATAGCATACAGTCCTTTGTTGTCAGATCCTTTGCTTTTTTACTTGGCCCATTCATAAATTTGGGGATGACGAATTCATCAACAAGGGTTTTGGTGGAATATGTCTAACCATTTTTTACTTAGAACCAAGCACGATCTCATTGATACCACAAGATACTTCTAATAGACATACTTGTTAAGTCTCACATTGACTAAGAATAAAACAACATTAATGCTTATAAGTCTAGCCAACCCTCTAACTCAAAAGCTGGCTTTTGGGTTCAGAGTTAGGTTTGAGTTTCTAAGTTGATATCAGAGCTAGACTCTTGGTTTCTTCGTACTCTCATCGGCCCTCGTGCCATAAATCCAGACTCTAGCCGATGTGGAGGGGGGATGTTAAGTCCCACATTGACTAAGAGTAAGACAGCAGTGTTGCTTATAAGTCTGGACAACCCTCTAACTCACAAGATGACTTTTGGTTTCAGAGTTAGGCTTGGGTTTCTAAGTATACTTATACCCGGAGGCCAGTTTTCATTTTCTCCTTTATCGGAATCCATCCAAGTGAATGTGAGTGTGTAAATAAAGCAAGAAAGTTATAATCAACATAGAAGCAATTAAGCCCAATAGGTCTTACCCATTCTAATACAAATAGAAAGATGGATATATTAATTTCTTATGACTCATTCCTGATCTTGCAAAATGTGGAAATAGGTAAACAATTAAACAATACAACCAGATATGCCGGGAGAAATAAACATTTAGATATATTAAATAGCTCAGATAAACATTTAATAATAAGTGGATATGACATGATAAAAATAAAGATATAAAGAGAAGCATGAAAGCTCTAAAATGATGAGGATCTCGAAGAGCTCTAAAAATTTGTTTTTTGTTTGAAAAATTTTCCAATTAGTTTTTCACAAATGTGCCAAAACAAAATAACCTAAAGCATAAACATAACCTACACATGTCAATTACGTGATATTAACCCCTCGGTGGTATATATAACATGTAAACATATAAAATGTTAATTATATGAGTGTGTAATATTGAAGCATCGATAATTAACCTCGTACAAATTTAATTAATTTAATGTCATCAAAATTTTAGTTTTAATTCTTGATTCTTGATAAGTTCAATTCTATATTTGAATGTCAAAACTATGTATATATGACTTAGAGTGATCACCTAAATTGTTACACCGATATGTTTATCGTTAGTTTAAGTTGTTAGTCTATAATTTCTAATATTTTTATTCGAAGTGATATCTTATGATTGTTGTTACAAGTATGATTGAATGTTTACGCTAAAAGTTAGTAATGGCCTTAATCTTGCCTAGTTTAGTCTTCCACTTTTTAGGTCTTAATACAATTAATGAGTTAAATATAATAAGCATACTTTTAGGTTATTCAGGATTTAAGTTAATTAGCAATCGTCACTACTAAAAAAAGTACATATGGCCTCGGTTTATAATCATGATCGTAGGTCTATGATCACAGTTATAAGAACCGAGGCCTAAGTGAGAGAGACCATAGGTAACGACTTATAGCCTCGGTTATTAGAAAACTGAGGCTAAAGAGGGTACCTATGGCCTCAGTTTTTCAAATAGGTACCCCTATGACCTTGGTTTTCTAATAATCGAGGCTAAAATTCCAAGACCAAAAACATATATTGTAGTAGTGCGTTGATGCATTTAGATGAACAATCAATTTAAATCTTACTTTAAATTGCTTAAGATGTCGTAAATTAGTATATAACAAGTAACGATCTTTTTCGTAGAAGATTTTGAAAACTAACTCCTATTTATAAAAAAAGGGTTTTGATTTTGTAAACTAAATATTAAATCAAATAACTAAAATTAATAAAGATAAAAACAAAATATAAGATTATGATAAAGATTCAAATAAAAGAATGATTATATAATCATTTTTCACCATTATCATGCACTGCAAATCAACAAAAAAATATTAATCTCCTATTCTTTTGATTAGACGAATTAGAGAAATTTACAAGCGCGGAAATCTTCACCTCTTGTCACATATTCATTAAATTAAAAAAATATCTAAATCCAAACTATTTATAATAAACAACCTAGAATAAGTTTTCTAAATTTAATCTATCAAAAATATTCAATTTTAAGAAGCAAATTAGATCAATTTTAAATACAGAAGCTCAGTTTAATTATCATGAATATTAATCTTCATTATAAGCAATTTATCGCTAATTATTTAAATTGATTAAGTTATTATATATATAATCAACTAAATTGATTAACGATAAATTAGTTTGATTATTAAATTATACATTTAAACAATCAAATAAAATTATACAAAAATAAAAATTGATATTTAATACATAATCAAGAAAAATAGAATAGAATATTACAAATCTAATTAAATATTATAATCTATATCTAGTGTTTTGCCCACTATCAATTATAAAATTAACTACTCATAGAAAATAATAAATTAAGAAAATTATTCATATAAATAATAAAAAAATGATAAGAAAATATTAAGATTTTTTCTTTAATTTTTCTCTACAATTCATTTGATTGTTTCTTAAATCTTTTTCTCAATTGTTGTCTCTACTTAATTATATAATATTTATATTTTATTTTGATTTTTTTTCTTAATTTTCATGTAATTTTGGTATTTTTATTTTTTGAATATTATTTTGTATTTATATTGAAAAAAATGATTTGTTTTAGAATTGCATTAGTACCGATAATACACAAAATCCTTGCGTACAAAGATAAGCGTGCGAAAATTGCATTGAGGACAAACAAATATGGTGCTACATGTCATGATATGGGATTTGGAGTGGAACTGTAATGCGCGGATTGGCTAGAGGAGCATATATGACAAACAATATGTATGGCATCGGAGAAAACGATATGTATGGCATTGGATAAAATGATATGTGCTGGCATCATCGTGCGTCAAAACGACACCATTTAAAATGCTTGGTGCTAAGTACATCGATTAAGTATTCTGAGTACATCCACCTATTAAATAAAAATTCATAAAAATCTCAAACAATCTATAAAATCAATATATTTTTAATAAATATAAAATAAATATTTTTAATTCATTATAATATATATATATGTAAAAAAATTATTATCTAAAAATATATATAAAATATGAATTATGTATCATTAAGTAATTAAATGATAAAAAAAGGTGTTAACTTTTAAACATATCTAGATTTTTAAATCTAAAGTTAAGTATTAAAGGAGGATTTTAAATTATAAAAATGATTTTAAATTTAAGAAATTAATTTTCATTTATGACATGTTTAATTGAATTATATGCTAATGTGATTATAGTCCAATGATCATATAATTCTTAATATTCTTGTGTAATTTACTTTTATTGTTATATGTTATTTTCTTTACAAATAATAATAAAAAATTATTAACTTTAATTAATTTAGTAACGAACTACTAATCAATAGTAGAAATTGTTATCAAATTTTTATAGGTTCAACCCCTTACTTCAAACTATATTTACATACACAATTTGAAGAAAAATAAGGTTTTATCTTTTGACATGTTTTTTTAAGATAGTCAAAATTTTGGCACCATTTTATTGGATATTGTTCATAATTTACTTTTTAATTCTTTAATTAAAAAGAAAATTTTATTTATAAAGGGAATATTTTATGCAGTTAAACCTATTTTATTTGATCTATTACACCAAAAATTCTTGAATTAAAGAGAGTATGTTTGGGATTGGTACCTAGAAGTACCTTAGTTAATGTATTATTATCTTTTATGTCTTATGTTATCAAATGGTTCTATTTTAGTACCAATTCATGTGTTGTTATTCTTTTAAGCAATTATGAATAGTATTTACTTATTTTAGTTCAAAGTTGCCAGTGTCCTACGTGACAATTTGGAGAAAAGAATTTGTAAAAATTTAAGAAAAAGAAAAGAATAATGGATAAAAATGAAAAAAAAGCGAGGAATCTTGTTATCATATATAAATGAACATTTTCGTCTAATAATTTTTGGCTCATGTACTTCTAGTATTATTTATTTATTAAAATTAAGTATTAAATTATAAAATTATGGGACTATAAATATTTAATTTTAATACTTTAGATTGAGTAGAATTATTTTTAATAGTTATGGAATTAAAAATGATTATTTTTTATAATAACAAGATAAATAATTCTTAATTCATAATAAAAATTTAAGTGCTCATTTTTTTTAAAAATAGGACATTTATTACCTTGCATTCATAAAAAAATATGGTTATATTATATGTCAGATTAAAAATTAATGTTATGACTACTTATTTTATAAAATGTGAAAATTTTAATAATTAAAGTATGAATTGAATTTTTTATCTTTATAATTAATTATAATTTAATATCATTATCATTAATAAAAAATTATAACAATATTATCCTTTTTAATATTTTATTTTATTTTTTATATCATTTTGTTACACTTTTACCTTATGATAAATGATAATAATAATAATGTATTTTTTTGTCACAATAATGGTAATGTTGACACACAAAATAAACAATAAATTTGAATTATTTTAGTTATTATTGTATAAGATTTAATTTCTTAATTAATGTATAAATTTTTTCATACTTTATATTATATTATATGTTTTAATACTTCAATTTTATTATTGGTATTCAATTTTTTTTTACTACCTCTTTTTTCCTATTCTAAGTTTATAACAATTGTGATTTTCTAATTGACGTATAGAATATATGTTACAAACTTTAATAAAAAAATAAATATTATAATTAAATTATAGCATTAAAATAAAATATTTTAATGTATAAAACATACTTAATATTAATACATTAATTAAATTACCTTTAAAATATCAAACCGATGTCATTTACTTTTTTTAAAGTAATATTATTTGATTTAATAATAAAAGTTGTAATATTATATTAGAAATATAAGATATAATAACATATTTTTATTAAATATAATTTTAAAAATATAAAATAATTAATATACAAAGGGCGCAATAGCACGCATACAAATGTAGTATTATAAAAGCTAAGTTCAACATTATTTAATAAAGAGGGGAAATTTTCTCACACATACTCATTTTGACACCGCACACCCTGCACTTACTGACATTTTAAAAATCACTCAATGAAACTAATATTTTATATTTAAATTTACTAAAATATATAAACTATAAAAAAAAAATTATCAATATATTTTTTAATTTTTTTAAATAACGTATTTGAATAATTTAAAAAAAAAAAATTTTTATTTCTTAAAAAATATATATTTTTATGTTATAAAAAATATGTTTTAAATAATTATAATTTATGTTTGTTTTCCTAGTTTAAAAAAATGGAAACAATATAGAAAATCTGAAAATAAAGCAGCAGCAAATATAAACAAAGGCTTCAAATATGTTTTATGTGTTTAAAGTTTGTTACCGATGGGAAGTCTATCCATAATATTTGAGTTATTATAAATTTAACTCAAATATTTTATTTTATCTTACATAAATATTATTTTAGATATTTTTATAATTAAATTTTGAAAATATGTATTTTTGGGCAGATAAAATTGATTTTTTTATTATATAAAAAAGAAGAAAAAAGATAAAAAAATCCAGAAACCCATCCATCGACCATGCTTACCCACGTCGCCCATCATAGCTCCCCCACACTCACTACCACCCGTGCCACCACTATCACTAGCCATCTCATGGCACCTCTCAAACCAACATTACTGATAGATAAGCCCAACCCTTGGTAACTCATTCTGGAAACGATCTCTACCACGCATGAAAACTAACCCAGAAGGTACAAGCCATTTCTATTGTTTCTCTGTCATCCCATTGCTTCGTCAACCATAGCATTACCATTGTTGTTACTTTGGTCGTTCAACTGACACATAGAACAGCTCCAGTTACCACATATAACCTATAATATAGTCTATATCGACTCATCATGGTTGGTCATTGTTGCTTTCAACAAGAATTTCTTTTGATTTTAAGACAAATGTTATATAATAAAAATACTACTTTTATTTTCCAAAAGATACATATGTGTGTCTTAATTTAATTATATTAATAAAAATGTCTAAAAAAAATATTTATGTGAGGCATAATAAAAATGTTGGGAGTAAATTTATAATAAGTCAAACATTGAGACTAGAATTGCTATCGGCTTTAAAGATTAAGTAGATAAAACATATTTAAACCAAATAAAAAGGAGGAATTCTTTGTTCACTTCTCTCAAACCTACACTGAAAAGCCGATGTTTGAGTACTAAGTACCAATGTTTCCCATTATTGTCACCATGTCAAGCCAAGGAAGGCCTAGAACGCTCTATACCTCATACCCAGCCATAAAGGAAAGAAAATTTTAGCCTTCTCTCTCTATCTCTCATCATCGTCATCTATCTATCCTGTTCTTCAAAACCCATCTCTCAGTTTTCCTGTAACTCTCTTTTCAACTTCTGCATATCTTCCAAGTTTTCCTTTAAAATTTTCCGAGTTCCAAACCAGTCCAGCTAAACTCTAATTTCTGTGTGACTTATCGATGCTTATCGATCTATCACTTCCCAAATCCTCATCGAGCAGTTTTGGCTTTCAGTTTTTAAGGTAAGGCTCCCTGTCCTTCATTTATGGTTTGCGTTCCTTGATTTTTGTGTTCTGGATTATCCTTCTTTTATTTGATACTTCGAGTTTATGGATTTTTTTTTAATTTGGGGTGTTGATTTTTCTGTTTATTATAGCAGATTTACGGTTATACCTATTCTGGGTTTCTGATTTTCTCTTCAAAAGATCCGTGCTACCACAATGTCGATTTCCCCTAAAAGCGATATGATTCAGATCAGGGAAGTTTGGAATGGTAATCTTGAGAATGAGTTTGCATTGATACGTGATATTGTGGATGATTACCCTTACATAGCCATGGATACTGAGTTTCCTGGAATCGTTCTTAGGCCAATTGGGAATTTTAAGGACAGTTTTGAATTCAATTTTCAAACCCTTAAGGCCAATGTAGACCTATTGAAGTTAATTCAACTGGGTCTTACATTTTCTGATGAGAATGGGAACCTTCCTATGTGTGGTACTGACAAGTATTGTGTATGGCAATTCAATTTCCGTGAATTTAATCCGAGTGAGGATGTCTATGCCAATGACTCTATTGAGCTTTTGTCCCAAAGCGGTATCGACTTTAAGAAGAACAATGAAAAGGGTGTTGATGCAAGTAGATTCAGTGAGCTACTGATTTCTTCTGGGATTGTATTGAATGATAACGTGCAGTGGGTGACATTCCACAGTGGCTATGATTTTGGATACTTGCTCAAGCTGCTTACTTGCCAAAATCTTCCAGATACACAAGCAGGGTTCTCCAACTTGATCAAGATATATTTCCCCACCATTTATGATATCAAGCACTTAATGAGGTTCTGCAACAGTCTTCATGGTGGGCTGAACAAGCTTGCAGAGCTGTTGGATGTGGAGAGAGTTGGTATTTGTCACCAAGCTGGTTCGGACAGTTTACTCACTAGTTGTGCTTTCATGAAAATGAAATTGAATTTCCTTAATGGGTCACTTGAGAAGTATGCTGGTGTCTTGTATGGTCTCGGAGTAGAGAATGGACCGACTACATACTGAAGGAAAAATGGAATTTATGTTACTATGATAAACATAAATAAAAATTAAAAATGAAGAAGCAAGTTTGTTAGAGTATTTCTGTGTACCTATGCAATCTGTTCACATTTTAGTTGCCATGTTTGCCTCATACTTTTCTTCTAGTTATGTTAGAACCAAACATGTTATCCTTTTCATTTCATCCACTGTCCTGATTTCATTGTTTTTCTAAGAAGTTCTTCAAGCTAGTAAAAGGGAAGTGTGAACTTTTAATGTGTGATTGGAAAATTCATAGCAATATTTTCATATTTTCTTTGTACTTTGACTTTTATTTCTATAATCAAAGGTAGCAAAATGTTTCATGACGGGTTTACTAGAGGTTAAATAGGAAACCCAATCACCTTTGAGGAATGTAACATGCATCACTGTGATTGATTATAAACATTTGTCATTCTGTTTGATCAACTTGTTAGCCTCTTGGAGAGTTGGAGTTATTATCATCATGGTATAAAATCATTCCTGAGAAGTTAGAATACTTGTGAAGTTTGGTACTAAAATACTGCATTAGCTGCTCGAGACACTGGGGTTCAGGATTAACTTTATCGACCATCTTCTTCGTACTCAAACTTCGATTTATGTTATTACAGAAAATCTTTGTAGCTCCTCTTTCTTTTAGTAAATCATGATTTAGACTTGGAGATTTTTGCATTGCTTCGCATTTCACATATGTTGATTTTAACTTTCTCTTTGGGAGATTACCTCTTATAATGTCTCTAAAAATTATAACAATAAAAATAACACCCTCACCTTGAATTGAGACGGGTATGAATTAGTGTTAAATATTGTTATTTTTCTTGTTATAAGTTATAGCCTTTATTTTCTTTATTTAACGTGTTATTTGTACAAAAGCAATATCAGATATAAGAATTACTTTATATCTTTCTTGTTTGTATTTGTTTGATATTCTGCTCAAGGTAAACGTGCAGGATGACAGATTGATGCGTTTGTTGAGATTAACAACCAAACGAAATAGTTTCATATCGTAAAAGTGAGGTGATGAAGGCTGTTGGAGATGATACATGTGGTAATCTAATGATACCTTAATGTGTTGTCCTGCAGTTTCTGTATATAAGTATTATAGTTTGGACCTAAGTGCTATTTAAGAATATTACATTTTTTTTTAAAATGTATTAAAGTTGTCTGTTTTGTATTATATAAATGAAATATTACAGATATGATTCAAACTTAGATCCATGATGATGAAGACGAGGAGTCGTGATATAACCTATTGTAAGTTGTTTGATTTGAAGTTTAAATGGTGGAGGATTGGACTTTTGCTATGGATCTGAATTGAAGACTAAAAGGACTCTGCTCCAAATGGTAAGTGCAGGGTAAAGATAATAGCCAACACATTAAGAGTGTTTATTCTTTTCATTTTTTTTTATATATCTTTAAAGTTTTTAAGATATTATGCAGTGTCGTAAGTAAATTGGTTAGGTTGTTTACTGGTTCATTTTATAAATTAATCTTATCTGATAGTTTTAAAAAATTTAAAATTTTAACCAACCTATTATCCTAAAAATCAACTTTCAAACCAAATTATGAGGTTGTTTTTTAGGATGATTGGCTAAACGTTTTGACTTATATCAAAACCTCCTTTAAATGAAATAAAGAAAACATATGGTATAATTTTTTGAAGAAAGAAAAATATCCAACCCTAATAGTATCCTTAAGAAATGAAACAAATCTGCATTTTAATAAAGAAGCAGCTTGAACGCCGTCTGATAAGTTAATTTTAATACTTTTGGAAAAACTCCGACATTCTCGAACCCATTTGATGATTTTTATTATTCATACTAAATAAATAAAATTTACATTTTAATAAAAATATAACTTACTTAAATCGCTTATATTAAATTAGTTTTACTTTTTCTTTTTTCCCTCTAATTAAGTATGATTATTATTATCTATAAGAATGAAGAAAATTTTCATTTTAATAAAAAAAGAATGTAATCATATCCTTGTAGTAAATTAATTTTGATCATTTTCGAAAAACTTCCCATATACTTGAACCAACTCAAGCAAGTACGCTTTTTATTTACCAATAGGAAATGAATAAAATTTACATTTTAATAAAGAAATAATTTACTCTATTGTAAGTTAGTTTTAACCTTTTTCAATTTCCTCGTACATGAATCCATTCGAACAAATATGATTTTCTTATGCATAAAAAATGAAGAAAATTCACATTTTAATGAAGAAACAACTTACTTGAATCCCTTGCAGTTAGTTTTAATATTTTTTTAAAAGTTCCTAATTATTCGAACCCATTTGAATAATTATGATTTTCATTATTCATAAAAAATGAAGAAAAATTACATTTCAATAAATAGCCAACTTCTCAAAACTCTTCAAAATCAAAGAGAATAATTCTTTATTAGTTTAAATCACACGGGTCCTACTTATATGAATGCTTATAATGTACCCAAATATTGATCCATTTTAAGCAAAAGTGTCTAAATTTTTTCTATAAAAAGATTCTCAAATTTTAATCTATTTTATACCAAGATATTTAAATTTTAATTCATTTTACACATAAGTATCCATACTCTTATTTTGTTTACACATATGTACTATCATGTCATTTATTTAGCTGACACAAAATAAGAATATATGTATTTATATGTAAATAAAATAAGAGTTTGAATACATAAACAAAATTTCAGACATTTTTGTATAATATGGACCAAAATTTGGATACTTTTCGTTAGAAAAAAAATACGAACATTTTTATATAAAATGGACCAAAATTTATGTACAAATACAATGAGCTAAACTAAAAAAAGGAATAAACCTATTTATGCTAGCAAATAAAGATCCATTCTTAATATACACTTTCCTAAAACTACACTAATTAACTTCCTAAATTTATAATTATTATTCTATGTACTTGAAAACATTAACCTAGATATTTTATTTTTCAATACTCTCCTTCAAATTTGCATGTATTCCATAACCAACTTGCCAATCAAATTGTCAAATTGCATCTTATTTAGTCCATTTGAAAGAATGTTAGCAATTTTATTTTTTTTAGAATATACATCTTACAAATCAATCCACCATTGAATTTTTCTCTTAATAAATGCTTATTTACTTCTATATATTTTGTTATATAATGTAGAACTAGATTATGAACATTTGAGATTGCTACCTTATTGTCTCGATACAAATTCATAGGTAAGGAGTTTGAAATCTTCAACTCTTTGAAAAATCTCTTAATCCATGTTACTTAACAATTTTTTTGAGCAATTAATCTAAATTTAGCTTCTGTACTACTTCGAACTACGATATTTTGTTTCTTACTTCGTCAAGTAAAAATGTTTCCTTCAACAAAAGAATAATAGACTTCATGACTTATAGATGTCCACAATTTTTTGAATAATATACCTTCTTTAGGAGTTCCCTTCAAGTATCTGAGTACTAAAAATTGACTCGGAGTGCTCTGATCTAGTTGCATGCATAAATTAACTTACCATGCTTACTACAAAGGCTATACCGTGATGGGTGCGAGACAAATAAATCAACCTAAAGGGAATGTTTCTTGGTAGGTGATTCCATAAATTTGAGTAAAACCCATTGTTACAAGCCTTACCCAGGTCTCCACACTTCCATTAGCCCTGTATTTTATTTTAAACAACCATTTATAACCAACAATCTTCTTATCCTTTGACAAATCAATTATCTTTTAAATCTTTTTTTTCTTTAGAGCATTCATGTCAGAGCCCACCCTATCTCCATACTAGAGTATATGAGGTGTCTTGAAGAACCATAATAACTAGTAAAAGATGACATTTCCTTAATTAACTCTATTTAAATTTGAAGATTTCATTTAAGAAATAAAGAAAAATGGGCAAAGTCTAACATCTATGCAATAAAATGACAACAATTCTAAAGAATTTTTTTCCATAAACTCACAAACCTCATATAATTTTACACAACTAGAAAATGGCTCATGATCATAAACATAACTACATATTTTAAGATATATACTATACACCAAAACATAAGACTTTTTAGTGGAAAGTTTCTTTCACTTACAGAAATGATTATAGTTGATGAATTGATATTTAGTCATGTTGAGAATGAAGGATTTAAGAAGTATAGTAGAGTTTTGGAACCAAGGTTCCAAGTTCCTTCTCGTACCACTGTTGCGTGAGATTTCTTGAGTCTTTCCAAGTTCCTTCTCGTACCACTGTTGCGTGAGATTTCTTGAGTCTTTTCTTAAAGAAAAAGGATAAATTGAAAGAATTTTTCTCTAAAACTATTTCAAAGAGTTTGTTTAACCACTGACACATGGACTTCTACTCAAAATTTGAATTATATGTGTCTCACTGCTCACTTCATCGATGATATGGAAACTCCAAAAAAGAATCTTAAATTTTTGTGTAGTTCCTAATCATAAAGGTGATATCCTTGAGAAAACAATTGAGCAATACTTGTTAGATAGGGGAATCGATAAGATATTTACTATTACTGTGAATAATACTAGCTCAAATAATACATTAGTTTCTTATTTGCGTAAAAAAAGTGAACAATTGGGGTGGTACAATACTAGATGGTCAACATATGCATATGAGGTGTGCATCTCATATTCTAAATTTGGTTGTGAGAGAGGGCTTGAAAGAATATGATTCAAGCATAAGTAAGATAAGAGAAGTTATCAAATATGTCAAAGGATCACCTTCAAAGTTGTAAAAATTTAAGGATTGTGCATAGCAAGAGAAGATTGATACTAATAAACTTTTATGTTTAGATGTAATAACAAGGTGAAATTCCACCTATTTAATGTTAGAAGCTGCAATAAGATTTCAGAACGTTTTTTTAGCATTTAGAAGAAGATGATGTGATATTTAAACAAGAATTCAACATTGGAAATGATAGTTGCAAAACTCCTGATATGTTTGATTGGTCTAATGCTCACATATTTGTGAGGTTTTTGAAAATATTTTATGATGTAACATTGAGATTTTCTGGTTTTGTATATGTTACTTCAAATTTATTTTTGGATCAAATTTGCTTCATACATAACCAATTGAGTTTCTAGTGTGAAAATACAGATTTTTTGTAAAGCAAAATGGCAAAAGAAATGAAAACAAAGTTCAATAAATATTGGGGAGGTGTAGATAAGATGAATGATTTTTTATTTATTACAACTTTGCTTGATCTAAGACGTAAGGAACAAGCTTTGAAAATTTGTTTGGATCTTTTGTGTGATGAAGATGATATTATGGTTGATCATATGATGAAAAAATTTAGACAAACTTTGAATAATATGTTTGATCAGTATTTAGTTTTGTATTCTGCAAATATCCAAGCTATAAGCTCACAACCTTTAGGCACAGAAAAAGTTGATAGTTGTAACATTGATTCATTTTCACTATGGATGGATCGTTATAAAAAGTGTGTCAAAGATGCAAAAAAGACAGACAACCAAACTGAAGTAGATAAATATTTGGGTGAGACATGTGAGGATGTGGATGATGAGTCTTTTAATCTTTTAGGTTGGTGGAAGGTAAACACATCTAGATACAAGGTTCTTTCCAAGATTGCCAAAGATATTTTAGCTACGCTTATATCAACTGTAGCTTCTGAGTCTACATTTTCTTAGGGGGGAAGGTTATTGATTCTTTTAGAAGCTCATTGTCCCCAAAAACTGTCCAAGCACTTATTTGTACTCAAAAATGGATTTGATCATCACCAATAATTAACATTTATGGGTCCCTTGATGATATTGAAGCAATTGAAATAGGTAATATTATTTTAATTTTCATTATTAATTGATATTATTCTCTTATGATTTATAATTTAATATTTTCATCACTTTCTATTATCTTCTATTTTGTAGATATGTTGGGAGGCATTAAGGATATAACCTTTGATTGAGTATGATATATTATTATTTTATTTTATATGTATTTCATATATTATTTTATATATATATTTAGTTATCAATTTATTAATATTTTTTAAATTATGGTTAATAGGTGATGACACACTAAATTTTTTTGTTATTGTTCTCAAGATTCAAGACAAAATTATTTTCAAGATGGTCAATGGATGTTAAAGAGTGAAATGATCAAATTAATTTAGGTTTAGATAATTGTGAACTATCTTTTTATTTATTATTTGAATGAATTGTTAAATTTATTAAAATGACTATTGTAATCGACATCGTTATTGATGTATTGTATTATTTTTGTTTTATATAGGTTTGAACATTTTAATCTTATTTTAACCTTTTTATTTAGTTTTTTAAGGTTTTTTTTAATTGAAATAATTTTATGTTATGATTTATGTAAAAATTTAAATTTTTTATTCAAAAATATAATTAATTGAGTTTATTGATCGGATTCATCGGATGTCATCTGAATAGTTTACGGATCGGATTGATTGGATGTGAAAGTTGATCGGATCGGTTACGGATTAGGATGTTTCAATCGGATCGGATGGTCGGATCGGATGGTCGGATCGGATCGAATGAGCATAAAATTAACAGTTTCGATTCGATGAACACATGCTTGTAATGAACTATAAGCGTGAAAAAAAAAATCAACAACATTAACTTAAATACTAATCCAACAAACATATCGTAGATAATAATATATTTCAACTATATATTGAGTTTGTATTATTTTTATATAATAAAATGATATTTAAACTTACTACTTGAAATAAAAGAAAGCGTAGATTCCTCACCATTTTGCTTTAATTAATGCCCTTTGTAGTCATCATTTGACATCATCAAGAACTCCACGAATTAATTGTAAATATTATATGCAACAGTACACAAAGCAGTTCTTTGTAGAGTCTCAACTTGTTGGATAAGATAATAGTTGGTTTACAAGGAACAATTCAACCTTTTGAGTTTTGACCCAAGTGTATCTTCCAAGTAATAGCTAGCTATCATCCTAACACGCTCCTTCATTATTATACGCATCCTCTACCAATTCTATGCAATGAACCTTCCTTCTTTTTCTCTCTCTCTCTCTCTCTCTATATATATATATATATATATTCTCTAAGTCTCTATATAAATCATCGCAATATAACCACCTTTCCAAAATCCCATAACAAATCCCAACTACTTCTCAAAAATTACCAATAATTAATATGATTAGTGACAACAGCCGGTTGTTGCTTAGCCGCCTTAGAAGAGCAGTGAAGAAGATCAAGTTTCTTCTCAGCTTCAACATTTATCGATGGAGTCTTTCAGCCTTGGTTGGCCGCAGTTCTTGGAACAAAAGCTTTAATATTGATCAGAGGCAAGGCTTAAGGACAGTTTGTACAGAAATTGGAAACATGGACTCACTTCAACAAGAGGATTCAAACTCTTCAAGGGGATCATCATCACTTAGGAGAAACATGAGTTATCCATCATCTTCAGAAGATGATATTGATCAGAGAGCAGAAATGTTTATCAATAACTTTCGTCATCAACTTCAAATTGAAAGGCAGGTTTCCTTGGAACTTCGTTACTGTAGAGGGAATAGCTTTGATTTGACATCCCCAAAATAGTTTTTATTTTCTTAACTGAGAAAATATATTTGGTGATTAATTAATTATGGAGTTCTGGAGTTTTCAAGAGCAGAACATCTCCATTTCTGTCAATTTGGTGATTGATTTTTCGATTTCTGAAATTATTCTGTACATATATGTTGTATATCCAACTGTTGGTTCATTAATTTTGTCTTGTATATGAAACCAACTTGTTTGGATTCTGTTTTTCTCTTCTGGGTTTTTCTTTTGTAGTTTGTATCATGCATGCCCAAAAAGAAGCAATGTATTTTCTTCTTTTGACAAAAAAGAAGCAATTAATTTGAAATAAAATGAATGCAAGTGACAGGCTACTTATGTAAGCAATATTAAAATCATATCACTTTAGAGTTTATACGGACTATTTTATACTATTTTTTGAAGCCGTTGCCTACAACACGTTAATTACATCTTAATCTTGAAAATGATCGAAAAAATGAATGAATGACATTGGTGTATCAAATCCGCTCTAATACTTGAGTAAATTCTTTGATAGATATTAACAAAAATAGTATAAATGATTAGAAAAAAATGTTCTATAAGATTATTTATAGGATAAAAATGATAAAGATAAATTTTTGAGAGACATTTTTAAATCACAAATATAATATTATCTAATTAATTAATTAAAATAATTATCTTATGTAAAAATATATCCTTAAAATTTAAATTTATTTATTTATTTAAATTTATCTATTTATCGTATTATAACAGATTTGATCAAATTAACGAAAAAGAAATGATAAAATTCCCTCCAAAATCCTCTATAAGTCTCTTCGTGGGTCATTAATAGCGAGTAAGGTAGTCTAACTACTACATCTGGATATGACAGTGCAGTTATGTTTTATTGGGAATGCCTTAGCTGTCTTATTAGGTATCTATCCCAAAGTCATTTGCTAATCAAATATCTAGGTGTATCAAGCTTTGCAATAGATATGTACGTGTTCAAATGAAGTGCCGGTTGAAACATTATGGTTGATCAAAATTCCTTGACACAAAGTCAACCATTGGCTTTTGACTTTAGAATACAAAGAGAATTTTTTAAAGGCTAAAGTTATCAAGTTTGTTAGATCAGGGGGTTTTCAACTTTTATTTGATGGGAGTTAATTTTGGTAGGGTTATCCTTTTTTTCTTTCTTTTTTTTTTTGGTTAAAAAGTCATAGCAAAAGATTCTTTTCATCTTATATTTATTCACTATTAAAATAAAATTATTTTATTTTATTTAAAATATTAATAAAAAAATAATTATTTTTTACTAAAAAACTAAATAAATCATTTGAATATGACTGTAGAAAAAAATTAATAAATTAAACTGAGTTGTAAAATTAAATTATTCTAAAAAATTTAATTTGATTTGATTTAATATCTAATTTAATTAAGTTAAACTGTTCACGAAAAACCAAATTATTTACATCATTATATTTATAATTTACATAAATTATGTAACTCGGTAGCTAAATATGTTATTATTTAACTTTCTTTCCCAGAAGTAATAATAAAAATTTATTTTAACTTAAAGAATAACAAAAATATTATTATCCATGAAATAACCATAGGGTAAAAGAAATTAATAATATACCAAAAACTAATAAATTACTATTTAATTATATATTTTAGTATTCATATTCCTACTATTATAATCGAACCAAACTAAACTAAAATAATTTTAATAGTTCAATCTAATCTAATTTAATACATATGAACAATCTAATCCGATTTATTTAAATTTTGTAAAATTCAAATCGAAAGAGAACATAAATATAGAATAATAGTGCTCTACAAGCGTAATTATGTAAAAATAATTATTTTTCATTCGACTAATAAATAACAGGTCAAATGAGACCTAAACTTATTGTGGCACCTTGCCAAACCTTATGATCTGACATATTTGATTTTACAAACAGTATTTTTGAGTCACTGGATCTTCTTTCTGTCGTATGTCCTAGTGCACTCCTTCATGTTGAGGTTCTTTCTCTGCTAACATGGCCGCATGATGCTCTAAGTACTCTTTGCTATTCATCTCTGTCAATCTACAATTTTTGCCGTTTTCCCAATCAGTAATGAAAAATACAAGTGCATATAGGTTGTTAATTCACTATCATTCCAAGATAAAATTAACTTAAAAGTCATAATAAAATTGCAATCCAATAACTTCTAGCACAACAAAAACTGATCTTATAATCTGATAGAACAAACAGAAAATTTAGGGCTTGTTTGGTCCCTTAAAGTCAAAAACTGTTTTCTGTTTTTGCAATGTTTTTATTATTTGTTTAAGTTGTTCTGATGGATTCTGGGTTCTGGCGCACAGCGGCTTTTAGCTTCTTTTTTTATGGGTTATAATGTCTTCAACTTTTTTAAATAATAATTTTTTTACAATCTTTTTATAATTTACAATTATATTTCGATAATAAGCTAACAATTATGAAATTAAAATAAAATTAATATCGGTGATCAAATAAATAATTCATATGTTTTATTACAATAATAATAAAAATAATTGTGAAATATCATTAATTACTCACTCATGTAGAGATAACCTTAGGTAAAACGGGAGTATGGCTAGATGGTACATCCGTTACATCCAAACCCTTCGTTTTTAAATAAAGAATTTTTTTTAATAAAGAGGATGGGATGAACAATGCACATATAAAGGGTGCATTATCCCTTTTTTTATGCAAGATTTTGCCTTTAATCACAATCAAAAATTATACTTGGCAATTTTAGCATGCATTTAAAAAAAAAACAAATTGTGGTTAAATTGAAACTTAATAAAAAAGTTATTTCATTTTATTTCTTCTTAAATTCTTAAATGTTGACGTAGCATAAATAATTCCATTTTTTTTATTTGATAATTTACTAATTTAAAATAGTAATTAATAATGTAACTATTACAAAAATATGAATAAAGGGTTTAAAATTATAATATAGACTAATTTTAAGACTAAAAAAATGAATTTTAAAAACAATTTGGACAAACACTTTGACAACTACATTTTTTTTGTCTTTAATTGTTGAGAAGAAAAAAAAAAGTGGCCAACAGTTGACTGTTTTTTAAAGTCATTGAAAATTATTTTTTAATTATGATTTAAAAATAGTTCTTGATGATTGTTTTAAAGTTAAACAACCAAACAAGACCTTAGATTTTCAATAGATTGTTTAAAAACTAGAGTATTACATGGTCGACACAACTTGATGAACCAGAAAGGAAATATGGCAAATATTCATGAATTCCTTGACAACTCAAAGACGTGGACTGTGAACATATATGTGAAGCTCCTTTCTAGTTATCAGATGTTTCTAAAATATACTAACCCCACCTTCCACTAGCTTATGCTTTTGCCTAGTGGCCAGGAGATCAATACTTTCTTATGTAAATATTTGATTGAGCAAAACTATTATCAGGGTACAATTTGGTTTTGTTCAAAAATAAGATATTCATATTTAGTTTCCTACTCAGTCTATTAGGAGATTTCGTGTCACTAGAGTTAAGCATGGTAGTTTATCTATAAATATGAGATTCTATGAAAGCAATATGAGTCTTTTCAGTTATCTTATTTCTCTCCACCGTACTCAATTTCTCAACATGCTTAAGTAAGTTTATATAGGCACATTATCCAGTATTAACTAAACCCAGGCCCTATCCATCAACAACTTATGTGCTTTAATGGACTAAAGCAGGCCAACCCCCACTTGGCCACCTAGTTTTTTTTTATTTAATTACTGTTTAAATATAATTAATAATATCATATTTTTTTATTAATTATATTTAAATCTATGCATTTTTATTTACAAAATTATTAATATAAGATTTTTATTTTCAAATTTATTAATATAAGATTTTGATTTCTCATAACTCATAAAGATACACAGATTTTTACTTTTTATGTATTAATTGTTTTTATATAAAAAAAGTAATAAATTCTTAAGTTAAATATTTTTTTGAATAAAAAATGAAAGAAATAAATAAGATTAAATTAAATTTATTTTTTCTCTAATAAATGACTTTAGATAAGAAAAGAAATAAGTTTCTTATTACATTTTTTTTGGAATAGAAAAGGTAATAAATAAATGCTAATATAATTTTGTAGATATATTCTTTTATTTACTTTTTAAATATTAAATTAACTTTGTATTGATTTTAAATAATTTAAATTTTCTCCATTTTTATTAATACGATTTTCATCTTCCATAAATAATATTTTGGGATGACTTTTTATTTTCTCCTAAATAAATTAACAAAAAAAATAAACAATAAATAAATGGACTAATTACATTTTATGCCCACAATGTATGAAGTAATTTGCAAAAATGTCCAAAACATTTACTTTGTTGCAATTATGCCCACAAAATATAAATAACGATAAAAACATGCTCAACAACGTGTATTTTTAAGTTACAATTATGCTCACAACGTATAGATAATTATACAATTATACAATTATATCCAAATTTAGGCATGTTATTATCGTTACCCATACGTTTGGACATAATTTCAACAAAGTAAATGTTTTGAACATTTTTACAAATTATCTCATACGTTGTAAATATAAAACTTAATTGATCCTAAATAAATAAATGGTCAAAAACTTTCTATCATCTTAATTTTCATTTTCTTCTTTAAAACAGTTAAAATTTTAAATTATATATAATATACATTAAAGTTAGTCTTTTAAATAAAAATAAAAGACAATAAAAAAGATTAAAATGGATTGGTGGATTGGACTTGGACTAGCACATAACTTATTAAGCTGAATCAAGCTTGGCACACCAGTCCAACAGGAAATCCTAAAGGAGCTTAAGCTGATTGGATAAGCCTCTTTACAACACTAAAGCTTATTAACAAAAAGATTTTTGCTTTGAGAAAATACTTGTTATATTGGGTATGCAACAAGAAACAAACCAGATAAACAGATGCATACAACACAATTCTAAAACCAGCATTTGCTATCCAGATGCATAAAATACATATGGCAATTGGAATATTAAAGAACTAGAAATATACAGTTGAGTTTCATACCTACTAATAGTGCGATCTTTTGCAAAACCCAATTCGTTGTCCACGCACAGGTCGGAGTCATCACTTCTCCGTGACCTTGAGGAGGTCCTAGGTGCCATATGCTTAGCATCAGAGATGGTAACTACTCTTTCAAAAAGTTCTAGTGGGCTCCCCTCTGCTGTGCACAGAAGTCTGGCCTTGTTCTCATACATCACCTGCAATCACAAAGAACGAACAGCCTTAGCCTTATTCCAGCTTCTCTTGTGAAATGTGATGAGGGAAAACTTTACTTAGTAAAAGTCATTCATGATATATAGCAAAGCAATTCCGAGCCCAAAACAACTCCGTTGTCCTTAAATTGGTTTCACATAAAATTAAATGTAGCTGGAATCTTTAATTTCAATAAGCAAGAAAAACAAGAGAATTGAACTCTTTTCTAATGAAATAAGTTGCTCAAATATAATCAATATGTAGAAAAGGCTAATAAGGAACCATGTGAGCTAGTTGCTACTATAACAATTTCGGCTTGTTATAATTGGCAGTAAAAAAATTTAAATTGTCACAATAGCCTTTCCATGCCTAGCCAGAATCCCAAGTAGCCTAACTCAGAACTCCAAACATTGAGGCAAGTGGCTACTTGAATATATTAGTTATAATCTATATGTCAATTCAATCATCCAGTAGAATAATATGAAGGTAATTATATATTGCTAGACATTATCTCAAAAGTTTCTTTTATTTGTTACAAGACAAAGCATTTATAACTAGATGTTTGAGTCAATACACCTCCCAAAGTTAACAGAATTTAGAGTGAAACCAGCCATATCTTTCTTCAAACTTCCGGCAAGTGGATACTATAACCAACTAGATGAATATAAGGTTTATCCAATTCTAGAAATAAAAAGTCCAATATGATGAAATGGGACATACATCAACTAAAGTGACGAACCGATAAGCTGTTGACCTGTTGTGGAGTCCAAAGATTGGGACACCCTCCAATGCTAGGGTATGAAATTTCTCTGTAGAAGGAAAATAAATGAACTTTATATAATAATTCACTTCAGTCCACACAATTTACATAAACAAGCACTCTGAGACTAGGCATATCAAACGATCATCTAACAAGTTTAAAAGACATTCTGATATATATGTTCACACTTTTACAGAAGCAGAAAAGTGAACAAAGGAGCAAAGAATCTTCTTCAAGCAATGGTACCCAGTTCACACTTTTAAGCTCCATTGCCAGCTAAAGCTTGTATGAGGTAAATGAAAATTAGTTTATATATTGAATTTTCTGTATTTACCAGTTAGGATTTCTGTTGTACAATGGTTTATTCTAAGAAAACAAATAAACCCGACAAGTGTATAGAGCCATTATCCAACTATAATATACTTACTAAATAATCCAAAATAATCTGCAGCTCCAAGAGGTTTGTCACACAGCTCCTCAAAAGTGAAATATGCACATCCGTTTGCAGCTTGTGGAACCTATGGCAACAAATTTGATGTTTAAAAAATACATGAAACAAGTAGTGTTCACACATTCTACTGAAGTAAAAATTAGCATTGCACCTGTAATGTCCTTCCCATTACTACTTCCACCTCTTGTGGACCAGCTTTCTCTGGCCCAATCAATAGTTGAAATTTTTGCTTTAAAAAGCCTGAGACGTCTTTGCCAATAAAATAGAAACCTTGCTCAGCCTGCAGTTCAGGGGAAAACAGGAAGTTTACTTATTAAAGTTATCAACTTAAGTGACATTCAAAAAGATAAAGGAACGGGACATCATACCGAAGTCATTGTCCGATAATCTACAGATGATCCAATTTCACGAACCACACATCTTTCCTGTAATAAATTAATGTTTAATATCAGAAGTGGAGAGAAAAACAGATGCTTGACCGTTGGTGAAACAGAATTTATAAAAGTTCAAAGCATAAGCACATAATTTGACAGATCAAATTAGGCTAGATCATGACTAAATTGATATTCTATGCCATACCAGAAGTAATTATCCAAGAATATAGAAATACTACAGTTTTATTCCTCCAATCTATTCCAAAAGATATGCTAGAAGCCACTGTGAAAAGCTACTCTAATCGTTACATATGATGACTCATACATACCTTTACAGTGGCTATGAAGGGAAGGAAAAGATCTCGCTGTAATCCACCTTCATACAGGTTATCTGGAGCACGATTTGAAGTAGCAACAAGAATCTACACTTGTTATCACAACGTACATAAAAAGCCAATAAACATGTTGATTTACAGTACAAAAGTCATGAACTACATTGAAGAGAGAATCTGAGAATAGGTGAAATAAGTTTAGCTACTTACAGCACCATTGCTGAATAAGTGTCCAAAAAGACGATTTAGGATCAACGCATCAGCAACATCATTCACCTAAGAAAAAAAAATGAGAAAATAAATTAATATATCAAACTAAAATATGAAGCAACATAACATATTTAAAAGGCTAGCATTACTAGAAGTCTACCATGAATTCATCCAAGCACAGTAGAATTGCCTCATCAGATATCTCTCCTGCAACCACTTCAAGTGGATCGGACAAACCCTTGTGCTTCTGCAAAAAGCATAAGCATTTCATGATGAAATCACTTCCAATTGTAGCACAATATAATGACCCAAGTAAATTAGGGTTCGGTCCTGTAGAGAAAATGTCCACTGGAATGAACTTAATTATAAAATAAAAGAGGAAAGTTTATACCAAGAATTGTCATTTATTTTGGGTTGTAAATTATGGCATAATTTTTTTGAAATAACATTACACAACCCATACACTGGGATTGAACCCTTGACCATGGATTTGCACGCATCACAAGGAGGCTTTGGTTCCACTACGCTATAACAATGTGGGCATAATTGAACGAGGTAAGATAGAAGTAATCCTCAGAGTGCGAAGCTGCAGTTTTAAACTTCCAAGAAGTAAGCTGTCCATTGGAAAATGGAGTGGTTGCATTATGGAATCATTTAGGACTTTGATAGCGGCGAATGAATAAATGTAATTTAAAATATCATGCAAGTCTTTGGACAGTTGGATGATAAATATACAAATTATTTATCGTAATAGTTCAGGTCAACTAACTCCACCAGAATCAACTTTATTGCACTTACTACCCAATTTGCAAATGAGATGTTTCTATTTTTGACAACTTTGTATTCAGAAAATAAGCTACTGCAGGAATATCTTACCTGCAACCGGCTATGGACATTCAACATAAAATCGTGTAAATGGATCCTTTTTTTCCTCCAACCACATGGCCTGGAACAAAGCACCAAATGGATAAAAATAAATGAAAGTTACCACTAAAAAGAAGTAAAAAGAATTTACATAAATGTACATATCTTCCACATCTGCTAACAAATGCCAGGTTTACCTGGACTATTTATCAATTACCCAAACAAAAAAGGCATTTATACAGTGTAAAAAATAGCAGATTGAATCACGATAGTAAACTTACAACTGATGATAAAACAAATCCATCAACATGGTTTTTCCAGTGCCAACTCCTCCATACAGATAAAGCCCTTTAACAGGTGCATAAGAGGACTGCATGATGAAACGAGACCACAGCCACCTACTTCTACTTACAAACAGTTGGATAAAATGATTATAAAAGAAATGTTCATCCATCCCCAATCAAGCTTTCGGGAGGATAAGTTAGATGGCAGGGACTAAGAAAAACTAGAAAGGATGAATAAAAAGAGTCATATTTTCCATTTCATTTAGTTATTTAATCGAGTTCCATGTAAACGAAGAAAAATCAGGGAAGAATTACCTTCCTGTTTTCTCGGAAGCAGTATACCTATCCATTCGGCAGGCATCAGCTGACTCAACAAGCTCGTCATATAGCCTCTGAAGTTCTCTTAGGGTGCCTAACTGTAAAATGAGTCAGAATAACTCCATCACAGAAAGGGGAAGAAGAGAAGAGAAGAACATGGCTTACAGACAGTCTCATTAGTCATTACTAAGGTCACATATAAATGTTTACTAATAAAACTACCATATGCACAATTATCCAGCCACTATAAGTCCAGTGCACAAGGTATTCGCATTCTTAGAAGACACCACAGGGAACTTTGAACTTCCAATCAACCAAAAGCACAAGCTACAACAAAAGTTCCAAAATTGCTAAGCTGAAGTTCAATTTTCACACTAATACACCACTTTTCAGACCTTTTTGGCATAGAAAAAAACGAGATAGAGAGAGACAGAGAGTTCCATTACCATCCTTTTCTACACTTTGTTTCCCCTAAATGTGATAGACAGATCTATACAGAGTGATAAATTGTGAATCCTACCTGGCATGTATCACCATCAAGCAGTTCCCCAGCAGCAATTCTTCGTTCATATTCAACAAGAGGTCCTGCTCGGTTCACATCTGCCACTGAAGCTGCCAAACCTAAGACCCATAAAATAGAGGGAAAAAATTAGGAAAATGACATAATATTCAGTTCCTTAATACATATCCAAAGCAAAAGAGGGAATGAAAGAAAAATCCCTTCACTTGTTCATCTTTAAAGAAACTTAAAAACGCATGCAGGCAAGCACAAATAGAAATAAAAGTTCTCAAAGTAAGAAAAACACCTCCAATGGTATCAGCAACAGCATCAGTTGATAGAGCTTTTGAGAAAATAAACACCGGATCCAGAATTTGACGAATTTCACCATTGCCATTGAGTCTATAACCAAACCCAGAACTGAAATTTATCAATTGCCTTCTGTTTCTAGCATACCCACTACAGTAATTACAAGTTTGATGCCTTAGAGCTGATCTAAAATGGCGAACTGATCGAGTTATTGCCTTCATTTTTAATCCAGATCTAATTTTAACAGAAGGTCCGAATAGTCAACTTAGTTTATGCAACAAGTCCCAGTAAAATACACAGCAGCTTCAGAAATGGTCAATGGTGTCACTATAACACAAACAGCCCTGAAGCATGAACAGAGATAAATTAACACTTGGAAACGAATCGTTCTTGACTTTTCATTCATAATAATGATATAATTGGATTTAATTATACAGACACAAATAAATCAAACGCCATCTGTACTTAACATAAATATAAAGCTGAATGAAATTAAAACGATATGCGTCACCTTCAAAATGGGAATAATAAATTCAAAGATATCTGCTTTCATATCTCCACGGAACAAAACACAAAAACCGACATTGTGTTAATTGATAATTAAATACAAGCAAAATATTTTTTCATAAAACAAAAGCCATAATAATCCTATCAATCAAAACAAGTCCAATATTATTAAAATGATAATAGATGAAAGATAAACAACTTACCACAATCAAAAATTCATTAATATTCAAACCAAAAGCCCCCCTCCCCAAAAAAAAATTCCTGCTTTCTTGGAGATACAACTGATGTTTGACCCGAAGAAGAAATTTGGGAAAAGAAAAATATAATTGATAAATCCAAAGTTCAACAAAAATTCAATGAAGAATATTTCGATAGAAGGAAAAAAAACCCAAAGAAGATATTTGATAAACCCGATAGAAAAGGCGGTTCTTTGCTGATCTCGATAGAAAACCCAGAGACAGAAACACTATGATTCAAAGCAAACCTCGACAGAGAAAGAGAGAGAAGAGTACGAAAGAGACTCCGAAATGCTATGAAGTTGGTTTTTAATCAACAAATACAAAAACTTGAAAAATGTTTTTTATTTATCGTTTTGTTTTTGCTTTAATTTAATAATAATGTAAAAGGAAGACGAGTCACCTCGACCTCAGTACGTCCAAACTCTAAACTTTCTTGAACAAAAGAAATATGAACTTTTGTTTTCCCATGAAAGAGCTCTACAATTTCTAGGTGCTTTTTTCTCTTTTTCTTTGTTTTTTTTTTTTTTGCCTCTTTGGTTAAAGATTATCTTGTTGTTGTACCAAACAAAAAAAAATCATCCTTTTCTTCTTTAAAAAAATTTCCTTTAAAATTAAATATTAGGGTTCATTAGTCTTCTAGTTTTTTAATAAGGATATTTTAATTTATTTTAAAATAAATAAATTTAATCATATAAATTTTAAATACAATTAATTTAATCTAAATTTTTAAAAAATTATAATTTTTTAAAAATTAAAATTAAATTATATTTTAAAATAAAAATAAAAATAAAAACATATCTTATTAATATTATAATTTTATTTTTTATTTTTAAAATTATTTGAATTTATAAATTATAACAAAGAAAAAATAATATTTTTAATGAAAAAGAGAGATATTTAAATATGAAATAAATTATTTATATTTAAAAAATAAAAAAAATGTATATTTTTGGTTTTAATGTTATTTTTAAAAATATTATAAATAAAATATTGTTTTTAATAAAATTTATATTTATATTTAAAAATATATATGTTTTTAAAAAATTTAAACTATATTAATTTTATTTAATAATTAAAAGATTAAATTTACATACTTAAAAAAAATAAGAATAAGTTTCTTTTGCAGTTTTACTTTCTTTCTCCTACAAAATTGCTCATTATTTTATGAGGTTATATTTTATTGATGGTTAAATATAACATTCGTTTTTAAATTAAATGCATCTATATTAATTAAATATTAATTTGGTTTATTTTTGTATGAGGATAACGAAAACGAGATTAAAATTTTGTTTATTTTGTTTATATTAAGTAGATAAGTCTAGTGGGACCCTATGCACCTCGTGGTGATGCGATGGCGATCGCAATTCCCCGCAAATTTGCACTAATAAATTTTACTTTTACTTCCTAACAATAAATTCTTTTGTACGTGGCACTTTGGCTTAGGTTAGTATTTCGTATAATATTATATATATTAGGTATATTTGTATTTAAATTTAATTATATTATAATTAATTTATATATTATTTAATAACAGTTATTTTATATTAAATTGAATCATAAAATTTATTTAAATTCATATTAAATTTATTTTTATATTTTAAAAATAAAAATAAAAATTTTAATTTGATATAAAATAAAAAGTTAAGATATAATTTTATAATTTAAAATTTAAAAATATAAATTAAATTAAATTTATAAATTAGTTTACATTCATATTTCTTAATCATACAAAATTTATACATAATTATATTATTTTTATACTATATAATATGATTTAAAATTATACAATCATAGTTATTAATATTATATAACAAACATGTCGTAAATGTTTAGATGATATGATATTGATAAAATATTTAATTAGATTGATTAATAATTTTTTCACATTTTTAAAGATCTTGATTTTTTGCTATTTTAAATAAATAATATGAAAAAAATTAAATAATTTTTTTCATATATCAACTAATATATCAACCTAACGTGATAACATAATAGAAATATGAATAACATAACACAATTGTCACTACTTATATTAGTGGTTATTATTTTAAAAAATTACTTATTAAATTAATTTAATTATATAGATTTTAATTTTTTTATGCATATTTCGTATATATTTTTTACTAAAAAATATATGATTTTCTCATGTTTTAAAATATAATGTATATATTTTTTTTAAACATAAAAATTATATATATTTTTTGAGGATAAATAATTAAATTATATAAAAGATGAGGTTTACTTAAATCGGTTTTCATTGAATTAATATATTAAATAATAATAATAATAACGCATTAATTAAATTCATTAATCAAGTTGATTATGTATCAAAGTTATACACTTGACTTTGTATTTTGTGCATACATTTTCATATTACATAGCAAATTATATTTCACTATTTTTTATCATATATTATAATACTAATTTTATTTAATTATGAAATTATCATAACATAACCTAACGAAAAAAAAAGTAATTAACAAATCAATAACCTAACAAATAGGTCGCTAATACATTTACAACTAAGAAAAGCATCGCATTAGTATAAAGCCTTTTCAAATAACCATCAATCATGATGAGTACCACATATGATCAAAAACGGGATCAAATACCTTGTTAAAGATAATTACATTTCTCCCTCTTCACACACGTTAGCAGCCATTGTTATAATATCCAATAAATCACAACTGTTAGAACATGCACGTATTCAATAGAAAGAAAAAAAAACCATTGTCATATTGGTGACAAGGAAAGCCAGACAGAGTTTAGTTAGGATAGAGTTATACTTACAACTCACGAACAAATTAGCAATATTTTCCGCAGAAGTACGTATCAAACAAATGACAAGACATATTGGAATAGTTGATGACATAAATAACGATGGGTAGATACTTTGATTTTAATTTATTATTTAAATTTTTAAAAACGAAATTAAATCTTAAATATCTTGTCATGATATTTTAATTTTTGTTTCATAATTTAATGACAAAAAAAATAAATATAGATATGGATTCAATAAACAACAATATAAATTTTTATAATTCATAACAATGTAGTATTTATGAGTATAATAATTAAGTTAATTATGTTGCTCATATTATTTAGGTTATTAAATATATAAATTGATATTTGTTAATTTTCTATTTTTGGTATGAAAGTGTCTTTAAGCGGACCTAAATTCTTTTTTTAATATTAATTAACTAATATCTTTAGACGGAGTTTATTAATTAATTATTATTAAATTTTAACTTTATTTTTAAGAAAATAACAAGTCATCTAATCACAGTTTTAACCAGAGTCGGTTAATTAAACTTTATTCAAGATGTCCAAAATAAACCTAAGAATTTAATGATCCGAGTACTAATTTTCAAGTTTTAAAATTATTACTGAAAATATGTTGTCAATACATTTTTAAATAACAGTTCTTATAAAAAATTCAAATAAAATTTTATTCTAATTACCGGACGATTATACTAACAAATAAAAGAGCACAACTCTAAATCAGACCGGATAATTAAACCTTAGAATCTAATTTTCATATTTAAGTTTGTAATGAAAAATAATATATGTATCACTAACATCCTTAATATGAAATCTTGAATAAAAATAAAATCAATTTATTTTATAGAAATGTTTTACCTATTTAATATTTCTCAAATATAACAACTTTATTATTATATCATATTTACAAACAATCAATCATGTTAAATTTAATCACAAACAAATTAAACAAAACATAAAAAATAACTGTAATAAATTCATTTTAAAATTATACCTCAAAAGAATCCTTATAAAACTTTTATGCTAATTTTATTGTTGGAAAACCTCCAAACGAATTTGCATTTTCATTTATTGAATCAAAAACTATACATCTATAAAAACATAACTAGTTCTTCTCAAAAGAGAACTTTAAAATTAAAAAAAAAACTAAAAAAGAAAAAACTTTCAAGAAAGAGAAAGAGAGGTGATTTGTAGGATAATTTTTACAATGGGGAGATGGTCCTTTTATAGATGCTGAAAAGGCCAAAAAAGTGGGAAAATATCTCAAAAATTGATTTTGGATGCATTTGGATAGGCTAGCACGCATGTTGGGGGCGAGATTTGCGGCAGACAAGCGTTGTCATGCACAGAACATGCGCTGGTGTGTGCTGGGCGTGCACGCATGGGACTCAACAAAGGCGTGTGTTGGTGTGCACGGGACTCAACAAGTTTAACCGTTTTGACCCATTTTGTCCAATTTTTCCATTTTTTTTACTTTTTCTCATTTTGTTTCTCATCATATTTGTGATGTATTACCTCTAGTATTTTTCTTCGAATCTTCAAGTTATTTTTGAACAAAAATACTTGTAAAACAATAAAAATACATGTGATTTTGAAAAGATAAATTTATATAAAAATATGATAAAATCATACAAATATAAATCTATTTAATCAATTAAAATACATTAAATCATGATAATTTTAGTGCTTTTTAACCATTCATCACAACCTCCAACCAGTTTTTTGCTAGTTCCTTAGAAAAAGAAGCAGTAAAACCTAAAATAAAAACTAAAAATTAACTATCATAAATCCTTTCCGTGGATTGACACGGATGCATTTAGCATATGCAATAAGCCGTTAAATCCTTAGGTTTCCCTAGTAGAAGAGTTTAAGTCTTGTGAGGATTTTCAATAATGATACCCACAAATACTGAACTAAATAAAACAATAGAACAAGTAAAATAAAACACAAAAATTTGCATGCTTAAAATTTCATTTAAGTTTTATAATTAAAACCTTTAAGCATAGATTATTCTAATGTGTAAATCATTCATGATTTATTACAATAATTTGTCGAAAATCACTTTCATATTTTAATCAAAAATGTTTTGTTTTCACTTCACCCAATTTAAATGTTAAGAATCCGAATTCGTTTTGGCCCTACTCCTCACAAGTCAATACTCTCAATTCACTGAATCCTTGAGTTCAAGCACTCATACTAAGGCGTATATTAATATGATTTATGTTTAGAAATGAACTAATAAGTCCACATACTTATAAAAGAATAAATGCTCAAAATAGTGCATAATTTTGATCTCATGAAAGGAATCGAATATATAAATTATAAATATATCATATATATTATTTTCATGCATCAATCAGTGGTGTAGAAAATAAGAGGGGTTTTTATCACCTTTTTTAAGAGTAGTGTAAGTGTGAAGGAATTCATCAAGTTCCTATCCTATCTTGTTGCTCAAGTAATAAAAATTGAGCCTAAAGCTCATTGTATGAACGATGGGTGCTGTAGATAGTTTCATTTTTCTAGTTTAAAAGGTCACGCTCGCAAAGATTGATCTTAAGCTTCATTCCTAAGCCATATATTCCCAAAACCTATTATTCCTATGCATTTCGAACGATATCTCCATATTCAAGAATAATAGCCCATCTGTGCTTATAATTGAAGCATTTGTTTAACCTTTTCTATCCATGGATCTATGGTCAAAAGTAGAGCTTTGTGATCAGCACATGTTGAATCAAGATGGTGTATGGTAGCATTTGGATAGATTTTAGATAACTTACAAGGTGTAAGTCCCCTATAATTATGTTGTTCAATCCAATTATCTCACCATTCTTATTGCTCAAAGTCACCACAGGATAAAAAAAAATCCAAGTCCAATAAAGATGCATCATCAATAAAATTATAAAAATCCACCATTAATGCATGTGATTGAACCCTCCATCTAATTTTTTCACTATTAGAAATTGAAGTCTCATATAAGAATAGCCCCTTTATAAAGTTTCAAGCACTACAATAAACTGTTTAGTTGATCCTTTTTAATAATATCACCACATTTGGCATATTTGGGGTTGGAATGTTTCGATTTTAATCAATTTTTGCCTAAAATGCTAACCAAACCTACAAATGATGATTCAAGTTCAAGATTCAACAATTTGAATGCTACCTTATTTGAATTTGCTTAGTCAATTATAGCATAAAATGAATGCTCGTTATTTATTACCTCAAGTTATTGCTTAATATCAATAAAATCAACTTATTTTATAACTTTAAATTTAGCACAAAAGATACAAAATTAGAGAAAGAAAAAAATATTACTAGTTAAAATTTTTTATTTTCTTCACCCTCTTTTTTGTCTACCTCATCAATCTTCTTTTCTTTTTACTATTTTCTTCACTTATCTCTTTTGTTTCTCCCTTTTTTATTCAACTATTTTTTTCTCACTCTTTTCTTCACTCTTTTCTTTTCTCTTACTATTTTCTTCACTTTTTGTTTATTATTTTCTTCACTTATATTTTTTTCCCTCTTTTTATTCAACTCAATCTCTTTTTTTACTCTCTCTTAACTCGCCATCTCTTTTTAGGATTAAAATAATCTCCTTATTTATTATATTTTAATGGTAACTAGTATAATTAAGCAAAACATCTCGTCGAAGAGGTACTTTTTGGATCGCTTATTTTCCAAATTAACACTAGCATCGTCTAACAAGTTAGTCATCTTTTTCATTTGTCCATCCATTCGATCCATATGCAAATTTATTCCTTAAAGCTCCCATAATATGACTTGCAACATAGAGTTTTGATCCACCCATATTTTTCATTGGATGAATCCTAAAGATACGGTAAACAGAAAAGAATAACTAAAATACAAGTGATATTACCAAAATTTGTTTTTTTACTTGCTGTATATACTCTCTTTTTTTTTAAGTAAAAAAGAACATATAATAATACAAAGGATTCAAGTAAACAAAAATAATGACACAAAACACAAATAAAGGGATAGATTAATCTAATATAGAGCCGAGCTTTAATGATAAATGAGACAAATATTACTTAGAGAAGTGAGACCCAAATATCAATATTGAAATCTCAACTAAGATTGTTCCAAATTAAGTCATAAAATATAATAAAGATAGGATCTTTGTTGACTATATATATATTTATAAGAAGTAAAGTATCAAGAAATAAGGGTAGATATCACACTTAAGAATGGATGGGAGATTGTAAATGATAAAATCAAGATTTGAATACCATAAGATTGTTTTTGATAAGTTTTGTTAAATTTCTCCAAAAAAACAAAGAGAAAAATTCTCATAAAATATATTCAAAGTTGATTGATTATTTAAAACTTTACATATGTGTTTATAGACTAAAAATATAACATAAGTTTTATATAAAATAATAATAAAATCCTAATAAAGTAAGTTCATTGTATCCGACTCATGAGCCTACATGGCTAGCTGCACATAAAGAAACCCTAAGAAATATTATAGAATAATGATCTATATTATTTCTAAAAATAATAAATAAAATCTTAATAATCTTTGCTAGAAAATAAATTAAATCATATGAAATAAAGTAATATTAGATCATATCAAATAAACTATGAAACTAAAAAAGTTATTATTTGGCATATTTTTGAACACTACGTAAAATTCTTTTTGGACCTATTAATCTTTTAAATTTAAAAATATGTATTTCTATAAAACATGTAGCCCATAGAGTAAGCTTTCTAATACATTTTGGTTTGTTTCAATTGGATATCACATGACAAAGAGATGACGAATATACTAATAACTGCTCAATGAAACTTTTCAAAATTAGATTTTATTTGGTTATTAATTTTACCTTAAGTAAGTAGTCAAAATAGCTCTAAATAAGCCCATACTTACTCCATGACCCATTGAGTGATTTTTTATTAAGTGTTTTAATTGAAACATGACATAGATTATTCATTGATGTTTCTTGATTTTCATCATTGAATGATACAAACCTTACTTAAAGAAGTGAGACCCAATGATCAATATTAAGACCTTCATTAAAATCGTTCCAAATCAGGTTGAAAATTTAAAGAAAATGAGGATTTTGGCCTGCTATCTATAAAGAGGTAGGAATCAAAGGTATCAATAAAGTAGGGTACATACCACCCTTAAGAACATGGAGAAAATGTGAATGATAAGTAAAAGTTAAACGTCACATGAATACTCTTAATAAGTTCAATAAAGTTTTTAAAAGAAATAAAAAGAAAATTTCTCATAAAATATATGAGAATAAGTTGATTAATACCCTTAAGACTACGTAGTATCACGTCCCGCTCAAATGTCCCTAAAAACCAAATAAATGGTGCTTGCCTAAAGGATCTAGGTTTTTCTACATGAGAAAGTTCTAGAGTGGTTTAAAGGTGTCTAGAAAGGGCTAGAGTTGGACGGACTCAACTCAAGCTTTGAAGACCCTAGAATGTTCTAGAGCACGCTGGAGGGTGCTAGAATGGACTGGAATATTCTAGAACGTGCCGGATGGTTCATGAAGGATGTAAAAGCCGCTGGAAGCTTACGGAACATCCCGAAATCTGCATGAAGGAACTAGACAAACCTAGAAGACTCTAGAGTTGGCAAGAAATTCCTAAAACCTTGTGGCATATTGTAGATAAAATAAGAACACTCTTGTATATTCTAGACCTAGAAAAATCTAGAATGTGGTGGCATAGCCTTAAGTTTAAAGCCACACTATAAATAGACCCATTGGTCTTCATTTGCATTTAACTTGGAAAACTTTACAAAACTTGGGAATTCTTAGCCAATTGTAACATAAACTCTCTCTAGAGCAATACAAAGCATTCTTTTACAAACTCTCTTTCTAATCTCTTTGGAGAATTCGTTCGGGGAAAGGCAGGCTTAGTGCAACAGACCGTGCTAAGTGCTACACGATCTCTACTTGAAAATTTAAGGTCGTGATAGTTGGTATTAGAGCTTTCGGTTGAAGCATTTATACCTTTGGCATAATGAAGAATGTTGTTCCATCTACACCAAGCGTTGATGTTCCACCTATGGAACGTGGACGTGAGGAAACTCAGAAACCATCAAAGGAATCTCGAGCTAAGTCGAAATACATACTTTCTAGCTTAGAAGCACGAGTTGGGAGTGCGCAGAACAACTTAGGGGACTTGTTCGATAAGGTGGACAACTTAGAGGAACGCTGCAATGGCTTGGAGGTTGAGGATGTGGAGATCCATACATCGGTTAAGATGTCCCTTAACGAGCTAGATGGCGGATTAAGGCAAGAGATTGATGGGTTAAAAGCCGAACTTGCCAGGGTAAGGGATCTTGTCCAAAGAGAACTTGCTAATGTCTTGCTTAGAGTGGAGGATATGAGTGGTGATTTAGCTCTATGTAAGTGGGCTATGGCCACGGGAACTAGCACAACCACTGTCATTGAGGCTAAGAGGGTGGATGTTCCCAAGCCTAAGACCTTCAATGGTGTTAGGAATGCTAGGGAAGTGGAGAACTTTCCATGGGGACTTGAACAATATTTTGAGGCTACTGGCATAAAGGACCATGCCAGTAAGATCCGAACTGTTGCCATGTATTTGTCCGACACTACTATGTTGTGGTGGAGACAGAGGCATGGTGATGTGCAACGAGGGGTTTGCACAATCGACACCTTTGAAGATTTCAAAATGCATTTTTTCCCCGTAAATGCTGAGGAGGAGGCAAGGGGCCGACTACGACGACTAAAGCAAACATGCACTATAAGGGATTATGTGAATGAGTTCACAACCTTATTGCTTGAAGTTCCTGACATATCAAACAAGGATGCCCTATTCTTGTTCATGGATGGTCTCCAATCGTGGGTTAACCTTAAGCTTAAGTGACGTGATGTCCAAGACTTATCTTCGGCCATTGCGATTATGGAAAGCTTTATTGATTACTCCATTAACAAAGAGAGTTCAAATGTCACGGATAAAAGTTTGGTGGAGGAAAGAGTAGTGGAGGCCATGCTAAAAGCTAGGGACCCAAAAATCATAAAGATGGCTCCTCATTCAAACCAAGAGATAAGGGGAAGGAGAAGGAGGATCGTAGTGCCTCGAAGCCCCGCGTGACGTTCTTCATTTGTGACAAACCGCATTGGGCACGTGAATGTCCGAAAAGGAAGGCCTTGAGTGCCTTAGTTGCTTCCACTCATGATCAGGATGGAGGCGATGCGGACGAAAGTGCAAAGATGGGTTATTTGTGCCTACTTGGTGCATTGAAAAGTGCCTCAAAGACTCCCAAAGGCTTGATGTATATAGATGCAACCATCAATAGGAAGGTCACCAAAGCTTTGGTGGACACAGGTGCATCTCACAACTTTGTTTCAGTAGAAGAAGCAAGGAGACTCGGTCTGAAGGTTGTCAATGGTAGAGGGTTACTCAAAGCAGTTAACTCAGCAGCACTACCTCTTAAAGGAGTTGCTCGTGGAGTTAAGGTGAGTCTTGGTGTTTGGACTGGCCAAATGGACTTATCGGTAGTGCCTATGGATGACTTTTCTATTGTATTCGGCATAGAGTTCTTGAACCAGGTTAGAGCTTTCTTGGTGCCATGCTCAAACTCTATGTGCATTATGGATGGTTCAAAGGCATGTGTGGTACCGATGGAGAGGACCACCAGACCTACTATCCAAGCTCTCTCAACACTTCAATTCAAAAAGGGATTGAAGAGGGACGAAGAGAATTATTTGGCCATCTTGAAGGAATATGACGAGGAGGAGGCATTACCAAAGCCAAGCTTGCCGAAGGAAGTGCAAGTTGTCTCAGATAAGTCCAATGATGTGATGCCTGAGGCGTTGCCTAAATGGTTACCTCCAAGGAGGGAGGTGGACCACATAGTTGAGTTGGATCTTGACACAAGACCACCAACAATGAATCCTTATCAGGTGGAAAAATCAGAGTTGTGCAACGAAAGCGTTGTGGTTGACCCACCAAGCCGAAAGGCGGAGCTAGCAGCCTTGAGTAGGCCAAGTAGCCCTTTGTTGGAAAGGATCAAAGAAGGGTTGAAACATGATGCCCTTGCTCAAAACCTCCTTGCCCTCATCAAGGAAGGAAAGACTAGGCGATTTTGGTTGAGTGACAGACTACTCTACGCCAAGCAGAATCGCATCTTTGTGCCGAAGTGGGGGAACTTAAGGAAGGAGCTAATCAAGGAGTGTCATGATTCATTATGGGCTGGACACCCAGGGATGAGGCGCACCCTTGCTTTGATAAAATCAATCTACTATTGGCCTCAACTATGGGACAATATTGAAGCTTACGTGAGGACTTGTCTTGTATGCCAACAGGACAAGATTGAGCAGCATGCACCCGGAGGTTTGCTAGAGCCACTACCTATTCCAGAGAGACCGTGGGAGAGTGTCTCAATGGATTTCATTACTTGTCTGCCAAAATCAGAGGGCTTTGGCAGCATCATTGTCGTCATCGATCGCTTTAGCAAATATGCGACATTCATACCTACCTCAATGGATTGCACGGCAGATGAGACGACACGCTTGTTCCTCAAACATGTGGTGAAACATTGGGAAATTCTATCCAATGTCGTGAGTGACCGAGACCCACGATTTACTGGCAAGTTTTGGACGAAACTATTCAAGTTGTTAGAATCAGACTTGAATTTCTCCACAAGCTTTCATCCCCAAAGCAATGGACAAACAGAACGTGCCAATGCATTGCTAGAGTTGTATCTTAGGCACTTTGTTAGTGCTAATCAACGTGATTGGGCGAAGCTGTTCCTTAAACATGTGGTGAAGCATTGGGAAATTCTATCCAATGTCGTGAGTGACCGAGACCCACGATTTACTGGCAAGTTTTGGACGGAACTATTCAAGTTGTTAGAATCAGACTTGAATTTCTCCATAAGCTTTCATCCCCAAAGCAATGGAAAAACGGAACATGCCAATGCATTGCTAGAGTTGTATCTTAGGCACTTTGTTAGTGCTAATCAACGTGATTGGGCGAAGCTGTTGGATGTAGCCCAATTTTCATATAATCTGCAGAGGAGCGAGTCCCCCGTAAAGAGTCCCTTTGAGATCGTCATGGGGTTGCAACCCATGACTCCTCATGCCTTGGCCATGAGTTACGAAGGAAAGAGTCCTACTGCCTTCAAATTTGCCAAGGCATGGTATGAACAAGCTGAGTTGGCCTGAGCTTATTTGAACAAGGCGTCTAAGAAGATGAAGAAATGGGCTAACAAGAAAAGGAGGATGATGGAATTTCAGGAAGGTGATTTGGTACTTGTTAAACTATTGCCCTAACAATTCAAGTCCTTGTGGAAGGTTCACAAGGGGTTGGTGCGGAAGTATGAGGGACCATTCCTAGTCCTCAAGAAATTCGGTAAGGTGTCATACAAACTGTAACTCCCTCTAAAGCTTAAGATCTATCCGGTCTTTCATGTAAGTATGGTGAAACCTTTTCATGGAGACAAGGAAGACATAAGTCAGGGAGAATCCAAAAGGGCGCCTACTGTAGTGGTAACCTCCTTTGACAGGGAAATGGACTCAATTTTGGCAGACCGCTTGATCCGACGTAGGGGCGTACCGAGTTATCGGGAATACTTGGTCAAATGGAAGAACGCCCCAGATGTAGAGACAAACTGGGAACCTGAGGATTCTTTATGGCAATTCAAAGATAACATAGAGAGGTTCAAGCTTGAAGGCGTGACGAGGGCGTCACGAACTTGAGTGGGGGAGGGTGTCACGTCCCGCTCAAATGTCCCTAAAAATCCAAATAAATGGTGCTTGCCTAAAGGATCTAGGCTTTTCTACATGAGAAAGTTCTAGAATGGCCTAGAGGTGTCTAGAAAGGGCTAGAATTGGACGGACTCAACTCAAGCTTTGAAGACCCTAGAATGTTCTAGAGCACGCTGGAGGGTGCTAGAATGGACTAGAATATTCTAGAACATGCCGGATAGTTCATGAAGGATGTAGAAGCCGTTGGAAGCTTACGGAACATCCCGGAACCTGCATGAAGGAACTAGACAAACCTAGAAGACTCTAGAGTTGGCAAGAAGGTCCTAGAATCTTGTGGCATATTGTAGATAAAACAAGAACACTCTTGTATATTCTAGACCTAGAAAAATCTAGAATGTGGTGGCATAGCCTTAAGCTTAGAGCCACACTATAAATAGACCCATTGGTCTTCATTTGTATTTAACTTGGAAAACTTGGAAATTCTTAGCCAATTGTAACATAAACTCTCTCTATAGCAATACAAAGTATTCTTTTACAAACTCTCTTTCTAATCTCTTTGGAGAATTCGTTCGGAAAAAGACAAGCTTAATACAACAGACTGTGCTAAGTACTGCATGATCTCTACTTGAAAATTTAAGGTTGTGACAGTAGATTTATATAAAATATAAAACTCAAGCTAATAAAATAAATTTAAATCCTAGATCGTACTATTATAAAATTCTAATATATCTAACTTATTGAAAATAAAATCCTAAAAGCTAAAAAGTGATGCTCAAGCGTAATCAAAAAAGAAAGTTAATTATTTTTAGATTTTTAACCATAACTCGAGAACCTATTTTGGCCTATTAATAATTTGAATTATAAATTGCGTATCTATGTAATAATTTTAGCCTATTGAGTAAGCTATTTAATCGATATTTATTTGTCTCAATTTTAGATGACAAATGTAAAATGATAATATTGACCGTTGTTCAATGAGATTTTTGACAGTTAAATTTTATTTAATCATTCATTTTATTTTCCCAAATGATTTGCAAATAAGTTCATATTTCTTCATGATTCATAGATTGATTTTTGATTAAGTGACTTAACTGGAGCTATCATGGATTATTCGTTTGATGTTTCTTGATTTTCATTAAAACATCTATTAATTAAAAGAAAAAATCAAATTTAAATTTCCATATCCAAAAATTCTTTTTTTTATATATAATGTTTTTTTAATTAATAGAAGAAAATATAATAGGATTCATAGATAAAAATTATGGTTGTTTGACTTAAAAAAATTAAGTTTGATAATTTTTGATTAAAAGTATTGAGGTGATAAACAATCTGTTATAATTTTAGATAATATTTAATTCATAGAATTAAATATAATGATAATGGGAATTATAATAAAAAATTAAATTTAATAGAGATAATATTACTATTATTATATTTATTTAAATATTAAAATAAAATTTATAAAATTATAAATATAATAAAATTAATTTTTTTTATTTTTAATTATGATAAAATAAAAAATAATTATATAAATATATTAAAAATAAGATATTTTAACAATTCTTAGAAAATGTATTAGGAATGCTTATTGCCGAAAGTATTATAATGTTTGCATTTTATTAAAACCATACAAAAAGTATTATAAATTATTTTATATGATGTATAAATAATTTAATAATTTAATATTATTTTATTTTTAATTTTTTAATAAAAAATATATATTTATTTTTATTTAACGTTAAAAATAAATAAATATTTTTTCGTCCAAGGTTATGTCATGAATTAATCTTAAATTGTTCCCTTTAACAAACCAAACATGAGCCTCAACTTCTAATCCCTTTACATATAATTTACACAATTATCGTTTTCTCCTCCCTACGACATTACCAGATTGGATTTGTTAGGGTTACCGGTTACAGAACTGTGGGCTGGGGATTTGTTCATCATACCAAGCGAGATTGATGGCGAATCAAGGTGCAAAGAAGCGCAAGGAGGAGAACAATCGCCACATGGCGAATCTCCGGCGTCTCATCATTGCTTGTAACGTAAGCGCCCTCTCTCTTTTGGTCATTTCTTGTCTGATTTCTCTCTATTTTTCTATTTTCTTTCTGTGGTTTGTTATGAAACTGAAGAACCGCAGCCACCTAAATCTTGAAAGCTGTAATTATTGATTGTATGCTATCTATGTTATTAGTTGAGGCTTAGAACTCCACACTTTGTAGGCAACTCTTAGAATTTGATTGTTATAAATTATTGCACTTTAGGTGATTTAGTTATTGTAAATGGGTTTTTCAGCCCTTTGTATAGCCGTTTTCCGTTCTATATGTTTAGACTTGTTGGTAGTCTTTGTAAATGGGTTTAGACTTGTTGGTTACTGTCATTTTTGCTTCATCATAGTCTTAAAATTCACATTTGCATCATATACGACGTTACATGGAGTATGGACTGTATGTTGCAATATCTTGAACTGAGTTTCACAGTGGCTGTGAGGCCCAAGCATAAATTTGTCAACCTTGCAAATTAAAGCCGACATCAGGAATCGTTTTTAGTCAAAAACATAGCGTAGGAGATAAAAATATCACTTTGGGTTGAATTACTGTTTAAACATTGCATGCATTGCAGAGTACTCCTGTTGTTTCTTAAAACATACAGTCTCGTCTCCATTACAATATTTTGCTGATTTAGTCTTATGATTGTGTTATATTATTGATTTAGGTTATATATGTAATGGTGAGAGTGCTGATTTTCCATTCAAGTTTCACCTGGAAGCATTGTATTGGTCTAATTGTGACATCCGCAGCATATTACTTTCCCTATCAACAACTTGCACAAATGGCGCAACCTTCTTATGCTAATGATGGGGAACTTCTAGATGGTGGGTTTGATATGAGCACCGGTGGTGTTTGTGGGTATGTCCTCCTCTTGGCCACTTTTTTCCTTTTCCGTCAACTTGACAGATCTTTTCACCGTCTTGTAGTTTAGTCAAATTGAACTGCATGTCTGCCTAATTATTTGTGAATAAAGAAAAAACTATAATAACAGTAAGGTGACTGGTTTCCATTTTTTCCCCCTTTTTTCCTTCAGTTTTTTTCAATTCATATTAGAGTTCAGCCATATACTGTCATAATTCTGAGGGTATAGCATATTCATCAATACAGAGTTTAGTTTCAGTTTAACAGCCATTTAAGTTGTATTTAGCTGAATCCTGAATATATTCTAATGTTGTGTCATAAAAGTAGGTGCGGGAGCTAGAAGAGAGGGAAAAAAATTGTTGTTGTTAAATACTTACCATTCAATGCCAAAACTATGCATTTGTCCTAAAACTATAAATTTTGGTAATCATAATGAGAAAACCATTAATTAGATACAGTTAAGGGGATGTTTGGTTCATAGAATGGAAAAGGAATGGGAATGGAAAGAAAAAAGTATTACCATCATATTGTTTAATTTGATTACTGGAATCAAAGAATGAATCAGTATTGCAGTGTTTGGTTTACAACTGGAATGAAATGGAAAATATATTTTTACAATTATTATATTTTTTGAAATTATTATTAAAATAAAATATATTATTAAAATTATTACTTTTCTAAATAATTGTTACTTAAAAATATTATTTAATATTATTTAGTATTACTTATTTTTCTAAATTATTATTAAAATAAAATTATTATTTTTCTAAATTATTATTAAAATAAAATTATTATTAAAATTATTATTTTTCTAAATAATTATTACTTCAAAATATTATTTAATTTTATTTAAAATTATTTATTTTTCTAAATTATTATTAAAATAAAATATATTATTAAAATAAAATCCAATTGTTAATTATTTTTCTCCATATAATTTACATGTCTCCAAAATTAAGAATAAAATTAAAATAAAAAATGAGTATGGGAATAGAATAAGGATTACCAAGAGGGGTAATGAAACGAATGGATTCCATTCCATTCCTAATCTACGACACAACCAAACATAAAAATGTGTGGAATCAATTCCATTCTCATTCTCATTCCTACCAACCAAACATACCATAATAGAATAGGTTAAAACTAGATGAAATAATTACTCTAGGGCCTTACCATTCTTTACCCTGGAAAAATCCTAGCTTTAATCGTGCTATTCCTGCAATCCCATCATCCTTTCAGCTTTAGAGATAGACACTGCACGTTGCGCTCATCTGACATTCAACTGCACTTTGTTTTTTTTGAAGGAAAATCCTTTTACTAGGTTATTATGATACTTTTATTTTATTTTGGCATGAAATGTAAAATGGACGAATCTAAGTCTTTCTTCCATTGAAATAAATTGAAGGGATTTTTTTTCCTTCAACATGAATTCTTTTAATGTTAGACAGGGCATGTTATTATGATAGGTTTAGGGTTTTTTAATTTTTTGGCAAAGAAAGTGCTGACTCTATGTTGCTGTTTCAGCTATTTACATGATGTGATCTACATAACAAGCTTTGTGCAAGTAATGTCGATACTCTCTGGAAAGTTTTGGTACACATATTTAGTGGTGAGAATTATTCAACTATTTTTCTTTTGATCATGCATTATCCTATGCCAGAGATAGAAACGTGCTTCTTGTCTGTTATCAAACCAGGGGTTGGCTTGAACTAGTATACCTGTCTGCATGTCTACCTATAAGTTGTGCCTCAGATCGTGTATCTTGTTACCCTCTTTGGGTTTCTTTAAGGAGTCGGACAATTATGAGTTGGATTTCATATCAATCATAGTAGAACGAAAGTGCTTGATAAAAAATGGAGCCAAAGCCTTACTTTCAGTTTCTTTGAGTACCTTAAATAACATTTATACGTTATACATAATCAAAGTGACCCTAAAATAACATGTCAGTACATAACATGTACATATAACGTATGTACAAATTATATATAGTGTACAAAGTATAATATAACTAGATATGTACATATGTCCACACTGTGTACAAGCTAACCTATTATTTTAGAGCCAGTTGATTATGTACAATATGTAGGTGCTATTTTAGGGCTTCAATATCTTTTACTAGGTCATCATTGGCCTATAAATTCATTGAGAGTCACTTAGATCTATGAATCATGTTAGATGGATGAATTTAGTGAACTTTTTTCTTATAATTTGATGTTCTCTTTTGCAGGGTCATACATGTTATTTGTGGTTTGCTACTTTAATATGAGGAGTTAATATGTGTAACCCTTCCATAGATAATTGTATACCTTGTTTTTTGAAAATAAATTTACCTGAAAAATTGGAAGGAAGGAGTCGTAAAGGGGAGGAAAAAATTGGAAGGAAGACATAATAGGAAGCTATGGAAATCTTGAAACTGTTTGGATATTACTTACGTTTAAATTGTGCATATCTTTTAGCATATATCTGTTTAAATTGTGTATATTGTTTAATATACATCTCTTCTTGATTATTAGGATATAATTAGATTTTATTTGTTTTCTCTTCATTATTAGAATTGCTTTATAAATAAGAGCTCGAATGTATTGTTTGATAGAAATAAGATCGTATTTCGTGCTTATTTAGTTTACAAGGTATCAGGGCCATTTTTTCCTCTTTTCTAACTCCCGACAATAATGATCGGGACTAATAACAGTCCATGATCAATTTTCTTTGAGAAATCAGATAAAGAAGCAGAATAAATATCAATCACGAATTCTGGAGGATTTGATAATTCTTCCATCCAACACAGTTGAAAAGCTTAACGTGAAAAACTATTGGGAGTGGATAGGGTCTATCAAATTGGTAAATGAAGACAAAGGGAAGTTGGGTTACCTCACTGGCAAGACAGAAGAGCCAACCCCCACTCAATCTATCAGCCGACAAAAATGAAAACTTGAAAATTTGATGGTTACGACTTGGTTGGTACACTCCAAAAAGTCTTCAATTGGAAAAACATATATGTTTTTGTTGATGATGAAGGATATTTGGGATGTCGTTTGTGAGACTTATTTGGACATCGAAAATTTCTCTCAAATTTTGCGATCAAAACCCGATTTTGGCAAATGAAACAAGGCAATTGAAAGGTGACAGAGTATTACATAGAGATGGTGACTTTGTGGCAAGGATTGGACTTGAGCTCCGATGGAAATTGCTTTTGCAAAGAAGACGCAGTTTGGTACACGACAAAGTTGGAGAGCGAAAGGGTGTTTGAGATCCTTGTCAGACTTAACCATGAGCTCGACGACGTGAGAGGGAGGATACTTGATCGACAACCTCTTTCATCCACTCACAAGGTGTTTTTAGAAGTTTGTTGCAAGGAGAAATGAAATGTGATGTTGAAAGAGGTGATCGAAATGGTAGTTCAACACTGATATCCCGTGGCTCGATTGAGCCTGATAATAATGGGCTTGGTAGTCGTGGGTCCTCAGTAGCCCATGGAAATTCAACCCTTGGGCTCGTAGGATTTGATAATATTGAGTTACTATCTCGTGGGCCTACAATTGGGCCTTAAGGTAGTGTTACACATAATCAACAAAAAAGGCAATGCCCTTGGTGTGAACATTGTTGTAAAAATGGACACATAAAAGATATCTGTTGGGAAAGACATGGGAAACATGCTGATTAGAAACCAAGACAGTATTGTAATAGAAGCTGAGATTATCAAACACTGTTGAATATCAAATCGAAACATCTCAAGGGGAAAAATTCGCTTCAAGTGGAACCTTTAACCCGGAACAAGTAGAACAACTTTATAAAATGTTTTCTAGTTTCCAAACATCTGATCAGTCCTCCATATATATTCTTGCAGGTTTGCTAGCTCACAAAAATAATTTTCTAAAAGCTTCAAGTACTACCTTTGGGATTAAAAATCCTTGTATTCTTGACTTTAGCGTCTCAAATTACATGATTGATACATATCACTTTTTTTTTCATATTTACCGTGTTGGAAATCTTAAAGTGAAAATTGCATATGGAACTCTCTCATTTGTTTCGGTAAAAAAGAGTACAAAAGTTTTTAACTCTATAACTTGTGAAACAATTCTTCATGTTCCAAAATTGTCATGCAATTTGTTGTCTATTAGTCAGCTGACGAAATGTTCTAATTGTTCGGTTACATTGCTCCCTTTATCTTCTATCTTTCAGGACCTAACATTATGGAAGACAAGTAGTGCTAAATAATGTGAGGGATTACTACTTTGACGAATCCAATGTGAGTGGACAATATCAAATTGCCAGTTGTGATTCTGCATCTGTTTCTAGGGATAGTGAAATTATGTTATGGCACTTTAGAATGGGTCATCCTAATTTTCAATATTTTAAAGAGTTATTTCCTTCTATTATTTCTCATACAAAATTATTTGATTTACAATGTGAACTTACCAAACATCAACATTCATCTTTTTCAAAACACAAATATATGTCATCTGAACCATTTACTATTCACAGTGATTTATGAGGTGCTCGTATCATGAATCTTACCGGTACAAAATGGTTTGTAACATTTATTGATGATTATACCCGAGTGTATTTGGTTTATTTATTAAACGACAAAACTAATGTTTGTACTGTGTTTATTAGCTTCCATATTATGATTCAAACACAATTTCAAATACAAATTTAGATTTTACGTATTGATAACGGTACCAAATATTTCAATGCCACCTTGGGAAATTATCTTTTACACCATAGGATAATTCACCAAAATTCTTGTGTTGATACTTCTTAACAAAATGGAGTTTCCAAATGAAAGAATAGACTTCTTTCGGAAGTTACACGTGTTATAATGTTTACCACCAATATGCCCAAAATGTTATGGGACGATGCAATTTTGACATCTGATTATCTTATAAACAGAATGTCTAGTCGTGTTCTTTCATTTAAGACACCTATCCAAACACTAAATAATTGTTTTCTTCTCGTCTTCTATTTGATCTATCTTTCAAAGTGTTTGGTTGTATTACTTTCGTGTATATTCACTCATAATTGAAGTAAATTAGATCTAAATGCACTCAAATGTGTATTTCTTGAATACTTTCCCACTCAAAAAGGTTACAAGTGTTATGATTCGTCTAAAAAAAAGCCTACATTAGTCTTAATGTCACAATTTTGAAAATACACCTTATTTCCACAAACCTTCTCTTCAGGGGAAGAGTGTCAGTGAAACTCAGGGTTTTAACTTTGATCTTTCTTTTTTCGAACCTTCTATTCTCGAACCTACCACACCATCTAATGTGCCATTTACATAAAATAACTTGAACTCGGGGGAGACGTAGGCACACAAAAAGGTAAGGAAATACTTGCTTATTCACGGAGGCAAAACTCAAAGGAAAAAAGAGTCTCACGCTTGAAATACTAAGAGAGTCTCACGCTTGAAATACTAAGAGAGTCTGACCAGGTGATAGCTCTGAATATCTTTGAGTCTCTTTTGAACACAAGTAACCTTGAATCTTTTATTGATGATTTATTTATTATTCTCAAAAAACAACACTGATTTTGTACTCTTCATCCTATATCAAAATTTGTGTCTTACCATATTTTGTCTCTTAGGTTTTGTGTTTTTACTTCTAATCTTGATAGGATAAAAATTCCAAAGAATAATCAAGAGGCATGGGAAGTTCCTGAGTGGAGAGCAACAATAATGAAAGAAATGCGGGCTTTCATAAAAAATGACACTTGGGATATGGTAACTTACCACAAGGGAAGAAAACTTGTAGAATGCAAATGGGTCTTCACACTAAAATATAAGACTGGTGGGACAGTTGAACGTTACAAAGCTTGTCTGGTTGTTAAGGGATTTACTAAGCCTGTGGGATTGACTACATAGAGACTTTCGTGCCTATGGAAAAATTAAACATAGTGCGGGTTTTGTTGTCATTGGCGACAAATCTAGATTGGACACTTCAACAACTTAATAGAAAGAATGAATTTCTTAATGGAAAGTTAGATGAAGAAGTCTTCATGACATTGCCTCCAAATTTTTGTGAACAAAAGACGGAAAACATGGCGTGCAAACTTAAGAAGTCCCTCTACGATCTCAAGCAGTCACCCATGGCATGGTTTGATAGGTTTGCAAAAGTAATAAAAGGTCAAGGATACAAACAAGGATAATTAGATCATACTTTGTTCTTCCAACAATCCGAAAAGGGGTTGAAAATGATTTTGATTGTGTATATTGATGGTATAATCCTATCCAGGTATAATTTAACTGAGATTGAGAGATTTAAGAAAACTTTAGCCTTTGAATTTGGAGTAAGATTTGAGACAAATGCGATATTTCTTTGGTGTGAAAATTGTTAGGTCAAAAGATGGCATTAGTGTCTTAACGGAAATATATCTTCGACCTCTTGACTGAAGTCGTTATGCTTGGAAATAAACCTAGTGACATTCCAATTGAAGCAGGAAAGAAAACAAAAGTTAATAAAAGACTAGTTGATTGAAACAGATATCAAAGATTAGTTGAAAAGTTGATCTATCTTTATACACAAGACTCAATATTGCATTTGCAATTAGTGTGATTAGTCAACACATACATTCACCAATAGAAGTGCACTTATATGCCATATATAGAATTCTTAAATATCTCAAATGGTCTTTAAGAAATGGGCTATTCTTCAAGAAAAGTGAAGGTAGAGAGATAAAAATCTTTATTGATACAGATTGGATAGGCTCAGTTGAGGATAGAAGATCTACTATTGGGTATTGCATATTTGTTTAAGGTTTAACTTAGAGAAGTACAAAATAAAATGTAGTAGTTAAGAGTAGTGTTGAAGTTGAATTTCGAGTTGATGCATAAGGAAAATGTGAAGGATTGTGGTTGGGAAAACTCTTGAAAGAACTAGAGATCAAAACTAAGACTCTATTCAAAGTCTATTGTGACAACAAAACTACCATAAATATTTCTTTCAACTTAGTTCAACACGATCGGATCAAATTTATAGAAGTGGATAGACATTTTATCAAAGAAAAAGTTAAAGATGGAATAATTTGCATGACTTGTGTTCCCACCAATGAACAAACAACAAATATCTTTCCCAATGGGTTTTCACGACAAAGTTTTGATGATTTTGTTTGTAAGTTGGATATGATTAATATTTATGACCCAACTTAAAGGGGTGTATGGATATTTTGAAATTGTTGGGATATTATTTACATTTAAATTGTGCATATTTTTTAGCATATATCTATTTAAACTGTATATATTGTTTAGTGTATATCTCTTCCTGATTATTAGGATATAATTAAATTTTATTTATTTTCTCTTTATTATCAGAAGTGCTTTATAAGTAGGAGCTCAAATATATTGTTTGATATAAGAAATAGAAGTGCTTTATAAGTAGGAGCTCGAATATATTGTTTGATATAAGAAATAAAATCGGATTTTTCTCTTACTTAGTTTTTACAGGAGCGATTTGCAAGTACATGCTGAATGGTAAACCATATCGGGTTGTGACAGCTTGTATGAGCGATCTGGATGCGTTCTTTGTTTATTGTTATTGCTTTTCTCTTACTTCAGAGTCTCTCTCTCTCTCTTATTTTTCCCATAACTAAATTGTCATGCCATGATTTCAAGGGATTCAAAGTAGGTAACGACATTCTTTTTTGTCTGTATGGAACTTTAGATCTTCTAATTAGGGAGCTTGCATTGAGATATATTTATGACTGAATTTAATTTTGAATTAGGAATTCTCGGAAAATGTTATTTCGTATGAGATAGGTAAATGTATGACTGACTTTTTATCACTAATTTCCAGATACCAGCATTTGGAGTGTACAAATCTTCTGGTTTAATCAAGGGATTTCTATCTCAAGGCTCAGGGGTAACCTCATATTCTGAATTCTCCTCCTCACCATTGCCGTCGTTTTCTGCTCTATTCTCTGCATGCTAGTAAAGTGCTCTTTTGACTCTATTAATTATCAGGGGGACTTTGAGGACGAGAAAACTAGGAAGAAAAGGGAAAAGATGGAGAAGAAGGCTTCAAGGGGCAAATTTGTGAAGACAAGAACTAGATAACATACAAGCCAGTACTTCGGAAATATGATTCTCTTGAATTTGATGCAGGCATCTCATCTTTTGCCTGAGAAAGAACGGCAAGACTACTTTATAATCTTGAACCACCACCATTGCTATATGGATAACTGTATAACTCTTAAGGATTAGTCAATCTCTGAGTTGTAGTGATGAAACTCTTTGTGCTTTCTCTCACAATGAATATATATCGTCATATTAGGGTAGGGAATGTTCTAATTCGACCAGGACGGTAGTCAGTAATACTAGTAGTTTCACCTTTATTGATGGAGAAAATATGTCACTGTGTTTCAAGGTGAATTGTGCTTTTAAATTATGGTTCTTAACCTATTCCTTCTATCTCCCTTTTACCCTAATTTCTCCCAAGTCCAATTATTTCACACTAAATGTCTGACAGTTGGAGGGATGCATTTCAAGTTGAACTTTAGCGGTTTACACTTTTTTAATATTAAATTTTGTTTAATTTGGCATGTTTGGTGTTATTTATTGTTATTTTTCTTATATTTTTCAAGGGTAATATTATATGTAATTTTAAAAATAAAAAAATTGTGTTGTTTAGTCTTTTAAAAATATTGTCAAATCTCACATGCAAGGGTTATTATGTCACTAAGTTTTAGGGTTATTATTTTATATAATTTTTAGTAGTTTTTATCTTTAATGATGAAAGGTAGTTGATTAAGTATATGGCTTAACACATAAAGTTTGTAAGAGTAAATATCAATAATATCAATATTAAATGTTTCAAGTTTAAAAACAATAGTAGTGAACCCCATTTCGATATTTTTTAAGTGTAATTATCAATGATTACTTGTTTTAAATATCAGTATTTTCATTAACGTTCCAAATTGGCACATCTTTGCTTTGAGATATTCTCAACAGTTGTATCAAAACAAAGTTAACAAATGTTCTGATAATAGGGGAATGGATTGAACCTGCATTAAAGTGGGGAGTTGATTAAATCAAAATGAAATCTGATATGAGTAGTGATGATATTTGATCAAAAATATAAGAAAGTTGATATCTTTTTTAATTATATGTCAACCTTTATCAACTTTTTTCAACCTTTTATGATATAGAAGGGAGTCTTTGATAATAACTTAAAGTACCTTATTTCTAACATGTTTGCCAATTAGTTGTACCTTTGACTATACCAAGGGTTCCATGTGTAACCCTAACTTTAGTACATCTTCAATAAGGTATTGCTATGAGTGTCATACCTTTAGTATAAATATATGAACAATAGGCTCAAGATGAGACATTTGGAACCACCCTATGATGCAATCCTATTACTAGGACTTTTTCAAATATTTTGACACCCATAATTGTGTCCTAGGCTATTCTGGTTGCAAAAGAACAATGGGACCTCATAAAAAAATTTAGGAAGCTAGTTCGAAACTTAGAGGGTCTCGCGTTGGGAGTTCGAACATCACTCCAATTAGTATAATTCTCTCTATGGTTTATATTTCAAACTCATGTAAGCAAGCATGGTACCACAACCCTCTAAGAGCACGTATGCTGATTAAAAATTCTTTATAACTTTTCGATATGATTGTCTGATTTACATATTGTTTGTTGTTTATCTTGTTAATACATATTACTAGCTTAGATAAGAACCTATGAGACACATCATCATTGGTGTATTTATCGTATATCTTTCTTTATTTTATGATGGTTGTTTTTGTGATATATTGAATTAAAAATGTTATTGTTATTCTATATTTTATTGTGTTATCTTCTGAATTCATGTTGTGAGGTCTACTTGGTCGAGTTGAAATAAAATTCGTGAAAAGATTTTATAGGTTGACATATTCACCTATCATTTAGGTTTTGATTACCTATTTGGGTCAAAAGTTCAATTCATCTATTTGTAATTGTTCTAAAGAATATAATTTTAAATTAAATTACCAGTTGATCAAAATCTTACTAGTTGGATAATTATCTATTTTAGTTGGACATGTATCCAATTTTGATTCTAGTCGGTGTCCATCAAAATTTGGTCAGTTGGATAATTATAAGCTTAGTTGAAAATGTATTTAACTTAGCTCAAGTCAATCATGCTTCGGTCGATCAAATTTGGATAAATTGTATAGCTATTCAATTTGGGACTGTTAAATTAGATAAACTTCTAGTTAAAATTTAAATATAATTAATTAGTGAAAATTAAAGGTATTTTTTTGTCATAACGTGTGAAAAAAAATTAAGTGGAGAGGGATCATATTTGATTTTTTAACTAATGGAGGCCATTCTACTATATAATCCAAAATTAATGAAGTAAAAAAATCAAGAAAAGTAAATATAGTTTAGATAATAGTAATTACGATACAAAAATTAATTTTGATAAAATTAAAAAAATAGATAATATTATAAACGGTTATTTGATAAAAAATATTATCTTATTTCATATTAAAAAAACCCAAAAAATTTATATAATTAACCATAAAAACAGTTATTTGATAAAAAAGACAATAAAAAAGTTTAGATAATGATATGACGAGAATACAATTTTTTTTATAGAAGTTACGAAGAAAACGAGTTTTTGAAGAATGAGACTTCGAAAAGCTAAAAACTTTCTTCACGTACACAAAAAATAGGAAAATATATTAAAATTAAAAAAATTAAAAAAATTAAAAAATTAAATAATATTTATACAAATAATTATGTTGATAACGCAAAAATATGATCAAGTAATGCAAAATTGTTATATTGTTAATAAAACATTACTATTTGATAAATACCGAAATACTAAGGACATGAAATTTAAATAAATAATAGAAGTTGAAATATAAATTTTTTTAGATTAAACGAATTTTTTAATAGTTAAAAAAAATTTATTTAATAAGTATTGAGACGCAAAACATATATTGTCAAAACAAACAATTGAAATTGAAATCTAAATATTCTTAGGTAAGTTATTTTTAAAATAATAAACTATGGATACAATTGTATAAAATAATTTATTAAACATAAATAGTTTCAAAATTAAAAATTAAAAAATAACACAAATAAATAATACTATATATATAATTATAAGATAATTAAGTTTAAATAAATTATATATTGTATTGATCGTAAAGCATGACACAATAAAAATTATAAGTTAAGAAAATATCCATGATATAAGTCATTTATAAACAACAAATCAATACAACATATTAACTGGTTGAAAAATACACTAATTTGCGGTCGGTGCACATGAGAATTCGACAGTTGTAGACCTTATTTTATAAAAAAATTTACATTGTAATATTCGTTTATGATGTAGAAATTATTTTAAATATAAAAAAATTTATATTTACGAAGAGATATATAATTAAAGTAGGTAATTAATTATCAATTTTAATTTATATATATATATATATATATGAATTTTAAATTTAATAATTTAATTTACGTGGAAAGTTTTAAAAATTTTAAAAATAAATATTATAATTTAAAAGTTTAAAAATTTAAAAATCAAATCATAAATTTTAAAAATTTATATATAAATTTAATTAAAATTTAATAACTAATATTACACTTTACCCGTAAATTTATAATCTTAAACTTACTATCTATATCTATTCCACCATTTTATTGCTCCTACTTTTATTTTTGCTTATCTCTAGGACGTACTACCGGGTTCTAAAATCTCCACTATTAGGGTTTGATTACATTGGGGAATTTTTCGAAAAACACAAAGGTTGTGGTGATCGGGTTGAGGTTGTATTGAGAATTCCATCGGGGAAAAGGGCTGGCCGATCGATTGGAGGAGAGGTGAAAGCTGCGAGTGCAAATGGAAGACAATTATAAAGGAACAGAGAGATGGAACGGAGCTATATCCAATCTGACGGAGATGGCTTCGAATCTTGAGTCACTCCAAAAGCTCCTCCTCAAGAAAGCAGTGTTTGTCGATGAAGAGACCTTTTCCAAAGCCTCCCTGTGCTCTGAGCAAGCTCGTACAATTAAGGTTATTTTGAAATAATAAATTAAGATTTTCCAGTTATATAGGAGTGTAATTTGTTTGAATTTTGTACAGTGGGATCTGGTTTCCTTCGGTCATGATTGTGAAACTTTTTTTTTCTTCCTTTTATATTCTGATCCATACATGTTCATGGAGGTTCAGACCTGCCCTGCTGAAATTAATTAAGTTGATGGGTTATTAATTTTAGTAGCCTTGCTATCTGGGTTATTAATTTTATTGTCTGGATTATTAATTGACTTCTTGGGCAGTTTTCTTAAAGTGTTCGTTGGATAATTGTTTTAAGTTTTAATTTCAAATTTTATAAATTTTAAAATTAGATAAGTTTGATTACTTAATTTTTAATTTTTATATTCTAAATTTTGAACTCAGATTTGGAATTTGTTTAAATTTTAAAATAAAAAAGTCATTTTTAGAATTGATTTTTTTTATATTTTTTTAAAATTTAAAATTAATAACATAACCATACTCACTCATATTAAATTTTACTCAAAATGATTACAGAGTTAAAACTTAATGAAAGCTAATAAAAAATAAGTTTAAAATCAAATTTTAGAACTTAAAAAGTTGAAATTTGAAAATTAAGAATTATTATCAAACAAGCATATCAATTGAATCAATTGGTACTTTTCAAAATTAAAACTAGAAATTGATTATCAAATAATTTTATTTTCAAAATTAAGGAATTAGAAATTAGAAATTGAAATAGTTATCAATCATGAATTAATTAATTTGGCTCGGTACTTTTAGCAATTACTACCTTTGATGACATAGGATTTTATTTTTTGGGTAATCTGAGACTCTAAAGGGGAGGATATATACTCTTTTATGGAAGTTTTATCTCTATCTTGGGTGATTTTGTTTGAAGATAAACAGAAGGATCTTTTATAATAATTTAACGAGTTTAAGGATTTCAAAAGATTTGTAGACTACATTACGTGGAACCATTCGGAGCTTCTTTCATGATTGGTATTAAAAGGAACAAATTCGACATCATCCATCCAGCTCACTCAGGAAAAGATACATTTGTTAAATGAGGAAGTAATCAGGAAGTAAACAAGTTTTATGTCAAAGCAATTTTGGAAATTGAATTATACTCTGCATTAATCAAGATATGCTTCTACATAATGTGGCTCATGAGTCATGGCAGATGTTTTACGGTGTAGTACTAAATACTATGATTTGATGCATTTTATTCTCTTTTAACTCTTTACAATTTAATGAAAGTATTTGAGGTCTGAATTGGTTTTGCTTCGAGTTCCTCTGTGAAGCTTGGCCATTTGTTAAAAAGAACTTACCATTATGTTGCTCATAAAACTACTTTTGTCTTGACATAGAATGCTTTGTTGGTATGCAACGTGCCATGGCTTTATAAAGCTAGATGTGAAAGCTATCTTGTCCATTCCATGTAGGTTCTTGAACAAAGGGTGGAGACTTTAGAAAGAGAACTTGATGCTGCCATTACTGCTGCTGCATGTGCCCGCTCAGAGAAGCGACAAGCTGAGGCAGCACAAAAAGCTTCTGAATTACACGCACAGGAGGTTACCAAAGAGCTTGAAAACACCACAAGTAAGTACAATAAAAATACTTTACTTTTCTGTTGACCTTGTGTTTCAGCTGCGAGTAACTGTAGACTTACTGTTCTGTGGTTTTGGTATCTAGTCTCTCTCTTACCGAAAATTAACTCAAAAAGCTTTTCCACAAGAGCCTATATTATTTCCCAATGAAACGTCCCATAGCAAACTTGATGGAAAAAAGATCCAGGAACATCTTTTTCCGAAGAAAGTTTTCCTAAATCATGAACACGAAATTCAACTGATAAGCAGTAGGAAATCTAGCCCTCATTGAAACATCATTCCACTAACAATCTTCCCGAATTTTTTTTACTACCAATTTTGCAATCTATTCAATGAAAAGGCACTGTATCCCTACTTAACAGACTTATCCTCCCTAACAGACCTCATGCATACTAAAATAATCATTCCAAATCATATATACTTCAGTGGCTTTGTGCAAGTGCAACTATGAATTCTATTCTAAAGATAATTTCCAGTCATTTACTCAATGAAGAAATTTTCAGGATCAAATGACTTAAAAACAATCCATCTTAACCTCATCCTTTCCTTCCTAAAAAAAATGTTTGTAACCTTGTTTGAATTAGCTGCAAATTTTTGGGAACCCTAAATCTAAACATATGACGACTGCTAGTGTTTATGGGACATTGTGTTGTGTCTACTACTGTTACCTATGGTAGCAGTTCAATTTTCTCTGAAATTATCACACCATATGTGGAAGAGAGTAGAAGAGACCAATTTATGAGATATGTTGGGTAATCTGATGATGCTTTATGTTGATGGTGGAAAATAGATAGAGTCTTGCCATTGTTAGGCAGACACATCAGAACCAAAGATCTAGCATATAATAAACTTTTTATGTTTAATTTCTGGGTGCAGAGGTATTTGAGTTACATATGGAAGAGTTGCGCAAAAAGCAAGATGAGATCTCAAACCGTGATAAAGAAATTAAAGTGTTGGAAGCTATAATACAGACACTTGGAGGAAGAGAGTCGTTTTCAAAGAAAGGGTAAAAGCTTTTTGATGATTAAAGCTTGTATCACAATGTCCTTTGTAAACTTATGCTATAGGAACAATTAATTGTATTCAAGAGTATAGTGCATGTACATGTTGCACAAAAAACTTTACTTAATTGTAGTGAGTTAAAGTTGATCCCTATACATTATACAACACTAAAAACAGCCTCTTTAGTCTTTACCGAAGAACTTGGTAGATTATGAGGTTAAAACTTGAGAATTAGTTTTAGCCCTTCATCCAATGTTAAATACGTGCCTAACTTTATGTGCGGTAGAGAGGGATGCAGGCACCTATGTCGTAGGTCCTCTCAATTTTATCGTGTAAAATCATTATTGTAAAAGATTATTTTAAGGTTTGTCTCGATCCAAGATTTAAAAAAAAAGGCTTCAAGACTATAGCTTCACGTGGTAAATTAAGGTTTCTTTTTGTTTCTGGTAATATAAGTTTTGACAATCATTTAAGTTACAACATTAAAAATAGCATTTTCTCTTTATTGGGTTATTTTTATTTTTATTTCTTTTTAAGCTATCTTTGTACACATTGTTCAAATATTATTGTTTTGGGCTCTTCCTCCTTTATTGTTGATGTTTACGAGAACTCTAAATTAATATTTGAGTAATAAAGTTTTAACCAACCAGTTTGATTCACTTTATATGTTATTTATTTCAAGCTTAATTATTTATTGGATTAATAATCTTTTGTTAATGTTTTAAGATTTTTTAAATTAAAGTTTGAGTTAATTTGTATGTTTTATTATTACTCTCATGTTTAGTTGTTTATTGGATTAATAGGTATTTTTATTAATATTTTTAAGTTAAAGTCTCGAAATACTTTGAGTTTTAAGTCTTATCTCACTTGAAAAAAAAAAACAAATTGCTTCGAAGTTTAAAATAATCTTTTACAACATAATGTATAATTAGATTGGTGGTGGCTCTTGTAAATTATAAATGTATAACATATTTTAGAGAAAAAATGTTCTAGAAATCTTGTAAAAAATATTAATTAAGAGAAAATTATTTTATTTTAATATTTTTTTATTAAGTTATTAAACACGATGATAACATAAGTTTTTAACAACGATAAAATCACAATTAATAAAAAATAAAAAATAAAATTCACAAAATACTTCATTTTAATATTTGTTAATTATAATTATTTTATTTTAATATTTTATTATTTCTTAACGAGATAGTACTATCTTTTCAACATATTCTTTACCCAAAATATTTAAAAAATCCCAAATCAATGATATAGTACTAATCGTTTCAACGTAACAAATTAGTTCAAATAGCATATTTTAAATGAAATTAATTATTTTTAAAATATAATACTCAATTACTTTCCTTTGACTGAGAGGAATTATTTTCTAGTCCTAAAATTGTATCTAAAAATATTCTCTAATTATTTGTAGTACCTTTTCAATTTGAAATGTGAACAACATATCCCAGTTACAAACACACAAGACATTTTGAGTCAAGTCTAACTTACTATTCCTGTAACTAACTTGTTTTTCAGTAAGAACAAATGCAATAATTATATGTGTACCATCCATTGTTCCCATGCATTTCTATGAATTACCCTTCAAATGTTTAATAATTTTATTACAAAAATACAAACTAAAAACAATACATATTGACATAAAATAAATCACCTCATAATCAATAAAAAAGTTTGTTCGGGAAAGAACCCCATGTACTAACATCTTTACAATCAATAACCTCTGTGATCATCTAAATAAAATAACAAACAAATATAGAAAATGATTATATCATTCAGATAATTGCTAATATTAAACTTTAATATCTGCAGGTGCACAATCCGCGGTAAATACAAGTGGAAAGTGATGCAATATAGATAAAAGAAGAATAAGAAAATACAACAAAGTCTGCTATAAGATGTCAAAATAACTATATATGACTGGACTATAAGATCGCCTTAAATTGGTTGGCTAATGGCGTCAAATAATCTTGCAAGAAAAAAAAAAAATACAATCGTCTTGCTGGTGATTCATACCAGTCTACCATTAAAACACCCAAAAATTGAAACTGAAACAAAGACAGTGGATGCAAAAACTGAAACACCTAAAAACTCAAACACACATATAATCGTCTTCTCAAACAGCCGAAACTCTAAAAATCAAATAGAGAATTAGAAAAATAGTGACAAGCAGTTACAGATTCATAGAGCAGTGAAGAAATTGAGAAAAATTAAGAGAAGCTGAGAAAAATAGAAAATAAATAGTGAGAAGCTTACCTGGCTTGGATTAGCTAACCCTAGTAAGAGTGTGTTCAAGAGCAAAGATTTTGTTTATGATAAAAGAAATTATAAAATGGCCCTAATCTATTGTTATTTATTTCTTAGCCCAACTTATGTCAATATTCTTTCCAATTCTCCGTGTTTTCAATAACTTCTAAAAACATTGATTTCATGTTTTGTTGAAGGAAATGAAATAAAATTAGAATTTATTTTTTTTAATTTTATTTTTAGCTGGATTGAAAAATGAAAATTGAATGGAATCGATTCTTAAAAGATAAGGAATCAAAATTCTTTCTTTTCTCTTAAATAATCATAATTTCATTCTCATCTCAATTTTTTTTTTCAATTTTATTTAACCCTAAATATAATCCTAAATTTTAAAACCTAAAACCCTATTTAGAAAATAATAATTTTAACCCTAAATCTTATATAGAAAAATAATAATTTTAATCATAAAACTTAATCCAAAAATATAACCTTAAATCCTAAATCCCAAATCCAAAAATCCTAAACTCTATTTAGTAAAATAATAATTTTAACCCTAAATCCTATATAGAAAAATAATAATTTTAATCATAAAACTTAATCCAAAAATATAACCCTAAATCCCAAATCCAAAAATCCTAAACTCTATTTAGTAAAATAATAATTTTAACCCTAAACCTTAACCCACATTATAACCCTAAACCTTAAATCCTAAACCTTAAATCTCAAATCCCAAAACCTTAAACCATGTTTAGAAAAATAATAATTTTAATCCTAAATCTTAACCCACAAATATAACCTTAGATCTCAAATCTCAAAACCATAAATCTCAAACCTCAAAACCCTAAATCCTATTTAAAAATAATAATTTTAATAATATATTTTATTTTTAAGTAATAATTATTTGAAAAATTAATGATTTCAATAATGTATTTTGTCTAAGGAAAAAATAGTAACTAAATGATATTATTTAAATTTTATTGAATATATGATTATTAAGGTAATATACAATATTTTTCATTTCATTCCAGTTATAAACTAAATACTGTAATACTGATTTCTTCTTTGATTCTAGTGGTCAAACCAAATAAAACTATTTAATTTTCATTCCATTTCGTGAACCAAACCACACCTGAAAAAAACTCCATTCCTTTCTAAATGTGTCTTGCGTGACTTAGTAGAGGAGTGACCTAATAGTAGAAATTATCTCTCATCTTTATTTAAGTTTTCATTTTGTAGGTGTACTCTAAGATCTCTTGTGCTTCTTTTTTGGTAGACGTTTTCTCACATATTCTTCCATTATCAATTTGTGAACAAACACCATGACAATTAAATTTGGGTTATAACTTGTTAACTAAGGAAAGTAGTTTCTTGGCTCATGATAAAATATTTTATTTAATTTTGATGTCTTAGAGATGGTATTCTATTTGGGTTTATTAATGAGAGAAAATTACTTACACAAAGTTCCACTATTATCATATTTATAGATATGGTAATATTGTAGCTGATAGTATAGCCTTTAGAGCTCCTAATATTTATACCGCTACTTGGTGATGGGATGCTCCATTATTCACTAGTCCTTTCGTTTATTCGCATGCTAACTATAAGCTTAATTGTAGATTTTGTTAAGATTTAATTTGTATATCTTTTTTTCTCTATCTAATAATGCTTGTAGTTGAGTAGCTAGATAAAAAGTGTTATATATATATAAAGTGTGTGCGCATGTATGTAAATATTTAATTGTTTAAAGAAATTCTAACAAATTAAACTACTAGTCTATAAAAAATGAGTTATTAACTTAAATAATAATATTGTAAAAATAAATTTAAGTGTAATTTAATTCATATATGAGTTAGACAAAAAAACATAGTCATAACTTCATAGTGACATTATAAGTGTAGAATGTGCTACATAAAGTGTAAGTTTAAATCTTGGTGTTTTCATTATATACGTTATATTTAAAAATCCAAATTTTAAATTATATTATAAATTTAAAAATCTTGATATTATCTAAAAATTATATTTTCACCCCTTTTTACTATAAAGTTCATATTTAATATTCTTAACTCCAAAAATATTACTTATTGAATACAATAAACAAATATTAAGTAAAAAAGTATACTGATGACTTTACTTTCATAAAGTCATCAAAATGTTAGCTTGTCTTAATGGTGACTTACAATCTTTCACTTTGGGTTTACGTGAAAAGTAAATTCGTGATATTGACATTGTTAATTTTAAGTTATAAATAACCTAACAATGACATTGAAGTCCATTTGCAACCTTTAATTGATAATTTACATTTATTATAGAATGATTAAGTTAAAATGTATGATAAATTTAGGAAAGACTTTCAATCTTAAAGCATTGATTCTATAGATAATAAATGATTTTTCAACATATAGCAACTTATTAGGCCATGTAACTCATGGGTGCAAAGCTTGTCTAGTGTGAAACGATGATATTGATTCCATTTACTTATCACATGAGAAAAAGATGTCTTAAATTGGACATAGAAAATTTTATGTCTCAGTCACAAATTTCAAAGACAACAGAAAGATTTTAACGAGACAAAAATTACGAGGCTTACTCTTCTTCGTTTGATTGGGAAGGAAATATTAGACGTGCTAAAATGCAAGACATTCAAATGATTTGACAAACCAAACCTTAAATGAAAAGATGTTGATAAACATATGAAAGGTAAGAAGATAAAAACTAGGATAGTAATTGATAAAATAATTAACAAATATGATGAAGTTAACACTAAGATACTCTATTGGAAGAAGAAATCCATATTTTAGAATTTACCTTATTTGTCTTACTTGCATGTTTGACATGTACTTGTCATATATATTAAGAATAATGTGTGTACAACCTTATTGGGATACTGCTTGATATTCTCAAAAAAACTATACATGGTCTGGCATATCGCTTAGATCTCAAACAATTTGGTATAAGGGAGTTAACTCCTTAAGAAAAACTTAGAAAATTATATCTTCTTCACGCTATGCACAACTTGAAAAATGAAGAAAATATGTCATTTGTGGTTGCTTATCAAATAATAAATTTTTTGATGGATATCATTCTAACATTTGAACATTACTTTCTTTAAAGAAAAAGAAACTTTACGCGATGAATCACATGATTGTCGTGCCTTAATGCAACAACTCTTACTCATTGCTATAAGATTCATATTACGTATAAATTTGTGTTATGCAATTACTCGACTTTGTAATTTTTGAACATTATTTGCAAGGAGGAAATCTCGTTATTGGAGTTGACTAAACTAAATCAAGTTCATGTGAAAATATTGTGTTTTCTTGAGAAATATTTTCTATCATTTTTTGATATGATGGTTCATTAAACCATTCACTTGTTCAAAATGTGTTGCCCTTTTCATTTATGGTGAATGTACCCATTTGTACATGAAAACATTAAATGGCTATGGTAGAAGGTGGATGCTTCAAGAGAAACAGAAGTGGAGCTAAGAATCATTATTGAAAGGAATGGTTGTTTAAAAATATAAAAGAGTATAGCAATTACGTGGACATAAGGCCACTTTTCATAACACACTTTATTCAATTCACTAAAATTTTAATCCTTTTCATCTAACTTTTACCCTTTTGTCATTTAAAAATATACAAAGGGGAAAACTTCTTTTACACAAGCTTTAAAAATGGAGAACTTCCTTTAGAACTGTACAATGTTTGAAAAGAGATGATTTCTTTTACAATTAAACAAAATTTGAGTATGTTTTAAATAACTTAAAAATATAATTGTAATTATTTTCTCATAATATAATTCTTCATAATATGAATATTGTAGTATTTCTTTTAATGAGAATAATTATCCAAGTTATAAAATCTACTAGATGGTGGCTTATTTTTTGTAACCATTTGTATAATAGATTTTAAAGTTTATTAGTATGATGCATTTTTCTCTTCAATATATACTTCAATTTAAGTTGAGAGGAATCAAATTTATTTATGTCCTAAAAGCTATATAAATTATGATTAACATTGAATAAAAATAAAATATGTTAAAATTAGATGTCATGCTAACTATTAACCTTAGTATGGTTCACCTTGAGGAAACTATGTACCTATGAAATTTTTTTTCTTTTTTTTTTGGGTTCTAAAAAGATATGTTATTATGAAAGTATGATATCGATCATAGGGTATGAAAGATATACATATGATTTTTATTTTTATTTTTTGGTTAAACAAAAAAGAAATTGACTAAACCAACAACTCAAGCATGTAAACTTTGAAAGTAAACAACCAGAAAAAAACAAAACAAATTCAATCATCACCTAAGAAATTTAAACTTAGATACGGAGTTCAAATAGAAACTCTACAAACAGAAATATAAATAGACACAAACCAATAACCATACCAACCTTTTCAACAATAGATTGCATATGAGCAAGGAAAATTTCAACAGTATACTAATACTTGGTATTGAAGAAAGCTTTGAGGATGTATTAGAAGAAAGCTTAAAGGATTAAATTGATTATATCTTAGTACAACATTATATTAGCATATCAACTAAATCCTGAAAGGAGGGATAACAAACATTAAACCAAACCAAATTCTATCAAAAGAAATTCTAAAAAAACCATAACAAACCTAAATATAGTGACAAATATAAGTAGAATGTGAAACTAATTAAGTACAAATAATATAACAACATAGCAAGCATAACCATAACATCTACTACTTAGCCAAATTTTCCATTATCTGCTCCAAATCATTGACTTCAAGGACTGGAACTTTCATAGCCAGGACATTATCCTCAAAACTGATATAATTCAAAAGCACTAAATCCTCAAAATAAAATATGAAAGTTTGATAATCAAATTTTAAGATCAAGGTTACCGTTCTTCATTTAATTTTTTTGAGGAACATGAATGAGAGCCTCCATGTTTATTAGCTGCTTCATCATAATCCTCGCCACAATTGCAAGTTTAGGACTCCTTTTACTCCTTTGCAAACTAATCCCCAAAGTCAATAGTTAGGTCTAGATCGTAAATCATCCATAACAAACAAAACATGAGAGAATTGAGAATCAAATATAGACTAGAGCAAGAAAGATCGAGTAGAGAAGGCACACAAGAAAGAAAAAGTAACATCAAGGTTGGAAGGGAAAACAAAAGAAAAACTAGAACCCTAAGAAAAAATTGTAACCTATTGGACCCATTGATAAGACACATAAATGAATTTGAAATCAGGATCTTCAAAGTTCAGATCCATTATTATTGTTTCAATGATCTTGGGAAGGTGGAGAAGAAGGTGAGGATGAGTGCATAGTATGTGGTGAGTTTCAAAAAAATCTTTTTTTTCATACAACCTCGAATGGAAATGGACAAAATTAATATCCTATATATTCTATTATGTTTAGACTATAACAACTTAATCCACCTGTTCCAAATAAGTTATAACTACACATCATGATATTGATTTAGATATGTATAAGTTATGAGGTCGGAAGTGTGAGTAATATAATTATTGTAATTTATTTTTTACCAGTTTTCAGTACGGGCCCATATTTACGGCTCAATGTCATTTTTTTAAAGGAAAGCCCAATATAGTTTTAGATCTGAGAAAAGAAAGGATAATCGTTTAACTTCCAGTGGGATCGGTTAAATCACTATCTGAAGCCTGAAGTGGCAGTGAGCAAAACGTTGACAGTTGCGTGGTCTGCCTCTGCCCCTGCCCGACCAAGGTTGTCGCTCCCAGCATCATGAATGGCGCCAAAAACGGTAGTGTCTCTCTCCCCCCCCTCTCTATGTATGGTTTCTGAGAAATGTAAGAAAATTGAATTGTAAACTGATCTAAACTTTTGCATGAATTCCTTCATTCTTTCCCGGATTTCCAATTCTATTGTTCCTACATTATTCTCAGTAAATCCCCGACAAATTTTGCCCATTAATTTTATAAGATCTTGAAAACCCTAACCCTAAATCATCTTCTCATAAATGCAGAAAGTGTATCTGGCTTATTCCTTCTGGATAACTCGGCGAAGGTCTTTGTTGCCGGGCACTGTGGCTTGGTTGGCTCTGCCATAGTCCGCAAGCTTCAATACTTGGGCTTCACCAATCTGGTTCTTCGAACCCATGCCGAACTTGATCTTACTCGCCAAAACGACGTCGAATCTTTCTTTGCCGCAGAAAAGCCTCAATTTGTGATCCTCGCGGCGGCCAAGGTCGGTGGTATCCACGCCAATAACACCTATCCAGCTGATTTCATCGCGATTAATCTCCAAATCCAGACCAATGTCATTGATGCCGCATATAAACACGAAGTTCAGAAGCTTCTGTTCTTGGGCTCCTCTTGTATTTATCCAAAGTTCGCTCCTCAGCCTATACCTGAAAATGCTTTGCTTACTGGACCGTTAGAGCCCACCAATGAATGGTATGCCATTGCAAAGATTACTGGTATTAAAATGTGCCAGGCTTATCGCATCCAATACGGTTGGGATGCAATTTCAGGCATGCCCACGAATCTATATGGGCCAAATGATAATTTTCATCCTGAGAATTCACATGTTTTGCCGGCGTTAATGAGAAGGTTTCATGAGGCTAAGGTCAAGGATGCTAAGGAGGTGGTGGTTTGGGGCACTGGAAGCCCATTGAGAGAGTTTTTGCACGTTGATGATTTGGCTGATGCAGTGGTGTTCTTGATGGACAATTATAGTGGGTTGGAACATGTGAATGTTGGGAGTGGTAAGGAGGTAACAATAAAAGAGTTGGCTGAGCTTGTTAAGGAGGTGGTTGGGTTTGAGGGTGACCTTGTTTGGGATAGTTCAAAGCCCGATGGCACTCCGAGGAAGCTCATGGACAGCTCAAAGCTTGCTGGCTGTGGTTGGACCCCAAAGATCTCTCTCAAGGATGGCCTTGTTGAGACCTACAAGTGGTACCTGGAGAATGTCAACCAACAATGTTACAGCTGAAATGGAGTGGTGTTTCACTATGATTTGTAACTATTCTGTCACAGTTAAATTGTTGTTGCTATTGATTTTTGACCTTTTAAACATTGATTGTGTACCAATTATGTGGAATAATTAAGTATAGTATTGTTGTTAGGGATACATCATAAAAGACTACGATGAGAACCGAATGAACTATTATCAGAGTTAAAACAGATAATAGCACTTTGTATTATTTGATAGTGACTTTCATGCAATCATGAAATAAAATAATTGTTGATCCTTAAGGTTTGATTGTTATGACAAGAGAAGTACTTCTGTTTTAAGCTTATTTACTAGAATTTAACAGTGTTTCGGTAGTTGTCTAATGTAAACAAAAGCATTATCAACACTCGTGTTTACTTTTTAGATCTGTCTTTGCCATGTATCCTTACCATTTTTTTATTGCATTTGGGTGGTAAGTGAACTATTTCTTATATTCTCTTACATCTATTTAGGTTTTTCATAGTTATGCCATCTCTTTATATGAAACTAATAGAATGATCGAGTAATACTCATTGAATATTATTGATGCACCGATAGTGTTTATATACAAGCTAAGTTACACTAATAGCTTTGAGTATCTAACCATGTGTTCTAACTAATTCTGTTAGAACCTTACACAAAAATGATGGCATATAGCACATGTGCACTCTAACTATTATGGGTCATATAGCCCAACACTACCCCCACAAACTTATGGTGGAGGTAACACCATAAGTTTGATTTTTAATGGTATAGATCATGATTCTCCTAATGATTTGGTGAGTATATCAACTACTTGTTCTATAATTGGAGTGTATCTAACATGAACTTTATTATTAACAACAAGGTCTCTAATGAAATGAAAATCTATTTGAACATGTTTCATTCTACTATGTATTATTAGAGTAGTTGCAAGATGTTGTCAGTGAACAATACTAAATTATAAGCTTCATCAATCTGTATTTCACTCAAAAGAGATTGCAACCAAATCACCTCTACAACAGCTAGTGATAATGATTTATATTCAGCCTCAGTATTGGACCTTGTTACAATTTCATGCTTGGCTAACATCCATGATACTAGATTATCACCAAAGTATATGTTATATCCCTCTATACTTTTATCATCTAAATCACAAAAACAAATGAAGCCTAATGTATCAGACTTTTGGTGAAGTAAACCATGACTTTGAGTCCTTTTAAGGTATTTGAATATCCTCTTGGTTGTTGTCCAATGTTGAGTGTTAGGTTGGTGAAGGAATTGACACAGTTTATTTAATGAGTATGTAATCTCTGGTCAAACTTAGACAAAACCAAGGTGGAATACATTGGAGTTTTAAGAGGGTTAGATGAATCTAAACCTACCGTGGAAATCAAGCTCTTGATGTACTTTTGTTGGCTCATATGTAACTTCCCATCCTTCCTATGAACTTTAATACCCAAGAAAAAATGCAAGTTGCACAAGTTTTTAAGAGAAAATTTATCATTTGGAAGTGTCATAAGAGCTTCAATATATTAATCATTAATTCTAGTGATTATAATGTCATCAACATACACCAACACAATAGTCACATGAATGGAGGTATGTTAAAGAAACATAGACGTGCTTGATCTTACATTGACAAAACCAAGCTAAAAAAGAATAGGGGATAGCTTTTGATGCCAAGCTTTTGGAGCTTGTTTGAGAACATATAAAACCTTTTTCAATTTGCAAACCCAAGTAGGATGTTCAAGGTTTTCAAACCCTTTTGGTTGAGTCATGTATATAGTTTCTTGAAGCTCACCATTAAAGAAGGCACTATTGACATCCAATTCCTTGAGAGGCCAATCAAAACTAATAGCCAATATAAGAACAACCCTAATGGTTTGCGGTTTCACCACTAGAGAGGAAGTATCAAAATAATTAATGCATTCTTCTTGATGATACCCTTTGGCTACCATCAGAGTATTACATTTAACAAGCAACCTATCTAACAACAATTTCATTTATAAACCCACTTATTACTAATGGGGTCTGCATCATCTGGGCATGTAATCAATTCTCAGGTGCTGTTATCCATTAGAGCTTGATATTATCTCTTCATTGCCTCTTTTCACTCTAGAATTCCTTAAGATTTAGCATAATCCCTAGGTTCATGAAGAATGATGGAAGATTGCACGGAGAAGGCTTTGGGTTTTAAAGAGTCATTCTTACTTCTGGTGACCATAAGATGGTAACTAGTACAAGGCATATCAAGTTTAGGCAACTCAATGACAAGTTCACCCTGAAGAGAAGGAAGAATTCCAGTAAAAAAGGTAAATCAACTACTAAGGAGATCTTAGGTAGAATATGAGAAAGAAGAGGATGGTACATAAGAAGAAATAGAAGGAAAATGTAAAGATTTAGGTATCACAGGCGAAAGAGACACAATTCCATGAGAAGGTAAAAAAGTTGTAAATGAGACAAAATTAGATATGAATGGTGTTTAAGTAAAAGTAAAAGAAGTATTTTGCAATAGTGTAAAAGACACTGAGTGAAAATGTTGTAATATAAGTCATAAAAGTCATTAGTAGACTCTGTGGAAGGAGCATGTGAAGACAAAGGCTTCTCAAGGTAAGGGGAAGTAAACTCATCAAAAATAATGTCTACGTAGGAAACATAAATAACTAAAAGACTTTAGGAATTCTATTGTACAATAGACTATGATTTAATTGTTAAGTCCCTTAGTGGGAAACCTATTTAAACATGCATAATTTTTCTGAAAGAATAAAGCCAGAACTTTATATCTAAACCAGAATGAATTAACAAAGCCAAACCACGTTCTATCGCTTTTCTATTTTTGGTTTCAATTACTCTATTTTTTTTCGGATGTATGTAGGCACGTTTTCTATGAATAATGCCAAGAGTATTAAGTTTTGATGTAAGAAAGTAAACTTTTTTCCATCATAAAATGCATTGTCTTAACCTTTAAGTCAAAATTTCTCTCCACCATACGAACAAAAGTAGTGAAGAGCGTTTGAGATTCATCCTTGGTTTTAAGGAAATATATCCACATATATCTAGTGCTATCATCAACTATAAGCTTGAAATATTTGCCATCAATAGTACTAATAATAGGAGCAGTCCATAGATCAACATATAAAAGTACAAAAGGCTTGGCACAAATCATATGTGTAAACTTAAATGGAAGCTTGTGTGTTTTAGACATAGCACAGGTTGTACAAATAGAAGTTAGAGGTGGCTTATCAAAACTAATGGAAGTAGACTATAATAGCCTATTCAGTAAGTCATGAGAAGGGTGACCAAGCCTATTGTGCCACACTAGTGACTTTATTGCATAAAAATAAGCTTAAGGTAGATGTACTAGGTACATAGGAAGTGAAAGAAGACAAACAAGATACACAATTATTCTGAATGGACCCAAGCACCTCAATTTCCAGCTTATACAAGGCATCATAAGTTGCTCCTTAAGCAAGAACTCTCTGAGTTGATGTTTCCTTCACAAAGAACTCAATAGCATGAAATTCCACTATCACATGGTTATTATGACATAATTTCTGGTTTAAGACTAAATTATGGGATGCAGAAGGAGTATACAACACATCATGCAGGCTCAAAACACTATCTTAATGAGACAATGGTTTCACAGTACTAACACCTAGTCCATGTATCAAAAGTGATGAGCCATTACCTACTGTAACTTTGTCATATCCTAAATCTTTAAGCCAACCATTAGTGATTTCATTAGAGCCATGGGCAAGCATTGATATAGGAAAGCCATGAAAACCTTTTCTAGTGAGAAAGTCTCACAATTGGAAGCATTTGTTGGTTGGATGACAAACTTTGAGACATATTTGACATTGAACTCTAAGTGTTGATACATTCTTGGTCTTCTAGTTCTATCGAAGTTGCACCAATAGTTTCACCTAGTCTTCTAGTTCAATTGAAGTTGTACAAGAAATTTTATATGGTCTTCCTTGGACGTTTTGTTTAAACAATCACTTGGGCATCTACTACATCCTTGTTATCAAGAAGATTAGAAATCTAGCTACTCATAAAATCTACATCTAGATATCTTGGTTGTCTAGATATCATTGTCATTCTTGGTCATCCAAAAATCATTATCATCCTACCAAATTATACTCCAACAATTGACGGAATGGACTAAAGGTGAATAAGACTAATGAAGGCTTAACTTAAATAAAGGTTCATAAGCTCAATCTTAGTCATTCATTTTATCTATGATCTAAGGGCTCAAATCAAATCAAATCAAATAATTAAGAATCTAATCAGACAACTTTTAGGATTTATGAGTCAAAATTTGCAAACCCATGTTGACTTTTCTACTATAAACTTTTATTGGCCATAACTTTTCAACCGAAACTTCATTTGACAAAAAAAAAGCCATTGAAAAGCTTGAAACATCAAGATTGCAACTGCTCAAAGAGATTAGGGATACCAACTACCTATACAGTTAAGAGGTCCCTACCATAACATAACTATGTTGTCATACCCAAGATAAGTAGCTAGACCACTTAACCTACCATAGACGCGCTTAGATGGCTAGTGTTGGAGGTATGTGTAACACCCTCTAATTCGTTCATGTGATATTTGACTTATTAAAATAAATACAATCATCACAAGATGAGGCTACACAATTAGTAAATAGGATTGAGTTTAATAGAAAACATGTATTTCTTTATAAGATAATTATATAATAAATAAAAAAGATAATATTAGATATTATGAGATTTGAATATATATCTCTGGAGTTTATCTGTATTAGTTTAACCTATTAAATAATCATATAACATAGTTATAAGATACAATTTCTCTAATCATTTTTACTAATTCACTCAAATCTCTTTCAAAAAATTGACTTACGCATTATAATATATTTGATACTTTAGTATTATTTATAATGAACATAAAAATCCACTTAAACAAATATGTGATGAATATAATGAACATAAAAATCCACTTAAACAAATAACTTATTAGAAATAGAAAAAAATATCTCAATAGTTATTTTACTTATTGTAAAAATGACACTTAAGTCATGTGTTTATTTTTCGTAACAATTTAGTAATATTATTATGAAAAAGTAATCGTATAAAAACAAAGATAAATTTTAATTTTTGTAATTATATTATATAAAAACTATTATAACTTAAATAAATTTTAATTTGAAGAAATAAATAAAAAATATAAATATAAAAAATAATTATTTATCTTTTTGTAACCTTTTTTCATAATATTAAAATAAAATTATTATAAAAAATAAATATAAAATTTAAATATTATTTTTAAAATAAATATAATATCTTTAAGATCATTTTCTTATAAAAATAATGAAAATGAAAGTTTTTTTTATTTTTTAAAGAAAGAAAAGTTAAAGTGAAAACAACAAATACTAAATCAAAAGAAAATTTGAGCAATGGCAAACGTGTCTAGCAATCACCTGCGGATGACAAGTAGAAATAGAAAACATAACTTTCATCGTGGAACGTCATTTCGTCTATTTTAACAGTTTTGGATGATAGGGGATAATTTTTCAATGTATGGATGGGGACATTTTATCACGCTACGTGCCATATTTAGTACATTAGGCACATGGCTCCCTTTCCTTGTCATCAAATTGTTTTATATAATTTTATGGTTAAATTATTTATATAATTTTATTTTTAATTTATTTAAAAATATATATTATTTTTATATTGATATAAAACAACATATTTTATATTATAATAAAAATAGGATTTTTTAATAAAATTTTATATTTAAAAAGATTATATGATAATCATTGTCTCTTTTTATAAGGTGTTTTCCGATGGACTAAGTAATATAAGAATTATTTTATTTGTATTAAATAAATATTTTAATTATTTTATTTTCATATTAAATACTTAGGTTATTATTTCAAAAAAAATGTATTATAATTTTTTATTTTTTTATAATATTATTTTATTAATAAAAATTATTATCTTTTATGTCCTTCATCCCTTTCTGATTATTTTTGAAGCATTTTTTCAGATATAAATATTTAAAAAATAAAAAAAATCTACTATTTTCCTTAATTCTTTTATATTTTTTTCAATATTTTATTCTCTCCATACCTTTTATATATATATATATATATTTAAAATAACAATATATCAGTCACAATAGCTGATGGGGTCCATCGAAGCTATTGCGACCCATTGAAGGGATTTATGACATATCTGTTTTATATATTATATTTAATAATTTTTGTTAATATTATAAATTTTACATATATTATATTTAATAATTCAAAATATAAATATTAAAATTTTATATGAAAAATACAATCATACTTTAATTTTTATTCAGATTATTTAACTATTTTTTTTATCTAAAAAATATTATAATAATGAATAATGTTTTATACTTTTTTCAATTATGATTAAAATTCTCTTACTAACTCACTCATTCATAAAAATTAATAAAATTTAATTAATGGGTACTATAAAAAATATTTTTCTCACAATTTACATGTTTCATTTTATATGAAGTGGTATATGCATATTATTTTGAAATGTTTATTTCTTTGTCCCAATATAATATACTATTTTTGACAAATGTTTATTTCTTTGCCCCAATATAATATATTATTTTTGACAATTGTGTTGTGTCTGTGAGTTGACACAATATAAAAATTAGATAATTTTTCTAATAAGTTATTTATAATAATAAAAAATAATATTATATTTAAATTATAAATGAATTAATAATAAATTACGCTCATGTTTTATTTGGACCGGATAATAATATTACCAAATAATTTTTTTATTTTTAATTTAAAAAAATATTCATTATATCGCTACTTTTCTTGAATAAGGAACTTAGTTATTAGGTCTTAGCCATGTTGGTACATGGTTGATATAATATAATTCTTTTTAATTTTTAACAATAGTTCATAATTGACAAAATATTTATGAAAAATATAAAAAATATAGTTAAAAAATATTGTTATTTTTAATTTTATAATTGAAAAAATTGCTCCAAAACTAAAACATAAAAAAAGATAACGGTGAAAAGGAGTGAAAAATTTAAAATATCAATTTTGACCTATTAAATGTAATTTATTTTTCTGTCAAAAACATTTACGAAAAAAATAATGTTATACTATTTAAAAAATGATTAACCTATTTTATTTTAACTAAAAGTGATACAAGGATCCATTATGAAAATAAAGTAAATAAAATATTTACTTGATATAAGCAAAGTAATTCTGAAAGCCCTCGTCTTTTGACAAAATGATTTTTAGTTGTAATATTTATCAAAATAAACATTATATATATTAAATGAAATTATGCCCACTCTTAAATTTTAAGATTTTATAACACAAGAATTTATTGTAATTTAAATAATCTAAATATATTTACACTTAAATGAAATATATAAAATATCATTTTTCAATGAGAAATAAGTGATTCACCATTAAAGTTGAGTGACGTAATAATCTCAAAATTCTTATGCATAGTGATGACAAAAAGATCTTTTAAATTAGAGGTCCATAGATATTTACTCTATGTGATCTACTCTAGATCGATCAAAATTAAATCATTTTTAATTTGCATCAAATCATGATCCACATACAAGATCAACTAATCGAATCAAATCATGATGAATAAATTTATGGATTCGACAAAATTAGATTGATCCAAATATACATTTTTTTAAAACAAAAAGAATCATATGTTTTTAATATACTTATTTAATCTTATTTTCTCTCTTACATTATGAATAATCATTTTTAAAAAAAATTATCTCTTATATTTTTATTAATCTTATTTTCTCTCTTAAAATTTTCATAAATCTATCTATTATTATTGAAAATTTGTTAGACATAAATTTAAATTTCATCATATTCATAACTATTTATTTATTCTTATATTTATTATAAATAATATTATTTTTTAAATTTATCATAATTTGTTTAAAATAAATAAAAAGATTTTTAAAAAATAAGAAATTGTTTTCCTATCATATATAATGTTCTCTTTTTTTATTTATCAGTTTAAAATATGTAATGTACTGTATCAAATGTTTTAACTTTAAAAAAAATAAAAAAATGGAATAATTTAAATCGAATTATGGATATTCACTAATCCATGAATGAATATTAAATCTAATCCACATTATCCATGAATCAAAATAGATCAAATCAAAATGATTTTTTTGAATAATAGATTGAACTAGATCTAATCTATTGTCATCTCTATTTATACAAAGATGAAGCTATTTATAGAAAAGAGCATAAGTTAGTTAAAGGGTACGTAATTATGTTATATATAGCCTAATATTCGGTGTTAAAATATTAATTTATACATCAAAGTAGAGTTACATACCTTTTTAAATATATTATATTATATTAAAAAATTATTAATTTATAATATTTATCCCAAGTTGAGACACTTCAAAAATATTATTTAATGAATATTATTATTTGATGATTGAAATGTTAATATAGATATTTAAATTATGTAAAAAATAAAATATTTCTTAAATTCGTATAATTTATCTTATCTTAATAAAAATATAGATTTATAATTTTAAATAGATATTGATTTTAATTATAATGAAAGAAAAAGATAAGACTAGGGGAGAGGAAAAATAATTTTTTTACTTTTTTAAATAAAATAATTGATGAAAAAGATTGTAATAATATAAATATTCAATTACAATAAAAAATAATAAATAATTTTTTTTATATAATATAACTATCAAGATGAAATTTACCTTTGATTATGTTATATCATCTTAAAAATTGTAACATAACATGTATTATCCACGTATAATATTAAAATTTATAACAAATAAATAAAAAAAAAGTTATTTTAGAATGAACCTAGTTTTATGTTTCATATTTTCTTATTTTTATTATTAATTAATATCTTAATTATATTTATATTTAAAAAATATTTTATTTTAGTCTAATTTTTCCTCGTGACTAACATATATGAATTTAATGTAGATTATTCATGACTTTTTTTTTTTGTCATTTTACATTTTTTTCACCATTTTTAAGAAATTAAATATAAATTTTAATGTTTTTTTTTTACTTATTTTACCTCCTCCTCAATCTCTCTTATTCTTTTAAAAATTACCCACACAAATTATTGTTGACTAATTGTGAAAAAATTAAATTCTAAATTGTAAATTTTTTTATAATAGATAATTTAATTCAACATGTAAAAATAACAATTATTATACGATATCTAAATATTTAAATTAAATAAATAAAACACAATTTACATAGAAATAGAAGGGAACGAAACACCCAAAAAGCTACTTACCTAAAAGAGAAACAAATGTATATTTTATAGACTTGATCTTGAAACGGAGAGAGAAAAGAAAAAAAAATCTTAAAAAATATTTAGACAAAAATACCACTTAAAAAATAACATAATGTATACATGTCAAAATTCAAAATTTTAATTTTACATTAAATTAATACATTTTTTAATAATAATAATAATAATAATAAGATATCAAAAATAAAATAAGGTACTACAAATTTAACAAATAAAAAAAAACGTTCACATCCACCACTTGGAAGTGGAAGTTGGAACAAATTATGAAAATATTTACGATATCGTCAATATTGTTACTACAATATTTTTATTTTACACGTACCGACATCAAAACATAATATTTATATTTTTTTACTAAATTGTCACACAATTACTAAAAATATCGCTTATATGTCTTGTTTTTAGCTAAAATATCCTAAATATTGTAAATATTGTTGTTAAAATATCGTACAATATTTTAAAAATATCAATTATTGATTTATTTTTTTCTTTTTTCTTGTTCTTTCTAAATAATCATTTAAATTCAATTTTTTACTTTTATAAAAGAGAATATATTCTCTTTTTTTCTTGTTTGTAACATGTTTGGTATTAATATGAAATGAATATAAAAAATACTAGTTATTGTGATTAGTTATAAATTAGATTTATGAAACAAATACAAACTATTTTACATAGAATAAATTATCTCACAAATCATAAAACAATACAGAATGATCTAATTGACATAGAAGAAACCGTGTTAATAATCATAAAACAATATAGACTAATCATAAAACAATATAGAATGATCGAGACCTGCACAAAATATTCAACAACCACTCTGATACAATGGAGTAAATACTTATAGATAAATCAATAAAATTTATTTTCATACTATCGAGATATATCGATTTATAATAATCAATATAATTGGATAGTCAAATAACCTTTTAACTACTTACTATGCAATATTTAATAAAAAATAATACATATTGTATATGTAAATCAAAGTGGTGCAACGTTAGTGAACCGTGGTGACGATTCGGTTTCGTCGGAACCGACGTACGGTTCCGAAACCGAACAAGGTTCTTGATGGAAGAACCTTAATAAAGTCTCGGGTCCTCTCACTATTAACTGCATAACAATTTAGATACACCATCAATACACAGAGAATAAGTGTGAGAAACCAGTGAAAGCATCGAACAGAAAATCCATTAGAATTCCCGTGTAAGTGCTGAAAATTGATCAATGGCAGGAGGTATGTTTTCAATCCAATTTTGTTTCCGCTGCATTTAAATTATGAGTTCATATGGTTTTATGAACGTTTCTGGATTGAATTGAGACTCTAACATTTGGTATCAGAGCCATTTGAAAACAACTCTGTTTTGCTCTATGAACACGAAGAACTGAAATTTTGGATTTTTTATTTTGATTGTTTTTGATGCATATGGAAATTATAAAGTGTTTTAATATTGATTTTTGAGTGATTCTGTAAAATTAAACTTGAAAAACAATGAAGAAAATAAATCCAATTTGCCGTGGGTATTTATTTCCTTCATTAATTAACTTTTTGTTTAAATTGAAGTTTTTACTTAAAATTAAGATCATGAATCACTCAGAAATTGAATTCTGAGAATTTTGATAAAAAGAATCTTTGGATTCCGTCATTTAGGAATAGAAAGATACGGCCGGGTATCCGCTAGTGTAAAAACGGGTCGGATTGACCCGGCTAGAGGTTGAAGATGAAGTTTTATTAAAAAAAAAAAAAAAAATTGCTTTGCCTGGGAATCGAACCCAGATTACACCGCAAAGTTTTCAATGAACTGTCCACTTGACCACTGAGCCCGTTCTGTTATGTTATGTAACAGAATATATTTATATAGAATCAGAAGTTAGTTTTATTAAAAAATCATACATTTGGATTGTCTGGGACTTGAACCTTGGTCTCAAGACAATGAATTCAAGAGTCAAACCAACAGGCTACAGCACGTTATGTGTTTTCAATGTATAATATTTTATATATATTAAATATTTAATTTTATTAAAACAAAATAAATATATATATATAAAATAATTCTGAATATAATTTTAATTTATGTTTATCACATGTATAATATTTATTATACATGTTATATTTATTTAAATAATTTTTGGGCACATTAAAATTTTATTTAAATACATTATGCTTAAATTATTTGTTTTGGGTATTTATATGTATAAATTTTGTAATTAATTATACATATAAAATTGAGTTAAATAATTTATGCATAATGAAATTAATTTTTAATGACTCTTATGGATTTAATTAGTGCTTATATTATTTAATTTTGCTTGTATAATTTATTGTCATATATGCAATTTAAGATAAATAATATTTGCACATTTGAAATTAAATTAATATTGCTTATGATTTTATGCAATAATTGAGTATAAGGATTTAATTAATATTTAAGTGATTCATATAGTTTAATTAATTAGGGAGTAGCCACAGCATCTTTAATTAATTAAAACTATAATAAAGTTTATTTAGGATCACATTTAGAAAATAAATATTAATTTTAATTAATCATATGTGATATAATAGATATTATCCCACAGGAATTTTTATTATATTTTTGTGTGATTAATTAGGATATAATATCAAATTATATTTTCTAATTTACCCACAGGGATTAGGAAAAGGAACATAATTTGATAGTTTTATCGTAAAGTTAGGATGAATTTAATTGAATTAAAACTTTAGCCCACAGGTAAGTTTTATGTCACTAGATTCATATTATTCATGATTTACATTGGTAAAGAATGACTATAGTTTAGGCCTCAAATTTTAATAAGCATATAATCTTTAATTGCAGCTTCTCAACCTGTAAATTTCTCTGATATCCGCTGTGATATTCCCGATCTGAAAGGGGATAACTATAAAATATGGAAGGAAAGAATTCTCCTTCAATTAGGGTAGATGGATATTGATTATGCTATTAGGAAAAACGAACCACCTAAAATTACTCAAACCAGTACTCCAGAGAATATCATGCTTTATGAACAATGGGAACGATCTAATCGCCTTAGTATGATGTTTATTAAGACTAAAATCTCTGCTGGTATTCGTGGTTCCGTTGATCAGCATACCAATGTTCAAGACTTGCTAAAGGCCATTGATGATCAATTCGTCACTTCAGATAAGGCTTTAGCAAGCACCCTTATTATGAAGTTCTCTTCTTTAAGACTCACCAGTGTGAAAGGTGTGCGCGAGCACATTATGCAAATGAGGGACATTACGGCTCAACTTAAGCATCTCGAGGTTGAAATGTCGGAATCCTTCCTGGTGCACTATATTCTTAACACTCTCCCACATCAGTACGGGCCATTCAAAATCTCGTACAATACACATAAAGATAAATGGTCAATCAATGAACTAATGACCATGTGTTTTCAAGAGGAAGGAGGCTTGTTATGGAATTTGGTGAAAGTGCAATGTTGGCTACAACGCGAGAAAGGAAAATCTCAATACAAGCATAAAGGAAAAGGGATAATTCCACCTCAAGCTGATATTAAGAAAGAATCCAAGTGTTTCTTTTGTAAAAAGAAGGGACACATGAAGAAGGATTGTATCAGATTCCAGAAATGGCTTGAGAATAAAGGTAATCCAACCTCGTTTGTTTGTTATGAATCTAATATGGTTAACGTTAATATTAACACCTGGTGGATTGATTCTGGATCTACAATCCATGTTGCAACTCCTTATAGGGTATGCGAAATCTAAGGAAGTCAGTGGGAAATGAGCAATATATCTTATCCAGTAACAAGATGGGCTCATATGTGGAGGCTGTAGGGACATACAGTTTGATTTTAAGTAGTGGTTTTATTTTAGAATTAGAAAAGACCTTTTATGTTCTAAGTTTCTCTAGAAACTTGATTTCAATTTCAAGACTTGTACCTTATGGTTATTCCTTTCACTTTTCAGAAACATCTTTCAATTTATTTAATAAATCTGATTGTGTTGGGAATGGTATTTTGTCTAATGGTCTTTACTGCATTAATTTACGAAATAATGCCACTCATAACGCTATGCATGTTCAAGCTGGCACTAAAAGGTGTATTATTGACGATGACTCTTCTACGTTATGGCATAGGAGATTAGGACATATCTCCATAGAAAGAATTAAAAGATTAGTGAAAGATGGGGTACTTAGTACTCTAGATTTTACTGATTTTGAGACATGTGTGGACTGCATTAAGGGAAAGCAGACTAACAAGTCAAAGAAAGGTGCCAATAGGAGTTCAAACATATTAGAAATCATACATACGGATATATGTTGTCCAGACATGGACATTCAAGGTCAGAAATATTTTATCACCTTTATTGATGATTTTTCTCGATATATGTATCTCTATATGCTTCATAATAAGAGCGAAGCATTGGATGCCTTCAAAAGCTTTAAGGTTGAAGTAGAGAAACAATGTGGAAAGCAAATAAAGATTGTGAGATCAGATAGAGGTGGTGAATATTATGGTAGATACACTGAGAATGGACAAGCGCCTGGTCCGTTTGCTAAGTTTCTTCAAGAACATGGGATAGTTGCCCAATACACTATGCCTGGTTCACTGCACTGTAATGGTATAGCGTAAAGAAGAAACCGAACACTTTTGGACATGGTGCGAGTATGCTTAGCAACTCCAATCTTCCTAAATCCTTGTGGATTGAAGCTTTAAAGGCAGTGTGTATATATTAAACCGAGTTCCAACCAAGGTCAGTCTCAAAGACACCATTTGAATTATGGAAAGGTTGGAAACCGAGTTTGCAACATATGCGCGTTTGGGGATGCCCGTCTGAAGTGAGGATTTATAATCCACAAGAGAAAAAGCTGGACCTAAGGACCATTAGTGGGTATTTCATTGGATATGCCGAACGGTCTAAAGGTTATAGATTTTACTGTCCATCTCACAACACTAGGTTTGTGGAATCAAGAAATGCAAAATTTCTTGAGAATTACTTGATTAGTGGGAGCGATCGATCCCAGAGCATTGGTTCTGAGAAAGATCATTCAGATGCTCAATATGCCACTTCAAGTAATGGACTGATCGTTATTGTTAACAACATGCCTCGAGTACAAATGCATGTTGAAGAACCAGTCTTAGAAGTACCACAAGCTGTTGATCCTGATCTAGTAGATGTTGAAGTTCAACAGATGCCTACAACTGTTGAACAACCAGTTGAACAACATGATCTTGCTCCTCAGGAGAATGTTGATGCAACATTAAGAAGATCTACTAGAGTAAGGAAATCAGCGATTCCTAATGATTATGTTGTGTATCTACAAGAATGTGACTATAATGTTGGAGCCGAAAATGATCCTGAGACGTTTTCACAGGCCATGAGTTCTGAGGTTTCGAACTTATGGTACAATGCCATGAAAGAAGAGATGGATTCTATGGTGTCTAACCGAGTCTGGGATCTCGTCAAGTTACCTGATGGTGTGAAAGCCATTGGATGTAAATGGGTCTTCAAAACAAAGAAAGACTCAAAAGGCAACATTGAGAGACATAAGGCAAGACTCGTTGCCAAAGGATTCACTCAAAAGGAAGGAATCGACTACACAGAGACATTTTCTCCTGTATCTAAGAAAGATTCACTTCGTGTGGTCATGGCATTGGTTGCCCATTTTGATTTGGATTTGCAACAAATGGATGTGAAAACAACTTTCCTTAATGGTAACCTAGAGGAAGAGGTTTATATGAAACAACCTGAAGGATTCTTCTCTAGTGATGGTGAGCATTTGGTTTGTAAGCTTAATAAATCCATATATGGATTAAAGCAAGCTTCCCGTCAATGGTATTTGAAATTCCATAACGTCATCACTTCATTTGGTTTTGAAGAGAACGTTATGGATCAATGTATATACCAGAAAGTTAGTGGGAGTAAGATTTGTTTCTTGGTGCTATATGTGGATGATATTTTGCTTGCAGCCAATGATAGGGGTTTGCTACACGAGGTAAAACAATTCCTCTCTAAAAATTTTGATATGAAGGATATGGGTGAGGCATCTTATGTCATTGGCATTAAGATCCATAGAGATAGACTTCGAGGTGTCTTGGGTTTATCTCAAGAAACCTATATCAACAAAGTTTTAGAGAGATTTCGGATGAAGGATTGTTCACCAAGTATTGCTCCCATTGTGAAGGGTGATAAGTTCAATTTGGACCAATGCCCAAAGAATGATTTTGAAAGAGAACAAATGAAAACCATTCCATATGCTTCAGTTGTTGGAAGCCTGATGTATGCTCAGGTCTGCGCACTGGACTGACATTGCATTTGTTGTTGGGATGCTAGGGAGATATCAGAGTAATCCAGGTGTTGACCATTGGAAAGCTGCAAAGAAAGTGATGAGGTACCTCTGAGGAACCAAGGATTATATGCTCATGTATAGACGAACCGATGAACTGGAAGTAATTGGCTACTCCGTCTGAGACTTTCTTTGTTGTATTGATTCACGAAAATCAATATCTGGGTACATTGTCATGCTTCTTAGGTGGGCTGTGTCTTGGAGGAGTGCGAAAGCAGTCCTTTTGCTACTTCCACTATGGAGGCCGAGTTCGTATCATGTTTTGAGGCCACATCACATGGTGTATGGTTAAAGAGTTTCATTTCCGGGCTTAGAGTAGTTGACTCTATTTCTAGGCCATTAAGATTATACTGTGACAACTCAGCTGCTGTATTTATGGCTAAGAACAACAAAAGTGGTAGTCGTAGTAAGCACATCGACATTAAGTACTTGGCCATAAGAGAGCGTGTTAAGGAAAAGAAAGTGGTCATTGAGCACGTAAGTACTGAGTTAATGATTGCTGATCCTTTGACTAAAGGCATGCCACCAATGAAATTCAAGGATCATGTAGAGAAAATGGGAATTGGTTCCATTTTGTAAATGTATATATACAATTAATTAATGAAACTCTTATATATTGTGATATTTTCTCATATTCATGTGCACCTTAATTTATTTGAGAAAATTTATATTGGACCAAGAATAAATATAGGATTTATTCATTAAGTTTAGTTACCACATAAAGTATAGTACTTGAGAAACTAAATACATTGTAATACATGGAAGATAATACTCATTTCTTAGAGGACCTATCGCTATGATTCATGCGTTTTGTTACTCAAGAGAATTTCGCTTAACGTTTGCACCAAGTGGGAGAATGTAAATCAAAGTGGTGCAACGTTAGTGAGCAGTGGTGACGATTCGGTTCGTCGAACCAGTCGTCGATTGAACCGAACAAGGTTCTTGATGGAAGAACCTTAATAAAGTCTCGGGTCCTCTCACTATTAACTGCATAACAATTCAGATACACCATCAATACGCAGAGAATAAGTATGAGAAACCAGTGAAAGCATCGAACAGAAAATCCATTGGAATTCCCGTGTAAGTGCTGAAAATTGATCAATGGCAGGAGGTATGTTTTCAATCCAATTTTGCTTCCGCTGCATTTAAATTATGAGTTCATATGGTTTTATGAACGTTTCTGGATTGAATTGAGACTCTAACAGTATAATGTAATATTTTAATTAATCGATTAACTTATTGACTAATATAAATATTTTAAGTATTTAAAAATATATGTATTAAAAAAAATTAGTTTAAAATTTAAATGATGGATTGTTTTCATGTTTTATAAAAAAATTATATTTTTGATAAAATTTTCATAATTTTTGTGATTTTTAAAAAAACTTTCATTAACAATAGTAATATTTTTAATATTTTTATAAAAATTATATCTCTATTACTAACATTTAAAACCTTAGTTGGAACACATACAAGAAGATTCTAAATATAATATCTAAAAGAAATAATTCAAGATCCCACCAAGACATTGAAAGCCTAGAAAATAAGTTTGTATTATTTGGCTAAATAAAACAAAATTTCACGTGCATACAAAAAGCAAAGCAAGAAATCCCAAATTACAGAGCAAGAAATTGATAGGACACTTCCCTAGAATATGAGGTGCTTCGTTGCTCATACCCAATGATGAATGTCTTTCAAACATATAAGTTAATGATATAAATATCAATAAAATATTATTTATAAATAATTTTATTTATTTTTAAAAATAATTTATCATTAAATATTTTTATTTAATTTTTAAATTTAAGCATTTTTATTTAAATTTTAGAATTTTTATATCATGTTAATAAAATTTATTATATTATAAATACTTACATAATTATAAAATTTTTAATTATTAATTTAAATAATTATTTTAAATTTTAATTATTTATTCTATAATCACTGATTTATATATCAAAATAAAAATTACATCCATATATATTTATATATATACTAAATAACAAAACTAGTTTAAAAAACATGAACAATGAAAATATTCTTAATATATCTGTAAAATTTAAGTAATAATATTTTGATGGAGATTCATATATGCAGTCTTACTAATACTTTCTGTCTTTTTTTCTTTACCTCTGTTTTTCTTTCTCAGTTTTAAGATAGCGCTCTTAAATCTTAGCCTCCCTAGACCAATAGTAAATATCAGTTGTGAGCTGTGACATTTAGCACCCCCATCTGTTTTTGCCTAGTCAGTTGTCACTTCACTGCTTAAAATCCAAAAGATAAAACTGATCAAGATCATTATAAAGCAACTACATTCATTTCCAAAACGTGAAAATAAAGTTAGAAAGGGAAGTTAAGTTCAAACCACAAAAGAAGAAAAGTTCATTGTGAAGTTGTTAAAAGTAATTTAAGACAAAAAGCTTATGTTAAGTGCTTCTACATGATCCTAGAAACAAACAGACCCTAGGACCGACATTTCCCAATATCAGAGCAAGATTAAAATAAAATAAAAGAACCAAACAGGTAAATGCCCATAAGAGAAATTTGAACTAAAGCTTACATTTTTCGCAGACCAGCTTCAAATTTAAAGGACATCCTTGATAAAGGTTTGAAATTACCTGGACCAAAATGGGATTATTCCTCTGTTTCATTTTCATAGGAAATGAGGGTTTGCTTCAGAAAAAAGGAAACGAACAAAATGCAGAAGTTCATGAGACAGAGATTCTCACATACAGACTAACTCACTCTTTTGGTAAATATTTGCTTACCCATTTCATATAAACAAAAATCAGAAACCAAAAGAAAGTTTTAGCTAAACAAGAAATAATTTATATTGATTAAAAAAAAAGATTGAGCCGTCCAGCCAATATCACCTCCTTCAACACCATCATCAAAAGCCAAAGAAGTATAAGAGGTAGAGAAACAGATGCAACAATTTGACCTTGATATAAATGACATTCCTTTTGCAATCACCACACTCTTCACATTGTGATGAGTCCAAATACTTCATTATTTTGGGAGATTCAAGGCTTTCCTTAACAAAATCTTCTACCATTTTCACCCACAAAAGAACCCCTAAAACCAATTTTTGAAACCTGTCATCACAGTCACAAAACAAAATGAGATAAAAAGGATATTATATTCTCATATTTGTCAAGAAACAAAAACCGGGTATTTTCTCTCTTGAAGCAAAAAGCTTACTTTATCTTCCTCGACTGTAATCTGTCGTTGCCTTTGAGAAACCCTCTTTTGATGGGTTTTATTGTACTATCATGGGGAAGAAAATATGCCATAAATGCCGATAGGAAAGCAAGTTGATTAAATGTTATATATTAACTCACATTTTTATTATTATTAATTTTATACTTTAAATTGTTATTTTTATATTATTTAATTACTTTTAATTATAATCGAGATTATATCTGTATAAAATAAGTTAATTTAAACAATTAAATTTAAAGATAAGAAATCTTTCATTGAATAGGGGATATTCTTGTAACTTATTTAGTTTAAATTTAATTAAATATAATTAAAATATATAATTGGTATAGAATTAAATATATAAAAATTAAATTAATAGAAAGAATTTAAAAAAAATTAACATTTACCCAAACAAGTTTTCCAATAAGATTATGAAGTGCTGAGCCTGAGGCTTTTGCCCTGGCCTGGCTCTCGGTCTAAACATAGAGATTATTTTTTAATTAACAAATAACGCTGAACTTTTAAATTTATTATTTTTAATTTATTTTATTAGATTATTTTTTATTTTATTACTTTATCTAAAGTAGTTAATTTTATTAAAAAAATTAAACTACTTACAAGTAAAACTATAATTTTATAATTTTATTTATAATACGTATTTATCTTTAAATTTGAAATATTTTAATCTAATTAATGAATGTTTTTTTTTCGAAAAAATTGATTGGAAGATATTGCATCTAAGTTTTGCAACAGGACTAGGAAGTACGGAATTTGCCTTGTGTTTGGAAAGTGTTGTCTTACTCTGACTCTCTGTTTAACATAATGAGTCCATTTATGTGGAAAAGAAATTAATGGGAACTGGTTTTGTTGGTCAAAGTTTATTTAGTTATTAATGGTAAAAATATTTAATTTATTATTTTTAATAGATTTTATTAGATTAGATTATATTTTATTTAATTATTTTATTTAAAAAGTTAATTTTATTGAAAAATTTAAAGTTATAAAATTATAATTTTATTATCTTTTATAACTTAAGGTATCCTATATTTAACTTAAATATTATTATCATATTGTCTTATTTTTTTAAAATAATTGATTAAAAAATATTCAAATAATAACAATGAATTAAAAATATTAAAAATAATAAATTAAAAATATTCATGTAACATATTTGGTGGAACGATACATTCCAATAATTTTGTACAAAATTGATTTTATTTTAACACTTGCACATCCTAATTAAATTGAGTATAAATTTATATTTAGGTAATTATCATTTATTAGGAAAAATGATAACTTAATCAACCTGATTTCGATATTGGTGGTATTTAGTACAATTGCTTACAAAATGTGTTTTTAAATTCATTTATTTGTAAAAAATGAGCATTTGAAGGACAATTTAATTTTTGAAGAATATTTTATTATTAAAATTATGAAATGCATATCACATAATAAAATTGTGAAATTAGTTAAAAGAAAAAATAATATTACCATAAAAATTATTTATTTTTGAAAAAGAAATGAAAAAATAAAAAAGTTGCATTAAAAGATAACAAATTACCTCGTATTTTCATGACACATTCAATTCATAGTTGAAAACCTACGATTAAAAATTCATTATCTTATTATTAATTATTCTATTTATATTATCTATATTTTTTTAACAATTTGAATTTTTTTATTCGGTGGTTATTTTGTACCTAGTTGCATTTATGACCCAAATTAAGTGTTTGGTGTAATTTGATACATGTCACGTGATAAATGAAAAGTTATCACAATTAGCAAAAAAACATTATAAGATAGACCAGTTAGTACTAAATCATCAAATAAATATAATCACAAGATTATCTTAACAAAGAGATAAATGACCAATAATGATAATTTAATTGTCCAAAAGAGATAATTAAGGAGAGATAGTGATGATGTTACAATAAGTTTATCTACATGGATATGTAATATATATCAGGTTACTTCTACTATATATATTCACTATTCTACATATTCCCACACGATATGATATCTAATATATAAGAATAGTCATAACACTCTTTTTTGTATTTATCACAAAGTGAGACTTAGATCTTCTATAAATATCATGCACTAAATATCATGCACTAAATATCCAAACTCTAAAATTTGGTGGCCATCCGATACCCATAATGCCGCACGCGACCCCATGTACCTCCTTCCTAAATGGGAACCAACCAGGATAGTTATTGCATAGGAAAAGGAAAAAATAAGGAAAAATACTTATGTTCACTAGACATATCACAATTGGTTCAAGCCTAGTTTGCTCACTTTTAGATCGATTCATCTATCCTTGCAATGAAATGATTCCAATGATAGTATTTTTGACAACTTTTGGTGTACATACATAAATGGGTGTATGGGAAGACCATTTTTCCATCTAATTCAATCAAATTTTTGGAGAAATGATTGTCCACTCTTCCATCATCTAATGCATCTACATAATATTTAGTATATTCTCTCTGTCAATCATTTACATTTACAAGATCTTTGGAAAGAGACCATATGTTCTTTTAGAAAGAAAGAAATGATGAACGAGTTCCAATACTCAATTAAGAACTATAAGGCCTACCCAACCAATCATTCATAAGTCTCTTTGATGCTCACCCGACCTATTTGAGTGGTAGAGCCCATTCCAGCACAAGCTTGCATATAACAAGCCCAACTAGCTTGTATATGAAGTCCTAGAACAGATACCAATACCCATCTCAACATAATGGAGATTCCATTCCATACCATCCTTAAATGTGAACTAAAGCCACAAGCCCTCGAGCTACTTCCCATCCTAAAGAACATCCTAGTGGCATCTTCTAATACCTATAGTGTAAAAGATTTGGCCCGTGCCTAAATATGGTCTAATCGACATCATGACCTTACACAATGGGAGCCAAGCTTAAGGCTAGCCAGACAAAGTTCACCCTGAAAGTACAAAGCCATTATTCTATGGATGTTCGGACATTATTCCTCCATCCATCCAACTTGGACTGGTTGGGACTAGACCAAACAATTTATGTTTAAGCATGATTTGTGCAGTTATCTTGAGGCACGTACATGTAGCCATTATCTCTACCTTGGTTTAACCTTTGTTTCACTTTTCACAATTGTACAATAAGTTGGTCATTCATAGGAAAGAGAATCGTGGGTATATTCTTGGTCGATTCCTTGTTCACACCAAAATTTGTGGTTACTCAAATCTCCACCCAATTCAAGATTCTCAATAGTGGCTTTTATAATGATACTAATGACCCCTTGGTGCATATATAAAACTTTAAGAGATAAAATCATGTGTCAATCTTGACATAATGAAGAACACATTTCACATAATTTTGGAATGTCTTCTCGAGCTATAGAATCTAAAACCACTTTTCATCAATAAGGACTCCTTACGCCATCTTCAAATGCTCAGAGTGCAATAATGGCAACTCATAGCCAAACAGTCATCCTCCTAGGTTGCAAAGTGTAGACCATTTAATCCACACTGATGCCTTTTAGTCCAAATTATTTCCTTACAGTTCGTGATTTCTACATTACCATTGATAAGGGATTGAAAAGCAAGCTTACGTGATGATTTATCATAATTAATTAGAAAAAATATGTTTTAATATTGTATTTTTTCTTAATTATATTACAAAAATGTATTTTTGAAATTACAGATATGTTTTCATGTATTTAAGATATTTTGGTCATTAAAATATACACATGACAAATTAGACGACTTTATTGCAAAATATTTGTACAAAATACATCAAAGAGGGGTCAAAATGTGAAAGTGAAAAAAATAAGAATGCATTGCGGCATGGTTATATGTGTCTCGCAACACAGTCCCCTTGGGTCTGATTCTTGAAACAATGTTGATTATGCACCACGTCATGAGTTTATGGGTGTTGCGGCATAACACTCTCTGATGGAATTCACATAAACATGATTTTCCTCGCACAACTACATGAGTTTAGGCGTATTATGACCCACAATCTCGCATTTGCACATAATTTCTTAATTTTCAAAATCCTTATCCCACTTGCTCCTGATTTGCTAACTTATAATTCTAATTGTTTTAGACTTCTACAACCCTAACCTTAATTACATCATTGTAACTCTTATACTATAAATAAGTAACAAAGATTAACCATAAAATATACAGATTTAGATATATAATTCTAATCGCCACACACAAAGTGTATGCAATGAATAAGCAAGTATATGTATCGCAATAATATAAGGGATGTCAAAACTACCTTGATCTTTCATTTTTTGTGGTATTTTCTATTAAGGATGGCACTACAACCTTCAATCAAGGTTATTGTTTCATGATCTCCAAACCTCACTTTATTTGACAGTATATCCTTCATGAATTTGGTATCAGACGACATTTGTTCAAGTGTCTCTACAAATAGTATGTTTATGTGCAGCTTCTTGAAGACTTCCAAAAATTTTGTAAAGGTTGTTTTTCTTTGGCTGAATTATTTGTTTTTTAATGCTCCCTTTATCCACTAGTTCCTCCTCATCCTTTTTAATTTCTTGTTTCTCCTCATCATTTTCTATCTTATGTTCTTGTTCTAAAGTTTTACCACCCCTTAATGCTATGGCATTGTACTGGTCCTTACCTTCTCTTTGTGAGTTTACAATTGTGTCACTCGGAAGGTTACCTTGAGGTCTTTGACTTATAGCCTGAGCAAGTTTCCCCATTTGGTTCTCTAAATTTTGAATTAAAGCCTCTTGAGTGAACACTTTGGTATTAAATGATTGGATGAAGTCTTTCATTATCCCTATTAAGGCATTTGTATTGTCCTCAATAGGTAACTTCTTTTCTTGGGCTTGTGATCGTTATAGTTGTTGAAAACCAGGTGATGGACATGATTTATGGTTGAATTGATTACCACCTTGACTATTATTATTACTCCAAGAGAAATTTGGATGTTCTCTCCATCTTGGGTTATATGTGTTTGAGTATGAATTATTGTTTTGATTCATATTATCCACATAACATATGGATTCAGGATTATTTGAACAATTATCAAATAAATGAGCTCTTCCACAAAACACACATGCACTCCTGAATCTTGGATTTGCCTTATACTTGCTTGCGAGTTTTGAACCATCAAAAGATTTACCAAAGATGAAACTTGAGTTGTAAGTGCAATGATATCATTTACCTCGTGCATTCCACCAACTCTTCTTGTGCCTATCATTCCGTTCATTTACCATTGATAATTATTGCTAGTCATCTTCTACTCTATGCTTCTATTACCACTAAAGGATGTGTCTAAATTAAAATTAAATAATAAATAACTAAATAAATAAATTAAAGTTAAAAAAATAAATAAATAAAGGCAATAAAGAATAAATAAAAGAAATTTACTAAAATAAATAAATAAGTTAGTAAAAAAATAAGTAAATAAAAATAAAAATTAAAATTAAAGTAAAGAAAAATAAATTAAAAAAATAACTAAAATAAAAGATAAAAATAAAAAATTATTAATTTCTAATATTTATAATCTCTAGCAATAATGCCAAAAACTTGATCGCTACACACGAAGTGTATGCAATTAATACGCAAGTATGCGTATCGCAATAAGTAATATAATGATAAGAAAATATCGTTCATACGGAAATTATTTTATTAGAAACTAATTTTTTAAAATAAAAAAATAAAAATCAATTTTTTTGTATTTTTATATTTTAAGGAAGCAAAATTAAAACAATTAAAAGTAAATAACAACAATTAATTAAATCAAATTTGGTAACTAAAAAGATATATGATAAAATATCTAGGAATACTTAATCTCCCAATTTTCTAAACATTCGAATCGCTAAAATCTTACCAATATAATTATCAATTAATTAAATTATCAATTTAGTTTAACCTAGCATGTATTGCTCTTTCAAGTAAACTAACATCATATAATAATTAATTTAATCACACTCTCATGTCAATTAAATTACATACTACTCATTAAGTTTATCAATTATGGATCACATACATAAGAATCATACATTTCTGCTTTGAAACTATACATGTTATTTAATCAAGACAAACAATTAAATAATTATCTCAAATCTATTTAATTGCCTCTGTAGATAAATTATTGGTCAAACAATTAATAGCATACAAATCAAATTAAATAATATAATTGGGATAAAATATTAAATCATCATATGGTGAAAATTGGGTTCATAAGATCTCTACATTAATAAATTAACTACACATAATTGTGTTCATAAAACTAATATTTTTTATAAAATAATACATAATTGATAAAGAAAAGAGTAGTAGAAGAAATACAATCAATCTCTTAAATTGTATAATTAATCTCCTCTTTAATCTCTTCCAAATATTATGTCTTTTCTTCAATTTTTTGTATTTTTCTCTCTTTTTAGTTCTAAAAATTGACCAAAATTATGCTAATTGAGACCACTTAGGGTTTATGGAGTAATTAGGGGCATAAATATTACTCAGGTACGATCTAGACCATCAGATTAGCTTCAAATCAAGGGCTACAATTAAAACAAAAACTGACATTTCTAGCCAATCACAGTGCGACACGTGATATTAGAAATTAACACTAATACAAAATGTGACATTTAAGTTGAGATTTAAAGTCAGTTTTTGGAGAAAACCGACTTATAATGAATTTAAAGTCAATTCGCTAAAAAATCGACGCTATCCACGTAGTTTTTAATTCCTTTTCTCCACTTTCCTCCCCATCAGACAACATTTTTTATTTGAAGTGTTGTAAACAACACCCAAAAACCAAAAATTGACACTACTCCTCCACTCTTTATCATTTTTTGGCCACCTATAATCACCAATTCTAGCGCCATTTAGTGGGTTTTCTTCCTCTCCAAATTATCTTCCAAATCCCCTATTTTTTTTAGCAAATACTCAAATTTTTATACTCATTTTCTCACTTACAAAACTACCTTTTTTTTCTTCATTTACTCTTGTAAGTATTTATATTAATCCTAGGCACTTATTATTCACTTTGTGTTATTTTTTGTATATTATGTGTATAAATTTTTATATTATGTATGTTTTGTATTATGTATATTATTATTTTTATTATGTAGATTTTATATAAGTATTATGTATATTTTTACGCTATATGTGATCGAATATAGGTTCTTAGTAGAGTATAAAATAAGTAAAATTTGTAAAAAAAAAAGAATTTAAAGTTGGTTCATGCGTTGAATCGACTTTAAAGCTCGGTTTTGTAGTTGTGTCATTAGGCGAATCAGAGAGTGATGCATGGTAATGGAGATCGGTCAAGGTCAATGCTCACTGAGTCTATGACACATAACACGATGTGATTTGCAGAGACGTATGGCATGGTGCACGGGTGGAACGTTCGAACCAATGGCATAGCGACCCGTGGCATGACGCGTTGACCAATTTTTGAATACGAATTGAATGTTGTGCTGGCATGTGACACGTCCTCACATGCGGCGTAACATGATTTGCTCTCCATGCTTGTGTGGCGTCTATGTGGCTTGCCCAATCAGCTCCTCTGTCTGTATGGCATAACACGTGGTAGCTCCTAATTGATCTTGCGTTAAAAATTCATAAAACTTCCAAAAAAATCCCAAAAATTATATTTTCACTAAAAAGTTTATATTTTAATATTTTTTGTCATAAAAATACTATTTGTTAAATAAAACAAGTAAATATTAAGTAAAAAATGCGCTAATAACTCTATTTTCGTAGAGTCATCAAATTCATAGAATTAAACTAGAGGAAAAGAACTAAGAATAAGATTCAAAGAGGAAATCAAAGGAATTAAATATCATAATTAAAGACAACAATCCTAACTTTTATTCTTCTTCTTTTATTGTTTTCAAAACTAATATTCTAAATTTATTATTTTCTATGAGTAACTAATTTTATATTTGATTATGAGTGATTTTAAAGCCTTAAACATGGATTATAATTACTAATAAGATCTGATATATTGTATTAAACTATTTTTCTTGATTATGTATTAATTATCAATTTTAATCATTGTATAAATTTTCTTGATTATTCAAGTGTACAATTGAATAATCAAAGTAATTCAACGTTAATTAATCTAGTTGATTAGGTACGTAATCACTTGATCAATTTAAATAACTAACAATAAATTGATTGCAATCAAAATTAAATCAAACTTATGAGTTTAATCTTAATCTAATATGGTTTTTGAAATTAAATGCTTTGGACAGATTAAATTTAGGGAGCTTATTATAGGTTATCTATTAGAAAGAGTTTAGATTAGGAGCTCGTTTAATTAAATGAATAGGTAAGAAAATGAGGAGACTTTCACACTTGTGAATTTCTCTAAGTTAGTATAATTCAAGAAAAGGAAATTAGGATATGTTTTTGTTGATTTGTAATATAGTAATGGAGAATGATCTTGCAATCGTTCTTTTATTCGAATCTTTATCGTAATTTTTATATCTTATTTTTATCTTATTAATTTGAGTTGATAGATTTAATTTTCAGTTTACAAAACCAAAACCCTCATTTTGATAAATAAGAGTTAGTTTTCAAAATTCTCTACAGAAAAAACTCGTACTTGTTATATCTAAATAACAACATTTTAAGTAATTCAAAGTAAAATTTAAATTGACTTTTCATCTGAAAGCATCAACTGCCATCCCATAAGCCACGTAATTTTCACTTTAATGTTTCAACCAAAATAGTCCAAGATATGCCTTCATGTCTTACTGGGATAGCTTGTTACCTTTTAGGATGCGTCATCCCCTTATTACATGATGCAACATTCTAGACTATAAAGTCCTGAGCAATACTTTCCAGGACAAGTATTACGAGCCATATTCCCCAAAGGTAAGTCATCCAAGATGCCACCTACTAGGCCATATCGAAGAGGAATAGGACACATCATCCCATATGAGAGATCACGAAGACTAATCTTTGACTACCTAAAGTATGGTCATCCAGCTTTATAGTCCCAACCTTCATCATTCACCATAAACCAATAAAGGTTACACCTCTGCTAGTCTAAGCAAGAATATTGAGTTATCCATCAAGCCAAAACACACCGTATGAATTTTTCCAATCATGAGCTTTTTTATCACATGATATTAGAGAGATATGGCCACGTTTCCACTGAAGAGAAATAAGTGTTACACGGTCCTAAAAGGACTTGCAAAATGACAACAGTGGAATGTATCAACCCTCCTAATAGGATGGAAGAATCCATCCACAAACTTTAATAAATTCTTCCAAGTTACAAATAAAGAAGCAATATATGCTTGTATAACTTGATAGATGCAAGCATATCAAGCATGATGATTAATAAATTAAAAGGCTTTACAAGAAACAACTCATGAAACAAATCACCTCGACTTGAAAAAATTAAAAATAGGTCACAAGAACATGACAAGGTCCCGAGCTAAAGGAACCCAGTAAAAATGCAAGCATGCAAATCAAGACCGTCCGACCACTCAATAAATAGTTGTTGACCAAGTTGGATGCACCAGCCAAAGACCTTACTGATACGTACCTAAAAAGCACGCATATTTTGTGACGTATTAGGGATAAAAGAATAAATTAGATTTTAATATTGTATTTTTACCTAATTATTTAATAAGTTGTATTTTCGGAATCATGGTGAATTGGTTTTAAATCTAGTAAGTATACATCTAGGTTGTTTAGGATTTAACTTGGTTAATAGATTATATTATTAATCAATAAACAATAAGAAAATGTAGCAAGTATATTTTTAAAACTAAAGTTAATAATTCAAGGTTAGTTCTAATTGTATGTCTATACAATTATTAAATTATTATAAACATTTATATTTATTTTTAAGCTAAAATAATAATATAATATAATTATGGTATGTATAATATTTAAATATAACATATTATAAAATAAAATATGTATTTATTTATAATTTAATAGGAAGTCGGTTTGGATGAGATATAGTAGATTATAAAAATTTTCCATCCAAATACGATCTAAATCCGAACGGATTGTATAATTTTCAATCCGAATATGATCTGACTATAAAATTTATCAATCCAATTTGATCCGAATTCGACGGATTAGATAAAATTTCTCAATTTAAACGGATTGATCAGATTATTTACTCATCTCTAATTCTAATATTAATTCATGACATAATTGGTCAAATTATAGACTAGCAGTGAGAATAGTCTCATAATCACATGTTTCTCTTAATATGTGTGCTTATTATTTTATTTATTGTTTTATGTTTTATTTTAAAAATAATTTTCAAAACCCATATTTGATAATTTACTAACAAACTAATAAGTAGTAGTAGTTATTGTTATAATCATCGTGGGTTAAACAACTTTTGTTTTTAACTTACTTATCACTTGTATAATTTGATCGCGTATACTTGCATATTTTCAAAAATATCAAGTTTTTGGTACCGTTGTTGGAGATTTGCTTTACAATTTTGCTACTAATTAGTAGTTTAATTTTTATTTTATTTTATTTTTTAGATTTTTTTTGTTTTAGTGTACTAACTTCTTTTCTAACTTTCATGAACGCATTATGTTGGATTGACGATGTTAAACCAAGCGCTAAATATAAGGTAACTCATTAAGTTTTCTTTCCGTTTTATTATCATTTATTATTTGATGTACTTTCATTTTATTTTTATTTTGTGATTTTGTTATGATTTTTAGTTAAACATCTTAATTTTATAACTTTGTTGGTGATGTTATTATTTAAGGTACATTTTAATCTCAATACATGCTAGAAAATACTACATACGATGGATTCATCACTATAAGGAGGGTAACTTTTTTCTCTCTATTTCTGTTAGACACATTGGAACATTGATAATAATGTATATTTTAGGTTGGAGGTGAAAAAAATTCCCTTTTATATTTATTTTAATAGTTCAAACAAAATCTTGAACAAAATTTTTAAAATTTTTATTTTTATTTTATTTTGTCAGTTTTTACTTGTTTCATATGTGTGTTTCGGCTCAATTTATACATCAATGATATGAATATGATTGTAATAACTTTAATATCCAGAGGATTCTAACTTTCACTTCAATTAATGAGTGAATTGAATGTGAATTGAAACTCTTATGGTTGGCAATAAGAATGATTGAGTAATCTAAGTACTTGTGATTGTTTTGTACGTAAATGCTTCATAGATATATTTGAGGTGTCAACAAACTCTAAAATTTACTTTGAAAAACACTCAAGGTAAAATCATAGGATACATAATACTTCAGAAATCATTAAGGTTATTTTTAGACTATTTGAGCTTTTATCATTAGTAACCCTTTGAGCCTATAAAGTAAACATATAGCCTTTTATTCATTTTGCTTGTTATAATCCACTATTTTTATGAACCAAAAAAATACATTATAATACCCTTCTAATTTCTAAAAGAATCTATTATGAACACATTAGTATGAACCATCCATGGAAAAGAAAGAGTAGTAATGAGAGGAAAAAAAAGATTACAACTCAAGAATATATGGAAAACAATATGTATGGGACCGTAAAGAATTGTGTTGGACCCAAAAAGATAGGAGGTTATGGCATGTAATATTTTATGCTACGTGTCTACTTTGAAAAGATTTAAAATAATAATAATATTTGAAGTCATTTGGTGTCAAAAGATGCATTGATATATAAAAGAAGGAAAGTGGGTTGTACACTAATTATGGATGAAAATTTAAATTATGATTGGATGAAGGGATGAACTTGAAGTAACTTCTTACTTAAAATAAAATAATTGTGTTTGAATTCTCTTATTTTGTCGCTCATCTTTTCATTTTTTTCATAAATTCACAACTTGACCTAACGTTATAACCATAATAACGTTATAACCATAATAAAGACCTATTGATCTAAAGTATTGTGATCATTGGAGAGCAAATTGAAAAGTAAGCCCATGAGATTTGTGATTATTATGCACATTTCTTATTTGCTTAATCTGGACACCAAGAATAAACAAAACTAAGAATCGTTTTTTTTATAATCCAACACATCCTAAACCTATATAGAAAGGGAAGGTTTAACCTGGACATCATGTTCAACATCTATTTTTCTTTCCTTTCGAACAAAATATGCATAATGCAGTATCAATACTTGAATTTTCAATTTTGTATGTGACACTCACATTTTCTTCTTAACTATGAAATTATGACTGTTTATTTATGGGCTTTGCACAAATCAATTTACACCAAAACAAGTTTTTGGAAAAATGTTTTATTTAGTGCTAAAACTACCATTTTTTTGTAAATTTACTACTATTTTTTTTGTCAGCTTATGATACACTTGAGCACATGCAAGTATACATATGGTTATGTACAAGTGATAAAAAAAATTAAAAAAAAGATTATGATACCTATAAGAATTAGATTATTAAGTGTTTGAATACTAGACTATAGTTATATTAATGCTATTTAGGTTAATGAAAATGGATAGATAAAATAAACTTAAAAAAACAAAAATATAATATTTACAATAATGTGATCCAACACACTGCATTGAACTAAAAAAGTCCTATCAATCCAATTTCTCACACAAGAATCAATTTACCATTTCAAGTAATTATTGATACGATATTTAAACAAACGTCCTACACTAATATACATTCATCTCTCAAGTAAATAATATCATTTAGTTGTTAAATTAATCACACATTCATATCAATTAATTTACACATCACTCATTAAGTTCGCATTTATAATTCATATACATAAAAATCGTACATATTTATCTATAAACTATACATGTTAATTAACTATAACTAGTAATTAAATGGATCTCTCAAGCATCATCTAATTATCTCATTATATTGAAAGTCATAAAAATAGATTAATTAATACATCAAATATCAAAAAACAAAAAAAATGAAGAAAAAAAATAAACCAATTCATTATATATAAAAAATAGAGTTCAAGATAATCCTGACAAGTCTAACAAATGCAAAACATATTAAAATTAATCCCAAAATAGCAAGACAATACAAAAACATTATAAAATAAGGTAGATAAGAGATACAACCAATCTCTTGATCATTATCTTGCTTTCTCTCTATCAAAACTTACTGCTATTTCTCTAATAATAGTGGTTAGGTATATAAAAAGTTGAAATGAGTTGAATAGGGCTATTATGTAGGTTAAATAGGCTAATTTTAATAGATAATCCTGAAATAAATATGATATGTTGATTTAAATATGATTTGGTGGCTAAAAGTAAGTAAAAATTGAGTGTTATGCGTGTAGGGTAAACAAAAGTTTCACAGTGGAAAGAGTTATGGACTTTGAGTTGGAGAAAAAATTTCAATTTAAGAGTATTATTGATGTGAAAGCAACTCTAGATTGGACAAGGTTTGTTAAGGAATTGGAAACTGCTATAGAATCTATAATTTGAAAATTTTATGCAAATATTCTCAATACCATCGATAAAATGGTTGAAGTACATTGTGTACTAATCTTGTTCGGTACATCTAATATTAATGCTCATTATAGTTTGATGGACATAAGCCAAGATGAGTATGAGAATGTGGATTATGATAGTGAGAAACCAAGGAAATTTAAAGCTAAATATTTGGGTAAGATTCTCCGCATATAACAATATTTTATCTATTTAAGATTTATGCCCACCACTCGTTACAACTCTGAATAGAAACCTACCAATCAAGATAATCCTAATAACTATTTTAATTTTTATGCAATTAGAAATACATCGTTTTATTTCTTTATTTCTTTCTTTCCAAGTAAACTAAATTTTATTTACTCATTTGTGTGGGTATCGTTTGTTCCTACGTAGTTACCCACAACCAAATCCTAACACATGCAAAACTTATAATCACTATATATAAATTAGATGTTACTACACTTCATAATACAATCTATTCATTTTTAAAACCAAATCTTATCTTATCTTAATTAATTTTTAATGAAATAAAATAATATTAATTAAGATATCTTATTTAACTCTAATGAACCTAAATGAGACAACAATACAAAAACAATAAAGAATATCATACATGATTATTTATAATATAAATTTAACAACAAAAAATGACAAACATATATTTAAAATTAAACCCAAAATAAGATGAAATGAGATAAGATTATATTTAAATAAAATAAGATAATATTTTATCATAAAACTATTAAAAATATTAAATAAAATATGAGATAAAATAACTCGCTTTACATTTCTAGAAACTAGGAGGAAATTATAACGTAGATGTTAAAACTCCAAAGACAAACAAGCTTGATACTGTAATGAAAATTTCCTCTTTAGGCTGTCATCTTATTTATGAAAGAACCAAGAATTGAATACCAAGATTTCGATTATAGTGAGTCATTTGCGAGACAAGAATTGAATACCTGATTTAAATTATAGTGAGTCATTTGCTAGACAAGAATTGAATACCTGATTTCAATTCACACACAGGGAACTACAGTGTAGAACCATTTTTTACTTTTAACAATACGAGTTAACCTCATTGACTTCAATGCATACAATTTATGAACTACCCTAAAAGTAAATTACTTCGTCAAAAGAGAAATTTAGAAAATGAGCTAAAACGGGGCAAAATCCATGGCATTTAATTTTTGGTTTCTTTCTTCAACACAATGCTATAACCTCAAAAAAAAATATACAACTGAATAAAACTTACTGCAGTACATCTTCCACGCCTCATAAGGGGGAAAAGGACCGAAAAGGGCATTGCCAAATATGAGTTCAAAAAAGACTGAAGTTCACAGAATTACAAAAACCAAGTTACTCATTTAGTGTTACGTTACCTTACTGGAGTAGATCACGGCAGGCTTCAACATCAGATGCTTGTGATTCCAACAAACTTTGACCCGAGGCATTAGAGCTAAGAATCCTCATTCCTCCATCAAATATAGCTTTCTTAAAGAAATCATCTTCTACGTTCTTCAGGACCTCTTTCATCACTTTAAAATCCAAACCCCCAGACAAAATTAATTTCCCCATGATTTCACCAAAATTATTAGGTGCTTTCGGTAAATCAATGCCAATGTCGTTGAGCATTAATGCATAGAGCAAACACCCAGTTCCAATGTCTCTACCAATTAGGATATTATTGGATAACAGGTACTCAATAAGCTTCACAACAGGATCAACACAAGGAGGGATTTTCTCTAGTGCAAGAGAAATGGCCTCTTTAACAACCTCAGGATGGTAAGAAGGAGCTTGCAGTTCCTCTACACACTGAAGTGCTTCATCCAACATCCGTACACTGAAATACTCATCCAGAAGAGCAACCGTTTTCTTATGATGATCTGGACTTGGAGTTAGTGATGTCAATAGTGGCTTCTCATTAACTGCAAGCATTGATGATGTAGGAAGAGGTTTAGCAAGTAAAGGGACCTGCGCTGCAGGCTCTATAATTAAACCATAGTTGGATGAATGAGCAGCAAAAGGGCCACCACTATCTTCTAATAACGCACTAGTTTTGCCACTCATGAACCCACTATTACCCTGAGGTAACAACCTTGAATTCAAAGGCGTTGATTTCCCAATAAATGGAGACTGGCCCAATCCAGCAGTTGGCATACCTAACCCATCTCCCCTTGGCATTGTCTGGGTCCTACGAACTTCCCAACTGTCATTATCAATTCCAGGCATTCCAGGCATCCTCCTAGCTCCAGGCATTCCAGGCATCATACCACCTAAACCAGGTCTAGTCATGGGAAAGGCTCCATGGCTAGTACTCCCTTGAGCACCGGATATATGATTGTTCCTGATGCTCATAGTAGCACCTGGACGTAGACCAAGATTTTTTTCAGCCTCTGAATGTATTTCAGTGATGGTTTTGGCTTTCACCTGTAAAAACATTTATTAGTTTCACAAGTATAGCGGCAAATAACTTGGAAGGAAATGACTAAATGAAAACTAGTTATTGGAGCCCAATGAAAGTCAAATTACCTCTTCGCGTCTAGGAACCCAGTTGTTAGAACGCAAATCAAGAATGTCCCGTATCATGAACCTCAGCCTGGAAGCTAGCTGAGGGTTTGATGATAGTTCCTTCAACCGAAGAAAATACATATCATTTATTCGCCTTGATTTGACGCTCTTATCTAACTGCTTACCAATAGTGTTAAAGAACAGGCATATTGCCTCAACATTCTCATCAGCAGGACAGGCTTTTACATCCCCTCCTAAAAGTTCCTGTATCATGCAATCAGTTACTAACTTACGAGTTAGAAACTTACAATTAACAAAAATACCTGCAAAAATGGGGAGAAAAGATATGGAAAATAAAAACCTGAACAATGTGGTGGACTAACTTTTCAGGTACCATTTTCTGCTTCAGAAGCTCCCCAATTAACTGAATATTTCCAAGAGTACGAAGCTTCACTGATCTTTCTTTGTCCCTACGTGCCCCCTCTTGTTCAGGGGCAGTCATCTGCTTCAATTCTTCTCTCACTTGGGCTGCACCTTCAAAAGCCTCCTGGCAAGTATTAAGGAGGACACGCTTAAACGTAATTTCTTTTCCACCTGGCTCATCAGATGGAAAGGGAGGTAGCTTCTCATTAAGATCAGAGCACAGTTGAGCATACATGGGGCAAAACGTGGGTTCCAGCACAGCCTTATCAAATATCAGTGCAATAACTCCCTGAAATCCAAAAAATGAAATTCACTCTATATGGACTCAATAAAACACCATAGACAGCAATCCAAGATAAAACTACCTTCAAAATATCATCTGATGTAATGCCAGAATCAATCAGTTGACCTTTAAGGAGATCAAATTTCTCTGGAGTCAGCTTGTTCAGAATCCTACATATAAACATACAAGACAGCAACATCAATACAATATACATATTCCAGCTATAAGTAATATCAAGTTGAAATTCATCACCACACAAGATGAACATAGAATTTCACCGCTGTATTTGTAAAACAATTCTTTTGAGATAGACAGTAATCCAAGTCGATGCAAATCTCACCCAACAGATACCAAGGTTCTATATAAACACCAGTAAGAAATCCTAGGATCAGAATACAAAGGAGTATATTAACAACTACAAAATCAACCCATGCTTTTCAACTAGTAGAGTCATGAAAACAAATTACTTAAATCCAATTAAAAATAAATGTGACAACGCTATCAGCCAAAGCAGTGTCACATTCATATCATTTACTTTAGATGATAATGTTGCAAAAAATTTAAACCCCTGGAATACTTTCCAAACGAATTAAGGAACATTTGATGCTAAGACATAAGAGCCCCAAAGACAGTTTCCCTTTAATTAAAGAGGCAATAACCAGTCAGACAGAAGAAAGCAAAATAACAACAACAAAAAGTCAACATAAATTCCCAGGGAAAATAACCCACCCTTTCACTTTCTTCAAAACATGATCTTTCTCACACAAGTTTCCTCTTCTAACTGACCATGGTACCTCAGCCTTGATAAGAGTTGAAGCAGACCCAGCCTGAAATAAACAAAGAAGAAGATGCTTTTAAAAGTGAACCAGATAATAGCTGACATTGCAATAGAAAACACCAAAATTGATTGTACAAACAAGTTAACCATTTCAACCCAGTCATATTTTTTTTTTTTGAAGGCCAAAAATTTTTGTCGTCTTTGTTGGATATTGTGCAGAAAAAGTAAGCAATATTTAGATTTTTTTTTTAAATGATAAAAATATTTTGGAAACAAGTAAAAAAGACAAGAAAACAGTTATCAAAACAGAAGAACCAGGGTGATACCATCAGCCAAAGAAAAATTCAATACAAAACACAACTAGAAACAATCACAACATCAATAAGTAGCTTCAGCCATGACAACACCGCCACCCCTCCAACTAGGAATACTAAAGCAACATGATATTTACACATGAAAAGGAAATAAAGCACTTTAATGGGCCAAAATAAACTACGTTTGTTTTGTTGGTTGACAAATATGTATGTCCATGCAATTTGGGATTTGAAGATAATTTCAGAAAAACATATAAAATGATAACTACATTTAATGCATCAAGTACCACTTGATTAGCAGGTGCCTGCATTCTTCCATGTTGGTCTTGATGATTAAAGTGATTTGAATCTTGTTGTCTAGAATCAAATCGATTACCAAACTCTCTGTTCTCTCGAAGGGACTCCCAAGTCTTTTCCTCTCCTGAAGAAGGAAACTGTGCAGACCGGCCACGCCAATCACGGTTATCTGGCTCAGAATAATGGTTTTGAGATTTATTTGGTGGCTGAAGAATCAAGCAAAAAGATATTCTAGTAAAGAGTTCAACTGCAAAATGATGCATATAAAACCGCTAAAGCACAAGGAAAAAGATCAAGAGCTCCTGTATAAACTGGAATAGAATTAGCTCAAAAGGTGACAGAAACTCACATTGCTTTCTGCATGTCCCCAAGCTTGATATTCACCAAGAAGTTCAACCTCAATTTCCCATTTGATCTTTAAAATCTCATCAGGAATATCAACGACCTATAATGGAGAGGAAACATATTCTAAATTTTAGTAAATAAACACAAACTTTCACCTGCAAAACTGATTTATCAAATTATAAAATGGGGAAATATCGGACGCTTGTGAGCTGTAGGCAAGAAATAAAGTTCAGCACCTCTCTTAATTGCAACAATTCATCTCGAGTATAAGCCACACGTTCCCGTCCTTCAAATCGTGAGTCCCCAGTCTGTTAGAAGAAAGTGAATAGAGTATCAATATATGATGCACACACCATCTCATGTCCACCATTTATAATAATAAAAAAATAAAAACCTTGTTGACTTGCATAGCTGAATAGAGAAATATTCTATAAAAAAAATGACCAAAGTACTAGTATCGCAACAGGCATATACTCAATGTGTCACATCTCACAAAACTCAAAAGAATACCCAAGATGGACACCCAAATGATACAAGGACACAGCATTGGAACAAATGAATTTGAATAAATACTTCTAGCTTCTTAACATGAAAACTAGTGTCTTTTCTGAAACAACTTGAGAAGTAAAAGAAAATACAAGAAATGAGCATCAGCCCACATCTTTCAATAAATATGAAATGACACCATCATTTTAAATGAAGAAAAGAATTAAGAGGAAAACTCGCCTAAGAATATCACTTAGCATCAATGCCTTACTAATTCAAAATTATCATGTGTTAGATGTATATTGTTTGTCGGTTCTTTGTGGACAATCTGAAACTCACAGCATAGCCACCTAAAGCCTACAAAGTTGATGTTTGTCCATATTTACAGCAGGTACACACACTTAAGTGTCCTACCAAGAATTAGGACAGTTGACTTGAAGTCTTCAGCTATTCTTCGCAATTGTGCCAAAACTTGTTATTAATTAAGTTAGCCACGTAAAACAATTCCCACTGGTTTTTATATGAACCAATTATTCACATGGTTTTACTTTTAATTCCCTTTAAAAACATGTTTTTTTACCTTATATAAAAAGACGTATGTAAACAGTATTTTTGAACATGAAAAAAAATATGTTTCTTTTATGTTATACAAAGAAATACATATATGTATCGTGTGGAAGGGGATTAAAAATGGAACTCCGGGAATGCTATGCAATTAAATTAAACATGAAAAAATTACAATGTTCCTTAACTATCAAAATATCCAAGCAACAATCAGCAATGAACATCCCCACTAATCTAGAAGAAAGTACTCTTAAATCTAATGAAGCAGAGACCAAAACCAAGTAAATTCAAAAAATTCAACACATCGATAAAACTCGGGAGTTTTTATACCAAAAAGCGAGAAATAATAAAAGTTGGCTCTTTATATCAAATACATGAGAAATACGTTGAAGATCCCAATTAAAAGTTGCACCTTTAAAACCAATTCGAGAAACCGAGATCGCAACTTTTTCAGTATCCAATCAAAATTAAAATGCAAACCAACAAGCATAGCAACTCATTACAAACATTTAAAAAAAAAGCTACAGAGAACACCACCAAAAAGGGAGACAAAAACCCTAGATCCGTATACCTTAACGAATACCTTAATAGAGAAAGCGGACGGTACACCGCCATGAGGACGCAAGTGAGGGAAAACAGATGAAGTCGAACCGAACCCAAAAGTGGGTGAAGAGGACGAAGAAGAAGATTCGAAGCGATAGCCGAGCCTTCCGCGACCACCACCAGGTCTCAAGCTCAACAACGTCTGTTCAGCCTGCTGCATACCTCAATTTTCTACTACAAATTAATCGAAATATATTGGATTGAAAAGGAGTGATGGTAATAGAGGGTTTGTGGAGAATTTGGGGTCTTGGTTTCGTTTATTTTTTCTCTTCGTAAGGAAGAGAATAGAAGAAACGCGAAGAGCTGCGAGGCATACTTGAGAAGCTATTAAAAGCCCTCGTTTTGGTGTGTTGGTGACCAGTGAGGGAGAGCGCTTCCCTAATTTATTTATTTATTTTCCCTTTCCTTCTTAAACGATAATCACTTACTATATCATTGTAAAAAAAAAAAATCACTTACCATATCAAGTTCTGTACAACATTGATATCTCAGTTAATCAAAATACTCAATTTCATTCATATTTTTAAAGAATTTCAATTTAATATTCTAATTTCTACATTATTAAATTAAAATAATAATCCAAGATTTTTCACATGCAATGAAAAATTCAAAGACAATTAATTCTATCATTTATTTTTTTTGGTTTTTTTATATTTTTTTATTTCCCCTTTCTTTATTCTTCCCTTCCTCTATTTAAATTCAGTAAACGAAGATGAGATCTTGATTTTCTTCCTCTCTTTACTAAAGAAGCAAAACTGCCTCTCCATTACTATGCAAAAGCTCTTCTATTTATCCATAAACCCATGAAAACTCTTTTGTTTCTCTATAACTTTACCAAAACTTAGTTGTTTCTCAATCACTCTACGAAAACTTGATTGCTTTTTCATGTAAACTTGGAACTCCATTATTTTCTGATTGAAAAAGAATTGAATATAAATTGAGGAAGAAGAAGAATAAAGGCAGGGTAAATAGAAAAAAAATTAAAATAAATAAATAATAGAATTGTCAAAATTATCCATTATTTTTTATTGCACGTGTAAAATCCTCAAATTAAATGGGATTATTTTTTTAATTTAACAATATAGACACCATTTTATAGATCACGATATTAAATGAAATGAAAGCATGAATGCGAATAGATTAATTTATTAATAACTTATTATCATATTAATTAATAATTATCTTTATATCTAAACTATTTACATTATATAAAAATAAAATTATTTAAAAAAATTATAAAATTGTTATTTTTTAAATGATTTTAATACATATCATGATATAAATTATTTGAGTGTAACAATAAATCTTACAAAATTTTAGGATTTGTTCCTACACATTTTTTTAACTTTAACTTAAATAATTTTAAATTTTTAAATAATTAAGTTTAATTCATTATAACTTTTAAATTAAATTAAAAATATTTTCGGTTGAAAATCTAAATATTACATTGATTAAGAATTAGGTTTTCACTTCACATATAACCTTAGGTAATCTTACATCTTACAATTTAAGTTTTAAGTTAGAGTTAGACTTAAGTCTAACATGTTATCGGAATTAAACTCTTATCCTAACTTTAAAAGCACTTTTTTACAATTGTTAATTTCAAACACCTTTACTGTTGTTAATTTCAAGTCCTCACATCCTAGTCAATGTAAAGGATGGTTGTTAAGGATCTAAGTTTCACATCGATTAAAAGTTATGTTTTCGTTGCATATATAATAGTAGATAATCATTCATCTTACAACTTAAGTCTTATAACTTAAATTTTGAAGTGTAATTAAACTCAACTCTAATATTTTTAATTAATTGATTTTTTTTATAAGACTTGATTCATTTTAAAAAGTATTTTCACATGTTCACATTTCTAATGTTTATTTGTTAATGTTTTATATAAATAAATAAACTTAAAAATATAGATAAACAAAAATATTCATTAAAATAGTTCAATTATTGCATCAATTTAAAAAAAATTAAAATAATAAAAAATTATGGTTTAATTTAACTTAAAATGTGTTAGTAAATAAAATTTATCCTATCAAATCGCTTAAAAGTTTACATGGTTTACTTAATAATATCATTCTCTAATTTTAAATTACAAATTTAATCGTATTAATTAAAGTTTGTTAAAAAAAGATTTAAATGATTTAAATTTTAAAATTTAATACCTTAACAATTCCGCACTAAAAATAGTTACATATTTTAATTTAGAACCACGAGTTCCACGTGGATAATATTACATGATATATATTAAAATATTAAAAAAATTAAAACTTATAAATTATAAAATTCTTAATAATAAATATTTAACAAAGATTCAAGAACTTACATAACAGAACTACTAAAACTTAAAACCTCTAACAAATGCTAAATAATAATTATAACAAAATGATGATTTTCTCTGATTTTTGTTGAGAGAGTCATTGAATTGATTTTAGCTTAATGTTTAATGTTATATTTATACATTAAAAGGAATAAATTAGTCGTTACTAAACTAGCCGTTACTAAACTAGCCGTTAGAATTCTAATTATTCTCAACACTCCCCCTCAAGTTAGGTGTGTAGATATCGGTCAATCTTAACTTGCTTAAATTTTCTTCAAATGATTTCAAATCTAAACCTTTGGTGAAGATATCCGCCAATTGTTTTTCACTTCTCACAAATGGAGTTTCAATTTCCTTTGCTTGAATTTTTTCTCCAATGAAGTGGCAATCCACTTCGATGTGTTTTGTTCTCTCGTGAAACATCAGATTTGATGTTATATGTCGCGCCGCTTGGTTATCACAAAACATCTTCATTGGTTCTTGAATTTTAATTCCGATATCCAAAAGAAGTTTTTTGATCCAAGTTAGCTCGCTTGAGGTTGATGCCATGGCTCGATATTCTACCTCGACACTTGATCGTGCCACAACATTTTGTTTCTTGCTTTTCAATGTGACTAAATTTTCGCCTACAAACGTGCAAAAACCAGTGGTTGATTTTCTATCAAAGCTACCAACCCAATCTGCATCGGAGTAGCCACACACTTCATTAGAATTATTACGTTTCATGAGAATTCCTTTACTAGGTGTCCCTTTTAAATATTTTAAAATTCTATGTATAGCCTCTAAATGTGGTGTTCTAGATGTATGCATAAATTTACTAATTTGGCTTACTGAAAAAGAAATGTCTGGTCGGGTTACCGTTAATAAATTAATTTTCCTAAAAGTCTTTGAAATTGGCTTATGTCTTCTAAGGGTTCGTCATCCTCAATATTTAATTTGCATTTATTATCTATTGGTGTAGATGTTGGTTTACTCCCTAATTTACCAGTTTCTTTCAATAGGTCAAGTGTATATTTTCTTTGTGAAATAAAGAGTCCCTTGGGTGAATGTGCTATTTCTATTCCTAGAAAATATTTTAATAAACCTAAGTCTTTGATATCAAAATTCTCCTTTAATTTCATTTTCACTTTTTTAATTTCTTCCAAATTATTTTCGGTAATTATTATATCATCTACATATACTAGAATTATGGTTGTGAATGTACCATAATTTTTGGAAAATAATGACTGATCGACATTACTAATTTTAAAATCATAAGAAATTAAATCAGAGCTTAGTTTTCCATACCATGCTCGTGGGGATTACTTTAGTCCGTAAATAGATTTTTTTAACCTACACACTAGACTAGAATTGTTTTCTTTTTTATGACCAGGTGTAAGCGTCATATATATCTCTTCTTCAAGTGTTTCTTGGAGAAAAGCATTCTTGACATCCATTTGATGTAAGGTCCAATTTTGGTTTACCGCTATGGAAAGTAAAATCCTAACGGTATTCATTTTGGCCACGGGTGCAAATGTTTCTTGATAATCTACACCATAGGTTTGAGTGTAACCTTTTGCCACTAATCGTGCTTTGTACCTTTCAATAGTACCATCACTATTAAACTTAGTCTTATAGACCTATTTGCATCCTACGGGTTTCTTTCCTTCGGGTAGTTGTACGACTACCCATGTTTCATTTTTTTCAAGTGCTCTAAGTTCTTCTTCCATTGCTTTGCACCATACCAGTTGGCCTATTGCTTCCTCATAGTTATTTGGCTCATTTTCTTTGGAAATTGAGGTCAAATAAGTCCTATATTGTGGTGTAACATTTGCATAAGATAAATAATTTTGGATAGGATATTTTACCTCATATGTTACAAAATCCCGTAATCTAGTTGTAGGTTGTGGAGTTCGATTAGACCTTCTCAATGGTATTATTTCGGTAGTACCATCTTCCCCCTCACTTTGAGAAGTTTCTTCCTCTTCATTCTCATTGATTATTTCATTTTCATTTTCTACTACTATATTTCCTTCTTCAGAATAAAAAAAATGGAAATGTAAATTCATTTGGTTTCTCTTGGTTATTAGTCTCCTTTTCTAGTGTTTTATAATATGACTCATTTTCTTGGAATGTCACATCTCTTGAAATGTAATATTTTTTGTTAATCGGATCATAGCATTTATAACCCTTTTTTTGAGATAAATACCCCAAGAAAATAGCTTTGATTGATGTATAATCTAACTTGTGTTGTTTATTTTTGTGCATATAACATGTACATCCAAATACTCTTAAATGATAGATATTGAGTTTTTCTTGGTAGAAGATTTCTAGTGGGCTTTTGAAATTCAAATTGGTACTTGGCAATCTATTAATTAAATATGTTACGGTGAGAACAACATCCGACCAAAAAATTATTGGAACATTATTTTGAAACAAAAGTACTCTTGTTACTTCAAGTAAATGTCGATTTTTTTCTTTCCGACACACCATTTTGTTGGGGTGTGTAAATACAAGTTGTTTGATGTAAAATTCCTTTTTGCTTGAAAAAATTTGTAAAATTTTGATTTACAAATTTCATTCCATTATCACTTCTAAAATTTTTAATCTTTTCATCATATTGATTTTCTACAAAATTATAAAATTCTTGAAATTGAGAAAATACTTCACTTTTATTTTTTAACAAGTGTAATCATGTGGTTCTTGAAAAATCATTTATAAATATAACAAAGTATTTATAACCATTAAATGACTCAATTGGAGCAGGGCCCCAAACATCAGAATGTATTAACTCAAAAGGTTTTTTGCTTTTACAATTGGATAAACTAAATGGTAACCTTGTGTGCTTTCCTAATTTGCAAATTTCACAACTACTACAATCTAGTTGTTTGAAATCAAAAATACATTTTAAAATCTTATCGAAATGATGTCCAATTCTCTTATGCCAAAGAGTGCCTAATTCTTCTTCTTTTTTAATATTGAAGTTTCATTTTTCTTCACTTATAATATAAAACCCATTTTCTAGAAAACCTTCACCAATGATAATCTTCGTTATTAATTCTTGAAAAATCACATTTTTGGATGTAAATGTAATTTCACAATTTAAGTCTCGTGTGATTTTACTAATGGATAACAAGTTAGATGTACAATTATTCACATGCAAAACATTTGAAATTTTTCTTGAAAGGAGACTAATTGAACCATTTCCTAAAATTTCCATTTTTTCACCATTTGCAACGATTACAAATTGTTTAGTCTCAATTTTTTTGTAATTATTGAGTAAGTTTTTATTTCCAGCTATGTGATCAGTTGAACCTGAATCAAGAATCCATTTGGAATTTAAAGAATTTTGAGTAAGGTTTGTAATCATACTAGAGGTTTTTTGAGATTTTCCTTGAAACATCGCGGATAATTGTGTATACAACTACCTCATTTGATCCATATTCTATTCACCTTTTATTTCTTTTTCAACCTCGTTTGTACTCATATCCCCTTTTTCCTTTTGTGCAGAGTAACCCATTTTCTCTCTACTCTCTACCCGATTTTGTCGCTGATCTTCCCCTCTAACGAAGCCTCCACCTTGCCTTCCCTTTTGCCAGAGATGAAGGTTGAGACACCAGCATTCCTCGCGCTTGTGTCCTTCCTTCTTACAATAATCGCAGCGAGTGAGTGTTTGGTCTCCCCAATGTTCTGGCCTAGGGTTAGATCTAGTAACGAAAGCCTTGGCTTCGGAATTGTCAGGTAGTTGAGTACCCATCACTATTCTTCTTGTCTCTTCTCTTTCAACCATCCCAACAACCTCATCAATAGATGACATCTCACCCATGAGAAGAATTTGTGAGCGTACCCCCTCATAGCTTGAATCGAGCTTGGCGAGGAAGGTGAAAATTTCATCCTACTCCTTTCTTCTTTTGATTTCATCAAGATCGGCTATGAGAGGTCGATACATTCTAATCTCATTCTTCTTTTTTTGGATTTGGCTGAATAGTTCGGTGACAGATTGATTTTGTTGTTGTAACTATTGAAGTTCTTGCTGAAGTTGATAAATAAGAGAGTAATTTTTCTTTTTTCCAAACATTGTCTCGGCTTTAACCCACATATCTCGAGCTGTATCTAGATATGTCATGAGATCAGAGATGTGGGGTTCCATGGTTGCCAGTAACCAACTCATGACTAGATTGTCACTCTTTCTCCATTCTGAAATTTCCTTTTTTTCTTCAACTGTTGGGTGTGTTGGATCTTTGGCTTTTGGTTTTGATTTCTCACCAGTGACATGCTCAAATTTGTCTCTGTCAATTAGACCAAAAGTCACTTGACGTGCCCAAAGATGGTAATTTTTACCATTTAGCAGCACACCTGTAAGTCTCTCTATATGTTGTGACATTTTTTAGATTTCTTGAACTGATACAGTTCTTGTTTGTGGGATTGATTTGGAGCAAGATCAAATCTGTTTTGATACCATGTTGATTTTCTCTGATTTTTATTGAGAGAGTTATTGAATTGATTTTGGCTTAATGTCTAATGTTATATTTATACATTGAAAGGAAGAAACTAACTGTTACTAAACTAGCCGTTAAACTAGTCGTTACTAAACTAGTCGTTATTAAACTAACCGTTACTAAATTAGCCGTTATTAAACTAACCGTTAGAATTCTAATTATTTTCAACACAAAATTAAATATTTAATATTGATTTAATCTTTAGCGATCTTATTTTGAATTGATTTTTTTTACCCTAATCTCTTATTTTTTTAGTTGAAGAATTTCTTGAACTATAATATTACAATAAAAGTTTCATGATTTTTAAGCACATTTTAAAACTCAAATCTTTTTTTATCGAATGAGAATAGAACCTGGTGGTACTTGGTTCTTGTGTGCTCCTTTAGAGTACATTTGATATATATATATATATATATATATATATATATATATATATATATATATATATATATAAAGGAAGTTTCATTAAATTGTATAAAAGAATAAAATTAATACACACATACATATAATTTAAGACGAAAAAAAATTATAATAAGAAAGAGTCACTATACTCCCACAACTTTGTATTATTATTGATATATAGTTAAGAAAAAGGTTTAGGTATACCAAATTACTTGTACGATTCTTCGTTAAGTGTACATTAAATTTAAGTTTTTAATTTATGATAACTAACAATTACGAAAGTATAAAATATGGATCTCATTAATTTAAATAGAGTGAATAGTTTATTTTTAATTTTTATCAATTTATAATTTAATAACCTAAACAAAATGACTATACATATAACCGCGTATAAAAATAAAATGCGAAAATAAAAGAATAATACATTATATTTTTAGGTGAAAACAACTTATGCCACAATCATGACTTAAGAGTAAAAACCACAAGTTTATCTGATCACCTAACTTTCCACAATGAAAAACAAATATTCAAGTATAAATTTAGTATTATGCTATCATCCCTAAGATACTACCCTAATGTACCTTATTTACAAGCCACTATTCTGCTTTCACAGTTTATAATATTAGCGTGAGGGATTTATAGACCAACGTTCTAATAAGTTCATCGTCAATCAGATATTTACATGAATCAATTGCAAAATGGTTAGCACAAAAACACAAGTGCCCGTGTATATTCTAGAAAGAATTTAATAATGAATAATCTTAACTAGATGATTCAAAACATATATCACTTAAATCAAATCAACTAGCAAATCCCAGAGCAAAAAGATTAAGCACACATTTAATAAAAATAACTCCTTTGAAATTTAATAATCAAATCAAATAATTATGATCATAAATAAAATTATTTAATCTAAACAATTCAATAACAAAAATAAGAAGAAGCTATAAGAACATATGATCAAAATATCATAAATTAATTAAGTTTATTAATCAATCAAACACAACCACCAATGTTTGATAGAATAACCAAATAAAGAAGCCTAAAGTGTTATGATTTTATATTTTCAAAACAAAAGAGAGATTAAGAGGAAGCGAATAATGCTCTTGTGTGGTTGATTGAAACAATGAGTAAAAAGTTTTATTTATAAGAAAAATTAAAACCTTTAATCCTATGTAATTGAAAAATATCTTTTATATTACAAATATGATTAGTAATACTTACTAATTAAATATGTAATTGGTAAATATATTTTCTATTACAAATAGGATTAGTAATACTTACTAATTAAAAATACTCATATTTAAAAAAAGAGTTTTTTTAAAGTAAAGTTTTTTTAAAGTAGACTCATTAATCATGAAGACTCATATTTAAAGAAGAGCTATTTAAAATAGATTTATTAATCATGAAGACTTCTATTTAAAAAATAATTCTTTAAAAGTATATTATATGCTATCTTTTAGGCTAAAATTTAGGATATACCTTATATAATATTTTAGTATAAATATTTTAGCAAAAAAAATAATTCTAGATTTATATGCTATTAAATGCATGAGTGTAATCTTATATGTTATAGTTATAATAGATATACCTAAAGTATGATTATCTGAAATTCTGACGTTTCTTCGACTTTGCTTGATAGACTTGATAGGGAGCTTAAAAACAAGTTTACATGTAAATATTTTATCCACGAAAATAGTTAGCACTTATAATTCTTACAAACTCCCCATTTAGCATTACATTTGGTAAAACATCTCTCTCACTACATGACACTTACAGGAATAAGATAAAATACAATGATATCTTAGATTTCATAGTGGAACTATCCTATGATCCGGTGAATCCATCTTCGCTTCAACTTGACAAGCTTGTAAGTAACTGAAATGACATAGACAAAACATACGACAACTTGGCATGAAAACCTTATTATATATTAGTTCAGTTTACATAGAAATAATGGAAGTGTAAAAAATAATCATATGATGTATGCCTTCATACCAAGCTTAAAATAAGACAAAATGATGGAAATCATTCATATCATAAATACGTTTTCCCCTTATATACATAACAAAATAAATCATGAAAGTAAAACGCACTCTCATACTTTTTGACATACAAGAAGGACAAAGAATTGGAGCTAAATTCTCCCTGAAGATAGAGCAATGTAAAAGCAAATTAATGTAGAAGTACAATATGGTTTAAACTCCTACTAAGTTCTATGACTCTCTAACTTAAAAAAATCAATTAAATTTTTAAGAATAAGATGTAAATGAAACCACTCTTCCTTTAAGTATATATACTTCCTTGATAGTCCTTGAATGTTGAATGTTTATCAATGCATTTATTTTCTCAGGATTGGCCTTAATTCCTCTTTGGTTGACCATAAACATTAAGAATTTGCCTGAACCTCCCTTGAACACACATTTGTTCGGGTTAAATTTCATTACATACTCTCAAAGAATGTCTACGGTCACACCCTAATAAGTGACGTGATCTTTGGTATGCTTGCTCTTGACAATCATATCATATACATATACCACCATTAAATGCTTGATAAGGTCTAAAAATATTTTTTTAACTAACATTTGATATATGGAATCAACATTTTTCATACCAAAAGACATGATTTTGTAACAAAATAACCCTTAATCGATTATAAATCTGGCCTTTTCCTAATTAGGGCCATACATCAAGATTTGATTATACCCAGAATAAGAATCCATAAAGGAGAAGGCATTGTGTCTTGTCTTGGCATCCACAAGCTAGTTTATGAGGAGTAGTGCAAAACTGTCTTTTGGACATGCCTTATTCAGGTCAGTAAAATCCACACACATCAACCATTATTCGTTCGTTCTCTTGACCACTACAATGTTAGCCAACCATTCAAGATAGTATACTTTTGTTATGTGCGCAACTTTCATGATTTTGTCAACATCTACTTTCATAGTAGACTATCTTTCTTGATTGTATTACCTTATATTTTGTCTGCATATTTGAATTTTGAATCCATATTAAGAAAGTGCACTATGATTTTTGGATATATGTCGAGCATATCCTCATAACCATGCAAACGTGCTCTTATTATACCTGAGGAACTCATGTAAAATATTTTATTCATCCAGTGGTAATGGTGTACCTACACGGACGATCTTGTGAGACTTAGCCTCGGACAGGACCATGAAACATGTTTATTAGCTAGTTTAGATGTGGGAACATACCCTTATTGGGAGTCAAATTCCTACTCAAGCATGATGAGGATGGTAAGCCGTAAGATGGAATAAACTCATGCTCACCATTCACGACCAAAAAATGGTCAGTTGGTAAAGGCAGTACGATAAGGGTAGGCTTAGCCGACGGTTCAAGTTAAATAGGTCATGTCTTAGCCAATAGTGCTAGTCTTAAGTGACACTTTTTGGCCAACCATGTCTTTGCCAACAGTGCTTGGCTTAGGACTCGTGTCCCATCATGGACGATTATCTTACCAACTAAACCATGGATGGCTACCATCTTAGTCTCATGCACTCTAGGCATTAGAGGATGTCACAAGGAAATTTTCTTGTGCGATGAATGGTCCAAGAATTGGAGACTACAATATGCACTCTAGGATGGACTAGAGTGTATTTTCTATCAGGTTCATGTAGGCTTAAACTCGAGCTCACCTTATATTTTAGACCTATCATGCTTGTTGTGAGTCGTGGTCTGAGTGATGGAGCTATTTTGTCTAGTCCATGACTTCTTTTAAAAGTCCAAAGAGTCAAGTTGGTGATAGTGGTGGACCAGATGAGTATTAGGCCTTCTTTTAGAAAACCTTGCTACTCCTCGGTCCATTTTCAAAGGCCTGTGTAAATGTTTTTGAGATTAAGAACTTGGAAAACTTTTCTAAGAGTCCTATAATTTTTTTGATTTTTCATCTGAATACACTTCTTTCTCATAATTGGTGCCAAATGTTGATGTCGATTTTGTCAACACTAAGTAGGACTTTCCTTTGTGGATCTACAAGATGAATAAACTGTAAGGACCTCGGATCACTGTGTAGGGGTCTTTGGCCCTCATATGCTTGAGTTAGTAACAAGATAATTAAGATTATAGAATATGTATAGTCTCGATCAATGATTATGAGAAAATATAACATTTGGTTATGATTCTCTATTATATGAGAGGTGTAAGGTCTTAGTCTTTGTGATTATGTACATATATGAGTATATATAAGAAAAAAATTAACATGATGAATATAACTTATTAGATTAGGATTGACTTGTTGTAGCATTATAAACATCTATCTTTAATTATCATTTTAAGATAATTAAATGATAGTTGTTAGACATTTATTTCTTTAGGATAATTATATTGTGAAAATGCTTATATGATAACTCATCGATTATTAGGCTTGACACATACGACTCTTTGTTGAATAAAATCATTCTTTATTTGACACTTGATATGTATAAAATTACTCAATAATATACACTAATATATATATATATATATATATATATATTAGTGATTCTTAAAATTAAAAAATATTTAATAACAACTAAAAATTCATATAATGAAGAAGTTAATATAATAAGTTTAGTGAATATTTTTTATAGTTTTTTATTTATATAGAAACAAAACGAATTAAAATTTTTATTTCTTAAAAAATGAAAACAAAATCATTTTATTACAAGTTAGAAAGATCCAGTTACGAAAAAAGAAAACTAAAATTTATATATTGAATTTTTTTTTTGCGATTTGTGTCTTATTTCAAAAAGTGTATGTATAGTTCTTAAGGATATAATTTTATCCTAATCAATTGACTTTATCGAGAAAAAATACTTTTTTTAGGTCAAGGGATTGATAGTGATTTATTATTTTATTCCTCACATTTTTATTTTATCAAGAATATTTTTAACAAATGAATTTAAATTTTATTTATTTAAAAATTGAGATTATTTAATAAAATTATTTATTTAAATTATTTATATAGAGAATAATCATATATATATATATATTATAATAATAAATAAAAATAATATTATATTAAATTATTGTATCTATGAAGTAATTGTATCAATTATTTATTACATATAAAGTTATAAATATAGAATATTTGTTTCGAGAAATGAAGTACGTTTTGAATAGCGAGAAGAGGAAGGTAAAGAAGAAGAAGCGGTTGGTTGAAGTGATTGTAAAATACTCACAAAGGTTATAACATGTCGATTAATATATACATTAAGTTTTAATTTAAATTGCTTTTCACTAAGAAATTGCCCCATAAACGGTGCATAAGCTTCTCCAAAAATCTAACCGCCACCTGTTATAAACGGGGAGAGAAGAAGAAGAAGAAAATAATAATAATAATAAATTATAATTACGAGCTTCCTTCATATTTTATTATCTAACGTAAAAATAACAAGTGTCATTATCGAGAAGCCTCTAGTCCTACTACAAGAATCAAACTCAAATTGTCGAGAACTCTCTAGCTCCTTCGGGTTTGCTCTGTTATTTTCTCAAACTCTCTCTTCTAACCATTAAGAATGCTAGTTACTTCCACAAGTTCTCTCAGATATTTTGCCCAAAGCCGATAAAAAATATTTCCGAATTTCCTCTCAGCTCCAAATTAGCACTCTGTTTCACTTTGATTTCTGTCACTGAGTTCTGAGCTTCAAGTAGTTTCGATGGCGGGAAGCACTGAAAAAGCCATAGGAATCGATCTCGGCACGACATACAGTTGTGTCGGAGTTTGGCAAAACGACCGTGTTGAGATCATAGCAAATGATCAAGGCAA